>JAPVLO010000055.1:2706250-4059375 GCA_027257055.1 Cephalopachus bancanus
ATGGCTCTCTGTGGCTGCTGATGTGTGAGCAAACAGAGAAACGTTTGAGAAAGAAGAACTTAAAAGACAAAAATAATATTTAGAATGAAGAGGCAGAAAGAAGCTGGCATGCTGAATAGAAAAGTAAAACAATAAAACAGAAATATATGTGTGCATACACATCTGTACTTGTCTCGATCACATGGAAATATGAAGCCACTTAGGACCAAGCATTACATGCACCCAAGTGTCTGCATTTCCTGCCAATCTCAGCTATGACATTGTGACATAATCAACCAGTGAACAGCTAATTAAAGCAGACCCGAATTTCCTTAGTATGGATTTTACTACACAGATGGCAATTAAAAAGCGTCTACCTGCTTATATTACAATTTAAAGAAGGTGATATTAAAATCTTGCTAATAAGTGAGTCCACAGGCCCACCGACAGCTGTGCTGTCTCCCCTTCAAGACAGCGGGTGAAGAAGCACGTTGGGTCACCTGGGGCTTCACACTGAGCCAGCGTCACAGGTTGGAGCATGGGTTGAGCTGTTGTTTTATTCATGGCCTCTTAGGACTCAGCATGAGAATCACCCTGGAGAGCACTCACGCCCAGCTTCTCGTAGCACGACTGAGGCCAGCAGCACCTCAGCTCACCTGCAGTTCACTCATCACTTCCTTTTGTAGCACTCTCCACCTTCTCAGGTTTGCAAAAGGTATTCAGTAGAACACATCATTGAAACCAATCCAGATACTCAACCACATGGGAAAGCTTTGCAATTTCATTTGTATGCTAGGCTCAGTAAGAGATTAGCAACAATAACTGATAATAGAAAGAAACAATTACAACAATGTGCCAGCATCACTACTCTTGTGCTATGAGGCTATTATCAAATAAAATAAGGGTGCCTTGAACACAAGCACAAATCCATTTCCTAACATGAATGAGAGGACCTTTGATTTGTCAAAGTTGGCTGTAGATCTGGCTTGATTAGCTGCCAACCAGTCATTAGCTGCTCAGAGTTCCATGACCCCCCTTTATGCTGTGAGGGCATTAACACCTTGATGTTAGGTCGTGGGGTATATCCAATGTGGTGATCACAAAATACTCCACATATAACAAGTGCCCAAGAAATGCAAGTCTTTCCTCCCCAAGTAAAACAAGTAATGATGAAGACTCTATAGCAATGTTTAAGCACTTATAATGTGCCTTTGCAAAAAACTTAGGCTGCAAAATCATAAGTATGATATAATTATAATAAAAACACAATAGACATGAACAATATTGGCAGAAAAATAAATGCAAATGTTGATAATGCCTGTGCATAGCAGTGGAAATTGGTATATGTACTCTAGCTTCTAAGCTTTCTGTACCATTGTTGTACAGCATTCTTAACTTAGGAGTGGTGATGATGCTGCTGTTATTCTTGAGATGGCTCCCAAACATTTACACATTCTGGCTAATATTAAATTCTTAGTACAAAAGGGGACTTATCATTAGTTAGGCTCCTTGGCTTTTTTTTTTTTGTGAGTTGGAGTCTCACTCTATTGCCAGGCTGGAGTACAGTGGCACACTCACGGCTATCGCAGCGTCGACCGACTGGGCTCTGGTAATCCTTCTGCATCAGCCTTCCAAGTAGCTGGAACTACAGGTGCGTGCTACGACTCCCGGCTAATTTTTGATTTATGGTAAAGACGAGGGCTTGCCAAGTTGCCCAGGTGGTCTCGAACCCACGGACTCAGGCAATCCACTCACCTCGGCCTCCCAAAGTGCTGGGATTACAGGTTGAGTCATGGTTCCTTGTCTTAGTAATGCTAATTTAATGATGATATTGGAGATTTTCAATTCTATTAAACTAGAACTTAATTTTGACAAGAGGCAGAAATTAGACCATAATCATTGTATTGCTTATGTGTGTCTATATAACACATATATTATACAATTATATGAAATGTAAACATTAAGGAAACCAATTCAGAAAGCTCTTCATGAAAATAAGGCTGAACACTATTAACTGCCTCCTGAATCTCTTCATCACCTTTCATTTTCATGATTACTAAGAGTTTTTATTATTACTGATTTTATGTTAATTAATTTCTGTGTTCCTCTTTTAATGTAGCCACATTGTCTTATTCCACTATCCTATTGTAGATCTACCTGCATCTACCTCTGAATAGTTTCCAAGCTTAGTACATTATGTTCTAGGAAACACTCCACATAAATTCTGCTCCTATAAGACAGAATTCTGGAACTTCAACCCAGCTTCTTCACAGCCACAGTTTGTGTTCTTGGGCAGGTTGCTTTGCTTTTTTTTTTAATGATTGACTTTTCAAGATTATTATAATACTAAGTAGCACAAATCAGAATTTCCCAAGAATTCCTGAATCTGTTTTCCAAAATCATTCTGTAGAATACTAGTCACAGGGTAGTCCATGAAAGTAGATTTTGTGATTAAATATATGTAAAAAAGACTGAACATTTATCCTCCTTGTAGAGATAAGTAGTACTTAATGAAGTCTTAAAGCATCTGAGAAGGCTTTCACTAAAAAAAAAAACCTATCTTTGCTGACACCCTGAATATAACTGAATACTTATACTTTTTCTTTTATGTATCACCAATTTTTACATGCTGTGGGATGAAGTTTCTACAGAACATATTTTGGGAGACACTGGTTCATACACAAATAAAAGTTGCCCAATATTTCTTTGCTGACTCTAGAAAATTGTGTTTTATTTGACTTATTTGAGAACAATGTCTCATTCAAAAGTACAAAGGGATCGTATTAGAACCATGAAGTCTATAACAATTTCTTTTTTTACCTTATTTATGACTAGTCTATGGCCAAGTGCAACAGCAGGCCTGGCTGAACCAATGAAGTCAGCTGATATCACTGCCTGTCCCAGATACTCTCACGGCAAGTATGAGCCTGACTTGCTGGATATCTTATTTAAGGTGAGGCTCTGGGTCTTGTTCATTCACCTTACATTAGCCACAGTCCTGGTACTTCTTAGGAGCTGAGCAGGTGAGAAGATGCGTAAATGAAAGGAACCCACTCTAAATACTAATACATAAAAGGCCACTTGTGGTTGGACATTGAGATTTTATAAAAGTATCACTTTCATATAAGGAGCAAAGCCTATTGTTATCTAGTAGGTGTTGAATGAAACTTGGCTAGTCCAATTGACCACATATCGACTTTCTTCCTGTGTGTGAACATTCAGTTTCCAGGGCAGAGACTACATTTCTGTTTTATTTATATTCTTCAAAGTTTTGGACTTCTAAGGATTTATTTTGTTATCTTTGTGTAAGTGCCTGTCTCTCCTAAAAGTATTAAAAACATGCTAATCTAGTGAATGCAGATGTCTATGTTTTGTACATAAGTACTCCACTCTTAAAATTAAGCTTACATTCTACGATTCATACCTTTAACACACAAACATAAATGTATACACATGCACATAATTGATTTTCGACATGGAATTCAAAAGAGTAACGTCTGCAAAAGAAGACAGTTTAGACCTAAAACATGTGGACTCTGACTTTAAGACTTCACAGACGTTAGCAGGTTTGGTTTTCTTTTTTTAATCGCAAATATCCTAGGGCAGAGATAATAGTTTTATTTTTGGCTTTCGTATCTGTTTTTGTTGTCTATCTCTCAGACACCAGCTAAGGTCATGGCAGAAAATGGAGTTGATCACTTTGGATTACAGATAGAGACCGGTGAATCCTTGAGCTGTCTCACGGCCTTGTTAGCTGGTTGTTCTGGAGGTAGAAGCAGAGCGAGAGGCAAAGGAATATAAACAGAAGGACCTGAATTAGTCACTAGTAACTTATTGACTGTTAGGTTGGAGTAGGGTGAAGGTCACATTCCATATGGGCAGAGTCTGGTTGGATTATGAGCTGTTTTTTTTACGAACAAGGGAATTCTGAACCTTTGGCTCAGATTTGGCCTGTCCAGGCAGCTTATCTGATCCACACTTTTCAGTTGTAAGCCTTAAATTGCAATGCGCATGCTATAAAGTTAATGAGTAATTATTACCCCTTCAAACCCTCACGAAGTAGGAATGGGTCCCAGGCACAAACGATATTTTCCCAGGGCTTGGACTGTGTCCCTTTCTGACTGGCCTTGGTAGATGAATTTTGTCACTTCACGTATTGTTTGTCTCAGAGATCTACAGCTTCTCCAAAATTAATGAGATTTTAGTTGTGTGCAAGAGGCTGGGAAAGAGATCCTGCCAATTTTCAACACCATGTGTGCTTTGTTTTAGAGTTCCAGAGTTCCTCCTAGAGAGGGTACTGCTTTCCACATCTCTATTTGCTTGGGACAATTAAATAGAGCTGGAATAAGCAGCTGATGGATTGGTGAGACAGATGGAGAAGATAGATTTCCACTTGGGTTCAAAATATCTTCCTGACTTAATACAATAGTTGATGTTGGCTTCCGTGTGAGGTTAGCTTTGTATCCATTTCTCACAAAAGAAAATTCATTTGGGGAACTTAGGCAAGATCAAGTAAGATGTCCAAGGTCATTTAGACAAGGGAACCGATTTGGTATCCAAGCCCAGGGGTTCAGAATATATTCTCAGTGTGGAGAATTCGGACCTCACAGGTACCACTCACGTCCCTTTAGATCCATGTCCTTCCCTTCCCTAATAAAACACCTTTATTAGTTTTACCTGTATTTGTTTCACACATCTCTACACACATGAACACACAAACTCACATAACTTTACACAAAGACTACCATACCCTTAGCCCTACCACATATGTAAACACTAGAATTACTTTATCTTTTAACATAAATGTTATACTGTACAAATTCTTCTGCTTTTTTTTCAGTTTTAGTTGGTAACCTTTGCATGCCAGTGTATTATGCTGTACCTTAATTTTCATAGTTGGTGGTGGCTATTATTCCATAATATAACAACACTTAGTTTGTAAAACTATCATGTCTTGATATAAATTCAGGGTGCTTTTTTTTTTCACCAAACACTCAATACTCTAATAAAATTTTTGTATGTGTCTCTTTTTATGAACACATTCCGATATTTCTCAAGGACAGAAAAATATTTAAAATTTTAACCAATGCTGGCAAGTTGCCCTTCAAGGTGTTCTCATCAATTTATAATCAGTGCATGAAAGTGCACATTTCTCAACTCTTAGAAATGCTTGGCATTACCAGACTTGCTGATTTGATGGCACATTTGTATTTTGCAGATTACTTGAGTCTGAAAATATTGTTGTTATTAGACATATTTACTTTCTCTTCTATGATTTAGCTAACTACTTTTATCTTTTTTACTACGTTGTTTGTATGTATTCTGGATATTTAATCTTCCCATATTATAGTTCTGCCAAGCTTATTGCTGGTCTTTTAACTTTTTTTTAAGCAAAGTTTTCTTGTATCCAAGTTTTAAAGTTTTAGCTAGTTGTATTCATCAGTCTTTTATATCTTCTACATTTTATGAGGCATCTAAGAGCCTTTTCCTATTGGAAAGTATAAGACATGCTCCAAAATTGTCTCCTAATCCTTCTTTAGTGTTTGATATTCAAAACATAGATTTTTAAAACATTTTATTTTAAAGATGTGGGGTACAGTTCAGGATGAGGTATACAAATGGTCATCGTACAGGTAAAGTTTGGGCTTCCCTTTGGTCCCCACTTCACCTGGTTTGAGATCAGGTTCCCTTATTGATGAAGCATGCCTCCCTAAACCCCACCCCAGGAAGTTTCCAGCTACTGCCAATCCCTTTCTTATAGTATTATGGTATATGCTCAGGGTTTGCTTATGAATGAGAACAGGTGGTAATTAGCCAAAGTCTATTTGGTATTGATGTAAAATAAGAATCCAACTCCAGGGACCCCAACTGTGTTCCATCAGCCCCTCCCAGAAGAACGAGGAATCTTCACTCCACAGGCACTGAGCACCTCATGCCTCAGGCAGCAGAACACTGTGAACTGGATTGGGAAGTCTCTATCTTCATAAAAGTTCCGTCTAATAAGACAGACGCTTGAGAAGGGAATGACCAGCAAGGCCAAATGGACATTGTTTTGGAAGGGCCACTTTAGATATGGGGAGTTGGGTTCCTACCGGATGAGAAGTTAGCAAAGAAATTTTCAGACAAAGGGCACAACAAGTGCACAGACCCTAGAGAAAGAGATTTAGTGAAAAGGGGCAAAAATGCCAGTGGGCTTGGAGTCTGGAGAGAGCAGGGGTGGGTGAGGTCAGAGGGTGACCAGGGAAAGGTCAACATGGGCATTTAATAACCCAGAATGGGGTGAAGGCTTGAGTGTGGCAGGACGTTTTTAAAAGGGTTTAAGTTGGGAAGTGAGTGACATAGACTGTTTTAAAATAGCCCCCTGGGGCCTGACTTTCTCTGTTCCTTCTGGAAAACAAAGGGTGGGGTCATCTGGGACATGCTTTTTAACACATAGGTCATTTTTTTCAGTTTTCTGAGGACCTACTGGTCTTTAGACACTTAGAGGGGGACAGGGAATGCGACTTTTATCCGCATGTGTTAAATGGGTTGGTTTCCTGAGATCCTACTATGACCAACACATCATGTTTGTACAGCAGACGGGCACCCAAATAAGCAGCAGCTCCAAAAATGTTCTGAGAGTAAGCCAGCACAAAATGGGCGAAAAACCTCAGGGCTGGTGTCTGCTAAGAAGACGTCTCGGCAGATGTCTGCACTTCACTCGGGTGCGTGGGCACAGTGCATTGGTTGTAAAAGGAATAACCTCAGAATGTTGGTTAAATATGGCCTTGCTTTGCTATGGCAACCCTACAGGCACGCATCTACTGACGGTATGTAGGATTCCTTCCAAATTGGGAGGGATTTCTGCCAGGATACAAGTGGAATTCTTCCTCTCTCCAAAGAGTGAAGAACACATGTCTCGGAGGCTGGCATCCATCTCCAAATGGTCTGACAAACTGGAGTTTACACCCTGAGTTGGTTAAGGTCTTCTTATATAAATTTAAGTGCCCTTATTTTATGGGATAGCTGTTTTCCTCAGCAGATTCAGAATTCCATAGCATTAATTCTAAGTAGTTGTTTTAAAACAAAAGGGCATACACATTCAGGCTTTAGATGATGATAGAACTAGTATTGAGTGATATTTCAACCCTTTCTTTTCTCCTGTTAATCTATCTCTCTGCAGCTAGAAAGATATACAATGTGTGAGTGCATAACAGCAATTCTTTGTTCTTATGTATCCATCCAAAAATAATGGATTTCAGCTTGCAAGTTGATATGATCGAATCAGTCAAATGTGATAGAAGATGGGTCGTCTGACAACCTGTGACCAAAGACTGGCAGAGACATTTTATCTTAAAGCATTTATTTATTTATTTATCTTGAAGTATTGCATGAGACTAAGCCACAAATACCCAATAGCTGGTGTGTCCAATGTCATTCATATTCGGGTTTCACTGATATGACCAAGACTGGGTAATTTTCCTATCTAGGAAAGAAACCATTTTCTGTGATAATTGTTGGACTGGTCTCTGACACTACAAAAGGTGTGTTACTACCGTCTTTGTCAATGAAACAGAGTAGAAAGTGAGTCAGACAATTTTAAACTGTGCCCTGGGGGAGATAAGGTGAGGTCCCCTTGATAGGAAAGAGGAGAGAGAAGTGGGAGGGACATGAGGCCAGTGCTAGGTGCTCCTGAAATCCACCCCTCTAGTACAAGCTGCCTCCCTCAGTAGACTGCGCAGACCCATCCCGTTAGCTGTTCATCCCAGCCATGCACAAAACTACTGTCAAAAGAAGGGGAGAAGACATTTCACAACAGTTGCCTGGATGCTGCCTGAGAATTGTCCACTGATGGGTCTGTGTGTGCTCCTGGGGTCTATCTGAAACTGTGTGGACAAACTTTCTTTTCTTTCTCCACTTGAAGATACTTGCATAAATTCTCTCCAACAAAGTGGGTCAGTATGTAAGTGTAGAAGGGAAGCTCCCACCTCTGGCTTCAGAGGAACCTGGCCGAGGTGAAAATTATTCCTTTGTACCTTCATGATCCAGAGAAGACCCAAAATATAGGCTCCTGACCTGACAAGACAATGTCTTTTTAAAAATCTCATTTAATTAATTAATTCATGTATTTATTTTCATCCAAACAACACAGAGTACTAAGTATTTGGATGGAGCAAAGCCTGGAAAAGTGGTCACATGAATTGCCCCCTTCCACCGAGGGAGTTTCTCCTTCTCAGAGGTTCAGATCTGGGACTATGTGGTCCTCTGACACAGAAGAGTATCTGCATTAGTGGTCACTAACTCTTTCAAACATTGACATTAAGATCAATGCACAATGTATTACCTGAGGTAAGGTCTTTCTGTTGCAGAAAATATAAAGCAATGTTAAAATTATACACCATTCATTGGATGAAGCACCTTTGAAATTACTTGATTTTAAAGTCCCTTGATTCAGACAAAAATTCAGGGCAGAAGGATTTTGCCAGCTTGTAGGGTTTTTTTTATATGTGGAAAAGTTGGACTCTCTTTTGAGAAGATATATTACATTGATTTAAAAATACTCCCCTCAAAACAAAAGCCAATTTCAAATAATTCTGAATTTTTTCTCTTGACTATAATCTAAAAATTAACATATTTTATCTGCCACTACTCTAACTGAAATTATTTCTCAAAAGGCACCCATTCAAGACCCTCTCTCCTAGCTATGTTGAAATATATATAATATACATTACTTTATTATTAGCTAGAGTCTCCTTACCATGTAATAGAATACCAGAACTTATTCTTCCAGTTGCTATGTGTCAGTTATAAACAAAATAATTTAAAGAAAGAAAAGAAGAGGCACCCAGACCCAGTGAATCCAGGAGCACTTTCTCATTCTTCCTTCCTCTTTCTATACTATTTTATCTGCTTGGTCATTCCATTGATCCTGAAATTCCCTCCTCCCTTGACTGATATAATTCACTTGATAATTTTCAAACTGCACTTTCTATTTCTCCTCGCCCTCCACCAAATTAAAATGTTGTCATAAATCTGTTGTTGAGAATCTACATTCATCCACTGCCTGAGTGTAACTTTTACCTCTAATTAAACAACTCATAAGTCTTTATCTCCAGGCCTGCTTTTTTTTTTTTAAACCATTATTCTGTGAAAGCTTCTATGCTCAAGTTTCAAGTGTTAGCCTTCCTTCCCTACCCAGACACCCAGGGATGCCTCATGTTTGGGTCCTTTCACTACCAACTAATCGACGAGCCAGTTCTGATTTCACACTGCTGTCAATATCATCAATGATTTTCCGGTTTTCCCCAAGCCAGATGGCCACCTTTGAATCCTCCCTTTCTCCTTTTCATTTGCAATCAATTGCAAAGTTCTGGCATCTTTTCAGTCTTAGCTCTGAAATGATTCTCAGGCCTCGTGGGTTGTGTTCTACCTGTCTCACTACTACTGTCTGAGTCCAGCCTTATCTCAGCCCAGGACTGTCTCATTGCCTCCACTGCAGTCTAAGACACTCTGCACACTGAGATTTTTTTTCGTTGTAGGTGTTTTTTGCTTTTTAAATTTTATGGAGAAACCCAATCTATAAGATGGAAGTTCGGACACTCTGAATGGAGTACAGGAGGGCATAGGGCCTTGAGGACTCAGCTATGGTTGCTTCCCGAGTCTGCCATAGTGCCGCCTCGAAACCTTGGGCTTGGCAGAGCATAGTTTGAACGCAGAGTGGCATACTTCTGCCAGTCAGGTTCTGCTCAAAATGCTGGAGTGCATCCCCCAAATGAACAGTCATACACAACGTTCTTCATTTGTGGATCAGATTCTATCTCTAATGTGGTTCCTGCTTATGAAATACAAGATCCTTGAATGCGAGGCCTGCATTGTGTTTACCTCATGTGGTATTTTGCACAAAAGAGCACCTAAGGATATTTATCGAATCAAAATCAATTTAAAAACTAGAATATGTAAGAAATAGATAGACTGATTTCAAAGTAAAAAAGACACAGATAATTTGGAAGATACCCAGTGAGATTTCTCAACTGGAATAGCATGGAGGAATTGTGAGATCCTTTGAGAAAAGCAATCAGATTGTTTTCAGCAGGGAAATTAATATGCCCAAATCTTGAGCATGTGAGGGGCACCCAGCTCCCTGGTGGACTAACCTGTGACAATGTGACAAGGGACAGGCTCACTGAAACATGCTGCAATAAAGCAAAGACATTAGCATACTCATTTACATACATTTACATATAACATTCATGTCACCCTAGTTCTCAAACCTGCATAGTGGATACATTTTTTTAAAAAGGTAGCGTGACCTATTGCAATTATATTCAAATTCAATTCTCGGAAGAAGATACGAGAAGCAAAACAAAAATCTAAACCAATCAATTACATGACTGATTAGGATAAAGATAGGCAGGAGCTTCAGCAAGAAACAAAACCAAACATGGAGTGCCAAAGGCTTCTCATCAGCAGCGGGTTGATGTGGCGGTGCCAGCACCAGCATCCTTGCCCTGTCATTGTTTATTAGACAAACATCTATTGAGGACCACTATGCACCATGCTCCATGTTAGCGACAGAAGGCTCAATGTTTTATTTAATCAATATAATAAAGTTGTGGCATAGGCATTATTGCACCTGTTGAACAAGCTTTTTAAGATTTGCAAAACCTTTTATGGCCGTTAAGTTAGACAATGTGGTCCTAGTCTGTCTCCTCTGTCGTCTGAAAAGGGTGTGTGGAGGGTGATGGGTGAGGGGCTGGGTGGAGTCTGCTCAACTTTGTCTTTGCTGGAGGAGACTGAGGAGCAGGTATCAGAGAGCTGGACATCCTGAGGCCATGATCAGTAGGAGACAGAAAGGGTGTGGTTGAGAGAGTATACCCCATCAGCCCATGCAGGGATCCTAGCAGGGTTGGTGTAGAACCCAGGGAGGCCTAAACCATAACAAAAAGAGAAAGCAGTCTCTACATTCAACACACATCAACAATGGAAATCAACTGGTTAACGTCTCACCACTTACCAAACACTTAATGCCTTAGTAAGAAAGCGACTTCTCAGGTCTCACTGGTTTCCTAGAGACAGGAAACATCCAACCCTGCAAAGAGGGCTGTTCTGAAGTGTGAGATGCCATGGCCAGGACTCTGCCTGACTCTGTGAGGACCAGGGAGGTGTAGAAAACCTTTGCGTCCAGGAAGGGTCTGTAGTGCGGCATGTACTGCTCTTCATGGGACATGGGGGAACTGTCCCTAGTTGATAGTCACCCCTCATGGAGCTCTCTGGTGGAATATTCTCAAATACCAGTCTAAACTCTGCTGCTGAGTGATCCTTCAACCCTGGTAGTAGTGAGTTCTGAAAAAAAGAGGCACTCCCTCTCCTGAGGAGTGGGAAGATTAGCTTTTGTGGGGTTATTCTGGGCTGTTGAGTGGTTTTCACTGAGTGTGAGGTCAAGTTGTGAACAGATGAACCAATGGAACAAAGTTCAGGAGATCCGGATGAAGTAGTGAGTTCTGAAAAAAAGAGGCACTCCCACTCCCTGAGGAGTGGGAAGATTAGCTTTTGTGGGGTTATTCTGGGCTGTTGAGTGGTTTTCACTGAGTGTGAGGTCAAGTTGTGAACAGATGAACCAATGGAACAAAGTTCAGGAGATCTGGATGAAGGTGAGCATGCTGGAGGAAGCTGAGAGAGAAGCACAGCGTCTGGGCAAGAAATACATCTAGCCACTCTGCGTGAACTTTCCCTCTCCATCTCCAGAAAAGGGGTAGTGGGAAAGAAGTAACCTGCTAATTGACCTCTCATCCTGCCTGAAACCTTTCAAAGATGTCTGCCTCCGTATGAAGCCTGAACCCTCCTTCGTACTGAGCTGCACCAGGGAAAGTAGGGTACTGTTTCCTCCACCTGGAGATTCAAAGCCAGGCCAAGGAGAGTCAGGGGGTTAGACAGGTAGAGTCTTGCCAGGTGGTTGTCTAGCCCCCAGGAGAGATAAGAAGACACTCACGGCTAGTTCGTACTTCAGGGCACTGCTTGGCTCTGCTTAGCAACAACTGTACACAGATCGTGCCACACTGATGTTACGCCCGATGTGGGTTTAAACTCCGGCATCAACTGTATGACTCTACATTGTGAACAAGTTTCTGAAAGATCATTTAGAGGAGAATGTGGCTGGGGAGAGACACAGGATGTCCATGATAGCTAGCAACCTTTTACAGTTATATGGAGAATATGCTGACTTGGCTTCTGTGAAATAAGCCAACTTGAAAAATAAAATTTTTCAAGATTACACAACAAAGTTAGCCATCAAATGTGAACTGAGTATTTTAATATATTAGAAATATAAGTTAAGAAATAATGTAATGGACAAGAAAAAATGTAATATCATGGCTGAGGGATATCCTCTAAGAGGCTGGCTTCATTTGTCACAAGTAAGAAAGGGTTTACATTTGCCAACCTAGTGCTTCCATCAGATGTTTGATATTGGCCCACCTTGGATACATTGCTGAGTCTTATCTGTCTGAGATGTAGAGTAAGGAAGGTAAATCCAACTTTGTCTGATTTAGAAATAGTGTCAGTGGCCAAGGGCTCCTACAGAGATGGCTTCCAACACCAGTCAGCAGCAATGATTATTACTCTAGAATTTAAGAACTAAAAGCAAATGTGAAAACTGAAGAATGTAATGGTGATATTATTGTTTTCGCTTGGACGAATCCTCATATGCAATTTACCCTCTTGTAGAAGTGAGCGTCTATCATATTTGAGGTCAATGTGTTGGATTATCTAGAACAATACTTATGTGACAAAATTTTGCAACATTTAGAATGAGCTTCTGATTTACGCTTTGCCATGCTTATTCAGGTAAACACAAAGCAGAGAAGAGAGGGAAACAGGCATCTTGGTAGGGCATCTTGGTCCGGTGTAATGCTGAGCATGGGCCACCAGCTGGCTCCATTAGTGAGAGTAAGCACATGCCCATGGCCTGAACCATGCAAAGTCTCGATAGAAAAGAGCCTGGGGTGGAGGGGCAGGGGCCCTGTGGGAATGTGGAGGCCATGCCTCGTGACCTCTGGCTTATGTGACCGAAGCAATGACCAGATTAGAACTTATGGGGCAGAACTGAAGGGACTGGGTGATAGACCCACGGGTCTCATCATTTTGAAGGTCAGAAAGTGACAGGGAGGCTGTAAGTCTGTGTAGATGCAAGAGTAGGAAAAGGAAATGGAGAGTCAGCAAGAACACTGAAATGACAAATCTTAGCGAGTCTTATAGTTTGAAGTATATTTTCAGAGGAATTTTTAAAAATTGAAGTAATATTTTTATATGGTGAAAAAATTAGCACTGTGATTCTAAAATCTGCTTTTATCAGGCAGGTGACATAAGACAAAGATCAGACTTTGTGGAGGACACAAGGCTGCTAAGCTTGAAATTGACCATGGAAAGTTCTTTCACTCATTCAGCAAACTTTTACTGGGAACCACCCTATGGGGCAGGCACCATGCCAGATACTAGAACATAAGGACAAAGCATTTCATGTCTTCAAGGATCCTACAGTCTAATGGGAGACATGAAAGACAAACCAGTCAAATAACCTGTTTTTAGGAGGCACAGAAGGGAAGCATCAAAACCAGAAAAATGGGGGTATACATTCCAGGACAGTTTCTGAGGGGAGAAAATGATTAAATAACACAAACACATATGCATTCCTTTTTTTAAATTTTTAAAAGGAGACATAGTCGTCCATGCTGGAGTGCAGTGGTATGTCCACGGCTCACTGCATCCACAAACCACTGGGCCCAAGTGATCTTCCTACCTCAGCCATCTGAGTAGCTGGGACTGCAGGCATGTGTCTGGCTATTTTAAAAAATGTTTTTATGGAGACAAGGTCTCACTATGTTGCTCAGGCTGGTCTCAAACTCCTGGCGTCAAATGATCCTCTCACCTCAGCCTCCGAAAGTGCTGGGATTACAGGATTAAGCTACCATTCCAGGTCAAAGGCATCTTTTTTGTTTGAGCAAGTCACTTGATTGTGCTGAGTCTCCATATCTTTACTGTAAAATGAGATACTAGAATGGATGCTTTCAAAGTTCTTTTGAATTCTAATATTATAGAATTTTTTAAAAAGCTTTAGTTTAGCATCCAGATGCTGCTAGCTGAGAATAAAGGATGCTTGTCTACGTGTACTGAAAAAAGAAAGGTATTTTGTACGGAACTATAATTACACAAGGCAATGATTTGCACTAAAGTGAATGACATACACATACACACACACACACACACACACACACACACACACACACACAACACACAAACACACACACGCACACACACACACACACACACTCTCTCTCTTATGGGCATTATAGGTCTCCAGGCATGGAATTATTTAGATTTAAAATTATGTTTATGTACATAAAATAATCCAAGTTGTATTTTATTTAAAAGAGATTTGACAAATTATCTTCAAAATTACTAACTGAAAAGTTTGCATGTGATTTAGAAAATAATTGGCATTTTATAATTGTTAATTTAGTAGTCTATATGGACCCAAAACATTTTTTATAACTAAAAAATTAATAGCTAAAGTTTAAGCACCTTCATTGGCATATTTTATGATTTGTGTAACTTACTTCTTCCCTAGTAACACAAAAGGTTCCAATAATAATTGGTCTTGTGGTAGAATTTATTTTTTTAAGTATATAGTTCATGCTTTGTCACTACAACATTTGATTCTTACCTATCTGTTTGCCAACTGTTGTAATGGGTGCTCAAGAATAAAATAAATAAATGAGAGAAAGCAATGGACTAAACGATAATTTAAACAAAGATGTCAATTTAAGATATTTTATTTCTAGTTTTATTAGAAATGTATTTGTAAACTGAATGTATATCCTTAGAAACCATGAAAGAGTGACAAATATAGTTTTCTTCAGTAGCATCTTGAGGCCAAATTTTGTTAATTTAGTAAATCCTCCCTTTCAGGAGAATATAGGTAACGAGAAACTATGACTCAGTTCAAGCAGATATGATTAAAATCATCTTAGTTATACAGCCAGTAGTCCTTGGGTTATGCATCTGCTTGGATTTCTAGCCAGAGTGACTGTAAAATTGGGTGCTCATGTACACTCAGTCTAATTTTTTTTTACTTTTTAAAATTGAATCAGGCTTGTGAAGTCTGCATTAAATTTTGTTAAAAGCATTAACTTTTGTTGTCCACATTACAAGGACCCAGGCACTACCTACTTATTTTATGTTTGTATTTGAGTTAAGTATGTGCATGGCTTTTTTGAAATGATATAACTTTCATCACCAGCTCTGATAAAACAGTAGGTCTGCCCTGATTTCCAACAAAACAACCCCTGAGCTTCAGAAATTAAAGTTTATTTTTCTATAAACTTTAGAGATCTGATACGTCAACAGCATTGTGATCTAGGGCACCTGGGACCCTCAGGGTTGTCCATTATCTTCATAACCATAGTGTTTGTGATGAAGTCACCAGAAATGAAGCCACCAGCCAGTACACAAAGGGCTGCAAAAGGTATGCAAGACTGAAGATCAAATCAGATCCAGTTAATCACAGCTTTTAAACTGTTAGAGATAAGTAAGGACTCAAGGATTGTGTGGTTTTTCCATGGTCACACAGAGAAACAGCCAGAACAGATTCTGTGAGAGCCTTCTATGCATCTGCTCACCAGTACCACCCATCATGGGGTGATGAAACAGAACTCGTATGTGACCTTGGTGTGCTCCAGGTCTGTCTACCTGCAAGGCTATTACCTGAAAAACATGTGGCTTTAAGAGGAAAAGAGGCTTAGCCTTCAATATTGAAGGTGACATCAGAAATCTGCATTTTAAAAACATCTGGGTTTCACCTTGCTAAAGAAATTTGATTTAAGTCATTATATTCTAATAGAGATGCTGAGTAGCAGGGGGAAATCTATTAAATAAACTCTCTGGGGAAGATGAATTGCAATCCCTGGCTGTTTTGTCTCCTTTCAGACATGTTTGAAGGACACTGTGCCTGGTACATCCCAGCAGCCCCATGGGGACAGAATGGCATTGTGCCTTGGCCGTCCCCTTGTCTGGGTTTCTATTGTGAAGCTGTTACTCCACATGATGTCCCATCCGCATTTCAATCTATAGTAGAGCCATGGTTATAAGAAGGGGTGCGCAGTGTCAGTGTAATTCTGACAAATAAATGCACTGGAATTTACAGAACCTTAGTAGTAGAAACCTGCCAGGATGGGAGGCAGGAGCCTGGGTTCTGTCCAGACTCAGCCTAAGTAGTTTTGTAACTAGATGAGTCGTTCAGCTTGTCTCATTAAGTTCTTATTAAGTTATCATACTGAGATTTCTAAAAGTCATGCTGACACTGAGGGTGAATGAGTGCAGAAGAACATGTTAGCATCAACACAATTCACATATTCAGATACGCTGTGATGGTTATGTCTTGCCCACTTGGCATTTTCATGATACCAAAGCTTGGTAGGTCCGAGGGAACTGCTGTCTTCCACTCTGCAGTCTCACTCCTCCATTTCTTGTTTTCCGGGTAACAGAATCCCATCCAAACAACTGTTTATGCCAGAAACTTAGGAGTTAGTCTACATTCCTCCCTTCCTCTCACTGCTGTGTTCAACAAGTCTTTATTACTTTATCTACAAAATGCATCTTGAAGTCTATTTCCTCCATCAATACAATTACCTTAGTCCATGCTACATTATTTCTCACCTGAGTAATGAGCAACCTTCTAGATGGTTTCTTCACTGCCATTCAAGTCCCTTAACAACCAAATTCTCTACATGTTTAATCACCAAACTTAAGACATAAATTCTTGACTTTCTTTTGCTTAAAACCCATCAGTGGCTTTCTGTGGGACTTAAAGCTCTTCATGACAGTCACGAGGCTCCATGCGAAATGGCTCCTTGCTTTGGCTCTGATCTCATTTGGTCTCCTGCTGCCCAGTGTCCAGTAAGCTCTGACAGAGGCATCGTTTGCTTCTCCAAATAAGCCTGGCTCAGTAGTGTTTGAGGTGTCTTTCCTGTTCCCTCTGCCTGAAATACCCATTTCACTTAGAGCAACCTCTTTTCTTTAAACCTCACCCAACTGTTGTTCTCCTTGAAGAAGACTTTCCAAATCGCACTACTTAGACTGAATCTGCCATTTCCATTGTCTTTTTTACTCTACTATTTGTTCCCTGCACAGTCTACATAATGCAACCGTGCAATTGTCTTATGGGTCTATTTGTTTGTTTTCTGTCACCCTCTCCAACTTCACTCTAAGTTCCATGGTAACTGGGGTTGTATCTATTCTATTTTCCTTTGAATCTCTATCACCTAGCATGGGCATGGCTCAAGTGCCCTTCATAACAGTTATTGATGCTGGCAAGACTTGAAAGTCTTTCTTTCTCCACCTACAATGATGGTTCACTTGTACAAGACAAGCAGTAATTGAACTCAGGTGGTAAAAAATACCTCCTCAGTTGAATCCCCAAGTCATTCTGTACCTTCCCTTGCTCACAGCACTGATTCTGCACAGCCTTGAGTAATGCTCATTTCGTGTATTTGTCTTGCGTTTCTTACTAGATTATAAATTCCTTGAGAATAGGGTTCATCTTGCTGAACTTTGCATTCCATGCAGATTCAGTATGATCATTCAAACCTCAAACATGTCCTGAGCAATAGGACTAGGATTACAACATGAATTAAATGATATTTTTTCATGACACATCTGTTTCTTAAGAGAGTATTAGAATGATCTGACTAAGAATGACTTTATGAGAAAGCATGCCCCTTTTAATCATCAATTATTTTATTACAGTTGAATCCCATAGGTAGACATTTAAGATGTCCTTTAAATCTAATTTAATTAGATACTCTTTAAGTGTGTCTTTGGTTTAAGTCGTTTGTTGAGTAAATTCTCACCTTGCTCACGACACAATTATCTCAGATCTCTACCAACATCAGTCAATGACACCATCAGACCTAATGTCAAGCCAGGCACTGGGATGACTCCTTTTCTCCATCACCACCCTCCTTCAATAATCCACAATGGTCTATCCAAGCTGACTCTCTAGCAGCTCTCCATTGGCCCATTTCTGTTCATCTTGTCAGGATGCCGTATTTATTTATCTATATTCCCAAAGTATTTCCTAGTTGTTGTTCCTGTCACCAACTGTATCTCCTTCAAGTCATTTTTTTTCGTGCTATAGTCCTCAATCATAAATATGGTCTTGTTACTTGTTTGCTTAGCATTTATTTTGGTGGGTTCCTACAGCCTTTAGAACAAAATCCAAACTTCCTGATGTGTCCAGGGCCGTTCGTCATGAGACCCTGGTTTATCTCTCAAGCTTTGTCTCATGCAAATCCTCTTCCCTACCTCACACCAGCCATACTGAATTACCAGCTACTAGCATATCCAGTGATGGTCACTTTCCTCTCTCTTCCTCTGAACTGACCCCTTGCTGTTTTCAGGCATCATTATTTCCAGGGGACTTTCTGAAAGTCAGCCCCACCCTACTCTGTGCTGGAAGCCCCATCACACTGGATTGTAACTGTTCACTCAACTACCCACCACCTCAGCTGACACTGTAAGATATACCCTTGATCTCTTTGTTTCATGTGTCTTCTTCTTTCATATATTCCCAGTACTTGGAATAGCAGCTGGCACATAGAAGGTAGTCAGCAAACACTTGTTGACCGAATGGAATTTTATTGAGCACATTTCCCCTAAAGTTAATAAGTAATAATTATGGAGCACATAATTATTGTGTCCACAATACTCTCTCACATACATTGTGGGTATTTGCCTCGCACAATCTCACAATGACTATTCTATAAAAATTCTATATATGACTTTGATGTTTTCCATGGACAAATCTTTCAAAAAGTAATTTAGTCAATTGACCAGAACCTCTATTATCTGTTAGAAAATGGAAAGTTGCCATTTGTCCACAGATGACTGTATGAATGTGGAAAAGTGTGAATTCTTCAGGATAAGCATGATAGATGATAAAGATGGATATGACTTTGAACCTGGAGAATGTCACAGGTTCTTCACCCATCAAAACATCAAAGATAGAAAACTCTCTACAGGAGATTGATGTGTTTTGATGAGAAATCAGATGAATTTGGACTAAATTCGGCTTATGTGGCATCCCCGAGTCAACTTGCTCATGCTGTCCAAGTTTAAACCACTCAGTGGAGGATGGCAGTGCCATGAGATTTGAGGAGGAGCCAGGAAGGCTGTTTTCAGGTGTGATGGTTGTATGTGCAGCAGTGTGGTGTGATGGTTGTATGTGCAGCAGTGTATTAAACCAGGTGGTTGTGACTCTCTCCTGGTTGCAAAAAGAGAGGTGAAGTAAGGGAACACAGACGTGGCAAACAGGCAAGGAGAACTCCAGGAGAGTGATCCAGAATGTCTGTGCACAGTCTTGTGCATGTGTGCATGTGTGTGTGTGTGTGCTTATGTAAGTGAAACAAGGCTATGGATGGACTTTTGTTTAGCATCCTCTCTGCATCTAGGGACCTTCCATCGTAGGTGCTGATCACAGTTGGGGATATATGGCAGTGTGGCTATTTCAATTTCAAAGTACTTGTCCTGGTGTCTTGGTTTGATTGCACTTGCTGAGCTCTGTCTCTCAGGTGTATCTTCACCACCTCACACTGTGCTGTGTGCACGTGTACTCTGCAATCTCTGTGAGTGATTGAATTTTAGTGTGTACCAAATACATCCATGTACATGCAGTGTGTACACACAACATGTCTTTTAACAAGTTTCACCTAGATGTTTTCCTTGGCTACAGAATAGAAAATTTGGCACTAGGAAGGACTATAAATTAAGCCATACCGGTTCCACTAATTTGCTGTTGGTGGAAGTTTATGAGTCTTCAACTCTGTGGACCCTGAGAATGGTGTCTTCTTTAGAGTAGGTATGAGACTTTGTCTGGTGTAGGTGACCACTTGGCCAAACCTGGGTGTCTCCCTTTTCCAGAAGTGGCCTGGTATAGCAATGTGCATTTATAGCATGCAGCTGCGTGTTATTCAGACAGGAAAACTAATTACAAGTGAATTGATTATTTGCATTTTCAAGTTCTGGTTGAAAATTGAAATATGCTCTTATGAATAGAGAGTCACTTGGCCTCTTTTTAGGTAAAATCAAAAGTGCACAATATTTTGGAAAATGTATTGTTATTTTATTTTTTTATCGATTTCTGAAAAAAGATCATTGTTGGGAACTGGCCATTTTGGGGATAGTTATTTGAAAATCTGAAGTAAAAGCATTTCTAGTAGGTGTGGTATCTTTTTAAATTTCATAAAATCATAATCCTATGATTATACAAATTTCAGGTCAAAAGACTATTAATGGTGATCTGATTTCTGCTTGTATTTTTGAAATTACTTGTGCTGACACAATCTCCATAGTAACTAATGTGCTTAGAAAGAGAAAAAAATAGGAGCACTCAAGTAAAGAAAAAGAGAAGCAGGACAAGCCACGGTGAAAAATAACAATTCTTTATTACCCTGTCTTTTCTAGAAAGACATGTCTGCATACAAAAATATGTTTATGTAAAATAGCAAGCGACCTAAAGTTGTATCCCACAAAAATATTACCTGGTGGATAAACATAAAAAAATACTGGCTCATTCATAATTAGGTTTCTGGTAGCTTGATTTGTTTGAATTAAATTAATGCTTTGGAGATAGGTGGGAGTTAATTTATATGGCATAAATTTACTGTTGGTGGAGGTTGATAAAAATGATGAAATCACCACATTTGAGTTTGGTCAAGGTCGCGAGCTTTCCAATATAAAACATTCCATTTGAAGAGAGGTGCCATCTTTACCCTCAGAAAGTTCACCTTCTAGATTTTAAGCTGCAGGAGAGGAAGCAGAATCCTACTGTGCCCTGGTCACCTCAAGGGCCCCTGGGAGGAGCTGCTCAATGCTTTGCAAGGTGAACTGGAATTAACTGCAAATTGGATTATGCTATAATTACTTTTAGTTTTACAAAGATATTCCTTATCTTTTATCGAATGACAAAACATCGGAAAATCGGCTGTTCCAGTTCCTCGTGCTCCTGGGACAGACAGTACTTGGGCGTGCATTCCTCCCTGCAGTAGGGCCCTGTCCCACCCACGGGGGCCCTAAGGAGACTTTCGCCTCTGCTCACTCACTGGAGGTGAATTCCTCTGGTTTCATTATGGAGTTTCTGGAAAGAAGAGAAGACATCCTAGTGCCTCTAGCTTGCAACTTAAGCACATGGTTTTAAAGTCAGACATCTGCAGCTGTATCTAGCCAAGATCTTGAATAACAACCACCTTCCAAAGTTACTTTAACCATCACAAATAGTACCTTTGAACTCAAAGGTTCTCTGCAGAAAGTTCTTCAACAAAATTATACCATCAATGTATCTAAGTTTTCATAAAGAAACAGTTTGGGACAGTTTCTCTCCATACTCCTAGTTCCCTTGCCAAATAACCCTTGTTTAAGCTGATCTTCTGCATAAAGAATTTTATTTTCAGGACAATAAGTAGTGCAAATAGTCCCTGGTACCCAGCAGTTCAATTTAAGACTTTTAAGTTTTTGATGGCGCGAAAGCTGTATGTATTTAGCAGGAGCATACTTTAAATTTTGAATTTTACTCTTCCCATGTTAGCCCTAGGGCCTGCTCTGCGGCAGGCTCTAAGCTCCCAGAGGCCATGTGAGCAGGAGGGACAGCGGCTACTCTGCAGCCATTGAGCTGCCAGGCGATGCTGCCCCCCTGCAGGCTGATGTCCATGCTCTGGGTACATTTAAGGTAGGCTAGGCTAAGCTATGACGTTAGGCAGGCTAGGTGTGCTCAATGCCTTTTTGGCCTACAACACTTTCAACTTCCAGGGGTTGATCAGGGCATAACCCCTTGTAAGCTGACGAGTGTCTTTATTGAAATTTCTGAAGAAAACTTGAAAATGACAGTAGGTCATGCTTTATTAATTTGAAACTATTATATTATCTCTGTACTCAGTCACAATGCTATATATATTAAATGTATCCACATTAATTCATTTACTTACAGAAATCCTGTTCTAACGTGCTACCATCAGTTAATAGTAAATTATAATGGGAATTTTATGGCATTGCTTATAATTTTCTTATCAATTTTTGCCATTGGCAGAAATAAAAAAAGAACCTCAGAACTCCACAAGGGCCCGCCCTTGTCTTGACACTCATAGACCTCCCCTACCCCCTGCATCATTTGCCTCGAGGTTGTTGGCCTTTGCATGGTCTTTCTCCTGTTGTGTCTGTTTTCATGATTCGGCATCTACCACCTGAGTCTCCAAGCCCCAAATGCCTGGCATGTGTCTGACTCTCACTCTACCTCTCCACATTATGAAATTATAATATTACAGTGGTACAGTGACAGCCTCTGGGACACACGGTCCGTCAACAGTGATGCCCTCAATGTCCCAGTGTCTTCACCCCTCTGTCCTTCCCCGTCACTGCTTTGGAAGAAGAAGTAGGCTCTTCTTGACACGGTCTTAGGCAGCCCTTGCCTGGTACCTGCAGCACCAGCTGAGTGGGGCATGTGTGCTTCTGGACCCTGGACCAGTCTTTCTCCGTTTCCCTAAAACCCTTCAACTTTGAACCTTAGCTTATCCAAGACTCATAGTGACTCCCTGATGTGACCTCAAACCCAGGGACCTCAACTACACTCCTTGAGGGTTTCAGTTCCTGGTTCACGGTTATTATCTCCCAAAATACTCCTGAAATATTCCTGATGATTTCTATAACCCATGTCAGTGATGCTTCCAAAATCCTGGATTCTTGATCCATTAACCACTGATGCTCTGCCTTAGCCACCTACCTCCATGGCCATGCCATAAACCTTGCCCAGCAACAACCACACCCATTATCTCGGACTCAGAAACACCCCGCTTTCTGACTCCATCCTCCTGTCTTTCCTGCTTTCTCCCTCTTGTGCCCTGATCCCAAACGACCAGGGCCAGCATGTGCTTCGTGGACCTCACCGTTTTCTTGTTGACTCGACGTCTTCACTTCCTTGCTTCCTCCCTCAGTCATTTTAATTGGATGGGTAACAACGTTCCTTGCCTTACCAACTCTGTAAACCACCTTGACTGCCTCTCACTTAAATTTTCTCCCTTGGGGAAAAGTGGAATCTCAGTCCACTTTATGCTGCACCATCAGCTGACTGCGGAAAACACGGCCCTCCCGTCTGGTCTGACTTCAAAGCACAACTGCAAGGCCTAGGTGGGTCTATCAGCATCTTCTGCTTCCCTCACTCTCACATCCCCTCTTGTCCACTCACCAGTTCCTCTTCTCCTTGTCAATGGCCTTGCTTGCTATTTCATCAGGAAAATAGAAACAATCAGAAATGTACTTCCTCAAGCTCCTGCTACTTTTGTTTTTGTCACCTGCTGTCATACAACTGTGAATGAACTGTCCTTGCTCCCAGGAATAGTCAGCCCCTTCTCGTGGGCAGAAGACCCTACTCCTTTCCTCTACTCAAGGATATCTCTCTGACAATTCTCCTCCGCTTTCTCCTGTATACAAATCCCTTCTAGAAGACCACGTAGGGAAGCAGCTAAGAGCATGACCTTCAGAGCCCTAGTACAATGCTTTCCTCCCCTCTTCGCAGTCTATCAGCTCTGCCCACCCTTCATTCTGTCTTTCTTCTCTCCTTCTCTCCCCAGTCACTGCAAAATTTCCCAGGAGAGTTTTACATGTATTGTCCTCATGTACTCGTCATCCCGGGCATGGCCTATGTCTTATTTATGAGTATCTGGCTCCCTTCACCTGTCTTCCCAGGTGTAATCAGGGAGGGTGGGATCTTTGCCATGCCCTAAGCTGGGGAGGAATGCCTGCCACATGGCAGGTGCCCAATGATGCCTCCTGAATGCAAGTTAATGCATGGATAGGGGTACAGAAAAACTCAGCAAGTTGTCCATGCGATGATTAAAATGAATACTCATCAAAATGTCATCTCTACTGATTTTGACTAAAGGAGAATTAGACAGGTTAGAGAGAAAAACACAATTTTTACCATTTAAGCTGACAGGTGAATTCAACCAAACAGATATTTCTTGTAGAAAAAGGATGAATAGGGAAAAAAGTTCAGAAAGTTACCTTTCTTCCAATGTTAATATATCTAATTTGTTTCCTGGGTGAATTTTTTTAAAGTGGCTGCTTTCTAATTTATATAGCCTTTGCTTACCTAGCTTGCCTTCCTCAGATATGAGTCTTATGCATTACCATGTGATCCATACGTGTATGGATATATACAATGGCAAGACAACTCCCACTGTTAATACTGGTCTATAAATAATGCACAGTTTGAATTGCAGTTAAGTCTTCTATGTCACGATACATCACATTCATCATTCTCAGCCAGAACTAAATGTGCCTGAAGTTGTCATAGCCACCTTTCATCAGTAGCTACACACATATTATATCGCAAATGCAAATATACTCTACTTATGGGGTATCACATTTTTTCACCAATACCTCCTGACTCTCAATAACAGATGTTCACAAGCTCTGAGTGTGGCCTAAGAGGATGGGCAAGTGACATCGATTCAAAAATAACAGCAAAGCCGGGCTCGGTGGCTCAGCCTGTAATCCCGCGCCTTTGGGAGGCTGAGGTGAGTGGATTGCCTGAGCCCGCGGGTTCGAGACCCGCCTGGGCAGCGAGACCTCATCTCTACAATAAATCAAAAAATCAGCCGGGCGTGGTAGCGCATGGCCTGTAATTCGGCTACTCGGAAGGATCGCCGGAGCCCAGCAGGCGAGGCTGCGGTGGCCGGGAGCGGTCACTGCACTCTAGTCTGGGTGACTGAGTGAGACTCCAACTCAAAAACAAAAATAAAAACAAAAATAACAGCAATAAACTATTTAACAGTTTTTCAAAAATGCTGGAGACTTCCGTCTTAGATGCAGGCTTGAATTAAGACTGCACGGCACTTCAGAGATCTTCAAATCTACTCAAGATAATTTCTAAATATTTGCATTGATGTTATAAATGGACCTGCATTTAGTAGGCTTGGGGAGGGATGGTGACAGGATACCTGTCCAGTCCCCTCCTCCAACCCATTCCCAGCATCGTATATAGGCTGGCACTTTAAAAAGGATCGGTGTCTGTAATCACTTTAGAAATCATTCAGCTCCCAATAAGGACTCTGTGTTCCTGTACCTCTACCCCCTACCTCTATTTTGGGAGGCAAGCTCTGTTACCACTGAACAGAATGACATTCACAGCAGGTACAACTGACACATGGAAATTTGTTGGCTCAGTTGCACTAATTGGATCTCTGTGCTTGCAAGGATGATGGCACAAGCAGGAGGTGTTTAAACCTGTGAGTTCAGAACCTTGTTTATGGTCCATTTCTATGTAAATGAAGAATCTAGCGGTGTAAGTGCAAGGCGCCTGATAACACACCAAAGCCAGCCCCCAGACTGAGGGAATGAAGCCTTGAGCAGAAAACCTACGAAGAATAAAAGAAAACGGTTTTTTCCTTACCTTCCTGCATACAAGATTCATGCAAGAAATTCCCGTTAGCACTAATGGGAGTTGTGCATGTAAATCTCCCGTGAAACGATGGGAAGATGAGCCCCATCCATCACTGCGCTGATAGCACAGTTTCTGGGGCAGGCTTCTAGCAGGCAGACTGCTTCATACCAAGGATCTGCCTGCCCTTCCATAAGGTGCTGAAACAGCAGGCCCTCCTGGAGGGCGGGGGGCCACAGAGCTGTGCAAGGGGCACAACTCGTGTCTGCAAATGTTTTGAATAATTCAGAGTTCATCGTCAAAAACACCCACCTGCTCATGAAACACAGCATTCGAAAAATAAAGCATGTAAGGCCATGCCCTGTGGATGGAACTCACTTTTGCCCATCCATTCCTCTCATATTTTAATTTTTTTCTTAGAAGAGCAGGCAAAGTGTTTTAAATGAGTTTCCAGCAACTAACTGTCCCAATTTTCCTGTCCTCTGCTCATGTGGGTGTACTGTGCATGCACCAGAAATTAGACAAATTGCCTCTTTCTCAAACAGGATCTATATTTTTCTGCCTCAGTGCCTTTGCTCATGCTGGTGGGATTCTCTCTCCACTGCTCTCTCAAACCCAATCAAAATGTTTGGACCTTTAGGCCAGCTTTCTTCTCTCCAAGGGTCCAGCTTCTGTGTATGGCACCAGTGATATGATTCAAACAATTCCTTCCTGTGGAGTCTAGAGTGGTCTATTTTAGTTGACACTGCCAGGATGCACATCCTGATCTGCTGTGGGATCCATAGCTTCTCCAGGCCACTGTCACCTTGTGTCTTTTGGAGACGCTTTGCAGAGTCAACACACTGGCTTGCACATAGTCTTTCCACGAAAATGTGGTGAATATAAATAATTTTAAAGAAGAATATGCATATGCATGGCAAAGCACTCATAAATCTCCCAAAGTTGTACTAGAGAAGAAATTCTTTCTCCCCGGATGTTTAATTCCTTTCCTCTGAAACATCTCCTGTGTCCTTCCCCTGAAGCCCAGTGCAGTGACAAGCAACTACATATAGACATGATCTTTAGAATTTATAAATGGTAACATTTTGCATCCTGTGATTTTTTGTTTAACAACATATCTTAGGCTAAGTTTATATAATCTACCCTACTTAAAAAAAATTCATAGTACTCCATTTTATGAATACACAGTATAATTTATTTAACTAGTCTCCTATGGGTATTCACTTCCAAATTTCTGCTCTTATAAACAAGACTGTAGTGAATGCAATAAAAATAGCCAAAATTTCTAATACAACAATGCTTGCTATGTGACAAATGCCAATTTAATTCACTCAATCCTTACTGCAATCCCTTAGGTATAAATACTGTGATTATTGCTAACATGCAAAAAAGGAAACTGAGGCACACAGAGACCAAATAATTTGTACAAGGCTATGGAACTGGCCATGAAGTTGGTCAGGGTGATTCACAGGTGCTTTCAGAAGTCATGTACTTGACTGCTGCACTGGCTATAAAGACAACTTTGCTCATGTGTATCAATATTTGGAAATGGAGTTTCTATAAGTGAAATTAATAGTACAGAAGACATATTCTTTCTGAGTTGCATTGATATTGCTTATGATTGCCTATAACCCACATGCCCTAATACTGTAACTATCATCCTGCTTGACCATTGTATGCTGAAAGGTAAATAGGACATTGACCTTGCAGCTCCACTTGGAAGTTATAATGTAATGAGTTTGAGCCTCTTCTCTAATGCCAGTTCCATTTGCATCTTTTCTGGAATGTCTTCCCATACCTTTGTCCATTTTCAGTTAATATTTTTATTTGTTAAATTTAATATGCTAGTAAGTCACTAAGTGTACTCATTTCTGCTATATCCTAATGGAGTTGTTTCTTATTTGTTTATTAGCACAATGTTTAAACATTGCCTATGCTAAAATTGCCATCTTTTCACATTGCCACAGAAGTGTTTTTGAATAGGGAAGTTATTCATTTTATTTTCATATTATCTACATAATATGAAATTTAACACCCCATACAGGACCAAAGCCTCATTATGCTTTGGCCAATTTATATTAATTCCCACCCACAAATTTCTCACTGAATTTAGTTATTTACGAATGCTACTTATGAGATTAGAGCTAACATAAGTTTATCCTGGTCAAATTAGAATACATCTACAAGGTTAATGAAAACAATACACCTGAGGATAATTGCTTTCCCCTCCCCCAAAATATAATATTCAATGGAAATTCCAGAACTTTCTATGGAATGTACCTACATGAAAATTCTCCTTTAGGAGTGAGGAAAAATCTTGTGTATTGCTAAACACTAAGATTCTATGAGAGCTATATGGTACAAGGCTTAGATAGTGAATCAAGTTATACGTTTTTCTTTCTTTGAAGAAAAGTTCAATATACTGATTTTTCATCACAAAAATTTGACTAAATTTACATATAAAAGAGATAATTGATGTAAACAGACAATAGGTTTGCTTACAAAAAGTTTAAATGAAAGATGCTTCTAGTTATTTAAGCAGAATGTACTTCTCTAAACATACTACTAATAGATTATTATGAACAAAATGTTGCACGATCTTTTTGTCAAACAAAAATTAATACCCAAGAAAAGGACGTAAACTATTACTAAGGAGCAAATTTGAAAATGGTGAACAAAGTCAGCGTTTAGTTTAAACCACCACAGCACAGTTTCCCAGCAAAGGCTGCAGGACACACATTTCCTACCAGTCACAGATTTTTAGGATGAAAAGTGTCTCCAGGGAATTTGTAGAAGTGCTTCCTTCAAGGTGCGGGGCAACTTTAGTAAAGTATGGAATGTATCAGGTCTCGGATTGTGAGCTTGTTGAAGGCAAAGACGGGCATCAATCCAGACACCAGACACCAGACACCAGACATACAACAGAGCAGGCATTTCTGAGTTTTATTTTGTGAGAAGCTTATAATACCCAGTCTTATGTCCAAAACAATTGGTACCAGTCATTTGGGGAATGACTTTAGCACACTGCCCTATATTCCACTCTTTCCTCGTGACTCCCCAAAAACAAATGAACAATTCTGATGAGATCAGGAATGGATACTGCTTCTGAAGTTTTCTCTGAATTTGAATGTGTGGTTTCATTAAAATGTTGTGCTCCCTTGGCATCTTTAAGATTTAGAAGTTTTCCTTCTTCTATTCCAAGGAGAAACAGGAAATAAAATATTCAAGCTCTGAAATTTATGCGTGAAAAATCCAAGTCTTCCTGAAAGTTCCATGGACCTGTGGGACACTAGGCACCCACCAGGTTATAGCCCCCAGGATGAGCTATGAGATGTGTGCCACACCCCAGTGGTGGCACCTGTGGTTTGGCCTCCACTCACTGCAATGCAAAGAGAAGCTCATCTCTAGAGATCTTCGGCCTCCCGTCCTCCCAGCTGGGCCCCTGGTGCCTACATTCCTTTGCAATATCTGACTGCCCCTTATACCTGAATTGCTCCCCAGTGGTTTATGGTCTCAAATAACCTCGCTTACTTCCCAACTTTGCTTCCATCTAATTGCCCCCTGACTGCAGGTAATTGTCTTCAATTGGGAGGAAAGAAATTTCACGACCCACAGTTTCCCCACAATTTGGGAAAGGAGGACAGGGATGGGCAATTTGCTATCCTACTGTCCTAAAGAGTGGTAGTCCATGGACTTGATAATACAAGTTATGAGAAAAGCAAATTTCATTCTTTCCTAAAAGACATTCCAGAAAAGTACAAGTGCAAACCATTTTATTTATTTTAACTACAATCATATGTTATACCACTACACTATAATAACTATTGTTATAATGAGGAGTAACAACATTATAGAAATTATTATTTAAGCAACACAAATGAATCATGAAAACAACTGAAAAGCATTATTTCATGAGGTAGGGGTGAGCTTGACTCAAAATAATTTGGTTGTTTTCTGGGAAAATATGTATGAGAATAATGAGCTACAAAGTTGTATTAACAGCATTGCACTGTAAAGCAAAATAATTTGATTTAGCAGTCACCTAGCAGTCTTTCAAATTTTTCACGTGTATATACACACAATCCATTATATACGCATACAAATAATATATACTTAAATACTTATGAAATAGCTTAAAAAATAATGATGGGCAATATTTGTGCATGGTTTTGTGGAGAGAATAGAGGGAGTCTGCAGTAGTTAATGTTGACTAGGAAGTTAAAATGCCTACCTAGACTCCAATCCCATCTGTGCCATTCATTAACTGTGTAACGTTAGACAAATCATTTAACTACTCTGTACATTAGTTTCCTCTAAGATTAATTATGAATAAGAATATAGATAAGAGTAGTATCAACTCATGGGTTTTTTGGTTTTTTTTTTGAGGACAAGATGAGATATATTGAATAGCACTTAAAAGTGGCACAGTATGGATGCTTAATAAATGTTTAGCTATTTCTATCATCATATGCAGTTTACATTAGGTTTATATAATCCATCTCACTTGACCTTCACATAGCCCGTTTATTTCTGCTTTACAGAAAAAAGAAACTGAGACTTTGAAGGGATTTGCCCAAAGGCAAGCAGTCGTTGGCAGTTCCAGGACTAAACCTAGCCACATTTGTTAGCTGTTTTTAGACACGTTCTCCACCCCCCCAGGGGTCAGAGAATATAAATTTATGGAGTTGGAGCTATTTCAGCAGATTTCTCCTTCTGGACACATGATACACTTCTCTTTAAAATAGTCACCATTCAGAACACAATTCGTGTAGTTTTTTGGGAAACAGATATTGATTTTATTTTAAGTAAAGTCTTTAGCATGGAAATTGGATGCGGGGTGTGATTTTCTCGTTGGGCTCTGGTTCAGGGGAAATTGGATTTCCTAGAGCACCAGCTGCGGCAGCGCCACAGGTGCTCATGGCTCAGCAATCACTGTGGCTAATTGGGACGCACGAGGATGGAAAAGAGCCCTCAACCCAAATCTTGTTTTGTGGCATTTTAATTTCTCCCATAGGATCAAGCCCCAATGTCCTTCTTAAGTGGAGCTGCTCCAGGAAGCTTGTTGTTGTAGACAGAAGGGATGGCACGTGGTCGGGGGAGAACTGCAAGTAGGAAGGAACCCAGAGCTGTGGAAGGCAGCAGGACTTGCCTGGCTGTGGCAGTTGGTGCTAAGGGCCCGTTATCTAAGTGTTTCTGATTCTGAGTTGTAATCTAAAGGGTAAGGCTTGCAGAACCATCCCCAGAATCTGCAGTTTGACAAACTGCATAGCAGTCATTGGAAAGTTGCATACGGTAGCATTAGGCATCGGGGATGGAAACGGTGGCAGGCAATGAGGGAACGCAATTAGTCATCAGTTTCTAGGACTGACAGAAGGCATACAAATTCTTAAAGTGGACCGCTCTGCTATATGCTCCATCTGAAGGGGTAACAAAATAGGACCATATAACACCCTGCCTCCTGTGTACCACAGAAACCGTCCAGTACCCATAGTCATTTTACAAACACCCAATCTAAGCCATAAGAAGTTATACCTGTATCTTAATGTGTCACTGTACGTGCCAACCAACTAGTAGTCTGTGTCTGTGCCTTGATTCTTCCCATCTTTGGGTTTTGTATTTTTCTTCTATCAAGTAAGTCATTCGAGATATGTCATCTAATGAACTGATATTTAGAGACTCAGTTCTGGGGTTGTCTCCCCTGCAAAGTCCTTTGTGATGTTTCTTTTCATAGTTAAGATCTCTTCCGTGTTCTTCCAATCACCTCTCACAGACTTTTGATTCAAGTAATGTGACTGAGCTCCTAATAAGGTACAGGAAATATTCCTCACTCCGGAATATAGGACGACACAATTTTTGCACTAAAGGGAAAAGCTTACAGTATTATATTCTCACAGTCCTTACCATGCCTCATGCTTGTTTAATTTGCTAACTTTTGAGGGCAATGGCTGTGTCTCATTCATTTTTATACCTCCAGAGACTAGAGTTTCTGGCACAAAATCTTTTTGAAAAAATACGAGATTATAAAAAACTGAAAAATACACACTTATTCCTTGGTGTTGGTGACAGAAAAGGGTAGTGATAAAGACTTTTCTTTCAGTACTATTTTCCACATCATTTCTAATGCTAACTTTGGAATAATCTTCCAGAGTTGTAAATAGACTTGGATTGAACACAAAAATGCAAGACTTCTTGGAATGCATGATTTTGCATTAAATATAGATCCCCAAACATCATTCCTTCCCACCCTACTGTAGACCGACCAGTATTTTTTCCAGGACACATGGGGCTGGTTCAGGTACTATCTTGGCTACTTATTAATTGTGGTATCTTAGGGTAGTCACTTCAGGTCTCCCATCCTCCCTTTATTGACTGCTAAAGTGAAAATAATAGTCACTGCTCCTTGTAAGAGGAGCTTCATGGTTGTCCAGAGTTGGTACTTACGCGGCAGGGTTTTACTAGTGATATGTTTTGTTACATAAAAATGGACACGTATGGAAGATTAATCATGTATGCTAAGCCTTTTCATCAGTGTTAGTGTTGACTGTGGTCTTAGATGATGGTTGTCATATCTGAATATTTAAGTTTTGGTATTTTCTAGTCTCTTATCACAAACACCTGGATGTGATAGAAGGTTATCTTTAAAGGCAGAGATTATGTGGAATATACTATGTCACTGTTGGTTTTCTGTTGATGGAATTACTGCTAGAGAACAAAAGCTCTCGAAATACTGAATTTAAAAAAATTAAACAGAATCATCTACATCCTCAGGGAAGATTTTGGAAACCTTTATATCTCACACGTTTACATAATTGCTTATTGTTCACCATATCAGACTCAGAAAAAGTAGGTAATGAAATATCTTTTTTCAAACAGAGAAATAATTATCTAAAGGCATGGTAAATGCTCAAATTACATATGGAAATTTGTTACTAGAAAGTAGGAAAACTCTTTTCTGTCCGACTGAGACATTTAGCCATGTGATCGACAAATTCAATACAATCCCTATCAGAATCTCAAGGTCATTTTGCAGAAATATATTAAGAAATCCATCCTAAAACTCATATGGCATTTTAAGAGATCCCCTAATAGCCAAAACAATATTGAAAAACAACAAAGTCAGAAATTTCATATTTCTGATTTGAAAACTTACTACAAAGCTACAGCAATCAAAACAGTGTGGCAATGGCATAACAACAGAGATACAGACCAACAGAACAGAATAAAGAACTCAGAAATAAACTCTGGCATTTATGGGCAAATGATTTTCAAAAAGAGTGCCACAGTCATTCAATGGGGAAAGAAGTCTTTTCAACAAATAGCACTGGAAAAACTGTATATCCACGTGCAAATAAATGAAGTTAAACCCTTAACTTAAACTTACACAAACATTAACTTCAAATGAATTAATAGCTGAAACACAGGAGCTAAAACTATAAAATTCTAAGCAAAGGCTATAAATGGTAAACTTTATGATACTGGATTTGGTAATGATTAGATAGGACACTAAAAAAACAGACACAATGGGCATCAGCAAAATTTAAAAACAAACAAACAAAAAAATCTCTGTGCATCAAAGGACAACATCAACAGAATGAAAAGCAACCCAAGAAATGGGAAAAATATCTGCAAATCATATATATGATAAAGGGTTAATATCCATAATACATAAAGTATTCCTACAACTCAATAACAACAAAAACCAAACTAAGGCAAAGGATTTACGCAGAAATGTATCCAAAGAAGATATGCAAATGTTTGCTAAGTACATAGACTTATATTACTTATTAACATCACAAATCATCAGGGAAATGTAAACCAAAATCACGATGAGATACCATTTCACATCCATTAATATGGCTATTATTATTTTCTTAAAAAACTTTATAAAACAGTAAGTGTTGACCTCGATGTGAAAAAATTAGAATCTCCGTGTACTGTTGGTGAGAATGGAAAATGGTGCAGCTTCTACAAAAAACAGAATGGCATTTCCTCAAAGAATTCAAAATACAATGTGATCCATATGATCCAGCAGTTTCTCAAAAAATTAAAAATATGAATTACCACGTGATCCAGCAATTTCACTTCTGGGTTTATGCCCAGAAGACTCGAAAGCAGAGATTCAAATATATATTATTCCACCCAAATTTGTAGCAGCATAATTCACAACAGCTGAAAGGCAGAAGCAACTCAAAAGTCTATTGATAGATGTACAATAAAGTATTACTCAGTCTTGAAAAGGAAGAAAGTTCTGACACATGCTACAGCATGGATGACCCTTGAGGACATTACACTAAATGAAATAGACGAGTCACAAAAAGACACACTGTGCCGTTGCACTCACCTAAGGGGAACACAGTAGCAGACAATGTAGAGACAGACAGTAGAAGGGTTGATGCCGGGGTGGGGGGAGGGGGATGGGAAGTTAGTGTCTAATGGGGACAGAGTTTCAGTTTGGGAAGATGACAAAGATCTAAAGACAAAGGATGGTGAAGGGTGCACAACAAGGAAACTGCACTTAATACCACTGAACCATACACTTGAAAATTGCAAAAGTGGTACATTTTATTTTGTTACAACTGCTGATAAAGAAGAAAAAAGCCCAACACCGTAACCGGACGTTCTTCAAGCCGCATGACGCTCACGATCCACAGTGGCACCGAGAGAGATTTATCAACAGTAATTGACAGGAATCTACGAGAACCCTGGGCACTGCAAATGCTAATTTCCTTAAATATAAAATGTCTCTAAATAGAAGTAATCATGGAAATAGGGATACCGTATTAAAGGGGTTTTGCACAAAGGTGTCTCTGGACGCTGCTGAAGGGTGAACAAGGTCTATTCATATTGTTACTGGAATATTTCTTTGAGTGCTGTTATAATCAGATAATAGAAGGCTACTTCAGTCTATGTTTAGCAATAGATTACAAATTCTGGCTTTATTTTGAATTTGTTTATTAAAATCAAGAGATATTGTATTATTTCTCCAATAAAAACCTCACATGCTCTCACTCACAAGCGGACCTTGAACAACTATCATAATGCTGTAAGAAAGGGATTGGCAGTAGTGGGAAACTGCCGGGGGAGGGCAGGGGCAGGACTAGCAGTAGTGGGAATCTACCGGGGGGGGCACACCTCATCAACAAGGGCACCTGTAAAATGAACGTTTGCATACCTAACCCTGAATTGTAACCCACATATTTAAAATAAAATTTTAAAAAATACCTCTTCATTCACACACTTATTTTTATGTTATTTTGAGGTAATATATTTTAAAGTGAGTACACCAAACATTTGCCTGCTTGTAAAACTTAAAAGAGGACATGGTATCATTACCTTTATGTGGCTCCTCGGATATCCATATGTCTGTGGGACCGGCCGGAACCTTTCTTGATGGAATTTTGTAGATAATTTGAGAGACACAAACACTTGATTGAATTCAGTAACTACATTTTTTTTCTTCTTCCGCCAGATGTAGTCACTCTAGGGAAGAATGAAAAGGCAGAATAATGAGGCTAATATTCATAACAAAACCAAGCCCTACCTGAGGGGCATGACTGTCAGGCAGATTGCAGATTTTCAGTGCACGTGCAGTGAGTGGAGCAGTGATCCAGGCTGGTGCAGGGACACATAGAGGTGAGGGGAAGGGGTGGTGGCCACGACCACCCAATATCACACCCAATTAAATAATTCCTTATAGAAAATCCCCTTCAGAAAGTGAATTAAATGACTGAAAGGTAAAAATTACACAAAACCCTAAAATTGTTTCTTCTTACAAAGCTAAGTAGTCATTTTTGTGATTGAGTCTAAAAAAGTGTTAAGACAGAATTAAATACTTAGAGACTAATTAGAGAAGCATGTATCATGCATCTGTACATGTGTAATTAGAGAAGCATGTATCATGCATCTGTACATGTGTTACATAGCTTGTGCCATCAGCAGGTTGTCATGTATTTTTATTTTTGTCCTCCTCCATTTGATAGACAGTAAATAAGCTGTGGCTGGCTGCGCACGGTGGCTCACTCCTATAATCCTAGCACTTTGGAAGGCCGAGGTGAGAGGATTGCCTGAGCTTAGGGATTTGAGACCAGCCTGGGGAACTTGGTGAGACTTCATCTCTACAGTAAATAAATTTTTTAAAAAATTAGCTGGGCATGGTGGCGCATGCCTGTGGTTCCAGCTACTTGGAAGGCTGAGGCAGAAGGATTGCCTGAGCCCAGCAGGTAGAGGCTATGGGGGTTGTGAACATGCCACTGAACTCCTGGGCAACAGAGTGAGACTCCAACTCAACAAAACAAAACAAAACTGTGGTAATTTCCACCCAAAAGATTTTTCAAGAGCTGCTATTTGCTAATTAAATGCAACATCTTAAGTAATAATTTAAACGTTGCATTTGTTATAGCTTTGAAACAACATCCAAATGTAGTGTCTAAAGGTGGTTTATGTATCACTCTCTATGATTAATATTTATATAGTGGGCACAGTTATTTTGATTATGTTATGAGACATTACTTACTAAATTGACTGAGAACTATTTGGTATTCAATAGAGTTCATTTTATGAAAATACCAGTTAATTCTCACCATAGGAAGAGCATCAAACGACAAATTTAAATAAGTCTTCTCAATAAGCCAACATAAAATAACACAAATGATTGAGAATATATTAGTAGGATTATATGTTAGTGAGCAAACTCACTTTATCTGATATATAAGTAAACACTCTGCTAAAAAATCGTAATATTTTGCTTTCAAAAAGTAGTATTCAATTAATTTGTACAAAGTCTTATTTTTCTGGTAACCCTAGAAATTCACCTCTGTCTCTTTAAAGCTTTTTATAATGGTCTATAGATTCATCACGTAGTCTATCATTGTTTTGGAAAAATGTTCTTCCTGCTCCTCAGAGTCCAGAAAGGTAGCGAGGAGGAAAACCTAGAGACCACCAAGGCCACCCCTGGGGAAGCGGTTGCTGTTCCTGTACAGCAGATATGACCGAAAACTGTCAGGAAGAGGACAGATTTTTTCATTAAAGTGATAAGTGTCTACAAAACAGAATCCTTTGGACAAACTGATAGGTTTTATTGGGAGCATGCTCTAGTCTCCACGCACACACTCACAAATCAGAGAGTTGAAAAGAGCCCTCTGCATTTCTTAGGAGAGGCACTGTAGGGTCTCAGCCTTTTATAGAGGCTGCTGGTCCACATATCACAGTGTCTGTCCTTCCATCCCCAGAAGACCAGTGACTCAGCTCCTTTCCCAGACCCCTTGTGCTCTCAAGGAGCTAGGGCACACCCTCACAAACAGAAGACCCCCTTTTGGAAGAAAGGAAGTCAGAGTAATTTCAGAGGCACTACTACCTTCGTCCCAAGATGCATTTCATCTGAGTCATTTATGAGATGGAGATTAAAAGTCACTGACAAATGGATTATAGGCACAATGCCCTTGAAGGATATTTGGGTATTTGATGCTTCTTACTAAGAGAGAGAGAGAGAGAGAGGGAGAGAGAGAGAGAGAGAGAATGTGTGTGTGTGTGTGTGTGCATACATATACACGTCTCATTCTTTTAACAACATATCTCCATCAGATAAAGAGTCACAGAATCATCAGCTAGTGATTCACACCTTCAGTGACCTGATTTTCCCAATTATTCAGGCAGGATGGGAAGGAACATTCATCTGTGGTTCTGGCTGCGTACAGCTCCCTGTCACATATGCTGCTTGTGATAACTGATGATGGAATCCCCAGGATGAGCTCTTAAACAGAGTGTTTAGCAGGTAGCTTAGTCGCAAAACACAAATTATGACAGCCAGGTGGAAGCTCCCCAGGGGGGCTCGACCACACTTTTGTCCCCAGCCATGCATCACCGGCCCCTCCCCTGATCTCTTCTTCCTCCAATCTTCCAAGTGAGAATTAATTTGTATTAAAGGCATTTGTCATTATCCAAATTATATTACACAGTTTTTGCTGATAATGGTTTGCTTTGAGATCATTGCAATTTCACATGCAGTTGAAAGAAATAATGCAGAAATTCTATGCACCCTGTCTCAGGGTCTCTCAGTAGCAGCATGTTCCAGAACCAGGCACACCATCACAGCCAGAATGACACTGACTCATTCCACCCATGTTCAGACCCCCCAGTTTCACGTGTACTCCTGTGTGTCTATGCGTATTCATCTGTGCAATGTCATCACGTGTGTAGGTTTGTGTATCCGCCACCAGTCAGCTTGCAGAACATCCATCACCACAGGCAGCAAGGGTCCCTTTTAATAACCACATTCACACTCTTTTTCTCTGAAAGTCACACCCACTCACCTTCCCTCTCAAAGCCAGGCCCACACGCCCTCTCATAGCCACGCCCATGCCCCTTCCCTCACACAGCCACGCCCACATCCCATTCATCTCATAGCATATGTTATATATATATGTTATATATGCATTATATATCTATATATCTGTTTATGCGTTTATCTTCCGTCATTCTTCACTGAAAAAACTACATTCCATTATGGCAGAGACTTTGCCATCTAACTTATTCCTAAATCGCAAGAGTCTAGAACTATGTCTGGTACAAAATAGACAATCAACAAATGTATGTTGAATGAATAAGCAAATGAATAAAAATTATTAGATAAAAACTGTTTTAAAAGGGTTTTTTTTAAACACTGAGGGATAATACTAACAGTAAAAATTAGCATACTAACATTCTACAGAGTGATTTTAAACACATTATTTTCTTCTTAAAATTTCTTTATTAAAGATGTGGAGTACAATTCAGGGTTAGGTATACAAATGTTCAGTATGCAGGTACCCTTGCTGATGATGTGTGACCCCCTCCCCTGATAGTTTCCCACTACTGCCAATCCCTTTCTTATAGTATTATGATAACTGCTCAAGGTCTGCTTATGAGTGAGAACGTATGGTACTCTAAACACATTATTTTCAAGTGATTTTCATAATCCCTTAAGGAGAAGACAGATCTGATATATACATATATTTTAATTCTTAGATGAGCCCAGAGATGTAAGCCCACGTCCTCAGTCAAGTCTGAGTCTTGCCTTCACTGGAGTATGCTGCTGCCTAGCATCCTTTAGCATTTGAAAGTGACTGCCGCACCTGTAGATACAGCTACTTGGAAGGCTGAGGCGGAAGGATCGCTGGAGCCTAGCAGGTCGAGGCTGCGGTGGCCGGGAGCGGCCACTGCACTCCAGTCTGGGCGACAGAGTGAGACTCCGACTCAAAAAAAAAGAAAGAACGAAAAGAAAAAAGAAAGTGACTGCCAGGGCCCTTCAGGGGGCGCAGGCGCCGGATACGCCAAGCACTGGGAAGTTAAGCAGGGCCATTCCGGTTAGCACTTGGATGGGAGACCTCCCCCCTGGGGAGTGCCGCCCTCTGCCAGCTTCACCCTGACTTTGGGATTCTAACTCTGCCACTTCTTTGCAGGGCTCAGTGGCTCAGCCTGTAATCCCGCGCCTTTGGGAGGCTGAGGTGAGTGGATTGCCTGAGCCGCGGGTTCGAGACCTGCCTGGACAACTTGGCGAGACCTCATCTCTGCAATAAATAAAAAAAATCAGCCGGGCGTGGTAGCGCGTGCCTGTAATTCCGGCTACTCGGAAGGCTGAGGCGGAAGGATCGCCGGAGCCCAGCAGGTAGAGGCTGCGGTGGCCGGGAGCAGCCACTGCACTCCAGTCTGGGCGACAGAGTGAGACTCCAACACACACACACGCACACACACAAAGTGACTGAGGGTGAATAAAGAAGTAATTAACTCCTATGGAAGTAACTCAACTATAGATCTTACTACCATAGAGTGGAGTATGAATTAAAACCGTAAGTGTGATCGCAGTTTACACAAATTCAAGGACAACAGAGGTCCATCTGGTGTTTGAGGAAGGGGAAGTTTGCCCAGTCTTGTGCGCACAGCCATGTTGCTCTTTCTTGGAAGGTCTGTGTGCCATGACACTGAGGGAACTGAATAGCCCTTCCCACTGCCCTGAAACAATGGCTGCTCAGTGAGGTGGAGGCCTGCTGTACCCACAGGATCCCTGACTTCTTCCTCTGAGTGAGAGCATCCAAAGGGGACACGACTGCCTTTGACTGACTTATTTCTTATTTCCAGTGGCCATTTGCAAAAGCACATGCTCTAGCTTGTCCCAAGAAACTCGAAACAGTCTTGTATGGGCACGGACAGCAAGCCTTTCTGTGGACTGACTTTCCATCCCAGTCCATGGGCAGAGCCTTCTTGAATCAGGGGTTCACTGCTCGATGCTGGGGGCTCTTAACTCCCACTCAGGATGGAGGTGTGCGCTGTGAATACTCCACGAACTCTGACCTGCATTCCTCACACCAAGACATGAACCCAGTCTCATCAGGTGACATGTAATGCCTTAATGACATTTCTATTGGATAGTTTCTTTTCAAAATCCTTAATAACGTCTATTTCCTCTTAGGCTCTCACCTTTCAGAATCTTTGCAGTTATAAAAATAAAGAATAAGAAAGAAAAAACTAAGCCTCAGTACATAAAACAACATTGTTCTGTAAGTGGAGTTATAAACTGATGATTCCCAGTGAAAATGTGATAGATTTTCCAGAAAGAATTTTCCAGAGGGCTTTGGAGGCTGCACCACTGCCTGGGTTAGGGTTTTCTCTTGATTCTCATATTCAGCACATCGTGTTGTAATTGCAGATTTCCTCATCGGCACCGTACACACCTTGAGTTCTTCAGGGCAGGGACCAGAATCTGTCAGACTCCACCCAGAACTGGACTCACTGTAGAGGTGGAATGCAGGCAGAGTAAAGTTGTGCTGAAATTAACGAGCGCAGGAAAAACAACCTGACCTAACAAACACACCTCCATCCACTGTATCGCAGTCATCAGCACTCTTCTGGGCACGTCCAATGGCACAGCCTCAAAGAAAGACAGTATCAGAAGCAACTCTCATCCTGACCTTTAGCCTGGGGCTGTGGGGTGTCTTTCTCAGGAACTCAGGCCACGTCTTCATTTTAACATAGTTTAGTACAAAGCAGTAATATGAAGTAAAAAATCGGGTTGTAGATAATGAATTATTAAGGCTTGTATTATAGCATTAACTTTATCAAATTGTTATTATTCATAATATGTGAAAAAGATGTACTTTCCATCTTTAATGAGGGTGCATGCTGTTTAATTTACTTTAAATTAGTTATATAGGCCGGGCTCGGTGGCTCAGTCTGTAATCCCGCGCTTTGGGAGGCTGAGGTGTGTGAATTGCCCAAGCCTGCGGGTTTGAGACCTGCCTGGGCAACTTGGCGAGACCTCATCTCTACAATAAATCAAAAAAATTAGCTGGTGTGGTAGTGCATGCCTGTAGTTCCAGCTACTTGGAAGGCTGAGGCGGAAGGATCGCCAGAGCCCACCAGGTCAAGGCTGTGGTGGCTGGGAGTGGCCACTGCACTCCAGTCTGGGTGACTGAGTGAGACTCCAATTCAAAAAAATAAAAAATAAAAAATAAAATAAATTAGTTATATATTGAATAAAAATCATAATTTGTCAAAAAATTCAAGAATTATCTATTACTTTACATTTAATTATTTAGATTGATAAAGAAATAGGTTGAAATTTAGTAATACATCTTGTAATAAAAAGTAGACATGAAATGGCCTTCTACTTAAAATTGTTACACTGTAGGCTAAAGAAAGACTTATTTATTTCCTTATTCCTTTTTCCTTCCTTCCTCCCTCCTTTGTTCCCTCCCTCCCTCTCTTCCTCCTTTCTTCCCTTCCCTTCTCCTTTCTTTTGTTATTTTAAAAGTTTGTTTCTAAAGAGATAGCAGAGGGTAGCCCAGGCTAATCTTTGTAAGTACATCTCCATATATAATCTATAACTAATATAGTTAGTTTTATTCATGATATTAAAAAACTCCTTTAGTTCTACTTTTCACTCTCTATATTTTTTTCCACATTTAAAAACTATTAGAGAAATAGTGGTCTGTAATGGAAGAATTTTGATCACGTAAATGTGACTTACAGAGTGAGTCCTGCAATTTCACCCTTTCTAATTTGTATTTTGTTAGCAGGCTCCTCATGCTTCCTGTTTTTACTGATGGTTGTTGTGAATCATGAAATCATTGAATCATCTATGAATCTGCATTAAGGAGATGGAGACACAGAAGACTGGTATAGGAGCCACTATGGCTACAGGCTGAGTCACAGGAGCTCAGCAGCTTGACCTCAGTGACCGTCAGGGCCAGCAAGCTAGAGGACCATTTGCAGGCCCTCAGAATAGTTCTATGTAATGAAACATATACTTCTGTTATCCCGTTTTAAAAATAGAAGTTAAAATTGCTGTGTTTAATGTCTTTGTTCACAGGGACTCCCTTGCAACAACCTTGAGAACCCCTGGGAATTCATCACCGTCGAGACAAAAGCATTTTGTCAGCTACCAACTGTGTTATGACCAGAGTGATGGAGGAAGGAGGGAAGCTGAAGAACTCTGAGGGGCTCTCATCCCAGAGATAAAACATGGAACTGAATCCTCCTTCATTCCTGCTTCCTGTCATCCAAAGGACCCGAGATATCTGGGTTCCCAGACATACCTCCTTAGGAACCCCAGAATCTAAGAGTTCTGCAATCTGGCTCCAGACTGTTTGTGGTCTGGCAGGTTGCAATTGCAAGCCATCACACTAAATAATAGGAAGCATATATTTTAAAAATACAGTGTGTTCTCATCCACATTATACATGCACATGGTTTAAGAGTCAAATAGCTCTACCCAGCTTTTTATGAAAAATTGTTCCACGAATACCACCGCTGTCTTATTTCTAGCTTCCCAGAGGAGTGCTTTCTACTTTTCTCACCATTCCCTTTGGCATTTGCCACCAGATTCCTACTCAAGGATGTATCTCTACTATGGTGCATGGCATGGTTTCTCATTATGAAGCACTGACCTATTAACCCGTATAGTGCAGAAGAGGTGGCACACTGGCACACAACCTGCCCAAGCCCACCTCACACACGTTCTGCCCCCAAAATAGGCACTTGTGGACATTGTATGAGGTGGTTAGATGATGTTTTGTCATAACTATGAAAACGCTATTAACCGATGAATCACACATTATGGTATTTTCTTTATCTGCACAGTTTTCCTCCTTGCAGTTAATAATTGTGTCTATGCACCTGCATGCTTGCCTGTGTACTTATCATGACTTTGTTTTAAACTCCCAGTTAAGTCATATTCTCTTCTTATGAGCAAACACCTTGGGTATCAATTTGGTTCTCTACGTGAAGTCTCAGTGAGCCATCTGTGTGCTCCCATCTGGCCTAGTCCATATGGGTTCTCCTGAAAAGTCAGGGTTGGGATGATCCCCTTCGGCCATCACGCTGGTCCTTGTCCCCTCTCTTGTAGTCTGTCTTCTGTTTGCTGCTTCCTTGTCTTCCTCTGTCTTGATTTACTTCTTATTTTTTGGTGGAAGACAATATCCCATAGCTCCCTAAAAAAAGATTCTTGGGAGATATTTTTTAAAAATGATTTCTAAAGGTTAAAAAGTTTTTTATGCTTCACACCTAACAAATATTTACCTGAGTAAAAAACGTCTAGATTAGAAATAATTCTTCCTCAGACGTTTGAAGGCATGACTCCCTTGTCTTCTATCTCTTGGGGAGTCTTTGCATGAATCCTTTGCCTAAACCCCCACAACCAAAATTATTAGAATTTTCTCTTTGAGTTGCTTCTAGTGTTTTAAAATTCCTCCCAAATGAGGAGCATGTAGAACTGTTTTCACTCATCATGATGAGCACTTTGTGGTTCTCTCAGGAATATTGTTGTCTTTCTCTAATGGTTCTTTTTTCTCCATTTTCTCTGCTCTTTCTCTGGAACTTGCACCATTTAGTGGATGGTCCTGCTGTAACTGGACACATCCGCCTTTCTTTTCTGATTTTCCATTCCTTTGTCATGTTGTTCTAGTCAGGTTTCAGTTACTTTCTTATGTTTCTAAGTGCTTAAGTTTAAATTTCAACATTCATCTTGTAATTTCTAAGTGATCTGTTGGCTATTTGAATCATCTTCTCCCTTATCTTAAAAACAAATCTGTTCTTGTTTTGTAAACCCCATAGTTCTTCTCCTGTGATTCTGGGGAAGCCAATGGGAGCTTCTTTGCTCCTCTCATAGAGTTTCTTTCTTTCAATTTGCTTTTTGCCTTTTTTTTTTTGCCATTGTTTGATTGTTTTGGCCTCTTTTATATTAGGGGACTGACTACTGGAGATCCTTTGAATCTGCTTGTAGTTAACGAGGAAGTATTAGAAAGACTCTTGGAGACCTTGGCCATGGGAGTGGGGCTTCTTGACCCACGGATGGCCTTGCAGAGTGTTTTGCCTGGGCTCTTGGCTGGGGTGCCTATGTTCGTAGAATGTATAGCTAAGAACTGAACTCTAGGGCCAGATGACATGCACTTGGATTTAAAATTTTTTTTCACAACTTTCCCCAGTAATTTCTAACATATCTCCACAACTCCTTGCCTAGGGCCGACTACACCAAAGACTTTTTTACACTCGATATTCATGCCACGAGATCAGCCACTTAAAGAATTCTTAGAAATTTAGGGTAGAGAGTTTCTAACAAATATTCATTTAATATCCATTATTTGAAAGTAACCTCTTAGAGAGCATATAAGTTATGTAGGATCTGACATCTTTAGCAGTTGACAATGGAGTTGAAGGGGAGAAGCCCAGAGAAAGGGGTTATGGAAAAGAACAAGTGTGAATTCACAGATGACGGGCAGACTTCACATTGTTTCCTTTCACTCACAGAAGATTCTCTGGGCAAACACAAGGTCAGTGCCTAGACCTGGTTTGAGATAGAGCTGGCACAAGTTCTAGTTTCAAGAGGTCCTGAGTCACCTGCTTGAGAGACCATGTACTAATAGCAGTTGAAGACCCAGATTCACACCATCACAGCCAGGTTTGGCTATTTTTGGTTGTTAACAGGATAGAAATTGTCCAGGAGAACATGGGGAAATGAAAGTTTTGAGAAGAACAGGTGGAGAAAGTACACAGACATTCTGATCTGAAGACACTGGCAATGCTGTAGGTTTCACAAAAGATAAAAAAAAAAATACCTGGTGAGAATGTCAAGGAGATCATTATTATCATATTCTGGGGTGAAACTAAAAGTGTTTGTGTACACAGATTAGATTTTAGCATATTGTTGGGGTATTTTTTCATGCTTTTCAGTGCAATAATCTCTATATGTCTGAATTACAGATGATCTCAGTTCTTGACAATTCTAAAACTTTTTAAGGAAAAATCATTGACAATGTTATGAAACATATAAAACATCTAATAGAATTCCTGTAAACAAAGATATAGATATTTTTATTTTAGTAAAATAAATAGATTTCAGAGAAGCTTTCTGAAAAGTAAATTTCTTTCAACGGAATAACTTGTCCTTATTGCTATTCATTATATAATACAAGATGGTTCTAGATTTAAGCACTTTGGTGTTTGTAATACAATAAAATTAAAACAGGGATGTACTTCTAAAACCTCATCAAATTTCAGTAAAAGCCATATTATTCAAATCAAAGACTAACAAAAAAAAATCCTTAAATAATTGTAATACTTAAAATCCAGGTCTATATACAAAGCCATAAATATATTCAAAGTTGAGATGTATAGCAATATTAAAAGCTTAACAGCATGTCCCTTCCCCTACCTTCCTGCAGGCATTAATCCTTTGAAAGGACAGTTTTTCCTAATGAATTTGCCTTTTGATAAATTGATCACTGGTCTCAAACTCCTTGTCATTTAAAACTGAGTTGCCACTTTAATCACTCTCCCCAACACAAAATTACAAGCCTCAATAAACTTGCATGGTTTCCTGTACTATTTCACAGTGGGATAAACAAGTCTTCCCTTGAATTCTCAGTAAACATCTTGTTTCCTTGCAAGGAGTTTACACTTCACAACAATGGAGTATCTCTTTGCTGCATTCCATTCAAATATGATTATGCATTTAATGACCTAATCAAAGCAGATGATTTGTAAAAAAATCACTCAGTCTCTTACACACACACACACATACACACACACACACACACACACACACACACACACACACACAGCATCTACAAAGAAAGTTGAAAGTTAAAGCAGAAAGAAGATATTAGACATAAATGAATAGCAAGAAAACTCCAATTCTTATGTTTTGCAGGACTAATTTATCATTTTGCAAAAATGTGAGTTTTTCTGTTTCCTTGCTTCATGACGTTTTCTCACCAGCCCTTCCTTATAAATCATCTACTTCTCCCTAAATCTTCTTGTTTAAATTTTATCCTTTTTTAAAATAAAAGTCCAGCTCAAAGACAATTTCTTTAAAATATTTTCTTTCAATTTTCAAAACAAGTAATCTATAGTTCTTAAATACCAAAACACTTTAAACTTTCAATGTAGTACCAAAATTACATCTTGTACTAGGTGAGATCCACAACCTATTCCTCTTATTTGTGGTTAAGGTAAGTATAGAGCAATGATGATGATAATTATGACAGAAAAGCTCATATAGCACTTGTTATACACCAGGTATGTTCTAAGTACTTGACAAATATTAATTTATGTAAACCCCCTGAAAACCCCCAAAGGCAGGTACTCCTGGGATCTCCATCTTCAGAAACAGACTCTGAAGGACGGCTCTGCCATGTATCCATGAGCAGACGCAGACACTCACTTGACCTTTTAAACCATCATTAAATTGGCTCATACTTATTCTCCATATATTTATTGTGAATTTAAGTAATATGTGTTCCTCATTCTTATCAAAAAACTGATCAACCAAACTACTGATGTTCGAGCAAGACCGATTCCACTAGGAACGATAGGGGCAACACCAATAAATACAGAAGTGGAGGTGGGATGTGGGGGGAGAATTAGATGAAGCTTGGTGTGAGGCAAGTGATAGCCCTTACAGCTGTGGATGTTAAAGGAGAAAAGAAAACCATGAAGTCCTGCACTGACTTCTCCTCACCTCACCCTCAAAGAATGAACAAACAGTTGGGGCAGCACAAGAGGTCAGAGGGTAGCTAGACATCCAGTGGCTTCACAGATGCCTCATTCAAAAAGTATTTACACTAGCTTTGGAGACTCTATCGTCTATAATAAATTTGACAAAAGATGTGCGATACCTCTGCAGGAACATTTACAAAACTTTTTAAAAATGTTGGTAAAGAAGACCTGAATCAATGGGGACATAAATCACATCATGGTTAAGAAAACTCAATATTGTAACGATGTCAGCCCTCCCCCAAACTGATGGATAATGCAATTTCAATTAAAATCTCAGATGAATTTCGTAAGGAAGTTGATACATGCATACGGTAGTGAAGGGTTGAGAATTTCTAAGGTATTTTCAAAGAAGAGAATCAGGGAGGGGAAAATTGTTCTACCCCACCTGAAGACTTATTCTGGAGCTGTAATAATTAATTCTGCAATGCCTAGGGATAGAGAAACTAACCTATAAGAGAGAGTAAATATCCTGTAAACAGGTCAATGTATCTTGCTTGATGGAACTATGGAATAGAGAAGGCATGTCAAAAGATTTTTTTAAAAGACATTATTTAACAAACAAAATGGTTACCTAATGACAAAAGATGAATATGGATCATTATATCATATACAAAGTAAACTTAAGATGGGTGAAGGAGTTCAATGTCAAATACTAAACCTTAAGACTCTTCCTATAAAACATAGAGGAACATATACTTAGCCTTTGAGGTAAGAAAAACAAATATGACCACAAAGTATTAACTATAAAATAAAAGATGAATGCATTTGACAATATTAATATTAAAAACTTGTTTATCAGAAGACATCTTAAAGAAAGTGAAAGATCATGTTACAACCTGAGTGAATTCGTATTTTTATTCGCATAAAGAATATACAAAATTAATAAGAAAAATACTCAATACAATAAAAGATTATACAGATAATATTAACAAGCATTTTAACCAAAGGAAATATGCGGCATAAATATATGAAGAAATAATCAATAATTAATCATCAGAAAAACATAAAGTAAGTCTAGATGAGATACTATTCTTTGATAATTTTCAAATTTATTTTGAAGTGTGATAATGTCAATTGCCAATTTTATATCAAGATAATAGTGTCAGACCCTGCTAAAACTTAAAAGGATCTTAGAAATCTTCTGGCCTGGTGAACTTTACACATTGATTTCTGTTGTCCCAATGGTTTGGAAGATATTTTAGAAGCCACCACAGGAAGAATGGAGAGATGAGCTGGAACATGTGAGAAGCTGGTAGTATCCCCAACCAAAAGAACTCTACTTCCATGCATTTTCCCAGAGAGCTTCTCATAGTAGAAACGAGTGTCCCAAGCTGAGATGTCTGAAAGCTGATCTAAGAAGCAAACTCAGGCATAGATGAGCATGTCAAAGGCCGTAGAATTGGGCAAAAGTCACAGAGCAAGTCAGCCAGGACAGAAAGAGAACCTGAACCCTTACTGTTCTGGCACGTGGCCAGGCACCACCCAGTTCACATTTTACTTCCTACAAAGAATTAGTGGGAGGAGAGTAAGCCACCTTCATCGGACACTTCGTATTTGCTAAAATTTTTTGATGGATATGAGTGTGAGTTTGTGTGTAGTTGTGGGTGTGAGCCTGACTGTGCGAAAAAGAGGAAGAAAAAGAAAGAAACAGGGAGAGGGATAGGGAAGGAGGGAGGGGGATGGTGCATAAGGGTAATAGTTACTCAACTATTACTACCTCTGCTTGGTGATTAGGAGGAAAATATCTCTATGAATTTAACATTTGTCTTATCTGGAGTCACAGTGGACTGGAGTCTGTGGTGGTAGAGGGCAGTCTGACACTTAGGCAGGCCTGAAGCCTGGGGTCTCAGGGTAAAAACTACTAGAAGAAAACAAAGGAAAAAATCTTGACAATGGTCTCAGCAATGATTTTTTGTATGTGATTTTAAAATCACAGGCAACAAGGATAAAAATAGACAAAAATAGACAAATGGGATTGTATCAAAAAGCTTCTGCACAGCAAAAGAAACAACAGAATGGGAGAAACATTTGTAAGCTTATAAGGACTTAATATTCAAAACACATAAAAACCTCAAACAACTCAATTGTAAGAAAATAGTGTGATTTAAAAATGGACAAAGGAGTTGAATAGACATTTTTCAAAAGAAGACATACAAATGACTAATAGATATATGAAACAATGTTCAACATCACTAAGCATCACAAAAATGCATATTAAAAGCACGGTGAAGTATTGCATCACCTCATACCTATGGCTAGAATGATTATTACCCAAAAGACAAAAGATGACAAGTATCAGTGAGAATGTGGAGAAAAGGAAACACTTGCACACTGTTGGTGGGAATGTAAGATAGCACGAACACTATGAAAAAGGGTATGGGGTTTCCTCAAAAAGTTAAAAATAGAACTACCACATGATCCAGCAACTTCTGGGCATATATCCAAAATAAATAAAATCGATATGTCAAGGAAATATCTGTGCTCTCATGTTCACTGCAGCACTATACATGATAGCCAAGGTATGGATTTAAGCTGAGTGTCCATCAAAAGATGAGTAGATAAAGAAAATGTGATATATACAAACATATACAATAGAATACTATTTGGCTTTTAAAAGAAAAAAATGTCATTTACAACAATATGGATAAACCTGGAAGACTATGTGAAATGAAACAAGCCAGACACAGAAAGACAAATATTACACAATCTCACTCACACGTGGAATCCTGAAAAACTGAACCTGTACATACAGAGTAGAGTGGCACTTATCAAAGGCTGGGGTGGAGATGGAGGGGAGGTGTCGGGAGGTGTGGATCAGAGGTTTAAACACTCAGCTCATCAGGGTAAATGCATTCTGGAGATTTATTGTAAAGCATGGTGGCTAGAGCTAATAGTAATGCATTATATTCTTAACAGTAGTTAGCAGAATAGGCTTTAAGTGTTCTCATCACAAAAAGATAAGCATGCAAGGTGGTTGGTATGTTTACCAGATCAATCAAATCATTTCAAAATGTATACATGTAGCAAAATATCATGTTGTACATCATAAATGTATTTAATTTTTATCTGTCAGTATACCTTAATAAAGCTGAGGAGAAATAAAAAATAAAATCCATCTCATGCTTCCTTGCTGTTCTATCTCTACCATCTCTCAAGAAAATTGGAAAGCTTAACATGAATCAGAGACTGGCCATAATAGTAAATTCATTATTCCTACCTACTCCTTGCAGAAGGGAAGCTCATACTTCCTTTCAAGGTAATCTATTCATTTTTCTACTTCACCATCAGTCTTTCATCCATTCAGCCATCCACCTATCCATCCATCCATCTCTCCATCCATCCATCCAGCCATCCATCCATTCATTTCTTAAATGTATACTGAGCTTATTTCACTTCCATTCACTCATTTCTTTGTCTATCCTCCTATGTTGTGACCCCTCCTTCTGTATAGCAATTCTTTGCTCCATGCGTTTCACTTAGGGAGAAGAAGGTTGTCTTGCTTCTCTTCTCACAGTCTTACTGGGGACTAAATGCTCAAGGCTATGAAAGGACACTGAAGAAATTCTTTTAAAAAATCCTCTGGTTTGATGTATTTCATTTTTTTTCAATCCGTTTTTGAGATTTGATATTGACCCAATTTACTTTACTCTGGAGAGTCAGGTAAAGAATGGAGGACTGTATTTATGATGGACACATATCTTGTGTATCACTTAGGCCATACAATGAACAAATCCTGATGCATCTCTCATATCTAAAATATTACAACAACCAAATGTCAGTCATAACAATTAGCTGACTTGAAACTAAGCTAAAAATTCAATGTTGCAAATATTCTTTTTAAGAAAAAGACATAAATAGAATGATAGAACAAATACTATATAATGATTTCTTCTACACCATTATTTATTTTAGGTGTCCTTGGGAAAGACATTTAACATCTATTTGAATATCCATGTGTGGTAAATATCTATAATTATACCTTATATGTATTCCTAATTAACTATTTTGAAGATTAAATGAGACAAAAATTATGAAAAAAATCTAGAAAGAATGAAATGATAAGAATACAAGAGTGATTAATATAGCAGTAATGTTAATAATCATACCAGCGAGTAAAGAAGATATGGACTAAAGAGTAAAAGAATGAGAGTAGTACTTCAAAATGTAATGTACATATAAGTTCTGACCCTCTAGTGGCTTTCTGGTTCATGCCATGGAAATAAAAAGTGTTAATATGTTGCCAGCCAGTGCACCAAAAAAAAAAAAAAAAAAGAAAGAAAAAAGAAAATGTGTTAATATGTAGTAAAACCTCACGAATCCTGACTGAGGAAAAGTCAATTCGGATTTCAGAAAGATTATAAATAAATGTAGTTCTATTACTTTAAAATACATACAATAATATGAGCTATTGGTTAATAAAACTACTGTGCAGGCCTCTATTAATAATTAGATTATTATAACGTTTAATAATCTTTGATTCATTAATTGGTCAAATATCTACCAAATATTTGAGTGCTCTCCTGTGAGCTGGGCACTGAGGATAAAAGAGGAAACAAGGTATGGTGCTGTCCTCAGCAAGTGTATTGTGTAGGGGGTGATACTGACAAGAAAATGAATGATGAACAGACAATACATAAATATCCTTAAATACAGAGAAGCTCAGGATGTCACAGGCTTACCTTGGAAGGACAGATTTGTCAGTTTTGGGGGTAATGAAGAATTTTCACAAAAAGTAGCACCTGCACTAAGACCTAGGGGTAAGTGGAAATAGTCAAAAATAAAAAGTGGCAGAAGGGCTTGAACTTGCCCTAGTGTAAGTCAGACCATGAGATATTTTAAAGTATGGAATATTGAATTTTAAAAATTTGCATTTTGAAAAATTCACTTTTTTGGAATTGAGGGAATTAATAGGAGATATTAAGTCTGGACAAAGGTAGACTAACTAAGAGGCTACTGCAGCAACCCAGACATGAGATGATAGCGACCCAAGTCCAGGCATGGGCAGTGAGGACGGAGGTGTACAGAGACTAGAAACACCAGAGAGTTGCAGTTTAAGAGGGGAAGATTATTTCCATTTTGTATGGTTTTATTTTGAGACAAATCTGGGATATCCAGGTGGAGACTTGTGGCAGGAAGATGAATATATGGAATTATAAATACAGACTTTTAATATTTGGGTTTCATGTCATGTCCTCATCCTCAAGAAAATTCTATGTCAATCTTCCCTTGAAAGATGAGCACAGTTATCCAAATGATATATTCTTTGAAAGCTGCACTCTGCTTGCTCCCATGTCAGCACTCGGCGGTGTCTCTTTTTCTGTGTCTTTGGCAGGCTCTGCTTCTTAAAAGCTGTTGTTCTCTGAGGTTCTGTTGCTTTGTTAACTGTTCTTCTCCTTCTCTCCTGGCAATAGTATCATGTTATGAGGTTTCACCTACCACCTATGTGCTGGCATTTCTTAAATGTATACCAAGCACTTCAATTTATTTTATATTTGTGAATCCAGATGTCTAAAATCATCTACTAGAATGTCTCATAGTCACCTCACCGAAAATCCTCTCCCTATCCTCAATTCTGTTATAAAAAATCCATGAAATACTTGTCTTAGTCCATTTGGGTTGCTATAGCAAAACATCATAAAGTTGGTAGCTTACAAATAACAGAAATTTACTCCTCACAACACTGGAGACAGGAAATTCCAATTCAAGGTGTGGGCAGATTTGGTGTCTGGTGAAGGCCTGCCTTTGGTTCGCATAGCAGAAGTGGGGAGGGAGCTTCCCAGGGCCTTTATTGTAAGGGCAGTAATGTCATTCCACGGGGCTTTACTCTCATGACCTCATCATCCCAAAGGCCCACTTTATTAAATCATCACCTTAGGGGGTAGGTTTTTAATACGTGAATTTTGGGGAGACACAAACATTCAGTCAACAGTAACATTACAGATGATTCTTTCTTTTTCATGACATTCCCTGAATTGACATTTCTCCACACCATCCCCTCTACTCCATTTCCACCACCACTGTCTTCGTCCTGATTCTCATTTTCTCTCTACTTAGATGACCAGGGGTCACCGGATCACTCACGACGCCTTCTGCATGTCTCTCCTTAAAGCTTTTCTCCACAGAGCTGTCAACATTGTGATTAGGTCTCTTTTCTCAAAATCCTTTACTGTGTACCCATTGACTAAAGAAAAAAATAAATCTAAACTCCTTGGCTCACCATCCAAGTTCCTTCATCTGTGATCATGAGCTAATTCTCCAGCTCTGGCTCCAGTCTATACATAATATATACCTTGGATGCTAGTGAGTATAAACTTTATGTAACTTCTGCATGCTCTGTGTTCTTTTGCTTCTTTGTTCCCACGTCCATGTTCTCTTTCCTCTGGGAGTGTTCCTTCTCTGATGCCTCTCTCTCCCTTCATCTGACGTATCTTCTAACATTCAGCTTAGGTGTCACCTACATTTCTAAGAAACCCTGCCTGATTTTCTCCCTGTTCCTTGTGGACTGAGGCCAAAAGTCTTTTCTGCACTCTCATAAATCTGTCTACCCGGTTTACTGTGCACACGCCTTCTTTTGGAAATACTTGTCTTGCCCACAAGACTCTTAAGGCCCTGAATATGGGAGCTTTACATTCTCCAAGCAAAGTAGAAGGCCTAGCAAAGGAAATTGTTCAATGGATGTCTATTGAACTGTGCTTTGTTGAAACTCTTAATAGAAATAGAATAAGCCAATTTTTTTTTGTCCTGTGAATTCTTGGAAAACTTTTCTGTGAACCAAGTTAAAGATCTGTTCTATCTTCTAAAGCCTAAGTCAGTTAAAAATCCTTTCTCTTAACCTATTTTTTTTAAAAAACACGCCACTGTTTTAGTTTCACACAAAAATCATATTCTTTCCGTAAGTCATGTCTATTGAGACTTAATCAATAGAAATTACAAATGCTCTACTAAAGTTTTCTACCTTAACATGTCCATTGTAAGTTTGAGCTTGTGATACACATTATATGTGCTTATATTTTTACTAAATAATTGCATTACAAAATGAGTACTAAGTACTATAAATTGTAGATAACTTCAGAGAAAGCCATATCAACCTATAGATTAAAATATCAGTTAAAGGTGAAGAAACCCATACTCCATTAGATATGGCTAGAAGCAAAAGAGAAGGAAGGTGTTCATAGAGTTAGAAAGAGTACACTGAACCAAGGTCGAGAGGTAGATATGAACTCAAATGATCATGAGGTTAAACAATCCAGTCTTCTAGTCTGAGATCAAAATGGTCTAGAAGATTAACAGATATTTGTTTAGACAAGAAATATACAGTTAAAGAAGATAATGAGGAGTCATTCTGATAAATTTTGATCTTATGCAAGAAGTTATGCAGGGCATTTGGAGACCTGAGCACTGAAATGATATAATAATAAAAGCTAACATTTCCTGAGGGCTTATTTTGTGATAGGTGTTAACTTGTTTAATCTTTACAAGGACTTAATTGAGCCGGGCTCGGTGGCTCAGCCTGTAATCCCACGCCTTTGGGAGGCTGAGGTGAGTGGATTGCCTGAGCCCGCGGGTTTGACACCCGCCTGGGAAAATTGGCGAGACCTCATCTCTACAATAAAAAGAAAAAAAAGCTAGCCGGGTATGGTAGCGCGTGCCTGTAGTTCTAGCCACTTGGAAGGCTGAGGCGGAAGGATCGCCGGAGCCCAGGAGGTCGAGGCTGCAGTGGCCGGGAGTGGTGACTGCACTCCAGTCTGGGTGACAGAGTGAGACTCCAACTCAAAAAAAAAGAACTTAATTGAGGCAACCATAATGACTATCTGTATAGATAAATCCCATCTTTACAGATGAATAAACTAAAGAACTGAGGGGTGAAGTAATATTGCCATGAACACCTGGGTAGTTAAGTGGCAGTGTTGGGTTTCAAACCTGGGCAGCCAGGCTCTAGAGTCTATACTCACAGCCATTCCTTTATACAGAGAGTATTTCATGAGAGGAGCCTTAATGCAAAATGCAGGAAGAAATGGAGAAAACAGAGATCAAAGGCAGTAGGTCATCTGTAAGATGACACGGTAATCAACCTCTATGGGACAGAGGAAATATAAAGAAAGGAGTATGTTTTTCTTTTCTTTTCTTTTCTTTTTTTTGAGTTGGAGTCTCACTCTGTCGCCCAGACTGGAGTGCAGTGGCTGCTCCCGGCCACCACAGCCTCGACCTGCTGGGCTCCGGCGATCCTTTCGCCTCAGCCTTCCAAGTAGCTGAAACTACAGGCGCGCGCTACCACGCCCGGCTAGAGTATGTTTTTCTTAAGACAGAAGTTTTAACAAAAGTTTTTAACCTTTTTCTTGCCAATCCTTCCTCTGAAAATCTGATGATGCTATGATTTCTCTCGATGGGTGGAAAACATACCGTACACTTGCTGTACATTTAACATGTGCCTACGAGTTCAGAAAATTCACAGTCCTCTGAGGCCTCCTACACACCTAGGTTAAGAATGCCCATTTGAGGCTATGAAAGTAAGTTTATATGAAAAGAACTAGGTATTGAGGAATGGTCAGCCTAGTGGAGAGATAAAAGACTGAAGTCTAGCACAGTTTGAAAGATATGTAAGGCCACATGTAGTCTTAGATATTGAACTACAAGTTTAAAACTGTAAGGGCTATAATAGGAAAAATTGAACAAAGCTTTGCTGAATAATGTTACATTTTCAACTACATATGGTTCAAAAGGCAGCTGAAACTATAATGATGAATAAACAGTGTATTGAACACTGATAAAAGTCACAGAAACCTAGAGAATTTTAAAAGACTATGGGTTGGTAAAACAATAAAATTAACCACTTCAGAATTATGGCAATTAACCAGAGTTATAGAATAAACTAAAAACTGTTCACCTAAGAAAAAGTACTAGAAAATACTGAATTTTAGTAAGACAGTGAGTGTCTGTAACATTTCAACTTGAGACCAATCCCACCCCTCCTTATCCCAGCTGAATGATACAGCAGCTAAAGCCGGTGACATTGAAAGCAAAGGAGAGGTTTGATGGGTTCTGGAGTTCCATTAAAAGCACCATGCTCAGAGCACAGTCAATATTTTGTCTGAAATTGCAGCTCTTAGGAAATCTTGACTCCGAGAACATAGTACTGGGGGAAAATCAGCCTTCAGGGAATTACTGAAACTATAGAAAATTTCTGGCAGCATTCCAGTTGCTTAAGGCTGTGATTTCAGTTGGGACAAATAGAAGCCTGGCTGTGACTTTTTAAGAAGCTCCCGAAAAGTAAACCACCATAAGGAACTTTTTGACAACTGACATGCTCCTGGGGATCTACAAGACTGTGTGTATGTCCAGGAAAAACATGGGAAAGCAAAGACACCAATCAGTCATCTTGGGGTGAATGTAAGGGATTATACAAGCATGAATTTAAAGTATCTTTTCAAAGGCATACCTTCTCACGTAGATCCACTTGGCAAAGTAAGGAAAAGATTCATGCAAGGTGTTTAAGAAAATCCTCTGGCTATTCACTGGCTGATCACTAATTTATACTGATCCAGGTACAACACCAATGAAGCCAGACTTAACAACAAACAAACAGGCAAACAATAAACCCCAAGAACCTGAAAAAATTTTTTAAAAGTAGCAGAGAGATGAGCCGGGCTGGGTGGCTCAGCCTGTAATCCCATGCCTTTGGGAGGCTGAGGTTAGTGGATTGCCTGAGCCTGCAGGTTCGAGACTCGCCTGGGCAGTGAGACCTCATCTCTACAATAAATCAAAAAAATCAGCCGGGCGTGGTAGTGCATGTCTGTAATTCCGGCTACTTGGAAGGCTGAGGCGGAAGGATCGCTGGAGCCCAGCAAGTCGAGGCTGCGGTGGCCGGGAGCGGCCACTGCACTCCAGTCTGGGCGACAGAGTGGGACTCCAACTCAAAAAAAAAAAAAAAAAAAAAAGTAGCAGAGAACTCAGCAGGCACTTATTGCAGACTATACAAAATCTACAGAATTAGTCAAAGAAAGTTACTAAATAAATAAACAACAAAGAGAACAACAAAAAAACCAATAACAATAACAGCAACAAAAGCATAGCAAAAACAGCAAGTCTTGGAGTATGTAAGAATCTGATACAAGTGCTTTATCATATTATCTGAAGATTTCCAGTTGCCATAACAAAAATATGAGATGCAAAGAAACAGAAAAGTATGATACATAGATAAAAGAAAAAGGAGCCAACAGAAAATGACTTGAAAGGGCTTATATTTGGGATGCAGTAGACAAAGACTTTAAACCAGTTATTGTAAACAAGTTTAAAAAACTAAAGAAAACTGTGTCTACAGAATTCAAGGGAAGTATGGCAATGATGTCTCACCAAATAATAGATTTCAATACGGAAATAGAAATTATAAAATGAAGAACCAAATAAATATTTTGGAGTTGCAATATTCAATAACTAAATGGAAACATTTTTGGAGGTGTTCAATAACAGATTTGATCATGCAAAGCCAAGAATCAGAAACTTAAATATAGGTTAATAGAGATTAACTAGTCTCAAAGGCAAAAAGAAAAATAAATGAAGATAATATTACATATCCATAGGATACTAGTAAGTCTATCAATACATGCAAAATGGGGGAGTCAGAAGAAGAAATAAAAAGGAGCAAGAAAATACTTAAAGAAATAATGGCTGAAAACTTTCCAAGTTGCTAAAAAATATTAACCTATACATTAAAGAAGTTCAACAAACTCAAAGTAGAATAAACTCAAGTAAATTCACACCTAGACTTATTAGACTCAAATTAACAAATGTCAAGGACAAAGAAAAATCTTGAAACCTGAAAGAGAAAAACAACTTATTCTAAGAAGTAGAATTCAATGAGATTAATATTTAACTTTTCATCAGAAACTATGAAGGCTAGAAAATAGTGTAATGACATCTTCAAAGAGCTGAAAGACTGTCAATCAAGCTCTATATTGAACTAAACTCTTCTTTAAAAAAGAATAATGTAAGACATTTCCAGATAAACAAAAACACAGAACTTCTTGCTAGAAGACCTATTCTATAAGACATACTAAAGGGAGTCCTTCATGCTGGAATGAAATGACACACAAACCACATAAATAAATAAAGAGCTTTGGTAAGCATAACTCCATAGATATTATAAAAGATAGTATAAGCATATTTTTCTTTGTAACACTTTGTCATTTTATGTGTTTTAAAAGACAGCAAAAATCAATAATTATAAAACTATGTTGGTAGCTTATCAAGTATAAAGATACAATTTGTGTGACAATAATAGCACATAAGTGGTGGGAGAAAATGAAAATATATTGTAGCTAAATTTGTATCTACTTATGAAATAAAGTTAGTATTAATTTGAACTAGATTGCTTTGAGTTAACTTCTAATTTTAATTACCAGGGCAATCACTGAAAAAGAATAAGAAATATAAAAGATAGTAAAGGAAACTGCCACAAAACTGAAAAAGAACACTGGAAATTTTCTTTTTAACAAGAATAAGGTAAAAAAAACAGGAATAGAGGTATAATAAAGTTACAAGTCATAGGAAAACAAATTGCACAATTATAGGCACACATATTACCTTATCAATAATTACATTAAATATAGATTGATTAAACGTCTCAATCAAATGCCAGGGACTGGCAGAATGGATTTGAAAACAAATAAATAAACAAACATGATTTCACAAAATGCTATCTAAAAATATACTATGGATTCAGAGGCACAAATAATTTGAAAACAATAACCAAAAGAAAGTTGGAGTGGTTATACTAATATCAGACACAAATGACTGAAGACAATTTTATAAATTAGAGACAAAAAAGGACACTTAATAATAATAAACGTTTCAATGAGTCAAGAAGATATAACAATTATAAACATATATGCATCTAATAGTAGAGTCTCAAAATACATTTAGAAAATCCTTACAAAATAAAAGGGATAAACAGACAATCCATCACAAATAATTAGAGACAGCAACACCCCGTGTTAAATAATGGACAAAACCACTAGACCTAATAAATTAGTTCAATATACCATAATCAAATGTATTTCTATACAGTAGTTCTATGGTTTGCATCTTTTGGGCCCTCAAAATTCATATGTTGAAAATTCTAGCCTCCCAGGTAATTGTACCCAAAGACGGGGTCCTTAAAGGGTGAATAGGTCATGAAGGTGGAGCCCTTCCTGAGAACACTGCCTGGCTCCCATCTGCCAAGTAAGGACACAGTGAGAAGGCAAACTTTTGTTGATAAAAAAGAGGGCCCTAACCTGACACCAGCTATGCTAGTACTTTGATCTTGGACTTTCCAGTCTCCAGAATTATGCAAAATAAATTTCTGTTGTTTATAAGCCACCCAGTTTGTGATATTTTGTTATAGCACCACAAGCAGATGAACACAACTAGAATAAAAAAATCCAGAAATAAAAATTAAAGATAATCTCTTTCATAATTGCAACAAAAGGAATAAAATACCTGGGGAAAAATTAGCAAAGGAGGTTCTAGATATGTACACTGGACGTTATAAAATATTGTTTTCAATAATTAAACATCTAAGTAAATGAAAAAAAACATTGTATGCTTATGTATCAGAATGCTTAACATTATTAAGATAGTAATCTTCTCTAAACTGATCTACAGATCCAATGTAGTCTTTATCAAAATCCAGGTTGTGTTTTTTTAATGGAATTATTAAGTTGTTCCTAAAGTTCAAATGGTAATACAAGGACCCAGAATAAGCAAAACAATCTTGAATAAAAAGAATAAAGTTGGAAGAATCAGTCTTCTGGGTTTTACAATCTACAACAAACAACAAACAAACTACCATAACCAAGAGACTGTAGTACTGGCATAAAGATAGACATGTAGATCAATGTAATAGAATGGATAATCTAGACATAAACATCATACTTATTATCAATTTATTTTAGACAAGGGTTTCAGATTGTTTAATAAGGAAAGAGCAGTCTTTTTAATAAGTGATGCTGAAACAATTGGGTATCTACACACAAATGAATACAGTTGGACATATTACATTATACACAAAATGAACTCAAAAGATATCAAAGACTTAACCATGAGTTACATCTGTGTAGTTCCTAGAAGAAACTTCTAAGTAAATCTTTGTGACCTTGGACTAGACAAGGATATCTAAATACAATACCAAAAACACAAGGAATAAAATTATAAAATACCTAAGTTTGACTTCCTCAAAATTAAAAACTTTCTCTGACAAAGGCCACCAACAAGAAAGTTAAAAAACAACACAAAGAATAGAAAAAATATTTACAAATCATATATAGGACAAGGTACTCGTATCCAGAATATGTAAATAATCCTTTAACTGCAATGATTAGAAGCTAGTAAAAGCTAATAATGGACAAAAATATGAATAGGTGCATCTCCAAAAAAAATCTACAAATGGGCAATAATCTTGTGAAAAAATGTTGAACATCATTAGTCATCTGGGAAATGCAAATCAGAACCACAATAGATACTGCCTCGCACTTATGAAGTTGGATATTGCAAAAAAAAAAAAAATTAGCAAATGTAAAATTTGGAAAAATTGGGACTCTCATATATTGCAGGCAGGAATGTAAAATATTGCAATTTATCCAATAAAGATCGACAGATCCTCAAAATGCAAAACACGGATTTAACATATTACACAACAATTTCACTCCTAAGAAAAATAAAAACATGTCCACATAAAAACATGTGCAGATGTGTTCATAAAAGCATTATCTATAACAGTCAAATGTGAAGACAACTTAAATTCCCATCAACGGATGAAAGCATAAATGAAATGTCTATGCATACAGTGGAATGCTATTCAGGCATCAAAAGGAATGAAGAACTGTTACATGTTAGGTCATGGATGAATCTAAATAAAAGAAGCCAGTCACCAAAATGCCTCATATTTTTTGATTCCATGTATACAAAATATCCAGAGCAGGAAAAACCATAGAGGCAAAAACTTTATTAGTAGCCAATAAGGGTTAAGGAGAGGACAGAAGGGCAGCAGCTGCTAATGGTTTCTTTTTGGAGTGTCAAAGAGGCTTTAAGATTAGACTATGATGATAGTTGCATAGGTCTACGTATATACTAAAAATCATTGAACTATATACTTTTAATGGGTGGAATGTATAATATATGGTATAATTTTCAATAAAAGTGTGAAAAAATATGGGTTTTCACTGTAAAGACAGCAAAGAAAAAATTGGTTCTTTCTTCTATTAGTCTTCACTTTTAGTTTGCAAAATTTATCAATGGCTATATAAATTCTCCAGGAGAGGAAAAAGGTTCCAGACTCCTAATTTCCTCTCTGCTGGCTATACCCCTCAGAGAAACATCTGCATGATCTAAAGTAGCCTGATGAGACTGCTACCTTGATGTGCTGATATGACCAAACATGGTGGAACTTTAGAGCCAAATCACTCTTGGAACTAAACATGGTGGAACTTTAGAGCCAAATCACTCTTCTGTATTTCAAATTAAATTAATGTGCACAGTTCCATTGTTTCCTGCTGTCCATTTGTTCATTTATTATCCATTCATTTGTCAGGTCATTCATTTGTCAGGTCATTCAGTTGTTTACAAACATTTATTGAACATCTGTCCTGCTTCATTTGGAAAGATGTCTAGAAAAGACTTAGAAAACCAAAAGTCAAGTCCCAGAGCTAAGATATGGTTCTTAACCTCTTCATGCCTGAGTTTCCTCAAAAGCATAATTGGGTAATGATCAAAAAGGATGATAGGCTGATAGCAACCATTAATAGAGCTGTTGAAAGGATCTGGAGTCATCAACCCCTTGTCCTCCACTTATACACAGAGAACATACTCATGTAGGGCATAATGTAGTATTACATAAAATGCTATGCAAATCCCTGGGATAGTTTCACAAATGAAGAAACTGAGACCTCAGGCTTGGTTCAGTTGGTCAAGCTTTCAAAGGAAATAATGGCACTGGCACTATATGAGACTATGGGGAAATTTAATAACATGAGAGTTAAGTCAAATTCATTAGTTCATCTTCTTAGGAGTCGTTTTAAAGACATTCCCATTTTTGCAAGTTTTACATCAGCAAATGATGATGATAGATAACCATGTCAGTCATCACATGTCTTGTTAAATCCAGACCACTTAGCAGAAGCCCTGGTTGGCATTCCACTGCCATTAGTTGAGAATGTTTGTTTGTTTTTCCAAATGTGGCATCTAACATTGTAACATTTATATTAATAAAAATGTCATGTGAAAATGCTTTATTGGAACTCCAGAATCAATAGTCATGCTAGTGAGGGGCATAGTTCCAGAAATAATGCAGTATAATTTTATCATAATGCTATTTGCAAAGCACAAGTTCATATTGGGGTTAGGTTTTTTTTAACCTTTCAGTAAACAAGGCAACCTTGCTGAGGTTTCCTCAGATGGAAGGAGATGACTATTTTATGGTTAGGAATAGAATCAGTGGCTTTCAGATGTGCTGTACAGCACAAACACTATAGCTGCCTCCCTAAGCAATTTCCTCATCATCCAAGACCTCATGCCTGACTAGGGCAGAAGAACACCAGGAGGAAGCCGGCATCTTGTAAGTCAACATTACTCTCTCTTCCCTATCAAGACACATCCCAGGGGTCTGCACTGAGTAGAAGAGATGATGCAATTCCTCAGCATGGCCCCTGAAAAGTGAGTTATCATGGGCACTCAGAGACCTGAGTATATTCGAACTATTGGTGTGCACGTCTAGAAAGACCCTCAGTGTTGCTGTTAGAATGGCATGAAAATGTCTTCCTTCTTTTTTCACACAATGCACTCTAAGCCAGATGGAATACTTTTGCTTTGAAAAACTATCTGCCATACCTAAGTGCCACGGCTTTTCTCAATCCTGTAAGGCTGTGTATGTGCATAGATGCCAATCCCCAGCTTAGCTCTTGACCTGAGTAACCATCAGGCGATTGATGAGTGTTGCCAACCAGTTAGATGTCCTGATATGCAATATCGCTGGCAACAGGCTGCCCTGCATGTGCAAGGGAATGGCACTGATGAGTGGAGATCTGTCACGGTTGTCATCAGCTTTTTTCTGGAAGGGACAAACACAGGCCTACAGGGCAGAGGACCTCATCTACAACACAGTCTGAAGTGACAGAATTAACTGTGTCACACTGGCTAAAAATCTGTCCATCTGCCACTGCTGATCACCTTTCCTATACAGTGAGTCATTCTGTAGGGAGTTAGTCTAACTGGAATCTGGGATCTTACGAACTTTCAGACTTTAGCAGTGAGAAAAATGAGTGGAAAAATGGATTCTTTGGAGGAGGGCAGGATTGGTAAGAAGAAGAAAAAAATCAACATTGGTGCCAGGGATGTGGGCAGAAAGAGGGGAAATAAAAGAGCTTGAAGGGGAGATGGATCAATCAACAGATAAACAAATGTGTTCATTACTTGGGATATTCACTCAGGACATTTTGGTAGAAATGGCTGCAGTACCTAAGTGCTGCAGCTTTTCTCAATCTTTGAAGGCTGTGCAGGCACACAGGTGCCAATCCCCCACTCAGCTCTTGCCCTGAGTAGCTATAAGGGCTAATAAAGAACAGAAAATTCAGTTCTTGCCCACAAAGAAGGGAGCAGGCAGCTCTTGGGTAGTTCCTGACCACACCACCCCCTGTTGTTCACGTCATGTGGAATTGCCTCCCCCTGTGGTAACTGGACTACTGCCTTGCAGATGAACACAGAACATGGCAAAAAGTGATGGACTAGCCCTCCACGATCAGTTTTGAAAACACTGTGAGTTCCTGCTTGCGGATTCTCTCCTTCCAGCTCATTGCAATTGCTCTGATGGGGCCACTGGACCAGGAACAGAGTAGCCTTGAGCCAGCAGCCAGCAAGGCATGGAGGCCCCTGTCCAACAGCCTTTGAGGAATTGAGTTCTGTCAACAATCTCTGCATAAGCCAGGAAGTGAATCCAGCCCTGGTGAATCCTAAGATGACTGTGGTCCTAACTGACATGCTGGCTGCAGCCTGGGAGACCCTAAAAATGAGAATTCCGCCATGCCAGAACTGCATTCCAATCCCACAGAAGCTGTGAGATAATAATTGAGCTTTTAAAGCCACTAAGTATTGGTGTAATTTATTACACGGAAGTAGATAAGGAATAAAAAGACTTAATTAGGAAAAAAAATAGTAAAATATTCATCTATGACATGACCTCATGTAGATGTTAGGAGAATAAACACTGGTTATTGTCAGTTGGAGGCCTCTTGGGGAGCGGCCTTGTGAAAATGCTGGTCAGACCCAACAAGACCAATGCAGCACCCCCGGGCCAGCCCCTTCCCCCGCTTCCACTTTTCTAAGGCGCTCCACTCTTCAGCTCCCTGCTGTGATCATTGGACTTCCTAGTGGTCAGAAGTCTTCTCTGACCAAGTCTTCTTCTCCTTGCACCCTTGCTCTCCAAGGATCAGATTCTCCTATCAATATTGCTTTTTCTCCGTCTATTGCCTCTACATTCTCCCAGGCACATATTTTAAACGACTGGGACAGAGTTATCCAAGTGCCTCTCTCTTGTCTTAATTCCTCTGTTCTACACACACAATCAGATTAGAAGTCAGCTTTGACTGTATTACCTTCTTGCCCAAAATTCATCAATGATTCCCGCCTAAGCAGTTGAGTGCCAATTTCCCAGTTTGGTGCTGACTTTTCTATCTTGTGTGTGCTTGCATGTGCTTTTCCGGTGACCTGAAATGCCCCTTAGCGCTTCTCTGTCTCTTGAATGCCAATTCATCTCTCAGACTCACCTCAAATGCAAGCTTCTACATAAGTCCATGTTGGTTCCCTTCTCAAACTTTGAATTCCTTTGAATTCTTATAACACTGTTTGATACTTCTCATAGACTACTTATCATGTTCTATCTTTTATTATGGCTATTTATATTCTTATTCTTTGGCCTTATACATTTCTCAGAGACCTAAGCAGGGTTAGTTTTATTTATAATAGTATCCCTAGTGCTTCATTCAGTGCCCGGAACATAATGAGCACTCAATAAGTGTTAGCAAAATTGAACTTGGTCCACAAAGTTTTACATCCTAGATGGAGCCCAGATAGTAAGATACTGAAGAAGCTCAGCATCTACCACAGGATATTTGAGGATATTTGAATCAACCCCACACACACCTCACTCTGACTCTGTGAAGACTTTGTCCATTCTCTCAGGTCCTCATCTGCTCCCTCACTTCCCTCATTCACAGCAGCTCTCTCCTTCATCAAGAGCGTGTTTGGGCTGTCCCTTTGAACTCTTCTCCTGTATAGGTGGGATTGCCCCAGGGAAAAGTGAATGAACTCTAAACCTACCTCTAATACTTATTGACATAAATATTGTATACATAATTTTTATTGTTTTTGTTGGAATGTCGTTTATATTTCTAAGAAAAATGAAGAAATATGTCACCATGATCTTGTGTCTGAGGGTTTTGGCTGCTTATAAGACTTTTCTGTCTTGCTAAGGAAGTAAAGATTGACATAACAGGAACAATATGTCTAGGGTCAGGCATTACAACGCACTGTTTAGTAAGATAACACGAAGCATGGGAAATGTATAGATAACATCGTACAAAAGGTCATTTGCATTGTGTCAACAGAGCACTCAGTCAAACGTGAAGATTTTAAAGGAATTTGTGTCATAAGGGATGTGCAGTTAGACTGGAGACTAAAATGTATAATTATTTTAAGCATTATTTTCAATAATTGAATTTTATACTTATACACAGCACTGATTTAAAGCAATAGGTGAAAGACTAAAGCAAAAGGTTGAAAAAATAGACTAGTGGCAGAAAGAAGCCCGAGTCTCTAAGTCACTCCACTCTGTTTCACCTGAAACTCGCATCTTATAACCTTTTGTCTTATCATTTTAATATGATTCCATGCAGCACTTTACAACTAACAAAACATAAAACATTTCAAATATACAATCATTTCACAACCATGACAACCTTCCAGTAGCATTTTGTTCCCCTTAACTGAAGGCCAGGGCAGCTCCTGCCCTCCCCATGGTTCAAGGCTAGGAAAGGAGCTTGGGCTTTCTAATCCCCAGTCCTTTGCTTTCTTAGTTATTCTCTGCTGATTGAATCTCAGACAAATGGCTTAAGTAGTTTCTTTGAACTTTCGCTTGTAAAGATTCTTTCCTTATTTGTTAAAGATCTGTGGTTTCCTCTTTTTCCCCCTTGATGTTTTTATTTAGCAGATATCCATGAATACATACATCTGCTCCCGCCTCAGGGCTCTGGGTTGCCTTCTCCCAGAATGTCCCTTGTTGACCTCAGCAAGTCATAACATTCTTAAAATAAAATCAATGTACTATGCTTAAAATATGTCAAACAGCATTTCTTTCAGGACAAACTCTCCCTAACATCCCAAGCTGTAATGCTCTGCTAGTTTAAGAGATGAGTTATGTCAGCCCTATATGACCCTACTGTCCCCTGCAACTGGGATTCTACCCATAATTTCCTAGGGCTTTACAGTCAAAGTCCCTCAATTTGTCACATGGTTGTAATTTTTCTGGTTGTCTGTTTTGTATTGCTGGAGTCTTCCTATTGCCAGGTAGAAGCCAGGTGTTATGAACTCTAGGTTTACTATGCTTATCTTCTTCTTCTTCTTCTTTTTTAAAGACAGATCCGCCATACCAAATGAATCTGAAAGTGTTAATATACATATTTTCAAAAGCTCTTATTGAACAAAAGAACTATTGTTCTTCCCTTTTACTTTCTCTGGAAATTTTTCTCAACACTGGAGGGACTAGGGTGATACAGGTAACAGGTAAGGTGACGCTCCAGGATGTTCCCTCCGTGGGTCAAGCTTCTGAAACTGGCTGGGATGAGACCTACAGGTTCATCTGTGCTGCCTGAGGGTAGGTATTATAGTAGCTTTTGAGTAAATTGAGGGGCTCCCTCAATTAACAGAAAAATTTTACACAACTTAGGCAAGGTTGGCTTTTCAAAAATATCCTAAGAATCTGTAAAATAAGAGCTTGATTCTAAATAAAAAATGATGCATGCTTATTGGTCTGGTTTTTAACAACTGCAGTGTGCCATGTCAATGAACTGAATGCAATTTCCAATACCTCAACATCACTCATTAGCACAAAACTAAACCTATACTTCACCGGTAAGACCTGCTATGAATAAATCAAATCAAAAGGAGGAAGACAGGGAAAACCATTAAGTTCAAAATGAATCTATAATGATTTTTAAACATGAAACACATCTATGAAATCTTGCTAACGTGGAAGCCATTTTGGTATAAAGATCATCCTTAGTCTACTTGGCCTCCACAGTCTTGCTTTGGCCATGCCTCAGCTGACCATGGCCAAGTTGGTCAGTCTCTCCATGCTCTGTTTCTGCCTTTAGAACATTCAGGTCTAAATATCTAACTTTTAGATCATTATAAAGAGTAAGAGATAATGTACTTATTATGTACATTGACATGTAGGGAGCAATAAATAACTATTACTTACAATGCTAGAACTGAGCCATATGCAGAATAATAATTGCAAGACAATAGGGGAAAGACCATTACTGGAGAAGGCTTTTTTTTTGTCTCTGTATGGGCACCACAGAAGCCAAAATGATGAATGACTCAATTTCTCTAGAAGGCAGAAAATAAAATGCATCAGGAAACCAGCACTGAAGTCAATGAGAAAGGCAGTTGACAATCGTGAACCTTTCTCCTTTTCAGAAATTTATAGCATGCAAAAGTAAGAAAATGAGAAATTCACAGTGGAGTTTTCTATTGTAAAAGATATTGGTGTATGAGTATATGGTCCTGTTGTTGAGACCTGTGTTCATGGTACTAAACTCACAGTAGATTGTTGTCCCGGTGTCTAGGAAGATCAATAGGGAGATCAGCTCACCCAAACTGTCCAACTAGTCCCTGATATGAGAAAGTACCAGGTACTGAGTCATGAATGAAGTGAATAGAGTCTGGGGGAGGCAATGTCAGCAGCATCCAATCTGCATTAAGAGGAGTTCTGATTTGAAATAGGCTAATTTACTACAACAAAACGACAGTGAATTCTATATAGCATTATATAAGTATATGTTATATAATGTTTTATATGATATTTTGGAATAATGTTATGTTATAATTATAACATTATAAAAGACATGTATTTTACTCTATTAGAGTGTCAATGCAGATTAATATTCCCAAAGTGATACTGTGCTTCTGATCTAAACAATACTTTTAATGAGAGTGCAGTCAGAAATTTGAACTTAATAATTACAAGTTTCATGAGGCTAGTGTCTTATTAAAATCAAAAGCAGAGAGGCTTTCCCATTTTTTAATCAAACAACAAGAAAACAATATTCCCCCAAATCCTACCAATACAGACTGAGTCACACCTGAATTTTTTTTGTTTTGTTTTTGGTTGTTGTTGTTTTTTTTCAAAATAAATGGTTTTAGTATTTCTGTTAAATGCTAAAAAAAAATTGCCTAATAATGATATGATAAATAGTAGGACATTACTACTGTTTTATACATCAGTAGAACAGAACTACAAAAACTGATTGCACAAAAAAGAAAAAAGTCTTCTGGTTTTTCATATGGAGGAAAATATGAAATGCACTGTTATTTGGAATTTATAACAAGGGGGTCCAGTTTAAAATAATTTAACTTTGAGGAATTCTTGGAATTTATGTGTTCTACTGTAAAAGAATAAGATTGTGAATCTTATTTGAAATATACCAGTTACAAATAGGTTTGCCAATGAAAACTGCATAGCAATTGACAGTAAGCACTGCAGAAGAGCTTGAGGCAACATTTGCTATTACATCTAAAACCACTGGAAGCTCTGAGTATCTGGGGTGGGGAAGTGGCTGAAGGAGCTGAGTCTCAGGAGCTCCATGTATCCTCTTTTTACGTCTTTCCTAATAAAGCTATAGCATGAAAGGAACAGAAATCATGATAATGTTTCCTACAGGACTACTGGGAAATGAAATCTACTTGGATAATGAATGTTATTTACATGGTACATATGGACAGTTTTAAAAATCAGCAGAGATTCAGAAGTGTGGAAACCGGAAGATATGGTACAACCATTTGGTCCAATTTCTCACCATGTATATGGTCAGAGGTTAACATCATGGAGGAGGAAACAGAGCTGAAAGGTACTGACCTGGTTCAACTTGTCTCTCTTTCTCTACTCTTCCTCCCCTCTCTCTTCTCTTCACTCTCTTACTCCCTTCCCCGATTCATTAAGAAGTCCTGTTCTAGGACAAGTTACTTGACCTTGTTCTAGCAGTGAAAACTTCTAATAACATATTTGCACTAGGTTACTGTGAAATTAAATGAGATAATATATGAAACAAACTTGATATACCAACCTTTAAAAAAAGAAGAAATAAGAAGTCAAGTCTTTTCCCGTCCTATGACTCTGTAATCATCATACACAGTGAGTTCTCATTATTAATGGGAGTTGTACACTATGAAGTCAGAGCAAGCATAACTTAAGGAATTCTCAACCTTGCCCTCGAGGAAAACACAGGGTGGAGTACTAAAGGCCTCTGGTTACAACACTTTTGCTAACAAATCAAAACATAAACATGTTTTATGTGTCTGTTTAAAGATATCTTGTTTGATACAGGCATACTTTGGAAATATTGTGGGTTTGGTTCAAGACCACCATAATAAAGGGAATATTTTAATAAAGAGAGTCACACAAATGTTTTGTTTCCCAGTGCAAATAAAAGTTATGTTTATGCAAAACTGTAAGTTTATTAAGTGTACAATAGTATTATGTCTAAAAAATGTGCATCCCTCAATTATAAATACTTTATTACTAAAAAATGTTAATGATCATCTGAACCTTCAGCGAGTCATAATATTTTGCTGGTAAAGGGTCTTGCCTCCATGTTAATGACTCCTGACTGTACATAGTGGTGTTTCCTGAAGTGGGGTGGCTTTGACAATTTCTTAAATCATGACAACAATGAAATCTGCCACATCTATTGAGTCTTCCTTTCACAAATGATTTCTCTACTACTACAATGTAGTCTGACATTTTACCTACAGTGGAACTTCTTTCAAAAACTTCATCAGTCCTCTAAAAGCTTGTCACTGCTTTACCAACTAGGTTTATGCATTCTAAATTCTTTGTTGTCATTTCCACAATGTTCACATCATTTCACTAGGAACCACCGTCTTTACTTATCCGTAAGAAACAAATTCTCACTTGTTCAAGTTTTATTACAAGATTACAGCAATTCAATTACATCTTCAGGCTCCACTTCTAATTCTAGCTCTTTTGCTGTTTTCATCACACCTGCACCTACTTCCTCCACTGAAGTCTTGAATCCCTCAAAGTCATCCATGATGGCTGGAGTCAACTTATCCCAAACTCCTCCCAAATCAAAATCATCTCAATGGCATCCAGAATGGTGACTTCTTCCCAGTAGGCTTTAAATGTACTTTGCCCAGATTCATCAGAGGAATCACTATCTGTGACAGATATAGCCTTACAAAGTGTACTTCACCAATAATTATGACTTAAAAGTCTAAATTACTCCTTGACTGATGGGGTGCACAAGAGATATGTTAGCAGGCATATTTATGCAAAACAATATTCATCTTCTTATATATCTCTATCAGTGCTCTTGGGCAATCAGGTACATTGTCAATGAGCACTAATATTTTGAAAGGACAGTAGGTCTCAACAGTGGGTTTAAAATAGTCAATAGAGCATATCATATGTCAACAGATATGCTCTCCTCCAAGCTCTGTTGTTTCATTTATTGGGCACAGACAGAGCTGTTTTGGCATAATTCTTAAAAGTTAGAATTTTTGGAATGGTAGGTGAGCATTAACACCAACAAGACAGTCAACCAGTCCTTTGAAGCTTTGATGTCAGGCATTGGTTTCTTCTCTTTATCTATGAAAGTCTTAAAGGGCATCTTCTTCCAGCAGAATACTTTTTCATCTACACTAAAAATTTGTCATTTAGTGTAGCCATCTTTTGCAATGATCTCTCTCTCTCTCTCTCTGTGTATGTGTGTGTGTGTGTGTGTGTGTGTGTGTGTGTGTGTGTGTGTATTTCTTTTTCTATTCTTTTTATTTTTTAAATTTTTTTTTTTATTTTAAAGATGTGGGGTACAATTCAGGGTTAGGTATACAAATGTTCATTATGCAGGTATTCTTGTTGATGAGGTGCGCCCCTCCCTCCCCTGGCAGTTTTCCTCAACTGCCAATCCTACCCCCTTCCCCTGGCAGTTTCCCACTACTGTCAATCTCTTTCATATAGTATAATGATAATTGTTCAAGGTCTGTTTATGAGTAAGAACATATGGTACTCTGTTCTTTGCTTCTGTGATAGATCACTGAGTATGATAGACTCTAAATCCATCCAAGTTGCTGTGATGTCCATCTGTTTGTCCTTCTTTATGGCTGCATAATATTCCATTGTGTATATGTACCACATTTTTAAAAATCCAGTCCAGCTTTGATGGGCAGCATGGTTGGTTCCATGTTTTCACTATTGTGGATAGAGCTGCAACAAACATGCATGTGCAGTATCTTTTTTGTAGAATGATTTGAGTTCCTCCATGTATATTCCCAATAGGTGGATTGCTGGGTCATATGAAAGGTCAATTTCGAGTTCTTTTGGAAATCACCACACTGTCTTCCAAAGAGATTTCACGAGTTTGCATTACCACCAGCAGTGTAGAAGCGTTTTCTCCAGCCCTGAATTGTACCCCAAATCTTTATAATAATAAATTAATTAATTAAAAAAAGGAAATAAGATTGATGAGGTCTCACTTGTCTAACTGACGAACTTCTGCAAAGCAAAAGAAACCATCAAAAGAGCAGGAAGACAGCCCATAGAACGGGAAAAAAATATTTGTCAACTATATATCTGACAAGGCCTAACATCTAGGATCTACAAGGAACTCAACTGCCAAAAAGAAAAAAAACAAACAGCCCCATTAAAAATGGGTAAAAGACATGAACAGACACTTCTCAAAAGAAGATACACAGGCAGCCAACAGACACATGGAAAAGTACTCAGTCTCATTAATCATCAGAGAAATGCAAATCAAAACAACACTGAGATACCACCTAACCCCAGTAAAAATGGCCATCATTAATGCAATGATCTTAACTAGATCTTCTGGATAACTTGCTGTAGCTTCTCACTCATCACTTGTTTCATGTTGCACTTTTATGTTATAGAGATAGCTTCTTTTCTTCAACCTCATGAACCAACCTCTGCTACCTTCAAACTCTTTTTTTGCCGCTTCCTCACCTCCTTCAGCTTTCATAGAATTAGAGAGTTAGGATCTTGCTCTGGACTAGGTTTTGGCTTACGGGAATGTGGTGGCTGATTTGATCTGCTATCAGACCACTAAAACTTTCTCTAGATCAGCAATAAGACTGTTTGACTTTCTTGTCATTTGTATGATCTTGGAATAACATCTTAAATTTCCTTCAAGAACATTTTCCTTGTGTTCGCAATTGGCTAACTGTTAGATATAAGAAGTCTAGCTTTGGTCTATCTTGGCTTTAGACAGGCTTTCCTCAGTAAACTTAATTGTTTCTAGTTGTTTTGCTTTTTTTGGTTTTTTTTTTTGAGTTGGAGTCTCACTCTGTTGCCCAGACTGGAGTGCAGTGGCCGTTCCTGGCCACTGCAACCTCTACCTGCTGGGCTCCGGCGATCCTTCCACTTCAGCCTTCCAAGTAGCTGGAACTACAGGCATGCACTACCACGCCTGGCTAATTTTTTATTTATTGTAGAGATGAGGTCTCACCAAGTTGCCCAGGCGGGTCTTGAACTCACGGGCTCAGGCAATCCACTTACCTCAGCCTCCCAAAGCGCGGGATTACAGGCTGGGCCACCAAGCCCAGCTTCGTTTCTAGTTTTTTATTTAAAGTGAGGGACATGTGACTCTTCCTTTCACTTGAACACTTGAAGACCATCATAGGGTTATAAATAGGCCTGATTTTAGCATTATTGTGTCTCAGGGATTAGGGAAACTGAAGGAGAGGGAAAGAGGTGGGATAATGGCCAACTGGTGGAGCAGTCACAACACACACATTCAGTTTTCGTTTATTTGATAGTTCACTAAGAATGATGGTCTCCAGCTGCATCCATGTTGCTGCAAAGGACACAGTTTTGTTCTTTCTTATAGAAATAGTATTCCAATGTGAGTATATACCACATTTTCTTTACCCACATGCTCTCACTCATAAGTGGGTTCTAAACATTGGGCACATGAGCACAAAGGCAGGAACAACAAATGCTGGGCACTGTTAAGAGAGGGCAGGAGGGAACAAAGGGGCACACAACCACCACTGGGTACCATGTCTACTAACTGGGGGAGAGAGAGCTTGCCAGAGGTCCAAAGCTCACCTTCATACAACATAATTATGTAGCAAATCCTCACATGTACCCCACAGCCCTCAAATAAAAATTTAAAAAACTCTCAATATCTGTAAAAGCACAATAAAGCAAAGTGCAATAAAAGCAAAACACATATTTATAGATTAAGTTTGCTATCTTATATGGGTGTGGTTCATGGTGACCCAAACAAGTGACATTCAAGGTCATTGATCAGAGACTACCAAAGAAGATACAATAAAAATGAAAAGTTTAAAATATTGGGAGAGTTACAATACTGTGACACAGGGACTCCAAGTAAGCACATGCTGTTGGAAAAATGATCTAGACAGACCTGCTGAGCACAGGTTACCACAGACTTTTTATTTTGCATCTGTAAAAACCACAACCTCCGTGAAAGCACAACAAAGAGCAATGCAATACAACAAGGTATATATGTTTGGTTTATTAGCACTGAACTCATGGTCAAAGCCTTCTGCCTTAGGCCTGAAGAAAGCTTCACTAAGCTTCTCCATAAGGTGCATTCCTGCCTCCTTGTGCTCAGGAACAACAGACAGAGCTTCAGCACTGTGCTTGAGGGCAGTTCTGAACAGCAAAATCATCCCCAAAAGCACAAAAATATAAAAAAAAGTAGCACTAACTAGACTAGAAGGACCCTTATGGACAGTAGAAGACTGAAATAAGACTAAATATCACTTTGCTGCCCTGCAAATGAAAATGTTCAGTGAGCAACTCAAGTTTTTTGTCTCTTTGTGCATGTCTGTGTGTAACCATAAGTATTGATTTGGGGATTACAAATAAGTTTTAGCCAGTAGGTGAATTCACAAATACAGAATATGTGAATAAAACAATATTTTATTTTTACTACCTTCCTAAAAAGCATTTTCACTGGTGTGTCGTCCTCTATATGCATCAGCCAATTGCCTTTTTAAAAGACCATCACCAATTAGCAAGTTCACCCATCTGGTTTTCCTCCCCATGTCACCCGCTGCTCTTTGGGGTGAGCCGTGTCTTCCAGGAAGCCAACCCAACAATGCTGGCTGTTCATTCTTAATTTGCTCTGATAGCTAATCAGAAAATTATCAGACAACGTAAAAGTCATGAAACCTTGCGTGTTTTAGTGGAGACAAAAGCAGAAGCCTAGAACGGGGGCTGGGGAAGGGCAGAGTCCCAGTGGCCTCCAGGACATTGTGACAGCAGCCAGCATTGAGATGAGCTTCCAGGTAGACCCGGTGGGAGCATAGCCTTTCTGAGACGCAGCAAAGCAGGGAACAGAGAAGAAAGTTTCCAGGGTACCTGATTTTGCCTCTGCCGACTCTCCTCTCTAGGTGAGGATGGGGCCTGGTGATGCTGAGTTTAACAAATATATGGACTTTGCAGCAAATTGGATGGATTTGGAGTAGATCATACTTAGTGATTTATCACAAAAACAAAGAACTGTGTTCCATATGTTCTCACTCATAAGGTGACCTTGAACAATTATAATGCTGGGGGAAGGTGATTGGCAGTAGCGGAAAACTGTCAGGGAAAGGGGGGGTGGGACTGGTAGTTGGGGAAAACTGCTAGGGGAGGGAGGGGCATACCTCATCAACAAGGGTACCTGCATGATCAATGTTTGTATACCTAACCCTGAATTGTACCCTATATCTTTATAATAAATAAACAAATTATTTTTAAAAATAAAACAAACAAACAAAAAAGAAAGGCAGCAAAGGCCTGAGTGTTTGTCAATGTTCCTCATAAAGGGCATCAATTACACAAGAAGCTCTTTGGCAATTCTCCTGCAGGCCTTGACGACACAAGGACTGTGGCCCAGCAAGAAATTGAGCTTATGCCATCAGACAAGATTCTGCTTGGGCAGGAAGCATCATGGCAGCAAAGCCAGGTCCTTCTCCTCATCAGGGGAGCTGCTCTGAGAATCCCCACCTGTGGCTGGTCTGGGTCACTGCACAGAGGGTATCTGAGTCTTTGCCTGTCAGTATAGAAGAGAGAAAAGTATCACTTGGCCTTCTGTGGGCATCTGTCTGTGACCTCCCTCTGGCCTTGTGGGGAAGTGCACCGGGCTCTGAGGTGCGGAATCTCTATTTCAATGCTTTATCAAAGCAATGCAACCTGGAGGCAGATGCTCGGACCTTGAAGGGCACCTGAAGGAAGATGTGAGCTCAGTGCTTGTGGCGCTTCCCATCGCTCTCCTTATCATTACTGGCCTCTTTGGACCCTTTACCTCTCCACTTTATGCTATCCTGCTGTCTCCCTTGGGGTGATACTTCTTGGAGTGATCAGATACATCATCCTCTGACTATTACACCCAAAAGGAAATTGCACAGAAAGACTAGAGTGGAGTTTCCCTTTGAGTGTGTGTTCTAGCTCCTGTTGAGGAAGAACCATTGGCAAACTTGACAATCAATGGTTCGTGCTACATCCATTCGTAATCTGGTGCATCACTCCCATCTGTGGATTTTAGACATGCTTTTAAGCATGCTTAATCAATGAATATGTAATTTAAGTATTTTTATTAACTATCATCTTTGAACATTTCTTAAGTACAGAGAAATAATAACTGTGAACCTTAAAAAAGTAATTTTTATTTTTGTGATGTGAAATAAAAGATATTAAACTAAAATGTGTCTCCTTCTCTCACCATGTTCTGTTCCCTAAGTTATCCAAGGCAGCTGTTACAAGATGCCATTGAGGCATCTTGCATGCTGTTCACAACACCCCTACTCTGCAGAGGGACATCCTCAGAGGGACACCCTCAGGTGTCACTCCGTGCTCAGCGACCTTGGAAGGCACACAAGCTCTTCTTTGCTTCCTTTCCATGGCCATTATCTTCAGTCTGCGGTTGGTCTGTATCCAACATCACTTCATATTCTTCAGGTTGTTTAGGTACCCAGACATGTTATTCACTAGCATCTTCTGTGCCTAGGTTGAGCCATTGAGTCTTCCAAATAACTGAAACACTTCATTTAGTGAACTCTAACTTTTTTGAACTTCCCATTAAAAAATACGCAGTAAACACTTCGTTGTTTCCTTGTTCAGAGCACAAGGAGTACAGCAAAAGGCTCTCTGGAGGACGCCAGGCTTTGAGCATGAGTAGTGTGTGTTCCTCTCTGCAGGAGGGTTTGCAGTACAGATGTGGACACAGTGTGGATGTGGAAGGCTTTCATACGTGGGTAACATTTTGTGAAGACCTACTGTGTGCCCCATACTCTGAGAGCACAGCCAGCCCATTTTCCTAGTCAGAAATCCTGGGATTCACTTCTTGAACCAAACTTTCATTGTCAATTTTCTTGGAGAACACTCTTCTTTTAGAGTCATTTTCCCCATGCTTCTTTGGGGCCCTCTGAGACTGATGAGGTAGCACGGGGATCCAGCACTGTCTTCCCAGGCTACCGGGATGGGTTACCACGCTTCTCCCATGCCAGCTGTGGCATGGCTGCAGTGTCTTCATCTTGGTCTTGGCCTCCCTTAACTCCTGTCCTGCCACCGGTCCAATCTCCCCATGACCACAGAGGGCAACTATCACCCCAGTCCTCCTCCCTGTTGCTTTAAATCTTGCATTCCTTGCTCTGTGGCTCCTTCTCTATTCTGTGGGTTTCCAGGGGGAGGGAGAGTGCACAGAGACTCTGCAGCCAACGCCATCGTCTCTTCTCCACTTCAACCACTTCTCTGCCGTCACAGTGAGACTGGTGCACACTTTGTTTTTTTCTGAGCGAGTGCATCATAGCTCATGCAAGTAGCCTCCCTTACCAGCCAGTACCTTTCTTGTTCCTCCACTTCCCTCTTCTAGTTTTGGGGCCACTTTTGATGTGTGCTTCTGCTGAATATTTTATCTCTCTGAAGAGTGGCTGTAGTTGCATAGTGTCTTTGCAGCATCTCGCCAAGATTCCTTTGTGTCATGCTTTCCAGCACTTCACAGTGATGGTGGCAGGTGGGCACACAACAGAAAGCTCATGGACCAGGGGCCACCTGCTCCTGGGAACAGGGTCTGGCCTTGGGAGGGCTGAGAAGGTGGGTGTTTCCTGTGGCACAGCAGTAAGGATTCCTGCAGCAGAGGGTGGCGTTTCTTGGCCATCAATGCTACGGCAAGGTCTGTCACCAGAGCTTCAGGGAATGCATATTCCATCAGACTTACTTTACATGAAAATATCATATTTAAAAAGCCAGACTGAATTTGGGTTGGCTAGCAACCGATGGGAAGGCGCACTAGAAAGCTTTGTGCTTTGAAAAGGCAGTTTCTCGGGCTCTGGAGGGATGCATTTATGCAATAGTGGCCAGGACTCTGCTGAACACAACAGTGGTGGCAGTGGGAACTGAAACAGGGCATGCCGCCACTGTGACCTGCCCATCCCGGCCCCTGCTTAACTTACACTGCTAAGTCCTTTAAAATGCCGCTTCCTTCTGAAGCAAGGGTTAGGAAAGGTAATTATTATAACTATTATTTTCATACAGTAATTCACACACAGTTAGGCAGGGTTGGTTATGGAATTCATATTTAAATGCATTCTCAAGTCTTCTTGTCTCTGTGGCTACCATGAAGACTTCTGTGGCACTTGAATTCCACGTGTCTGTCTGCCTCTACCCCCGACCCTCAGGCACGTGCTTATAGGGTTTTTTCTGTGAGTGTCTCGGATCATTTAACTCCTCTTGTTTTTTCTTCATGAGAATACTTAATCTTCTCAACTAGAGGACAGGCTTCTTGAGGGGACATAACATGTGTATGTATCATCTTATCTTCTCAGGTCCAGGCACAGAATTAGTAAAAGCAACACAAGTACGCAATGACTAGTTATGCAGAACTCTACATCTGACAGAAGATTTAGACAGAGTTGAAAGTTCACCTCACAGTGACCCAAAACAGTCCACAGAGCACATGTTGTGAGTGTTTGCAACTGCGCAGTCCTGTGGCTTACCTCAGTCTACACAGACTTAGAGAAGGGCAGGGGAGTGAAGGCAGCGTCCCAAATGCATAATATCATTGCTCCCTATACTTGCTAGGTATAGATAATATTTGAATACATTAACATATTGCTTAAGGATTTCCATGGGAATCCTTTCTTTGTGGGCTTTATACGTTATTTATGCCTCGGAGATAGATCTTGTCTTATTAACAACATCAATGATTTATGCTTTTTTAAGAGTCTGGACATAAAAGAATATGATATGGAGATTAAACCCAAGGTGAAATTAAAGGATGCCAAGAGCTTCTAAAAACAGGTGGCAGGGTATGAGTGACTCTCTTGGGACTGACAACCTGTCAAAAGTGTCCTCACCTGCACCTCCCAAAAGGTGTGGGGAGATAGAAGTAGACTCTATAGGCACAGAAAGCCAGCCCAGCCCAGCAGGAACCACAGAGCGTAGCAGAAGCAGCACTGGGCAGCCCATCAAAAGCATCAGAGAATTGGAAGCAAAGATAAAAGCATTGCAGAATAGCCCTGCCTGCTTTCTCCAAAGGTCTAAAGCCTAGTTTTTAATTCACTTTACATTTCAACATGATTTCTTTGGCTGAGATGATCGCTCCTAGAATGTCAGCTGCTGATGCTTCATGGCTGACACATGCACTGATTTACCTTTCTCAGATTCTCATGACCTGCTCCATGGGGTACAGATTTGGACTTGGTTAGCAGCAAATCATACCTGTTTATACCAAAATGTAAGGAAACATTTAGTTTTCAGTCCTCCCAAGGGATTTTGTGCTTAAGTTTTGGAGTTTTGTTTGTGTGTTTATTTGTTGTTTTCATTAAAAAAAAAGTTTGGATGGCAGGACATTAGGAAACCATTGGCTAATCCATAAAAGTTTCTGAAAGCTTCATGGCAGATCTCAAAACAGAAACTCAGTGCAAAGTATAAAATTATTCTCAGAGAAAATACCCAACACTTACCTTTATGGGTCTTTCTCTGTGAGATATTATTGAAGCACTTATTTACATTGGGTCATTAAACCTAGTTGCTGTTTCATGTGGTGAGAAGGTAGAGGTGCAGATATTTACTCACCAAAATTCATTTTTCTTCATTTTAAGCTTTAATTAAAATATCCTAACAAAGGGTGAAAATAGTATAGCTGTTGTCTATAACCCAAGATCATCAGATATCCTGACAAACATCAGAAGATACTTCCCTCAGCTGCAAGTCAAATACACATAGCCAGGCATTTGAAGTTATGAGTTCTGTTATCTACACAGAATCCCAGGGATACTAAGAAACCTAGTTTAATTTATGCCATTTAATTTTCTTCCAGTAACTCTGGGTGAGTAGGTTTACCAGTTAGCATAAACGTTTTGAAGCCTAAGATAGTTTGAAAGACCTAAGATCACTAAAAAACAAAACAAGACAAAACAAAACAAAAAACAGCAGTATCGACTGAATAGGCTCCAAAGGCCTGTCCATCGTCATCTGTATCGGATCTCACTGTTACCCAGGTGACTGGGCTGCTCAAGCATCTTCTCTCAGGGAAGGGCAGAACAGCAGAAGGGAGGCACAAAGTTTCTACCAGTGTTTTGAAGTTAAACCAATTAGGAGAACAGGGAAAACATCACTGCATAGACAAATCTGGAAGAAATCACCTAAGAACAAGATTCTCCTCAGAAACCTGCCTGGCCTATTCGTAACATACCATTGTCCATGGACAATGGACAGCTAGCTAGTGGGTTTGAGTATCACTTCTGATGACATCAAGGACTAGGTTTCCAAGGAGGGGTAGCGCCTCCTTGTATTCACTGGTATACACATCATTAATATATGCCCCTGAGAACTCACACACAAATCTGGGGGGGGGGGCGATCCAGTGGGATGGGAGTCCAAAATAAAAATTAAGTTAAGCTTTAGAAAAAGAATGTTACAACACTTGCAGAAACACACAAGAAACCATTGGATTCCCATCTCTGGTTGTTCCCTAGCTCTGAGGATGATTGCATCTGATGGTCCTGCCCTCACGGCACCATTCCTGTCCTTGAAATCTGCTTTTGCTTCTTCTCAGTTAAGCCATACTCACATGTCTCTGCAATAATGTCCTGGCTCAAAACTCATGGCAGAGATGGATAACTGATAAACTGCCTCTCAACTCTATATTGAACCTAATACTGGATTAAATGCTGACTTGATTTAAAGATATATTTGCCATATTTTTGATAGTTGAGTACAGCAGCACATAGACAGCCTAAAACAATATTCAGAATCCATGCTTATCTGGAGCATAAAATCCTCACTTCCTAAAGAAGCAGTTTGTTTCTAGATCAGCTGGGTTGAATACTCCCCTCTTTCAACCTGGTTGCGTGGCAATATTTGACCATTGCCCTTCAACAGAATTTGACATAGAATTGTTGCAATCCTTAAAAAAATTTCGGATTAAACGTGATTGATATTTTATATAATATGCATAAGTTTCTGAATAAGTTTTGAAACAATGTTAATTTCATATCAAATGATTAAAAAATTACTTGTTACAGTAGATATTGTCTCTCACCTATTGGCAGATCTGACTAGCATTAAATTTTAAGGGAATAAGCATGACAGCTCCAGTGCCAAGGATCCAATCCCTCCTTTACAATGCACACTTCATGTGGCTGCATGCTGGTTGCTTAATCACTCTGAGTCCCATTTTAAATATATGCAAAATAAAATTTTAATCATAAAATAGTTGTGAGTTTTCCCAGGCATTGAATCTACCCATTCTTCCATTCACTCATCCACCCATCCATTCATCCGTTCTTCCATGGACCCATTCACCCACCCACCCATTCATTTATCAATGCATCTGCCCAATCAGCCATATGCCCATCTACCCATCCATCCATTTAGCCATCCTTCCATTGATAGAGGTATTGTACAGATTGAAGAGACGATGCATTTAAAGTACTTCATAAAAGGTGCTTGGAATGGCATCTGTTCTATAAAATGCAAAATGGCAGCTATTACTGTTTTACCTTATGTGAAAGGGATCACTAGTCATAACCTTTCTTGAAAAGCAGGATATATGATTAGGTTTTTCCATTCCAAACACTTCAGTGGTTCCTGATTGCCGAACAAATTAAGCACACATTCTTCATCCTGCTGGTGTGCCCTTTTCTGAATACATTATCTTGGAAACCTTCTTTATCCCCCACAGTGGCTGTCACTTTGTCTTCATCTGAATTCCTGCAGCCCCATACTCATACCACTGTGGGATCTTGTTTTGGAGGGATTTTTATACTTGTTGTGATCTCCTAGACCTTCTTGTAAGAAATGTTAAATGTTTTTGCAAGATCCTGGCAAAGTGCCATGTGCACAGTTTGTGCTCAATGAATGTTTGAATAACACCTCCAAACTGTGGTCAGAATTATAATGTACTCATTTGTTTAAGAGTCACTGATTAAACATATCAATATATATTTCTAAATTATTATAGGAAAGTTGTTTGCATGGTTTAAAACTAGACAGTACATAGGGATTTACTATTGAAAGTCTTTTTTGCCTTCTAATCATATACGCCCAATTCTCAGGTCTCCTAAATATGTAAATATTGTTCTTGGTTTCTTATGAATTCTTCCAGAGATTTTCAGCAAGTGCAAACAAAGAAGATTGCAGTTCTCTTCTTTTTATTACAGAAAAGGTACTCTGTGATTCTGTTCTGCTGTTTACAATTTCCATGCAGCAATACATCTTGGGACTATACATATATATATTTAATTAGGCCACTATATTATACAAAAACATGATAGAGATTTAATTAACTTGGTTCATGAAGCATTGAGTCCTGGACAGGTTACGTCAATTGTGCAAGGCCACAACGGAGCCCAGATTCCTTGCATCTCAGTAGGAGCTCTTATCCCTATAACTAGGTATGAGCTGCCACTAACTGCAGCCTATATCTATTTATACTATCTAAGATATTTTCCCATTGAATATTGATCTGTATGAAAATCCTGTGCATGTATAAGCTGTCTAAAAACACATCATATTAGTATGTAACATCATAAAGTAAAAAACATCGTAAACACTCTGGAAAAGTGAGTGCTCTGTGCGTGAAAATGTGACACACAGCATTCGTGTATTTAGCACTAATTGAGAATTCCTTCACAGAACAGCCTTCCGTTGCTATGGACACCATCCTCAAGAGGAGGTTTAGAAAATCCCTCCACATGTTCTCGTGTGCCAGAGAAAGCCTACATATTTCCCCTGTAATTCTCAAAGAAATCTCTGCACATGGGTGAAAAAAAGCAATATCCAGCACTGCAACAGCTCAGTGATGAAACAAATATATTTAGAATGACCTCTACACAACCCAGATTTGAAATATTAATCACTGCTGGTCACATAAAATGAGGTTATCCTGGCCCCCGCCAGGGCTGCTCTGCAGTGCTTAATCCTGGTGCTTGTCTCCAGAGCTGTGCAGCAGGGCTGCTGTGAGATGTTAAATCAGTGGTGTGCAGACTCCCCGCAGCGATGCGTCCTCCACCTTCCCAAATACAGAAGCCAGCCCAGATGCCAGTCAGTAAATGGCGGCAGGGCTGTGGGGTGTCTCTGAGTGACAGCTCGGCCCTGGGCCAGCAAGAGTGCAAGGGAATTGTCTAAAACACCGAGTGCTGCAGTATCAGGTTCAATGGACCCATCATAGCAGGTAACCCAGTGTCCTTGCAGGGCTCTCAGTGGTCTTGCTCTGTGGAGGTGGCTTGGCAGGCATGCGAGCATGCTCCCCGCATAGGTCGAGGAAGCCTCTGCCACCCAGCCCATCCCCTGTGCAGCCCCTTTCTCTCTCACTCTGTCACTGATATGGGGCATTGCTCTGCAGACTCCATGTTTTTTCCATCAGGAGAAACAAAGGCAGATCTTACACTGGTCTTGACAAGCAGGTATTGTTACACTGGAATGGGCCAGGTGAATGGGTGATCTAAAGATGTATTCACTTAAGTTTCAACAAAGCAGATACTGTGAATACAGAAGGTGGGTTTATCCACAGCTCAGTCAAAAGCAAGTTCCACTCAGCTCTCTCAGGAGCTGACTTAGAACCTCAGCGGATAGGACCGCCTCTGATCCATCTTTTCCGATCTGTTGCTCTCAGTGTCATTTGTGAGGATTGTTTTAAGAGTGCTCGGGATTTTTGACACTAACAGAACTTGAAAGTCACTAATGTATGAGGCTTTTTGTTACATTATAAACATGAAAACAAGTTGTACCATTCAAGTTGCATTAACACAGTATCCTGTCCTCAAAATTATTTCTCCAGGTAGCTGGGAGAAATAATTGAAACACTCAACATGCATGAAAACAACAACAACAAAAATGAGTCAACCGGCAAAGCAAAAAAAAAAAAAAAAAAAAAAACACCACCCAACAGTTTTGTAGCACATTTCGCAGAGGTGCTAATAGTCTTAATGAACAATTAAAACTTATTTGAAGATGAAAATAACTGAATTCTGAGTAAAGGAACTTTTTTTTTGAGTTGGAGTCTCACTCCATCGCCCAGGCTGGAGTGCAGTGGAAGGTCACGGCCATCCCAGTGTCAACCTTCTGGGCTCCAGTGATCCTTCCACCTCAGCCTTCCAAGTAGTTGGAACTACAGGTGCATGCTACAACGCCCAACTAATTTTTTTTAAAATTTATTGTAGACAAGGCCTCGCCAAGGTGCTTGGGCTGGTCTTGAACTTGCGGGCTCAGGCAATCCACTTGCCTCGGTCTCCCTAAGTACTGGCATTACAGGCTGAACCACTGAGCCCAGTCAAGTGCTAATGTTTTAAATGAGAGTTAAGTAATTATTTCAGAGGAAAAAAAATCTAGACAGAAAAACACAAACAATGGCATTTTAATAAGTGAGTGAGCACTGAACAAATTTCAGGTGGACAGGGTGCCCCAGAGGACAGTGCAGTGGGGGTAGCCTTCATGGGAACGGCGCCTTCAAGGCTAGCTTGCATGGGCCAGAGAGACATCTCTGATGGTCAAAGTTACATATTTGGCACCCACTGCTTTTTGTAGGTCCTCCTTCGGCAGTCCTAACAACAAAACCTTTGAATAGTAACTTAAGAAACACATCCGTGGCCTTGTGCCTCTTGGCATTATTCTCTTTTAGGTCCCAGGAGCATCTCTGAGGGTCCTGCCTGGTGAGGAAGTGGGCATGGGTGAAGTTTTTCATGCTATTTCTGGCCCTTGCTACTAAAAGTGTTCCTTGTTCTCATCCAAAGTTCTCAGTCATTAACAGCGGTTATTCCTCTGTAAAGAGAAAACTTACCCCTCCAGAGGAGAATTTCAGGTCACGCAGCCCAATTATAAAATTCCTCAATCAAAGACATTATCATCACTATTGAAGATGATAGATTGGATAACAGCTGAAACCCTTTTTATTATTGGAAAATGAGCTACATATTTTTTCACATTCTATAATGTCACCTATTCTTATTTATTGATGATTATATTTTATATCTAAGTCAGGAATGACTCCATTAATCTTCAGAAACGCAATTTATCAGCGTAGTTTTGCAAAAGCTCCCAAGTGATGCCAACTAACATAGGTAAGTATTTCCACCTGGAATGCCACGGATTTCTATAGCTTGTGCACCATGGCTCTGTACTCAGTGGACCACTCAGGATGTGCTCATGGGGGCTGATGACCAGAGGATGAGAGACACAGTGAAGAGGATTCTTGTTCCACACCAGGAACTGCTGTGACTGCTCTGTGACATGAAAGGAGCGGAAGAAGTGAAACTTAGGTTCCATCAGAACAAATGGTTTTGGTTTCCCCTTTTGCATTATGTTGAGTTTTTAGGAATAATATGACCTTGTCAATACTGTGTTTTTCTCCTCTTCGTTTCTGCCCATGACATAAGAACCATTGCTCTCTCTCTCTCTCTCTGTCTCTCTCTCTCTCTCTTTCTGTGTTCAATACACTCTTATTTTTGAAAGCTTTTCTTACGACAAAATGCTATTTTTTAAAAATAGATGTGCATCGGGGAGGCTGGCTTAATAGTGGTTAGAGACATTTCCCTCACAGAGTTTTAAAATATGCTTTAAAAAGAAGGCATCAGACATTCACAAAAGTTTCCTCTAAGTCACTTGTGTGAGTTTTCATATATGCTAAATGAATAGATGCTGGGGTTCTCTGTCAAGACCAAATGTACTAGGTGTTCAGAGACTTTTGCCAGAGCTGAGTGTCCCAACAAATTGTGAAATAACGTGGAATAAAAATGGAATTTATGTGTACATCTTCTGTGGTTCACTTTACGAGGGAGGGGTTCAATGCATTTCGATAAAAATATTTGGTGAAATATGTATGATGTATTTTTGTATCAGGAACAGGATGGCTCATCAAGACAACTAGGGATTGTGCATTTCTTTAAGGTGATTTTTGGTTGAAACAAAAGTTGAGCACCTTCAAATTGGGAACCCACTCTGATTTATGTCCTATCTGACCAGTTCAAGAGAATCTGATGTCCTAGGGAGGAGGTCCATGTGGCGGCCCATTGAGAGCATGTGTTTTAACCTTGGAAGTGAAGAAAAGAAGCCCTGAACAAGGACGGAGGTACACCTGTTTTCTTTGGAAACCTTTCAACTTTTTTTTTTTTAAATATTGAGAACCTGCTAGAGTAAGTGAGATGAAGTGGTTATTATAATTGGTTGTATTTTTTTAATGGGGCTGCACATTTAGCATAGCTTCTATACAGAGGGCCCTGACTGGTATGAAATTCATCTCCATGAGTGAAGCCTATCATATCCATAACTCTATGAGTGGAGCAGTTACCCACAAGCGTTCAGCACTCGCTCTCTGAGTTTCTTGAAAAACAAAATTAAAAAACGTAAGCATTTGATGCATCAGATATTTTAAAGCATTTCAACTTCAATACGTCCAGGGTTGGGATTATTAGGTGCTCCCAAACATATTTCTAAAGCAGATATTCTCTAGTCAGTGGGATATCCTGGTATCTGGAGAATCCTCTTCTGTCAGGCTAGACTTGGTGGCCGAGAGGGTGAGTGCAGTCCCGGGGCAGCACAGCCCATGAGAATCTCAGTCCAGCCTGGCCCTGTGGGGTCTTGTCAGGGTAGCTACCTTCCCAAAGTCCAAGGTGCTTCACCTATGAATCAGAGATCACCATAGCTGTCTCACACAGCGGTTGTAAGAATGTGGCATATTAATGCTTGCAGAGTACTAGCCTAGGGTCTGAAGTGCAGTTCAGGAACTATAAGCCATGGCAATAAAAAAAGCAAATGGTAGCACAATTTATGAAATCTAAGATCAAAATGCTTGTTTTGCAGGGACTACAATCACCGTGAATTCCTACCAGTGCAAGACTCAGCAAAGAATACCCACGGACCCAATCTGGGCCACAGCCTATCTTTGTAAGCAAAGCTTTATTGGAACACCTATCCGTGTACTTGTTGGCTGTGCCTGCTTTTGTGCTATAATCGCAAAAGTGAGTAGTCGCAAGGAAGACCACCTGACTGGCAAATCTGAAAATAATCACTCTCTGACCTGTTGCAGAAAATGTTTGTCAACCTCTGATCAAGAGCTAAGCATTCAAAGGTCTCAAGAATGGCTCACCAGAACCATTGATTTTGAAAGGAAGGAGCCAAGGCCTAAAGAGTAAGGCTAGAGATTTTTTTCTAGAGTTTTAAAAATATGCTGTATCCCCCAACATTTCTTGCCACATTGTAAGTGGCAGCAATGACCATAGGAAAATATTTTAAACCAAATCATGATTGCAGGCTAGTTTTCAGGGTAAAACGGACTGTATTTCATCTGCGGCTGTTTTAGAGGGAAGGAGTCTCAGAAGAGACTATAAGTTGTGAAGAGGAGAGTGAAGAAAGTCATAGCCCTAGAAGGTGAAAGAACAAGTGCAAGGTGTGTGTGTAGATATCAGGGCCTCTCCCCACCCACATTTGCTCAGAGGCCCAGCTGCTGTCCCCACAGAGCTGTTTGTTCTGCAGCAGCACTCAGAACTGCAAAACAGAGTTTCCTCTTGAATAATATCTAGTAAACCTCGAAATTCATTAGAGCCAATGTCTAATCAACAGAGGCATGAGTTGGAATCCAGCCTCATTACCTGACAGCAATGAGATTTAATCTTACCAATGAAAATGAACACATTGGCTTGTCTTTGGATGACTAGTATGTGGACATATGTAGAGTCTTGCCACATTTCAGCAGGAGACATGGCGGAAGAGCAAAGTCTCCTTGTTCAGAGCATCCTCATGCTGTGAATGGCCTCAACTGTGTGGCCTTCTAGACAGACTCACGGCTGTTTTCCTCTAAACCCATTCCCACACGCTAACTCTACCAAAGTGTGGTGTATATGGTGGAAGAGCAGAGGGACCCGTGCCCACACTGCATAGAGTGTAGAATTCCACCTGGTCATGTATTCAGCAGATTCTTAGGAATGGACTCAGCAACAGGCTTCTCCCCTTCAACCTGTCCTCCATGTCAGGTCACGTGTGACCAAAAAAATGACCTTTTTCTACTTATGTTCTTCCTTTAAGGTTCATCCTAATGTCTCGTCTGCCTATACATTTATTCGGGTTCTTTTAAAGTAAGACTGTCTTCACTCCCATTGACTACAGGTTTCCCACTGAGTTTTTTGAGACAGTCTAGAGACCTTCAAATATCCCTGAATTCTCCTATTATACCAAATGTCAATACCAGTGGAAGGCATGCCTTGACCAAGGGATTAGAAAGCAACAGGACTTGATAACTGTCTCACGGTTAGCATCTTGTGATCTAAATTATTACAAAGATAATTATCATTATTTTATTTTACTTTACTCAAAAAGATATGCCATTTGATTTCATAATCTTGGCAATATTTGTTTTCCTTTTCAGATGTTTAATATCCATTGTTATTTATGTATGGAAGGTATTTTCTGCACCTCTTTTATTTCTGGTGATGATGTACAATACATTACAGCTCACTGCAGCTGAGTTTGTGACTAAGAAAGGTGCTCGTTGTTCCAACTGTGGCCCTGTTGCAGCTTCTGCTTCTCCTCCTCTTCTATCCTGACAGCAGTCTGGCCACTCCCCTGCCTATACGCTAGTGTGATCACAACAAGGGCAAAGGGACACAACTCACATGGGTCAATTCTTAATTGCTAAAAGCCTGTGGATTTCACTTGACTGCTGTCAAGGCTGCCCCTCATAAATAATTATAATAATTAGGGATAAGTATGTGAAAGCTTTGATTGTGAAAAGTCATAATTATTAAGATTTGATCCCTCATCACTGTGAGTGTTCGCTAGGTATGGTCCTGTTTGCACCGATCGGTCTTTGGAACATTTTCTACAGAAAAAATACATAAAACTATGTCCCAGGAATAGAAGCAATATGTGTGGTTGGGATGTTCGATACTCTGACAGCAGATCTAGCCTGTACCAGCGACCCATGGCAGCCCTGGACGACACAGAAATTGCTGAGAACCTTTGTCAGAAAGAACCCTGGGGAAGGGGAGAGGGCCAGTGATAGAATGCAAATTAAAACAAAACTAGGGGCGGTAAATGGAAGATCATAACACAAGGTGTCTAAACCAGGCTTTCAAATCTAAAAAAAAAGTGAAAGAGACTGTTGAGTTAGTCCTTTCTTTAACTTTCCCAGTAGTTAAAAAAAACTGGTAAAAAAAATTTAGTAATTTTAAGTCATGTCCCCGTCAATACAATTTCTTGCAGTACTTGGAATTTTGGGGGAGGATGGAGTGGGGTAAAAGCTCAGAAAGTTAAAGGGAGTATCAAGAATGTATATAGCCGGGCTCGGTGGCCAGCCTATAATCCTGTGCCTTGGGAGGCTGAGGTGAGTGGATTGCCTGAGCCCACAGGTTCGAGACCCGCCTGGGCAACTTGGGAAGACCTCATCTCTACAATAAATCAAAAACTAGCCGGGCGTGGTAGCACGCACCTGTAGTTCCAGCTACTTGGAAGGCTGAGGCAGAAGGATCACCGGAGCCCAGCAGGTGGAGGCTGCGGTGGCCGGGAGCGGCCACTGCACTCCAGTCTGGGCGACAGAGTGAGACTCCAACTCGAAAAAAAAAAGAATGCATATTTGAGTTTTATTAAAAGTTTCCAATTAAGAACCTGAGAGATGACAGCTTGATAGTGTAAATAAAAATTGGTTTGTACGATCACTTTCTCTTTTTCTCTCTCACACACATACGTATGCACATACAGAAAGTAGCCATGTGTAGAAATATAATTTTGAGAAGAATTTACAAAAGCATATATATCTATATATATCCCTTTCAGAATAAATTCAGAGCTGAAAGATTCGAAATCGATGCATGCTTAACAGTTTTGTATCCATGGGAACAAACAGTGAAAAATGGCATTTGTTCTTACTACACTCAGTGAGCAGCCTAGTTGAACATGCTAACGATGATGCCAAGTCTGGGGTTCAAGTCTATGAGTCTCTTTGTACTATTTGATGCTGGGGGCTACCTGAGACCTTGCCATATGCACTGCTGCTCAGTTGTGAAGAAGGTTTCAATCTGTCCCTATTTAGTGACTTATCCCTGTAAGCATATAAGCATGTTCTATTATCTTCTATTGTAATATATATGTATACACAATATAATATCTATTTTCCTTTGACCTCATTATTTACTTATTTACATATTTTTTTACCTTCTGATTTCATTCTAGCTCTATTTGTTTTCCTTTGTAGAAAAACCCAAAACCTTAAAAAAGTTTTCCATAGTCTCTTAGCCCACCTCCCTCCTCATGTTCACCCTTCAACTCATTTTAACTTCCGTTTTTACCACTCCAGACATTCATCAACAATGGCTTCCTTGGCTTCTCCCCATGGTGTCTAATAGGCATATCAAATTGAACAGCATGCAACTCTTGGGAGCTTCATTCCAGCCTTGCCCACAGGAGACTCAGGGACACACTTCCACCATAGGTGGGCTGAAGGGAAGTGGGAACGATGGAAGAAGAGACTTTAGCAAACTTGATGATTAAAATGAACAGGGCTTAGCGGTCAGCATTACAAGGTATTAAAGGAATTGGAAGTCATTTTTATGTATTTGTTTTGAGGGTTAGAGAATAACAAGGGAATTTTTAAAAATAAAGGTACATTTGAAAGATCTGTCTAAAAAGAAAAAGTTTGTCTATAATAAGAATATGCTGTTTGTCTTGTCTATGATACACAGAAATACATGGGAACAAATTATCACATGATACATTTATGATCACTTAGAACAAGGTACAGACCAGAGTAGAAACCCACACACATAGTAGGATAATCTGTGACTATTTCTCTATATTATGCATTTATGTACAATTTATCTTGAAATATTCAGGAAAAAAAGGAATTACAAGGGAGAAGCCCCCAAAATCTGGAATTTATTTATAAAAATTGTATATCTATTCTTACATGTTTAAACTTCAGTCACCTTCAAAGTACTCTCCACTTGGTGCAATACACCTATCGAGATGCTTTTTCCACTGCTCAAAACAGTTTTTGAACTCATAAATTTGGATACATTTTAGTGCTTCTGCCATTTTTTGTTTCAACTCTTCCACATTGGCAAAAAGTTTCCCTTTGAGGACTTTTTTCATCTGGGGAAACAGCAAAAAAGTCTCTCGGGGCAAGATCAGGTGAATAGGGAGAGTGGGACATGGGGATCATGCTATTTTTGGTCAAAAACTGCTAAACACTCAGCATGGTATGGGCAGGTGTGCTCATAAGTCACCCATCATGAAATGGGCAAATACCTTGAAAGAATCTTCAAAAAAATTCACTGAAACTGAACGCAGTCATTCACAACAATGCTTGCTGGTACACTGATGCTTACGGGTTCCTAGAACTCTCACCTGGTGGGGGAAGCCTGTTCTACAAGGGGCCCACTCTCCGAAAGATAATTTGAATTTTTCTGGATCTCCCCTCGTAAGAATGGGTAAATTAGTCCTGACTGTAGAAAACCCCACTTGGGGATGCCTGTCTGTGAGCTCTCTCCTCAGTGTGCTGCTGTGGTGGAGTCCCTCCGTTGGGCTGTGTGTAATTTACCTGCTTTTGTGATCATTCCTATGAAATGCCAGGGGAGAAATGATTGGCATATTCAAATAAAAGCCTGTTCTGGATTGCTCTTCGAAGCACAAAAACTTGGGACTTCATTTCTCTGCCAGCTTCCCGAGAAGTGTCACAGTCAAAGAAAATCTGACACCAAAACTGGAGAGATGAAAAATGAACAGCCTACAGGGTGGTGAGTGGATGGACAGGTGCACAAGGTAGGTTCTCCAAACAGATCGTGCCAGCCTGGGCACTTTCAGTACAGCTCTGTGTGAGCACAAATGTTGAAATTGTCTTACTCCAACAGACTTATTAGAAAACAAGTTTAAAAAATAAACGGCCAGTTTCTTCTCTTGATGCATAGACATGCACGTGAATAGAATGCTGCAGAGGGTTATTCCTGTTGACTGCTCTTACCAAGTGTCCATAGTCAGGATCACAAACCCCAGTTTTGTATGGTATGCGCAGGAAGAGTATAGCAGTTCCCTCCCTGTCCATCCTCTCTGTGACCTCGTGTTCCTGATTAAGATTCTCAGCATTTAGTGTTCTGCTCCTCTTTTTCTGAAACTAAAATATCACACACCCACGTTAAAACAAAGGGCCTCTCTCTCAAAGCTCAGAGCAGGTATCTGTGGCCACAATTCCAAATGAGATAAGATTATGCTCGGTGACTTCTTTATAAAACTAAGACATAGTTTTAGAACAAGTGGTGCTTAAACATGCGATTCAAAAATTTAGTGGTCAAAGGAAATTACTGCACTCTTAAAATCTTTTAAAAATATTCCTTAATCCTTTCCCTAAAACTGAAAATCCAAACAAAAAGAGTTACCACGATTTTACTGACTTCTTCCTATAAAGAGCTCACTGTACGCAGCACAGAATTCTGGGGGCATTGGACCTGAGCCACGTGGTGATACATTCTCAAGCTGTATGTAGACTTCAGAATTGTGTTCTCTGATCCCCCGATGTCTTGTTAAAATGCAGATTCTGGAGAGAAGCCTTACTTCTGTACTTTTGTAAGCTCTCAGTTAGTATGGATGCCGACTGCCATGAAGCCTCACTGTGGATACTTATTATGAGATGAACGGCCACAAGCCCAGAACTAAGGAAAGTTGTGGGCACTCTGTTGACCACCGTGGACCTCTTCTAATCTGTGGTTATGACAAGATATTGTGTGATAAGCCGTAATGCCATGGGCTCAAATGTTGGCTCTGAACTATGTGTCCTCAAGCCAGTCATACAACCTTGCTCTGATTAAGTGTCGTGTCGTCATCTGCAAAATGCTTGTAATAATGACCTACTGCTTAGGATTGATGTAATAATAATGAGATAGTGAATGCAAACTGCCTAATATAAAGTTCAGAATGCAGCGAGTGAAGTAGCAAGTGCTCAATAAATGTTTGCTTTTGTTGCTCCTTTTATGCTGCTTTTGTTGCTGCTTTTGTTCTGATGATGATTGTAATGAGGATGCTGATGACAATGGCAGCATGAGCAGCCATCACTGTCTCTTGCTGAAGATAGAGGGAAGCGATTGGTAACAACCGTGTCTTCCACCTTCTAGGTTTGGAAATGAATGAAAAATAAGAATGAGACAGATGAATGAAAGCCAGCTGTTGCTCTACTTTTGATAAAGCAGAATTGGAAAATGACTTGGAATTCCTGTCAAGGAAACTTGCTAATACACTAGGAATTTAAAATGTGGTCCCTCAAGCTGCAAAATTCTCCACTACAGAAGGAAAACCTGCCCCAGTGAACCTGCTGCATGGTCCAAGCACGAATCCACAGCTGCCTGAGCAGGGCTCCTCCCAAACACACAGAGAGATTGCAGCAGAATACACATGTTCTGTCTAGCTTCACCAGCCAGGTGGGTCCTTCAAAGGAAGAGGCTTTCAGGCAGACATCCCCTCATAGAACATAAAGTGGAAGGAATGGAGGCCTCCCCAACATTGCCTGCCACACTCCACCCTTTTTCATGCTGTATGTGCTGCCAGAAATTTCGACATTTTTAGGCGACGATTTACTCAAACTTCTGCTTTAACTTCCGGATGTTGCTTCAGGTAATTTACTAGACATGATTCATTTACCATTCACAAAAGTTATGGGAATATTAGTGCCTCCATTATACAGGTAGGAAAATAAACTTTGGAATTTTGTGAGCCAGATCCAAGCATAAAAAAGAAAATTGGAACTCAGAGGAAATCTACCCAGTCACTTCGTATATTGTAAGCAGGCAAATGATAATTTGACCCTCGAGATAGGATACTATTTCCTATTGTAGGCTGGAAATAGAAAAGCCATATTTTTACTTTCAATAAAAGTACTTTACTTGTAGCACTCTCTCACTTTTCTCATGACCAGGAAAAATAAGTCCCAACGTCACTGAAGTGACCTTGGGAGTCTGTCTTTTGGCATAAGATTTGAACATCTTTCTTTTTCTCATCCTTCAGGTTTTAGATGGAAAGCAATGTCCTCAGAGAGTCCTCTGATGATCACCCAATTTAAAACAGACGCCCTGCAATTCTGTATGAACACCCTCCCTTTCTTCATGATACTTGTCACACTTTGTAATTAGACATTTATTGACTTTTCAGGTGTCTAATGTGTGTTTTCCCCAAGAGATTATACAAGCTGTTTTAAAGCAGGAGCCCATTCTGAAACACATTAAGTACCCAGTAAATAATTATTTGATGAATGAATGGATGAGTGGATGAATGAATGATGATTTATTGACTGAGTCAATGAAACATGTGCCTAGACCTAAGATCTCTAAAATAAAAAAACAAGCAAGGAGTAGAAAACATCTTTGAAACATAGCTCAACTGTTGCTCCAAGTCTGGATTTTCAGATTTCCATTATCATGTGCATAAGTCACAATAATTCCCACCTTCATAGCTTCTCATCCTCTTTTCCCTACCTGGAAGTTCAATGCCTTTCTCTGTCTCTCTCTCTCTCTCTCTCTCTCTCTCTCTCTCTCTCTCGCTCTCTCTGTGTGTGTGTGTGTGTGTGTGTGTGTGTGTGTGTGTGTGTTTAAATCAAAACATCTATCTACTCTACCAGGTGCAAAAGTTCCTTCTCCATAGCTTTTCACAGACATCTTGTGTTCTTCCTACACACGGGCTTTAATTTCTTTACCCTGGAAGCTCCCTCTCCTAGAGTGCATATCCTCCAGAAGACCACATGGCTTGCTCCCTCTGCTCCTTCACGAGTTTGCTTAATCCTCCCCACAGCAAGATCCTCATTAGACTTTTTACTTAGCACTTTATCCTTCTGACTCCTTATCACTTTTCACATGCTTTATTGTTTCCCACAGCATCAGAAACTTTGTAAAATACAGTAAAAGCTTTTATTTATCATGCACCTCTACCAGATGTAAATTCCACAAAGCCAATTTTTAAAAATCAGTTTGTTTACTGCTATATTTCCAGCACCAAGACAAACAGCACATAATATGTGTTAAATCTATTTTTTAATAAACGAATTTCAAGAATCTCCACAAAAACACTTTCAAAGGGGACTGTGTGTTTCCTGTTACTTCATAAGGTACTCATATTCCTCTATCAACTGATTATATAACCCAATTAAAAGGCAAAGCGACAGTACATAGAATGCAACTTTTGTCAAATCTTTAAACTTATACTAGAAAGATAAATTACATTTACTTTTCCAAATGTTTATTGTCTAGCAAGTCCCAGAGCCTACTGAGTAAATGATGGTAAGTAGGTGCCACTCTTGCCTTATTGTGTTCTAGATACTCTTGTGGAATATAGACAAGAAGGCATGCTGCTTTGCTAGGACCCATGTAACAGTGTCTGAGGTGAAAGCACCATGAGATCAGTGATGTGTAGGTGAAGAAATTGAGACTAGGAGAATATAATGCATCATGTCTAGCTATTGAAAATAGGAAGAGCTCAAGTTTCTGGACTCCTATATGAAAACTGTTGAAATCCATATTCACTGAACACTTTCTATTCTCATAAAGCCCATGTTAAGGGCTTAGCATAAAACCACGAGTAAGATAAGAGCCACCAAGGGACTTAAATGTTGTGGAGGAGACATCTTGGTCCTTGCTCGCCTTCTGGAAGCTCAATTGACTTTCATGACAAGAAGCCCTCCTAATTACATATTACTTTCTGAAGGAAATTTCTTTATATGATTCCCTTTATTGACACTCATGATTATTTTTCAAATATGGATGTATTTTAAACCTATGTCCTTGTCCCTCATCACTTTGTTCTCTGTCCTTGGTCCCAGGAGATCTCAATCACAACAATGGCTTGAATTCTCAGGCTAGCAAAACTTGGAATCACACTCACTCAAACTCTCTTTCTATCTTCCATAGTTATCGTGTCCACAAATCATGCAACTAGTCTTCAAAGGTGGTTGCCCAGTGAACCTTGCCTCCTGATATGCACAACCTTGTGCTGGCCCTTCTCTCCTGATATGCACAGCCCTGTGACTCTCTTTTGAGCAATGCTGTGCAGTGGAATTGATGTTGGGTGACTTCTAGGACTAGGTTATAGGATAGCTTGCTGAGTTCTTATAGGTCTCTTGGGATATTCCCCCCCAGGAAAGCTAAACCCAGTAAGGCTCTGATGACATTAAGATCACTAGCTCTTGAGAAACCAAGATAACCACCTGGAGAGGCCACATGGGTAGCCAACCCTCACCTGGTTCAGCTCAGATTTAGGGCCAAGACATGAGTACAGGCACCATATGGAACATCAACTAAGAGTTCTCAGAAGACTCAAGACACATTAGCCATTTCTCAGCGATCTTATAAGAGCCCAGGCAAAACCCACCCAGCAGAGGGCAGTCAATCCACAGAGCTGTGAGAGATAACCCAGAATAACCATTCTGAAAGCCACTGGGTTTTAGGTAGATGTTTTGGAACTCTCCCTCTGCAACTGCCCACCCTTGCCCTTAGCTTTCTGCCACTTTCATCCAGCTCTTGGGGTCTCTTGCCTGAGGCGAACTGACAACCTCTTTACTGTTCTCCCTTTACTTGTGTCTTCTACTTTTAATTCAAAAAGATATATAAAAGACATATATCTCCCTCCCAAAAGATATATAAAAAATATATACCTCCAAAAGCATGGATATAATATTCTCATCACTTTAAGACAAGATATTTTGGATAAAATGCAACAGCAAAGAATCATAAAAAATAAACCAGAGAAAATTGGTTGCAGTAGAGGAGGAGTGAATTTGTGAAGCCTGTCTGTGTGTTGTCCAGGGCTTCTCAATCCTCAGGAACCTTGAGGAACTCTGCAGAACCCCTAGGATTTCAGTGCGCATTGCTTGAATCCATAAGTAGACCGCAGAGCAGGATGTAAGATGACCTGGATACATAAAGGGTCTGTGCCAAGACACTGTCCTCCTTCAGGTATTAAGCAGAATGCAATCAATGCCATAAGACACCTGAACAAAATGGATGAGCACTTCTGTTTTTATGAAGCTGTTTCTTTAATCTCTAATCATTCTGATTAATATATTGGTTAATTGTATTAACTGAACGGAACATGCAAACCACGACTTAAGGAGGATCATCAGGATAAAAGTAAGAAAATATTAAGAAATAAGAGCTGTGGCTCAACTAGACAACAATGAAGAAACTGCTGAAGATACAAAAAGATAGTGACAATTCCCAAAACAATGAAACTGAATCAAGTCAGTAACAGCTGGAGCATGGAAAGCTTGAACATCATCAACTACTTCTCATATCTTGATGCGTCTCATAATTACCTTGCTTATGTTTGGAGTATGAACTTGAAAGAACGACAAAATGCTGTGTGTGTGTACGTGTGCGTATGTGTGTGTGTGTATGGATGCATATATGTATACATGCAAAGGGCGATCCATAAAACCCCGGAATTATTATTATTTTTAAAAATTTTTTTAGAGTTGGAGTCTCACTCTGTCGCCCAGACTGGAGTGCAGTGGCCGTTCCCAGCCTCCGCAGCCTCGCCCTGCCGGGCTCCGGCGATCCATCCGCCTCAGCCTTCCGAGTAGCTGGAATTACAGGCGCATGCTACCACGCCCGGCTAATTTTTTGATTTATTGTAGAGATGAGGTCTCGCCTGCCCAGGAGGGTCTCGAACCCGCAGGCTCAGGCAATCAACTCACCTCAGCCTCCCAAAGGCGCAGAACTATTTTTTAAAGGGTGAACTCCCCTGAATTGTACCCTACATCTTTAAAATAAAAATGGGGGAAAAATGGATGAACTCCTTGTGGTACAGGCTTCCCCTGCTAGGGAAGTATTCTAGGAGCCCATCGGCATCAGTGTACCAACTAGCCTTGATGTGAGAGGCTGTGTTTAGCATCAGTTAAATTTTTTTGGAGATTCTTTCAACGCATTTGTTCGTTTCATGATGAGTGATTACAAGGACACCTGCTCACACCACACAGCGTTCACTGAGTCTTCAACAGTTTTTGACCCAAAACAGCATGACCCCTATGTTCCACTCTCCTCATTCACTGGATCTTGCCCAAGCAACTTTTGTTTGCTATCCCGGATGAAAAAAGTCCTCAAAGGTAAATGTTTTGGCAATGTGGAAGAGGTGAAATCAAAAAATGACAGAAGCTCTAAAAGACGGTAAAATTGACAAGTTCAAAAACTGTTCTGAGCAGCGGGAAAAGCATCTTGATAGGTGTATTGCATCAAATGGAAAGTACTTTGAAGGTGACTGAAATTTAAACATATAAGAATAAATACACACTTTTTTATAAATAAATTTTGACTTTTTGTGGCTCTCCTCTTATATATGGAGAGCTATAATAGAAGTTCTGGGATGTAAAACTATCATTCTGCAATAGAATGGAACCAAATGAAGATGAGAAAACTGCTACCAGGAACCAAATGAAGATGGGAAAACTGCTACCAGGCTGTGCTCCAAACCATCTCAGATACTGAACGTGAAGAATTGCTTAAAATTTCTCAAGCATAGGTTCAAATGTATTTACCAATAAAATAACTGAGATAATCATACTCTAATTGAAGTCCTAATTGATGATAACTTTAGCAAAATAATTGGTGCATAAATACTGAAATTAATGATTTATCCAATATTATGATGAGGGTATGAATAAAGCTGGGAAAGATGTCAAAATTAGTGAGAAATTCCCAAAGAAACTCTGCTCAGATATCCCATAGTCATAAAATTAATTACAATGATGCCTGTTATAAATAAATAAACTTATAAATGTGGTTATATATTGTGCTACCATTCAAAATATTTGAAAGTTCTTGAAAATTTAGAATCAACAGTGAAATAAAAAATTTTGTCAAGAATAGCCCTTTGAGTACTACCAGTCAACATAAAATAATTCTAACCATTTTGCTTGAAAGTTTTATTTTTAAATGAACCCTGTATTGCCTTGACAAAAGGGATTTTAAAAATCTAAATTTAATAATCAACAACTAGATGTCATTTCCTCCTCCCATAATAAACTACCACAAGAAAACAAGTATATTCTCAGCAATAACCATATCAAGCTTAGAACACTGACATTTTCATAATAAGATACAAGAAGGTAAATAAAACAATAAGTCATCTCATGGAAGAATGAATTAGGAGCTCTGTGTATAAATGAGAGTGTGTACTGGACACAGCGTTGCCTCCAGTTATCTTGCCACTATATTCATTAGGTTCAATATTCAATCATGTGGCTAAGATTAAGCGTTTGAGGGTAAGCACAGTGTATCCAGCTACTGATTGGGTTTGTAGCCATATTGCAGCCTTATGCTAACTCAGAAACACAACATCACACTTTCAGAACATTTTTGCATACATTTTTTAATGGTATGAAAGTATATTTGACTTGGTCAAATAAAATCAACAAGAACTTGCTAGGCAACTTGATAAGAACAAATAATAATTATAATAATATATAGCTTTAAAAATTACACAGTGCTTTTACCTACATAAACAAGCACTTAGGAATTCATGTTTACAGTAAATAAATAGTAATCTAAGAAAAATGTGGTGTAAGGCAAAAAACTCATAAATATCTCATCTTATTTGGGAGTCATTACCACAAAGCAATTAAGGGAAACTAAAAATTCAGTTTTTGTGTAATGAATATATTAAAAATTTATGTCAATGCAGGACACTGGATTAAGTCTTTGCATTCTAACACACGTTTTAAAGATTATCATTTTTCCATGATGTAAGAAAAGCTTCATGTTAAATACTATAGCAGGAGGAGCATGGCATACCTTTTAGGGCATATCCAGATGAGCCCAGGCCAGCCCTGGTATAACCTCAGTTCATTAATTATTCGTCCTTTGCTAGTGACAAGAGTTAAATTAGCATTAATATAGAACCCAATAATACCAATCCCATATTGGTATAATAATACTTGAGTATATAAATTTTATATGCATTTTATTTAACTTAACCGTAAATGAATTTTTCAAATGTCCAAGCTAAAATACATTACCTTCTATACATACTGACTGTAAAGCACAAATAAGTATTTTTTTCAAATCATCGCTATCTTATGTAACTTACAAGGAAATTTGGCTTGCTGAAATGCCTACAGACAGAGAGAAGAAATATTTAGTGAGGATGTGTGGCCGTAAAAGAGAATAAAAGAAACTCAGATGATTAAGCTAACTAATATTTGCAGATGAAAGAATGGAAGGTCAACCTTGGGAGATCTGCCCAAGCTCATTACAAAATCTGGGCTCACGATGAGATTCTTCACCCTCTAGGGTCAGAAGATTTTAGTCTCGATCACCTACATGCTTCACAAAAAAATATGGTTGTGTTAATACTCAAACTAGCTCCATAAACTCTTTTATACATGAGGAGTATATACTAGTCACTGCACTTCTACGTTCTTCTCTGCAGACCTGGTAGTGAGTAGTTGGTTTACTGGCAAATTCAACTTAGGGTAAATCACAACCCAAACACTTAGACCTTACAACTGGGGATGTACCTCCTCTGCCTGGACTTCTGTTTTCTCACGCAGAATATAGATTAGTCCGAGGATTAGATCACATGCTGCCTGTAAATTGCATAATGTGAAGACTATAACTTTACTCGTTTCAAAAATAGTACTTACCTCTCTGCTTTTCTCCTTTTTTCCACTATGTTAAGTTACCCATTAGGGGCTTTATTATTCATTTTTATTTAAAAAAAAACAATAAAGTCAATACAGGGCTTGTTCTCCAACTGATTCTCTTAAAACCTAAATTATTGTGCCCCGAAGGCAGGCTGTTTATACTGTGAAGAATGGGTGTGAAGCTAAGAGAATTGGTGATTTTATAAGAATCAAGCCATTAGTGGAATGTAAACAAAAGAAGCTAAAAAATCTAGATTTCAGGTAATTCGTAAGGTACTACTTGTGCAGATAAAGCAATCTGTAAATTACAAAAGATTATACCATGCTCCTCATTTCCACTGTAGATAAGAATGCACATATCTTACACACACACACGAATGTGTATTATTATCTTCTTCAAAGAACAGTCGAATACCTAGCAAAAATGGCTACTGAATATTCATATAGCTAACCTTCATTGAGTGCTTACTATGTGATTGGGATTTTAATTTCATTAACTCACTTGCAGATTCAACCTGAAGTCAGTTCTGAGTGAATACAAATATACAAATTTTAGATCTACTGCCACCAGGTGGCGATAACTGTCCCCGCCAAGCCAGGTGCTAACTAATGGGACCAACAGGATTTTTCTCTCCTGGAAGTCAGAATGTTGTTGCCTCTGAGCAAGTAAGACTGATGTAATTGTCCGGTTTTTATTTTATAATTTAACTGTTCAAAATTAGGCAATGATAAAAATGACTGTCCTATATATTCAAGCTCTCCCTGAATAGATAGAAAATGAAAACATTTTCTAATTTGATGGCTGATTTCATGATGCTTGCTTTTTTATTTTTTCAAGATATCAGTTACTCTCTATCACAGATACAGTCCTCTTCCACCCACTTGGCTATCTGAGCCAAGTAGCTGTGAGATGGTAGCTTGTTACTTCAATGTCTTTCTTGATTCTTTTCTCCACATGAGACGAAAAGGAAAGAGAAAGACCTACTTAGCCTGACTCCGACCCTAATGATATAGAAACCACTATGCCCCTTGTGCCTCTAATTAGGAGAAAGTGAGATCTACTTTAATCTTTTTAAATTGCCCTCCTTCCAACAGTTTTGGGGATCTTTGTCTAGGACCAGTTACATGTGGATTTGCTTATAGTATTTATGTTATTTCACTAGCTGATGTTATTAAAAATGCCTTGCAATAAATCACCAGGCATTTCCTGCTGACACAAGGAATATGGGCATCAGCTCTAGATTGTCTGGATTGGAATCTGAGCTCTACTTCTTCGAATATACACCATCTTGGACACGTTATTTGGGCTTTCTGTCCTGGGTTTACTCACTATGGATATTTAATGCATTGATATACATGAATTTTTGTTCAAAATTGTAGAACTGGGAGGGAGGATGACTGTGTGTGTGTGTGTGTGTGTGTGTGTGTGTGTGTGTGTGTGTAGGGGGACAGTGGTGCATATGTGTGTCTGAAAGAGAGAGAGAGAGAGCAATGATTAGATGATGGGACTGGATCCATATGACCAAGAACTTATGGTTTTGTGGGGGAGAAGCAGAAGGGGAAAGATGGGTGTAAGAGCTTGAGTGTACTCACACAGGTCAAAGAATAAAAGAAAACTGAGTGGAGCAGGTAAATCCTGAAGAGCTTTCAAAGTAATGTGAAATGCCCCCACCTTGTGTTCCCGCTGACATTCCATGCAGGTGAGTGATGGATGGACCCCGTTTGTTCCATTGACTGTGATATCACTGCTAGATGAAACTTTGAAGATTCTGGCTTACATTGGGTACCATTGTTCTTACTTAATCATAAGATTTAAAGAATTTTAGTTTTGAGGGGTTGTTTTAGCATTTTTAAGCATCTGGTAGGCTGAATAATGTTCTTCTTCCCCTCAAAAAGGATGTCTGAAGGTTGATTCTTAGAACCTGTGAATAAAGCATGAGTGCCTTCTATGGCAAAAAGAACTTTACAAATGTGATTAAGTTAAAGATCTGGAGATGGAAGATTATCCTGGATTACCTGTGGGCCCAATGTCAGTTGTCATAAGCGCCCCACTAAGGGAAAGAGGGAGGCAAGAGGGTCAGAGAAGTAGATGTGATGACAAAAGCAGACTCGAAGTGGTGTGGGGCCGGGAGCCACGGAAAGCGGCCACCTCCAGAAGGTTGAAAAGGCAGGGAACATTTCCCCTGGAGTCCCAAGGACACAGACCTGCCCCATTGCAGGCGTCTGGCCTCCAAAACTGTGAGGTAGCAAATGTGTGATGGTATGTGTGAAATGCGCGAGATAATAAATGTGTGATGTTTAGGCAGCTAAATCTTTGGTAATATGTCACAGCAGCTATCAAAATAAATACAAAGATTTTTAATTAAAAAAAATCTGCAAAATACCAATTGAAAATACGCAGTGACTCACTCGTCATTGAACTTCTCATTTTCTTCTTCTGCCTCTTGGGCCTAAAGAGGTGCCCTGAAGGTATGTGTGGACGCGATGTTCATCTTACACACAATTTGGAGATACAATACAGAAGCCAATTAGGATTAAGGATGTGTTGCAGTAAAAACAACAATTATTCTTTATATTTGCATATATTTTAGAATTTTAGTAGCTTTTGTTATCTGCTGTATCTCACTGATTCTTTGTCAAGACCATGTGAGATATGAGTACAGGGACATTGGTCTCATTTATTAATGCAGATACAAATATAGGAAAGTTGTCCTTTCTTGAGAACAAGTGATAGTTCCCTGGCCAACAGTGAAGCTTTTTGCCATTTGGTCAGACTCTTCACTGGGGCACAGATGTGTCTTGATGCGCAGTGGGGCTGTCTGGAAACTTCCCTCAACCCGTGCAGGCTGCTGGGTTCTCCCGGCCAAGTTGTTGGGTACATCCTCTATTATTTTGTTCCACAAAGAAAGTTTGCCAACTCTCCTTTAAACTGAATTTCCATTGAAATTAAACCTTATAGACTAATTCTATCCACATCAGTCGAGGTTTTCTTAACTGGATAATCAACCTATGACTGTTAAGAGATACACAAGAGAAAGTCTAAATCATCAAATAAAAATGTCACAGCATCTTGTCCTGTTTGTCTCTTTACATCTTCCTTTCTCTCCCACCTTCTTACCATCTAGGAAAATATGACACCTTTCCCCCTCATGCACACCTGCCTCCTCTCCCTCTTTGCCAGGACAGTCCCCACTTCTGTTCATGGTGGCCGACTGCCACAGGCTCCTGTCAGGCCTTCTCACAGCTGTGTTCCACAAAGACAAGTCCTTCCAGATACTTTTCTGATCCCATCCAAACCTTTAACAATGCTACAAATAAATAATTTATTGCGATTTTTTATAAAAAATATATTATATGGTTATTTGAATTAAATAATCCTTATTAAATCCTAATTAATCTTAATCCTTATTAAATCCTAAACACCACAAAGCTGAAAATGTACACATTTTGCTGGCCTGTGTATCACACAGAACATTCTCAATTTAATTATGTTGGATACATGAACAAGGCATGGAAATACATCGTACTCAGATGTATGAAGACATGATACATAAACATCCATGCTTAACAAAAAGAAGATAAATTGGGAAATAATTAGGAATATCACACAATAGTTTCGTTTTGAAATAAGCCATTATAAGTGTAGTAAAATGTCATTTTTTCCAGTGGACTTTTGTGTGGTAGATGACTAAAGCAGAACATGGAAGGAAAGACTAGAGAACAAAAGAGGCTGAACTATTAACATCACAAACCAGACTAAATACACTCCAGTAGCATCAAGTCAGCCCACAAAGGACTCCAACTGTGCTTCCATTAGCTTTTCCAAACATATAAAGACATGTAGCCATTCTAGCAACAATGCTACAAATCAAGACTCTATAGTAAGGCTATCTGGCTCACATGTACCTAGAACATAGACGATGTAACATTCTCTTAGTGGACAATGACGAACTCAGGCTCCAGGACTCTCTTTCAGAAAGGGAAGAGTAAGAGACTGGGGTCAAGAACTATCTTCACATCTCCAGTGCTCCAAGTCTCCTACCAGCTTTGATATATCCCTCATTTACCTGAGAGGAAAGTCACTTATTTGCCTCTCTCGCCAAGTTGCTCTGAGGCCACAATTCCTACCTTAGTGTATTATTTTGAGATTTAAAGATAGGATGCTGGTGCTCAAAAGAAATGATGCTCATAATCACAAAAATGAATTGTAATGTTTGCATGAGAATTGTTATAAATTAAATCGACCCTTTAGTCCCAACTGTCACGAATGCTTCCATAACTAGAAAAACTGCCCGTTGACATTGGGATTTCTCCATGTATTCGATACCTTCCTTTCTGTTTCATAGCCCTGGGGTCTGGGGCCCAGAGGAAGGAGTGAGCCCTGACTAGTTGTGTTTCTTAGGATAACCTCGCCCCTTTGCCATAGGGTGGTCGGGAGTAGGTGTACCTAAGTGAATCAGCCCAGGGCGTTGTTCTGATGGGAGGAACTGATTCAAAAATGGGTTCATGACCTAACAAGGAGAAATAAAGGGATGTTTGCTGCAGGCATCTCACTCTGACGAGCTTCTTTCCAGAACTGCCCTTCTCTCCCATGGGACGCAGTGATCTGAGAGGCAAGGACTGGGCCTTCTGCTGTAAGAGTGCCTTGAATGACATCTTCATCTATACAGTTTATCAATGCAAGTATTTTTGTAGAGATTTCTTAGAGCATGGACCACCTGGATAAGCATGACTTTCAACTACCAAAATTTCCTTTGAACATTTTATAGTCAACATACGGTACTGCATCTGTATAACACATATCAAAACATGTGTCCATACATTTTAGACATGCTTTTTCATATTGGAACCTCGGGGCGGGGGGCGGTTCTCTGCCTCACACAAGTCTCTGGGCTTATGTATTTATAAAGTGCTAGACTACCCTTGTACCAGCAGCCAAACTAGTAAATCCACCTTTAAATTCTACACATGCACATGCATGCCACAGAAAAAGCTCTCACAACTAGCCAAAGAATCTCCTCCATGAAGACAACCTTTCATTTAAATCCAGAGAAAAGGACATCTCAAAGCTGTTTTGCCTGGATACAACATCCACACAGTCAGGTGCATAAAGTGACCTAATGTTCATTCTACAACTCTATAAAGTTTTACATATGCATATACCCGTATTACCAGCTCAATCTGCAGAATATTCTACCCAGTAGAATGTGTTCAGAACTCCAGAATGTTCCATCATACCATTCCCAGTAAGTTGCCCCTTTTCTGACTTTCATCAGTATGCATTAGTTTTTCTTGTTCTTGAACTTTACATAAATGAAATCATACAGCAAGTACACTTTTGTGTCTGGATTGAGTTATGCTGTTCTCATGTAGTATTTCACTGAATGACAACACCACTGAGCAAACAGTGAGAAGGAAACAAACATAAAAACACGCTCACATTTGTGTTCTCTGACCAGAAGGTTGATCACACAATAACATTTTCCTTCATCCACAAAACAGCCCATACTTGCTTAATAATGTAATGAGAAGATCATGGACTTCTGACTCAGAGTTTAAGTTCCGTTTGCCATATACTAGTTGCATGAAATTACATACATTACTGATCCTAACTTAGTCTTTCTAAAATAAATGTATTAATAATGCTACTTAGCGGAGTTATCGAGATAATTGAATGAGATAATGTGAAATTGTTTTTCATTGGAAAGTACCATACAAGTGCTAGTTATTAAAAACAACTATACTTTTCTGATAGTAAGACAGTGCTGCAAACCAGAACTATCACCAGATCTGAGAATTGATCCTAGTTACTAGTTGTGACATTTTGGTAAAATTTCTCTGCTTCTAAAACCTTTAACTTTGAAATATTATTTTCTATGGTACCAAACTTTACGATTTGTACAAGAATCAAGATAGTCACAAACCATATATTTATTTGTTCAAGGCAAATTTGGTGGCCATGAGGATAATTCTGTGTAAAACTATGGTCTATATGTCTGAACTAAATATACATATCCATTTATTATTTATTTATTAAAATAAAATTTATAGCATCAGTTACTACACCAACAAATTTAAAAAATAGATGGAAAAACAACAGAAAAAATTCTATCATAATTGTACCTGAAGAAGACACCTATATCACCTTCAAAATTCAACAGCATAGGTCATATTAAATGATAAAATAGTAAAGCACTGCATTAAGATCAGGAAAAAGAGATGTCCTTTTTCATCACTTTAATCAACATTATTAGGAAACTCTAGTTAACAGTGCGTTAATTTCCCAACATTATTTGTATAAATATTAAAAGAGAAGACACATTACTTGTAGATGAAATGATGTTATTTCAAGGAAACAGAAGAAATTCTTCTGAGGAATAAGAAAATCAGTAAAGAACTCAATAAGTGTCTGGAGTCAAGGAAATATACCAAAATTAGCAGCTTTTCTTCATATTGGCGATCACCACATTGACACAGAAATGAAAAGGAAGGCTTCGTTCACCAAGAAGACGCATAAACCATCAAACACCGAGCAAGACGTGAATGAATAGACAGACGGCAAGTTTCTGGAGGAGGAAGGGTGGTTAGAAAGATGTCTTAGTGCATAAGTGCAATTTCATGTGTTTTGTAATAGTCCATCTCCAAATAGATTTATTTGGGTAGAGGGGGTGTCTGAAAGTTTATTTTAAAGTTCACTTCAAAAAGTGATAATTGCCAAGCAATTAGGTACAGATCATGCTCTTCTTGATACCAAAGACTTACTCTGAGCTAATGCTATCTAATCAGTACTGTATTAACACGAAAATAAAAAGAAGACAGATCAACTGAAAAGAACTAAGAGCTTAGAAAAAGCTTCAATCGTATATGGCAATGATAGCTTTGCTCAGCAAGGATGCATGCTGGGTTGGAAATCCACATAAGAGAAAATAAAGACAGATCACATGTTATACTATACACAAATATTAATATCATATTGAGTAAAAAATGTATTTTGTAAAAGAACTGTAAGTACATTAGAAAGCTGTAAGTGGTTATTATTTTAGGATGAGAAAGAACTTCCTAAATAACCTAAAAAATAAACCAGTTACAGAATTGACAGACTTGGCTATATAAAGTTAAGAATTTCTAAGTTGTAAAAGGTACCATAGACGCTCATAAAATAGTGAGCAACCAAACGGTAGACTGAGAGACAATATTTGCAATATATGACAGAAAAATTGTCAGTATTCCCCAAATAAATAGAGAGTCTGAATTTGAAAAGAAAAGGACAGTCCAATTGAACGGTGTGAAAAATAAAGATAGCAAGTCACAGAAGTAGAAGCACAAATAGATAAAATCACATAAAAGATGCTCAGACATCTAGTATAATTAAAATAATAGAGCAATGTCACCCATACAACTGGCAAAAATTCAAAAGATTGATAACATCCATAGCTGCTGTTAATAGGTTGCTATAACATTGTTTGCAAAAATATGACATTACTGATTAAGTTCGAATGATATGACCATTGATCCAATGACCCAATATATAGGAGTTCCTCCTGCAGAAATATAGTCACAGGTGTCCAGGTATATGTGCACAAATGTGTCTATGGCAGTGTTTTCTGAAGTGATGAGAACAACTTTATAGCAGAATTCCAGCATTTTGAAGCAACACTTTTGTGAAAGGATGCAAGTAAACTCAAATTTTTGGACAAATAGAGGGAAATGATATTAGTCTTTTCTTTGTATGAGCTTGTCTGTTTATTGTAATCTCATCTTAAAATTTCAATAAGAAATCTGGGCAAGAAAATAATATTCAAAGCTATCTTCATAAATATGTTTCTGATTCCAATTAGAAATTTCAACATCAAAAATGCTAAAATGGGGAGATGGTAAGAGAGAGGTAAAAAAATGTTTAAAGGAGCAATCAATATTTAAAAGAAAACATGTATTTCCTCTAAATATTTTCGAAAGCTTAAAGATATGCCATTGTTGTTGAAGTGGCCTTAACTAAGCAGAGATGAGACAGTCTTTAACAACAACCATCTATTATTTGGGCAAAGCTCTTCTGGGTATCCCTCTTCCTAATCCTCAAAAGCTTAGTAACCCAAGGGCAGTTAACCCACCAAGACTCAATAACAATCACCCACCATACACAGTAGCTCACATATGGCCTGGAGAAAAAGATACACAGAGATCAATCCATCAGTGTGAGGATGCATGTTACCTAGGGGACTCAAAGAAAATACCACTCAGTGCCTGGTATCAAACAGCCTATGGTACGTTAGTTATGGCAAAATTATGTGCATATCTACTAGTTTACAAAACGTGAGCACAAACATATTTATAATTTTTAGTGCAGATGTCATCTTATCTATTTAAAAATGCTTTTTAATGAAAGACGCTACTCAATTGGTGACAGGTCTATGTGGAGAGTTTATTCATTTACTGATTAGGTTTATATGTGTGATGCCTGACATTAGTCTTAGGCATCTGGCCATGGAGACGACAAAACACACTAGTAGCTCAATGAGTGGCTAGAAGCATCTGTTAGCCTGTGAGGTGAGGATGAGGTAGGGGAATGGACATGACCATAATACAGTATTAATGCAAGGCTGCCTTGTCTATAATGGGGCAATGGGAAGGACTTGCAAAAGCGGTGATTCTGAGAATTAACTGTGTGACTCTAGCACTTCGATTCTTCCTGAATAAGAACCTGCTTATGCACTCATGTCTGTACCGACAGTTGCTGTTTTAGACACCAAGTCCTCTAAAGGAAGTTCAAGGCCTCTGATTCTGTAATGGAAATTGTATGATAGTCATTTTTTTGACAGAGCCCAAGGGTCTTTCGGGAGCCAATCTATGTGATAGGAAGAAACTAAGGCTATAAGAATACATGAAATCGCCGGGCTCGGTGGCTCAGTCTGTAATCCCACACCTTTGGGAGGCTGAGGTGAGTGGACTGCCTGAGCCCACGGGTTTGAGACCCGCTTGGGCAGCAAGACCTCATCTCTACAATAAATCAAAAAAATAAGCCGGGAGTGACAGCGCATGCCTGTAATTCCAGCTACTTGGAAGGCTGAGGGGGAAGGATCGCCGGAGCCCAGCAGATTAGAGGCTGCGGTGGCCGGGAGCGGCCACTGCACTCCAGTCTGGGCGACAGAGTGAGACTCCAACTCAAAAAAAAAAGAATACATGAAATAAAAAATTAGGTCCTTTCAAGACATCTATTGTAATCAGAAATAAATGTCCACTGTGACCTGCTGAAATGTAGTGGGTTTCTTAGTAATTTAGCTGTAAAAGTGGTCCATTGTCCTGTGCTTAAAAAAGCTGACTCCTCTTCATAATTAGAATTTTCTTTCATCGTAGTCACTGACAATTGTTAGTTTTTGAAAAATATCCTAACAAAGAAGAGAGGTAGTAGCCTGCCCCCTTATGTTCTTCCTGTACCTATGGTCCCTTTCTGGGGACAAGAAAACACACATTAAAAGATGGTGTTTTTGAATGTTCAAGATGACGGCTGGCATGTTAACATTACCCCAGTTGTGCTGATCTCTAAATACACTTCTCAAAGTTTGGGAAGATCACAGCACAGCTATATGAAGTGTATCTACACAGGTATGCTGAGACTTATCACAAGCTCCTCCTACAGACAACTAATGCTGATCAAGCCCAGCTTCTCTCAACATTGTAAATTAGGGAAGTGTGGAATGAGGCACATTGCAAAATAATGATATTGGCAAAAAAGAACAGCAAACTGAATTAAAACTATAAAAGTCACTCCCCCTCACACTCTTCAAGTGTGCCTATCTTTTACATCGTTAATTCTAAGTCGATTCTACTTGTGGGGATTAAAGCCCAAGGAACTTCATCTGATACTTGCCTAATGTAAACTCAAAAGTATACAAACATGCTACAGGACGACATGCCTTTTCTGGGTAAACTGATAAAAAAGCAAAGTCTTTTCATTCATATTTTTAACATGTTTAACTTTAAAAGGACACCAGAACGGGGTTAACCTTTTTTTGCAGGGAGTCTCTAAATCATAACACACATTGTGAGTTCTGAATGGCCACTTGGTGCTGATCTGATTCAGTGAAAAAACAGGTCTAAGTAGAGTGTCCCCTCCAACTTCCCCACACAAAGACAAGCTTCTGCTGTGAGTTCCCTCATTTCCCTAGCTATATTTCCTGACTCTCTGTCATGCATGGGTGCTTAGGGATACACCCAGATGCCCTAATTGTACAGACTTAGAACAAATGATTTAAGAGAGGAAAAAAGGCACGAATGATTTCTTTACATTTTACAACACAACATTCATCTACGCATAGTGGAGTGGAACCTCGATTTTTTAGAAACTGTCGCTCACTCCCCTTGCTGCTTGGCACCCTTTCCATCCCTCCTTCCAAAGAGCTGAGATACTCCTATGGTAACACAACACAATTCAGTGCTTTCACAACTAAGCTCACCACCTTCCCCAAATCTGTGTGCCCTCTAGTGTAGCCTCCCTCAGTAAACTGTGTCCCCACACCTTCAGTTCTTACTCTTTCCCCGGGAATCTTACCTCACTGTGGCTTCTACATCAGAAAGTTCACTGTTTCTTAACTTGGTGAAGCCAAGTTGAAACACCACTTAGAGAAGCCAGGTGGCTTCTCTATCCTCACTGCTGCCCTCAGCCAAGATGCGTTTGTACCTTGTCCATGCTACTGTGAATCTCCTAGGAGACCTTAGCCCTCCAGTCTGGCTCTCTCAAATCCACTTTTCTAGATGGAAGCTGGAACAGGACTATGAGAAAACAAATGTGATCATGCCTGTCCCTGGCTTAAAATACTCCCCACTGCTACTGACCGAACGCTGTTTTCTTCCCACATTGCCATGTTGAAGCCCTACCCTCCAGTGTGGTGGTATTTGAAGGAAAGGCCTTCAGATGGTGAGGCCAGGGGGTGAGATTTCAGGTAGGATCAGTGCCCTCAGAAGAAGGTTAGATTTTTAGAACTTTTAGAAATCGCCACATTGTTTTCTACAGAGGCTATACTAGTTTACACTCCCATCAATAGTGTAGAAGTATTCCCTTTCATCACATCGTCTCCAGCATCTGTTGTTTTTTGTTATTGATGATGGCCATTTTGATTGGACTTAGGTGGTATCTCAGTGTAGTTTTAATTTGCATTTATTTGATGACTAGTGAAGTTGAACATTTATTCATGTATCTGTTGGCTGTTCATATGTCTTCTTTTGAGATGTGTCTATTCATATCTTTTGCCAACTTTATAGTGGGGCTGTTTGTTTTTTTTTCTTTTCGGTATGTTTGAGTTCCTTGTAGATCCTAGATGTTAGGCCTGTGTGCAGTCCCCCTACTGGTAATATACCCGGAGGGACTCAAATCACTCTATGAAAAAGACACCTGCACACTTATGTTTATTGCAGCATTGTTCACAATAGCAAAAACATGGAACCAACCGTGCTGCCCATCAAAAGAGGACTACATATAAAAAATGCGATGCATATACATGATGGAATATTATGCAGCCATAAAGAAGGACAAAATTATGAACTTTACAGCAACTTGGATGTACTTAGAGGCTATAACACTGAGTGATTTATCACAGAAACAAAGACCTGATATCACATGTTCTCACTCATGAGCGGACCTCGAACAATTATCGTAATACTATAAGAGAAGGATTGGCAATAGTGGGAAACTACTGGGGGTGGGGAGGAGGCGGGGTTGGCAGTAGCGGAATCTGCCAGGGGAAGGGGCATACCTCATCAACAAGGGTACCTGCATAATGAACATTTGTATGTCTAAGTCTGAATTGTACTCACGTCTTTAAAATAAAATAAAAAAAATTTTTTAAAAGAAAAGAAGAAGAGGAAAAGACCAGAGCTCACTCTCTCTTCACCCTGTGTAAGGGCACAGTAAGCAGGTGACTGTCTGAAAGTCAGGAAATGGACCTTCACCAGATACCAAATGTGCCAGCATTTGAGCTTGTACTTTCCTTCTCTGGAACTATAAGAAATACATGCTTGTTTAAGCCAAAGAACTATGATGCATCTGTTCTCTCATCCTTGACTAAAGTCCAATCCTGAACATGTATTGCACAGGAGTACCTTTCCCACCTCATTTCTCACTTTCTCCCCATCACACGTGCTGTCTATCCAGGAGGATCTTTTGCAACTCTTTAAAGGTGACATCTGCCTTCTTGCTTTCGAGTCTTCATGAATTCAGTTCTGGCTGCCTCTTTGGTCCTGCTAATTCCTATGAAGTCTCTGCTCTACTAAATAAAGTTTGGTCCCCTCCTCTGTGCCCTCACAGTTTCCTGCTTCCTCACTGAGTAGCATTTTTGCGTTCATTCTAATTAAAAATTAGTTGTTTTTGTGATCTACTATTACCTCAGCAGCAAGAACTTTCCTATTATATTGACCATTTCCTCCCAGAATATGGCACAATCTAAAATGCGCTTGTTGATTGAATACAGGCATGAATAAATGAATAAATGAATGCATAAAAGGAAGAAAGAAAAACATGACTGGGTGAATAGAGAGATGGAGAGATGAACAGAAAAGGATATTGGTTAATTTATTCTATGGAAAAAGCCAGAAACATAGAAGGTGGTAGGGATAGCATGTAATTACCAATAAGTAATGAGAGGGCCAAGAATGTGCAAAGTTGGCCAGAAAAGTGGGGCGGGTCTTCTCTATTCTGTTCCAGCTGGGTGGACTTGGGCATGCGGAGCACAGTGTGTAATCCTGGTCTTACCAGGTTCCTTGTGAGCTTTTGTTTTTCTTGGCCCTCCAGTGTGTGACTGTACTGGGAAGCAAGATGTGGAGCAAACAGGAGTAGACTGCTTGTCTCTGGGAAGCCGGTCATCTGCCCTGAGTCTCTTAGCAACCCTTCCAGAAACTGCATTCTCCTGTATACAGATATCTCTGTGATTTGAAAGAGTTAATCTGTTACCAAAAGGTGAGGAATTTAAACTCCTCCACTCCTCACCAACAAGATCAGGTCTGATATTCAGGAAACTGTTAAATTCTTCAAACCAAGACTGAGAATCTTCTTGACAGGCAAATGCATTTCTCGCCTAGGCTCTGAGTAACAGTTGCTGAGAGATGTAGATACGAGAGATTATTTCTCTCCTTTCCCACCTTCCCTCGAGAGAACAGAGCAAGTCAGTCATTGAAAGCGCCCCAGCCTGTTGGCATAACTCAATTGCTTTGTTGGATTCAAATCAATGCATGTTCTTTCTCATTTATTTTTTATCATGAAACCTTCCATTTTAGTTCAATCTATGTAATTTTTACTATTTAGATTTTCTTTGGGCTCCTAAGAACTCGCTAATCTGTTACCCATTCCATATGAGGCTTGTTAGGAATCAGGGCCTCTTCTTAAAGCCTTCTGTGATCTCTCACATTGGCAACAGTGGATATATACTGCTCTACTCTGCAGGCCGCTTGCTTGATTCTGTCTTCAAGGGATTGGGCTCCGAAAAGCATAAGCAAGACAATCACACTCCTTATTACAGAAATTAGAGTCTAGTGGGGACTTAAAGACTGAGTCCTGTGTTAGGGACAGGAATCCAGATGAGAGAACTGACACCAGCAGTCTACCAAGAGGTGTGAATCGATAAAGAGTTCCTGCGACAGACAGTGTGCTGAAGGAGAGCTACCAGAATGCCATCAGCGAGAGGGGGAAATGTGGTTCCTAGAAACCTAAATTCAGTCATGAAGTTCACCTTTATTATTCAAACCTCAGCCTACTGAAGTCAAGAAGGATGCAGGTGAGTAACAAAAGAATGCACATGTGTAACACCTGGAAAAGATCCATGCTTGCACAAAACAGACATTTCTGTTTCTAATGTTATGTCTGAAGACTGAGTAGAACAGGAAAATTAGAACGTGCTGCTCACTTTTCCAGCATTATGGCAAAGGCCGTCATTTTGAGAAAAAAAAAAAAAAAACCTGTTGTTTATTAAAGCCACTCATATTCTCAAGAAAGAAAAAAGGTGTTAACTTCCTCAAGTTTGTTCGTTTATGTTTGCTTTTGTTTGTTCTGTTTTTAAGGGTACCATTTCAGAACAGAGAGTCAAGATTAGTCAAAACTTTTGTATCGAGTATTACAAATTGTACAATATAACATGATATATCATATAAACTAAATCAGAAATTTCTCAAAGCAGAAATAAAATATGTGGCTTATATTTTCCTAGTAGTTAATCATTTGCTATAACATATATATCTGCAGATTGAGATTCCTGCAGATGTATATGTGTTATAGCAAATGATTAATACTAGGAAAATATAAGCCACATATTTTAAGAGATACCTAAAGCCTTTCAAAACAAGAAGGTTGTCGACCTACATTGATGAGCACTGCTGGTAAATGTAAAAGCATCTCAACTTGGATTAAGTAAAATCTTGTAGAAGTGTGCATTTGGGTATTTTAAAATTTAATACAGATTAACAGTCAGAAACTAATAAGTTTTTTTTGAAAGACAATTTAATCCAATGGTAAAAGAAAAACCTGTTAAAGAGTGCATTTATTCTACTTTTTGTGGAAATTTGCTATTTTTGCTTAGTTAAATGCAAGATAATGGAACAATGCCGTTAAATATAATTTTTTGATTGTTCAGAATTAGGTACTTGCATATTGGCACTGGTTATCAAATACATTTGTAAAAAGTAAACAAACATATATTTGGTTATATTTATATTTACAGATTTATAAAATTTATATCTTTATAGAAATTTTGGTTTCTTTAAAAATGTTTCAGAAATATTTATGTTAATTCCAATACTACTTGTTTTCCATGATGCATGTTCTTGTTAGGTTTTCAAATCTTTTTTAAAAATTTTTTTATTTTAAAGAGTGGGGTACAATTCAGGGTTAGGTATACAAATGTTCGTTATGTAAGTACCCCTGTTTATTTTTGTCTACCTTTTCCTGAATACCTGCCCCTGGCAAGGTATTCAAATCTTATGGAGAAGTATAGGGAATGGTATGAAAAAGACTGAAACTTTTATCCACCAAGAGAGAACTACTTTTAAAAAAGTTAATACAGTATTCTTCCATTCATTTATTTCAACATAACTCTTGGGCACACAGGAACACCTTTTCTTGAAAATACATAGTTGTGAATAAATTAGATCACAAACATATAGCTTTTTTGTCAATAAATTTAAATGTATATTAGCATTTAAAGTCTGTTTAGGAGCCTGCATGGCAGTAATTTATTTCATAATATGTTTGGGAGGCCCATTCCTACCGGCTTAAGCCAATACAGAGAGCACACTCCCTCTTTCCACCTTTATATACACACATGTATTCCATTATTTCTGTGGGATACATTTCAGAACTCAACTTTCTAAGCCTACGTTCTAATGGAATATTCTTTCTCTTACCATTGATAGAAATCACTAAGCTTTTCATTAGCAGAAGTGCACTAATTAAACCTGTAACATCAGGAGAAGAGAGAGCCCACTTAAGATCTTTTTTTGAAAAGTCTTCCAAGACAACAATATTCTTTGACATACCACTCTCTGAGGATGTGTTTGATTTTTACAAATAGCCATAAGTCATGGGGGCCAGGACTGATGAGTAAGTTGTTGCATAAGTTGAGCCCTACAATCAGTGATAGAATTTTCCACTGGGATATTCTTTCTCTTACCATTGATAGAAATCATTAAGTTTTTCAATAGCAGAGGTGCACTAATTAAACCTGTAACATTTGGGGGAAGAGATAGCCCACTTAATATTGTTTTTTTGAAAAGTCTTCCAAGACCAACAATATTCTTTGGAATACTCACTCTCTGAGGATGTGTTTGATTTTTACAAATAGCCATAAGTTACGAGGGCCAGGACTGATGAGTAAGTTGTTGTATAAGTTGAGCCCTATAATCAGTGACAGGATTTTCTGTCAAGTGCTGGAATGTGCACCAAGAGGCAGAGCAAAACCTTCCAGAAGCCTTTTTCTACAGTCACAGAAAAACTTTATAACACTGCAGAAGTTTTACATAGGAAAATAGAGTGACTGTCAGAATTGTAAGGATACAGAAAATAATAATTGAAAAACTCAAGCATGTCTTTATCTGTTATTTTGAAATTTTTGATCTCCTCTGCCCACTGCAAGATGTAATGTTTCTTTCCAGTTAATATAAGAAAACAATATCTTCTCTTTAAAATGATTATTTTTGTCTACTTTTTCCTGAAAGAACAAATTAATATCAAGTTTATGCTTGCTTTCTCTGCACATGACACAAAATGAGATTGTTGTCCCTCCTTCTGAGCTACTTAAGTTTTATTTCAGAACTCATGTGAATCTTTTCTCAGATTTAGTATTTCATCTTGTGTTATCAATTGTAATCATCTGTTCTAAAGAACCAAATCACTGACTTTCTGAGGTGCTCACTGATATAGGGGATGGTTAGAAGACAGGACAGGTATTGTCACAGTATTCCTTTCCTCCCATTCTTAAATATTATTTCTCCCCATAATTTCAATATGCCTCATGTATTATGCATAATATTGACTTGGCAGATATCTTAGTAGACTTTTTCTCAAACAATGGTCACTTATTTTTATACCACATGAACCCCACACAGTCTCTATATAAGGCAAACTCACCAAGCATGAAGCAAGGGATTTCCCAGGCCTTATGGGGAACCATCCTGTGTTGAGGAGAGAGGCCAACATCCACGTAGGCCTAACTGTTCAGAGGTGCATTTACGTGGAGTACACTCACAAAAGACCCTCAGCCGTAAACCTTGAGAGACTGTTCCACTGCCTTGCAAGCTGGTGCATGCAAACTAGCAAACCCAAACTGTGGTAACAACAATAAAAAAAGCTGTGGATTTTGAAGGCGGCGGGGAAGAAGAGGAATGTCCTAGAAAAGCAGAAGCTGATGGAGGAGGCTGTGCCTGGGGCCGAGACGGGCTCTCTTCAGAGATGCTCCCCCCGCACAGCCTGACTCCCCCACATGGCTACATCTCTTGCTGCTTCACTGATGAAGGGGATCCCTTGGAAACCAGCACTCCTCCTTAGAATCTCAGTCCTCTGAGAGGCCTTTGTTGGAGCGATTGTCTTTCTCCTGACATGACATCACTGTTGGGTAACTAAGATGATGTGGGGAACAGAGGTTTGTCATTTTGGACCCCCAAGCTTTGGGGCAGGAAGAAGCACGAGGGATGTGGGTGGCATTGGGGCTGCAGGGGTAGGTGTGATGAAGAGTTGAGAGGGCCTCGCCCTAAATTAACCTGACCTAATTTAAAATTTGTATTGGTTGGACCTGCACCAGGGAGTGTTGGTGTGGGTGAGGCTGCAGTGCCAGTCACCATGAGGTCGGGGTGAGGGGGGCTGTGTTCTGCCCCCTCCTTCCCTGCCCTCCATGCTGAGGACAGACGGTTTATACAAATGAGGCCGACTTTGGTAGCTCCTTCACCTGTGATAGACTGTCTCAAGGGAGGAGAAGTTGCTGGTTGAGTCCCTCTGTCAGCATTAACATCTTACTTCCCCACTTGTCGGGCTTGCCCATCGGAGTGGCTGGACAGGTTGCACTCCTCCACTGTATGCTCTACTGGAGAGCAATCCATGAACTGATTGTGTAATCAAATCCATAGTCAGTAATCAGTCCTCGCCCTGACTCCCTGATGCTGTGGTTTATCCACACAGTGAATAAAATGGAAAATAAAACATGTCCTGGCATGTGAACCTGTAGATATTTTAGGTGCTATCTCCAAAGGAAAACTTACTTTGATCATCCAGCCCTGGCTTTCTGATGGACAATAAGAGTCCTGCCACGTGGATGCTGGACGTGCCTTAGCTACATAGACTGATATTTCATGTTCTTTGAGAAAGTTCTCAAAGAACAAAGGATCTAGAAAATTTATAGTGTGCTATAAACAGTTAATTTCTGTTGATTTCCACAGGCAAGCCAGCATCTTTCTGCAGGAAACACAATAATGCAAAATCACGCTCACAACTTCCACTCTCCACCACACTTCCCTCGCCCTGCAAATCCTAAGGAATACTGCAGTGAATTCCACCTTTAATTACATCATTATTCTGATAAATAATCTCTGGAAAAAATAAAATGCATTGGATAGAAAATGTAATCATACTTATAAAAATATCTCTGATCTTGAAGACCAGTTATCCTAATATTTGCTTTCTTGGAAAGTGTGTGTGTGTGTGTGTGTGTGTATGTGTGTGTGTGTGTGTGTGTGTGTGTGTGTGTGTGTGTGTGTGTGTGTGTGTGTGTGTGTGTGTGTGGGTTTGTGTGTTCACACAAAAATATATACACATAACTTACAAGGAAACCACCTGTAGGAAATCTTCCAGGGCTGTTGGATAAGAACAATCCCATCAATCCCATGCCTTAAGAAGTTTCCTCAAGTTAACTTCATGTAATTGGCATGCATGTGACTCTGAAGATGTGGTCTCATGGCCAGTATATGACCTGAACAAATGACCTAGGGGAGATTATTATGGATAAATCAAATGAAATACCCAAATGACCACACGGGGCCATGGGAATGGTATTGAACATGTGAAATGGAATCAGTAGCCTCTTTTCCTCTGGCTGTTCCTGCACAGCCCTTTCCAACATTCTAGCCCATTTGTATCTGAAAGAGACTTAAGTGGCACTGCAGATAAAGGATGCATCATAAAAACAGTCCTGTCTTCACGTCTTCCTTTCTGTTGTTTCTGAACTTGCTGTACCATGATATCCTGGTGGGATAAAAATGGTCCCCATAGGGCCAGATTTAAATTGAAAAAGCTAGGAAGACCATAGCACATTTCTAAAATGAAAAGGGTAGAAGATGATATAGGATAGAGGGAAAAAGTCTTTGGCCTACACACACACACACACACACACACACACACACACACACACACACGCACACGCACACACACATACTGCCAGAAAGGCATAGCTGAAATGGTGGTTTCCAGCTGACTTAAAAAGACTAAGTAGTTTGTTATAAATTTATAGAATTGAATGAAATATTTTTATAAATATGTGTTAATTGCATAAGTAAATTTGACTTAAAACTGAAAGGAATTTAGCAAGGGCCAAATAAGCAGACATCATTCCTGCAAAGATTTTTATCAAATGGTCATTTCAAAAAATGGTGTAATGTCCAGATGACTTCAAATCTCTCTGTCTGGGAAGTAAGAAGACCAGAATGTCAGCCCCCATCTCATCTCATGCAGACTGACAATCCAGAATACCTATGAGTGTATCTTCCTAGCTTAACAAAAGAAGCTATTAGCACAGTTGAATAAAGACTTCGCAGTGCCCAAGACTGAGACTAGCAAATATTGTGCAAGTTACACAGAAGTAATAAGTCTGTACCACAAGGCAGGCAAATTAAGATAGTGTTTTACATTAAAAAAAATTTTTTTACAAGATGTGCACTTTGACTTAAGGATAAATGTGTCTTTTTCCTTTAAAAATGAAGGAAACAGGTGTATGGGTTTGTTGGCATCAGACTGACATCACTGTTCTCTCACACATCCCACACAGAGGCCAGGAGAGCTGTGCTGAGCAGCAGGGCATCTGTGCCTGGGATGATGGGAGTGGGTGTAGATAGCAACAACCGTCCCTCCTAAATGTGGGGATGCCAATGCTGAGGGAAGCTGTGTACATGCATATTCTCATATCCTGTGCTCAGTGCATCCACCTGCTTCTCAGCTTTCCCCTGGAGACAAGTATGACCTCTGGATATAAATGAGCAAAAAGGTGCGACCAAAAATGCCACCTGTGTCCCCTGTGTCCAAAGGAGGTCCAGCTTGTTCAGAAGCTATTGTTGGAATTCATGAATAAAGATTAATTTCAGAATTAACAAGTCGATCTACACAGGGAACATTTTCTCATTGCTTCCATGCTTTCTCTAAGGTTTCTTGCTGCAGTTTTCTAGCTTAATCAGTGAGCTGACGCACCATGTAAACATGTGCCACCTTAGACAAGCAATCACTTTATAATGCCTTTCCTTTGGTGCTTCTGCAACAAAACTCTGGTCAGTGCCCTGTGCGACCTTGAACATTCTTCACAGCCACTAGCACTAAAAATAAGGCTCTTTGTCAATTTGTTTCATGGAGTAGAAAGGAAAAGGGTCCAGAATACTTGTTACTTCTCATCTGAAATCATCTCTTAGCGTAGTGATGGCTCCATTATGGCATTTCTCAGCAATAAGACTCAGTGACAATTGGGCTACTGCAGTTATTAGCATTCAAAAACCATCCAACACTGCAGCCGAACTCCAGCTGCTAGCAGGTTTGGAAAGATCCAGTGCCTTGCAAATCTCTCAGACAGAGGCATTTTGGAGACTAGCAGCCATGACCAAATCATCCTCCCCGTGTAAACCTCACGTCTGGTGATAATGAACAACACAATCAGACAGTCATTTCAGCCTGGATGCTTCTAAGTCTGCATCAGAGCTTTGATGTCAAGCAAAGACTAGAAGGTTCAGGATGCATCCACAAATACACCACTGTGCATGAAGCGTGGCTGAATGGATACAAACACACAGTGGGCACCTTGCCTGTTGGTGCTCCAGGGCCCTGGGCAGAGGTGCTCTGGAGGCATTAGCTCTTGGGGAGGATTCTAGGGAAGACTGAATGAGAGACACAGCTCAGCTGTGTCCCAAGTGTGCTTTGTCCTTGTGGAATCCCAAGGGTGAATGAGGCACGTGAACCCAAAGCTAACTGTCTGCTCAGGCACAAAGCAGAAGTCACATATTCTGCCACTGAAATTATAACTTGTGACCTACAAGTGACTCCAAAGGAGTTTGAGTCCTTTATATTCACAGGACTCAGGGAGCTGGTGGTTCAGAGGTTGACAGTGTGCCGACAAGCTGCCAGCCTACTTACGAGAGCTGAAATGGCAGCCAAAGGCACAAGAAGGCAGGGTGTCTGCATCCCAGACGAGGACAGCTGGGGCACATAGCAAGTAGCTCGTCCACCTGGGAGCCCCCGCAGCAGACAGCAGCTCACTGTCACTTAAAGACACAGGTCCATCTGGTACCATGTCTCCTGGTTACCAGGATTTCCAATTTTGAATTTTAATACACTTTGTCTTTCACTTTCCTGCTCAAGAAGGAGGCACAGACACCCCAGACTCTAAATTGTAGCTGAATCTGTAGCTTTAGAGCCAGACAGAGAGTGCTGTTGGAGGTGACTGGTAAGAGGCCGCCTGAGGAGAGCACACACCTCCTCTCATTTAAGAGGGATCATACCTCGCCCTCTGGGCTCAGTAATTCTACTTTGTGCCTAAATAATAACGACGAGCAAGACAGAGATGTCCAGTAATGGTTTCCTTACTAATGGCTTGGAGGAAAGACTTGATATGATAGGTGCATCTCATAGTTCGCAAATGAAACCACGGAGAGAAGTTGAGGGGCTGAGAAGGTTCAGGGTTGTCCTAGGGCATGGTTTCCCTTTCTGTGTTCTGCAGAGCACTGGAAAGGAATAGATATTCCTTGAAAATGTTCAAGAGTCAAGTCAGGTTGAAAACACCAGGAAACAACAAGAAACTGGATTTTCCACTGTGCAATTCCTAGAACTTTTAGTAAGTTAATGGTAGTGTAACTCTCCAAAAGGCAGATATTGTCTTGTGTGCACCCAGAGGATTTCCCCATGGAATCTATTTTGTGTGGTATGTTTGTTGCTAAAGAACAAGATTCTGTGTCCTTGTTGTTAAGTCACAGTCTCGCTGAGGAAGTCTACCTCTTCCTTGGCCCAGGAAGATTTCTATCAGGTAACTAAAGCCTTGCTCTCATGATGGCACATGTTCTGTTGGCTGCTGCAACCCAGAAGGAAAAATGTCCCATAGAATACATCTTTCTTTTGTTATCTGTATATTCATTCTTCCCTTCCCTTGTTTTCCTTCTTCCTTCCTTCCTTTTACTCTTTTTTTCTTTTTTTCCTCCCTTTGTTTCCCAATTATGTTATTCAGCAGACCAAATTTAACAACATGTAAAAATCATGTAAAATAATCCCTGGAGATGCTGGTGAGCTCTAAAGTACTTTAAGGAGAAAGTGTCTTTAAAAAAAACAGGAGAAAAGAATAATGAATTCAGCATCTACTACAGATGTAAGCACCAAATGTGAAGGAAATAATAAGGATGCTAACATTTATTGTGTACTTACACTGTGCTAAGCACTCCATGAAGATTATCGGCAATTAAATGAGGTACAAATGAGGATAGTGAAGGGAATTAACTTGCCCAAAGGCACCTTAGCCCGAGTGGCGAATTCATTATTTGAACTCTGAGTTCATTTTCATTATTCTGCAGAACTATATATACACAGTTGGGCTAAACAGCCCCATACCCTTACTCTAAGTTTGTCACAAGCAAGGGAAGATAATCAAAACCACATCTAGTGCAATAGACACACTGCCTGACTGGGCTGTGCTGGGATCTTCACAAGCTACTCCGGCCTATCCTTGCCATCGTTCTGCTGGAAAGTCTTATGACTCCCACTTACAGAAGGAGGGACAGAGCTCCCAATAGTGCATTATTAGAGCACTGGCAAAGTCATGTAGCTGTTTGTGAAGGAGCTGCGAGTTAGGCCCAAATCATGCCGTCACCGCAAGTCTACGTGCCCACAAATCAACGGCCGTCTCCATCTCTGAGTCCATGCGTGGGTTTGCAGGGCCCAATTTCTCATTCCGACTCAGCCTTTCCACCCTCCCCACCACCCACTGCTGCTCACCCAACCTCTGAGTTGTTGACATCGTGATAAACGTCCCACAGTCTGCCTGGAGACTGCTTTTCCTCTCAGCTCACCTTTCTCTTCGGACCCTGCTGTCTCCCCCGCTTTATCCCAGGTGCACAGGCTGTCTGACAGTGAGTCCCAAGGAGACTCAGATATTCTTTTTTTTTAAAAAATTTATTTATTTATTATAAAGATGTGGGGTACAATTCAGGGTTAGGTATTCTTGGTGGGTGAGAGGGAGCCATGGTGCAGGGCATTAAGCTGTCTTGAAAAAGACGACCAATAAGAGATAAGATAGACAAGTGGGACCTCATTAAACTGACAAGCTTCTGCAAAGCCAAAGAAACCATCAAGAGAGCAGGGAGACAGCCTACAGACTGGGAAAAAAAGTATTTGCCAACTCCAGGTCTGACAAAGGCTTAACATCTTGGATCTACAAGAAACTCAAACGTGCTGAAAAGAAAAAAACAAACAGCCCATTACAAAGTGGCCAAAAGATATCAACAGACACTTCACAAAGGAAGACATCCGAGCAGCCAACAGACACATGAAGAAATGGTCAACCTCACTAATCATCAGGGAGATGCAAATCAAAACCACACTGAGATACCACCTAACTCCAGTCAGAATGGCAATTATCAATAACTCAAAAAAATAACAGTTGCTGGAGAGGGTGTGGTGAAAAGGGAACACTTCTACATTGTTGGTGGCAGTGTAAACTAGTGCAACCTCTGTGGAAAGCAGTGTGGTGATTCCTAAAGCTCTAAATATCAACCTCCCATATAATCCTGCAATCCCTCTACTGGGAATATATCCTGAAGAACTCAAATCACTCTATCAAAAAGATACCCGCACACGAATGCTTATTGCAGCATTGTTCACAATAGCAAGAACCTGGAACCAACCATACTGTCCATCAAAAGAGGACTGGATTAAAAAAATGTGGTACAGCTGGGCTCAGTGGTCAGCCTGTAATCCCGCGCCTTTGGGAGGCTGATGTGAGTGGATTGCCTGAGCCCACGGGTTCGAGACCCGCCTGGGCAGCGAGACCTCATCTCTACAATAAATTAAAAAAATCAGCCGGGCGTGGTAGCGCATGCCTATAATTCCAGCTACTTGGAAGGCTGAGGCGGAAGGATCGCCATAGCCCAGCAGGTCGAGGCTGTGGTGGCCAGGAGCGGCCACTGCACTCCAGTCTGGGCGACAGAGTGAGACTCCAACTCAAAAAAAAAAAAAAGTGTTACATATACACGATGGAATACTATGCAGCCATAAAAAAGAACAAAATCATGAATTTCACAGCAACCTGGATGGAGCTAGAGTCTATAATTGTGAGTGACCTATCACAGAAACAAAGATCTGAATATCACAAGTTCTCACTCATATAGTGGACCTTGATCATCCAACGTATTACCATAAGAAAATGACTGATAGTGGTGGGAAACTATGGGGGGGAAGGGAGATGGGTTTAATGGTAGTAAACATCTGTCTGGGGACGGGAGACACCTTTTATCAACAAGGGTGCCTGAACGAAGCATATTTGTATATCTAACCCTTAACTGTACCCCACAATATCATAATAAAAGATATTGATTATAAAAAAAGAAAAGAAAAAGATGACCAGCAGAGAGCAGGATACTCTGACCTGCAGGGGGACTTGCTTTGAGACTTTATTATTTTATGCCTCCAAGAAGAAGAAAAAACATAAGAATAACATCAGGTCTGCCCAGGTGCCAACAACGTGTCTCATCTTTATAACTTTTTGAGACATTTTCAAACTAAACAAAAACAGTCATTACTGATATTAGTAAGAAAAGTCAATTTTGATTTTAGTTTTTCATCTACTGCAGTAAATTAGGACATTTGAAAAGAAATAAACCTATATTTAACTTGCAAACTGAACTGTGGAGGCCAAAGTGTGGTCTCTGGATCAATTCTGATCACACTGATCTCTTATCCAGCAAAGCCTAGCTGCCACCAGTTGTGACACCATTGTAATTTTTCTTAGAAATTGTACTTTAGATCATGATGATAAATTATTGGTATTAACCTAGAAGCCTTGAGACATTTTTTTTTTTTTTTTTTTGAGTTGAAGTCTCACTCTGTCGCCCAGACTGGAGTGCAGTGGCCGCTCCCGGCCACTGCAGCCTCACCTGCTGGGCTCCGGCAATCCTTCCGCCTCAGCCTTCTGAATAACCGGAATTACAGGCACGTGCTACCACACCTGGCTGATTTTTTTTTTTTTTTTTTGTAGAGATGAGGTCTCGTTGCCCAGGTGGGTCTCAAACCCGCGGGCTCAGGCAATCCACTCACCTCAGCCTCCCAAAGGTGCGGGATTACAGGTTGAGCCACTGAGCCCGGCTGCCTCGAGACATTTATTACCTTTTTACACCTTGGATTCTCCACACTATTATCCTGATGGCTCAACATTTTTAGTCTTATTTATCTTCAGGAATTCAAAAATATAAAACTAGGCTTCTGATGTAGGCGAAGTACCCTCAAAGGAGGAAGAAGGAAGGAAAGGCAAGGGAGGGGGGGCAAGGGGGAAAGCGAAAGAAGAAAAGAAGGAAAAAAGGAGACAGGAAGGGAAAAAGGGGAGAAGACATGCCAAGAGAGGGAGGAAGAGAGAAAAGAGGAAAGGAGAGAAGAAAACAAGAAAGGAAAGAGTGAAGAAAGGAAGGCAAGGAAGGAAAGAGCGAGGAAAAGAAAGAAGAAAGAGAGGAAAGGAATGAAGGAAGGAAAGAAGAAGGAAAAGAAGGAAAACTATCTGACAAATTTCCTCCTGACAAATTTCATGGGCTGCTTATAAGGGAAAATGATAGGTGGGTTGCAAAAGTTCAGGAGGGAAGGAAGTTAAATACCTGCTACACTCAGCAAGTTAGTAAGTTGAAAGTAAAAACTTTTACTCTGTATCAAGGCAACTAATAGAAATCATTCTTTGAAGGTGTTAAAAACTCAATGACCAAAACACCATGGCTTAAAAAACTTGAGTTTTGCCGGGCTCGGTGGCTCAGCCTGTAATCCTGCGCCTTTGGGAGGCTGAGGTGAGTGGATTGCCTGAGCCCGCGTGTTCGAGACCCGCCTGGGCAGCGAGACCTCATCTCTACAATAAATCAAAAAATCAGCCGGGCGTGGTAGCGCATGCCTGTAATTCCGGCTACTCGGAAGGCTGAGGCGGAAGGATCGCTGAAGCCCAGCAGGTGAGGCTGCGGTGGCCGGGAGTGGCCACTGCACTCCAGTCTGGGCGACAGAGTGAGATTCTTAACTCAAAAAAAAAAAAAAAACAAAACTTGAGTTTTCTGCTGAGCTGCAAAACAATGTGAGAAAAGGCCACTGCTTTTATGAATATTGACCTCAAAAAGATCTCTCTTGAGTAGGACTGGAGGAGGAAAATAATATACAACAGTCAGTATGTACATGCAGTGAATAGGTGCTTACACAGAGAGAAAACAACCAGGGAGGGGATTTTTCACTCATTAAGTCCATACTTGGAGGATTTTCAATACATCTGAGTACTGAGTCAGTACTCAATACCAGGTACTGACTTTGTGGCATTCCCTAAATACTTCAGTGGTCAAAGCCAAAAGTCGGATTTATTAAATGCCCAAAAGAAGCTTTTAACCTAGTACTGGAAAGAAACAAATAAAAAACACTATAGGAAATGTTCAGTGGCATTTGAAATACATCAGTCACCTCTTATCCATGGAGTATACATTCCAAGTCCTCCAGGGGATACATAAAACCTTGGATAGTACTGAACCCTAGATATACTATGTTTTTTCCTAGACCTCTATACCTATGATAAGGTTTAATTTATAAACTAGGCACAGTAAGAGATTAACAACTAACTAACACAAATTGAACAACTATAACATATGCCAGCATCATGACTCTTGCCCTTTGGGGTCATTATTAAATACAATAAAGGCTCCTTGCACACAAGCACAGCGATCTTGAGACAGCTGATCTGATAACTGAGACAGCTGCCAGGTAACTAACTGATGGGTAGAGGACATACTGTGGACACCCTGAACGACAGGATCATCCATGTCTGGGGCAGGACAGAGTGTGGTGGTGATAAGTTTTATTCAGAATGGAGTGCAATCCAAAACTTATGAATTGCTTATTTCTAAAAGTTTACACTCAACATTTGGGGGCCCAGGTTAACTGTGGGTAATGGAAACCTCAGAAAGTGAAACCCTGGATTAGGGGAGACTACTGTCAGTGCTGATCAAGTTGAGATGAGGGGAGAGGGAGGGCCAGAGATGGTTAAGGCTCAAGGAGTGAACTGATGGTGATAAGTGGAGAATTACATGAAAAGAGTATCTAGGCAAGCAGAAGAAGCTGAGTCAGAGGACTTGTGAGCAGGGGCCGTGTCTTCAGAGGCATTCCCCGGTAGCTTTGCCCCAGCACACAGTGGCAAGTTGCAGCTGGAGGGATGGGCAGGTGCCAGATAACCATAGCCTTGGACAATCCGTAAGAGTTCACTTCCATCATAGATGGGAAATACAAGGGAGAATTTGAGCAAAGGAGTGGTGTGGATAAATTCAGATTCGCAGAGCTCAGTGTAAATGCTATATCAGGATGGATGTGAGGAATCAGAGCCCTAAACCAGGGAGACTGGTTCCAAGTCCCTTGGATTGGTCCGAGTGAGAGATGAAGATTCTGAGTATGATGACAGGGCTCAGGAGGGTGGGTAGTAGAAGTGTTTTGGAACTGCCATTGAAAAGGCATGGTGATCTACTCAATGGGGGGAACAGACACTGTGAAACTGTAGAGATCATGATGCCACTGAATCCAAAGAATGCAAGAGTAATGGAAGCCTTCAGAAGAAAGGAAATGGCGAGGTTCAGGTGCTGGTTTTGAGATGTGGGAGTGCTATCCACCTTAACGTATTCAGTGAGTGACGTACCTGAGAGTTAGATAGTGCAGTCAGACCTGGGGGTTCGAATGCAGGAGTACCTCTCCACACTTGGGTAGTGATTTCGACCACAAGAATGGAGGATGAGCAGGAGAGGGTTTACATGGCGGGCAGCGGGCTGAGATTGGGACAGGTAAGAAGTGGAGAGGGGGCAAAGATGCCCAAAGAAGGTGGGATGGAAAGCGAAGAGTGGAAAATCTTTAAAAAGTGACCAATGGTATCAGATGCAGTTTGGAGGCGCATAGAGATTAATTTTTAAATGTTAGTTGAATTTGGAAATCAGAAACTCAACTAGTGAACTTAGCGAGGTCAGTTCACATTAGACAGGCCAGCTGGATGAAGACTGAACGTGAGCTGAGGAAACAAAGATTGCTCTCCCAGTAGGTTTTGAGAGAGAGCAAGGGATTCTCACAAAGAGCAGCAGGAGGTGGGCTTGAAAGAAAATGAGCCCACGGCAGGGGGTGGGGGTGGGGGGACAGCTCAAGAATGCACATAGATGAGCCCAAAGGGGCAGGGCATCAATGACGCTGAGGAATTTGAAGTGGCAAGGTGGTCTAATGCTGGTAAAAGAAGAGGCAGGGAGAGGACGGCGAGCACTGAAGAGCCCAGAGAGGGCGCGTGGAGCAGACTGTGGAGGCAGAACACAGCACGAGCATCTGGCCCTGCAGTGGCGTCTGACTGTGAAACTTTTGCTCTCACAAAGGGCTTGGTGGATGTATCAAAGAGTGATGCATATTCCAGTGTGAAGATTGCATCCCTGCCCTCTACTTCCGTGTTTACCCTGAGAACACTGACGCCTACTTATAAGGCAGGGAAAGAAGCAACCTTCTAAATCACAGGGTTTTCAGCCCCTGGGTTCGAAACCCACTCACCACCTGGTGGTGAGCACCTTTGCCTAAATACTACCTGTATTAATTAAGATGTGTTGACTCAATAGCCAGAAAAATTAAAAATGACCTAAAGTTAGTGAGGCATAGGTTGAATACCTAAATAATAAAGTAAAGACTAGAGTGAAATTCATAATGATTGCCACAGGACGACTCCAAAAAGTGTTGGGCTGGAGTTTCACGATTGGTAAATTTTTAGAAAATCATCTGTGTTGTAACCGCCAAATATCAAAAGTATCTGAAGTGGCTCTTGGATAGGATAGATAGGACTCAGTGGCTACAGGAACAAAAAGTCTCTGCCCTTCAGGCTCTAGGAAATGAGCTATAGGTCCTTTGGAAGTTCTATTTGTTCATACAAGCAATGCAAAATGAAATTTTTTTTTCTATTTATAAATACCCATTGTTTCTTGGTGGTCTATTATGGGTTAGCCACCAAAGAAGGAGAACAAAGTATGTCATCTCATTTCCTCTTAGGATAACTCTTATATGGGAAGTCAAACTTATCCAGACTAGTGTGTCCTGTAATCAAGATTTGAACTTAGGTTTGCCTGAATCTAAAACCCTCAGTATTTCCACTGCAGTATGTTGCCTTCAGTTTCTAAACCCAATTACACTCCAGGTGGAGTGCACTAGATAGCATACAGCCTTCTGTTGTGACTCACAGGCATCATTATGTCTGTGAGGGCTGTGAACGAGGCCCTGATGCCCTTATGGAATGGTCTAAAGTCACTTGCATTAACTTTTTATAATGCATTTTCCCATCGTTTTTTTACTACAGAGCTGTCAGTATCCCTCCTCACTTCTGTCAGTGAGTGTTGGTTTTAGCTATCTGGTGGTTCAAAACCTTGTTCCTTGTCTTACTGTCTGTGTCTGTGTAACCCTAGCTCTGTGACATCATTCCTCTGAGTCTTGTTTTGGCATAGATGAAAAGGAGATGATGTCTCATCCCAGGTTCTTCATATGAGAATCTACAATAAATCACTAAGCGGTGTCTGATACAGAATACACAGGTAGGTAGGTAGATAAATTTTAAAAAGCCATTACTATTATTTCAAATGTGCTGCTCGTTAGTATAAAGTGAATTTACAAAATGCAAAATAAAGCCTATTAATGTATAAAATAAAATTTGAAATAGTCTTACCGGAAGCTATGCGCAGAAGATACTGAATGAGAGTTTGTGAACTCAGGGACTTGTATATCTGGACCCGGTTTATGTTTCAGGGACTTCTTACATTGCTCGTTCCAACCTGGAGGCAAGGCTGCTGAGGGGTTATGCTCTCTAGGGAGCTGTGACTAAATGAACAATAACACAGGTCTCTGTAGCCAACAGGTAAGAGAGAAATAAGTGAGTAGTCTTAACCTCACCATAGCTATCAGCTAGATCCTCAGATAGCAAGAGAGCACAACACAGTGATCAACCAAATCATTTAAAATATTTGCCTGGGCAACTTGGCAAGACCTCATCTCTACAATAAATTAAAAAAAAAAATCAGCCAGGCATGGTAGCGCATGCCTGTAATTCCGGCTACTCGGAAGGCTGAGGCGGAAGGATCGCTGGAGTCCAGCAGGTCGAGGCTGCGGTGGCCGGGAGCGGCCACTGCACTTCAATCTGGGCGACAGAGTGAGACTCCAATTCAAAAAAAATAAAAAATAAAAAAATAAAATAAAATATTTTCAGGAAATGTCTGCCTATTCTTTTGTCATATGTGTGAAAAAAAGTTCAGTTTACAAATTAAATGTATATTAGATGCTTATTGTGCTCAATGCACTGGTACCGTTAATGTCTTTTCGCCCTTATCAGAGGAGCATGATGCAGGTTTTCTGTTCTTTCATTACATTAGCGAAGGTGGAGAATGGAAGCAGGTGGCACTCTGGGCTCAGCCTCAGATCGAAACCTCAGAGGCGGTGGTTTCCAGGGCCGTGGGAGGCCTGGCACAGAGGGAAACCTCCTGGTTCCCAGCAAAAGCGCCACCGAGCATGGAATAAAATGGCTTGTTGGGGAACCCTGCTGAGACAGGGAGATCATCAGCGTGATCTTAAGGGAGGCTAAGAAAAAACAAACATGTTTTAATTGGACCTTGTCAAGGTTTCTTCCGAAAACAAAACTGTTTTTGTTTTCCACTTGTTGCCATCAATTTTGGGGGACATTCCAAGATTTCATTCAAACCCATTTAGGCACAATCAAGTTTTGATCATGTTACAATGATTTTAGCAAAATACATATTCTGGGAAGGTAACAGTTTGAATGGCTTATTACTCATTTAGAGGCACAGAATAAACAGGCATTTTTATAAAATAAAACAATCAAGTGGATTGGTGAACCTACTGTCTGAAATTGTAGAAATAATTATTAGCTTTGTCTGGGTTTTGTCTCAGACTTCAAAACATACAATGGAATTATATAATTTATATGAAAGCATTTTAAAATTACATATATGGATATAAGACATTATTATTCTTCATAACTTTGCTTCCTTCGTTTCACAAGGACATATCAGTGAGTTCATCATTTCACCAAGCAATTAAGCAAACTTAGTAAGTCCACAAACGAGACTTCTGTAAAGTAACCGTTTAATAATATTATCTGTTATTCTGAAGATTTTTGTCGTTGTTGTTACTTTTAGGGGAAACAAAGTGTGGGAGAGAACTGCAGTTCACAGTTTCAATGGTTACTCTTTTAATTTCTCTACAACTTTTGCAAAAAAGCAGTGACTTTTAGCATCTTTTTAAAATTTTTGTTCTTGACAATGGCAGAGGCCAATAAGAAAACCAGACTATGCATGTGCTGAGCATATGAGGAAAGACACCAGATGAAAAGTTGAGACATGCTTCCTGAATATTCCACTGGAGGAAGACCATCATTTTCCCCCCATGCCTTTCTTTCTTCTCTTATAGGATACGAATGCTCTGCTCTCTCATTTAATTTTAAAAGAAAATATCTGTTGCCGTATGCATTTTTTTTGTATTGAAAACATCATCACACTGGCTAGTTTTGGGGCTTTTGCACATAGCCGTCAGCATCTCTCTATTGGATAGATCCGGTCTTAAATCCCTAAACTTTTATAGCAGACCACGGAGCCACAGTGCCAGACTCCCCAGAGGCCTAGCACCACAAAGACTCCAGATTTAGATCACCCACTCATCTCTGCAGGGAGTTTCACACCTGGCTCCTGATTCCATTTCTGGGTCTCTAGTGCTTTCCACTCCCCTCTCCAGCATATCACTTTCTGGAGATTCAGTTTACATTTTAGATAGGCCTGCTTTCCCTTTTTCTATCACTTTTTCTACTACCATATAGCCCTGCAAGTCAGGGGTGTACGCAGACACATCTAGACCTCACAGCAAGGGGTTGTGGAGCATTATCGGTGAGACCAACCTTAAATACTCCTTGGCCCTTGCAAAACAGATTAAAAAAAAAAAACTCAAACCTAAAAAACCTTCTGATTCTCTGCCATTGTTTTCTGGAAAAAAAGTCTGCAAGGAAAGGTTTGGCAGACTCATGGGGAGCCGTGAAACAGCGTGTTTGGCATTGAGTCACCTCAGCAGTAATTTGCATGTTCCAGGCTGTCATCCTGGGGCTGTGCCTGACAAAACCTGCAGGGCCTATCAAAAATGCGCACCACGCCACTGTTCTCTTCTTTGCACTCATGCATCTGAAAGCAGGAATCTTGAGCTAGGAATGGCCACTGTCCTGAATCAACTGGAATTTCCCTCAGCATGCAGCTCTTTCTTCAGCTGTGGCCCTGATTTCTTCCCTCCTTCCGCCCTCCTCACACACAACTCACGCGAAGTCACAGGTGCACACGCAGGCACATATGGAGGCACAAACACACATGTGCTCACACACGCACTTGAAATTGGATATGAAGGCATAATATCAACACAGAGGATTGGGCCAATCATAGCAACAATCCGTGATGACATGCCTTTTCCACCCACAGGCAGACAGAGCAGGTGGAGCCCAGCCTCTGCTCCATGGAAGGGCGCAAGAAAAGAATGGTGGATATTGAGATTGAGTGCTGAAGGACTCGTGGTACACCACCACTTGCACCCTTACCTATGTGGCATTTTATTGTTTCCTGTCTCTGGACTGTTGTTAGGGCAAAGAAGTCCTGCAACGCCGGGATCTTCACCCAGGGAAATTCTTGGTGAAACAGAAGAGCTGTCAGGATGATGATGATGGACCTGTTTTTAGCCTGAGCTAAAAAGGCAGGGAGGAAGCTAACGAGGCAGTCTTTATGGAGTTCACATGGGAACTGCTGACTTGTAAACAGGTTCAAGGGTTCAGTCTTCACAGTTTCTCCAGGATCCGCTAAACTCTCAGAAGCCCATGCTGAATAGACCCTCTTTTACACTGCAAATGCATGTTTTAATTAGGTGCACAGATGTGCATTAAACGGAGGTGAAAGGTGTTCGACTGAAAGCTTTGGAAAGTCCCTTAATTAACACACAACAGGTGTGGCTCGGGAGCTCAGCCTGACTTCCCTCACCCACTCACAGATGCTCTGGGAGCACCCACAAGATAAAGTGGCTGCTGAGGATGTGTCTGCATAAGGCTGCACCTTCTTCATCGGCATGCCTGTGCTGAGACCACCAGCAAACAGGCAGTCAGTGCCCACTCGGGAGTTGCTTTGGTGAGTGGGCATTTGTTGCCCAGCATGTCACCGGGAAATTAAAAATCAACTCTTCAGAGGACAGAATGCTGTTACCAACTATTGATTCTTAAAGCCCTTGGCAACCTTCAGCCCAGTTAACAAATCAAATGACCTTTAAAAAGCCTTATGATATTACCTTGTCTTTATATTAAATTGTTGACTCCTTGCATTTCTTCTGGAGTGTTCTTCTGTTTGCCACCTTTCATTCTTTCTCTCCTTACTCTCATAAACATGCTGTAAGTAAATTCAGCTGTGAGTAAATTCAGAAACCTAAAGTGTTCAGATGTTGGGCTTGAGCTCCAGGTTTGACCATCTGTGACAGGACCCAGGTCTGCCACTCAGCAGTTGCATGACCAAGGGCAAGAGGCACCCTACTCCTCTTCGTGTCTTTTTTTTTATATCTGCAGACAGAAATGATTGTAGTATCAACTTTCTGGGGTTGTTGAGAAGCTTAAATGAGGTAATACCTGTGCCTCTCATAGAGCATATAATGGTCTTCAATACTCAATACATGTTCTTATTTTTATTTTCATAAGTGTATATACATAAGAAAGACTATGTAAGCTTCACAAGTAAAAACAAACCCTCAGGAGATACCAAAGTTTTACTCTAATAAACGCATTTTCATCTTTTAGGGTTTACATTTCTCATCAAAAGAGAAGTAATTATTATTTGAAAAAGTGGTAAAATGAGAGATGCATTTACCTTGATTTCTTATACAAAAAGGAACCAAATAGTTAATGAGGAAATGTTTTCTTTTAAAAAGTATTCTAGCTATTACATGAAGAACGAATGATAGAATAGCATTTGCAACCGTGGGGAAACAGTCGACTTAGGCCTGGAGCATATTGGCTACCAAAACTATGAGGTAAAAAGGTTGAGGGGAGACTTCCTCATAGATTGGTCAGGCCGACAACCTGGGCAACACAGGTCCCTCCAGGTCCACTGCTACGTGACAGAACAGGAGACAAGCAGGCGTCACATGCTACCTTCTTGATAAGGAGACATCCATAGCATCAGAGCGGGCTGCTTAGATCTCTGCACGTAACCACCACTTTGTGGGAAACAGAGGGGTCAGGGGTCAGAGGAACGTATTAAATGGCACCATAGAAGTGAATTGGGCAAAATCCAGATTGGACCCTCTACAGGACAAAGGACACAATTTATTCAGCAAATATATCACAAGAGGTAAGGATGAGGGGAGAAGGGAAAACCTATGTCGACTAGAAAAGAAGGATTGAAGATACGTTCCAATATGATTCAACTATGGATTATTATTTTTTTAGATTTCAATTCAAAAAAACAAACTGTGTAAATAAATTTGGGAGAAAATACAGGAAATTTGAATCCCACTTGAACATTAGATAGTAATTAAGACCATTTCTTAAGGTTTGCTGAGTGGTTATGGTTTTATTCTAAAAACATTAGTTTTAGAAATGTCTACTAAACTATTTCTAGATAAAATCATACACAAACTTGGATTTGCTCTCAAGTAATCCATGTCTGGGAAGGAAGATGATGGGTATAGACGAAACTAGTCTGGCCATTCTTGAAGCTTGGAGATGTGTATTTGGGACTCACCACCACTTAGGCTTAGGTTGATTATTCCATAATAAAATGGTAAGAAAGTTAAAAGTAAATAAAATTAAGAAGAGAAGGATGGGTCATTATATTTGCCAGGTTTCAGGTGATTAGATTAAACAAACAAACCCCCAACATATAAAAACAGGAATCGGACTCACTGGCCCATGGCGCTGGGACAGGGTTGTGGTGGGGACGCCAGCTCCCACAAGCCTCAGAGAGGTAGGCTCAGCAGCTGGGTGAACGTGCTGCCATTTAGGGCAGTAGCTTTCCATTCGTGTGCATGAGAGTTTGGAGAATGTTTAGTACACTTTTGCATATCAGACCCTAATCCTAGAAGTTTTGACATGGAGATTAGAACTCTACATAGAACAAAAAGCCAACTTGGGTGGTCTTGGAAACCACTGTTCCGAAAACACTTGTTTGGGGTCAAGGACTCATGTTGATCATTTCAGAGCAGGTGACTTTGAGGTGGTTTGCTCTCTCAGGACACACTCACTTGACCAAGTTCCGGGTTCGCAGGGTAATGTTTCAGGGGAAAGTCAGTCTGCCCATCTCTGAAGGGAACACGAACGGCATTGGGACTCCAAGCTGGAATCAGCAAGCTTACCAGCTTCCTTTCTGGCAGTCAGGCCTGGATGAGATGCCAGATTATATTTAAGGACAAAATGGAATCAGAATAAAGGAAACCGGTCAAGTGGGAATGCCGGTAGTGCAGGCAGTGCATAGCAGCTGTGCCCTTGCCAACTTGCTGTGGGAGGACAAGGGGGCAAGGCTCTGCTGACTGTTCCACACGGCTTCCCCTTCCTGGACACATGGGGGACGTCGCCACTTCCGAGTTTCCTTAGTCGTGGATTGGGATCTAGATCTGACTCCTGACTAAGGGAATGCTGCAGAATGACCCAAAGCATCCTGTACAATCCTCAAGGCCCCTCTACTTTCTGGAAGGACACCAATTCCAGATGACAGGGCCACAGCATGAAGGGGCTGTGCAGCTGGCATTTACTTGGGACATGAGTGAGAAATAAACCTTTATCATGTTGGGTTTTCTGAGTTTCTGAGTTCGGTTTTAAACAGCTTAGTCTATTCTGACTAATCACAGCATAGTACATTTTACAGACATGAGAAACTTTCACTCTCAGGTGACTTTGCACATTTCTTCTTTTATAGGTGTTTGAGGTAATTTTATTTCCTGAGGGTGGGGGGACCTCACTGCCACCTTCCTATTAGCAAAGAATACCAACTCTTATCCTACCTGCCAGTAACACTTATTCATACTTTCTGTAAGAGCAAGTCATCAGTGGTAAAATTGTGACAAAGCATTTAGAGATTTATAACTGATATAGAATGTCTATCACTTGGTAGGAGTAATCAAATAACAACCGAAACAACATGGGCAAAACGCTTTTACATCCTATACTTTCAGAGGCTCTGAATACAACCTTGGGCCAACATGTCAAGGAAGCTTTGGAGGTCCCTGACAAAGAATACATGTGACCTGGCAGGAAATGTATAATATCTATAAGAAAAAAAAACTTTTTACTTATCTTTTTCCCTGAGGGAGGTAAAAGGTTTTCCCTCAAGATTCTCATTCATAAGTTTCATTTAGCAAAAATAACCCCAATACCACCACCCACAGCAATACACATATTCTATAATTGAAAAGAATACATGCAATTCATGTAAATGTTATTTCTTATGGATACTGCACAAAAATAATGAACATAATTTAGCCCTTCTTGATGAATATGTCTCATTAAGATAATTATTTTATTATAGTAATGCAGTAATGCTGTTTAAGTATGTTATCAGGTAAGCTGATTTTTTTTGTTTCTCTATATATTTTAAGCCATATTATTTGTTTTTTGTTCTATCCCCCTCTATCTCTTCCTTCATTTTTTCCTTCCTGTGATTTTGTGTTTTTTAGATCTTTGAATGTTCTCCTGGAGCTAACATTTCCTAGTACTATTTGTGTTGCATTTTGTTTCTGATCTAATGCCTTATTTTATGCATCTTGTTTGGGTAAAGGTGGCTTGTACAACTGTGGAACAAAACATATGAGCATCATGACATTTCTTTGCTGCTTCACCAGTTTGCCTGTGTGGGCCAAGCTGGCTGAGTTTCCCAAACACATGACTTTGGAGTAAATGAAGATGTCAAGTTGGTTTCTTTGTTCTGCCTACTTTCTGATAACCAAGACCTAGCACATGCCTCGCACATAGTAGTCACTTCAGAGGTGCTGGCTGACCAACTACTTCTTGATTTTCTGTGTGAGAATGGACTAGAAAAAAAAAAACGGTGCTCATAAACACCTGACACTTTGCATAGAGCTTTCAGAGCATGAGGAAGAAAGAATGCACTATCAATAGATAGTAGACTTCTCAGAGGAGCATATGCACTGTTCCTCAGAAAGAGATTTCCTGTGTCCCTTGCCTTTGGGATTGTGTTTCCATGTACACAAATTTCCAGACTATCTTGTTAATGTTCATGTTCATTAATCAGTCACTGAACAAGGAAATGCCATGAAATGAAGGGGAAGGAATTGCAGACAGCTTCATCTGCAGCTCTTTCAGAAACAAATGCTTAAGCCTTAGAAAACTCTCTCTACGTTTGGCCAGGCTGCTTCCTCCTCCTCTGTAAATAAGTAGGCAGTCAATGCTTGTCAGTTTTTTCCATGGATGAATTTCTTATAGAAGCATGAGCCTGAGCTGGCTCTCCTGGGGAATTAGAAGCAGAACTCAAAAGATTCTTCCAACAGAAGACAATTTATCTTTACTTATATGGTAAAGGAGACTGAGTTCTGCACTCTATCTGCAATATTTTAAAAGAAAGTTTAAGTGATATATCTTTAAGAAAAATGGAGGCAGTAAGGTGACCTTGTGACTTTGTGGACCATGTTACACACACTGCTGAGTATAATGGGCACATAAACTGCACATACACACGTGAAAATTATACCTACACCCCACATGCATGTACGCATACATGCATATAGCACATAGGTGCATTCACACACTCAAATTTTTCTAAACCTTGCAGATATCATGACAAGCTCACACATAAATATATCAACTTTTATCTCCTATAAAAAAATCACATTCTCCTACATACCATTTAAGTAATTTTAACAAAAAAAGATAGTTAACATTGTTTCATCGTCATAAAAAATACAGTCCATATTCACATCTCCTCAATTGCCCATATGTTCTTTACAGTTGTTTTAATGTATAAAAATAACTAAGATACACAATTACTTTTCCCTTTATTACTCTAAACGGTTCCTTCCACAGTTCTTGCTATTTTTTTCCAGTGTTGTGGTCATCTCATAATTATTTCTTGAATGTTGAATTCAAAAACACTTTTTAAAGATAATTTTGAAACTTTGGCCTCTATTATTGAATAATGAATAAGTAATTATTTGATCGTTTAGTTTCCATTGTGTAAAGCAAATTTTAAATTAGATAGTTTTAGAAAGAAGGGCATATATGAAATATTATAAGAGCTATGGGAAAAACTAGTTATTAAAAGGTAATTGTACCTATTAGATGTGTATTGTTAACTAGAGAATCTGATAGGAGAATTTATCCCTCTTTTTATATTTATTTCCTCTCTTGTCTTCTTATTTCCTTTCTTAATTCTTTAGTGTTCTTCCTTCCCTCCTTTTCCCCTTCCCTCTACTCCCCTCCCTTCCTTCCCATTCCTTCTTTCTTTCCACCATTATAAACTGATAAGTCAACATGGCTGCTTTGTTTCCATGTCACTCAGGAAAGTTCCCATTTAACAGGAAACACTCTTCAAATAACCTATTTTTGGCCTCCCTCCCAGTCCTTCCACCATCGTCACTACTTTGGTTATCTACTGCTTAGCACTTATCTCTGATCCCGATCACTTCGATGGAATAATATTTCTCTATATTAATAATAACTTGAATAGGACTCTGCAAACATACCTGTGCATCATAACGGGGGAGATGGTGGCAAAATGTGAGTTGCTGGGTCAGAATTCAAATCCAAAGTTGTCACCTTGGTGAAGTTAGTTGAGCTTATGGATTCTTTGTTTTCTTATTTGTAAAACTTAATTATTAATGTCTTTCTATCTAACACAGAGGGCTGGTGAGGACAAATTAAATGAGTTATTTGAAAGTACCTTTCCATTTCTCTTTTATGTTTTATTTTTTACATAAGAAATATATTTACATGGTTCAAAAATAAAGAAACAAATGGATAAATGAATGCACAAAAACAATGAAAAATTTTCCCCTTAATACTGCCTTTTTCTTTAGTAACCACACATGGAAATATTTCTGTTAGCTGTTTGTCTATCCCTCTAGAATTTTTAATGCAAATACAAGCAAATATATATGTTCATGTGCATTCATGGTTTTGCTTCTCTTCTGCATCTTGCTTTTTTCTTTAACAAAATATCTTTGAAATCTTCCTGCATCGATTCATAGTGTGACTTCATTTTTTACCCAGCTGCATAGTAAGTGAAGGCACTTTGATTTGAATAGCATAAAGCATAACACAGATGTAAGTCAGATTACTTCTGCCTTAGTCTTTTATGGCAACGCAAGTATGTCTTGGCTCTTTATGAATAATAATGAAGATAACTATAGTTTGAAGTGCTTGAGCTGCATGCTGGCCACTCAACTGTATGTTGCATATGCGCTATTTTGTGTAATCCTCAACAACCCCGTGACGTGAAAAACATCCCCACTCTTTTACAGATGAAAACTTGAGGCTTTAAGAGATTGAGGGCATAACTTCCTGCTGTTCTCAAGGCTGTGCTGTTAAGTCTTCACAAGCAGCCTTCCTGTTGGATGTTATGATGTCTGAATCTCATCTCGACTTGCACAGTATTGCTACAGTTTTAGGCATCCACATTAGACCTTCCCCTTCTTCCCAAGTTTCCCTGTCCTTCCAGAGACCCTCAACAACCTCTCCTTGATCTTTTAACCAATTCCCAGTCTCTCTGTTCCATGTTAGCTCCACTGATCCAGGCTTCACACTGTCTTTGCAAAAGCAGGATGAGCCCATGTCTCCCTCTTGCTTTGATTCACCTGTGGTCCTACGCTGCCTGCAGGACTTTCACTAGATTCACCGTGCCCACTTTGCCTTCCCCTCCTGCTTTTTACTCTCAAACCGCTGGTTTTTCCAGATGCTGGTATCTCATCTGAAATGTCCCTGTCTGTCTGAAAAGCCAGCAGGAGTCCTTGGAGCCAGCCTAGGAGATAATGTGATCCTCCATACTTTCTCCAGGAACACTTAGATACCCCCACTTTGGGAGCTGGGTTATACCTTATCACTGTATACATATCACTTTTAAAGCCCTTCTCACAGTGTGGTTAATTTCTGTTGTCATTTTTATATGGCCACCAACCCCTATTAAATGGCTCAGCATGAATGGGTTTTGGGCAGAATTCTATGATTCCATTTTTGTATCTATAATGTCCAGCATTTGGTGGTTGACTCAAACATATATAAATGCACAGAAGAAAATATTTTCATGTATTGATGGCCTTTGAAATACTTTTCCTAATGATGCATTTTATTTTTTAAAAAGGTATTTATTTCATTTATATATAGGTTACCCTTCACTTGCACCTGTAAGAAACAACAAATGAGAAACTGTCTAAAAATAGTGACCTCACATCAGTGGAATGAGTATGTGTAGACTTATGGTGGCACTTTGCAGCATGGTGTGGGCTCAGCAAAGGGAAAGACAGATGGGCATCGCAGAGGGTCCAGGGTGTGCCATGGCAAAGGCTGGAGTTGGTGTTTATGAGGACACACTTTGCATTTCATTTAAAATAGTCATACATGCACATGCTAGAACATCAAACAACAAATCACGTCCTAACATGAAAGGTAAGTCTTTCTCCCATTTCGACCATCAGTTGAAAGCATTCATTACAGAAGTGTTGGCTCATACACAGGATGTTCTATATCCTACTTTCACACTTAATAAGACTTATTAGAGCTTCTTCCAGATCCATTCCTCATAAATAATGAGCATATAACACCAAGCCTTCACAGAGGAAAATAATTAACTTATTCGATGCTGAGACTAATGTTTATTGGGTGCCTACACAACATCCAGCAAGCAATATGCTAAGAGCTGGGAATGTAAATCAGCCATGTCTCTGCCTTCAGGAGCCCCTAAGCTCTCCCAATGCTTCAGTTGGCACCAAAGTGCTTTGGATAAAAGATGCTGTGTGTGTTTCGCTTTAGGTTCAGTAACAGAGTTCTGGATTGTCCATGGTTCTGCTTTCTGAGAGCAACTCTCTCTTTCCCAAGAGATCCTCCCCGCCAAGAAATTGTGAAGGTCAGACCCACTTTAACTCTTTCTAAAGATCAGCTCTAGGCCCTAGAGCCAGGCGATTCGACTGGTGATGTCTTTATGTGGGTGGTTGCAATCAGGAAGGGAACTGGGGTGCCTCTGTTCGTTCCTTATTTCAAAAACAATACAGCTGCTCAAAATTCTAAAACACCTTCTGTGTACAAAGGAAAAATTTAGTGTTGCTTGTATTTTATCTTATTTAGTCCTTAAAATAGTTCTGTTAAGAAAAAATGATTATGGTCATTTAACTGATGGGGAGACTGAGGTTCAGGTCCTAGGAACCACATAACTTCTCCAAAGTCATACAGATTGTGTGGTAGAATTAGGATTAACACTCTAGTCTGACTACCTCTAACTATTTACCAAATCTCTGCTTACCATTCAGCTACCCGTGGGACTAAGCAGACCTTTCCTTCCTCTGCTCCTTGGGCAATGTGCTCGGAGCACACTCAACAGTCTGTGTTTCTCTTTCCCTCTCACTCTTCTCCTTCTGTTCTGATTAATTCTGAAATAATTTATAATCATGTAAATCATCTTAAAAATACACACATTCTACCAAGTTACCTCAGTGGAATATGTCAACTAATGCTTTGTTTTGGCTAAATGATTTATGGTACAGATTCACATTCTAAATAAGATAAATAAATCCCAGACACACAAAATCACCTTAAAAAATCCATGGTATCAGTGAAGTCTTTTCAGGATTAGCCCTTTTATTAAGCTTTAATAATTCTTCATGTGTTCGGTATTATATTCACCATGCTTTCTATATTTTTGTTTTGTAGTTACGGAGTATTTGGGGTAGCAGATTGAAAGAATCACATTTTACACAATTGTGTGGTGTTGCTTTGCTCAGTGGCCACATGTCTGCACTGTCACACTGGTAGCTAATTCTGCACCACTCACTCTTCCAGGAATACGCTCTTTTTGGTATATGTGTGACTTCACAGACATAACTCCTTCTGTACCCAGGTGTGACAATACACCAATCCATCTTCCTGTTGGTTTTAATTTAGTTTTATATCCCACATTGTTTTCAGGATGATTTCAGGGTGATAGTTTTTGTCAGACAAGGTGATACAGCCATAAAGATACTAGAAACTTCGTCTTCTCTTTGAATCTTATGGATTTCTTGGATTCTTCCCTGACTTCCACAGTATGGCAAAGTCGTCCTCTTTCTCCTGCTTGCAGGCTTGTGACAGTTTCTGTCTAGTTTCATCCTGAGTACCTAGCTCATACATCAGCAAAGGGCTTGTCTGTGCAGCAGCATGTCTCTGGACTATAACTTTAGATTATGGAGTGAGTTTGTAAGTGCTAAAGTTTAAAAAGAGGAAGAGTTATAGTATCACTTCCAAAAATGATTGTGGCTATTTAGGAACAAATAACTTAGGTCTTCACTGTGGGTTGACAAACTGGGGTCCACAGGCCAAATCTGCTCCCTGTTGATTTGGGGAATAAAGTTCTATTCGAACACAGCCACAGCCATTTGTTCACTATTGTTTGTTGCTCATTTTGCAGAACAAAGTAGTGAGCCATTGCCACAGAAACCACATAGCCCAAAAAGTCTAAAATATGTACTATCTGGCTGTTTACAAAAAAGTTGGCCCACCCTGATTATGCAATATGATGATTTACAAATTGTCACTTTATAGGTTATCATGTGAAGAATTATATGTTCCCAGAATTTACTGTTTTAACACCGTATTCTCATTAATATAACAATGTATTCCCATTTTGGAATGCTAAATCTGTTTTATTTGTAATATTTTATTTCATTACTTATGGACAAAAGTATTATGACATATGTATAGGATATACATATCAATTAACCTCTGAAGATCAAATAATGATTTTTAAAAAATGAAAGAGTGACTTGAAAAGTTCCAGAAATTAGAGTATACATGCTAGCATCCTTCCCCTTGATAGCTGTCTCGGGTTGACCCTCACGTATTATCACCAAAGCCCCAAATGTGAGAAACTGTTGGTATGCAGTGGGAGCTGAACAGAACCTTCAATGTGAAATGCAGGTATCGGTTGTCCTTCTTGCTGTGAATGCCATAGAACTCAATCTGGGACTGTGGAGATGGTCAGGTAATAGGCTCCTCTTGCCCCCAGAAAGATCTGTTCACTCGGGGCCTGTTTGGGGTGGTGGCAGCAGACACTACAGAGGAGGAATGGGCTCCAGGGCAAAGCAGGGTGGGATTGGGGCTGCCGGGTCCTTGAGATCCTGTTTTCTTCCTGGAACAAGTTCAGCTTGTTTTAGCTTTCTTGAAAATGGACGCTTCTCAAAATCAAGTGTGATGCCTCAACTGAGAAGCTTACTCAAGGCCAAGTGTAAATATGTATTTCTCTTTCAAAACTAGCTTATTAATTTTTGTTGGTCTTATTTAATTCCTGGTGCATTTGAATACTTTATATTAAATTGCATCGAGATTCCTCATTTAAATGTGGACATCTGAGCCGGGTTCGGTGGCTCAGCCTGTAATCCCGCACCTTTGGGAGGCTGAGGTGAGTGAATTGCCTGAGCCCGTGGGTTCAAGACCCGCCTGGGCAGCGAGATCTCATCTCTACAGTAAATCAAAAAATCAGCCGGGCATGGTAGTACATGCCTGTAATTCCGGCTACTCGGAAGGCTGAGGCGGAAGGATCGCTGGATCCCAACAGGTCGAGGCTGCGGTGACCAGGAGTGGTCACTGCACTCAAGTCTGGGTGACAGAGTGAGACTCCAACTCAAAAAAAAAATTAAATAAATAAATAAATGTGGACATCTGACTCAGTGCCAGAATGCCAATTCAATAAAGTCACATTTGAAAATTAGACTCGTATAAAATATTCTGTTAAATGTTCTTATCTTATTACTAAAACTAAATGAGGTTAGATAAAACAAGATAGCTTACATGTATAAGACACCTACCATTCAGAAATTTTAACTGATTCTAAAGCCAAGTATGAGTTAACACTTAATGTAAATAAATTCCTTTTTGTTTGATTTGGTTTTGTTTCTTTTTTAACCCCAGGGAAATTTACAATTAAACATAATGCCTTCCCCAAACTTAACCAATGAGTGTAGTAATTTTCTTCAGGGAAAATGAATAGGATATAGACAAAAAAAAATAATTAGAACAACTGTGACCTATTACAGCAGTTCATAAAACTCTTAAAGACTGCAGCACCCACAAGGTTGCAGCATATGGAAGACAATCCCAGCCTCTAATTTCCATGTATTAGTAAGTAGTTCTATTATCAGACAAGCAAATGGGGTATTCGGCAGACAAATAAATTACTATTGCACAGTGAACCTTAAAATGCATGTCACAGTTTTCCTTATAGAGTATTCTGAGAAATTAACATTTTACCAGAATTTTCTTCTTTTTCTCCATCAAAGTAGCATGTATAAAACACACTTCTGAATGTGGGTACTAAGAAGCTAATACCAGAACTTCTAAAGTCATTCTCATTCACGTTCTGAAACAGACTTTGCAGGCTTTGAGATTTTGACCACATGATATTTCTTTGGACCACTGACTCCAGGCAGCCATCAGCTGGCATGTGCCAACCTTATCTACTGCAACCCTCCAAACCAGAATCCGTACACTTTACTGACCAGTCCCTTCTGCGGCAGCGTGAGCTCTGTTTACAGTGATACTAAATGAACCATTTCCATTTGAGGGTACCGGCCATGGGCAATCCGGAGGACTCCTCACAACAACCACAGCAATGCACACATCATTCCTGCCCTATATAACTTCAATAGTGAGAACAATACATGCATCATCTGATTTAACTGTAAACGGCTCTTGCATGCATTGTATTGAAGAGGATGTACAACAGAACTTTTAACTGCCTCCCAAAAGCCATGAAGGACCAGGCAGCCAAGACAAAAGTGTTTACTCAAAGCAGAAAACAGGAAAAGCACCAGAGGATGTGACCCTCTAAGACAATCCCAGGAGCATTGTGCTGGGGTAGGTACCTGAGCTCATTCACTGGCTGGGTGATATTTGGACCTGATACTGTTCCCTTCGGTGACCAGAGTTTGAAGACGCGCACTGGATGGGATTTCACCAGTTCTCCTCCAAGTTCATTCTCTGAAAGACAGAACAACAACACCACAATAAATGAAGAGAGATGAGACCAAGGGGAGTCCGCCCCTTTCTATTAGACATACAGCAGGGTTATGTTTAAAGATAGCTATCTGGACATTAAGAAAACATTTAAAAGATTTTACTGAGAAACCCTTTATGAAAGATCATAGTGGATAAGCAAAAAACCTTTTTGCACATTTGGTTAATTTATTTTGAAATTTAAGATATTTAGCAGTTTTAAATGCATGTCTAGGTTTGAAGGTAAAACTAAGCACACTTAATGTTTAGATTGACCCACTAAGCCACTTTGTAAGATTATCACCTCATTTAATATTTGCATGCAATTAGGAAACAATTTAATAAGGGATAAATATTTTGGATGTTTATTTCTTGGAAATAATGTAATTTCATTCACAAAAGAATATAATTTGTTGATGGCAAGGCTATTTCCAAATGTCAGCTCAATTTCATCTTATTATAACAACAGAAGACATTGTCTTCATTAATAAAAACTTAGAAAGTATTTATTAAGTTTCTATCAAGTTTATCTGCAATATTGTGCAGTATTAGAAACTATTGACTATTCTAATGTGAAAGGAAAATACCAATCCTATTTCAAATTATACTGTCAAAGACAGAATTTATTTTGTTAAATAAAATGATGAAATAGAAAATCAGAAAGTAAGGGAACTAGGTGCCTCAGTTGGGGAAGTCATTGTTTCTGGCGCAAACCTCCAAATTCAGAGACACTCATTAAATTGCATCGGTGGCAATAACAGACAAGTGCTAATGGGCATCAGTGAAGTGTGTCAGGAGAATGAAGAGACCCTTAGGGACTCCTGTGCTGTTTATGATAAGCTAGATGCAGTGGTATTACCATAAATCCTCTAAAAGATACTATACTCCACTTCTTGCATGTTACCTTGCAATAAAGATGATATTCAGAGTGCTTAGCAAGTAGGACTTGAAATAAGACGACACACGATTTCCTAAGAAATACACAGACAGCCTATAAAATGCAAACATTGCAAATTTTATTATTGCCCTAATAAGAATTTACTAGAACAAATGCATAAAGAATAGAATAATTCAGAAATATGTAAAAGAAACCAGAAAGGATTTAGAATTACCCTAAAAATCAAGGCTGAAAATTTGAATGAGAGTTAGTGTATTTATTTTGTGTCAAAGTCTAGACTAATTAATTTGGAGTTATTTGGTAACATTTTAAAATATATTTAGCTTTGAATACAAATTATGATTTGGAGTTTTACTTAGAGCAGTGTATAGCTATCTACACTGGAAAATACAAGAGAAGGATGTGTTCGTGGCCTTTTCTTGTTCACAAATACCCAACACACACACACACACACACACACACACACATGCATGCACACAAGAAATTCTTGCATTTTTCTCAACATTATTGTTCTTTTAGTTACAGTTGGTTTGTACATTTAACTTTTATGTGACAAAGACAAATGCCCTCAAGCATTTTTACATCAGACATATCACCTAGATTCAGGGGCATTCATCCAGGACAAACGGTACCTTCGATACCCTCAGCCTTGCTCTCTGATCACTAATGCTCACAATTCAGAGCCCAAGTCATTGCAAGACAGACACAGGTGTGATAGCACATATGTAGTTTTCTTTTCTAGACACCACAGAGTGTGATGAAGATGAATATGTGCTTAGTAGGTATTTACTGCAATCTAGTCCCTTTTTTTGAACTTTCTGAAAGGGATTTTTGCTTCCTCAATCAGAGTCTATTAAGGCAACCAACATATAAACTTAAAATTATTAATTTTGAAATTATAATTTAAAAATATATCTATTAATTTTCATTAAGTACTATTAATTGTATAAACTATCATTATTTCTGTGTTAGCAAGACACATCTCAGCCTGTCTTGGTGTGAACATTTGTTGAATGAATGACCTTCTCTGAAGTTCAGGTCTTCTATTTGACAAGAATAGGGCTGGGCTAAGAGTTTAAGGTGTATCTTTCAGCACAAAATTAATTTACCAAGAATCCCCAATGCCTTGCTGTGGCATGTGATCATAATCTCTAGGCACTGAACCATTTGTAGAAGAAGTGTGGCACTTCCATTTTGTAGACTGACTCTAATCTCCTTTCTATGCTTGTTAATTCATTGAATTCCTAATGTTAAACGGTATTAGGAATTGCTGCACAAATGCCTTTCTCCCCGAGAAGTGCCTCTAAAGCAGAGCACTGCCTAGGACACAAATGAGCACGTCGGTCTTTCTCCAGCCTCTTGTGACCAGGATGTACCCCATTCATTCTGGTCGGACCCAGAACAGAAAGGAGGCAGCTCCTGGTGTCACCACTTAAAGTTATGGACACTTGTCCCTGTCATGGTTGCTTTCTAAGATTTCATATTGTCAAGATGACATTCTGTTGAACTAAGTTTTTTTGCAACGGCACGTGTGTGTGCCTGTTTGGCAAGCTGAATCACTGCTGCAGGCTTCGCTACCAGTGGAAATGGTTTTGGCTTTTTGTTTGTTTGTTTCTCGCCCTGGAAGTTTTATGTACGACTAGTTTAAAGAAAATGAAGGATGTGTTTTGACAGTGCTCCTTTTTCAGACTCATAACATTGAACAATAAGAACCAGAAAATTGCCAACCACAGTGAGGAGCGGGCAGAATCTTTCTCAGTGACCTGAGACAATTTCAGGTGAGACCTCTCAAAGGGATTCAGAGGACACCTAGACCTAGTTCTGTGCACTTTCCTGGACCCTCGCTTCAATACTGTCTGAACAGGAAGACTGCTTTTAAAAGGTCTTCTGTGTACTTCAGTGATCCAATTTGGGATTCATAATGGTCAGAGAAGACAGTGCATCACAGCCTCCAGGCTGGAGCAGGGTTCTGGCCATCTCTGTGTCCCTGCCGTGGTTTGCATGTACACTTTCTGCTCTTCTGCCTTTTTTCTAACTCCTCCATCTCTGTTAATCGCTGTGAGAGCCTGCTGCTCAGGGACTGGGTGGGAATGAATAATTGCTTGTACTACCAGGCACATAGTAGGTTCTCCATTAGTCTTTCTTGACTGAATAAAGGAATATGCTTTTTTCGTGCCAAGTTAAGTATATTTTAGTAAAACCAACCCCTTGCTTACATTCTTTGTTTTAGAATATGCTCATGAGAGAGCAATTCAGCTTCAAGTTGAATACAAGATTTAGAGCAATATCCACCCTCAGTTTTTCAGAGAAAGAAAAAAATGATCATTTTCAAAAGATAAAGATGATAGGCCAGGCATGGTGGCTCAAGTCTATAATCCCAGCACTTTGGGAGGCCAAGGTAAGAGGATTGCCTGAGCCCACAGGTTCAAGAACAGCCTGGGCAAATTGATGAGACCTCATTTCTGCAATAAATAAAAAAAATTAGCCGGGTACGGTGGCACATGCTTGTGGCTCCAGCACGCGGAAGGTTGAGGTGGAAGGATAGCCTGAGTCTAGCGGGTCAAGATTGCGGTGGCCGTGAACTTGCCACTGCACTCCAGCCTGAGTGACAGAGAGAATTTGACTAAAATATATATATATAAAGATGATAATATAGATAAGGAAAAGAAATATATGATAAAAGAAGTAAATAAATTAAGCTTCCTAAGAAGAAATAATAAAAAATCAGAAGAATGGATGCAAATTTTTGAATTATCCTTCTCACTAAGAAACGCTTATGCATCTCTTCTTTGCATGCATTAAGGTATAAATCAACTATATATTTGTCAGATGATTCCAATTATTTGGAGTGTGAGAATGTGTTTTTGGTAATTAAAAAGGTTCACTTCTACCTCTAATAAGAGGATTCTCGAAGCTCAGTTTTGTCAGTAGATCACCTATACAATATCAATATCAATATTCAGAACATACCCTCAATCTAAACTTCTAAGTAACGGACCATTGATTCTAACATGTTAACTGACAAAATAAGAGGATACCGGTAAATGTAATTTGTAATTTATGGCTATGTATAGATAAACAATCATATGCATAGTCTATTCTCTAGTTTACTAGGTATTCCTAAATTTAGGTATCTAAAGCTGCCATTTTATTGATTCTCAAAAATAACACTAGAAAGAAAACTCACATTTGCCACTGTGGCTTGGAAAGGCCAGCAGGACTCTCAGTACAGAGGAAGAAACACAGAAGGCTTCATCCTGTCTGTTGTGCGGTGGTGATTATGTGGATTCTGGGGACATAAATGTGCATATGTTAACCTAACAATTCCAGTTCCTGGTATCTATCAAATTTGTTTTAGTCACATGTGTACATAAATACATATATGGAATTTTTAGTGCAGTATTGGGTATAATCAAAAATTTTAAAATCATCAATGGTAGGATGCTTAGATTATTTGTGGTACATTAATAATTTAGGATTGCTTATAATGTACTGACAAGGCAGGCTCATCAAGATGTATAGTGGCTGGGCATGGTGGCTCACACCTGTAATCCCAACACTTTGGGAGTCAGAGGGGAGAAGATTGCCTGAGTCCAGGGGCTCAAGATCAGTGTAAGCAACTTGGTGAGACCTTGTCTCTACAATAAAAATTGTTTAAAAAAAGCCAGGCATGGTGGCGCATGCCTGTGGTCCCGTCTACTTAGAAGGCTGAAGCGGAAGGATTGTCTGAGCCCAGCAGGTCGAGCTTGTGGTAGCCGAGATCATGCCACAGCACTCCAGCCTGGGTGATATAGTGAGACTCTTGTCAAAAAAAAAAAAAAAAAAAATGTATAGCAAAGGGGTTAAAGACTGCTAAAGACTGGTGCAGAGACGAATGTACAGTGTTGCCTCATTCAAGTACAATGGTCAAACCAAGAACCCAGTGATGTACCCTATATCTACATGTGAATGTATGTCAATCAGAGAACACTGCCAGGAGTGATACAGATCCAGTGACTGATGGAGATGAGCTTTGAAGGAAGGAGTGTAAACCAAGGACTTTCACTTCCTACCTTAAATACTTCTAATTATTTTATTTTATATAAACTGATAAAATATGTATTTTATATAAATACCTTTTTGATAGTTTATTATATTGTGAAAGCAAATTCATGTAACATTTATGTAACAAAATAAACTGAAAAATATGATAATTTTATATATCTACTACTATTTTCAGAAAGTATATATCAACTACTATAAAGAGGGACTTACAGATTTAGGGAAAAAATTTACACTTCCAAAGTCACATAATAATTACAGGCAACTTGAACTCCCCGGACACCCAAACCATCCATTGCTACACAGTGTAGTTACGATGGGTTCTGGGATCTGCTTACTGTTTACACAGCAATATGAACAGTGCAACAAAGAAATCACATTTAGGCCCAATTAGATTATCCGAACTCATTAAAAAAAATTCTTCCAGATTAAGCAAAATGATATAGAAAGGCAATTAAAAATGAGGCAATTAAAACAAAGGCTGATCAGTACTGTGCCAGAACAGAGAGGCTGCCTTGAAACCCTGCCCTGCTCTCTTCTGCTGAGGATGCAGGAGGGCCACCAGCTGCAGGCATTTGGGTTCTTCTGTGTCACATCAGGGCCTGCCGTAGGCCTGCAACCCACTCCCGGAGAGTGAGAATGTATCACCAAGGGCACAGCCCCAGCATAAACACAGCACAGTAGAATGGCTTTGGCATCACCGAATATTAGAATTGAAAGCCATCTTAATGACCATCTATCCCGCCCCTTCATTTTCTGATTTGATCACTGAAGTCCAAGAATGCTAAATAACCTGCGTAGGTTTACAAGAAGAGTTAGCAGAAGATCCTGGACAAGGTCCCAGGTGTGGTATTTCCCATTGCTGCGTCCCCCAATTACACGAAAACATTTGAAAGAAATCTAAGAACTGATTTCAGCTAATTTTATGAATGATATTGAACTTTAGACTGCAGAGCACATGGGAGAAAGTGAGGACCAGCAGGAACCAAAGAGCAGTATTTTGGATTTTACAGTCCACATGTTACAGGGAATACTCAGTCAGGGACCTTCTGACTATGGGAATCTAGGAATCTAGGATACTGGAATGAATCCTCACATGCTCACCCCTGGCCTGCAGCTAGAGGGTATGACCCCGGAAGTGGTTTATTCATCCTCTGAGCTTTCAGGTTTGAGGAGGTCTTCTACCTGCCAGAGAACCAAGTGGTTTTGCATCTCATTGAAACCAAAGGTTCCCAGAAGGCAACTGCCAAATAAACCCCAATCAGAGGACTCAGATTGACTTGTCTTCCTTTCTGTCCTGGGAACCTCCAGGTTCAGATGCCAATTGCCCTTAGCTGAGTTCACTTTCTCTACCTGTCTCCCTAACCCTTTTCCTCCTCCCTTCACACTGAGAAAAGAATCCCTAAACACATATGTCTATTGTGTTATGCCTCTGCTCAATAAAAAGTCAACACAATGATAATGATTTCTATTGTCATTATCATTGTGATGCCTTACATGTAGCACAACTTAAAGTTAAAAGCAGTCTCACACACAAGTTTCTAAAGTAAGTAGAATTATGCCCGTTTTACAGATGAGGAATCTGAAGTTCAGAGATCATTGCTTTAGTTAATAAGTGGTCGTAAGAAACAAAGCCTGAACAAAAACATGCTCTTTATACTGGCTTCCAAGGTCTGCTAAAGCTTAGTTATACATTATCTCTTAATTCTTAAGTTTCACTACTGCCTTGTGTGACCTTTATGGGTATTTTAATCTTCTTGAAGGCCCTCAAACAGAAACTAGACTTTCTTACATTCCTCCTTCTAAGTACATCTCAAAGATTGTCCAACTTTTACATTATAATTTATCCAGAAATTTTCCAGATCACCACAGCCCTCAGTAGGAAGTTATTATCCTCTGAATTATGGGTACAATCAACCGTTAGCTTATTCATCCCCATGCTTAGGAACCATCTCATATAACTAGCCAATGCTTCCACTGTTTGCTCACTTCTGCTACTTCTTATCACAGACATGAAGTTGCTTGAAGACAGGGATCATATCTGTCCACTTTTGTATTACCAGGGGCCAGTGGAAAGCATTTAATTGTAATAATGGTAAATCAGACTATGAGTTCCCTGACAATATGTATAGGAAATCTTTATAACCATGTGAACCCCACATGGTATCTAGAATAGTACTTAGCACATATCATATACTGATTAAATGGAAAAAGATAAGCTACTTCTCCAAGAAACCCTAACGTCCTGTAGTAGAAAAGAAGAGGAGAGAGCACGGGACCATCTGAATCTGTCGTACCCTATTAGGAATGAGTGTAAGTGGCAGGGAAACAGCTTGATGCGGGGGGGTGTGTAAGGTGTGTGTGTCCGTGTGAGTGTGTGTGCAAACACACAAGAGTATATTTAACTCTCTGTTGTTTCTGAGAAACAGCAACTTCATGGGTCAAATCGTGTTATCCAGGTGCTAGCTGAACTCCACAAAATGTCCAGGGAATCCTTGGGTAGAAAACCAGAACTGTAGTGGTGAGCCCCTCTCTGAGAATATATACAAATTGCTGTCTGCCAAGGGCGGTGGGTACAGAGTGTCTTAAAGAAGTTATTAGTTCAACTTAAGTCAAAGCCACGTATTTCAGCCAGAAAATCCTAATAAGGTCATGAGTGCATTTACGACCTTCATTTTCCCGGCGGATGTGATTTGTCTTCCAGAGTGGCAGTGCTGAGGATTGGGGCGGGCTCACAGGTTCTCTGAACTTGCAGCCATTTCTCTCACAAGGAAAGCACAGGAGTGCAGATAGAGAAATGAGATTCCTCGGTATAAGCACATCTTCCAGCTAGCTGCTTCCTCAGTGACTGAAAACGAACCTTCCAGGTTTTAGCAGTTTCATACTAATTATTTTATTTGATCCTCAAACAATCCCAAGAATAGGGCAGATGAGATACCATTAGCTCTATTTTCCAAGAGAAACTGATTTTCAGAAAGGTAACTTGCCCAAGATCACAGAACTGGGACTGGAACTCTGGTTTCCTGGCTGGACATTTACAAATGTCGACACTAGCAACCACCACCCAAGTACTACATATAATAAGATTTCAGTGCAAAAATGCACTGCATCTTCCACTCTGACTTCATTATACTCTGGAATTATGACCAAGCAGAAGGGGTCACCTGCCTACAGGATTGGATTTGAGGGGTTTAGGAAAGTCCTGAACCCCAGATCCTTGAACCAGTACTCATGCCAACCCATAAAACTCTTACATTAAAAATCCATTTATTTGAGCTTTTTAAAAGTAATTTATTTTTATAAAGCACAAGTTATCCGGGATAGGTAATATTTTGAGTCATTGTGGATTCAAGAGATATTCATTTCTCTTGGAACAAGGAGGATGGTTGAGTTAGTGTAGGTGAGTAACTTTTCTAATTTTCTGTCTTTCTCTCTTTGTCTCTGTTTCTGCCTTTCCTTCTCTCTCTCACACACACACATATATACACTCATTCACTCTCATTTTCAGTCTTTCCTTTGTTTACAAAGAAGAAAGTCAGAGGGTAGCAATTACTTGGAATTAGATGTAGAATTTGAGGAGAGTTGGAGACCTAGAAGGAAATACTGCCTGCATTTATCAAAACAAATATTGTGGCACATTCAGTACTCTGTAGCTAACAAGAAAGGCATTCTCTGTTATCTGTTTGGCTACTCTTTGCTGTGGCTGTCTTCCTTTGGGTCTTAGAGAAGGGGGAGTGGTTTGGGAATTCCTGGCTCCATACCAAACATCACCAAAGAGTAGAGCAGTGGCGGCTCAGCCTACAGGGGCAGGAACTGAGGCAAGTAAAAGAGACAGGAGGTAAAGAGGGCCTGCAACCCAGGCGCCCAGGCAGGCTAGACACTTGTACAGAAGAGGAGAGAGACCATCACTTCTTTCCTAAGCCAGAAATGCCACAATAGAGACTGTACAGAGCTCAGGGTTACCCAGAGGTGACAGATTCTGCCATGGAGTAGGGGGAGGGTCTCAAAAGAGCAAGGCTGAGCTGTGAGAAGTCCACATCATTCGTGAGGTAAGGCACAGAGGAAAATCCTGGGAGAGAACGCAGCACACTCAGAAAGCACAAGGCAGGGAAGGGGAAGGTGTGTCTGGATGGTGAGACTTGTGGGGAGTGTGCACTTCAACCATGGGTCACACCACCATCCTTTCTTACAGGGTAGGAAGGCTCAGGCTGCTGTTTTAGAAAAGGAAGTGTGGGCAGGGGCAGAGTGGGGAAAACAGGGCAGAGCGGGGCCAGGACAAGTGTGGGCACAGAGAGGCAGCTCGCCTCTAATGGGAAGAGGATGATCCCACAGGGAGAGAGAGACAGGGCAGGACCTGCTGCCAGAGGAGGGATAGAGCACAGAACCAAGCTCTCGCCTTTCCCAAGCTTGCTTTGTTTCCATGGCTCTGGTAGGTGTATAAAAGAAACATTCCTCTAGTTCACAAAGCTTGAAAGAGTAATACTTTGAATTTTTGAAATCATTATCCTGTAAGGTTCTCCATGTGATAAGATCCATATCTTTGTAAATACTCTGTATAGTTGCCACTGTTTGTAAAGGTTATCATCATACAGCAATTCAAAACCCCAGATGTAGTTTCTTACAAAATATGTACTACAAAATATAACCAAAATTTATAGAAACATGCAATGGTAAACTTCCTCTTTGATAAATTTTAAGATTAAAATTTCTATGGCTGCTATGTCTTTGCATAATAATTTCATTTCTTGAGAAGGAGAAAAAAGAGAGAGAAGGAGATGGCATGAATAATGTGAATTATGCTGAGGCTGTTCACAATTTAAAAAACCTGAAAAGAACACTGCTAATATCTACCCAGAAGGAATCACTAATAAATCATACTGTTTTATCAAATAATATATTATCAAAATATATTATGACTAATAATGACATACAGAGTGATGCATAAATGTTCAGTGTTAATGTATGCATGCAAGTATTCAAAAGAAATGAGTGAAAAGTCAAACAAAACACAAGACAGCATGTGCACACAGAGCATGCAGTGAAAATGTTCAACACGACTGATAAAGGCCAGAGAGAATATGTCAAGAAGCACCTCGGGGCTTCCATTACAGTGACACTTACTTTTAGACAAAGACATTCTAACTATAGTATATACATGTTAAAATGGAAGGATTAGGTGGCAAAGTAATAGCATTTTAAAGTTTTAAAAATTGGGGATTGTTTTATAGGATGATCTTATCAATTAAAAATCTCCAGCAAAAATGTCCTACACTCCGATTTGCGCAGCCTCCTGTGACTGGACGCAGATGTAACTCATCTGAGCAAGACCTCCCCTTCCTGCCTGACCCTCCTGTGCAACCACAGGTGTGAACCCAGGACTGGGGCAAGAAGCCTCCAGAGCCGGACATGCAGGGTTTCTCAGCTGTGGGGGGAAAGTTCTATTCTCTTCCTATGATGACATCCTCCTGCTGCCCCTCCACCCCCACCCCGTTATCTTTAATTACAGGAAAGAGAACTCCTGGCCCACATCGGTGGTCAGGACACACACCTCGCTCTGCATCCCATGGGACTTGAGGTTTACAGCCATCCAAGGAAGGACCAGCAGAGAGCGGCTGCAGCTCAGGCTTTAGCTGGAGGCCCTGCGCTGTCAGTAACTGGGTTACTTTGTCTCTACAATACCGACCACCTCTTTGGGCTTTTGTTTTGTCATCAGTGAAATGCAAATGACGTTAGTAATTCTATCTGCCTTACAAAAGTTGTTAGAGGATCATCAGAGATAGCACAGTTCAAGCACTTAGAAAGTGCCAGTCATAACAAAAAGCCTCCCAATCACTGTCCATAAGCTCTACAACTCTACCATAAGCATCCAGTAACCCTTGTAATTTACTTTCATTTTATTCTATTTACATTTTTAATAAGAATTTCACTCTTATATTCTTTTACAAGCCTCTTTATGAAAGACCCAAACTTTGAAAAATAATACTAGCAAACAGACAGAAGGTAAGTGGAGATCAAGGAACTTTCAACACATAGAGTTTATATGACATCTTGGTATTATTCAATTAAAATATAACTAGCCACTCAACACATTGTGTGGGTTTTGTTACTTCCTGGTATTTCAACAGCTTTATTTAAAAATGAGTTCGGGCGTGGTGGCTCAGCCTGTAATCCCAGAACTTTGGGAGGCCCAGGTGGGAGGATTGCCTGAGCCCAGGGGTTTGAGACCAGTCTGAGTAACTTGGCGAGACTCTGTCTCTACAATACATCAAAAAAATTAGCGAGGCGTGGTAGTGCACACTGTAGTTCCGGTTACTTGGAAGGCTGAGGCAGAAGGATTGCTGGAGCCCACCAGATCAACAATGGGATGGCCGTGAGTGTGTCATTGCACTCCAGCCTGGGCAGTGGAGTGAGACTCCAACTCAAAAAAAAAAAAAGAGTGAATCACTATAAATTGCATCATGTACAAACCAACATGATGTGTAAGAAGGACTGGGCCAGGCCTCCCTGCATGGCACATTCCTTACAGGTTGAAAGCAGTGCTGTGCTGCTGTGTTTTTCATTATCTTTTGACGCCAAGATAGTGTGTGCATTACGAAAGCAATATGGATCTTGATGAACAGATAATGGGCAAATCCCATGAGTCTGTCCTGGAATCCAGCTTGTGGCTGAATCCTATCACTGTCATGCACAGAAAGCAGCCTCTGTGATAGCCATCTGGCACATCTCCAAGCGTCCCCACAGAGGTCATGTGCTGCAGGTCCATCACCCACCCTGCATCTTGTCATTCTAGTAAATAAAGGTCCTTGGATTTTTCTGGGTTTTTAAACTTATTACCATTTGATGCATTTTTGACGTAAACATCACAGAATCAAAAATCTGGAATCAACAGATTGCTATAAAATTCTACAGTGGAAAATTATAAATTCCAATTCTGAAATATTATAAGATTTGCATTATAAACTAACAGCAATGTGGATAGCAAGGTAAAGATCGATTGACAGCATAAATTAAATTAACCTTTACTTTGCTGTTTAACAGCACTAACTTTAAAAATCTGTAACTTAAAATAAGCAAAGCCAACCTATAGCAAAGGTATTTCTACTGAAATTATTTCGCAAAATGCCCATTCTGCCTGTGGACACCCTACTATTCGAGTGCTCAGACTGTCCAGTTAAAATAATTAGAAACTACTCCTGGGAAAGGTAGAGGCAGGCACTTGAAATGTGATTCATTTTATTCTCTTATCCACTCATAGGTAAACCAAATAGAAAACAAAACAAAATATAACCCTGCAACAGTAGTCAGCCTCAGTAATTCCTATATGAAACTAAAAAGAAGAAACATCCGTAAGAGAAAGTCTATTGGATAAACAGGTAGACTAGCCTGAGAAGTCACACTTTTTCAAGGAAGGTAAATCAACTTGACCCCCAGCCTGGAGAGTCTAAAATGAACTGTCAACTCAGCTGCCTCCATGGTTCCAGGGAGAGCACATACCATTGGGTGGTCTCGCAGGGCAGGAGAGGTGAGAGAAAGTGGCTTTGATGCTGTGCCACGAGGGTGTCTAGTAACAACACTTGTTTAGTTTCTCCTGAAATACATTTCTCTGAGCAGAGATCTAGAGGACTCTGTCTCACGCCTGCTTGAGACACCATATTAGTGTGAGCTCCTCCAACCCGTTCTCCCTGTTCTTGGTGGAAAGAGCGAATTTGTACGGCCATGATTATGTTAGCCTGTGTTCTGATATGTCTAACTTTTGTTGATGTCTGCATAAATTCGTGTCTTATATATTCATGTAATTATTTTAAAGGTCTGGCACGTCTCCAAGCGTCTCCACAGAGGTCATGTGCTGCAGGTCCATCACCCATCCTGCATCTTGTCATTCTAGCAAATAAAGATCCTTGGATTTTTCTGGGTTTTTAAACTTATTACCATTTGATGCATTTTTGGCGTAAACATCACAGAATAAAAAATCTGGTGTACAATAAAGCCTAGGTAAAAAAGTAGATATTTTGAGAAAATTTGTGTGAAAATTACCACATACCTAAAATTTCTTTCTATGGGTGAAAGCATTAAAAGTGAGAGCCAGTGAGTGACACAGCCAAGGTCACATGATGGAGGCAACCTCACCCCTGCACCTAAGGTCCCTTCCACTGTTCTGTCCAGCAGGTTTGTGTGGGAAAGCTGTCAGCAGCAGAAGTGAGCCATCAGGAAAGGGAGGTGTGGTTGTTTTTATCTGTGTGTGATAGCAGCAGTAGTTATAGAGTATGCATTGAGTTTCACTGAGCAAATAGGACGCACATATGAGAAAATCCTACTCATGACCTGGGACGGGGTCTATGCTGCATGGGAGTCCACATGTCACTGTTCTTGCTGAAACATTTGGAGGATGCGGGTCTGATTCTCATTCTATCCTTCTGAGCTGTATAGACTTGGGAAGGTCTTTTCTATGGACATCTGTTTTTCTGTATGATCCCCATGACTCTCACCAGCCCTAAATCAGGGAAAGCTGATAAAAATTGTTCCTTTAAATAATGAGTTCTACTACTGTGTGCATAATGGGATTTGATTAAGACAACTTACTTTTTTATTTTAAAGATTGGGGTACAATTCAGGGTTAGGTACATAAGTGGTCATCGTACAAGTGAAATTTGAGCCTCCCCTTGGTCTTCCCTACACCTGGTTTGGGATCAGGTAGCCTTATTAGTGTTAAGTGTTCCCCCACTCCTTCACTCCCCTGGCAATGACCCACTACTGCCAATCCCTTTCATGTAGTATTATGATAAATGCTCAGGGTCCACTTATGAGTGAAAACATGTGGTATTCAATTCTTTGTTTTTGTGATAGATCACTGAGTATGAGGGACTCTAAATCTATCCAAATTGCTGCGAAGTCCATAATTTAAGACACCTTAAATTTAACACATTTTAAGCAATGCACTTATTGACAAAATATAGTGTACAATATCATTTCCTGAAGAGAAGTCCCTTTAATTTATTTCTATTTGTTTCTGATCTCCTTTTTCGGAACCAGAATAAGAACTTTTTAAAAACAAAGTATGACCCAAACCTGGCCTTGATGAACTTAAACAGAACTTCAGACTCAAAATCCAGGCTTCTTTTGGGATTGCAGACATAAGGTAAAACAGGTTGCAGGCACTCGTTCACTGTGAAAAGCAAATGTCAGAGGAGAAGCTCTGATATTTGGTCGTGGGCTCCCACTTCCACAAAGGCATTTCCTAAATCTGCCTTTGATGAGCTTCCCCAGCTATCAACCCTGTCAGTTCCCTCCGGAGCCGTACAGAGTGTGCCTCATGGAAATGTCATCTGCCAGGACTGCAATTACTGGCACTCCAGCAATCACGGGCACAATGCAGAATGGGTCGAATTCAGGTGAGAGCGAGAACCCGCAATCAAGACTGGGGAAGGGAGAACAAAGCCATTTTCCTTCATTTGCCGTCAACACAACCATCAGGCCTTAATTACAAGGCAAGTGTGGGACTGGCTGCTGAAAGGCCTATTATTATACAGCTCGGCTCCAAATCAGCTCTGTGTTGATGGACTGCAGTGCAAGGAAGCAGCTTAGCCTCTGTGAAAAGCAGCACCAAACCAGCAGATGAGCAGCAGAGGGGGGTGCACTCCAGGGAATTAAAAAATAATTTTAGAAGGAAGGGAGGGACCAATACCTTAATGCTGTCTAAAAATACGTTAGCAGAGTGCTATGTGCTCATTTGGCACGCACGTGGATGAATTCAACACAGATACACCTACTTTAGCCAGAGTGCTTTAGTGCTCTGGCATCTGCTGTCAGTGTTCTTGGTTAAGTTCTGGAAGTGGTTCTTCTAACGGCATTCCCAAAGACTCCCCCAAATATTAATACACTGAGGACATTCTTTGTTGTTATCCCTAATTTGTTACAAGCAATTTAGAAACATTCTCAAAAGGTCCTCAAATCATCCCTCTCCATAAATGCATAAAAAGAATATGCATATCTAACATTTTCATTTGTATCAAATAAATATTATATATGCATATTTGCCTGCATCTACATTAAAATATCTAATGTTCAGTTCACAATATACTTTAGGGACTGGCGTAGTAATACTTCATTACAAGTCTTAAGCATCTTTGAATAAAGCCCATTCATTAAAAATAAAGATTTACCATTATAAATTACTATTATTAGTAAAGTTGTTTTTATGAAATTTTATACATTTTATAAAAAATACAGATAACTATTTTCTGGCAAAAATACACATACCAGCTTTATTTTTCCCATATCAAAACACCCAGGATGCAGATTAAGGTGACCGATATGAGGCAGCTAGAGCGAGTTTTTCCTACAGAGTTAACCAGCATAGAATTTCCTCAGCACTCAGAGAGGAATGGATCCAGCAGCACAACCCATGAGTCTTCAAGGAAGTGATAACAACCACTTAGAGCAAAGAAGAAGCAACAAATTCTCTGACCTGGGCTGGAACTGGCTAGACACTTGTCTACACCACCACAGTCTACCACTGCTTCTGCACACAGCGGGGAGGGTGAATGATGTGCTCCTGCCATAAACTTGCAGGGCTCCCTGAGCCCTGTGGGACCCCAGCCCCTCACAGGAAACTGCCTTCCCTGTAGCTGTGCTCTGCCATGGAGTGGTGCGAAGAAAAGCCTTGAGCAGCACTGGCTGCCATTTCCCAGGAACTCAACCCTTGCAGGGAGGAATGGCTTCTTTCCAGCTGGTTTGGGAAGGAATGGGCCCCAAGGGCAAACTCTGCAGCTGCAGACAGTTCCTGTCTGGGTAGGTTGCCCGAGAACACCTGAGACCCTGAGGTCGACTGCACCTTGACAATCAGATCACAGGTTGCCTGAGACCAAGATGGCTGCCAGGTGAGACACATTGCCATAGCAACTTCTCAGTCCCTTGTGAACTTTTCTGTGCCCTCTCTGCACAATAGCATCACTCTAGTGGCCTGGGACTCCCTCTTAATCCCCACTGGGGCAGCTGAGAGTACACACTTGCGGGATGCTTCAGCTCCTTCTTCCTGCACTTCTCCCAAAGGCTCAAACAGACAGAAAAATTGGGAAAACCCTAGAGCTCAGACCCGGGCCTAAGCTAGCTGGGCATGTCCTTAGAGCAACATTTGCCAAGTAGAAACCCTACAACCACCATCATAGCCCACTTTCTCCCACAAGCGCCACCTTCTGGCCAAAGGTCAGCAGTATAACCAACCACATCTGATACAATACATCAGCTTTGGGAAAAGCCTGAACCCAAGAATCAGCCAACAACACTTTCCAAGCCACTCTGGCCACTCAGGATGCTGTGAGCCAGCACAGGGCTGCCACAGCTGGCAACTGAGAAACTCACCACACCAAGGCTAAATATAACTGAGGTAACCCTACAATGCCTACATCAGCCCCTGGTCAAACTCAAGGAGAAATTGTCTATCCAAATAAGAAGGAATCAAAAAAAAAAAAAATACTGGCAATATGAACAAAACAGAGCTACCTAACACCCTCAAAAGACCACACCAACTTTTCAACAACAAACCAAAATAAAAATAAATTTTTGAAATTCCAAACATAGAATTAAAAAGGCTGATAATAAAATTGGTCAATGAATTTCAGGAGAAAATTGAAAATCAACAAAAATGTTATATTCAGAACATAAAGGAAAAATTCTCCAAAGATATAAACACCTTAAAAAAAGTTGAAAGTTTGGAAATGCAAGAATAAATTAGGGCAGTACAAAATGCAGTGGAATGTCTTAACAGTAGACTAGAACAAGCAGAAGAAAGGATTTCAGAACTTAAAGATAAGGCTTTTGAATTAACCAAATCAGATAATAATAAAGTAAAAAGAATCAAGAGACTGGAACAAAGTCTCCAAGAAATGTGGCACTATGCAAAATGTCCAAACCTAAGCATCGTAGGTGTTCCTGAGGAAGAAGAGAAAGTAACAGGTTTGGAAAACCTATTTGAGAGAATAATGGAGGAAAACTTTCCTGGACTTGCCAGAAATCCAAACATCCAGATACAAGAAGTCCGAAGAACCTCCAAAGATTCATTGCAAAAAGGTAATTCCAAAGGCATATAATCATCTGGCTATTTGAAGTTAATGTGAAGGAAAGAATTTTAAGAGAAGTGAGACAAAAACATCAAATAACTTACAAAGGTAAGCCTATCAGACTAGCAATAGACTTCTTGAAAGAAACTCTAAAGGCCAGAAGGGATTGGGACCCCGTCTTCAATCTCCTCAAACAGAATAACTGTCAGTCAAGGATTTTGTATCTCACAAAACTAAGCTTCATACATGAAGAAGAAATGAAGTCCTTTGAAGACAAGCAAACACTGAGGAACACTAGACCAGTTCTATAAGAAATATTCAAAGCAGTCCTAAATATTGAGAGAAAAAAAAAAGAGGTCAAAATACGCTAGTAGAAAAATACAAAGTTCACAGGCTTTATCAAACACTAACACAATAGAGACAATAAATAAACAAAGCAACCAGATAACAGCCAGTATGATAAATAAAATAGTACCATGCCCCGCTGAAAAGATACAGACTGGGAGAATGGAAAAAAACAAAAGCAAAAACCCAAATATCTGCTGCCTTCAAGAAACTAACAACTCACAAAGATTCTTATAGACTCAAGGTAAAAGGGTGGGGAAAATTATTCCACACAATTGGAAACCCAAAATGAGCAGGAGTAGCAATTCTCATATTATATATAATATATATACAAATATATTTTAAAAATATTAATAAATATATATTTATATAAATATATATAAAGCAGACTTTAAATTAACAATAGTAAAAAAGACAAACAGTGCTATTATATAATGATAAAGGGATCAATTCAAGAAGAAGACATAATGATTTCAATTTTTAATATACATGTGCCTAACACCAGAGCCCCCAGTTTTATAAAACAAATTCTAACAGACCTAAAAATAGAGACAGTCAGTAATAATAGTGGAAGATATTAACACTCCACTGACAGCAATAGATAGATCATCAAAGCAGAAAGTCAACAAAGAAATATTAGAGTTAAATAGGACTCTAGAGAAAATGGCACTAGCATACATTCGGGGAACATTCCATTGCACAACCACAGAATGTACATTTTTCTCATCAGCACATGAAATATTCTCCAAGATAGGCCATATGGTAAGCCACAAATCAAGTCTCAATAAATTTTAAAAAATTGACATCACATCAAGTACCATCTCAGACCACAGTGGGATAAAACTAGAACTTAACTCCAAGAACTTGAAAAACTAAACAAAGACACGAAAGTTAAACAGTTTGCTCCTGAACAATCCTTGGGTCAACAATGAAACTAAGATAGAAATTTAAAAATTCTTTGAAATAAATGACAACAATGAAACAAGTTATCAAAACCTCTGGGACACAGCCAAACCATGCTCAGAGGAAAATTTATAGTGCTTAAGGCCTACATTAATAAGACTGAAAGATCACATATTGACAATCTAACATCCCACCTCATGGAACTAGAGAAACATGAGCAAACCAAGTCCAAGTCTAGGAGAATAAAAAAAATAACAAAGATCAGAGCAGAACTAAATAAAATTGAAAAAAAAAAACCCCACAAGGAATCAATGAAACAAAATTTGGTTCTTTGAAAAGACAAGCAAAATTAATAGATCACTAGCTAGATTAATTAAGAAATGAAGAGAGGAGACTCAAATTAGCTAAATCTGAAATGAAAAAGGAGATATTACAACTGATATGACAAAAATTCAAAAAATTATCCAAGACTATTATGAACACTTCTATGTAAACAAACTAGACAATCTAGAGGAAATTGATAAATTCTTGAAAACATATAATCACCTGATCTTGTATCAGGAAGAAATAGAACCCCTGATAGACCAAGAACAATTGATTGAAACATTAATTAGAGCTCTGTCCATAAAAAACGTCCAAAATCTGATGGACTCACAGCTGAATTATACAAGACCTTCAAAGAAGAACTGGTACTAATTTTACTGAAGCTATTCCACAAGACTGAAGTGGAGAGAATTCTCCCTCACTCATTCTATGAAGCCAGTATTACTCTGATACCAAAACCAGGAAAAGACACAACAACAACAAAAAAGAAACCTATAGACAAATATCCCTTGTAGACATAAATGCAAAAATCAGCAACAAAATGTTAGCAAATGAAATTCAACAGCACACAAAAGCAATAATACACCATGATCAAGTGGATTTTATCCCAGGGATGCAAGGGTGGTTCAACATATGTAAGTCAATAAACGTGATCCACTACATAAACAGAATAAAAAACAAAAACATGATCATTTCAACAGACGCAGAAAAATCATTTTATAAAATCCAGCAACCCTTCATGTTAAAAATCCTCAGCAAAATAGGCATAGAGGGAACATTTTTTTAAAGAATAAAAGTTATATACAACAAGCCCACAGCCAATGTCATGCTGAATGGAGAAAAGTTGAACACATTTCCCCACAGAACTGGAATAGAGCAAGGATACCCACTTTCACCACTACTGTTCAACATAGTACTGGAAACCTTAGAGACAGATCAATCGGGCAAGAAAAAGAAATAAAAGGTATCCAAATTGGAAAAGAAGAAATCAAACTATCTCTGTATGCCCACAGTATGATCCTGTACTTAGAGAACCCTAAAGACTCCTCCAAAACACTCCTGGACTTGATAAATGAATTCAGTAAAGTGTCAGGATACAAAATCAATACACACAACTCAGTAGCCCTGCTATAAACCAATGGCGACTAAGCTGAGAATCAAATCAATAACTCAATTCCATTTGCAATAGCAGCCAAAAAGCTAACATACTTAGGAATTATTTAACCAAGGCAATGAAAGATCTCTACAAGGAGAACTACAAAACTCTGATGAAAGAAATTGCAGAGGACACAAACAAATGGAGAAGCATTTCTTGCTCATGGATTGGAAGAATCAACAACATTACAATGGCCATATTACCCAAGGTAATCTACAGATTCAATGCAATCCCCATAAAACTACCAATATCATTTTTCACATAAAGAGAAAAAACAATCCTAAAATTCATATGGAAACAAAAAAGAGCCAGAATAGCCAACATAATCCAAAGCAAAAAGAACAAAGCTGGAGGCATCAAATTACCTGACTTCAAATTATACTACAAGGCTGTATTAACCAAAACAGCATGGTACTGGTACAAGAGTAGACACATGGGCCACTGGAACAGAATAGAGAATCCAGAAATAAACTCAAATACCTACAACCAATTGATCTTTGACAAAGCAGACAAAAACATACCCTGGGAAATGGACACCCTATTCAATAAATAGTGCTGGGAAAATTGGATAGCTACATGCAGAAAAATGAAACTTGATCCCTCTCTCTCCCTATATACAAAAATCAACTCAAGATGGATTAAGGACTTACATGTCAGAGCTGAAATCATAAAAATCCTGGAAGAAATCATAGAAAGAACTCTTATAGACATAGTCCTAGGCAAAAAAAAAAAAAAAAAAACATAGAAAGCAAATGCGTCTAAAACAAAAATAAATAAGTGGGAGTGAATTAAACTAAAAAAGCTTCTCCACAGCACAAGAAATAATCAACAGAGCAGACAGGCAACCAATAGAATGGGAGAAGATATTCATAAACGATACATCTGACAAAGGACTAATATCCAGAATCTACAAAGAACTCAAACAAATCAGCAAGAAAAAAGCAAATAACCCCATTAAAAATTGGGCAAATTACATAAGCAGACATCTCACAAATGAAGATATACAACGGCCATCAAACATATGAAAAATGCTCAATATCACTCATAAACAGGGAAATGCAAATTAAAATCACAATGAGATATCATCTCATAATGGACATTATTTTAAAAAATTTTTTAAATAGATGTTTGGGTGGATGTGGAGAAAAGGAAACACTTATCCACTGTTGGTAGGAGTGTAAATTAGTACAACCTTTAATAGAAATTAATATGGAAATTACTCAAAGAACTAAAAGCAGATCTAACATTTGATCCAGCAATCCCACTACTGGGTATCTACCCTAAGGAACAGATGCCATTATATGAAAAAGACACCTGCATCCACATGTCCATTGCTGCACTATTCATAATTGCAAAGATGTATGATCAGCCTAAATATCCATCAACTGATCAGTGGTTCATGAAGAGGTATACACACACACACACACACACACACACACACACACACACACACACACCATGGAATACTGGAGAGGTGGTGTATATATATATACCATGGAATACTATGCAACCATAAAAAGAATGAAATCATGTCCTTTGCAGCAGCATGGATGGAACTGGAGTTCATCAACCTAAATAAACTGACTAGAAACAGAAAACCAAGCACCACATGTTCTCACTCATATGTGGCAGCTAAATGGTCACAAGGATGGAAATAACAGACAGTGTGGACACCAGTGGGGGTAGTTCAGAAACTACCTACAGGGCACAATGTTCACTCTCTGAGAAATGGGCCAACTGAGAGCCAATCCTCACCACTACACAATATGTCTATGTAACAAATACACATGTGTACTCCCATGTCTAAAATAGAAAGAAATAAAAACGAAAAGCCAGATTAAAAACCAAAAACCTGTATTCCTGTATGAACTAAAACAAAAAAGCATATTCCTCAGTATTACCAAAATTTCATTGTAATACTGACAGACCCACAACAGAACATGAATTCGAAACTGTTTTGTTTTGAGTTCAAAGAATGACTCTGCCACTTGGTGCAGTGCACCGGGAGAGGGGATTGAGAGGTGGAGTTCACGCTGCCTGTCCTCCAGACTGACCTTCAATGCACGCATGAACTCACTCACCAGCAGGCACACACTCACGCAGACAGGAGTCATGTGCAAGCTTACACGGTGCTAAATGCCAAATTATGTCATTTAACGGACCTTTGCATGTCCTCATCTATTTAATACAGCCTAAAACATAAGCCCTGATCTGTGTGCCTGAACTGGGCCTCTTAAGATTCAGATGGACAATGTAATAAAAGCCAGGCCACCATCCTACTAAGAAATCCTGTGTTCTTTGTGTCCCCTCTCTCTTCTTTTGCCTAGGCTTTGATTTTCCTGGGGAATCTGTCTCGGACAGAAGCGCATGTTTTCTGAGCTTATTGCTTATGGGAAATGGTAGGAGTTTACGAAAACCAGGAAGAAGAAGCTGTCGTCTTGCTGACGGCTGACCAAGTGCAGGTGGGGCAGAGCTTTGAGTGATGTGAGCTTTGAAACCCATCTCCAAGGCAAAATTAAAAGTCAAAGCTTTGTCCTGTCACATATGGACATCGGATTCCCCTCATATACTTGGTAACTGAAGACCTAGGATGCACTCTCTCTTCTCTGACTCATTTGCACACGCTAAAAGTGAACATGTTTACTATCTGGGACTACAGAGAGAGAAAACTAAGCTGAACTGCTGCCACTTTCCTCCCAGCATGGTCAAGAAGAGCCTCCTAACCAGTTCCTCCAAATCCATTCCTTACTTCTGCAATACATTCTTCACTCAGCAGCAAGAGTCGTCTTTCTATCTTATCCCTTATGGTCTGGACACTTGGGGTTCTGATCAAGAATTGGTTGCCAGTTCCAATTTCCATAAGGGTGTCTCCTGCATATTCTAAGGTTCTTGCAGTTTGGGGTTTTATATTTAAGGCTTTGATCCATTTAGAGCTGATTTTTGTGTATGGTGATCGGTAGGGGTCTTGTTTTAATCTTCTGCATGTGGTCAGCCAGTCTTCCCAGCACCATTTACTGAATAGGCTCTTCTCTCCCCAGCAGTGAATGTTGGAGGTTTGTCAAAGATTAGTTGATTGAGAAATTGAGGTTTTTGCTTTCAGGGACCTCATCAACCTGATGAGCTTCTGCACAGCCAAAGAAACTATCAAGAGAGTGGGGAGACAGGCCACAGACTGGGAAAGAATATTGCCAACTGTATATCTGACAAAGGCCTAGCATCTAGGGTCTACAAGTAACTCAAATGTGCCTACAAGAAAAAACAAACAGTACCATTACAAAGTGGTTAAAATATATGAATAGACAATTCTTAAAAGAAGACACACGAGCAACCAACAGATACATGATGAATGCTCAGCCTCACTAGTCATCAAAGAAATGTAAATTAAAACCACACTGAGATGCCACCTAACTTCAGTCAGGATTGCCATCATCAATAACTCAAAAAACAACAGATGCTGGAGAGGATGTGGGGAAAAGGGAACACTTCTACACTGTTGGTGAGTGTAAACTAATACAGCCTCTGTGGAAAACAGTTTGGTGATTCCTAAAACTAAAAATCGACTTTCTATACGACCCTGCAATTTCCCTTCTGGAAATGTACCCAGAGGAACTCAAGTCACTCTACAAAAAAGAGATATGCACATGCATGTTTATTGCAGCATTATTCACAATAGCAAAAACATGGAACCAACCGTGCTGCCCATAGACTGAATAATAAAAATATGAGCCGGGCTCGGTGGCTCAGCCTGTAATCCCGTGCCTTTGGGAAGCTGAGGTGAATTGCCTGAACCCACGGGTTTGAGACCCGCCTGGACAGGTGAGACCTCATCTCTACAATAAATCAAAAAATTAGCTGGGCGTGGTAGTACACACCTGTAGTTCCAGCTATGTGGAAGGCTGAGGCGGAAGGATCGCCGGAGCCCAGCAGGTTGAGGCTGCGATGGCTGGGAGCGGCCACTGCACTCCAGTCTGGGCGACAGAGTGAGACTCCATTTCAAAAAAAATAAAATAAAATAAAATAAAAAATAAAAATGTGGCACGTATACAAGATGAAATATTATGCAGCCATAAACAGGGACAAAATCATGAACTTTGCAGCAACTTGGGTGGACTTAGAGTCTATAATACTGAGTGATCTATCCCAGAAAGAAAGAACTGGATACTATATGTTCTCACTCATGAGCGGACATTGAGCAATTGTCATAATACTATAAGAAAAGGATTGGAAGTAGTGGCAAACTTCCAGGGAAGCGGGGAGCACACCTCTTCAACAAGGATACCAGCATAATGAGTATTTGTATATCTAACCCTGAATTGTATACCACATCTTTAAAATAATAAAAAAAGAATCCTTCTAAAAATTAGAGTGGATTGTGTTACTACCCCACTTAGGATCCTACAATAACTTCTTATTGCATTCTTGGGCTCCCAAAACAGAAACTCGTATTGTGCCTGCAAAATGGCAAGGAACTATCCCATTTCTGACTCTTGTGTGACTCACGGTATTCTCTCAGAGCAGTTCTCAAGGTGGGGCTCAAGGAATCTGGGTTGTGCCTTGCACCCGTTCAAGAACTTTTAGGAGACTTCCCTCATCCAACTTTTAATGTGAGGCTGGATTATCTTCAAATGCTTCAGCCAAAACAACTTATGCAACATGTTGACTGCAGAGGCAGATGAGAATGTAGTTGTTCTATCCAAATGGACATTTAAGAGACTTGAGAAATGCAAAACAATGATTCAATAATTTGTCTTTGCTGTGAAGCATATGGTTATCTTTCATAAATACATATATAACTTATATTAGCATGTAATGGATGTAAGACTATTTAATAAATAAATAAGCAAATAAATAGTAGCTTAAAATGTCAGTTTTAATTTTTAATATGGCAGATATAACCCTCATTAATAAAATCTCTGTGAAGGCTTTAAAATATGAACACTACAAGAGAACTTGGAACCAAATCTTGAGAACCACTGCTCTCATGCATTGCTTTTTCAGTTCTTTGCACATACACACACTCTAAATTCTTTTTTTCTGCCTCAGGGTTTTTGCGCATGCTGCTAAGCTGACAAGAACACCCCTTCCATGTCTCAATGTTACTCCTTTCTATTATAAGGGTTTATGTTTCATTTTCTGTATCAGTCCTTAATTTTTCCTTTACTCGGGACCCTGATTTTTAACTTTTAAAAAGTTATTTATTTTTGTCTTCTCTTATAGAGTTAAAATTCACCGAAGCCCAGTTCTTGTCTATCTGATTCCTGGTGGCATCTCTGCAGTCCCTGGTATCTGGAAGGCCTCAGTAAGCATTTGCTTGCAAGTGAAGGGAGGAATGAATGAGATTAAGGGATGCCATGGCAGAACAGATTACTACACTAAATGTTCCGAAGCTTCTTTGTACATGTTCAAGTACACCAAGATTTGTATTTGTCTGGGAGGTTTTAAGTGAGTCTTGCCGAAGTTGGGAGGGTGCGCGTGGTTATGCGTCATGCTTTTGAATACCAAACCCTGGGCGTCTATGGAATTGCTCCTTCAGTCATACAGAATGGAGGACAGATGCCAGGGTGAGCCTGAGAATACTGCGCCTGCGAGGATGCCTCTGTGGGGGCAGATTGGGAAGAACCAGGACACAGGAGAGGGTAACAAAAGCAGTCAGAGCAGCGTTTCCCAAATAAATGCCATCCACTTTTCACAGGATTAGAGGCCCTTGGAAAACGCCAGAACCATATCCCTTGTGAAGAGTAAGTGAGAACCCTCAGCAATACACTGTGCAATCTCACTAAACGGATGAGTGCCAACCCAACGCCACTCATCCCAACAGCTCCATAGAAGCGTTCCCAGCATCCTGCAGGAGGAGGATGACTTCCACTTCCCTGGGGAAGAGAACGCTGGGAAAGAGAAGCACTGACGACAAGAGCCCACTCTCCAGTGGGTCAACAACCCCACAGGCAGTAGAGCTTCAGTACACATGTATTACAGCCAGTCACATGGCGAAAAACCACAGAAGCATCGAGAACTTTTGATTATATGGATGTAAATACAGAGCCATGCCTGGGATCTGTTTGTCATTTTCCAACTGAGTTCCTCCCCCCCGCCCCCAATCTCATTTCCTATGTTTCTCATCCTTTTAAGCAGTAGATGGTAAGGAGGAAAGATCTTCAGGTCATAGATTAGCCCAGGTTTTATGATGTAGGTTATTCAAGATCCGTCAAAGAAGGCAGAATCTCACTATACGACCTACAGCATAGTCTGTTACTTTATTTTCTAAATGTTCATTGAAATCCTACTCTGCACTGGACCCCATTCATATTCCTACAGATGAGATGACAGGCGACAGCAGACAGAGTCCCTCCCTGGAGGAAAGTAAAAGCCAATTTGTCCCATTTGTATGGGGGAGAACTCAGACTATTTTTAGAGGCCTTTGTATGGCGGGACTCACCCTGGCCCAGAAGCTGGAAGGCTTATCTTTAAGTCTAGTTGTGGCATACACTTTGCTATACCTTTCCCATAGATTTAAATTTTTAAGGCAGAATGCTGGCTTGAATTATCCTAAATTCTACTATAAATATATTTCAAAGAAATTGTTTTCAAAGTAAATACACTTGGAGTGTAGAACATAGTATGAAATTCATCCCGCTACTCTATAGCAGCTATAAGAAACAGTAAGGTACCATGTAAAGTTTTTAGGAAAATGACTCAAAATCCCAGTAATAGTCTTTGGTTTGAGTCAGTGTTATATGTTAACTTTTTTCATATAATGTTTCTGCTTTCTAGCTTCCCTCTCTGAAAATGAAACCTCACTACAAAAACAAAGAGCAGAATAGCTTAAACCTCCTGGTGCATACGATAAAGAGAGAGAGCGCCTGTTGGTCCTAGCAGTGGGTGGAGATCATCACATACTTAATTTTCATTCAGTGAGGGGGCTCCGTTTTCTTCTGTCACAAATTTCTGACTGTTTCTCAATTCTGTCTCATTCAAGTTTGAATGGCTCCTAGCAGAGAAAAATGCCGCATCCAAGACTCTCTATAGTTCCTTCTGTTGAAGTAGGAGCCGGAAGCGTTGAGACTGGAGTAGGATGATGAGAGCAGGGTCAGGGATTTGACCACAGGGAGACTCCTCCCTTGGAGAGGAGAATGCGGCTGGCTTGGGTGTCTTCAAGGCAAGGCATCGAGACTTGTACGTTAATGTCAATGAGTTTGGGAATGCTGGTTTTTAAAATTTGTCCTGCCAATTTCACGCTAAGGCCTACAAACTCCCTGGATCTTTAGGTATTGCCAGTGTCTGGATTAGAAAATTAGGTTGTCTCTCTGGACTTTGAAGATGAAAGCAACACCTTTATCAAAAGGATTTGCCAACTAAGACTCATGAAAAAACGTCAGTGTTTGAAAACACAGGGAAGTGATGTGCCCTGTTGTCCAAACGCTCACCCCTCCATTGCTGCTCATGGTCAGCTGATCTCCAATATTTTGGCTTTCGACTTCAATATATGAGGCAAATATGTAAGTTTTGCCCTTCATATTTTCATCTGTGAAGCTGTGGACTATGTTATTGATCAATTTTGGGTTTAAAACTTTACTCATACAATCTATAATCTGATCTTTTGCATGCTACTTACATCTAGCAAATTCTAAGAAAAGACAATACAGTAAGAATTGAAAATAACTGAATAGCAGTCTGCTGCCTGATCATATAATTTTGCAATTTCATCATATTTGGAAAACTAAGCAGCATTAAATAGATGAATATGTTGATCAAGAAATGATGGACTCTGGGTTTTATGGAGGAGATCTCAGCATAAACCTATTTCCTTTATATTACATGTGAACTAGAGGAATTTCTCAGAATATGAAGCATCCAAGGTTGCATTTTATTGTTAATATTTAAAATAGAATGCTTGAATGTCATTTTTGAATAAAATGATTTTTAATAAAAATTATATTTTTGTTCTGTAAATCATTATACTAATTTAGTTGGGGTTTTTGTTGCTATTCTACTTATGAATAATGTTTTCCCCAATAATTTATTTAAGTTTATTAATTTAATTAAGGTTATTCACTTAATGGTTGCCATTTTATAGTTTTGTTATCAATATTTTATCTTCCTTTAGAACATGCTGGAAACTTCCTGATACCAGGAGCCTTTGTACCATATGAAAACTAAAATTTATAGCTATATTCCTTCAGTAATGTTACATATAAGGTGGGGATAAAGACAAGCAATCCTCTGCTGGGACTACCTTTGCTGTTGCTTGGAGGCGTTGGGTGGTGACTACCAGCATTGAGTGGCTAGTGGAGTGACTTGTCCTGCCCCCGTTGTCAGGAGAAGAAGGGAGAAGCAGCTGCATGTTTGTTGTTCCTGAAGACTGACACCTGCCTGGCTGCTGAAGAAGTTTCCCTGCTGGCTATGAGGATATTTTTCAGCCCCATTAGATTTTTTTCATTCATCTTGCACCAATAACTCTAGGAACCAAGCTGATGGTTTAAAGATTGCATAAATGTACATGTAACATGAAATGTTATTATTGTCATCTTACTAATATGGAAAGTTGTGTTAATGCTGGAAATCATCTACCCCAGTGAATGATCTAACCTGACTTTCTGATGTGATCACTTGTGATGGTTTGGAGAAGGAAGTGGTCCTGCTTTTGCAATGGCACACAATCTACTTTTAGAATAATCCTCCTGCTGATAATAATTAGAAGAGCTAGACTCTACACAGCTCATTTTAAGGCATTGGAAAGCTGTTATGATTAACACAGCCAAGATTACAGGCAGGGAGAAATAGATAAGCCTTATGCTTAGCATCACTTTCCTGCTGGAGGTGTTTATTGATACCAAAGAGACCCGTGGTAACCTGAGTCTCTAAGCAGAGGGTTTGGCCAAATTGCATGACTAGGGGCATAAGATTAGAATTAATGACCTCTTGGGGAAAAAAGTTCCTTGGTGAATACCAGTGACTTTCGGTTGAGATCCCAAAGGGTTGTATGCTAGGGAAAACTGGAAATAGCTCTATTCACACAACTAATAAACCATAGTTTTGCGTTATATCAATTTCTGATTGGATTGAGAGTTTTTTGTCTCTAATCCTACATTCTTGGAAGAAGAAAAATAAATATTTTCTGAAGGAAGATGACATAAACAGAGTCTCAGAGTAAAGTTATAATCTTCCATCTAAAATGTCTGCAATTCAAGCAAATTAAGCAAGATTACAACAAGATAAATCTAACCAAAACCAGGAAAAAATAACAGTCAATAGAAATAGATGCATTGGGATTATCTAATAAGAATGTAAATTAATTATGATTAAAATTCTTAAAGAATTTAGCAAGAAGTTATGTTTGGAGCATAAATAAAAATTATTTTAAAAATCAAGTGGAAATTTTAGAATTGAAAGCTACAGTAATTGAAATTTTGAACTCAATTCATGGAATTAACAGCATAATATACTTGATGAAAGAGAAAATTAATGAACTGACAAATGGATCAGGAGAAAACATCAAGGTTGATAGAGATACAAAGTAATAGATAAAACATAAACAATTATAAGATATATATGAGGTACAGTGCAAAACTCTCATATGTGAAACAGAAATTCTGGAAAGAGAGGATAGAATACCAAAAAGATAACACAGCCTAATTTACACAGAAAACTGAATTAGTTTTCTGATACTAATTCATAGTATCAGAAAACAATAAAACTCCATATTAAAAATGCTTAAAGAAAGTAATTGCCAAAATAGCGAAAAAAATTCAAAATGAGGGTAAATAGAGGACACTTTTAGATAAACAAAAAAATTTTAAAATGCTGTTAACAGATAGATCTACATTAAGGAAAATGCTAAAATATTTTTTAGTCAGAAGTAAAATGATCTGATTGCAGTCCAAAGATACATGAAGAAATAAAGAGCAACCACAGCTCAATATGTTAGTAAATTGAGTGACCATTGACTATAAAATAACAACTAAAATATCTTGTAAGACAATATATTTATAATAAACAATTATATTTAATAAATGTTCTTATAGCACATTATGTCATATATGTTTTGTGTTGTATAGCATATAACACATATAATATTAATATAACTTCACCCATAATAAAACATCAATGCGAGGTATAATTTGAGCTAAAACATTGGTAAAAGGCTGAGATTTTGAGAAATGGAAATATTACACTTGATGTTAAATTTAAATGTCAAGTAATCTCATACTAACCATACTGTAATCTCATACTAACCATAAAGAGTGATCGAAGAATGTATAGCAAGTCAATAGGGGAAAAAAAGAATAATATTAAATACAACTTAAATAAATTTAAGAAGAAAGTCATAGAAGAAAGGGAAAAGATAGAAAACAATAGTAAATTAGAGGGTCCACCTCATTAGTAATTACATTGAGATTTAAAAACAGTAAATGGTACCATTAGTAGTCAAAGATTATCAGACTATATTAAAAATTAAACCCAACTGCATGCTGCTTTCAAAAGTCACATCCAAAATATGAGGACACACAAAGGTTGAACATAAATGAAGAAGAAATATATACAATGCAAAAGCAAAAGGAAAACTATCAAAATTTTTTAAAAGATTGGTGCCTAGGCCTAGCATTGGTATCATCATTTTTAAAATCATGGTTAGAACGTAGGCAACTGATAAATTACAGCCGCTTGTGGTGATTCTGATGAACATTCATGGCTGAAAACTAGATCTAGTCTGGGTTGTTTATTTTACTGATAAAGAAACTGAGACCTGAAAAGAAAATGACTTACCATAGTTAGTTATTATTTGTTCAATATTGAGGGACAGCTTTTATAAGCTAAATGATTACCAAGGTATGTTTCCTTTATTTATAATTTTAAAAGTTACGTGTATGTACAGAAATATCTACAAAACAGAAAAACAAAAAACTTTACAAAATGTACAAAATAAAATACTATAGTTCATGCCTAACAATAGATGATAGAACATATGGCATATGTACACACACACACACACACACACACACTGGAATACTACTCAGGCATGAAACAGAAGGAAATTCTGACATTTGAGGGAGCATGGATGAACCTGTAGATTATGTTACAAAGTGAAATAAGCCAGACACAGAAAGACAAGCACCAGATGATTTCACTCATATGTGAAATCTAAAAAAGTAGATTTTTTAGAAATAGCGAGTAGAACAGTGGTGACAAAAGGCCGAGGGAAGGGGGCTGAGGGCACCAGGAGAGGTAGTTCAATGAGTATAAAATTCCAGTGAAACAGGAAGAGTAAGTTTCTGGTGTTCTACAAGACACTAGAATAGAAGATTCAGAATATTATCACCACCAGTAAATCATCAATGTTTAACGTGAAGTATATGGTAATTTTCCTAATTTGATTGTTATACAATGTATACATGCATTGAAACATCACACTCTAGCCCAAAAATATGCACAAATATGTCAATAATAAATAAAAAAGTAATTACTAAAAATGCCATAGATCAAAGGAGTAAAAGATCAGTTACATAAAGTTAGTCTCCAGAGAATCAGGGTTTTTTTAAAAGTTAGATTATTAAAAAAAAAAAAAAAAAGGTTTGGGGAAGGTTTAGAAGTGGAAGGAGTACATAACATTGCAATTGTTGCAATGCCCTTAATAACAAAGTAAAGTGCTAGTCTGCTTCTTCATAAAGTGTTCATCCTGTGCTTTAAAACACTCTTTTTGACATGAGATATTTTTGAAATGCCAATTTCTAAAGTTAACAGGAGTTTTCAGAAAAACTATGCCTACAAAGATTGTGGGACAAGAGACTGCCTTTTCTGGTTCTCCTCTGCGTTTTATGGCCTCTCTTGCAATAAGGGATGGTCCTGGACCGGGTCTAGGCAATAGATGCAGCAGACATGACAAGCAGCACCTCCAGGCCGCCCAGGAATATCTCCTGCACATTCTCCATCCACTGAGCCAGCGGAGCGGGTGAAGCCACATGACAGAGAGTGTGGGTCTCTCAGGACACCTGCGTAGGACATGCAAAACTCCTTTATATAACTTGAGGAAGAAACGTGCTTCTGAAGTGCCAAGCCACTGTTGTAGTGTAAGACTGTGCGTTCATCGATGCATCTCCCCCGTCATTAGGGCTGACCTCTCCTCATGCCTGACCTCGCTTATTTGAGGTGCATTCTCTGACCTACTTGGCCCTCCTCACTCTAAAGCACCACTTTCACTTCCCTCCCAGGAGCTGTCGTGCAGAATTGATCATACACACACCAACCCCTTAATCAGGGCATGAGGAGAGGCAAGAACAGACTTGCTTTCCACTGCGCAAATTATCCAGCAGAAGCACACAGCACAGAGGTCTTTTGGGAGGAACTTCCAAAAGAAAAATGAACCTGAGAGTGGTTACAGTTTTTATCCACAATTTCAACAAACTGCACTCAGATTCAACCAAGTAAATACTCGGAGATGTTGCTCCTTCCTCCAGTGTATGCCTTCATTTATGTTGAACTTCACAGCTTACAAAGTGCAGTCTACAAATTCGTTCTGTGATTCCCACAGTGGTGCTGTGAGAAGCCGAGGCTGGTTACACATGAATTTACACATATGGTGGAGGCTGTTCAGGACATTTCATTGCATTAGTTTCCTAATACAATAGAACTCATGTTAAAAATTAACTTGGTCAAAAACAACACAAATTTACCATTTTACAACTTTGAAGGCAAAAGTCTAAAAATCAAGGTTTTGTCAGAACTGTATACATCATGATGGTTCTAGGAGTATTCCATTACCTCATTTGCTTCAGATTCTAGAGGCTACCAGCATTCCCTGACTTCTAGCCCCTTCCTCACACACCCCCCACTCTGTGACCATGACCACATCTCATTCACTGACTATATTCCTTCTGTCTCCCCTTACAAGACTCTTGTGATTCCACCACTGATTCCATGCAATAATCTTGGATAATCTTTCCATCACACTGTCCTTAATTTATTACCTCTGCAAAATCCTTTGCCTTGTAAGGTGCCATATTCACTGGTTCTAGGACTATGAACATGGATCTTAGTGATATCACTCTGCCTAGCATACCCACAAATATATAGTAAGTTATGGAGGAAAGTCTGAGCCTACAAAGGTCAAGTCTTTCCACTCTACAGTGACACTTCTTCTGAGGAAGAAGTTTCTCAAATATCAGTAACAGCTGAAAAAAGTGAAGCATCTCTTGCTATCTGTCCTTCTGAGTGTTGGTGCCTGAGTGAGTGAGCATTCTCTCACTCCAGAGCCATATAGAAAAAATCAACAACACAGGAAGCAAAGACGTGAGTGTGTGAAGTGGTATTCGGGTTCCCTCCTGTGCCACACAGATCAGTTCTCAACAAGTATTTGATCTACTCAAAAATAGATGAGTTTTTTGAGAGGCAAGCAAAGCGCATGGATATTCAATCAGTAAGATATCACAGGTTATGTATTATGCACTAATACCCTAACCCATTATGCATGACCTAAAGTTGTGTTCTATACACTACCCAATACATTTGTCATACCAACTACTGAAGTCGAAAAAACAAATCAAAATTCTGAAAATAGCTAACTTTGAAAGAGACAAAAAAAGACATATGCATTGGGGGATGTGCGTGAATGGAACAGTTACCATCAAATCCATTTTGACAATGTTACACCTAGAAAATATTATTTTCAGGATCCAGTCTTTCCTCAGTCAATTGCTTCAGGGTGCGTTTAGGTTCCATCTGCTTGCCTCATGCCACAGTCTATTTTTTCAACTTGAAAATGATCTAACTTATTACTTAATAAACTTCTATTTCATTTAGGTTTTTTAAAAATAAGTATTTAATAGTTTAACCTCTTTAGTGGCATTTTAAGCTAAAGTCCTTAATCTGTAGTTTACCACCAATGACAAGTTAACTTTTGGGTTTTGAAAACACTAAAACTTTTAAAAACAATTTTTCAACCCTTGTATTAATGACACTTAGTTATTACTACAACAGTAAGAAATAAAGTTTCTTTAATTGGAAACTAATAGATAGAAATAAACATTCTTATAAATGAAACACAGAACACAGTCCTTACATAGTGTTTTTTTGTGTGTTCAAATTGTCCTTTATTTGTTTTTTGCTATGTGAAGCTTAAGCAATTATTAAAAGGCCTGTACACTCTTTGGTTCTAGTAAGACACAAGTTAGTATGTTCCATAAATTCCATCATTTATGTTTTTCTTTTTTAAAAAAAGAAGACAATTTCAAAAGAGAATTCAAACTGAATGATACTCCTAGATGTCTAGCCCTTTTCTTTAGGCATCATCCATTTGAAAAAATATCTCTTCTCTCCACTACCACTAGTCTCCCATAAACAACAGTAGCAGTTATTTTTTATACCTGGTTTCCAGAACTTGGCACTATTGGAAATCATTTAGGTAACCACTCGTCTCGGTTTTACCAGGGTGATTATACTTCTAAAGCACAATCCTAATGATGTCTTCTGCCCTCTTCTCTTCACATGCAAGTTGAAGTCCAACATTTTTAGACAGTAAACAAAGGCCCTTTTAATTTGTTTCTCACCAATACTTTCAATATCACTCCTTTGTTCCCACTTAACGTTTTAAATAATGGAAAAATTAAATGCCCTGCAATTTTCCAATGTACTAAGCTGTTGCATATCTTTGAACATCTATTTGTCCTGGCTACCTTGTTCTTGTCTTGCTGCTTACCGAATGAAGTCTTAATCAACTGTCAAAATCCAGTCCACCTGGAAGTTCTTTTGATAAAAATTCAAGATTTAAAAAAACTCTTGAGTTTCACTTTTTTTACATTTCAGTAACACCTTCACACTGTACTGAATTTGTTTACATCTGTTTCCCTACTTGGTCAACAAGCAATTTGATGTCTAGTCTTTCTGTCCTCATTACCTCAAACAATCTCAGGAATATTGTTGGATTGCAGCATTGAATTAAAGCATGACAATGCAGTGAGAACGAGATATTTCTTAGTCTACCTTTTAATACAGACAAAATCCAGATAACTTATATAAAAGTTATCTCTCTGAAATTCGTCCACCATAAAGCCACCAAAATGGACTACAGTTAGATTCTGTATTTGTGATTCACCTATTTGTTCTCACTCTGTAGACATGTGTCCTTTCTGCAGTTTATTTACAACCATAATTCTCATTGTTGTCCATTTTTTTCTGTTTAAAATAGCTCCCAAACACAGTACTGAAGCATTATCTAGTGTTCCTAAGTGCAAGAAGGCTATGGCGTGCCCTACAGAGAAAACACCTGTGTTCCACAAGTTTCCTAAGGAATGAATTATCATGTTGACAGTGAGTTCAATGTTAACAAATCAACACATATACTAAATAAGGTGTCTTTAAGCAGAAACACACATAAAACAATGTTATATATTGATTAGTTGATGAAAATATTGTGACCAGAGGCTCACAGGAACCTAACCTTGTGTTTCCCCTAGAAACAACAGTTCAGAATTTGTTAATTAAGTGTGAGGAGTCACTTTGTAAAGCATGATTACTATGAATAACATGAATCAACTGTATTATGTGTTATTATGTTTCTAAATTATACATACAAAGCAGGAATTGAAAGGTGTACTTTCCTGCTTAAAACCCAAACCACTGATTAGAAGTAGCATTTACACTTCTCTTCTTCATCACTGTCCTTTTTCAAGGACAAAAACATCTGGAAACAACCCATGGAATTGACAGCCTGCATCCAAGACAGACTTAGACTTTGTTTAGCTTGTATAGTATAAAATATTGTCTAGAACAATATCTTGACTTTTTTTAACATACTCCATTCACTAGCCAATGAAATTCACTGAGTGCCATATCTTCTGGAAGACAGAATGAAGCAAGACTTGATCTGTTTTGTCACTGAGCCTAGAACAGTTGTGGAAGATCTACAATGAGACTAGTATTGGATCACAAATTTTTTCAAGATCTGATGAAGGCTATGGATTCTCTTTTTCAAAAAAACTAAAAAGTGCAGAAACCTACACAATTTTATACACATTTCCTGAGGGATCATAAACTCCCTGAAACATACTCTTGGGTGATAACTTACACAGTAAGAACCCCTAGGATTGAGAATGACACCAAAGCATCTAGACCTGTGTGTGATGCACTTCAAGTTCTCCCTACTCACCCCCAAAACTCTTACTATGATCCCCCCATTTAGGGATTTCCATTGTCCATCCTGACTGTGAGGCTGGGCTGAAACCACTCCCAGGCTCCACTCAGATGTCAAACCCTCCAGTCCACTAGGATTTAACAAATTCCATTGCCCACATACTCTAAAGCAATTCTAGGTGCTATTGTCTGAGGGCATAGATCCCAGAAATAGTCATGAAGCAGGCAAGTTGACCACTAGCTGTCTCATAGTGGATATCTACCATGTTCTCAACAAGGAAGAACTAGGAACACAATGCACAAGCCCCACAGCAAACTAACCTTGGGCTTGGTTTAGTACAAGCTCTGCATTTGCTATGAATGTCAGCCTGGGCCTGCAACGAACCACTTTAATAATCAATGTTCTCAATGAAATGTGTTGGTAAAGATGCTGGGTTTGCAGACATATAGTAACAATTAAAAGGGATAACACAGGCAAAGTGTCTGTTACAGCCAGGCATATCGTAGGTCTTTCATATGTTAGTATCCTGCCCCTACGTACAGTGGGGGGTGCAGTGTTTTCAGAGTGGGTACTGATCAGGCATTGCCTCAGTTAAAAAAAATGTGACTGAGCCTTATACATATACCATTATGGATGTACGTAGGCATGTACAATTATTACTAAAATACTATAATAACTATAAAACAAACATAAGAATAAAAATTTAAAAATACTTTTTATGAGTAGTATAAAACTTTTTTGAAATTGTTTTCAAAGTGAGAAAATATCTTCAAATATGATATTATTTTTAAATTTTTCATCTGATCCTTTATGATAGACAATTTTGAACTCTATTTCTGAGCTTGATTTATATTGACACTTGCCTTTAGGCCTCATGTAACATACCTCATAAGGATGCATTTACCTACAACAAAGGGGCATTAAACCTCTACGTTGGCAACAGTAACCAAATTAAGAAACACGTTTTTCCTTTCTGTCAGAATCTTTCCCAAGTTTTTATCAAAATTTAGCTAATCAATGTCTGTCATTCTGAAATGTAAAGAATTGCTTTTGAAAACCAATAAGAAGTGTGTGCATATACATGCAAACACAAGCACATATATATAAATGGATTCATCTCTACTGAATGATTCAATTTGTCAATTTTAAAAATTGCTTATGAATTTTTGTTTCAAAAATTTAAAGTGTATAAGTCTGAGTTTTTATAGTTTACATATTACTTATAGTAATTATTTTAGCTCACATAACAGTAATATTTTCAAACACCAATTTTCAAAATGCTCTTTTCATAGTACAAGTTTCTTTTTAAAGTAATTCTTTCTAACTAATTGTTGCAATATTAATTTTGCTCTGAAGCAAGATTAAGTATATTCATGTTTCCAAAAAATATCTTGTTGGTACTATACTATTTTAACCACTGTAATCAACTAATAACAAATTTGGAGTTGAGTCCTATTGCAAAATAATAATTTAACTTATGGCTGAAACTCTTCTAAAACACTACTATAAGATAAAAAATTGACTTCTTTGTGATACAGATTATTTTCATAGTAGTCCCATTTGATTACAAAGCATTATCAAATATTGAGATATAATTTGTGATCCATTTACTAAGGCCCTCATAAACTTCAGTAGAGCACAAGATGTCAAAAGCCAATGGAAGAGTAAGGGATCCAATGTCAAGCCCTGTGCACTTCAGACTGCTCATTGTCTGTGGGATACTGTGTGTGACACATGATTGACTTTGGAAGAAAGAGTGTGTGTACACTCAAATATATACTTTTTACATAGAAAACAATGTATTTATAACTAGATTTAAACATTTTTCTTATACCCCAATATCTTTTGAATCTCCTAAAAGATGGACATTCAACTTCAGATACCAATATTCTAGGGTCCCACGTCAATGTTCAAATTCCCCTAAAGGATCAGTTGTTAATTTAGGGAGATTAGGTAGAACTTAGCTGAGACCTGAACATAATTTGTAAACACACTGTTTCTTAAGTTCTGAATGAAAAGCATGATGAGTAATTAAATTAACAAATACATATAGCTTTATAATAATGCATTTTATATGTGTAACAATTATATATATAAATTGTTAATCTAATAAACACATACACATATATACATATAGCTAACTTAGCACACACACGAGCACACTTTGATTTTAATTTTTATAATTGTTCTGCTGGTATAGTTAGTATAACTGGTATTTAAGTTTCTTTTTTTTTTTTTAGTTGGAGTGTCACTCTGTCACCCAGACTGGAGTGCAGTGGCACACTTCCGGCCACCGCAGCCTTGACCTGCTGGGTTCTGGCGATCCTTCCACCTCAGCCTTCCAAGTGCTGGAACTACAGGCGTGCGCTACCACGCCCAGCTAATATTTTGATTTATTACAGAGATAAGGTCTTGCCAAGTTGCCCAGGCGGGTCTCGAACCTGCGGGCTCAGACAATCCACTGACCTCGGCCTCCCAAAGTGCGTGATTACAGGCTGAGCCACTGAGCCCGGCCGGTATTTAAGTTTCATAGATGAAATAGTTTTAACAAGCATTATTGTTTCATGACTAAATCAGATATTTGTCTTTTCTCTCCTTACTTTTTAACTTCCCCATCATATATAATTAGCCTTAATGGTTAAAATATCTTTAGAATCATGTAGCGTGTTTCTGTAGTTGTAGTCATTGCCATATACACATCAACAAATTGTAACATACAAAGATTTTGTATTTGGCTACCAAAGAGCTGATATTACTTTATTCTTTGGTCTCAGTTTGAACAAACTCATTTCTAGACCTTGATAAAGTTATTGTGTGCTCTGTGGCAAGCCAGGTACTGAATGCTCTGAGGATGAAAAGCTCTTTGGGCAGGTGTCTATTGTCTTTCTTCTCTGAATATGATGTGAAGTTCACCATCTCTCTTCTGTGAAGAGGACAAAGCAGAAGGATGCGAAAAGGGTGTGTGGAAGGGTGGTAGAGTGAGCTGTATCAACTAAAGGTTTCAGGATAGACACACTAAAACAGAAGAAATAGGGAAAAGTGGAGCTTCTGCTTCCCACCAAGGTGGGGTAACAGCTACCAAACTTGCCTTCCCTCCAGAAACAATCAATCAAAAATGTAAACAGAGAAATTGCATAAAACAGTGGTTTCCAAGACAGTAGACATGAGACAATAAGGTGATTCCTGAGAGATGGAAAACAAGATACTTACCCTAGTATATTGCCTTCAGAGAGGTTCCAGGATGTGTTGTCAAGAAGAAAAACCAGGAAGAGTGCACTGAGTTGAGGAGACAGAGACAAGTGTCCAGTAAGACCAAGGCAACTCAAGTTCTCAAGACGGAGCATTGGAGAGAGGGAAGTTACAGAAAGATAAGCCTGGAGTTGCATAGAAGTTCCCCCAAGAGCATTTAAAGGGATATTGACCAGCAAAGTTTAAGAGGAAACTACCTGAGGCTAGAGAAAGAACCATCTAAAAATATTCGCAGGGACAATATGCAGCACTCACCTAGGGCAGGAATAATGCTGTTCCCATCAGCTAGGGTGCTAAGCCCTATAATTCATGGCTCATTGGGCACAGTACTCAGAAATGTCTTGACCTAGTAGCAAAGAATTATTAGTTACAGGCTGAATATTATTCAGATGCTACCTGTTAGATCAAACTGTTTCCAAGTAGCCTAGCTGCTAACAAGAGAAAAGCTCACAAATATTTTTAGAAATGCAAATCTATCCAGTACCAAAAGGTAAAATTTATAATGCCTGAAATTACATTAAAATTTTCCAGACATTAAAAAAAAAAAACAAACAGAAAAATGAAATCCACGGTGAGGAGAAAAATAAATCAATCCAACCGTTGCAGAACTGACACTTTTGTTAGAATTCTAGGAAAGAACAGTAGAAATAATTATTATAATTGCATTTTATATATTCAAAACGTTAAATGGAGATAAAAGATATTTTGAAAATCTAAACCAAATTGTTACAAATGAAACCTATGATATCTGAGATGAAAAAATGTACTGGATATAGTTGATGACGTATTAGACCTTGCAGGAAAAAAAATTAGTGAATTAGAAGCCATAACAATAGGAACTATCTACATTAAGCACACAGAAAAAAGAATTAAAAATATGAACAAAATACAAATGAGTCCTGGGATAAATTCTAGTAGGTTCATATAAATGTAACCAGAGTAACCAAAGGCAAGGAGAGAGATGGGACAGAAAATATATACTTAAAACTGTTGACAGAAAATTGTCTCAATTTGATTAAAACTTTATTTAATTTATTTTTTTTGATATGATGTTTTACTACCATTATTTATTTCATGAAAGTATTTCTAGATCAAGGACCAATATGATGAAAACTTTAAACCCATAGATCTAAAAAACAAAACAACAACGAAAGACTCAAGCACAGGAAACCTGAAAAATTACATACAACTCAGAATAACTAACTTGCTTCAAATTAGCGATAAATAGAAAATTTTAAAGACAGATAATGAAGTTGGGCTAGGTGGCTCAGCCTGTAATCCCGCGCTTTGGGAGGCTGAGGTGAGTGAATTGCCTGAGCCCGCAGGTTCAAGACCTGCCTGGGCAACTTGGCGAGCCCTCATCTCTACAATAAATCAAAAAATTAGCCGGACTTAGTAGCGTGCACCGGCAGTTCCAGCTACTTAGAAGGCTGAGGTGGAAGGATTGCTGGAGCTCAGCAGGTCGAGGCTGCGGTGGCTGGGAGCGGCCACTGCACTCCAGTGTGGGTGACAGAGTGAGACTCCAACTCAACAACAACAACAAAAAAGGACAGATAATGAGGGGAAAAAAGGTGTGATGGAACAAGGAGAAGAAACATAACATTTATCATTAAAAAATTAAGCATGAAGATAGAAGAGCACCATCTCTAAAACATTTAAAGGAGAAAAGAGATCACATTAGCTCCAAATTATTTGCCCAGAGAAAATATTCAAAAATGAAATAAAACAAAAACTTTTTTGAATACAGAAAAACTGAAATTATATATATCACTAGAAGACTGGTCCTGAAGAAATGTTAAATTAAGTCTTCAGACAGAGGGAACATATTTGCAGATGTAGATATTCACAAGCTAACAAAGAACATCAGAAATGGAAATTATACAGATAAATACATATTTTCTCATGAGCTAAGTCTCTTTAAAACAAATGCCAGTTTAAAAGCAATGTGATGTGTCATTTGTAACATATATAAAGTAAAATTTGTGATAATAGTACAAAGGCTAAAATGAAAGAAATGGAAGTACAATATTGTGAGATTCTTAACTGTATGTGAAGTGGTATAATATCATTTGATAATAAATTTTTAAATAATAAAGATGTAGTTTATAAATTCAAAGCAACAACTAAGATCCAAGATTATAGTAGCAACTACAAGAGCTATAGTTACTAAGCCAATAATAAAAATAACATGGAAGCATTGATAAATATCCAATTAATCTAAAACAAGGAAAAAAGTAAGAAACAAGAAATGAAGAACAAATGGGATAAACATAGGAAGACGGTAGACTTAGAACAGCTACATTAATGCATTAAATGTAAATGGTCTAAAAAAATAACGAAAAGGCAGAAGTTATTGAGTTAGATTTAAAAAAAGATCCAACTATACACTGCCTACAGAAACACATCTTATATATAAAGATAAAAAGTAGATTAAACATAAAAAGATGAAAAAGATATACGATGCTTTCACTAGTCAAAAGAAAACTGAAGTGGCTGTGTTAGCATCAAAGTAGTTTTTAGAGCAAAGAATATTACCAGGGTAAGTAAGGTAATTTAATAACAAATTAATCAAGAGGAAATAACATTCTTAACTAAATATAATATAATAAATATAATAACTGAGCTTTAAAATTCATGAAGTAATACATAAATTTTTAAAAAATAAAATAAAATACTTGAAGCAAAAACCAAAAGAACTACAAGGAAAGCTAGACAATTTATAATTATTGGCAGAAATTTCAGCACTCCTCTCTCAATAATTGATAGAACAAGTAGGCATAAAATCAGTATGGATATAAAACATTTGAACACTATCAACTGACTAAATCTAACTGATGCTTATAAAACACTCCATCCAACAATAAGAGAATACATATTCTTTTCAAGTACACACTGAACATTTTACCAAGGTAGATTGTCTCTTGGGGCATAAAACAAGTCTCAATTAATTTTTTTTAAGATTAAGCATTACAAAATATATCTTTGACCACAATGAAAATAAATAAATTAATAAAGTTCTTTGAAAAATACCACAAATATTAGGAAACTATGTAACACATTTTAAAATAACTGATGGGCCAAAAAAGAAATAAGAAAAATCATTCAAAAATGAAAAATCATTCAAAATCAATTTGTGAATTGCAACTAAAGCAATACTTGGGGAATTTACAACAATTGATGCATATATCTAAGAAAAACAAATATCAATAACTTCAACTTCCTCCTTAAGCAACTAGAAAAAGAAGAAATTAAACTCAAAGTAAACAGATAAAGAAAATTGTAAAGATTGGGGTAAAAATCAATGACATAGAAAACATATAACAATAGAGAAAAATCAACAAAACCACATGCTTGTTCTTTAGAAAGATAAATAAAATTGATAGATTCTCAGCTAGTCTTTAGGCTGATCAGGAGAGAGATAGACAGAGAGAAAGAGATAGAAAGGAGAGAGGAGATGGGGGGGAGATTAACTACCAATACCAAGAATGAGAGAGAAAACATCAGTGAGTCCACACTTATTAAAGTGTTAATAAAGAACCATTTTGAACAACTTGAATGAATAAATTGAACAACTTAGATAAATGGAATATTTTCTTTGAAAGGCATAATCTACCAAGCTCATTCAATAAGAAATAGGTATTTTGAATAGCCTTATATCTACTAAAGAAATTCAAATTGTAGTTAAGAATATTTACTCAATGAAAACTCCATGTCCTAGTGGCTTTGGTAGTGAATTGAACCCAATATTTAAGAAATAAATAATGCCAATTACCACATGCATTTATCCAAGAAATTTAAGAGGAAGGAGTACTTTTCAACTCATTCTATGATGCCAGCATATCTCAGGAAAATAAATCAGACAAAAATACGACAAGACAAGAAATGCAAAAGTTCTAAAAAAAAATTAACAAAGTAGCTGGGCTTGGTGGCTCATCCTGTAATCCCGCGCCTTTGGGAGGCTGAGGTGAGTGGATTGCCTGAGCCCGTGGGTTCGAGACCCACCCGGGAAACTTGGCGAGACCTCATCTCTACAATAAATAAAAAGAAAATTAGCCAGGCGTGGTAGCGCGCGCCTGTAGTTCCGGCTACTTGGAAGACTGAGGCAGAAGGATCGCTGGAGCCCAGCAGGTCGAGGCTGCGGTGGCCAGCAGTCTGGGCGACAGAGCGAGACTCTAACTCAAAAAAACAAACAAAAAAAAAAAAATAAAAAATTAACAAAGTGAATCAAACAGCATATAAAAAAGTATAGTACACCAAAACCGAGTAAGTTTTAATCAAAGTTAGTTTAACATTTGAAAGTCTACAATACTCAGTGATCTATCACAGAAACAAAGATCTGAATACTACATGCATTCACTCATAAGTGTACCCTGGACATTTGTCATAATACTCTAAGAAAGGGATTGATAATGGTGGGATACTGCAGGGGAGACACATAACATCAATTAGGATATCCAAACTTTACCTGCACAATGACCACTTATGTACCTAGCCCTGAATTGTATGTACCCCACGTCTTTTAAAATAATTAAAAAAGAAAGTCAATCAATGTAACTTATTGCAAATAAATCAAAAAGAAAAAAATCCACATTATCATTAATAGATCCTAAAAAATTATTTCACAATATATAACATCCATTTCTGATTAAAACACTCAACAAACTAGGAATAAAAGAGAACTTTCTTTAACCTAATAAAGGGCATAGACATAAAACCTACAAAAAAATTGATCCACAAGATCAGGAACAAGATAGGATTTGTTTTGTTACAACTTCTACGCAACATTATACTGGACATTTAACCAGTGCAATAAGGAAAAAGAAAGAAATAAAGGGCATACAGATTGAGAAAGAAGTGAAACTTTATTTATAGATAATATAATACTATGTGTAGAAAATATGATGGAGTCTATAAAAAATTACTAGAACTAAAAGTGAGTTTAGCAAGGTGGCAGTATACAATATCAATGCTAAAAAGTCAATTCCATATGCCAGCAGCAAATCAGAGTCAAAAAATTTAAATGTAAAGTATCACTTATTGTAATATCAAAATATTAAATGCCTAAGTAGAAACTTGACAATAATGTGCAGAACCTATACTATCAACGATGTAAAAAAGCACTTTCCTAGAGAGATTAAATGTAAATATAAAAATATATGGTGTTCATGGCTCAGAAGGATCAGAATTTTTACTATGGCAATTCTTTCTAAGTTAAAATCAAATTTCTAGCAATAATTTATTAATGAAATTGGCAAGATGATTCTAAAATACACTTGGAAATAAAAGGAAAATAACTAAATCAAGTTTGCAAAAGAACAACGTTTAAATATCAATACAACCTGATTTCAAGCTGCATTATTGAGCAGTAGTAATCAAGACAGTGGATCATTTGCATAAAGAAAGATATGTTGACCAATGGAACAGAGTTGAGAGTCCAGAGACAGAGTCATATACATATGGATGGGATTAACAGTCGCAAATATCTGTCTGGGGATGGGGAAACACCTCTTATCAACAGGGTGCCTGAATGAAACGTAATTGTACACCTAACCTAACCCTTAACTGTACCCCACAAAACCATAATAAAAAATATTGATTAAAAAAAATTAAAAAATTTTAAAAAGTTAAAAAAAAGAAAATACAATTCAATGGAAAAAGGTTAGTCTTTTAAAAAAACAGTAAAATGGTCAATACTTCACATCACATATAAATTAACTCAAAATAAACCATAAACTTAACTGTAAAACATGAAACATTATAACTTCTAGAAGAAAATATAAAAGATCTTTCTGACCTTGAGTCAGGCAGATATTTTTTAGATATTCTATAAAAGGATATATTGTTAATTAAGACTTTATTAAATTAAAAATGTCTGTTCTCCACAAGGTGCAGTTGAGAGAATGAAAATATCAGCCACAATTTGAAAAAGAATATTTGCAAATTTTATAAAGGACTTGTATCCAGGATATATAAAAAACTCTCAAAACTCAAAAATAAAAAAAATAAGCAACACGTTTTTTTAAATGAGCAAAAGGAGCATACCCTGTACTAAAGAAAGTTTATAGATGGAAATAAACGCATGAAAATATGTTTAGCACCAGCAGTCACTAAATGCCAATGAAAACCACAACATGATGTCCTACACAACTTTAGAATGCTAATAATAAAGAGGTTGACTACATAAAGTCTTGGTGAAGATGTAGAAGAATAAGAATGTGTATATACTGCAAGTGGGAATGTAGAATGATACATTTTGGAAAACAGTTTGGGAGTTTGTTAAAAACGTAAACTTCTTCCTACCATTATTTCACTCCTGTATATTTACCCAATATTACCCAAAAGAAATGAGAGCCTATGTCCATACAACATCTTTTATACAGATGTTTCATAGCAGCTTAATTTGAAAAAACCAACAATTGGGAATGACCCGAATATTCAACAGTTCTGTTGATAAACTAATGCAATGGAATACTATTTGACAATAAAAATTCATGTACCATTGTTACACCTAACAACATGAATGGATCTCAAAATACTTATATCGAGTGAAGGAATATAGAAAAATCATATCCTGCAATTCAATTTATAAAAGGATCTAAAAAATGCTAATTATGATGACAAAAAGCAGTTCTGTGGTCTCTGGGGAGGAGCCCAGGGAGAAGCTGGAGGGGGAGGCTGCAATGAATCACCATTGGGGCAACCCCTCTGGTCCCCTCCCACTCTGGGAGCTTTTCTGTCTGCTCAATAAATCCTGCTTTAAAAAACAAAAACAAACAAACAAACAAGAAACACCAATAACCTTTGGAGTGGTGGAGTGAAGCTTGACTGGTAATAAACGGATATGGCCAAATGTCAAAACATATAAAGTATACACTTTAGATATGTGGGGTTTATGTTATGTTGAACATAACTCAATCCATTAAACAACAGCGAGAGGAGAGGGTATCACAGGCCACAGAGCTATCCCGAACACTCAACTTTTTCTCCAGCTCCTATTCTGCCTCCTCTCCCTTTAAAGACATAAGAGAGGCAGACATTTAATGGAAGGGATGAAACTGAGCACCTTGTGATGGAGTCTCAGCACCCCTAGGTCACCAGCATGTCTGGCCTGTAAAAAGTCAAGTCAACTTCAAGGCCAAAAAGGGACTTTCATTCCATAGTGTGAAATAACAGGTATAAAACCCTTGAGTACCTGCCACGTAACAAACACATTAGCATGGATACATCTGGCTAAAATGAAAATGACATTTTCTGTTTTAATGGAAAGAAGAAATTTTGAGGCAGGAGGATGCTGTCACATTGGTAAGTGACTGATAAAAGAGTGTGAGGTCAGTGAAAACCCATTTTGCAGTTTTTGCTGCGTGAGCCGTGTTTCTTGCAACTTTTTGTTCCTCATGTCCTGCGAGAAGTGCTGAGCAGAGGCTCTCCACGTAGCCAACAGCTAATCCGTCAACAGCTTAGTGTAGGGCCTAGCATATGTGCACAGGAGAAAGACTTACAATTGCACACTGAGCCACGTTTAGAATTGGCTTTCCTTAAAATTGAAAGTGAGACACACTGCCACCAGGCTTCTCTCCCTTGCAGAACTTTGAGCTAATTATTCCACTCACAGTCACTCAAGTAGGGAAACAGAATAAAAGGAAAATACATTTTCATGGCTGCTGGAGAAGAGGGAAGAAAGGGAAAGTGGAAATGAAAGGGTGGGAGATTTCCGTTACTCAGAATAGTACACGTTTATTAATGATGAAGATTTCAGCAATAATGGTGATAGTTTAAAAGAGGAAGAAGAAGAGAAATAAGTGAGTTTATAGGGGAAAATAATAATAAAAACAAGAGGTGGTAAGATAAAGCACCCAATTTCAGAGTTAACAATGGGAAAATTGTGTACCCTGGAATATCTGCTTCTGGCAAATGTATTTCCTGCTTTTGGTAAGCATATTTTCTCCTAAGTTATGCTGCTTTTCAGAGATGTCTTCATGGAGGCTTTGTAAAGTCTGTTTCAAAGGGGACAGCATTTCCTGAATGATTTGGGGCCAAGCCTCCTTGTTCGTGAGGGAGGGTAGACTAGAAATGTCTGGCACTGATTTGGTCTGTGAATCTCTGGGACTTTCCTGATGGCAAATTATTAGTCAGAGTCTGCTGACTTTTTCTAGTTAAACAAAGTTAGGTTCAAGATTCCCATTCAAGACTGGTCCCAGAAATCTGATTTGGGTGGAGATGAAGCCTGGCCAGAGCTTGTGATGGGCACAGAGTGCATCAGAGACCCCTGACTGGTGGCCACCCTTAGACAGCTACTCTGTCGTCTCAATTTAAGAGGTAAAGAAAAGCAACAGGAAAGGATTAGACAGACAGGGAGAGAAAGAGAGGTTGGGGAGAGACAGTGACCCTAGTCTTTGCACAGTGGGAGGTGCTGCGTGGGCTCCCTGGTCTTCAGTGAATCCCCAGGAGAACTGAACTCCAGGAGTCTAAGCACCTGCCTTAGACCTTTGCAGCTAACGTGTTTTCCTTCACTCACTACGCCTTAACCAAGTTTCATCTGATTAAAACAACAAACAAACCTTAAGGTGTTGGAAGAAAGCTTTTAAAGATAGAAAAGCTTTCAATTTCCAGCAGTGAAGACCTAAAGGCAGCACTATTGGGTCAAGCACGAGAGCCTCTGGGAAGGGCTGTAGCAGTTCCTGTGGAAGCTGCCTCCTGCCAGGGCTGCACAGAGGCAGCCTGAGAGCCCAGCAGTGGTGACCAGATGTCATACACTTCCTACCTCACCTGTCAGCCAGGTAAACACCACAGGCTATCTGTTCTCACTTTAAGTTTAGGCAATTAGTAAATTACATTTTCTGCACTTTCATAGACAACCTATTTTTTTCCTTTTATACTTCAAGGGCTATTCGATACTTAGGCTATGGAATATATAATATATAGGATATATATTTTAAAGTATCAAAACTCAGTGAAAAAGAGTTTAGTGTCTTCAGATGTCTCGGTATTTTATATTATTCTTAAATTGTAAATGATTTTGAACCTTTTACATAAGAGTTAAGTATTTTAAAAAACATGATGATAAATGAAAATTATGATCTCGTCATGTTTCTCTTTTGACCATATTAACACAATCTTAAAGAGAGACAAGATGGACTCTAGACTAGACTACGTATAAGTTTAACATTTTAAAATATGCTCTAAACTTCTTGAGGAGAAAGACAAACTGTAAGCCATCTATGTATATTTTTAAATAAAAATACAAGTTTGTCATGACAAAGTCTTAATGTGATATAGTGGCAAGAGAAAGTACACAGAACATACCTCAAAATAGTAAAAGCCATCTACGAGAAACCCACAGCCAACATACTCCTAAAACAGACAGAAATTGGAACCATTTCCCCTGAAAACTGGAACAAGACAAGGATGCCCACTCTCTCCCCTCCTGTTCAATATAGTATTGGAAGTCCTGGTTAAAGCAATCAGAAAAGAGAAGATGATCAGGGGTATCCAAATAGGAAAAGAGGAAGTCAAGTTATCTCTCTTTGCAGATGACATGATTGTGTACCTTGAAAACCCAAGAGAATCTGTCAAAAGCCTCCTTGCACTGATAAAGGACTTTGGCAAAGTCTCAGGGTATAAAATAAATGTACAAAAGACAATTGCATTTCTTTTGTGTGTGTGTGTGTGTTGGAGTCTCACTCTGTCACCCAGACTAGAGTGCAGTGGCTGCTCCCGGCCACCGCAGCCTCGACCTGCTGGGCTCCGGCAATCCTTCTGCCTCAGCTTTCCAAGTAGCTGGGACTAAGGTGTGCACTACCACACCCGGCTAGTTTTTTTATTTATTATAGAGATGAGGCCTCACCAAGTTGCCCAGGCCAGTCTCGAACCCACGGGCTCAGGCAATTTACTCACCTCAGCCTCCTTAGCTGTGGGATTACAGGCTGAGCCACCAAGCCCAGCTGCATTTCTTTATACCAATAGTAAACAAACAGAAACCCAAATAAAAAGCACAATCCCATTCACAATAGCCACACAAAAAAGAAATACCTTGACGTCTTCCTAACCAGAGACGTGAAAGACCTTTACAGTGAAAACTACAAAACACTGCTCAAAGAAATCAAAGATAACACTAACAAGTGGAAAAATATTCCATGCTCATGGATTGGAAGAATCAACATTGTGAAGATATTCATTTTACCTAAGGCAATCTACAGATTTAATGCAATACCCATCAAATTACCAGCAACATTCTTCTCAGATCTAGAAAAACCGATACAGGAATTCATATGGAAACACAAATGACCAAGAATAGCCAGAACAATCCTCAGCAAAAAAAAAAAAAAAAAAAAAAGCAGGGGGTATCACTATACCAGACTTTAGACTTTACTATAAAACTACAATAATCAAAACAGCTTGGTATTGGTACAAGAACAGGCATATAGACCAATGGAATAGAATTGAGATTCCATAAGCAAAACCTCAATTTTTCAACCAACTCATCTTCAACAAAGCCTCCACCACTCACTACTGGGGAGAGGAGAACCCATTGAGTAAATGGTGCTGGGAAAACTGACTGATCACATACAGAAGACTCAAACAAGACTCCTATCTATCTCCATACACAAAAATTAACTCTAAATGGACCAGAGACCTAAATGTAACACCTCAAACCATAAGAACCTTAGAAAATGCAGGACACAGCCTTATGGAAGTTGGAACTGCCATTCAATTCCTGAGCAAAACCCGAAATGCACAGGCCATAAGAGATAAGATAGACAAGTGGGACCTCATTAAACTGACAAGCTTCTGCAAAGCCAAAGAAGCCATCAAGAGAGCAGGGAGATAGTCCACAGACTGGGAAAAGTATTTGCCAACTCCATGTCTGACAAAGGCCTAACATCTAGGATCTACAAGGAACTCAAACGTGCTGAAAAGAAAAAAACAAACAACCCCATTACAAAGTGGGAAAAAGATATGAACAGACACTTTACTTCTCTTTTTTTTTTTTTTTTTTAGTTGGAGTCTCACTGTCACCCAGACTGGAGTGCAGTGGCCGCTCCCAGCCACCGCAGCCTCGACCTGCTGGGCTCTGGCGATCCTTCCGCCTCAGCCTTCCAAGTAGCTGGAACTACAGGCGCGCACTACCACACCCGGCTGATTTTTTTGATTTATTGTAGAGATGAGGTCTCACCAAGTTGCCCAGGCGGGTCTCAAACCCATGGGCTCAGGCAATCCACTAACCTCAGCCTCCCAAGGCGCGGGATTACAGGCTGAGCCACCGGTCCCGGCTTAGACACATCTCAAAAGAAGACATATGAGCGGCCAACAGATACATGAAGAAATGTTCAACCTCACTAGTCATTAAAACTACACTAAGATACCACCTAACTCCAGTCAGAACGGCTACCATCAGTAACTCAAAAACTAACAGATGCTGAAGAGGATGTGGTGAAAAGGGAACAATCCTACACTGTTGGTGGGAGTGTAAACTAGTGCATCCTCTGTGGAAATCAGTGTGGCGATTCCTGAAAGCTCTAAAATCTGACCTTTCATATGACCCCACAATCCCCCTACTGGGAATATAGCCTAAAGAACTCAAATCACTCTATAAAAAAGATACCTGCACATGTATGTTTATCGCAGCAGTGTTCACGATAGGAAGATCATGGAACCAACCATTCTGTCCATCAAAAGAGGACTGGATTAAAAAATTGTGGTACATATTTTATATTACGCAGCCATAAAAAAGAATAAAATCATGAATTTTGCAGCAACCTGGATGGAATTAGATTTTATAATACTGAGTGATCTCTCACAGAAACAAAGATCTGAGTATCACATGTTCTCACTTATAAGTGGACCTTGAACAACTGTCATAATACTACAAGAAAAGTATTGACAGTGGCGGAAAACTATGGGGGGGCAGGGAAGGGAAGGGAGGTGGGATTAATGGTAGTCAATATCTGTCTGGGGACCAGGGGCCACACCTCATCAACAAGGGTACTGGCATAATGCATATTTGTATACCCAACCCTTAACTGTACCCCACAATTTTAAAATAAAAAATATGCAAAAAAAGAAAGTAAAACATCAGATTTTAAAAATATTATAATTAACATCTTTAAAATAATATTGGGAATGATTATAAAATATGTAAATTAAAAATTAACCACCGTAATGAAATCTGAAACTTAGGAGAAGAATTTTTCATTAAATTAAGTGTCAATATTCTTTCTATCTTCTGAATGGTGATAAAAATACCTATAATAACAAACACTTATTGAATGCCTTACTAAGTCCTGCATACTAAACTACGCACTCCCTGGGTTCTACCCCCTGCTCAGCTTCTCATAGCTTAAACTGCAGAGTGGCAGAGCAACACCTTAAATTGGATGACGTTTGTGCTGGGCTGTTAACCACAAGACATTCTGCTTCTAAACTGAGTCATGTCTGAAAATCAGAGCTGAGTTAACTCCTTTATGAATCAAGACAAGCAACAAAATATTAATAAAAACTTATGAAAGTATTAGAACACAGAAAGTTGAACAAGATCGGCTAGTCCATCCCTTCATATCATTTCATACTAAAGAGTATCTTTGGTGAGCTCTTCCTAGGTAAAGCTTCTCTACTAAAGATTTAGAAGAGTAATTTAAGTGCATTCATTTATTTTAAAGTTCAATCAGTCACAAAGGAAGTAAAATCTATAAACCTCAGTATCTTTTTTTTTAAGTATGCAGCATTTTGCTACCTTAAAGTTAAAATCTAATTCTTGATTGGTTCCATACTAAAGTGATATTAGGCACTTCTAAAGAGCTAATTTGTTACATGGCTGGGAGATTTAATTTTTAAGTTATTTTCTCCACAGATTTGACCGTCTGCCCTCATTTTTTTTATAAGACTTTATAGGCCAATTTCTATCTTTACAACATTAGATTCAAATAGATAGCTAGAAGTTGAAAGCTAAAGACTTTTGTAATTAGCCGTCGGATGGGAAAGATATCAGCATATTTTATTTCTTCGTTTTTATTTAGAAGTGTTTTAAAAATCTTTCTTCTAAAAATAACGAAAACATTTTAAGCAAGAGGTTTGCAAACACAAGAGCATCATGCATGAAAATGGAACTCAGACCCACTCTATGACCTAGCCTACTCCAAGCAGATCAAGGAAGGAAGATAAAGGGAAGGCAAATTAGAATCACGGTGAGTTTAGCGGATTCTTTGTGTTGCTTTGACTGAGATTTGTTTGTTTGCCTTATAATTTTGAAGTGGCTATCTTTGAAAAGGCTCATCTAGCCATGCCATGCTATGTGGAATACGAAATAAGGAATGGAATGGAAATGAGTCATTTAAGAACAATCCAGTTTGATTTCATACACCAACTTTCAGTGAATCTTTGGTCAATTTGTATGTTAACGGATTTTCTCCCTTTCCTATAGGGAAAGATTCTCTGAAGCATTTGGCTCTCCTGACCTATCTGAGAGCCTACTGTGCTCCTTCTTATTTAAACTTAAAAGGGTGTGATAGCAGCCAGGCTCGGTGGCTCACCCTGTAATCCCAGCAATTTGGGAGGCTGAGATGAGTGGATTGCCTAAGCCTGCAGATTCAGGACCCACACAGGCAACTTGGCGAGACCTCTTCTCTACAGTAAATCAAAAATTAGCTGGGCATGGTAGTGCGAGCCTGTAGTTCTGGCTACTTGGAAGGCTGAGGCGGAGGGATCGCCGGAGCCCAGCAGGTTGGGGCTGCGGTGGCCGGGAGCGTGCCACTGCACTCCGGTCTGGGAGACGGAGTGATACTCCAACTCAAAAAAAAAGAAAAGAAAAGAAAAGAAAAAAGTGTGATAGCAACAGACGGGAGTCCAGAATGGAAGTCTAGCTGAGATCCAGTGGACAGCACAGGAGTAAAAAATGAAATACCACAGGCTTAATGCCTCTGCAAAACTAACATCCTCGAAAAGAAGGGGACAGGTGAGGTGTCAGCCACACTGGTCTTTCTAATTGTAAATGTTTACAGGCGAGAAGGAAAGGGATTAGCATAGATTCAACCCCATCCTGCCCCACATCATGTCTATTTTTTCCATTAGGAAAAAAACTTTTTAAATGCTTGAGGAAGGTCTCAGACCAGGGCGGGCCTCAGACCCGTGACAGGCAGTCACACAAGCCATGCTGACAGGGCCCCAGACTTGGTTTAAGATCCTTCTGTGGCTCTTTTGAAGTTCTTAATGACACTTGAGCAAGAGGTCCTGTGCTGGTATTTTGCAATGGGAATCGTGTATTGCACGGCTAGTTCTATCTCAGATATCCATCTTTAGAGATGCCAGTTTTGACACCGTTTAAAGACTCTTTTTTTTCTCTGCTTGCCTTAGACTGGCTACTCCGACTTGTGAGTCAACTCAGTCCCAGCATGCAGAAATGTGTTTCTGCATTTACTCTCTCCTCATTCCCCTTGACCGATCAATTCTCATGTCTCTTCTAGTTTCTATAAAACTGTAAAATCAGCAGCTGCCAACGAGGGAAGGGGGTCGTAATTCTCCTCTGCATTTTCTGCCAGTGCTTAAGCCATAGATATGGATGAGGATTGAGCACCTTCACCTTCCCAAAGCTCTCCAGGTAGTGCCTCACGTGCACCCTGACTGCCACCACCATCAACTCACTCTTCTATCTCTTCTCTTCACCCAAATCCCACTGAAGCTATCCTAGTTCAGTCAGAACCTTGACTCTGGGCTTGCGGATTCCCACTTCACCTTCCTCCGCTTATTTTCCATAATTCAAGGACAGATATTATTCAAACCCTAACGACTCCCACACCATGCCACCTGCCTCTCCAGTACACATTCACCACTGTTGCTCAGTCCCTGCTCCTCATCGAGTGGGGATTTGCTCTTCGATTTTGTATCCCCCAGGTGAAGCAAAGTCTAGTAGGGGACTTCACCAGCATGTGTTAACTAGATACACAAATTAAAAAGTAACAGTGTCACGGGGAAGCTTAAGAAAAAATATCCCATGAGAACAACCTGAGGAGGCTTGTGTCTGACAAGGGGTCCCATTCGTTCAGCCAATTTGCTGCATTTTACCAATGAGAAAACCATGGGACAGAGGCTGGGAAACTTGCTGTGATCGGAAAATGGGTGTGGGAAGGGGACCTGGATGCGTTCAGATTCCATTCCTTAGCCCCTATGCTAAGTCATGATGCAGTGAGAAGCAGTGGGGACTAGCAACAGTATCTGTTTCTGATCTTTTCGGTACTTATTCTTCCTTATGGTAAGTCCGTGAGTCAATTCCGAGAGATGGAAATGCAGGAGGAGCCCAAGAGTGTAGGCCATAACTCACTGTTCAGGCTCATTCTGCCCCAAACGCTTGATATTCATCTCTTCCTCCCTCGTCGTGGGCAGCCCTGTCCACATCTTCTGTCCTTCTGAACTTTCTGCTAAGAAACTTCTGGTCATCTGTTCTTTTTGGTTTGTTTGAGCTAGGAAAAAGTTTTTCATTTGCGGGATAATATTTCAAAATATTAAGTAGTATTGTTTTAAAAGCGGTAATTCAACAAGCTATCCAATGTTTACGATGCCTCATGTACTTTTTAAAATTATATTTTTATTGAATTATCAAAAATAACTTTAACTTGACTAATAGTTTGTACTGATTTACATCAGTCAGGAAAAAAATTGGAAAGGAAATTAACTTGACCTCCTAACATTTGTTAGACATTGTGCTTTCTAATTTACATATTAACTCACTTAATTTTTCAGATGTTCTGAAGGCGTGTACTAGTAACTCCATCTCGCAGTTGAGAAAATAGACACTCAAAGACATTGATTAAATTGTCCAGTGTCACATAGCTCATAACAACTAGTAAATGTCCAAGATTGTTTACAAGTTTGTTGATGCTCACACCATGTATATTTCTATGCAAGGATTAGAGAAAATATAATCATCCTCACTGTCATCGGTACAATGAATACCCTATGCAAAAGATAGGGCTAGGGGAGTAGTTCTTTAACATCTATTCCGCATTAAATGTGGATATCTCATAGTTGCCTTTAGAGCATAACTATGCAAAAGTCCATCATAAGACTTTCCAACTGGCATAGGTGATATATTATAAAATTTGTACAATGGGCTTGTAATAATGATTTAACTAGTGACATGATTGATTATCACTGACTCAGATTTTAAATAATGCCAACATAGCAAAGAAGTTTTGTGTTAGCCAATGAATGTGTGTCTCGTGTAAATAATATGAAACATTTTAAAAACACTGTTATCTAACTAATTAGATCACATTTCATATCAAAATAATATATATAGAATTTTAGAACTGGAATGGAGTTTAGCATTTTCAAACACTTTGAAACTCACAAAAGTAGTGTATTTCTTTAGATGCTTATTTTAAAGACAATGGAAATATTGAATATTTACCCAACCAATACAAGAAATGTGTGCTGGATAGTAGAGCATGTTAACTATGTATTTAAAAACATACAGGACAAATGCAAGGCAATAACAAGAAATGCAAACAGTAGAGAAAGAGATAAAGAGAAATGTGAGTCTTCCAAAGGACCATGGAGTCTTCCAAAGGACCTCCTCATCTCCATTGCTCTGCAATACACAGCATGCGAGTCCTCAACTAGCTACGAGTATTTTCTGTGCCTTTATAAACATATATCTCTCTATATACATATAAATACATACATATGAATAGAGAGATGTCTATATTTACATTAGATATTTCATAGATCTAAGTATACATATTTAACACTATTCTTTTTATACAAATAAAATTATATTATCAATAAATTTGAAATTAATTCTTCACATATATGATATCTTTGCTAGCCTTTCTAGATCTGCTTTATTTTTTTAAAAATTGCATAAGCAACATTATTCACAAAAGCAAAAACATGGAACCAGCCATGTTGCCCATTGAAAGAGGACTGGATTAAAAAAATGTGGTACATATATGCAATAGAATAGTATGCAGCCATAAAGAAGGACAAAATTATGAGCTTTGTAGCAACTTGAATGGACTTAGAGTCTATAATACTGAGTGATCTATCACAGAAACAAAGAGCTGAATACCACATGTTCTCACTCATAAACAGACTTGAACAATTTTCATAATACTATAAGAAAGGGATTAGCAGTAGTGGGAAACTGCCAGGGACTGGGGGTGGGTGGGATTGGCAGTAGTGGGAATCTGTCAGAGGAGGGAGGCACACCTCATCAACAAGAGTATCTGTATAGTGAACATTTGCATACCTAACCCTGAATTATACCCCATATCTTTAAAATAAAAAAAAAATTCTTTAATTGCCTAGAATCCTCACATATGGGTAAATACTTATTCATCATTTTCCCTTATTTGATGTTATAGTGGTTTCCAGAATTTTATTATTACAAATATAGCACAGTCAATATCCTTATCTATATGTCACTGCCCACTTACAAAGTTGCTTCTGTAGGGTAAGTTTCTGCCTATGGAAATGCTGGGTCAAAGGATAGTCACAATTAACATTTGGTAGACCTTACCAAATTTATCGCTGAAAAGGTTGCACCAACTTAACTCTCATGTGCAGAAACAATGGCTTTTTCATACCTAAATCATTTGTGATCTATAAATAATGAATGACAATGGAAGGAGCATCAATTCAATTGTACTCATTATAGGCAAGGCACTGTGTTAAGAAATGTGTGTGTGTGTGTGTGTGTGTGTGTGTGTGTGTGTATGTTTGTGTATGCATATGCATATATTATTTCTAAACTTTATACTGACTCAAGCAGGTGCATATAACATCACTGGTCCCATAACGCACCAAAGCTGCTCGGCCAGTGAAGGGGAGAGTCACAATCTAAAGCCACTTATATCCGTTTCCAAGACCTTTGTCCTCTCAACAACAATCTGATACTTTATCTAAGTTAATATAGGAAACTACATTTGCAAACTTATAATTTATAAATTCCTCTGGACCAACACAATTTGAAACCCTTGCCATTATTAAGCAGGAGATTTTACCTGACATTTTCTTTATTTTAACTGTTTACTCACCTAACATAGCAATGACTTCAAAACAATTCCTCTTTTCCTTTTTTTAAATTACGTCTCAAATTCTTTAAAGACTTGTCAGTAGATGGAGCTTTCTGATTCATTTGACAACTTTTTATGTGGTGAATGTTGATTTCTCAACATGAGAAAATCACCCAGTTGACTTTGTTTTATAATTGAACAACATATTTATAGAAATGATAAGGGAAGACCAGGCAGCTGTTGGTGCTAAGTCTGTGATACAGAGAAAAACAACTCAGAAAGTGCTGGATGAACTCATCTCTCAGCAGCCGCATCCTCCCGTCTCCCAGCACTCCAGAGATATGGTTTCCTTTTGCCTGGGAGAAAAGTAATGTCAAGCTCTGATTTCTGAACGTAATTCATTAGAATGTATGCTAAATAATATGTGTCACCCCTTCCTGGTGGATTTATTGACGAGCTTCAGAACGATAAATGAATTCACAATGATGAATCGCCAATGCATGTGAAACAGAATTCTCATTAAGTGACTATTTACGGGCCTTGCTAACTGAGTTGTGATGGTAACACTGGAAAATTCCCAGTACTCTGTCCATCGTCGCCACCAGGAAGCAAAATGCCTGTGAGGTGACATGTGACAGTGGCAGCCAGCTCCCTACCCAGATGCCAAGCTGTGGAAAATCCGCTTCCAGCAGCAGCATCTGGGTCGTTGGCGGGCTCCACAGGCGCCAGAGCTGACAGCCTTGACGTTGCCTGTGGCTCTGTCATGGAGCAGGCTGCTCGCTGAGCTGAAGGATTCCACTTGAAGCCATTTTCTCCTGACTTACCTTTGATCCTCAGCTATTTGCATATTGTTATGAGCTTAGGAGAGAATGAAGCACCTGCGCAAATACCTCTAGAGATCTCTCTGTCTGCACATCCTTATGGTGGAAAATTAGATACCCTTGGCCTGGATGGGAGTCAGGTTCCATGGTGCATTATTATGAGATAACCTTTTCACACCCAGTCCACAGGCTCAGGGTCAGACCTAAGCACACCGGCTGCAGTGAAATCACCTAGGGCTCCCTAGACTCAGGACGCAGCACAGATGCTTCTGAAATGCATCAAAATAGGAGGTGAGGTTGTTCAAGTTATTATAATTCCTACTCCTTTTCAACTGTAAACACAGCTTTCATTTCCTGCTTTTTATTTCAGTGATTTCCAGACTATTGGGTTGGATCAGGAAAAAATATTAACTGCTAAATATTCAAGCATGAGAGAAATATGCTGCACTGCAAAATGGTGGAAGAGAGACGTTCTGTTTTACTTATAAATTTACCCATCTGTTTGTCTGTCTATTCATCCATCCATCCATCCATCTAGCATTTATCATTTACTAATTTAAAAATATCTGTAGGTTGACTGAATCACTACTGATGATAGTCAAGGCTTGTTAGCAGAAAATAATAAAAACAAAACCAACAACAAAACAATGACACTGGATTTAAGGACGCAAGCCGTTAGATTTCCATTTACATGTCCTGATAGCTCCTCTAGTCTTATACTTCATCTTTGCTTTGTTTTTTGTTTTCTAGTTTGGTTTTATCTTAAAAGTAATCAAAGTAAGCAGCTGGTTGTTGTGGTTCTTTTCAGAGCTATGGACAAGCTCTGTCTGAAACAAGTCTACCTGAAAATTAATACTGCAAATCTACTTAACAATAAAGAAAACTTTCATTTCACAGTTATGCAAAGGCTTTTTTTCTTGCAAATATCCCTGGGAAAAAGCATGGTGACAAACACACTAGAAAATGTAAATTGCTGATTATCAGATTCCTTCATGAAAGACCAAAGAAATAATGCATTCTGGGGTGCAGACTACCAGTTGTATCATAGGTGAGTTTGGTGAAGAAGGGACAGGTGGAGTCCAGGGGACAGAGAGACAGGAAGAGAGACAGGTTGCAGATGACCTTTCATTGCAACCAATAGCCCTGCCCTCAATCCAGGGAAGATCTGGTCCACCTGGAGTTATAGTGGCAAATGCAAGAAGAGTTCACACAATGGAATATTATGCAGCCTCAAAGAAGGACAAATATATGGACCTTGCAGTAACTTGGATGGATTTGGAGTCGATCATACTCAGTGATCTGTCACAGAAACAAAGAACAGAGTACCATATATTTCACTCAAAAATGATCCTTGAACAATTATAATACTATAAGAAAGGGATTGGCAGTAGTGGGAAGTTGTCAGGGGTGGGGTGGGGTGGGATTGGCAGTTGAGGGAAACCGCCAGAGGGGGAAGGGGCACACCTCATCAACAGGGGTACCTACCTAACCAACGTCTGTATACCTAACCCTGAATTGTACCCCACATCTTTATAATAAAAAAAGAGAAGAGTTCAAGCATGCCAGCTGCTGCCCATTCAAGGCCCTCCAGCTATGGCCTTTACTTCCTAAGTCAATGCTTCACAGCAAAGAAAGCATTAGACTTGGAGTCAGGACTTCCATCTGCTTCACTAACTCTTCTTGGTCCAAGTAGGTGCATTGCTTCTTAGGTCTTTTATAAGGGTTTTCTGAACTATGAACACCATGTGAGTGTGAGACATTATTACAGTTTTTAGGGTGGTACAGCCCTGTCCATATGGGGAGGGAAAGCTCATTCATTTCTTCATGTGACTCATTAGACAAATGACTTCCTTGGAGTGACAATAACCTTCAGGGATGGTTTAGCTCCCTCATTTAAGCGTTAGAATAATAATATATGTTTGAAACAGGAAAGCAGTGTGGGTTAATGATGAGGAACTCACACCCAGGGCAAGCAGGGAGATGTGGACTTGAGTTCTCCTACTGCCGACTATGACTATGACCCTGCCCTCTCCGTTTCCTCATCATTTTCATGTCCCTATGTATACTGTCTCCAGATCAATATTTCCACCAAAGTAGTATTTCATACTTCTGGCCCTTCAGGGCTTCTGTGAAACCTGATAACAGTAGAACTTAGCTTGAAATATCATTAGGCCAATTGAATGCAATAATATTCATAAAACATTTAACTCAGTCCAGCACATGTTAGTACTCACTGGTATCACCAAGGCATTCCATGAATACAGCAGGTACTCAATACATAGTATTGAATGAGTGGATTAATAATTATATATAATATTTATTTATTTTGAAAGTAGGATTTATTTATTTAGAGGACAGAAAAGCTCCCATAGTGAGAGGGGACCCGAATGGGCTGCCCAACTATAAACATTTGAAGTGTCACATTTCATGTCTTGGAAGTCTTGGAGAAACTCTGTTTTACAGATGTGAGCTTTCTTGAAGTCATATGATCAGCTAGTGGCAGGGTCAAGGGAGTCCAAAGCGAAAGCAAAACACAGGATCGCAGGACATCAGACCTGCAATGCAGGAAAGTAACCTTGAATGTCCTGTCTTGGTCCTGGAGATTGAAGCTGCAGAGACCTTTGATCACATCGTGGTGCTGAATAGTTGATACATTATGATCCACAGACCTTCCCTCCACCTCTGAGGCTGCCAGCTCTGACCTCTGGGGACAGCCGCACATCTCATGGATGCTGCAGTTGGATGGGGCGGCCTCTGATGTGTGAGGCCGTTGGTGTGTCCATGGCATGAAAGAAGAGAGAGGTGGTAGCCTTCAGCACACATAATGCAATGAGCACCACAGCATCATGACTCCTATTAGCCTCACGGAACAGTTTTGACAGGAGAGCGGAACCAGCCGCATCAGCGTCACTGTCAGAGAGAACGTGAACCCAAGGTGGAACTGCTGCCTGAGGAAATAGGAATCCGTTTTAGTAACGATACTGTGGAACCAAAGAAAGCCATACTGGACGGCAAAGATGGGTTCAGATTCTCATGCTAATGTCGTGGTGCTAATGTCGTGATTCTCATGCTAATGTCGTGTCCGAGTGTATAGCTCTTAAATAAGTCCATGCTTGTTTTATGTAGTGAAATGTGAAATTCATCTACTATGAATACCCATTCTATAAGTTTTAAATGGCAACTCACTTACATTTATCAGGTCAGGAAGTTACATTTGTGAAATGCATGTGCACATTTGTCTTTTTTATGTGCACTCATTATTCTATTCCTTACAAATTAGAATTAAGCATGAAGTAAGGAACAGAAATAAAATTCATACATGTTGCTCTTTTCTAGATCATTTCAATTAAAAATAATAGTGTTGGATGAGCTAATAATTTCACCCTTGTCTTGGCTTTTCTGCTCTGATGATCATAAAAGAAGAAAGGCCTTGATTATGTCTTCAGATTAGAGACACCAAGATGGAAGAACACACATGTATGGTGCTGAATTCAGAGGCTTCTGCTATTATACAAAGGTACTTCAAACAGTGCACTTAACACCAGGGCAGATTTTGAAAGGTGTGAGAGGTTATTTTTGGATGTGTAATGTATGCATTTGCTGTCTATTAATGCTTGAAAAGAAAAGATTACAAATAAGGAGAAAGCAGTATGGCATGGAGCTTACACGGCTCAAGTTGACAACACTGTTTTGCCTTGTCTACAAAGTCCACAGCACCTCACTTCTTTAGGGTCTGCTTTAACTAAAAATGCAGTCCTTCTGCAGTGATGTTTTCTAAGAAACAGTGAATTTGAACGGGTTATAGATTATCCTGGCTCAAATTATGGATTTTCTTCTCAGGTTCAAATCTTAGCAAGAGGATATGAAGTTCCACTCAAGGAGCGAGGTGGGGACTGAAGCTCATTGGAAGCTTGGGGGACTGAAGTCCAATAATTTAGACTGTCCTCTAAAGTGTCATTGGTTGATTTTTTTTTGTTTATTTGTTTCATATTTTGAAATAAAACGGATGTTTCAGCCTCACTCCATTCCCTCTGATCATCTTTCCAATCGTAGACTCCAGCTCCGCTTGCTCACAATCCTTGCTCTTTTCTGCCTGGCTCCTCACCCTGGGCCTGCCCTTCTCTGGATTTCCCTTTCTCTCTCTGCCTCTTCCTTTGTATACTGTCTGCCTACCAAAGCAGTCATCAGAACCATCAGTTTCTCTTCTCCCCCAAGCCCAATTTGTTGTGGCAACTGAAGCTTCTCCCTAGAGGGAATTTCTTTGTTGGTTGATGCTCTTGTTTCTGCACTCTCACCTCCAGGCCTGTCTTCATCCGTACTAATGACTGACTAGTGTTTCCCATGGACATGGTATTTCTTAGCTCCTCTGGCCCTTCAGGGTTTTATTTCTCATCATTCTGACACATTTTGATTGGCTAGGGTAAGTGTACATCCTCCCTCCACAATTCCTGTACATTCTACACTGAAATTTATCATGGCTTTGGAAATATACTAAAACCTCAGATAACTGTTTTATTTTCATGGTGAAATTATGAAGTAATTGTTTTACTTATTTCCACATTTTTTGCAATATGCATCTCCTCCCTCATTCTTAATTAAAATGAGACATTTCTGCAGTAGCAGGAAAGCTTGGTTGTGAATGGATTTTATTACTATAAGGCAGAGGGGCAGATAATCTATTCTTTATTGAAAAACCAATGGTATTATTTGCATTGCATTTAAAACTTTGAGGCACATAGACACAGAGTATTGATACACTTCAAATTCCTCAAAGAGCCTGAGGATTCGCAGACTACTGTGCAGTCCATTATGTCCCATGGCAAATTTCGAGTTTTCACTCTGCTGGTCTTAAATCATCTGAAGACCTGTTGGGATTCCCCCCCCCCAAGTTAGACAGATGTTTTTGAAGGAAATATTTGAATATTCTCATCCCACATCTTCCCTTCTGGATCTTTTTGTCTTCCTCCTCCCAGCCCTCATCAGACCCTTGCTTGTCCCTCCCTCTCCCCACCCCCTGCCTTATGCCATCTGAAAGTTTAAAGCGTGTCAAATGGTTTTATCACACATAAGCCAATATGAACCCAGGGCGCCCATATTTGATATTAAGCACCTAACATTTCCTCACATCATAGTTTTAGTGGTTTGGACAGACAACAGCACAGAGAGGAATATCATCTCATAATCCTGAGGTGTCAAATAGCATTTTCCTTCCTGACATACAGCATTAGTTGTATTAAATAGCTACCATACATGCTTTATTCAAACACATTTTTTCTTAATGACCAGCACATCTTAAATGCCCACAGAAAGAAGGTCAGTGAGAACAGGCCTCCCTTCAGAAGGTAAGAGATGCCAATGCCCAGAGCACTCACTGGGTACCAGCCCTTCCATGCAAATCATCCAACCCCCCAAACACCTGGATTGGGAATGTCCCTCCCCTAAAGAGAGGAGCCCAGGGAGTTTAAACCCTCACTCAGAGTCACAAAGGCTGTGCATCTGGGAGAGGAAGAGATGACGTCCAAGGCTGGGTTCTGCCTTGCCCTGATGGTCAAGGTCTCCGGAGGAACCCCACAGTCAAGGAAAACTGAGATGGTTGGTTTTATCTACAACTCCATGGTTGTACCTTGCAACCTGAGAGAAAGAAAGTCAAGATGTTTAAGGAGCAGGGCATGGATCCAAAATCCACGGCCTTTTATTTCTCATACTTAAAATCCTTCTGACAAAAGGGTATATTATTAATCCTCCACAATAAAAAGATAAGAGTATTATAAGATGAAAGAAGATGAAATGTTTTAAGATTTCTTAGTTGAATTGCTCTTCAGCATATTGGATCCTCAGATTTTCTCAGAAACATAGAACATGTACTTAACTTAGTGTAACGAAGGTAAATCAAGGTCATTATCCGTTGTTGATTAGGACAGTTTTTGCCCAATAATTGCTGAACTCTGTGTCTCTGGGTAAGGGACCTTGCTCTCTTGTCCTTAACTTCTTAATCTAGAAAATGAGGGCATTGAGCCAGATAAATCATTTTCCCCCTGGATTCCTAAGGAGTGACTGATTTCCAGGAGCAAAAATGAATAGTGGGAACCCTGGGTGCAGTTTCATTTTTATCTGCAATGCAAATACAGCTTCAGTAAACATGCATTTAAAGAAACACTCGCTTTGCATATGAAGTGCATGGAGATCGCTGTCAGCCAAGTGTCCAAGATCTATTGTGCTGGTGACACAGGAGGAGGATAGTTTATCCTAATTGTTTGGGAAGCAGGGTGGCCCTCTCTTGTGCAGGAGAAGCCGGAGGCCCAGCACGCATCAGCAAAATCTCAGCCTGGAGAGGAATTCTGTGCATCATGTGTGTCTGAGAGCTCCAGTCTTCCGATCACCATGTCAGGGATCCACTGCCAAAGCACCCTTGGAGATCAGCTTGCGATAAAGATGCTTAGGGGAAATACAACAATTGAAAATACAATATATATGTCTCGACAGGAACCAGGAAAAGCACAAAGTAAGCTCTGTTTGACCAGAAGCTGCCCTTTTCCTTAGCAGTCCCCAGGACTGTGCACACCCCAGTCTCTAGGTAACTGATCTTTCCCTTTATCTTGGTTTCCTGTGATTTGGAATAATAGTAGGTGCCAGGGTGGAGGGGGGCATTGCCAAGACCCTGCAGGCAGAGTGTGAAGTTGATTCAAGTATCGGACTCTCCACCTGCCAACTCTTGTGGGACCCTAACCCAGTTCCTGGCCACACTGAGCCTGGCTGGTTTTGACTGGCTTTGGATGCCCAACCTATAGCCATGCCACTAAAAATGAAAAACAACCACATCCAGAGAACCAAAAAGCGAGCTGCAGGGGGATTCCTGCTCCTTCTCCCCCCTTGGAGTCCCTTGCATTTCATCTCCTTTTCTGGAGTTTTTATTTCTTTTTGGCCATTTTTCTACTATCTTTTTCTCTCTGTTTTTCCCTCCATTTCCCCTTATTTCTTACTATTACTTTATAAAATAAAATGTAAATTTATCCTGTGACATATTTCTTAAGTAAAATATTTTATCCTTTGCTTTAAAAACAGGTTGTAATACAGAGAATTATTTTTTATAAGTGCACATTAACATGAAAATATGAGATAAATAGATGCCAACATGGCAATAGTGGTTATTTCCAGACACAAGTAATTTGGGTAATTTTTTTTAACCTTTGTTTATTGTTATTTTAAGCTAGTACACAACTAGATATGTTTTATAGGGATCCAAATTAATACATTAGTCTAATTCTCTGTGTAAGTCTCCTTGAAGCAAAATGAGAAAACCCCGATGTGCCTCTTACTTTCCATATGGCCTTGAATTGTATTTGAAATTCAGGATTGGTGGCCTTTCCCATGACAGTTTCCACATCGTCCAAATGTCGCTTTCTTCCTGTGGAGGCAGAATCTTGCGTTTGAACACAGTGTCATTCTCCTGCCAGCCACCGGGTGCATGGCAGAGAAGCATCTTTCAATTCCTACTACTGTGGTTGAGTTGGAGAAAGAGATCCCATTGTAACAGTGCAGACATTTAGGTCAGAAGTTATGCTGTCAAGACCCACAAGCAGAATAATGTCCTACTTTTCCATTCATAGATATGCACCCACCATTTAGGGTTTCACTTATAAGGATATGGTAGTCACCACTACATGTATTTGGGGAAAATATTTTGAGAGAAAAAATGAAGACAAAAAAAAAGCATCATACAAGCACTATGTTAACCTCTCATATTTACTTTTGATTTTGGGTGCTATAATACTAATGAAATATTTTGAGAATTTCTGAATTTTGTATATTGCTGAATGCATCCACACAGGAACAAGGTCATATGTGCTCCAACAGCACATTTCTCAGCAAATCTCTTCTGCACTATTCCACCTTCTGTCCTGCCATATCCAGTAGAGTAAAAAAATGTGATTTTAAAGGGAATTTTTGAATACATGATATTTAACATACACATTTTTGTGTGGGGTGGAGTAACATAGAAAAAATCAGGAAATAGGGAAGAACAGGGACCCAAAAGGGAAGCCCAAGAAGTGTATACATTGATTGACTGATGAAGGAGGGAAGGAAGGAAGCAAGGAAGGAAGGAAGGAGGTAAAAAGGGAGGGAGGAAGGAAAGAAAAGAGAGGGGAAGGAGGAAGGGAGGGAGGAAAGCAAAGAAGAAAGGGAAGAGAAATCAAAAGGAGAGATGGAGGTAGGAAAAGGAGGGAGGGAAGGTAGAAGGGAGGGAGGGAGGGAGGAAGGAAAGAAGGGAGGGGAGAAGAAAAATGAAAGGAGAGAGGGAGGGAGAGAAGAAGGAAAGAGAAGAAAGTGAGGAGAGAGAAAAAGAAAAAATGTCAGAAGTGTGATAGTATGGACTTGCATCACTTAAGTAACTAGAAGATCAGAGTTCAATATTAGGATGCTTAAGGGGCATAACTCTCCTTTAAAAAGTTCAGCAGCACAGAGACCAGCTCTGTCCTTTCTTCACTGTGAATCACTGTCTATCATACAGACTAAAAAGGAACACAAGCCTAGTCTCTCCCAAATGGATGGATACAGAAACAAACACGTTACTATTTATTAACATTGCTACAGATGTAACCAAATGATGGCTAATGTCATTTCCAGGGACTCAGTACTAAAGATAAACCACCCATTTTTATTATATATTATGAAAAATATTCGATGCTTTAGCTGGAAGAAAATGTCCTGCCCCAAGTCTTTTCTCCTTCATCTATTGTTTTACTCAGAGCTCAGTTTCAGGAAGTTATTGCTTAGGACAGTGCCTCATATACCACAGAAGTTGGATCAGCAAACACTGTAAAAATAAATGGACTCTTACATTTGTCTTCCATTTGTCAGGCACCAGTCATGGGGGGAAATTGTGGGCAATCCAGGAAGACGCGGCAGAGTCCCTGCTCCTAAGAGATTGTGTATGCTCCATAAGGCGTCCTTACAGAGTCACCCAGGAGAAAGGCCCAGCCAAGTATTATCAGGGTCTCAAGTCATTGTTGGTGTAATGAGCAGACACATGGCTAAACCACAACATGAAGTAGAACATGATTATATAGGGTCATGGTGGCAAATTCTGAGGGAGTAAAGAATGTCCCTTCACAGGTGATGAGCCCAAGTTTTAGCCATGAAGAGGACGGAGACAAGAGAGACCAGTTCTTCGGGAAGGATGCAGGGAGGTGCTGTAGGACAGGAAGATGGATGTACATCTGTGGCTAAGGAGACAAGTCCACAGGAGCAAGGGAGATTAAAAAAGGGGGGGATCCAAGGAAGGAGAAGGAACAACTGGGAAGTGTCAAAATTTGGGCGGGCAAAACCTCTCTTTAAAGTCCTAAGGGAGTTTACTATTCAAAGACACTCTTGGTGAATTCTTTGGCAAATAGAGCACAATTCATTTTGTGAAATAAATAATCTTCTATAGAAACTTACCTTAAGGTTTGTTTTAATCAGACCATACCCTCGCATGGCATCTTTCTTAATTGAGACAGCTGGATTTAGGGTACCCTAAAGGGGGCATAGATTAATAGCCTTCATAAAGTTATTTGTTTAAAAAAAACAGTTATGGACAAGCATCAGGCAAACTCACAAACTTCCTTGGTGTTCAGTTGTGCACAAGGTAGAAAAGAATAGGCATTTCATCTTGGATCGGCATACCTGATTTCCAATAAACACCAGGGTTCCTGCAGGAAAAGTACTTGGCACGCAGCATGTTACATGCAAGTCACAGTGTTTTTGTTCATAAGAACACATGTGACCAGTATGATAATGTAGATAGGAGTCCACATGTGCATGTCTCCTATATGTTTTTGTTTGTTTTGGTTTTTGGATTCTGGTGGGAGCTGTGAGCAGCATAGCTGGGTCACTTTTGGCAACTGAGCATTACACATTTCAGCTTATGAACCAATGAGGAGTCCCAATGTTAGTTTCTAGTGCAAAGATGCTCACGCCATTGGGAAAGCATCCATCCTAACTGGCAACCTAGTCAGCAGCCATCCTAGCAGACAGGCCGCACACAGGATTGACAGTGCATCCTGACAAACTCAATGGCTGAATTCCAGACACATTCAAGAGTGATTAAACACAGACTCCATAATTAAATACAGAATCTAGGAGGCCATAATTTCCAATATGTTTCTATTTAGGAAAATATTTAAAGTTATTGAAAGATTTTTATGTATCAAATTACACACACCTTCTTTTATGAAAAGTCACAATCTGGAAAAAAGTTGACCTAGCGTCCCAGTCTTTGTTGGGGAGACAGTTTCCCAAAAATCAATTAATGTGGGTTTTTGTTATGTCCATTTGCAAGTTTAAAGAATCAGAGCAAACAGTAAAGTTGCAAGACTATTGGTTAATGGACATATAATAAAGGGAAAATAATAACCTCATAAACATAAAATGACAAAAATGTACCTTCCACAGTGGTTTATGGTATGTAAAATTGCTTTCACAACTATTATCTTACTTTATTCCGACAGCATTCTGTATAGTGAACAGGATGCATCACGTCTCCACATTCTAAGTGAGGACGTTGAGTCTCAGAGACTGAAGATCCCAAGTGTTCGTTTTTTGTCATGAGGCTGGAGGGCCCTAGGAGAAATGGAGCATGCCCCAGCTCCGTATGAGCAAAACCATTACAGATGTGAGGGCTCTTTCTGCTCCTCAGACTATAGGCTCCCGCAACGGAACCAGCTCGGGGGGCAGGCAAAACCACAGATGACCTCATAAGACATGTCCTTAGCACGACATGGCACTTCCATATGGTGACCTAGGGGGCTGTCCTGTGACCTGCCTGCTCTGGTCAGCAGGCTGGACCTCCCTGGAAACTGATGTCTAGAAATTCTTCTAACTCTCTAGACAAGTGGATCACCTGGCAGAGGCGAGATGCCTAATGTATTATTTTGAGGTACTTATTAGGATAAAGATTTGGGGAAAAACTATTTTTCTTTTACCAGCTATGTGAGGTATTTTTTTCCTGTAAAACAGACTAGATTATATCAAGTATACTCAGCGGGAGTGGACAATTTGCACCTTGCACGCCACTTGAACTATCAGATTAACAGCCCAGCATAGACTGTATTACAGTCTAGGACAGGGCTTCCCGGTGCATGAATTCTGTTAGCAAGTCTAACTATAACACTCAGAGTGTGTGTGTTTTTTAAAGGGGGCACAGGTGATAAAAAATAATCTTGAAGAATAGAGAAAATAATGAGAATAGAGATAGAAATTATGGTGGATGACGATCGGTGACCTTTAAAGAGGCCTCATTGCCTATCTCAAGGAACGTATCTAGGGCTGACTGAGAATGGTTGGGTCCTTTTCCCGAATCCTGTGGAGTCCGAGATGAAGCGCCAGACAGTCCTAGCTCTAGATCTGCTCCCATAACATGTCACCCTGAGCCTGCATCTCATTGATTGGACCTGTATTTCTTTCTTCAGGAGAAGAAAAGTACAAGATCAGTTGATCAGGCTTTGAGGCTTGGCAACCTTTAAACTAGGAATTCAGCAATTGGTATCACATATTCCATTGCTGCTTCAGGTAAGATCCTAGACTCCCAGAAATGAGGAAAATGAGTGCTGGATGCTTTAACTGGAGTCATGCAAAACCCTTTTCAGCTATGGGGTCTTTTGAAGCATTCCGCATGACTCAGTTTTCTATGTTATAGGGTTTTATGAATCTTATATGAAATTACAGGTGTAGATCCTTAACTCGGTGCCTGGAAAACAGTGCCAAAAATGATGTAGCTATTATGACTATTATAGTAATGTCAAGAAAAAACTATGTTGAGTAGACTACAAATATATTAATCAAATTTCCACATTTCCAATTGTCACCTGTAGATTTCCCACCAACAGACATTTGAGAAACCAATTTTAATCAGAACAGAAGTAAATATGAAGAGGCTAAGTGCTCATTCTTACAAGGTCGGGTGATGACAGATTTTAAAGAATCAGAGCAAAGTCTAGAAAGATGAACCATTTCAATTGATATCGATTTACATGTCACTGTTTTGTGTAAATGGACTTTGACATTTCACTGTTAAAAAAAAGTTCTGAAGCCCTCAGTGAAGATATAGACCCAGCTTAGACAAATACAAAAAGCTTGCATAAAGGAGTAATACAAATTGAACGTTGAGCCCTTAGTTTAAACTAGTTGATGCCTTCTAATTTGGTAAAAATGTCTTTTTACTATACACCGCATTTATATGATCACAAGATTCTGCAAAGATGACAGGGCCTGTGGTAAGCAGAATAGTAGCCCCCAGAAATGTTAACACTCTAACTCCCAGAACCTGTGAGTATGATCCCTTAGGTGACGCGCGATTAAGTAGAAGATTAGGGAGTGGAGAGATTTCCTGGATTGCCCAGCAGAACACAACGTAATCATCTGGGTCTTTATGAGTCAAAAAAGAGAGCAGGGGGGTCAGAAGCGGAGAGGGATTCAGAGATGTTGCTCCCCTGGTTTTGAGAATAGAGGGCAGACCCTGAGCCTAGGAACACAGGCAGCCTCAGAAACTAGAAAGACAAGGATAGGGACTCTTCTGTAGAGGCTTCCAAAGGAATGCAGCCCTATGCTTGATTTTAGCCCAGTAAGACTCACTCTGGACTTCTGCCATAAATAACTCAAGACAATAAATATGTGTATTTGGCCACTAAGTTTGTGAGAATTTGTTGCAGCAGCCTGTACAATACAAATTCGGGATCATGGCTTCTCACTGACCTAGTCTAGCCTCCTCCAACCTGAGGTGCCTGGTGTATTTTCGCATGACTTGAGCACTGAAGAGGAGCCAAGCCAGCAAAGAGCTGACAATACTAACTACTCAGGAGGTTCCATGAAGTAGCCAGCATCCGGGAGCAGAGAGCTTCAGTTGCCACAAAGGAGGCGACTATCTCTGGGTCTGCAAGTCTTTCCACCTGAAGTTTCTCTCTTGCATGTTTATACTTCAGAGTTTGTTGTTGTTGTTGTTGTTACCTATTAAAAGGCTTTGTGAGCATCTGGGGCTGGAATGAGAGACAGTCTGACTGAAATGAGCTGTGTGTGTGGCAACTTAACCCCATGGGAGTGCACCTAGGTGAATCTTTTTTGTAATCTTGAAAGGGAAGAAGAAAGAGGCAAGGGTTGCAGTATCTGAGAAGTCTCCTTCTTGTCCTTCCTTCGACAACTTTGGTGTTAACCAACTCAAAGCAGCAGAGACTTGTTGAGTATTTACTGTATGTGAGCAACCGTGCTATTGTGCTAATATTTATATATGCAAAGTAATCACAATGCCTAAGTGGAAATCAGCCAGAAGGAGGCATGTGATTTTATGTAATGTAAGGGCTAAAGAGACAAAAAAATTGTAAATCTTGATTCACTTCTGAAAGTGAATACTAATTACCTTTATTGATCATTTAGTTATAGGAGCCAAAGTAAGCTTTTGCCAATTAAATCTGTGCATGTTACTCGCACAGGATGAGGGGTCCTGGCATGAGGGCCACAGAGTGTGGGGACTGAGCATGCGTAACTCCACGGGCGAATACTTATTTGAGCTAGGCAATTTCATGGACTTCATAATGGAAAGAGAAATTTGTGGAATAGCCTTTAAAAAAAACCAGAATGAGTAATTTATCCATAACATCTATCCCAATTATTCCCTTTTTAAGATTCTACGCTTTAAAAATTTGAAGAAAAACATTAATTATATGATTATTTATAATAAAAATTTAAAAATTCTAATGTTTAAAATTAGAAACTAGTTAAGTAACTTGTGTTAAGTTCAATAAACAAAATATTTTGCAGAATATTGATATAATGTTTACCAAGAACTTTAATGACATGAAAAAAATTCATACTATAAAGTGAAGCAAAACATCTCATTAAATAGTAATGTATATGTTAAAAGCTGTTATCTCTAATTAGAGGTGATTTATTTATTTTTATCTTATAATTTTATTTACTTTTAAATAACTTGCTTACAATGGCCCTCTGTTTCTTTTGTCATCAAAGAAATAGCAATGCACACTATTTTAGAACTCACTAGACATACAAATGTGCCTGGTACACTCCAGGCTTCTCGCTCTGCCCTTGCAGGTGTCATTCTTTCAGAAGCTCTTTCAGTGTTTCCTCCCATGTACGTCATCACTGATGCCACTGTCTGCCACATCTCACCTGCAGCCTCAGATAAGAGCCTGGCACAATGGGGCTGTGTCTCTCACTCCCCAGCTCCACCCAGGTGACAAGTACCCTTACATTCTCTTTTTATATAGTTGAGTTATTGAAAAAAAAATGTATCAGGTAGGAACTTTGACACTGAGGGAGGTATGCAAGTCAGCGAACCAAAGTGCATCGTGTTTCCATTAACACCAGGTAAATTCATATATCACTAGGCTATTCTAAGCTACTAGTAAACAATCAAACCAATGATAAGAGATCTATTTCTGGGGTCTGAAAGCAATAGTATACCCATTTTCAAGAATGCTTATTCTCACAGAAACTTTATTCTTGACTAATTCAAGAGCATCTTTTGAACATTTCATAAGGGCCAGGTTCAGTACAGAAACAAACAAGGAAAGTCACTCAATGCAATGGCCAACAAAGTAGGCACTTGAATAATAATAATAAAAAAAAATAAAACAATATTTACCTAAAGAAATAATCTTAGCCAGGGAAAAATGTTAACAAAAATTCAGCTCTCCTAGTTATCACATACTTTATTCTTCTTGTCAAGTGTTCCAGTGGTGGAATGGAAGATGGACCCCCCTCCCACCTGGTCTCAGCTGGTCTTTCTGGCTTCTCCATTACATCCTGTGCCCAAACAGTGTGATGAGTCTCCTCTGTCCTGTCCCACCTTTACGCACCTCACTCTCTGTCCAGAATGCCTTTCCTTTAAATTGCCCCTTTAACTTCAACCTAAACTCCAGGTTCCAGGCTGATTCACCCATCCCTGGCCTCTTCCTGTGCCCATGTAGTTTCTCAGTGCTGCAGCTTTTGTCTAAACCTATGTTTGAGTCCACAGGGCCCTGAGCAAGGCGGTCTTGCTATTTACCCGGAGGGACCTTAGTTGCCTCCTTAACTCTACAGTCCAAGAAGATCCTGCAGAAAGTTCCACAGAGGGGTCAGTGCAGAAACTGCTCTTGAATATTGGCAGGGTCTCATCTTAAAATTAAAACTGATGCTGCACATGTTCCATAGGTTAGCTGGATAGGAGCTTGAAGAGGAAGTCAAGCAGTGGGGAGCCAGCCCTGGACTGGGAAGTGCTCCCCTCTCCTCACCAAAGTCTAGGTCTTCAGGACTAAATAAATTTGCTTTTCATTTGCCCCCATCCCCTAGAAGGAATCTCTGGTGTGTTCTGTGGGGTGCTTCATCTTCTCCAAAATGTTTTTTCCCTCTTTTATCCACCTCTGTCTCAATCTTTCTAGAAACACCCTTGGGCCTATACAATTATAAAAAATATAATTCCTTTAGGACACATTTTTTTTATCCTCCCTGGCTGCTGACCTCAACTCCAAGATTTCAGAGCTCCTGCAGCTGGGTGAAAGCCCCCTGCCACTGCTCTGACCAGGGGACTGACAATCTTGCCCTCTCTCTGGACTTACACTGGTGACCCTACTCCTACCAACCCCACGCTGGGGCAGAGTCAGGCAGGCCCATGCCAGTAGGGTGCATCTTACCAGCCAACAGGAGCCTCACCCAGAGTTCGCTCAGTGCTTGGTGAGTGGCCACCCGCCTAGTTCATGTCTTCTTTGACAGGCTGGGTTTAAAGACAGGCCAGGCACCAGGTTAGGACACCTTTTTAAGTCACACATGCTAAATCCTTTTGTATATGTACAGTCAAGGAAATCAAAATTAAGGGAAAAAAAGCTAAACCAAATTTCTCTCTCTTTCCTTAAAGACTTCATTTTGAGTTCTTAGGTGACTGCAAAATTTTTAAGTCAATCAAAGAGAAAGATACACAAAAAGAACATGGCTTGTGTTATTACAGAACCTCTGAAAAAGAAAAAGAAAGAAAACAAAGAGATAGAGAGAAAGAAAGGGAGCTGCTGGCCAGGACACCGAGACTCAGAGCTCGCCTCACCACCCAGTGCAGGTCTCAGCTCTGGCTGGAGCATGTGGCCTCCCTCCCAGGCTTCTCTGGGAACAGACATGCGCATTCCAGTGCTTGGTACTTGGTGCTTGGCAGACAAGGGCCTGCTGGAGGAACATGGAACTTTGCCCTAGAGGTCCTGAGGGGAGCACTAAAGTGCTTTCTTCACTCTTCCACTTTTGACTGAGTCAGCATATGAAATTTCTGGATAATAGTCAAAATGAAGCGTTACTCAGTAGGGAATCTCTAGGTAATGGCATTACCCAGCATTGCCAGCTGATCATGTTGTCACATCTAGTGCTCTATAGGGGAAAGGAAGGTGCAATTAGAAGGAAGGATGGGGGACGCATTTGTAAAAATTAGCGCCAGGAAGAGCACATGAAGAAACACACAGGGTCACAAAGGAGAAGTGAATCAAAGAGGCTAAAACCTCAGAATAGAAGGCGTCCCAAGTTCATATGGAGGAAGCAAGAGTATGATCGCAAGACAGAACTTCAGGAAAATAATCATTTCACCCATTACCACTCTTCTAAAATTCGCCTTCATTTAAGCTGAAAATTAACTTTCACCGAAGTCATTTAAGACGTTTTTAGATGAAAAGATTACACAGTCCAGGGGAAATGTTTCAAAATATACATGAGACATGCATCGCGCCCCACACAGCACTGTGGGTGACAAACAACTAAAACAGAAGTCTCCCTAGCAGGCATGCCTGTGGAACTGTGCCTGTGCCTTGTCTGTCTCGCAGATAGTACAAGGTACCATTTGCAAAGTTTTAGGCCCACACATAAAATTTGGCTTATCCCTGTCCAAATGCACATAAGACTAAACAAATCATATACTTTTGCATGAGGTTCAATGAATGCTAGTCACAAGAAAACCCTCAGTAATTTACCGAAGTTGAGAGCTGGATTCAGGCTTTAGATTCAAACGCCATCGATCCCTGCCTGGGTAAGAAAGCCGAGCCTCTGTGAGGCAGATAACTCACTCGGCAACTGATGGCATCCCAGAGGCCTGAGACTGGCACTGGCTCATGGGGTTGTGCTATGACAGTGCTGTGGAACACCGCCCAGAGGTACCAGGGAGTGCTGCAAGGAGTACTTATTCTGGAGTCATGTTTCCTGGGTGCCCGCCGTTCCTCGGTCTCCTTATCTGCACAGTGGGTGTTGGGAGGATTAAATGGTTTAATGCAGGTAAGTTTCTTTGAGTAATGGCTATCACTTGGACGAATAAATCTTCACTGTTGTTACTATGATCACTCGGCCATTTTGTTTTAAACTGCCCCAACTTGATACTGACATGGAATTACAAAATTATACGGGCAGGATGAAGGATGTTTATTTTTCTGACTGAAAATGCTTATTGTTATTTCCTGTTTCAATCTTAATGAAGCTTTGGTCAGCATCATAAGAATCACAGCTTGTCCCTCTGCCCAAGAAAATTGTTATCCAACCCACCTGCCCTCCAGCCCTGACTGCCCCCTGATTTTCCTTCTCTTCCTCTCTTCCGCAAACCTGTACTGTAGACAAACGACCTACCTATTGTTTCCACTTCTCTAATGTACATGTGCCACATCCTTTCTTATTCCTGTATTTCTAATTTCATTCTTAAGTTATCATTATGATATGTAACTCATGTACTTCCAGGAAAGACTTGAACTGATTGAAAATAAAAGACGTGTGAGTGATTGGTCATCAATAATGAAAGGCAAAAGGGAAAGACCTGGGGAAAGAGATAACTTACAGAAAATAAACAGTTATTTGATCGAAACATTTCATCCTCTTAAACATAGGATGTTGTCCTCTTTCTCCACTGAACTGCATTTATGAGCCATCCTGTAGCTCTTCTTCCTTGAAAACTGCCTGAGCTGCCTTATTGCAGCAGAATTTCTTCTACCTCCACCCAAAATTTCCAACACTTATCTATTGTCTCTTAGCCCAAGTAATATACTGTATCAGGGATTAGCTATTTTTTTAAGCACAAGCCCCACGTTTCCATTCAGCTGTCAGACATCTCACACATAAACCTATTCTTTCCTCCAGGAAAGGGAGGAAACAGCGGAGTCAGGCAATGAAAGAATTCGACTACTTCTGTTGGAATTTCAAATTACTTTGGAAACAATAATTAAATCGCCCCAATTTGCTACTGGATTTTCAAAAGATTTTAATTAAGAATTTTATTTTCCCAAAGCATAAATCTTTCGAGCATAAAACAATTGCAGGCCTAAGACTGGGTCTGTTTTCCAGTTTTTGGCTATTTGTACACATAGATACCTACAATAACATGGACATAAACTGATTTCATCCTAATCACACCGATTATCATATTAGAGTAGCAATTGTCAATTACAACAATCCCGAGAAGGTAGTTTCTAGTTCTATCATTTATTTGCCCCATCATGAACATTGTCATTTCTCTGAGCTGTGAGTGGTAATAACTTGTACATGCTAGAGGGCCAGTTGAAGTGATGAAAGTTGTGAACATGCTACCCTTTAATGAGAAGGTATTAATTCATAGACAAAGCATAACTTTGCTCCCTGCTACTTTTCTGAAGCTGCAAAGTCTCATAACATAGGGAGCTGTATTGGGGGGAAAGGACAGCATATTGTGTAAACAAAAAGTCTTTCTGATGCCATCGCAGCTGGAGATTACAGTTATCACCTCTTTGACTCTCACCATCTACCTCAGACCAGAACAAAACAGAATGAATAGAGAAAGGTTTGGAGTTGTAGATGTGAACAGGGTGTCCTCATTGCTGACATGGGCACACTGTCTGACCACCATGACCAATTTGAGAGACCACACCTGAAAGATAACATTATTATTATTATTATTATTATTATTATTATTAGAGTTGGAGTTGGAGTCTCACTCTGTTGCCCAGACTGGAGTGCAGTGGCACGCTCCTGGCCACTGCAGTCTCGACCTGCTGGGCTCCTGCGATCCTTCCACCTCAGCCTTCCAAGTAGCTGGAACTATAGGTGCACAATACCACACTCGGCTAATTTTTTATTTTTTGTAGAGATGAGGTCTCACCAAGTTGCCCGGCAGGTCTCGAACCCGCGGGCTCAGGCAATCCACTCACCTCAGCCTTAAGCACTGGGACCAATACAGGCTGAGCCACCAAGCCTGGCTGAGATAGCATTATTGACTGGATCAGGTTAGGCTTTCTTAAGAAAGTGAGAGAGGATTTTGGATCAGAGAGGATACAAAGGCTGCAGGTCAAATTCAGGTGCCACTTGCTTTTATAAATAAAATGTTTTGGAACACAGCCACACCCATTCATTTACACATTATCAGCGCTGCTTAGTACAACATTGGCAGAATGGAATAAGTGCAGCAGCAGCCATGTGGCCCAAAGGTCTGCCCTCAGAAAACTGAGCTCAGTACAATAAGCAGTATTTGACAGTGCAAAATAGTTTTTTAAGAGAGAAATAATTGCATTATATGGCTAGATAATGCTGACATAAACAGCCAATAAGTAAAAGAAGCAAAAGCATCGCAGCCACTATGTCAGCATTGACAAATGGGCTAAGGATTGATGTGGATAAAACACAGAGCAAATGTCTGTTGTTAATATCTGTTCATGTGTGTGTGAATATTCATGCACGTGCAAATGCCATTTATATATCTGCATGCACACATATAAGTATACGTGTAGTCATGCGTACGCATGTTGCTGCCTCTCTCTGTTTCACCTGGAGAGCTTACTAAAGCTCACATTACTGGGCCCCACCCGAAGTCTCTGATTCTGTAGACTTGGGACTCAGAATTTCCTTTTCTTTTTTTTGAGTTAGAGTCTCACTCTGTCACCCAGACTGGAGTGCAGTGGCCGCTCCCGGCCACTGCAGACTCGACCTGCTGGGCTCCGGCGATCCTTCCGCCTCAGACTTCCAAGTAGCTGGAATTACAGGTGCGCGCTGCCATGCCCGGCTAATTTTTTGATTTATTGTAGGGATGAGGTCTCGCCAAGTTGCCCAGGCGGGTCTTGAACCCACGGGCTCAGGCAATCCTCTCACCTCAGCCTCCCAAAGTGCTGGGATTACAGGCTGAGCCACAGAGCCCAGCTAGAATTTCCTTTTCTAAGGAGCCCTCAGGTGATGCTATGACAGCTGTCAGCGGACCCCACTGAGAACAATGCTTAAGAGAAGCATCACTGTTCCTAAATTAACAGGCCCCTCTAGATACTTCCTGCAGAGTAAGAACCGATATAGGGGGAATGCAGTCCTGCAATCTGTTCTTCTGACTTTGGATTTGGAGTTCAGATCTGAAGTGACGGTTGACTTCCTCTTTCCACTGTGGCTTGTCTCTCTGGGTTGGAGCCATAAGGACCTTGATTTTCTGCTTCTTCTGTTACTCTACAGGACGATGGTCTCTGAGGTGGCTCCAGAATCCCCAAGTGATGTGTGTGCAAGGCATAGGCTGTATTTTAAGTCAGAGATGATTTTTTTAAAAAGTTGTAAAATCAAAGGCTTGAGTCAGTAGAAAACTACTAATCGTCACAAAAGTTTGAATCAAGATGCCCTTATAATAACTGGAACAATGTATGGCTTTAAGAAGCATAGCAAAGCTCTTTTTCAGACTTAAGAGTCCAATGAAAAATACCCGAAAGTTCTTCAAAAAGACCTTCCTCTTCACAAATACAGAGCCTGTCTTTCTAAGTAAACACTAACTCATCACAACAGACTTTTGAATTGGGAAAACCATTCCATGGAAAAGAATGCTCCCCTTCTGCATAATGACCTTTCTTTCTTCTATTCATTTTGTACTAAAATCAGTAGAGGTAAAACCTCCTGAACTTACAGGCTTCTGTGAACCTCTTAGAAATGGAAGACCCATTAAATTACTATATGTTCTTTGGGAAAATTTAGGAGAAGAATAGAAAAAACTAAAAAGGGGTAAGTCCAGAATACAAATATCAAAGGAGTAATTTCACCCTTAGGACTAATATTTTAGGAATTATATAATCTCATTATCTCATGGCTCTTTCTAAGGTGTTATATTCAAAAGATTAAAAATCAGGAAGGCGTACACTTAGGGTGTACTTATCATATGACATCAGACACCATAAATGCCCTTCATGGTGAATGGGTAAAAAGATGCAGTATATTTACCCAGTGGAATATCATTCAGCTTAAAAAAAGAAGGAAATTTCTCACTTGTGACAACAAGGATGACCCTAGTGGACATTATGTTAAATGAAATAAGTCGATAAAGAAAGACAAATACTTCATAATCTCACTTGTATATGGAATTTAAAAGAGTCCAACTCATAGAAACAAAGTAGGAGGATGACTTTCTGGTGCTTGGGGAGGAGGATGTGGAGAGATGGCACCCAAAGAATGCAACATTTTATTACACAGGAAGAATAAGTTCTGGGAGCTAATGTACAGCATTGTGACTGTAGTTAATAATACTGTACTGCAAATTTGAAATTTGCCAAAAAAAAAAAAAGGCAACTATGTGAAGTGATAGACATGTTGATTAGATTAATTGTGGTAATCATATCACAATGCATGCATATTCGTATATCAAACATCACATTGTATCCCTTAAATATATGCAATTTGCATGTGTCAATTATACCTCAATAGATCTGGAGAAAAATAAATCATGATTATGTCCCAAAAGTGAAAATTGTGACTTGGGAAAAAACTACATGCTGACTGACCTCTAACCTTACAGAATATATGACTATTATTGCTCCATTCCAGTGGCATGCCACCTCTACTCAGATGGTGAGGCAAGAACATCCTTATCCACAGGACAAGTTTCCAGGTTGGAAATCCTGGATTTGAGTCCTGGACTGAAGCACCTTACTAGCAGGAAGCACTAAGTCAAGTCGCTTAACTTCTTGAGCTCCAGTCTCTTCTATATATAAAGAAAAAGATGTGAGCAAAAACACCTAAGGATATTATGAAGACAGAATACCTAATCCATGTGAAAAGTGTTTTGGAAATAGTCACGTGATATCATGTGACTCCTCCAACCCAGCTTCCTTAGACAAGGAACTGATGACAAAGCAGGAAGATAATCTTTTTGACTCAAGGGTACGTCATACACATCAAACCATTAGCACTGCCTTGCTTGTTCTAAATAAGATTAGAATGTCCATTCTCTCCTTAATATTTCCAAATTTACTTAACAAGCATGAAGAGTATATTACAGAAAGAAATAGGATTTATGATGAGAGATTAGATTTCACACTTAGCTCCTCCTTAATTGACATGTGATTCTAGCAAATTGTTGTCTAATTCTATCCCTGCCTCAGTGACCTTATCCATAAAATGGGTATTAGAATAATAAAACTTGACAAAATTTTCCTGAGTATCAAATGAAATAAACTTTGCAAATGGACTTTTAAAGTTTTAAAAGTTTCAACATGGGCTACTATATAGCAACTTAAGAATTTTTACTGTGTCTAGTAAAACTGATCAGTTTTATTGATTAGTCATAATGTTCAACAATAAACTAAATGCCATAATCATGACTTCTTATTATATCACAACTTCCAGAATCATTTATGCTTCTAATTTTAGAGGACTGGTAACAAAACTATCACATATGGGCAAGCCCTTCGGGTCCCCTCTAACTGTGGGAGCTTTTTTGTCCTCTCAATACATCCTGTTTTCTCAAAAAACAAACAAACAAAACTATCACATATGCTGGGCTTCTTCTTCTGTATCTTGATGGGGTACTCTGGAATTTTTTTTCTTTCTACTTTGCTATCTTACACATTGCTCTCTGTATTATAAAAGCTTGATTTTTCTGGCTTATTATTGATTGATTTTCTGGCAAATTATTGTTCTATGGCATTATACCCAGACTGTAATTTATTTACATTTCCTAAAAGAAATACTGGTAGAATTCTTTTCCTTTATAGTTCCTTATTTACAATGGACATATGTTTCCCAACCTATACAGCATAACCACCTGCTGAGTATCTTCAGATTCAGACACTGAGCAGGTATCACAGCAGTTACTTGATCTAGTGAGAAAGAATGATGACTTTTTTCTGTTTTATTTTATCACTTTAATATCTTCCGGGATGATGCTACTAGCATTTCTTTGGGGAAAATTCTTCCCAATTTTAAAATACACTACTCTCAAGAGCCTTTCCATGATACTTCCCTACAATGTTCTTTTCTTAATATTTCAGCCTATTATTCTAAGAAGTAATTTTGTTTCTTAGGTCCGTGTATTCAGTTTACCCAGACAGTTGAGCGCTAATCAAATTCTATCTCAGGAATCTTGGTTAGGAAACATTTGCATCAATCATTGACCAGCACTCAATTCATCTTGTAGCTCTTTCTCTCGGTTGGTTTGTGTGGTGTGTGTGTGTGTGTGTGTGTGTGTGTGTGTGTGTGTGTGTGTGTTTTCAAAACATGCCTCCAATAAAATTTCCAACCTAAAAAAATTGTTTGCATTTTGTTGTCCTTGCAAACAGAAAAACAGCAAATCAAAACAGGAAACTACATTTCTAATGCACTTATACAACATATCTTTTGATATTTTAGCTCATTTTCATTCTAAATCTGATTACAGTCTTTTAGACAAATCAGAAATGAAAAAGGCATATTATAAATTAGAAACATTACTATAGCATCTTCTAAAGTTAAATAGAAACAAAATCATTTGAATGGAACTGAGAAGATAATTAACAAACCCCTGGGGGAGCTACAGCATCAGTCCTCTCTTCTAGTTAGGTATGAAACAGAATTATCTTCCATCGCTGAGTCCTCAGAACTTCCATCAATGGGAGGTCGGCTGATACGGATTTTCAGATGGACTAATGAGGCAGATGGCAGAATTTAGTTGGTATATGATACATGCATGCGAAGTCAACTAGAAATAAGTAAGAGTTGTGCAGATACCAAAACAACTGCGAGACCTCATCTCTACAATAAATCAAAAAATCAGCCGGGCGTGGTAGCGCATGCCTATAATTCCGGCTACTCGGAAGGCTGAGGCGGAAGGATGGCCGGAGCCCAGCAGGTGGAGGCTGCGGTGGCTGGAGCGGCCACTGCACTCCAGTCTGGGCGACAGAGTGAGACTCCAACTCAAAAAACAAACAACAACAACAACAACAACAAACAAACAAACAAACAAATTGATTTATAGAGATCTTTAAAAGTAGCAAAGCTTTAGGGAGTGACTTAGGGATTGTATACTACTGGTAAGTAGCGACTGAGAGTAACACTTAGCTCAGGAAAGGTGCTAGGTATTGTCATAATATTTTCTGGAGCCAACCATAAAGGAGAACATGTATCAAGAATATCTTTTGTTTCTTAAAAGAATAAAAATAAAATTTAAAAACCCAAAGAAAAACAAACTGGTAAAATAAGACCACCTTATTTCCAGTGGTAAAATAAGAGCTCAATATTTATTATTTCCAGAAAGAATGATTTTGTATTAAAAATTCACAAACGATTTAATATAATTGTTTGAATATAAAATTGCATCATAAAATGTCTCACTCAAAGAACAGAAATAATGGTTCTATGATTGGGCTATCCACCTACATAGCTTCAGGAGGCTGGGGTTTCTGTCCACTTAAACAATTTTTTTTCACTTCTGAATTCCAACAACTAGAACAATGTCTGGTACGTTGAAAGAACTGAATAAATATTTGTGGAATAAATAATTGAATAATCAACTTTGGGATAAAATAACGAATGAATGACTCCTGTGATTCATGTAGTTCCCCAATTCTCTAACTTTCTAAAATCTTTAACTTTGCTGTAATATCTTGTTAAGCAAAACCTTCTCACAAATAACTATGATACCTGCAACTGTAAAATTTGATCTATCTTTGCTGCTGATTGGAATTTTTATAGCCAACATAATGACCAAATAATTTTTGTCCAAGTCTAACTAAATATTGTTTTGAATACACAACATTTTTAAATTTGTAGATTGCTATGGGCTGAGGCATTTTTACTTTCAGCAAATTGGAAAGGATTTTAATGTTCCTCTCTGGTGGGAGACACAAACGTATACATCAGGTGATACAAGTCTAGATCTTCAATGGGAGAAACAAAAAAAGCACAAAGCCAATAAATAGCATGTTTTGCTTTGTTTTCCCCCTAAATCAGGGTGAAAAACACAAATCACTTTTCTCAGATATGAAATACATTGAAACTAATATATTTTAAATGAGAACTGTCGTTGTCATTGGAGAAGGTAGTCAAATTTAATTCAAAGTAACTTCCTTTTTTGGCTAATTATTATGTCTCCCATGAACAATGCCCTTTCAGAATTTAAGGAAAGAGTGCATTTCAAACATAGAGAAACCTCAAACATTGGAAAAGCAGAATCTTATTTGCAGGCAGAGTGCATAAAGCACAATCACCTCCCAGCTCCAGGTTCCAGGTGCTCTCTACCGAACTTCCCAGAAACAAGGGGTCCTCCAGACATGGGAAAGCCAGTCCCCGAATGCACCGCAAGATGATGGAAACTGTCCTGATGCAGAAATAAATAAGTGCATAAACAATGTAATGGAGATAATCTTTTGGATATGGGTGTAAACTATATTTCTACAAAGGTCTTTTGCACACAGATACCATTGAATTCGAGGGACTAACAGAAATAACCAGTAGTAGGATTTGTGGCAGCATCTATTGCTGGCTACCTTCTCTGTCACATTCTTTACATACATACAGCCACTGTCAGCAGATGTAGCTCATACTCCACAATCCTGGCAGGTGGCCCAGAGGAGACCCTGCTCCCTTTTATGATTTCATAGCTGACACTACTTTGGTCTTTTGTTCATGACTAGAACTTTTAGGATCTTGGATGCTCCTGGCTTCTGGGAAGCTACACGTTGGAAGGGCCAACGCTTGTCTATGCTTGCTAAGTGTCAAGCGTTATGCTATGCATCCTGTGACCCCAATGTGACTCAATCCTTGCAGCAGTTCAATAAAATGAGTTTATGTACTTGTTCCTCACTTGAAAATATTGGAACTTAGGAAGGTTAACTTGCTGGGCCAAGGACCCATGGCAGCAGGGCCGGAACTTGAATCTAGACTCAACTGACTCTGAAGCCCAAATTCATTCTAGCAAGGCTTCTGGATTAATTCCAAGAGTTTTGGCACTGTTCATGTGATCTGTGTTTCTGACTTGGGGCAGTCAGAATGGCAATGACTGTGTCCTCTGAGATCCAGTGTCTCTGTTGTCTACTAATTGCCACCCCAGCCTGGATCCTGGAAAGGTCGTCTTGTGTTTCAGGGAACTTTCTGAGGATTTTACAGGTATTATCTTACTTAATGTTTACATTAACTCTTCAAGACATTATCTTCATTTTATACATTAATAAAGTGATTCTCAAGGGAGGCACAAGCTTCACACTGCTCAGAATGGACACATGCCTGACTACACCGTCCCTGCTTTTCCCAAAATTTGACACTGCTACCCATGGGTATATTCATCGCATGCACAATAGAAAATCAGTGGAATCTTCATCAGGAGTTTGACATTTACCCACGGTGCGGTAAGGATGGCTGTGCCTGCATCCCGAAAGGCCTCTTCTGGGTTACGTCTGGAAGCCCCAAAGGTGTGGCAGTAAATATTGATAGAGTGGGGAGGGGCAAGGAACTAGAACATTTCACTGTGGCTCTACATGCTATTGTTCCTGCGCCTGAGACCAATTAGAGTGCTTAGGATGGCACGAGAAGGGGGAGTGTGGCAGAGGGGGGTTAGGACAGAGGATTGGGAACACTGCTGGGAATGCAAGGATGGGAGAAGTGTTTCAGGGCAGGTAGGACGTTGTCCTCTGACCATGGTGAACGAGAGTGACCAGATAGAGAGATGCTGAGCAAAGAAAGGTGATGAACAAAAAGTGTGTGGATAATGTAGGGGACAGGACCTGCCTGGGTGCAGCTGATGCCTGGGCAGGTAGTGTTGGGAAACACAAAGTCTAAAAGAATGTGTGGCCGGGCTCGGTGGCTCAGCCTGTAATCCCGCACCTTTGGGAGGATGAGGTGAGTGGATTGCCTGAGTCCGCGGGTTCGAGACCCACCTGGGCAGCGAGACCTCATCTCTATAATAAATCAAAAATCAGCCAGGCGTGGTTACGCATGCCTGTAATTCCGGCTACTTGGAAGGCTGAGGTGGAAGGATCGCCGGAGCCCAGCAGGTAGAGGCTGCGGTGGCCGGGAGCGGCCACTGCACTCCAGTCTGGGTGACAGAGTGAGACTCCAACTCAAAAAAATAAATAAATAATAAATAATAAAAGAATGTTTGAGAAGGGGAGGAGCATCCCCGATACTAATCCTAGCAGCTGCTGCTTGTGACCCAAGGAGCGGTACACTGGGGAGGTGCCTCTGCCTTGCAATGTGAGTCATCTTCACAGGAGGCCTGCACGCTCTGTACCTTTCCCTCATTTAGATGGGGAAACTGAGAGGTCAAGTGAATTCCCCAAATCTCCAGACAGGTAGAGAACAGAGTCTTAAACCCACATGAAGGAATCAGACTGTTTTAGAAAGGAAATTGGAAGCAACATAGGAAGCAGATGTAGTGACAGACCACCCTGGAGAAAGGAGGATGGAGTATAACAAAGGGACCAAGGAGAAACTTGTCCCAGATCAAAGAAACAGGATTTCATGAGTGACTGTTATAGGTGAAGGGGGCAGGGGAGGCAAAGGTGGGTCTGCTGTTTTCCTCTTGGCTGCTGAAGGAGAAGACTGCAATCCAGCAAGTAGGAATTCTAACCAAAGAAGAGTTGGAGCATAGTCAGTGTATGATGAGTGCATGGAATTGATAGGCATCTGAGTCGAGAAGCCCTGCAAGGAAGTGTCTGGATTCTCGAAGGCTACGGTCCGGGACACGAAGTTTAGCTGCAAAGATGGGCGTGAGAGTCGAGGAATGGACACCATGCTCAAGGACGGTGGATGTGGAGTAAGTAGAGCACCAAGGGCACACGTTTAGTCCCTTTTGCGTTCAGGCATCCGGTACTCACTCTGAGTGTCGAACTTAAACATTTATTTAAGACTTAATCTTCTGATGAATATTAATAAAAGATGAGATTTATGGGGATAGAAGATGGAAATTCTGAACTATTAGAAATAGACATAAAATATAATATAGAGTTTAAAATAAGGTCATGTTTCCACTTCCTATAAACCCACATCCATTTAAATCATGCATATGCTTACTTTGAATGGAAAGATTTTATTTTCTAAGCTCTAAATCATCAATAATGTTTTCTGTCATTGTTAACTAAGAAAAAAGGGTAATAAAAAGTATGGAAATAATACAATATATACCTTCAAAATGCAGAAATTTATTTTTGATACATTTTACCATAAAGAATCAGTGAGATGAGTAGAATGATTATTTGTAAATTTGCACATAAAATGATCAATGTATCACAATAGGCAAAAAGTGAGAAGGAAGATGGGGTGGGAAATTCTTAGACTGAAATACAAAGTATGTTATTTTAAAGTCGATTTTCTATATTAAGACAAATAATAGTCTATAAAAATTATTCATATATCTCTTATCCTAAAAAATATCTACAGGTATCACAGAAATTGCTGTTTAGCATTAAAACAATTATTAAAAGAAGTTTGAAAACGATTGTGGCAAATAATAATTGACAAGTGGAAATCAATAGTGATAAAGTGAAACTGGAAACTGGAAAGTGATACCTGGAAATTTGTAAGAGAAATTCCATTTTGCATTAGTTTCTACTATATAGTTGTTCTCACTGGTGTGTGTTTTTGGCTAGGAGATAACCCACGGCAGTTAACCCTGTGCTGATTTTCTTTATGATACCTTAGCAATACCTCTGCCTCAAAATCAAGCATTCCATGTTTAGGGAATTCAAACTCGTTTCATTATGTGATTATGAAGATAAATCTGTATGGAATGGGGGAAACAAATAACCTATTCTAAGGTAAATAGAAACGACACTTTGATTAACTCCTGGTTTGGTTCATCCCAGAACAGGTCTCTCCTTATTGACATTATCATGTGGTGTACTTAAACATTACAGAAGGTGTGCAAAGGTTCTTAATTGTGTTGTCTGTCACATCAGCTCAGACTCCTACCTATGGTGTGCACACCGGACTGGGGCTGAGGTCCAGTGACCTGTGTCTCCCAAGGACATCACTCAGTGCTTCCTAAGTCATCTGTAGCTGAAAGATGAAGTTGTTAAAACTTTCTGATATACTCTTTTTAGACAATTGTTTTGTAAAATGCAATATAAGTTTTAAAAAGATCACGGACTTGAATTTGCAACAATGCCAATTTGCCACAGAAGTTCCTATAGTTTCACACTGTGCACTTATCTGGACACAAGTGGAAACCGAGAGCATGTAGCTCTGCTCCAGACTACAGGACACACTCTGAAAGTCCTGGGATGGCTTCTCCTAGTCTCTCGACTCTCCTACAGAATAAGGGCCAACTTTCCCATCTCTTGACTGTGGTGAAGATTAAATGAGATAATGGCTGTGAATGCTTTAGGTGCTGGCAGATTTTTAGATCATTGCTACTGCCAGTTGCTCCCTTCCTTACTTCTGTCTTACTTCTCCCGGGGATAGATGCTTTTGCCTCCAAGATGATCTCTATTGATCCTCGACAGATCGTCTTTGGAAGCCAAGTGCCATCTGCCATACCTGAGCCCACTAATCCCCAGTATCTCCCAGACGCATTCATCACGGTAAGCCACTACAGCTTAGCCTGGCTTCAAAAGTCACTAACACCTTAGTTAACATCTTGATCCTTTCCTTCTCTGCAATAACTTCTGCCTGATGTACCCCCTCCAGTGAAGAAGGCAGAATCTCAATGGGTCCATGGTTGCATAAATTCAATCCTCTTTGATTCTCTCAGCCAGAATTACCTCTTGCCATGCTCAAACATACAGTCCTTTATTTCTGCCTCCAAAGGTATTTATGACTTTCAATCTAATATTGGAGATCATGTGTACAACAAATGCACAATGTATGCATGAGTTCACATGTGCCATGGACTGAACGTCTGTGCTCTTCCAAAATTCGTATTTGAGCCCTAGTGTGGTAGTACTGGGAGGTGGTGCCTTTGGGGAGAAGTTAGGTCATGAGGATAAAATGACCCTGATGGGACTAGTAGCCTTATAAGAGGAGGAAGTGAACAAGCTCTCTCTCTTCACCTTGTGAGGACACAATGAGAAGAGATAGTCTTCCAACTTGGAAAAGAGCCCTAGCTACTATCTACCATTTGTGAAGACACCTTGATCTTGGACTTCGTGGCCTCCAGAACCATGAGAAATAATGTGTGTTGTTTAAGTCACCCTGTCTTTGCCAATGGCTGTTATAGCAGGCTGAACAACCTAACACAGTGTTTATAGACAGCAATAGAAGGAGAGTGTCTTGAATCTGCTTCCTTACATTTATTTATTAGTAGCATAGTGTCTTATACACTCACACAAAAATTATTTATTCTCTTTGCAAGTGTATTTTTGAGTTCCTACCATGTGCCAGCTATAGGGATGGATGAAGAGATGGGAAAGGACTGATCTGCCACTTAAGTCATGGATCTATTACACTTGAGCCTGTCTCACCCCTCAAAAATGACAAACAAGCAAAGAAAAAATTAAACCCAATCTCTTTAATTGATACTTGATGTATGCAGGAATTCTTTAAGTATAGCAGTAAGAGCATTAAGGACAATATGCAATCAAGCAGAAGGGCTTAATAAAGAACACGCAGCCCGCCTCTGTATGCCCCAGGGTTCTTGCCTGAGCCAGGTCAAGGTCTGTGCTCTTCTGGGCCAGTTTAGTTGCAGAGACACACTGAGAGTGAGCAAAACAGCACTGGTTGTCAGGTGAAACATGACCTTCCTCTTTTAAAAATTAGCTCAAGGAGCCTGGCTCGGTGGCTCAGTCTGTAATCCCGCGACTTGGGAAGCTGAGGTGAGTGGATTGCCTAAGTCTGCAGGTTCGAGACCCGCCTGGGCAACTTGGTGAAACCTCATCTCTACAATAAATCAAAAATTAGCTGGGTGTGGTAGTGCATGTCTGTAGTTCTAGCTACTTGGAAGGCTGAGGCGGAAGGATCGCCGGAGCCCAGCAGGTCGAGGCTGCGATGGCCGGGAGCGGCCATTGCACTCCAGTCTGGGTGACAAAGTGAGACTCCAACTCAAAAAAAAAAAAAAAATCAGCTCAAGCTTACCCCCATTTCATTTCTTTTCCCTTCCTGGTCTTTTCCTTGATTTTATTATGTCAGAATATGAAAATGCCTCACCTAGGACATGGCTTGCATGGCCGTTTTTCTCCCTTCCTTCATCCTGGGAGAATGAGGTTGATGCATAGCTCATGTGACTGCGTCTGTAGGGACGCCCTCTTGTCACTTCCAGATCCCGTGTCTGTGCGTGCACACGTGTGTTCATGGATTCTCACCACCATGCACTATGTCTCCAGTGAAGGGCTCTGACATGCAGCCAGGCATTGACAGGAGAGCTCGGTGTTTTATTTTGTCTCAACTTGGTCAGGTCACAAGTGAATACCGTTCTAAGAATGTGGCGTTGTAAATTATTATTATGAATTATGATTTATTCCCCTGACTCTCTTCCTCCCACTCTCTGAGTTCCAGTTCCATTGTCCCCCACACCTGCGGCCACCTGATATCCCACTGCCCTCAGGGGCTCGCACCCGCCAATAGCAAGTCTGCCTATGGCCCCACCTGCTGTTGCCCTTGCTGAACCTCGGCCACTCTGCCTCCTGGGCAGGTGTCTTCACTCTGTTACTTCTCATTCCTGTGCTCAAAAAAGAGTAATGGTCAAATCCTAAACTACAAAAGTAGAGCAGAAAATAAAACAAAAACTTTTCCTTTTAGAAGGATACACGTTGGTGTGTGCATGTTTGGAAAAACAGACAATGACAAACCAAACAAATTAATATTAGACAAGACTGTGAGGAAAGACAGGCAGGCAGAGGGGCCTGTAGTGAGGGCAGGAGAAGGGAAGGTGCCCTTGGATGTGTGGTTGCTGGGGGCCTTGCAGAGTTCAGGAGGAGTGAAGACGGTGAGCCATGCGGGTGCGGCCACCTCCTGTCCCCTGCTGTCCCTTTGCTGGTCCCTTTTCCTCATCACCATCTCCAGTCTTGGTGTATCTCAAAGCACAGTGTCTGGACTGTGTATCCTCTCTGTGAACTCCCTTCTTGGCAATTTACCTGGACTATTCCAAAATTTTTCTCTCTAGCACATGTGTCTTCTCTGAAGTCCTGAATTGCATATCCAGCTATGCATTTAATTTCTCCATTAGATATAAAGGAACATCTTGGTGTAACCTGCCTAAAACTGAACTCTCAATGTCCCTCCCAAATGTTCTCAACTACCCTGCTCCTGGTTGCTTGGTCCTGGAAATTACCCCTCAATGCCGCTCTTTTTTCTCACACCTCATAGCCATCTGGTCAATAGATCCCGCTGACCCTTGAGAACTTCCAAGCATGTCTCCCATCTCCACCTCATCTAGCCCAGTTCAGACTAGTTTTGTCCCTTGCCTGTGTCATTGCAGTAGCCTAAGAGCCCCCACTCCACGTTCCCTTCTCCACCTGCAATCTGAGAGATCCCCATGTTGCATTGGGCCAGTTAAGTACCTGTCGGCCCCAACTTTCTCCCAGCATGCTGTTTCTCTCACAGTGAAGCAAAGGCCTTTCTTTTGTTCACATGTTCCCGATGGTCTAGATCCTCGCTCCCACTGTATGTCTACTCTTCCCTGACAGCTCCTTTCCTTGTTCATTCTGCTGACACATCAATGGCCTATTTTCTGTTACATGAACATTCTGGCCATGGCCCTGCCTCCAGTCTTCGAGAAAAAAAGCCAAAACAAAGTAAGTAAGACTAGGGATTTTCCTTAGGATTAAAAGGCATGTAAAAATGACTACTGGTAAATAAAACCTTTGAAAAAACAGACCAATGAGGAAAGTGGGTGCCATCGAGAAAGCGCCACTCCCATTATAATGTCATAGGATGGGGTCTAGATTTCTGTGTAGCTTTTCAAATACATCATGCTAGAAGAACCAAAGTGGCCCACCTCCCCGGAAGGAATTCCTCCTAAGTAATCCTCTCATGCTTTGCCTGGTTCACTATGCCAGAGTCCGTGTCTGGAGGAGAGTAGGAAGTCACAGAGCAGGATCAGGGCTCAGGAACATTGCGTGGACCTTTGCCAGATGGAGGACCAGCTGCAGCAGGGGCACGTGTCAAGCACCCCGGGGCCACATGTTTGAAAGGCTGCATCGATGGGCAATGCCAGCCATTAAGGCTATTGCTCTGTAAGTTTGAGAGGATACTAGGAGGAAATTTGGGATGCAAGAAGCAAAAGCACTGGAAAAAACAGCTGCTGTTATTGTTCTGTGAACGTCAGAGGGTGAGGGAGTTACTTAAAAGTGTTGCTTCTCAGCTGGGCTCGGTGGCTCAGCCTGTAATCCCACACCTTGGGAGGCTGAGGTGAGTGGATTGCCTGAGCCCGTGGGTTCGAGAACCACCTGGGCAACTTGGTGAGACTTCATCTCTACAACAAATCAAAAAATTAGCTAGGTGTGGTAGTGCGCGCCTCTAGTTCCAGCTACCTGGAAGGCTGAGATGGAAGGATAGCCGGAGTCCATCAGATCAAGGTTGCAGTGGCCGGGAGCGGCCACTGCACTCTAGTCTGGACGACAGAGTGAGACTCCAACTCAAAAAAAAAAAAAAAAGTGTTGCTTCTCATTCACCCACAGAAAATATTACTGTGGGTAAAATCAGAATTCATATCTTTTTGGAATTTTACATCTTTTGCCTCCCCTATTAAAATAAAAAGGAAAATATAATATTTTCAGAACACTAACCACATAATTATGAAATGAATATAGAGAACCGATACTCAACTATACATATTTTTTAATGTTTGTATAAAGAGAAATGAAAAGGAGAAAGGTGGACACAAAGAAGGAAGAAAGGATATAGTAAATTATAGTTAACAATAATTTATTGTATATCTCAAAATTTCTAGAAGAGAATAATTGAAATGTTCCTAACACAAAGAAAATCTAAATGTTTGAGGTGGTGGTTATCCCAGTTATCCTGATTTGATCATTATACATTGTGTGCTTGTATCAAAATATTACATGTTGCTCCAAAATATATACAACTCTTACATGTTAATAAAAATTGTTGGGCTATTTTATTTTCTTTCATTTTCTAATTCTTTGAAAACATAATATTTTATTTGGAATAAATGCTCAACAGTGAAAATAATTTGTTCAAAAGGGAAGGAAGGAGGAAGAGAGGGAGAGGGGGAGGGAGGAAGGAAGGAAGGCAGCAGAGGAAGGAGAGGGGAGAGAAAGAGGGAGGGAAGAATGTCAGATTAAAGCATTGGGGCTACTCAAATGTCATTGGAATTCATTTGCAGCACAAATAGACTCTTCCTTTAAAAATTTAGTAGAATTGGGAAAGGGACACTCATTTACTCTTAATCAATGAAAACTCATAGCTTCCATTTTCAGTATTGTAAGCATTTAGTTTCAGGAGATCTGGGCTTGATTTTTTTCTAAAGCAGTTTCTAAGACTAAGGGGAACAGTCTGAGAAAGAAGGTCTAGTATCATTGAAGCGTCTTGAGCTATACAGTTGCAGTATACAATGTTTTGAGCAGCGTTGCTTTGCATATTCATTTTATTTGTAAACCTTTGTTAAAAACTGTTCTTACATTCATAGTCTCACCATGGTAGGCTAGAGAAGAAATGGCGGCAAAACAGAGCGTGGGCAGAGGCTGACTCAAGCTAGCTCAGGGCCTGGTCTAGGCATGATTCCATAAGACCTCTAACAACTCTGTTTAGAGAGTCATGAGGTTCAGCAAACCCTGCTCCCTACGGAGTGCTGGTTGGGGGCTGGGGGGAAGGAAAGCTGGCTGTGGTGCAGTGAGACAAGGGCTGTGCTGTGCCAGGAATGTGAACAAGTGCTGTGGTCAGCGGGGCAGCAAACACTCTGGTGCAGGGCGGGAACCTCCCCTGAGAGCACTGGAGTTGGTGTCAACATAGGTGGAAGTTCAAGCCAGGCCATGAAGAATAAATGGGTAGAAATGTCTGGAAAGGGAATTGCCGGTAAATGCTGTAATAAAGATGTATGTATGTGTCTGTGTGTGTTGTCATAGCAGTCCTGGGAACGTGACTGGTGCTTGGGAATAACAGGTAGATGGGACAACCAACCAGTGCTGGGACTTCATCTAAAAGTGTTGGTGGAAACTGATTCCTTTCAAAACTGATTCCTTTCAAAGCCTCAGCACTGGGAGTCACTTTTGGCCACAGGGTGCCAGGAAACATCCTACTTGCATGATGCTTCCAAGCCTCAATACCCCCCCCAGGGTGATTGGGTTACTATTTGCATGAGAATAAGACAGTCTAGAGGGGTATGTAGTTTCCTTGAGGCCCTACAGCTGCTTTGTGAGCTTATACCTTGGTGCCCTTAAAATACCAGCTCCCTGCTCTGGGGGTGGGAGGGGTCTTTTCTACCCAATCTAGACACCCCTTTCCTTTTATTTCAATATATAACATGAGTAATATCAACTTACACACAGAACATGCCTTTTTTGTTGCCTATAACATAAATTCTAATAAATTTTGCATGGGATAATGTCTCTCATAAACTCATCTCCACCTATCATTCTATATTAATCTTCTACACATAGTTAGCATATTCTTTCACACTATCGTGCTTTGCATCTCTTGTTCCCAGGTAAAGAGAAGGCCCCAGCGACCCTCCTCTGCCTAGGAAAATCTTACTTATTCTTCAGGACCATTCTCAAACGACATCTATCCCCAACCTTGCCCCAGCTGGTCTCCTCTCAACCTGACAAATTGCATTCCCTAGTGTTTTATGCTGTATCAGGTTGTGCTTATTCATCTGCTGTGTTTCTTTGTGGAACATGAGCATTCAAGGCTCTGTGCCTGGGGCTCCACACACAGCAGTGTCCAACATGTAACAGGTGCTCAGGGTGTATGTGTTGAAGCGACATAAAATGTTTCAGTCTTCCTTTCAAAAGAATGATCATTTCTGCTCAGTAAAGTCTGTTGTAAAGGATGTAAGTGAGCCACAGAGATTATGATCTCCAAGCAGGGCATACCATTCCAGGCCTACTCAACTCGCCCCCCCACCCCCCGCACCAGCAGCCTCCCCCTACCTGCTCACCACATCTCCATGAGCAGATGGGTCCCAGAATGCCCTCCTTCAGCACCTCTTCAGCTCAGTGGTGGTACCCACTCTAGGGGCCCAAGGGAGGCTTCGCTATTCCTCCTCTCAGAATTATTTAACTCATTAGGATATGGATTAGGCAAGGATTTTTGAACTTCACAAATATGTCAGTTGATTAATAAATTCCTTTTACAAATGCACAGAGAAATGTTTTCACAGAACTGAGGATGGGAGATTGGAAAACAAAGGGAATCAAGAGGACACTGTGTTTCTGTTTGTGTCTGCTAGCACCTCCCTTTGGTCATTCTGGCATCTTTCAGTTCCAAAGGCTCTTAATGCTGGTCTTTTATGCAATTATAGTGTTAGCAACCAAGCTATTAAACAAGTTTGGAAAGGCTGAATTGCTATTTTAGACAGACAGTTCATTGAATCTTATCCTCTCAGCAGATGCATACAAGAATGCCATTTTCACTTCATATTTTGCCATTTGACCTCCTCTTCATGACACTTTTCTCCTCATCAACTGTTATTCCATACCATTCTAGGAAGCCCTCCCAGGTCCGTCCTTCAAAACAAACATTCCTGTTTCCAGAGCACAAAGCATTTGATCATGAAACCAATCATTTGCTCTTTGTGTTTGCTTCTATCTCGCCTCCTAAAGTCTGGTTAGTTTTTAATTTTCCAGAATGCTTTATGTTTCCTCGTCTTTTTACTCTCCATACCCAGAGGTGGCTTGTACAAAGTCATTGCTCAAAGATGACCTTGTGGAGGTGTATATAGGTAATCCCTTATGGGAGAGGTGGAAAACTGACTGCACACAGATAAGAGATAGCAAGAGTGGAGAAAATAGCGAAACCCACTGGGACATACACTCTCATGTTTCTAAAACTTTTATTTTATCGAAAGTGAATTTTTAATACAATAAAATTGTCCAAAGCCCAGACACTGGTTTCTTTCCTAGAATACCTGTGAGTTAGGATTTAAACAGTGTAGAAGAGAAAGAATCATAAGATTAAGCAATTGTGAAGTCACTACAACTCACGTGTTATTAAGGGAAAATACAAGTGGCTATATAACAATTCCAATTGTAGAAAAAGTGCAGTTATATACTCTTTACAACAGAAAAATTAAAAAGAAAAAAATAGACACCCCAAATTCAGTCAGTATTTTGACTAAACTAGCTAATCAATTAACCTATCCTAGTTAAAAAATATATATAGCTAACAAATTTTAAAAACTCATTGTTTAAATAATTCTTTGAATACCTTTAGAAATCCATCCAATGTTACATGCAACAGAAATATAATTCAAGAAAAGCTAACTATTAATTCCAATGCTTTTATATACAAGATTGAGGAGCTTGTTTCTTTATAACGATTGCCAATCTAAGAAATTCTAGAGTGGAAAATAAAAACAAAATTTTCAATTCTATAAGAATTAATCATAGTAGCCACATCTAGTGCTATGTATAAAGCCAAAATGGGGGGTTTACATGTATCATACACGTGCACCATGAGACATGCAAAAACTCATGCAGTCTCCCCAACGATCCTTTGAGGTCCAGACTGTAATTATTCTCATTCTACAGATGAGGCAGTTGAAGGGAAGAAAGAAAATTTACCCCCAATTATTTCAAAGGTAGAAAGTTTTCAAAGGTAGAAAGCGTGATTTTTTAAATTTATTCATTCCCCACAAATCGGTTAGTAGGAATTTTATTGTTATATTCCATTCATTGAAACATTTCAAAATGGAAAACTTTAAACAAACACAGAAGTAGAAAGAAGAGTATAATAAACCCCATATACCCATCAATCAATTTCAACAATGCTGTTAGGCCAATGTCATTTATCTATACCCCCCATTCAATAGCCATTTCTATATTGTTTTCAAAGAAATTTCAGAAATCATATACTTTTATCTAGAAATATTTCAGCATGCATTATAAGATATAAAGAATTTTATTTTAAAACAAAGCCATGGTTATTAACATCTAAAAATTAACAATAATTATTTAATATTATATAAATGCTTTAAATTGTTGATACTTTAAATTTTAGTGGTAAACATAATGTATAAAGTCATAGTTATCTGGCTTTATTTTATTACCTTGTGTTTCATACAAAGGGAAACAATAGCATGGTGGTAAAAATTTATGGGACAAGGTGTCTACCTGAACCTGAGAGCCAGATCATGTAATGGAAAGATGAACACAAGGTAGAACCATATCAAAGACATATCAATTTTTATCACAATTCCTTTGTCAAGTTTGGGAAGCACATTCTTTAGGGCTTCAGGTTCCCCAGAGGTTGTCCGTGACCCTCCCTCCCTGAGCCTATGTCTCTGTGATACCGGTATCACCTAGGAAGCTCTGAGACATCTCAGCTGTCATCTTTCACCTGAGTTTCATTTCTGTGTACAGATGGCAAAACTCCCTGGGTTTGATGGTTTGATATTTCATACAGGCTAACAGCATTTACTTTTCCCATGTGATGATAGTTCAAAGTGTGGAGGAAAATGACATCTTTTTTTTTTTTTGAGTTGGAGTCATCTTTTTATATATCCAAAAATTATGTCATGATTGAGAGAGAGAGATAAAGGAAAGAAAGGAGAGGAGAGAAGAAAGGGGGAAAGAGAAAGACAGAAAGATACAAGGAAGGAAAGGAGAAAGGGAAACGAAAGGACAAGGAGAGAAGACGGGAAAGGGGGAAGGGAGGGAGGGAGGGAGAGAATGAGCCCATTCCTCATACCTCCACCCACACTTGCCCATGCCCAGCTTGTGTTTCCCACTGAGTTCAACTTGACCACCATGTTTGTTGACTGACTAGTCTCAGGCGAACTGACAGCTTTCACTGTATTCCCATTTTGCTGTACTATGTTTATGAGAGTTTTTTAATTTATACCCTCAAGCAAACAGATACTGGACACTGATATTTTCTTGACTTCTTCTGATCAGGGAATGCAAACTATAACGAGCAAGTAAAAAGCTATTGTCAACAGATTGCATTTAATGCAATTTACCTGTTTAAGAAGCAAGACACACACGTAACAAGAAGTCAAGGATGGAGTGAGAGGTAAAGGAAACACAAGCTTTGATGTGGAAAAATTATGTGGAATTTAAAATAGATAAGGAGTAATATCAGTAAAGGATAAAATAAAATAAATGATGTGTCATCAGTCAGAAAACTTAAAAATAAGAGGAAAATATGCATGAGTGACTAAATACAGTCATGAACTAAAGTAGAAAGTATTCATTTCTCTAAGACATTTTTCTTCATGTAAGGAGGATTTCAAGCATATATATTAAGGCTTATATGGTATGAAATTTGGTTATTTTAGTGACTCAACCACAAAAACACTGTTTAGACGTCATGTGTATGCCTACCTTGTAGAATTCACAGGCTTATGTGTTGGTGACGGGTGTTGTTTTTAAACTCAAAAACTATGTGGAGTTCAAAATTTGGAGTAGTCATTCACCTGGCTACCCAGGGCAGTACAGAGTCAGGAGCTACACTCTGGGATGCCCTTAAACTGAGCTAGGCTTCTTCTGTTTTTCCTTAGGCACATAACTCTCTGCCTCAGGTTTCTACTCTTTGAGATGGGAATGATAATGTTTCCTACAGCAGCATTAGATTATGTTGGTTAATACATGTCAAACCCATATGACAGGGACACAGTACAGGAGCCTGTAAGAAGTGACCACACACATGTAGCACAATGTTAGACAATCCCAGGGGGTATGTCTGTCCTAAAATCTTGCTTTTACAGTCCTTTTAAAGATGACTGAATCCTTCATTTGATTGACAGAGAGAGCAAAACCTAGAGAAGGCTTGCTGAAGGGCAACCATAGGTGAAGGTGAAGTGCAGTTCCCATGTAGGTTTGCCTTTGTACACCATGTATACAACCACAGCAAGCCTCCTCACATAATCACTAGAAAGAGTTTGAAGCAAATGACTTGTTTCCTTTTCAATATAATTTTTGGTAATCTGTACATAGTAGGACAGGCAGACAGCTGTGTCCTCTTAGTCAGTTGTAAAAAAGCTCTTCACCTAGCTCATAAATGTGATCAAGTACTAAGGCCAAAATGTGTTGCTTTACATAAATTTAGCAAGCTTAGTAGCAATGGTCCAATTACTCTGACCAGGGTGAACTAGTTAACTTGCATATTTAGGAAAACTATCATCAAATGTTGAAAGAGGAAATAGAAATTAGCCTATAGAACCTAGAACAAGACCTGAACATAGTAGTTCTTGAAAATACACCCATTGGATTAGATTTATTCTTCATCTCTCCCAAAGCAAAAAGTAGGAACAATAGGTACCTATTGCAACATAGAATGATATGTCAACCATTAATGTGATCCAACAGTGGAACAGGCTGCCTTGCTGCACAGAAGGCTATCCATTCCTGGAAATATTTAAGAGGGCAATAAAAATGCTGCTTCTTAGGGTGGGTAGCATAGGATCAGAAGTGTTTCTACAGTGTACTCTGTCTATGAACATAATGTGATATTTCTTTAATGATGGCAGATCTTGAAATTTTCAGCATTAGGCATTGAGAGAAAATAATGGTCACTGTATTAAACTTCTCATACTGAGATTACATTTTAAAAACAAACTTGTTGTAGTGCTTTTCATACTGTATATTAGGGACTCAATATAAAGTTGTGGATTTTGTTACTAAAGGGTGAACTTCTCAAAGTCTGGGTCATGTCCTATCATTTATATATCAACACTGTCTAGCATAGTGCATTGCAAGTAGTAGGTACTTCATACATTGATAGAATGTATATGAACAAGAAAACAAAAGAGTATTATTTTGAGCTGAGTTCTTGGAAATTCAGGATATATTTTGAAATAAAATTTTAGCATTTTAAAAACTAAATTCATGCTATGAAATTAGTTTTACTTAAAGTCAAATTCATAAAAGTTCTGTGTGGAATAACAGGTCATTCAAACTTTGAATGGTTAACTATATGTTCAATACAGAGGACGTGCAATAATATGAGAATACAAAAAAATGAAGGGGCATTTTAAAAACATCACCCTTTTTGAAATCCTTAAAATCCTTGAACTTTGATCAGGCAATTATATTGTGAATATATCTTAAGAAAATAATCAATGGTATGAAAAAATTTAGGCAAAGGATGATTATTAGCAAAGTTTTGATAATCGTTCTTTTACCTAAACTTTTCAAAGCATAACTTTTAAAAAGTCAACTTATAGACAACTGGTAAAATATATGTCCAAATATTCATCAAATGGAATACAAGACAGCATGAAACAATGATGCTACATAAATAGAATTATTGATACAGAAAGATATGCATGATTCAGCTATTAAAATTTATCAAAGGCTTAAAAACAAAAACAGTCTTGAAGAATTTTAACCAACATGTTGATAGTGGTTGTCACTGAATTTTGTGATTTTCAGTGGTTTCATTTTATTATTATTATTATTATATAAACTATTCTAATATTCAAAATTTTCTGCAAGGACCATACAAAAATTATGTAAAGGAAACAAAAGTTTAGAAACTCTATCTCTCTGGCAGTTTAATATTAATGCAGATGACAACATTCAGAGGATAAGTTGCTGATTATGTTGACACTAAAAGTGAGAGAGCACAGAGCATGACCTGAAAATGTATAACTTTTGAACAATTAAAATTAATTTTGTGGCAAATAGAGGAAATCAGGTCCAACTGATTGATTTATTTTTTCAGTCTTGCCGCAAAGCAAATTTGTCTTATTTATAAGAATAGCATTTCTCAATCACACCCACTAGTAATGAGAAGAAAAAGTGAAAGTCACTATAACTGAGAGTCTGCTTCAAAGCCCCAGAAAATTGAAAACTGTCTGGGCACTTGAGTTTACACTTGGCCAAGGAAATGCTACTGTTTAATAGAGTTGAAAATTCATAAAACTGTGTCTCAAGATAGACTTTAAAAGGGATACAAATGATTGTCAAGGATGTGCCACCATGGAAAGAGAAAACTATGACATCAAAACTGGGCTCTGATTCTGGATAAACTCTTTGAGACTGATGAGCTTCTGGCTAGTTGTTTGACCCCCATCGGCAGGACTTTAACTTCCTCCTGTCTAAAGGGGTAGTGACATCTTCTTTACGGGGATTCTCTGAGCACTGAAAGAGATGCTGAGCAGGCCATGTATACAATGGGGTCTAACACAGCGAGCACCTGAGACTCAAATGAAAGAATATGAGGAAGTGATCTGAAATCTAGACAGTACCATGCAAGTATAGAGAATGAAAAATGAGGAAATTAAATATAAATATGTAAAACTGCTTGATTTGGCTTGTTTCTGAAGTTTTTATCTGAAATTCTCTCATTCGTGCAAAGATGTGGAATAAATAGCAGTTGATATATGAATTTGATATATATATTTAATTAACTAAACAATGACATAAAATTGAGGAAGCTAAACATCAAAACGGTAAGAAATAACTTGCAGGGGAAAAAAAACTCAGTTGTCTTAATTTTAACTCAGTCATGACTGTGTTCCAAGTTTTTCTTGTTATCAGATAACATCCTTTACATCCCTAGCAAAATTGTAAGGGCCTGTTGGAATGGACATACCACACTCTAGGATTCCTCAAATGTCAACGTGGATTGGACAAATGTCCAGATGACAGTTGTATGCACCTTGTACTTGGTTACAGTCTCCGCATGACCCTCCCTGCACATGAGAGAGAAAGAAGAAATGGTTAGTGAAACTGGGACTCTTTACTCTTGACTTAATGTGAATGGATCGTTTCCCTACATTCTGTGCTATTCTGATTAAATTAATGGAGGTTTTACACACACACACACACACACACACACACACACACACACACACACACACACACACACACACACACACACACACACACACACACACACACACACACACACACACACACACACACACACACACACACACACACACACACACACACACACACACACACACACACACACATCTATAATGCTGTAATTCACCTAAGAAACAGTTCTGGTATTAGACATGTCTACTGTATCGTCTCAAAGTTGTAGTGCTTTTAAAAATAAAAGCTTATTCTTTAATAAAAATGAAAGAATAAGATCTGTTGTGTGAAACATGAGTGAGTGCCCCCTAGGTCTCTTCCCTCTCTACAAAGACCACCAACAAAGAGAGATGAGTCACAGACAAGCTCAACACCCAGGATGCTACCTGCTTGTCAGGTAGTGATCACAGTTGTCAACAGAAGGTTCTGCGGATTCCAATGCAGCAGTATATGCGGGTTCAAACAAAGATCTCAAAGTCAGCTTCCTCATCTAAGGCCATGTCAGGAATAATTCCACAGTGAAAAAAATTGAAGTTTAAAAAATTAAAAGACACATGGACATAGGAAGGAAGTTCCTGATATTTTCTATTTTCTAGGTTCACATGGAACACCAGGGAGACAGAAGAAATGGACAATAATTCCTTTGGAACATGAATTCAACTTTTTCCTACCTACTAACCATATTCATTCCAATTTTAGCAGTTCCGTGGGAGGAAAAATGAAACATGAATTTTTTCTATGCTTTCAACTCTGCATATTTCTTTACCTCAACCTGGAATGCCCTCCCCTTTCTGGGTCTTCCTAGGCCTGCCTATAAGCCACATTTTCTTTTTTGTGTAATGCTACGATGACCAGAGAGCAAGAATGTTCAGACTAACAGTAGCATGAGCAAAGCAACAAAGCTACCATTACTGACTGTCTAACTGAGAAGCCACACTCTTTCAGACACTGTCGACCCATTATCTCATTTAATCCTCAAAGATGTTATTATTATTCTGCAGTATACTGACTCAAAGATGCTCAGTAACTCCCTGAAACACATAGCTAGCACGTGGTTAGCTGGGGTTCAAGACCAGTTCTTTCTGACTCAAGGGTTCTTTCTGCTTCTCCAGGTGAACCTACAATTTCTCAGCACCCCCAATTCTGTGTTCTTTATTCTTCTAAATGAATGCATTTATCATTTGTGAATGTGCTTTGGCTCACACACAGAGTCTTTTTTTTCAGATAGAACTAATGACACTTCCAGGACAATAGTATCATTACTAAGATGTGGAGACCATTTTAGACCATTTGAAGTCAAATGAAATATATGTACACTTTTAAAAGACGTAATGCAGATATCAAATTTCTGAAAATTGCTAATTAATTGAAGAAATAAAACAAATAACCCATTAGAAGATGTTATGAGAATATCTGGTGTTGGGACTTTATAACTGAAAATGACAGTAAATCTAGTTTCTACTTGGGCTTAAGTATGCTTGCCTATTGTAAGTCAGAAATCAATGGTCTGATGGACTTAAGTGGCTGCAAATGGCTCACTACACTTGAACAGGGAGGGAGACAATATCTGGAGCCCAGGGTACCACAACAAATCTACTTAAAGCACCCATGTGCTGGAACTGGAGAGTGATGTCAGGACACAGGAGGCCATAATGTTCCCCTCACTTGAAATGTGACTTGTGGAAGTAGGGAGGAGTGTGTAAAATCTTGAGGGCAGGGAGGGAACGGATGAATTGAAGGAACAGACTGTGTTGAAATTTTGCTGAGTTCTATTTCCCACTCCACTGTTATCACACAAGATAAATACAGATACTGATCTCTGTGTGTGTGTATGTGTGTATGTGTGTGAGTACATATGTACATATTCATATTTCAAACAAAATTGCCATTGCTTTCACTCATTTTTAGTTGCTTTATTTGAATTATTTGAAAAAGTCAGAGAATTCTAAAGAACTTTACAAGAGTTTAGGTTTATCAAAACAGAGTACAAAATTTTTAAATGATTAATAAATTTCACTAGAATAAATTATTTAATGTCAGGACTATTATCTTTAAAACTTTTATATTAAGGGTCACCAGCATCCTGGTGCAAAATTCTGAACTTACCACAAGTATTTATGTTCAAAAGTAGGAGATTTAAGGAAACATTAACTAGCATAGGTTAGTTCCCAGTCTTTTTTAAAATAAATTTATCTAAAAATACAAATACTTTATTTATCAAAGTTGGGAAAATGACAGAATTTCAAGAGCACAGAATGACTTTCTCGTTTGCAAAATGAGGACAGTGAACAATATCATCATTAAGATTCCTTCTGATTTCTGGAATCCAACTTTAGTTCTCAGCAAGTTAAAGAACTTAGTATTTTAAATTCATGTAAGCATCCTAGATAATTAATATTTATCTTTTATTGTCTTTTAAACAGACAATATTGTAGTTATTTCTACATGGATTAATCACTTTTTAAACAGAAGAGAAGCATTAACTTTTCCATGGAAATAATAACATCAGCGAAACTAAAACTTTGTAAACCAGGATAACTCTACAACTCAATTTCAACTTTGGAATTTAACACACTGGAGATTTAAGGAGAGCAATTATCTAAACTCAAGGCTGACATTAGGGTACACACATCATACTAGGATACCTACTTGCCCCCTCATATGACTTCTCAAAACAAACATCAGATTCATCATTAGAGATACTATTTGGTCTCATTTTCTGACATTCAATAGCTCATTTCTAGAGAAATGAAAGATATATTTATGATAACCTAAAAATGGAGAGACTAACTGTATGTCTAATATTGAAAAATGAACTGTGTCATTTAATTCTCTCAACAAAGTAGGTATGTCATAACACCAGTTTTACAGATGACAAAAACCAAGCCCAGAAAAGCTAAATAACTGGCCTAAGATCACCTAGTTTGTCAGTAGTAGGGCTGTATCTTAATCCTGACCATCTAATTTCTCAGTATGTGCTATTAAATATCACCCTCAAATCTTAATAAAATTACAGTTAGCTTAAAAAATAGAATTATCATATACGTAGACAGAGAAAAATATTTTGAAGAATTGATAAAAGTGTTTCTCATTATCTGGGTCATCTATATCCACGTGACCAATATGGCGGGCACTGGCCTCATGTGTTATTGAGCACTGCAATCATGGCTACTTTAAGTTAAGATGTACTATAAAGGTGAAATACACACCAGATTTGATTACAGTGTGCAAAAATATAACATATCTTATTAATCACTGTATATGGATTATCTGTTAACAGTAAACATTTCAGGTTTGATAACTATATTATTGAAATTAATTTCATTACATTTTCATTAATTACTTTTACTATTTGCTGGAAAGTGTAATATCACATGTAATTCTTCAGCTTGCATTGTATTACTCTTGGACAGAGTTGACCCAGAGTATCACTTCTCAGGTTACTTTTACAATGAGCTACATTTTGAATTTGTATCAGACTATAGCCACATACAAGTACTCAGATTGAACATATTCTTCCTCGAGAATAATATAATCCATTCAATTGAGTATCAGGACTGTCAGGTTTATAGTCTTAAAATTGATAGCTTCTAAACTCAAAGTTAGTTAATAATAAAAGTTATTTTCTCTAAGATAATTACCCTTTTTAAAATGTTCTATCCTTTGATATAAGCCACAGGCTTGCCTATTAATTAGCTTTTCTGCAGAGGCTGCAGCTTACGATGGCAGACGCAGGTCAAGACTCCTCATCACCCAAGGGAGCCGATGACAATACTTGTCAGGGCATATGGAAGCCCCCACTGACAACAGAGAGAAACTGGAGACCACACAGGGTGATTGTCTGTCCCTTAACCCAGAGAAAATACCCATAGGTCTGCCAGACTGACTGGGGTGTCCTATCTCACACTGGCAGATAGGTTGAGGCTGTTTTTCATATAAAAGCTTGTTTGCTTAGTACTTTTGTTTATTCATTCACATGTTTCAAGCTTTTACTATTTCCCCCATACTTTAATAACTATGATAACAGTATAGTTGTTCATACTCATGATTTAAAAAGTAAGTTCACATTTCTTATTATCAATTTTGTTTTTATTTTTATTTGGGTTTCATATGGTGAGCTGATTTTTAGAAACATTACACGAAAAAGTTGGGCTTGAAAAAGTACATAAAAAATATCTGCAACTGCGTGAGCATAGAGCAATAACCTATAATAACAATAATGAAAACTCCTAACAACCAGCTAATCACTCTCTTAACCTGGGCAGCCATCTTTCCGTAAGACTGGAATAAAAAGAGCCTTTGTGCCATTGTTTGATGTTCTGCAACAATTGCAACTTTCTCTCATTAGTGCTACGAGTGGGATAAAAACAGGCTAAATGAAATAGAACCAAAAATGCTCTCTAAATGGGGTGAGCACATGACTGATATTTCAAGGCATTTGATATCTGAGACGTTATGTGACTTTCTTAGTATCATCTGAGGAGATTTTTTAAAAAGAGAAATTTAGATGTGGATCCAATTAATAGCCCACAGTCAGCGATCCCCAACCTCTAGCTCACCTGCGTCACGGAATAAACAGGGGTCCACATTGACCCCAGCACCAGCCAGTTCCCAGGAGGCAAGTTCCAGGAGGTGGTGGAAGGAGAGGAATGTGTTGCAGAGAGGAAATATGCTCCCTGGGGAAGACTCCCTAAATTGAGGCTGGGATCCGCAGTGAGAGTCTGGGGAATTATGCTCTGACACCCGCCTTGGCAACTCACCATCACAACACTACCACATGAGCTTATGATGTCAGTCACGCAGCCACAAATTACGTGGGCAAAAGGCAGTAGCGAAGTCAGAACTTCTAGATTTAAGTCCAAAACCTCAGACAACTTGCCTTACACCTCTGTCCTCTGTGTTTGAGGGTTTCCAAGGTCACATTCATCCACTGACAACAAATATCCATATACATGGCAAAGGAACAGGGGAATAGCCACACTGTAGAAGCCCCAGAGCCCTGGCTTCTACTTCGACCAAGGAGTTTGGCTTTCATCTGCTTCCATTTCTAAAAGGGGTTCTTAATTCATGGACATCTGAAAGCCACTGGACTATGTGATCTCAAAAACTAGGGTGCTGTGTGTTTTATTACACATCATTTAATGGCAAGAACACATTACACTGACTCAGTGTGTATGATTTGAGGACTTCCACTTTAAGGAAACACAACACTGATGTAGGCATAAAGATAACAATGAGGAAAAGAAATGACCCAAGCTTAATTACCCTCCATACGTATGTACCAAGTGGAAGAACTACACGCTAAATGACAGCATTCTGCAAGTTGTCCACGCACCTTGATCCACACACACATGCCCATTCTCTGATGTGGAGGTAGGAAAACAGCATAGTTTAAAGATGTTCTTGGACACGGATGCTTATTAGAACCACCTGGGGAGCTTTTAAACCACACTGCCGCCCACCTTCGGGGCTCTGATTTAATTGGTCTGGGGTGAAGCCCAGGCATCAGTATTTTTTTAAAAGCTCCCCAGGTGATCCCAATGTGCAGCTGGGTCTGAGAAACACTGGCTCAAAAGAAATGCTCAAAAGTAGCAAAAGAATCCCTAGGTTTGAATTAATATTCTGCCACTTCCTAGCTTTATGGATTTCAAAACACAACCACTTCCTCCATTAGTGAAACAGGAAAAAGATAAAACAATGGCAACACCTGCCCACTCACCTTCTAGGGCTATTATAAAAATCAATTTAGATTATATAAGAAGGAGGCTTGGTAAAAAATACAACTCCATATAAATTATAATTTTACTTAAGGAAGAACTCAGAAAAGTGCTACTTAGAACCCTGAGATAAAACACGGAAGAAGCATAAGAAATGAAAAGGACCAAAAATCAGAAAAAAAGGGGGGTTTTAGCTACAAAGTTGTGGTACAGTTTTTCTGTTTTCTGACTATGAAACCAATGATTTGAGCTTAAATCCCTTTATGGTACAAGATGAAAGTGTCCTGGATGCAGCACAATAAGATATATAAGCCCATAATTTTGCATGCTGGAGCTGAAACTGAAGTCCCCCATGCATGCGATTTTAGATTTGACCTGGCAGGTACTCCCTCCCTGCAGAGTTGGACGAGGGAGCTCTCTGGAATGAAAGGGAGGGCCTAAGCCCAGAGGAAGATGGCCAGTTTTTGGTCCTGAAGAAGGCATCATGCACCCCAAAGACAAAAAAAGGGGGACATGTTTGCTAATGATATGAAGAAGGGGAAGCCACGTCATTCTGATGAGACGGTAAATTTTTGGCCACGTTTCAGAGCCCTGGTCTGTGTCTGAAAGAGGGTTTCTGCACTGCTGTAGGCTTGCCAGGGCTGCAGGTGGACAGGAGAATTCAGTGACATAGGAAGCTGCTGAACTGTGTTCCTATCCCCCACCAGGGTGCTCAGCGGGCCCCCAGGTGTGAGCTCTTGCATTTGAAAAGCCTACACCCTCCTGTTTGGAAAGGACCTGAAATCACTGTTGCACTGTCTACTTGATTAAATTTTAGCATTTCTATAAGCTGTTGATCCTTCTCTGGAGCAGCTTCCAAAACATATAATAGTGAGATTCTAAGAATGCAGAGAGAGTGCCCAGAGACACGTAAATGCACAGGGCAGGTGGGGTGGGCTCCACTGAGAGCCCCTTTGTGTGGAGGGAGTCAGGAGCCCAGGTGTGAGCCCAGGATCCTTGCTCTGGGGGCTGGCCTGGGCCTCGGCTGCTGTCCTCTGCTTCCCCCTGTTGGCGTGAGTGGGAAGAGAGGCCCTTGAGTTAAAACTGGGCACAAGACCCCGTGTACAGGGCAGGTGGAGGCCTGCCTTCTTCAGATGCAGGGAATTCCCGCAGAGTGACTGAGGCAGGGAATGGGACACAGGAGAGCTTGCGGCTCTGGGGACAGTGCCTCAGGAAAGGCTAAAGACTGAGCAACTCAGTCTCTCATAAGGCTGAACTAGGGTCCTCCAGGGTTTGAGACAGCAAAGCGATTCTATTCCCAAACATCTGATGTGAAAACAAATCTGAAATTAGAGAACAATCCTCACAAGAATCACAAGAGTCTTGTGTTTGGCTATACAAGGAACTTTTGGGAAAATTCCCCAGTCAAATTTTCCTTGCTATTTTTAAAAAATGTTCTTGTATATGCAAAGACCACATACTGCCTCATCTTGGGAGGACACTGCAAGTCCAAGAGATGGCATGGCTGCAGGGCGAAGGCAGAGCACCCTGTCCTGTTGGGGTTCAGCACTGGGCCCTCCCCAGACAGGGGCATGTACAGAGCTGGGCACAGGCCATCGGGCCCTTTGCAATCCCAGCCTCGGGAAGACACACTGAGCACTGTGCTCAAGTTACATGAACAGCAAAGTTCCTGTTTATAAATTTAAAAAATACAAAGTGGTTCTACATTCCAATATCACAAAAAAGCCTGCTTTCATTAAGTCAGACATATTGGATAAATGGTATCTGACAAACTATACTCCCTAACTTATTTTAACTCCAAGTTCATACACAAAGCAATCAGGAGAAAATTCAGGAGGAGAGCAGGATAGAAGGTGAGGAACAATATGTGAAAATCAGGTGAGAGACAAGGAACAAGGGCACATTCTATTCCCCGAGACATCTTCTATGAAGAGCGTTTTCCTCTGTCGTGCATATTTCTGTCTCATTTGCAGATTCTGCTCATAGAGAAAAGCTCAAGTCACAGAGGCAGGTTCAAGAAAGTCGAGGTGCTAGATTCATGGCCAGAACAGCCACTGGAGAGGCATCGGGAGCACGAGGATCTCAACTTAACAGCTCTGAGAGAAGGCCTCTAAATCATCATGAGATTAGACCCCACAGGCCTTGCATGGCATTTCCAAGGGCAGCCGTGTCATTTTATCTGTAATCCAAAGGGCTGGGAGAGAATTGGGACAAGGATGGCACCTGTCAAGTTCTCCAAGGAAAAAGGAAAGACGAAGACTTGGGAGCACTATCCTCAGCGATCAGGCCTTGCAGAAGTAAGATTTTGTGCCCCCCCACCCCGTACCAACTGCTTTGCTTGTAAGGACCTATCACAGTCAGTCTGGGAAGCAGGGATGCTGAGGGTAAAGGGAGCTGAATGTGAACACTGCTAAGTTAAGGGTGGAACGCGAGGTCCAGCAGCCAGGCTTTCTGTTGGCCTCAGTGAGGTGGAGCTTGGAAAGACAAAGCCTTATGGGTGGGGGTGGGGTACGAGGGAGCCCAAGGGGGAACAAATCACATCCACTGTGAATAATAACATTTCATAAAAAAGCATGTCCATTGGGGGGCAAGGTCAAAGCCTCAGCCTTGTGGCTGTCCTGGCCCTCTGGAAGGCAGGTGGACATATCCGCCCCTCAGCCTGAAGACAGGAGATAGACACCTGCCCACAGGTGCAGGACCGACCTCATTACCTCTCCACGGGTCCCCTGGAGTCAGATGATTTTTTAAAATGCACAAACTAAAAGGAGAGAGGTGGGATGATATCCATGGATGGAGCTCAGGCTTCTTTACATTTAGCTCTGAGCATCTCAACCTGCTCTTTTCTTGATGAGCGCAAGAGCCCACTTCTCTGGGACAGCAGCTAAGCAAAGGAGAAAGCAATCAGTGTCAAGCCAGGGAGTGGTCATGGTCCCACCACTTATAATTAGATATCCAGCTGACCAAAGTACTGAGATAAATGCATAGGTTAAAAAAAAAGAGAAAGAGGGACAAAAATCAAACTGGGTTTCATTAGATATAGTCCTTTGTCAGTGTAAAATATTAACTTAGCATGATAGGTCAGGCCATGAGGGGGGATGCAGGGAGTGAGAATGTGCCCAGAGAGACAAGCATGGTGGGTCACAGGTGATGGTGACAAACTGACAGGTTATTCTTTGGTTACTTGACTATGTTATCAATGGGAATCCTGTAGTAATATGAGCCCTTTGACGACATCTAAATGTAAGTCAAGCATCAAACACAATACAAACCCAGTTGTCCTTGTTACATATTTTAGAATGGTTTCAATTTAGAAAGAATGGGGGAAGAGAGTTGGCAAGAACCATGATCACACAAATTTTGACTTGAGCTCAGCAAACCATCATCCAGAAGTCTAATTTGATGCCCATGTGTTATACAGTTCATCTGAGGTCAAGCAACTCTAGCAAGGTTCAGCTTAAACCATTGAACAAATGATGAAGATTGTATTTCCATTAAATATCTAAATGGAAAAAGAAAAGAGAGACAGCCTTTGAAGTAGAAACTATCTTATTTTACAAATTAGACCAAAATGACTTAAATATGCCTCACTTTATTTATATCTGTCTTTTGTTGAGGTTGCTGAGGGTTAAGCCACATGTAAATGTGGATAAATATAAATACATTTTTACCCAAGTATGAACTGACACTTATTTCATCATTTACTTGTAGAAGAGAGCAATTATGAAGTATTTGTTGAAAAGAGTAATATGTGTACAGTCCTCAGCTGGGAACTAGAGTCTAATCTAGTCTAGTCTAGACTATTCTCTGTCCTCAAGATGCTGACATTCCAGGTAGACAGCAATCAGTGTACCTGAATGGGACCAATTAAGTTTAGTTAAAAATGATGTGGTACTTCTTCTTAGGTGGTGATCTCTCCATCATTGTAGGTATTTAAGCAGAGCTTGGACCAACAGATAAATAATGCCAAGGAAATGTCAGGGAGAATCCCTGAATTAGAAGAGACGTTGAATTAGGACAGATGTGAAATATATGAGAGATCTTTCTCTATCACAAAGTCTATGACATATTGCAAGTGCTGAGATCTTTGGAGTAGATATGAGCTCTGGAAAGAGAACGCAGAGATGAAGAGGAGTCAGGAGCAGAGCTCTGAAGCCTGAGTGTGATTCCACTGAGAAGAGAAGAGAAAAGAAAGGAATTGGAGACACAGTGGATTGGAAGTCAAGAACCAGAGCAATACACCTTCAACACGAGATATCCTAAAACATATTCTCTGCTGTATATCATCCATTTGGCAAATTATGTGCTGCAAAACCACAAATGCCACTTGTGCCATTACAAGAGGTTTACTCTAAGCATCAGTGCATCAGTGCTTTGTATTATGGGGGATCAGCCATTAGGAATGTTGAGGGGGAGAGAGAGAACCGAGAGTGTGCGTGAGCGCGTGCGCGCAGACACACACACACACACACACACACACACACACACACACACACACACACACACGCAGAGAGAGAGAGAAAGGGAGAAGGAGACAGAGTGAGAGAGAGGTAGAGAGAACAAGAGGGAGAGGGAGAGAGAAAGTGTAGCAAGAGAGGTAGAGAGAGAGGCAGGGAAAGAGAGAAAGGGAGAGAGAGGGAGAAAGGCAGAGAGAGAGAACGAAAGAGAAGCAGAGAGAGAAAGGGAGAGAAAGAGAGGAGAGAGAGAGAGACAGAGAGAGAGGTAGAGAGAGAAAGGCATAGAGACAGAGAGGTAGAAAGAGAAACGGGGGGGAGAGAGAGAGAGAGAGAGAGAGAGGCATGGCAGAGAGACAGAAAGAGAGGTGCGTGCGCAAGAGGAAGAGAGAGGAGAGATTCAAATGACTGGCAACCCAAATGCATACAATCAAGCAATTCAAGAGCAGAGTTACATTTTAGAAACTCAGCAGGATAAATATAGAAAAATATAGAAAATGTTATTCTGCTTTTCAAGGAGGCCTATAACCAAGCCAGAATCATTCAGAAGGAAACCCTGGGTGATTAAGAAGCTTTGCTATAAAAGTCACCTGAAGTGCAGGTAAATGTCCTGTCACTGCTTCTGAAACAAAAACTATTTAAGAAGCAAGAGAAAAGAGTGCCTTTTAAATGAAAAAGAAGAAGAAATTTATTCAAAAGAGGCCAATACTCGATTAAAGAGTGTTTGGCCCTGTTTAGTGTACTCTCCCTAATCCCGTTTAGATGAATTTTTCTTTCTAATTTTAAGAGAAAGAATATGATGCAGTGTGACAACTATTTCAATTTTGAGAGTTTTTTATTTAGTACATTTAAAAAATATAAACAAAGTTTGTGATTAATAGCCGGATGCTTTTTTTGTGTATGGATGGCTAATGATTTTTCTTTTTAAATCTTGGCATTTCAGCAGGTGAAACAGACATTTTCTTTTTTCTAGCAATACTGTCTCAATAATGTCATTAACTCCAGGAGAAAAGGGAGAGGGAAGTGAGAGCGAGAAAGAGGTTTGTAGGATCTTGTCAATGTTAAACCGGGAATCAGCCCGTGGAGATAGAAGCGCACAGACAGACCGCAGGAATTGGAGCTGCCTCCTGCTTGCCTGGGGCACACCTCTGTGTCCCTCCTCCTGGAGGGAAAGCACATGGCCTCCTGCATCTGGAGACACCAGCTCTCCACTGCATCAGGAGCAAGCGTGGTCCCTTCTGAGTAGATATTTAAAGGATAGAGTGTCCTCATGCCTAACCCAGTGTATGCAGAGCTTGCAAACACACCCAGAGGCTCCTCAGGGCAATTGGCCCTGACACACAGAAAAACAAACTTGCTCTTTCTGTAGTCCTAGGACAGCCCAGCAGCAGCTGAGCCAATGCCCTCTCGGGGTTCTCAGCAGAAATCTTGGGGATCCGTCAGTGCCAGTTGGAAGCACCTGCAGTATCTATGCTGTAAGGGAGGGCCGGTAACGATGCAAGCATCAGGGGAGCCTCAGCATTAGCCATACAAAATGTGCACCCACCTGATCCATAGCATGTTAGTTCTGGGCTCTGCTCTGCGAGTCTGCTTCCCAGGGCACCTCTGTGGAGCTGTGATGACTGAGGCCCTGGGAATGACTTCTCACCTGAGTCATTTCTTCTTGCTCAGCTTAAGTCAGGAGCATCATGAAATTGCATTTGAACCCCCTTAGAGTAGGGTGACAAAACTGGGTACCTTGCTGGGAAGTGGACGGGGTCCTTGGTGCAAACCCCAAGCTCCAAGGAGGGGCCCACTGTACATAGTGCTTGGAAACCAAGCAGAATCCTCCTGTCCGTGATCAGCAAACACACTTCCCACCGAATGTGTGCTTTTCTGCAGATGGGTACAACGTTCACATTGGTTTCCCCTCAGAGATGGGTTTTTAACTTCCTGATGTTCAAACACTTCACCGCTCTCCTCTCCCCTCGGTGGTGCCAGCAGCTGTGTGCACTACTCAGGATAACTCCAGAAGGTTCCAGGGATTGCTCAAGGATAAACACATGTATCCTTTCCCACAGCATGAGACATTGCCCTCCTCCTCCCTGTTGCCATATGAACGCTCTCCCAGGGAGGGAAGAAGGCCAGGAAAATAAATGTCCTCAGGAGCCATCCAAGGAAAGGAAAAAAAAAGAGGACCCTAAACTTTGTTGAAGCAAAACTTCTTAACTGTCTCCCCCTCCCCACCGAACACAGACGTCATGCATTTCTGAGCACTTCATTCGTTTTCACATTCACTTCAGTTTCTGTGTCCACACCATCAAAAAGTTATGAAGAAAGGACTCAAGAAGAAAGCTGGCTTGGTGGTTTGGGTTAATTCTGGAGTGAAACTAAGGGAAGCAAAATTTGTAAAATACCCTTAACATGTTTAGCCGCTCAAGTATCCTAACAATTAAACCCATGAGCTGTGAGGATCAGTGTGATTGCTCATTAAGTTCAGCTTTTAATTTGGGGGTAAAATAAGTATAGGAGCACTTGATTTGCAAATCAATTGGCACAAACACATTTCCCAGTAACAATCTGTCATATGCCTACAGATGACCAAATACAGTGGGAGATGCTGGGAGTATGTGGGTATTATGTTTCAAGAGAGTATCTCTTTCTGCAGAGATGAGATAGATGTATAAAAAAATTAAGCAATGAAAATCTGTTAGAGAAATTGTCAAGGAGGAAGTGTGTTTCAATTTAAAGGATGCCTCCACAACAATAATTTACTAGTTGCCATGCAGAACTAGACCATAATAATAAAACACGTTATAAACTTTCATTTAAAAGTAAAGGCTTTTTTGAAAAAAACATAAATGGTAAATGTGATAAATAATGTTTTGTGTTTTAAAAGTAAATATGTTAGATGCTACTATGGACATCAAATACCTTAATTCTGTAAAATAAGGTCATCTGTGTTTAGGCAAACGTGAGCATGTACGACCCACCCCCCATCAACAGCAGCAATCTGAAGTCTTAACATGAAGATTCACAAGCCACAGCACTATCTTGTGGGTGGCAGCATCTGCCACCAAAGTTAACAAGCATTGCATACATCCCATGTGCTGCCTAGGAACAGTCCTCTCTGTCCACGGCAACTCTGTGTGGATTAAAATGCTTAGTGCACAAAAGCAAAAGCATTGGGTCCTTCTCTGAGGACTTGGGACCGAGAGTCTTAATGAGGCAGCGTACCCATCCATGTGTGGAGACCATGGCTCTCCTGGTAACAGTCATAGACTCTACAAAGCACCTCTGTCCAAGCGATCTGCCTGCAGGAAGCCAGTGTCAGAGGTAAGAAGAGAGCTCAGGGGAAGCCCGTGGGCTGACCAGCAAGGACTCCAGTTTGAGCTGGTTGGGAAGGAAGCTGTGTTTGTGAGTTGGAAGGCTGAGGGTGCACCAATCAGTTCTAGACCTCTTGTGCTCCCTACGTGAGCAGGAGGGGGCGGTGTGCTGAGATCTGCATTTGGAAAGGGAGGTCTGCCCTTTCAATCCAGATGCAAAGCCACAGAAAAGCTGCCACGCCCACTGCCTTTCTCAGAGCTTATTATGTCACAGCACACTACTGATTTTCTTTCTTTCTAACAAAATCATAATTATCAATGAAATTGGAAACTTCAAATACCTGAACTGTTAAGCATCTGTTTTTCTTTGGCTCTGCTTTGTGGTGACTGATCTATCCCTTGAACAGTGATAGTGATAGGTGCTAACACACAAAGACTGAATATCATGTCATTCAAAATAATTTTTTTTTTTTGAGTTGGAGTCTCACTCTGTCGCCCAGACTGGAGTGCAGTGGCTGCTCCCGGCCACCGCAGCCTCAACCTGCTGGGCTCCAGCGATCCTTCCGCCTCAGCCTTCCAAGTAGGAAGTTCTTCCAAGTAAGAACTACAGGTGCGCGCTACCACACCCAGCTAATTTTTTGATTTATTGTAGAGATGAGGTCTCGCCAAGTTGCCCAGGCGGGTCTCGAACCCTCAGACTCAGGCAATCCACTCACCTCAGCCTCCCAAAGTGCGGGATTAAAGGCTGAGCCACTGAGCCCGGTTCAAAATAATTTTTTCAAGCATTAAATCCTATCACAAAGTTTTCCCATAACATTACAATCTTTTGCTTGTCACATTCCCAAATCATACTTTGGCACTAGATCACTTTCCATCAGCTTGTTGATGTATTATAGTGTCCTTTTAATTAACTTTAAAGCAAAGGAAAAAAATCAATACCGTTTGGTATGTCAATGACTTTGGAGTTATTCCCAAGCTGTTTAACCCGGCCTCAAGTCAGTTGGGCTGTTATGAAACACTAGAATGTGACAGTAAGATTTTTTTTTTTTTTTTTTGAGTTGGAGTCTCACTCTGTCGCCCAGACTGGAGTGCAGTGGCCGCTCCCGGCCACCGCAGCCTCGACCTGCTGGGCTCCGGCGATCCTTTCACCTCAGCCTTCCGAGTAGCCAGAATTACAGGCATGCGCTACCATGCCTGGCTGATTTTTTGATTTATTGTAGAGATGAGGTCTTGCTGCCCAGGCGGGTCTTGAACCCGCGGGCTCAGGCAATTCACTCACCTCAGCCTCCCAAAGGCGCAGGATTACAGGCTGAGCCACCGAGCCCGGCTGACAGTAAGATTTTATATTAGGAAAAAAACATAAAGCAAGATTAAATAAACTCATAAGTTCAAAATTATTTTATGGAAATGTTTCTTCTCTGTGCATAATAAGGACTTACAAGTTACTGGAAGTAAAACTGATGTGCTTCAATCTAAGGATATTTAAATAAATATGTTTATGAAAACACACATAGTTGTTTGAATGTCTTTGAGCACAGAAATTTAACTTCTGATTGTCTCTGGAGTTCCTTTTACTTCCTATAGAAAATATGGTAAGGCCATGTAATATAAAAAATTCTAATCTCTTTTTAAAAAATTACTGATGCAAAGTGGCAGAGTGCTTTTAGTAGTTCAACTTTCAGACTTGTATAATCAGTTTTAGGTAATAAAAAATTGCTCACAAACATCCTGCCAAAGCCCAACAAGATATGAACATTAAAAGATCATTCCTCTTTACATTTTATAGTGAGGGATATACATTTTTTGAGTAATTTACGTAGTCACATTCTCTCATTTTGAGTAGTACACCATAAATGAAGCACATTTTTCCAAATGATTATGTGGTATTTTTTCAATAAGGTGATGCTTTACAAGGACTTTATCCATGGTGCATTCTGAAGTGTCTAACCTCTGGTGCTGTGGGAGGGAAGGGGTGTTGAGTGTTCTCAAATATTTGCTATTATTCTTAAAAGATTCATAGAGTTGGTATCCACACGTTTGCTTTGACTCACACTCTCACTAAGCAGCCTGGACTATACTGCAGAGCTTAGTGGTCATCAGAGGAAGGACCAAAAGGCAATGTGTCATCTGCTACTCCACCTGAAAACCAGGTCTTGCCCTAATGTACAATCTCCTCTTACCTGGAGAAGCAACGTGTCACAGCAGCAAGGCTTGACTGTGTCCCTCATTCTCTTTTCTGATCCACAATGGAGCAACATGGAAACTTACATTTATGTTGATTCAACCAGTGTTTTGTAAAAGTTTTCCAGTCCTTCGTCTTCGTGCCACTTTTCCACTTTTCTTTTCTGTCCTCATGCAGCTCTGTGTTTGTTTCATCCTTACTTGCCTTCTCCCTTTTCTTTGTTTCTTAGTGTTTCCCTGCCGCTGTCTCTGTCGTTTTCCTTTCCTCTGTGTCCTATTTTCTCTCTCTATAAGGAAACTTTATTTGAAGTGGGGATGTTGACAATTCCTTTTGATCACCTATACACCCCATTTCACATGGAGGTGGACGCATCCATATTTTATCGCTTTATTAAAAAGCATTCAAGTCACATTGTTGAGCCTTAGAAGGTGCCAGCCACTGCTCTCAGGACTTGGTTATAGAGGACAGTAAAACAAAAATTGAAGGGTTCGTAAATATAGCTATTCTAAAAATTTTCTGTAATTGAAAATGTAAATATAGAAACATCATAGCGATCTACTGTGTCCAAATATTAAACTCATGTGAATTTGATCAAACAAAAAAATGAAATATATATTATGAGTCAGGTGTTAACTTAGATTCTTCTGATATGACTATAGCGAAAGGATCATTCAACCTGCTGTCAAGGTGTCTGGCTCACAAACACCGTCTCTCCACTCCAAAATTTATATCTAGAATGGGCTAATAATACCATTATCAAACATCTGTAGAGTGCATTAAAATAAGTATACTTCACAGACACTACAGAAAATGCACACATAGGAAGAAAAATAAGGTTATATACCATTACTTCTCAAATATAAAACATGGAAGAATATTGAAATAGAAACTGATTCTGCAAATAGGTGCTCAGTCTTGAGACTAAAATTTTAGTAGATAAACTGATGAATAATTAGCTAACTTATTAGCCAGTAAATGTTGTCTAAGTATTCAAAAATTTTTGGACCAATTGATTTAAAAATGTACAAAAATACTCTGGGTTTGCTCTCCTTCATGTGAGTTTGTTCATCTTTTACAAGGTAAGCTTTGAAAATGTGGGGCCACTTTTCCTTTGAAATGGTGAGGAGGAGGGGTTGCTATACTTCTATTTTTGCCAGATTTCAAGAAAAACCTGACTGAGATGTCAAATTGCAATGACTATGCCTGCCACTAACTATGCTGATATATGCACATTCCTGTGGCTGATGTCTGCTTACAATGAACAATGAGTTCTTTCCATCCCTAGAAAGACAGACGGCTTTGTGTGCTCAAATGGCTGGGACTGAGCAAAAAATGGAAACCTGATCAAATACTTGTAATTCTTAAAAAATTTAAATGGGTTCTTTTGTTTCATCTAAAATTTTACTAAAACCAAAATTATTAACCAATATTCAGTAATCATTTGATGTGTGAACAAAGTCCTTGAAGGGACTAGACGAATGCTCTAAAGAATAGTATTTCTGCTTTAATGAAGAAACAGAAGCACCTTTGACTTTTAGAAGTGGTCATTAGTGCCCCTCAATCATAATCAGTATATGTCTTCATTTTTATTCATTCAATAAATTATTCACTTGCATTTACTTGTCACTTACTATTAGCCAAACAGTAGGCCATCAGGCTCTATCCTTCATTCTAGGTTAAAAATGATAAAACAACAACAACAAACTAGCCATCATCAACACATATAATAACCTCTTTTACATTTCACAAACTTCACCTTGTTTCATCCTTAAAATTTCCTGGATAAACATCACGATTTACATTATGCTCCGTTTCACAGGTGGAGATACGATGTCAGATATCAGTTCACTTGCTAGAAAAGTGGAGAAACTAAAGCTAAAATGGTCATAGCCGACTGCTCGCTCAGCACTTGTGGCTGAGCCTGTAATTCACTGTCCTTCCCCTGGGCAGCTTTACTTCAACCTGAGGCCACATCTCCTCCTTCCTGTACACCCCCTAAATACTCAGCACCTTTATCATTACAGACTATCCTTGCCAAATGATGCTTGCTTACCCAAACATGAAATGCTGTAAAGACTTCAAAATCAAATGTTACTGTTTCTTAAGGAATATCACCACTCTCTTATCAGGCTTGGGTTTGGTTGAGGGGTCCAATTGCCTGAACTGTATGTCACTAGGGCCCTGATTTATTTCGGCAGGAGGAATGCACTTGAGGGAGCATAGACCATGTTCAGAGGGTCCTCAATAGGCCCCACTGGAGAACACACACATGCTATAGAAGTCTGTGTAAAGTGTAATTCATTTACCAATAGAAGCCACGAGAAGACATTAAAAAACAAAACAAACAAACTGACGATTGAACAAAAAGGAAAGAAAACAGCTTGTATGAAAATAACACAGTTGATGGCTTTGTTAATAAAATAAACCATTGCCAATGAAAGTTGCCTGACTTCTCAGAGAACAATGTATGAAACAAGATATTCCCCTCAAGAAAGAATCTTCCCTGAATGCTGTTGTCTACAGAGGAAAATATCACAAAATAATCCATGTCAGAGTGTCCTAACTCATCCACAGTTGTCCCAGCTGTGGGCAATTATCAAGAATCATAGGTTTTCTACTTCTCATCAGAAGTGTCTCTTGAGAAATGTTTTATTCCAGAATAAATATTTGAATTGGGATTATGCGGAAGCAAGAAAAAGACACCAAAAGGTAAATCAAGATGCTAGTCATCCAGAATTTAACAAAATATTAGCAATATGTACTATTCAAATTCCAAATCAGTCTAAACATCATACAAATACCTACTGAGCACTTTTTGTGAGAAATGCACCAGAATAATCCATATGGTCGAATTTAGTACACTTAAGTCATAATACACATCTTCTAGTGGATACAGGCTAGTGGTGGGCAGCAAATTACTACAATCATTCAGAAGTAGCCTAAAAAGTTAGGTGACTAGGTAAGTGAATTCCATAGACAAGACTACCTTTTGGAATAAAAGGAGGCAGATTGCTATGGATGGGTGGGGTTTAACAGCAGAACAGTAACAATAGCTGGGCTTTGAAGAGAGGATGAGGACTTAAGTCTGTCTCCACAGTCCACATCACGTGTCTTATCTGTGCTAATGAACCTCCTCAACCTCTTCACTTTATTTAATATTAAGCACTAGGTGGCTATTCTTTTCTTTCCAAATCTTTTACTCTTTTCCAGCTCACTTCTAGTGATGACATTTCAAGGAGATACCACCTAACTCCAATCAGGATGGTCATCATCAATAACTCAAAAAACAATAGATGCTAGAGAGGATGCAGAGAAAACGGAATGCTTCTACACTGCTGGTAGGAGTGTAAATTAGTATTACCTCTGTGGAAAACAGTGTGGTGATTTCTAAAAGATCTAAAAATTAACCCTCCATACAACCCAGCAATTCCCTTTGTGGGAATATACTTAGAGGAACTCAAATCATTCTACGAAAAAGATACCTGCATATGCATATTTATTAAAGTACTATTCACAATAGTAGAAACATGGAACCCACTGTGCTGCCCATCAAAAGTGGACTGGATTTAAAAAATGTGGTACATATACACAATGGAATATTATTTAGCCATAAAGAAGGATAAAAGTATGGACTTCGCAGGAACTTGGATAGTCTATCATACTCAGTGACCTATCACAGAAACAAAGAACTGAGTACCATATGTTCTCACTCATAAGTGGACCCTGAACATTTATCCTAATACTGTAAGAAAGGGATTGGCAGTAGCAGGACACTGCCAGGAGATACCTGATCCTAAACCAGGCGAAGTGAGGACCAATGGAAAGCCCAAACTTCACCTGTACTTTGATTATTTATGTCCCTAACCCTGAATTGTACTCCATATTTTTAAAATAACATAATAGTAATAATTGAAAAGAAAAAACAAGGAACAGGTTATTTCTCTGTATCTGCAACGCTGGTAGTCTAAGAGGCTTGGAAAATTGTATTCTGTGGCTTATCGCAGTCATAGACAACATGCAAATGAATGACCATGACATTCTAACAAAACTTTACAAAACAGTCAGGGGCTAGATTTAGCATACAGGTCATAATTTGCCAACCCTGGAATAGAGAGTCCATCACACCTAAACTATCTTAATCGATATCCCCCAGTGCAGTTAATGAAATTGCAGGCATAGCATTAGGAAGAGATCATCACTCCCTAAGAATGAACTGTCCTGTATGACAGTCACCAGGCACATGTGGCTATTGAGCCATGACATGTGGCTGATCTGAATGCAGAAGTACTTCAAGTGTAGAATACACACTTGGATTTGAAAAAGCTGCCTACAATACAAGTGTGAACTCATTAGTAATTATTCTATACTGGTGACATATTGAAATGATATATTTGCTGGGTTAAATAAAACATGTTACTAAGTTTTAAGAAAAGTTTACTTCTGTGACATTTGGAATTTGGGCTTGCTTTGGAGATAAGGTCAAATTGATGGTGAACTTTGCATATCTATGTCCAAACCTCTGCATGATCGACATGACTCATCACAATTTAGACCAAGTTCAGACATTAAACAGAAAGGACACTACAAATTCCAGTTCAAACTTCCAGGCAGAGTACGCCAAGAATATTTCACAGAGCACACTTTATTATACTGGATCAAGCTGGTTTTACTCATTCCTACCAGTTAATAACTAAAACATATCCCCTGAACTGACTTTTGGTTTAAAATACATAGAAATGAAGTATAATATCTAAATATCTATTTTTTCCTGAATAAATTTTATCCAGCATAGTCATAATTACTAAAGTAAACTTAGTTGAAAAATTATTATAAAACAGGAAAGATTCTTCATTACCATAAAAGTAGGCATTTCACTGAGATGGTTCTGCTTCTAAGATCACTGTTCCAGAAAGAGGTAGCAGAGAAGGCATACGGTCGCCTGCTTCCAAACAATGGCTTCTTTGGTGCCAGTGTTCATTTGTCCCTCTTAACTTCGATGATCCCTTCATTTGGAATCAGAATAGTGACATTTTGAGCCTGGAGCCTCTTACTCTGCCATGACCCTGAGTGTGAAGTCTGGAATTCTATGCCCTGACTCTCCCTTTCCTTATCCCAGTTTTTGCTCTGGTGGGGAGAAAATTGAAGAAAGGAGATTTCTTTTTCGGTATTTCAACTTAACTTCCGCTCCCATCATTAACATCGATTGCTGTGAATAAGCTGCAGGAGTTTGAGCTTTCAAGGGTCCTTCTCAGTTGCTTGAGCTCAAGAGGCAGATAGATACATAACTATTTATTTTTTAAGTGGTATCAAATGGTCCGAATGAGATAGAACACACTTACCACATAAGTAGATAAAGTAAAATACAATGAGTAGAAGGCTAAGGTTTCCAAATAGGAGTCTGGACATCTGACTCTTGAAATCTTTATTCACTCAGTTCAGAGGCAACATCCTTGTCACAGTGAGTCTCCAGAGACACAGAGAAGCCGTTGGTTGCATACGCTCGTGTCCTAAGCACCCTGGAAACTGCTTTACATGCAGTGATAACATGCCTGTCTCCAAATATAGAGGAACATGGTATAACACAGAAAAAATGGAACTGGTCACTGCTGTTAAGAGAAGTCACTTCACACTGAATCAGGACACCTGAAAAAAACAGGACTGCAAGGCCCCAACAAAAGGTGGGGCACTGGTCACTAAACAACACAGAAGAGAGCTCCAGTCTCTCTTCACACAAACAAGGTTTACTGAACACCAACTACACACAGCATTTGTGATAGGAATACATACCCATAGAGAACAGTGTCTCACAGCCTCATGGGGGGGGTGTTACACTATTACTTAAATAGCCATAAATGCAAGGTAGACCACAAAAAATAGGGACCACAAAAATACAAATAGGGACCACAAAAATATACCTTGTGAAACTTCAGGGGAAGAGGGCGAGATTTCATCTGCAAAAGTAAGGAGGGCTCTGTAGAGAAGTGGCATTTGAACCAGTCTCCGAAGGGTGAGTAGGATGTCTTTGCATAGACACCAAGGAAAGCATTGCAGAAGGAATAGTGTGGATCATCCAGCCAATGATTAGGGTTTGGTACAGGCCTTGCTGCACTGTCTGAAATAGATTATGATAAGGCAGGACTGAAAAGCAGCCTTTAAAATGAGTAGGGAAATACCTCAAAGAGTAGGGTAAGGTGTTTGGGTATGTTTCTGTATGAAGTAAGAAGACTCTGATGTTTTTTGAACAGAAAAATGCCAAAACTGTACTTTGGAATACTTAATCTGAAAATAGAATGTAGGATGCATATAAATGTGTGGGGGTGGGGGTAGGGTGGCATTTATGGCTACTATTAACAGTCCGGAGGAAGGATAATGACAGTCTACTCTAACATAACTGTAAAAGAAATGGAAGGGATGAAACATTTGGAATGGCTATTTTAGAGATAGAATTGGCAAGAAGTAGCCACTGATTGGCTGCCAGATTAATTATCCTAAAGAATAGCTTTGGCCTTTTCATTCAACTACACAAAAATCTTCGGCTATTTCCCATTATCTAAAGAACAGAGTCATAATCTCACCCATGGAGACAGTTGCAAGTATGACACTCATGACCCTATGACCTGCCCTACCTATACTTTGGTAAACTGTGCTCTTCTCCACTACATCTCTACAGATGCATTACTGTCTCATCAAAAATTTCTCCAAATCATTCCCTAGCAAAGCCATGCTTGTTCTTTCCTATGATATTTTTTTCTACAGTTATCTTTCGTAATCCTTCTTTTCCTTCAAAAGTTGCTTAAATACTATCTTTTATGTGTTATCCCTACTCCAGTCTTGCTTGACATGGTGTCTCCTTCCTTTGAGAAAATCATAACATTTAATTCCTAGTTGCCACTTTTGTCAAATTCCAAGCCATATCACAGTCATTTATAAATTTGACTTTCCTTCCCTATAGGTCTATACAATTTCTGAGATTAACTCTCTTTGACCCTCTAGCATCTAATATGGTGAAGAGTGGCTTGAAATAATGAAATAATGACCATAAAAATTACTTTCAGATGAAAGGAGACTCAGAGCAAAATCCCTTCATCTAACTAGACATCAAAAAAAAAATAACCAAATGAAAAACTGAAAATCGTGAAAACTTCCTACTCCACTGAACTGTGGCTAAACCTGTCAACCCTGAATGCTGACACTGCATCTCACATCCACCTCCCATAATACTTCAAGGTCTCAGCTGATGCTTTTGACTCTTCCAGACTCCTAATCTGACCATATCCAAAGATCTGATTTCAAAATTACACACGACAAGCAAGGAACTTGAGATTTGGATAACCAAGATCACGTAAGAATCAGAAAAGGAGGTTGATGCCAAATTCAAGCTGATGATGCATAAGAATGAAGACACTTACCACATGGTAGCTTCCTCCATACCAAGTCACACAGCTGTGTGTGTCCAACCTGTGTATGCCATGCTGATGTGTCTAGACAAGGACACGGCTGAATAGCCTGGATCAGGCTACTGCTCTGCCTTATCTAATAAACAGTCTTCAATTCGCCTTATCTAATGTGGAAAGAGACTGCAAGACATAAGACACACAATAAAGTCCATCTCAAATGGATGCACAAGAGGAGAGCCCTAGAACTGTCTTCCTGTGCGCCAGATGCTATTATCTAAAGAATGTTAACAGTCCACTATGTTGAACAACTTTGGAGGGCGCCACTCAGGTTGTGTTGGTGTGAAGAGGCCATCCAGAGACGTGAGTACTTGGAGATGAGGCTAGGCCTCCCTAAAACTCTCTTCCCCAGGTAGGCCAGACTCTTGGCAGAGGCACAATGTTGCAAGACCGGGAGCAGGAACAATCGGGGAAGCACAAAGAGGCCTCGATTCCCACCCCCAACAGGCTCAATCCAATTAAACACATACTATCTGGCTACTTTGCTTCAGGCTTGAGGAAAGGCACTGGGTGGTAAAGGACTGGCCAGCAGACATTCTTTACCAGAAAAGCTTGGATACTAGGTCAGGATGATTTAACCCAATCACCTCAGCAAAGACTCTTTGGAACATCCACAATGTAGCATGCATCAGCTTCAATGTACTACTGGGGTATGCACAAACAGTTTGGGATTCCAAATACACTTCCTTGTCATAGTTAGGTCCTCCAGTTAGCCATGTAATGTAAATGAGTCCTAACGCTCAACTACAAGAACTGCAAGGTCTAATTGTGTGTGCAACAATATGGTTCCGGTGGAAACAAGCCTCAATCTATGAATGACCATGAAGGAGAGACTTCCATTCTAGACCTCATGCAGTTCCTCTAGTGGCTGGGGTCCAGAAAGTAGACTAGTGGCAAAGATGGGATCTGAGGCAAAGCAAGAGTACAACTGCCTGGACGTGCTGTGCCAACCAGTCCTCCCTTTTCCCATCCTGCCCTTGCTGGTGCCAGGCTGCTCACCTCTCTTCTCTTCCCAGTGCTCCCACCTTTGGCTTCTGAGCAGATTGTTTCCTTTCCTGAACCACTGAGAACCAGAACCAGAATTTATTATCTCTCTCCTTTCTCTTTCACACAGGTGTATGCAAAAAATATAGCACTTTGGGAATTTACTAAGGATTTTACCACTGGTAGCTTTTTTAACAGTTTCATTTTATGTTTTCTATCCCATTACCCATTCTTCTTACATTTAAAATTCTGTAGAAATATAGAAAGAGTCTGCGGTAGGCTAACCAAGAATAGAAGAAAATACATTGATTGCATCAAGGACATTTCACCCAAAAGCTGTGGTGGGAGACTATTGTAAGTTGGGGCATGAAAAATGGGAAGAGAAGGAGGTTCTGTCCAGAAGTAGTCTAAAAGAAACGAGGAGAAGATGGAGCAGAACATCAGCTGGAATGGAGAAAGAGGGACCTTTATTTGGCTACCTGATGAATTAGCTAATGGGTGAGTGGTCCCTGTTTGAAAGGAATGAATAAGACAGAGGATACACAAATTGTCAGTATCCTGGACACAGAGAAGGAAAAAAAATGGAAATCGCAAGGAACTTAGAGCTTGAAGAAATCATATTTTGCATTGCTTTCAAAATATGTGTGTATTAAGGATTTGAGTTCTATATTCACTCTCCTCAATACACCAATAAAGAAAGGGTGAAGGAAATAGTTTTCTCCCCAGGATCCTTGATGTCGTAACAGCATTTTCATAAAAAGCAACACTGATAAAACTCAGTATATTGCTTTCTGATGGTCTCAGCTGTTACGAAAACAAAACCTGGGAAATCAAGTGCAATCAATGGTGAGCTGACCCTTTAACTGTGCCAGCACTGGCCACCCTAACTGTGCTCAAAGGTGGTATGAAGCAGTGGTTAGAGGATGCACTCTCTGGAGAGGCCTGACACTCAGCAGAGATCATGTTTGGTTAATTTAAGTGAGATCTGGGAAGCAGGGAATAATTCTGAATAAGGCCTCAGCTAGCATGATTTAAACTTAAAAATTATATTTAAATGTTTTAAATTTTCTTAAATTAGAAATCGTGTAAGAAGGAGGAAGGAAGGGCACTTTTCTTAAAGAATCAGTATAAGAAAAGACCCTACTCGATATCACAGGATTTTAAGGAAGCCTTTGGGAATGGGAGAGGTTGTATTTTCTACTATAGGAAAGTATCAAGGGGTATGGTTTTATAAAACAGCTTTAGTCCTATCTTGAAAAAAAATTTAAAAACGTTATTTATACTTTTACTTTTAGATAGACTATGCATTCTGCAAGTCATGTTTAAATCTGGACTCAGTATAGATGGGTGAGTTCTTACTCATTTGAAAGCCATATTGAAAACTACATCATATAGCTTACTTATCTTCATGCATAACTTTGTAAAAATTGTTGGGACCCAACCCTTACTCTGGTTTAGAGCTCATTATAAATTTTTATTTGTAACATATTTGTAAAAAACATTCTTATTTGTACATAGAGATTTCCAGAGCATAGGAGAAATAACTATTCTGACAAGTTTCTGAAAAAATTTTGACTGTTTTATGAGAAATCATATGAAAATATTTTTGGATAACACAAGATTAAATAAGTCTTTAATCTTCTTATTAGTCAGTCAGTAGAAACAATAAACCTGAAGATTGTCATACGTTTAAATTATAGAGTGAAATGACACGCATTTTTGGAAACATTTTAAAAAGCAAACTATTGATAGTTTGCAAAATAAAACTGTATTCCATATATCTTTATGTATAGGCCCCACATGTAAAAATCATGGTAATATAACAGAATTAATTGCTAATTACACACCATTAATATCATTAAATAATGACAATTCAGAGCACCACCTTATTTACCACATCTTCCATGTTTATATACCCATCAATGTAGAATGCCTAAATCCCTCCTGTTTACAAGCATCCCATGGCCGCTGGCCCTGAGGAATGAGTAGCTCTTCCCTTTCCCTTGTCTTGGGCACACTTCACCGCTATACCGTGGATAACAACCAGAGTACACACCACATTTCTTCTGGGGCCTCAATTATCCATGAGAATGTGGGGGAGTTGTTGCTATTTAACATTTCTATTGTTATGGTTTGTGTCCTTAACTAGATTTCCACTTCCTAAGAGCAACTATGCTTATGGTGACTTAATGCTTGCCCCTACAGACATTCAGTAAATAAGCGTTTGCTTTGCTAAAAATCATTGTCATCAGCCAAAGCGAGTTGTATATTTTAGATACAGAAAGTCGTCAACATATTCTCTTTTAATATATCTTTAACAACCTGAACTCTATAATGGATGTGTTTACTTTTTCGGATTATGAAGTAATAATAGCACCTGCAATTCTATGTGTTCTTGTAAGCTTTACATGATCCAATCCATGATGAAAGCATTCAGTGTAGTGCATTTGCTAAATATTAGCTGTTATTATTGTTATGAGGGTGCTTTTCTGATAGCCTATTTTCATTAGTTTCACAATATAATATATAAGTGTTTTGGATTTTTATAAAAGAGAGCATGGGGTCCTTGCTACTAAACATTATTGAAATGTAGTCCTTTAAAGGTATAATTTTGCTAGTTGGTCCATATCACAATGTCCCACTTCAAAGTAGAATTGAAACTAGCCAAATTTTATGTCTTAAGCAACTCTCTCTTGCCTGTGAATTTTTCACTCTTAAATCTCAAATGGAGAAATATGTTTCTGTTTTCTCTCTGTTTCTAAAATGGAGAAATATTGTTTTCTCTTCTTTTCAGTCTGCTTCATTCCACACACATACATAGTTATCCTTCTTTTATATGCTTCTCCATTTATTTTTGTAAAATAAACTTTTTGAAAGTTCCATCTGTAGCATTTTGAGATTTTGAAATACTGAGTTGTTTTATTAATTGAAATATATCTTTATTTAAATTTTCCCAAAGAAGCATCCTTGGTACTAGCCACTGGGAAAGGCTTTTGGGACTCAGGTGAGAAGTTTTAAGTTTCAGGTGTAAAGAGAAACCACTGTCTAATCTCAACCATGGGCTTGTTTTCTCTGTATCCTCTCTTTTTTCTACTATGGGCATAATGTTCCTATTTCAGTGGGAAACTTTGAGGACAATATTCAGGCCCACTCTTTAGAGTTGATAAAGAACATTCCAATGGCCGCTATGGTTAAAGCTTACTGTTTATGGTACCCACTGGTTCTTGCTTGTCATTTTGGGTGCTTCCTGCTCTAGGCTACCAGGAGTAGAACATGGGTTGTATAATAGATTTTAGATGCTAAAAATGCATTACTGCTTAACCTGTGCATACCCTAAATACTGCTTCTTGAAAAGAAAGGTAAAACATAAAGCCAATGGGACTATTTCATAAGCATCAAGTCACATCACATTAATGACATGCATCTCATTTGCTGACATCACAACCGGTTAAGAACAGTCATAGGAAGCAGACTGAGTTGAGAGAAACAAACAATGATAATAGAGTCACCACAGCAAAAATATTTCCGTGAATTTTGTCAGGGCAACTCATCACCTATAGTTGGCATTATAGACACTCACCTTACGTGAGACAAAATCATGGTCACAAGATAGACAACATTAAGAGGGAAAAGAATTTAAGGGAAAGTTTTCAGTTGGGTGTCTGAGTATCATACAGTCCAGTGATTTTTCTAGATGACCAAGAAGCATTTGATGAGATGAATTTCATGTCACTCCATCTGATCTTGGTATTCCTAGATTAGACCCATCGAACAAATGGTAGCACCTACTCTAAATACTACAGGTTGCTGGTGTTGTGTTTGATTCTGCACTTCTCTGTAAAATAATGAGAAGCAAGGGGTCTACTGGCTATGGCCTTCCTGATGGCACCACACCTCACTACCACACAGCCCTGCCTTTGGGGAGTAGCTCCTGTGTGAGGACGCGACGCACACAGTCAGCTCATGTTAGAACTAGAAAGCATTTGGGAGGTTGTGGAGCCTGACTCTTGCACTTTAAACAAGGGCACCGAGAGGCGGACAGCTAAAAATTACTTGTTCAAAGTCATCCCCAAATTATATGGACAGATGACCTATGGCAAAAGTCCTCTCAACCCAGGATGCTTTCACATGGGGCTCTGTATCATTGTCTAGGTTGACTGTGAATGAACAATCTCACCTAGAGGATAAAAAAGAACACACAAAAAGGCAAAAGATGACTAGATGCTTAATATTAGGTGAAAATATTCTCCTGGAATCTAATAAAAAAGCAAAGTTTCCCTGTGTCATGGTCATTTTTAATATTAGAGAGAGTTAGTCAGAAACTTGTAGCACATGTGCAGTCTAGCTAATATAATCAAATCAGGCAAAATACAGTATTTTTGACACTTGGAAGACACCCCAAAAATCGGTAAAGGAATTATTTAATCATCCTCCTGACCCTACCCTTAGTTAAAAATCTAGAAGCAGGAGCCAACAGGGGTGCTAAGGCAAACCAAAAAGTTAGAAGTGAGGCTGTTGTATGGGCCCAAGCCACATGCTCCTAGTCGAGGGAAAAAAGAAAGAGACTGGATCATGTTAGAGGTAGAAGGAGATGTGTGAAAATACTGAATTGATTTTTTAAAGAATAGAGGTCCATTTTTCTAATGCTGACTGCCCAATCACCACTTTCACACTTCAGTTATGCCTTTGAAGCCAATACAAATGGATTAATCTATGTATGTTGGATTTTGTAAAGGTAAAGCATGAAATGTAAAATACCATTGGCTATTCTACTCCTTACACAACATCTGCATCTAATCCTTGGAATGTTGATATTTAATATTTATAATTTTTATTAGTCTTTCACAGTCACTATATTTTCATACTTATTCAAAGTGCAATATACAAGTATTGAAATGTTAGGTGTTAAAAATGAGATGTTACCTGTTGTCTCAAAAATTTGATTGTCTTCCCACTGTTACCAGCCCCTTTGATCAGATACTGTTTTGATCATTAACTTTAAAACTGGATGAACAGGTGGCTCAGCCCATTTGTAAACAGGTGTGTTAACTTGTCCCTGGAGAACAGATAACAACATTTCTTGGCTTGCACTATGGGTGTGGGTCTCTTAGGGAAAAGGATTGTTTTTGAGCTAATAAAATCCCAGTAACAACATATTAGCTAAAAAACATTTAAGCAGCAAAACTATCTCCATTCTTCTGTTCTATCAAAACTATCTCCATAGTCCTCTGTTCTCAGGACTATGAAAGAAATTGCAAAACACTATGAAGATTTGGAATACAAATTTCACATGGTAATTCAGTACCAAATGTGCCACACTAAACAAAGAACAAGTAATAAATTATTCTGAAGTTTATCAGGGCAAATTATTAAGGTTTTATTTCCTGTTATATACAATTACCTAGCATCAACCAATCCCTCTCACTTTATGTAATCTCAGAATTCCATTTTAAGCAAAGATATGTGGTTTTTTGATGCCTGAACTACTTAAATTTTCAATTTAAAATTGAAAATATAAAATGCTAATTCTCACCTAACTTGTCTTTTATAAGATGTAATGGCAAAATTCTTAATTCTAAATAAGCATAGGCAGGTTTGGTCAGTCAGGTCTGACTCAGGGGAAATGCGGCCTACAGTCATCAGAATGGCTGAAATGCATGACCAACTTCTAATTTGAATTCTCCTCTCCTCTTTCTTTTGATGACTCCACAGCCAATGGCGAGCCACTGGGTGACCAGGCCGCCGCCCTTTCAGCTGTCTGTGCCCTAGCCGGAGTGCTTATGCCACACAGCAAAGGCAGAGATGAGTGCGGGTGGCCCAGGGGATCTTCCTGTTTGTTTGGAAGTTTGGCCTCAGTCAATAATCTAGGGCTTAACTATGTCGTCTCCAAAATGCTCTGTTGTTGATCTCTGGTGTAAACAACTCAGAAATTGCAAAACAGACACCTGACATTTACCAGCACTCTTTACTCAAATAGCTTTCTGTTTGCAGTTTCACACATTCTCAGGTAAGTGAATGCTTGCTTCAATTGTAACTCTGCATATGCTAAGGGGACAACTAACATAAATATTAAAAACTATTATGAATCATACCTATCCAGAAAACTCAAAAAATTTTAGCTCTATACTTTATAAGAAGACAATAAATTCAAATCATATGTGTTAAATAGAGACTATAAATGGAATAGAAACTCTGGTTATACCATGCTGTGCTACTGAGAGCTAATTTTTGGAATAATCACCTAGCTTGCCACCAAAGTATTCATCATCTAGGAAAGGGACATCACCCTACTTTTCTTCTTAAGTCTGAAAAATGTTTATATATATATATATATATATATAATATATATATATATATCTCCAATAAAAAGTAAATCTAGAAAGATTTTTTTGGCTACCCTTTACCCTTTACCAGACATAGGAATATGAATATTTCTGTTATATATTGCATTATATAAAACATATATAAAAGTATAAATATATTTACATATGTATAACTTGATTCCATGTGGGGAAAAGATTTATCTCACTCAGCTCTATCTCCTTGGCTCTGTACCTAGCAGGTGCTCTATATATGCATGTTGCATGAATTGTCTATTAGTGGTGCAAAGAATGAAGGGAGTGGTAACTTTAAGGAGTCATGCTTTTACTCTCCAGTGTTGAAAAACTACCCAAAAAGGGTAGTTTTTCTTCCAGGAGAACCCCTGAGTTGCCCACCAGTGTTGATGACTCCAGCTAGTCTGTCACTAAACTCTTCTAAAAGGCAGAACCTAAAAATAATTAATAAATTTGCGAGTAGGTTCAGAAAGAAGAACAAAAGGGAGGATCACCACCCCAGCAACTGAAAAGTCCCTCTGGGGTGAAAACACAGTCTGCTTATCATGAACCCTGGGAATCTCCCTGGAATTAAATGCAAAAGCCCCAAAGCCTCCACCCTGGAGATGAGGGTCTCAGTGTTGGCAGTGTGTCAAAGCTCATCTATGACTGTCTTTTTCCTACTTTCTTTGGTATAATTGGTCTTGGGGAAGAGCTCTTACAATGAGAGGAATGGACAGGGTTAAATTCATAACATGGTGCTTATTCACACCACATTAGCCATAGGAACACTACAATTAGACATAAAATTTTATTTCTGTGAAATATACTCTAAGCCCTAAAAAAGAGCCAGTAAAGAAAGGAATTTCCCTTGGGGTGGGGGGAGAAACACAAAATAAATAAACAAAACCCAAACCAGTTACTCTTGAAGATAAATAACACAGCACTATGAGAACAACTATCACCGTTGACTTCAACCTATAGGAGATGAGGTCCAAAATAGATCTGAATCCAGAAAACATGAGTAATTATGTCCTCTCACATTGGCCACTGAAAAATCAGAATTACAGAATTTCTTGGGGTAACACACCTAAGTTGCTCTTCATTTCCAAGTTATCTGCAAAGTAGGAGTGATCTGTCTCATGACAAAAGCCAGCAAGTCTGTCTGCAGAAAAGGCTTGTATAGATGAAGCCACAACCAGCTGCCATTAGCACACACAGCAGAACAATTTCCTTCTTGCCACCCCATATACCGTTTTCGCCCTCACTCCTGCAACTGGTGATGAGCAGTGCTTTCCACGACCCAGACAACAAACAGCTGGATGCATGCCAAGAGACCATACATCCGTGGTCTACTGTGCCCTTTTTAATCAACTTCCTAATTAAAAAATGCCATGCTGGCATGAGGTATGAAGGGAGTAGGCTTGGAATATTTTACATTATAGCATCCCCTAATCCTGGGGTTGTTGAAAATCTGTGTTCTTACAGATGTTTATGAGTTTTTCTGGTGCAGAGATAGAATCAATTTGCTTGTGCCTGGCCCTCAAGACGTATTAAATTTATCCTGAAGGAAACTGGTTTCTGAAAAGCTCTTGCCCAGATGCATTAGGCAGGTGGGAGTTTCAGTGAACCAAAGGGTCCACTAGCAGATGCAGCATTGATTTCTGAATGTTCACAATCTACCAGACAGCTCCAGAGCAGACTTGATTTGATGGCTCTCTATGGGGTGCCCTGCAGACTCGATTATTTCCACAACCAGTCTGGCTAGCATTGTTTCATGGCGACAATGCTCTGTGCTTTCAGCTTCTGTTCAGATGGCACAGGCTAGTGGAAGGCGTGTACCAGGGAGGGGAGATTGGGCCAATTTTAAAGTCAGCCTCTAAGCATCATCCATGGCTTTTTGGGTTCAGTGATGTGGTAGCCCCTGGAATTGAGAGGTGATGCTGACTTTTGAAAAGTCATTCTGTTGAGTGCCATTAGAACACACTACAAATTTAGGTTGAGAAAATGGTATGAAGACCCTACTCAAAACAGTGTTTGAACTAGACATCCAATAATGAAAGTCTTTGTCAATGTATTTTTTTAAAAACCCTCCTTAAATTATTAATCCATGAGTTGTTTGATTTAGAATCCTAAACCTGGCATTCCACATCTGAAAATTTCTTAAGCAAATGTCCAATATCCTTGAGGTAATTTTTAAAGATAATTTGAGTGTGCTATGTAGGCAGTCAGACTTTAGTTAACAGCAGTCAGTATGTAATATTGAGTCATAAAGTTCTTCCAACTATATTAATGAGTGCACAGATATATTTGAAACAGGTTACATGGTACACATAGTAACCCGATGGATCAAATACTGTTTGCTTACACACAACCTTTCACATTGGCATTTAAAAAACACATATATACACACACTCACAAAACCATTGAAGAGATTAATGGCAGTGCTCCCAAGAGTGCAAAAATACATGATAGTACAGCATTTTACAGGGAATAAGGTCAAATAACAATTCAAAAATGTTTACTTTTTTTTCACTCACAATCAATGGGCACCCTACTAACGCAATGACCTGTGCAGCACCCACGTGCAGAGTAGACCCACTGAGATCGTGGACTTCCCATATGCCGGCCACCATGACCCTCACAGAGCAATTAAGTCAAAGAGCGCCCAGTATTTGGACTAATATTTTGGAATCTCTTTGATTAATTTAAGATTTTGCTGTGAAAGGTTGCTTTTCTTTCCAACATGACATTCAACCTTAGAGCCCAACTAAAAATAGAAAAAAATTCCTCAGCAATCACCTTTTCAGTCAGGTACACATCACCCTCTGTCTAGCCTGGGACCTTTCATTGTCTTTGCAAGCGAGCCCCTCTCCACAGGCCTAAGAACTGAAGAATGGCATAAATGGCTCTGTCAAGTGGAGGCGATGTGATATAATTTGGGCATTTAAAAAAATTAAAAACCTGGGGTACACCTTTGAAGGCAACCAGGCACAAAGAGTCTTGTGGAGAAGTAGCATGCAAGTCTTTCCTCTGTTTATAAATGGACACATTGAGGCTACATTAAATGCTGATATATTGCCTCAAGAAAGTTATAACTCATTCTAAAACTAGAAGGAGTTATTTTAATTCTATAAAGCTTGGCTCAGCTCTAAAATGAAATATAGCAAAAAACATAAGGTAAGTATGACTTTTCTCTCAGATTTCATGAATCTGAGAACAATTTGATATTTCTACTGTTTGAGTTACATTTTTAAAAAACAAGCTCAATTTTTTTCCTCATTCTAGTTTATCAGCACATTTTCAAATGAAATTTTTAAAATTGTATATCTATACATGCACTGATAGAAAGATAGATAGTTAACCTATCATGAAAAAATAAAACTCAATTTGGATATTCAGAAACTTAAAGTATAAGAGGAAAAATTATGAAAATCAAGTTTCAGCAGCTTAATATAAAGGGTTAATATGTTTTCCAATATTTTATGTTTGTAGTGTAGGTTTAATAAAGGTAGGTTTGGGTTTGTTTTTGTTTTTGAAAGGTACAGTTTTTTTAAACAGAAGGAACCCCCCCAAAAAAGTTGTATTTTCTGTCAAATATTCACTGTTGTTGTCTAAAGCAAACAGCCAAAGTAAAGCAACTCTTTTATAAAAAGATTAAAATTAAAAGCAAAAGGAAATCAAGTGGTCTAAAATATTCAGGAAACTATAAAAAGACAGTTAAAAGATAACAATTTCTACTTGAGTTCTACCTTACAAGCAGGTGAAATAATTAGGTCAGTTAAAATGAAAACCTTGCCTTTTAAGGAAAATAGGAATTATTAAAACAGGGTAGAACTATTTATCAGTGAATCCTCCCAGATGGAAGTAAATTTAACTAAATATTAAAACACCCATATTGCAGTACTACAGTCACAGAATTATATAAGAAATGTGTCATTGATGACAATAGAAAATTAGAATTCCAGCAGGCTCTATTCTCAACTCTCAACTCAAAAGACTGATTTGCAAAAATGATCTCCATTTTTCTGAAGAGTCCTGAGAGCCTCAAAGATTGCACTAATTTGTATATTTCCTATCTGTAGATTCCATAGATCATTAGACATATAAGTTCAATTTTCACAATCTCCAGTAAGTTGCTGGTTAAATTAGCTAAAATCTTCTTCCAGCTAAGAAAAATATATACTAGTCAAAACTAATTATGTCTGGGCTTTAATTGAAACCACATTTGCTAATTTTGATGGTCTCGATACACAGTTCCAGAAAATATTAATTAAACACATTGAATAATGACTGCTGTAAATTTCTGAAAACAATAATCTCTAAACAGTTAATTTTCACTTCAGACATATGCACGGGAAGATGGATGAAGCAGCTAGACCCAACCAGCAGCAAATGACTATTCTTTTGTTACTGACCATAAGGAGTTGAACTTTGCTCCACTTTGGGAAGCAGAACGAACGCTCCGAAGAGGACAGGGAGCACAGGACATATTTACCTGGAGGGGCTATCAAAGAGAAGCCTGAAGAATTGCCAAACAAAGTAGTCCCCATGAATTATCTGCGCCTGCAGTCCCACTTGGCACCTTCAGCTAAGCCAGCGTCTGACAAGCAGTCGTTCCCACGGCAGCCACCCTTGCCTTCCATCTTAGGGACTCACCCAGAAAATTCTCCAACCTGCTCCACGACTACAAAACTCTTCTAATGCTTTTGAACGCCCACCATTTGTTCTCCATTCATCCAATCAACTTTCCACTGCACATCTTCTTTCTCTACCGGCGCTCAGACCCAGGGCCACTTCTCATCTGTATGCTAATTATTTTGCCACATGGACAAAAGTAATAATGCTTTCAGACAGGAAACTAACAGGCCTGAAGTCGAAGATGGAAATTAATAAGTTGACACCACTAAACGACAGGGAAGACGGGCATGCGTACAGAGCTCAGCCTGTGGGTGAAGTGCAGCCTTCGTCAAGAGGCGGCAGCCAGACGGCGGCGGGTCCTACCTGTGCAGCTGCAACGAGCGCAAGTTCCCTTAGAGACCACATCGCTGCCGAGGAGAACGTCAGGCGCATACTGCCGACTTACCCTGTCACAGGCTGCATCCTTTAAGCAACACAGAACACATCCATGTCCCTAGATCCTAATATGTGAGGGGACTTCGTCGCTGCACTAGATCTGTTCAAGCTACAGCTGTGGGTTAAACTAGTGCTGTCTAGCCCTCCTGTGCATTAAGCTTGCAACACAGTCCGACAAGATTGGGGATGCATGCTGGATGCTTCTTATATTGTACCCACAGGCCCCTAAATCTCCAGAGCAGAATGTGCATCATGAGCAGTGCTGTATTTAACGTAATAGATGAGAACTGTAAATACCAGAGTCAGGCTCTTAATAGCTACCAGCGAGGTAATGTATCTAAAAAGATCTCCCCTATCATGGATGTTATGGTAAATTCGTGCTGTGGCCAAAGAAACCTCACAAAAGTCAGCTGAACCTGCAGTATTTTAAGCGGCACTACGGTTAACATCAAAACAAAACAAAAAGAGGTTCCCAAACCTGCCACTTCTTAGACCGAGAGAATGGCTACACAGGAGTTAACTCTGACTGATTCTTAAAATCTCTTTCTGTTGTCAACCACACTATATTATTCTGCTTCAGTAGGAGCTCTTTCAATCATTTTCTCTTAAAACAAAAGATATAAAACTATTTCTCCAAGAAAGTTAAAGCATTATCGACCTCTCAGCATTGTTTGAAGGGAAAAAATCAGAAAAAGTTTTATCTGAAAAGACAAGACAAAATATAGTTTCAAAAATTAAAAGGGGAGTATGGATATATGACTTTCATTTGTGTTTTTCTGACTTTAAAAAGTGCTGATTTTATAAATGGCTTCTTCAGTCCAACCATGAATGTTTGGCTCTGGCGGTAACTATACCATTATTTCACTCTCTGCAGACCTCTCTCTTATAACACTCACCGCTATGAAAGGCTACATTAAATCATAAAGGCTACTTTGGCACCTCCCACCCTCGCCCCTGGAAACTAGCCTTGAATACACAGACTCATGTTTAACAACAACTCTGGGCAGCATGCAGACATATCGGGTGCCCACGGTGGTATTACACTGAAGGAGTAGCTCTGTCTGAGAAAGGGTCCATTGTTGGCTTGTTTATACCAAACCAGGAGATTTTAAGAGGTGTTATAATATGCAATCAAATAAGAGCTGGAGATGGTCAGACAGATGAAGAAACAACTATTTGGTGAACTACTTAAGATAACATTTGAAATAATTCTAAAGAGCTAGGAGCTGCAACCACCAGGCAAGTGGAAAAACAAAAACAAAAACACCTTTAAAATGAAAGGAAAGAGGTACCTTTTTGTAGAAGAGCTGGTGGCCATCAAGCCAAGTCCTGTTCCGCAGTCTGTTTCTCACACATGCAGAGCTCTGTCTGCCATGGAGAGACCATCACACGTGCTGGTCGCATTTCCATCTACATTTCCATTCCATTCACCTCTACCCTCTGGTGCCTGCACTCTATCAGCTCACTATCTCCAGTGAGAGGCGAAGACAGAACCACCACGAGTGATCAGCCCCTGCAGGTTTCCCACAGAACACAATGCTGACTGTGGCTTCCTTGTGGAGACTGACACAGAAGCCCTAAGTTACCAAGAACACCCTACCTCTCAGAGGTAATTCCTCTGAAGACTGAGTGTTTGCCTGACGTGTTGAGACCAGACTTACTGGTTACTACAGAGGTTACAATTCCCTTCCCATCCAGCCCTGCTAGAAACCACTGCAGTCTGAAGCAAGAAAAGCTTTAAGAGAATGTCCAATGCCATTCCCTCTCCTCACAGCACAATACCCCTCACATTTAGACTAAAATATTGCCCTCCCCCTCCCAACTTTTCTGATAATCACCACGTGGAGAGTAGGGATTTCTTTAAAAGAGATTCATTGTAGGAAAATTTCTCTAACAGAACAGCCCCAAACAGCAATGTTTATCAGTCTTCCTTTATATAACAAATACGCACTTATGCATTCTTTCTAGTTTTATAACACCTGGCTTATATTTTCTTTGCCATCTCTGAGACACCCTGAGGACTCATTGTGATGTCAAAGCCAAAAAAACAGTTTCATTGTGGAAACATGCATAGAAAAATCACTGGGTATGCTTGAACAATGCAGGTGTGAAAGAGACACAGAGAGAAGAGAGGGAGGCAAGGGAGGCAAACAGGGACAGAGTTAAAGAGAGAGAAAGGACAGAGGAGAGGAAAAGAGGTGGAGGAAGAGAGAAGAGAGACAGGACACAAAGCTACTACAGGCTGAACCACGTTGTGCTGAAACACAGCTTGCTAATGGCAAATGTGGGTAGCTGCTGTCTTAAAATAATCTAATATCAGAAAACTCACAATATTACTACAGAAGGAGTTAGCATTATTCTTGTGCAAGCTATGATCATTATAGACAATATTTTTAATATGTGGGGTATGAAAATTTAAAATGTTTTTTAAAAACCCCAGGCACACATGATATTTGGATGTAATACCCTCCCCCCCAAAATTACAAAACAAACAAACCAACCCACCTATATATATTTTCTTCTTTAAGTTTGTGGTATCTTTTGTCTTTAGCTTGTAAAAAGGTGGCTCAATGTTAGGTATAGTGTTGTGGTATAAAATACAGTATGATGAAACTTGACTTGGTGAAAATATGTTTTTTTCAAGTTTTTGTTCAAGTTTATTCTCACTCCTTCCAAAGGAATGCTACACAAATTTTCAGTGACAAAAAGAAAACATTCATGAAGAGTCCTTTTTAAAAACGTGAAAATTAAAAAATGCATAATGTTATTGCAATAAAATTATTCTATAGACTGATTTGATTATAAGAATTTTTTTAAAAATGAAGACCTCCTTTTCTGAATCTGTCAGTCATTTGCTTCCTGAACAGAGTTCTGATGAGACTTGATATCAAGGTGGACTTCCTAACAAAGTACTTCTTGCATATGAAAAACTGGTTATTGACTGGAAATTACAGCCCTGGACTGAAGGGTACACCCAGTTGAGACAAACTTCAATTACAGGGCAGAGTGGTCTTTACTAAAGAGCGTCTTACTAGTTAGTTCCTCTTAATCCACTGAGTGGATTTTTTAATGTAATATATTTAAAAGAAAAAAAAGCTTTAAGTTGTTAGATGTTAAAAATTTAGTCATTAAAATGTATAATCAGTGAACAAAGTATTTAAGTTGATGTAGTACATATTTTTAAAGCAATATCTCTCCTTCAAATCAGACTGACTTATAGGTAGAGTTGAAAATCTAGTTAATACAACTGACTTTGAAATTATTTACTTGACAAGTTTTTTTTTCACAAATAATTAATTGACTTTTAAAAATCAGACTTTGGAATATTTATAAAGGCAGTGGAACAAATAATCAGATTATGAGGTTATATTTTGAATTTTAAGTATATTTTAACAAATAGAAAAACTTCAAAAAGCACTGAAATTGTAAAATCACAAATTTCTTTTCCCTAATCTATTGAGCATTAACAAAGAAAGCAGAAAAAAATCAGACAGTAAAATAATTGGGTGTATTCAATATTATGGTACAAATACAAAATTTTTAAGAGAGTAAAAAATAAATAAATTAGGTGAAAAACATAACAAGAACAATGAAAACAACACAGTAAAGAAGTCTCATTCTCTAAAAATATCAACATAGTTATAAAATGATGCTTATACATGTTTTGTGATCCAAAAGAAAGCTATGAATTTTTTGTACATCACTCATATATGGCCAGAGTTTGTTAAGTCTTCAACCTTTATCTCAGCTTCTAACACAAATTTTTGAAACTGGAATAAGTTCTGCTGGTGGATGTAAGTTTAACTCAAGAGAAGTTGAAATGTATGTGTCATGCACACTTTCTGCCTTACTGTGTGGCACCAGAAATTTCTGGTTCATCTCTTCAGAGCTACATTTTTATTAATAATATATATGTTTGAATAAAGATTTTCCATTTGAAAAGCAGTAGTATTTAGTTTTTCAATCAACAATTATACATATAAACGTAATTTAAACAAACTCATGTTTGATCATTAGGAAAATAGGGTGAAATATACAAAGATGTAATGACATCTAGAAGTTCTTTACAAAATAAAAATCTTCAAGTATAGAGATCTTTACTGCCACTGTCTTTCAAACTTCCAGTTGTGACCATAAAGGCTTCTCCTACTTCTGCCTCAACTAGCACAATCATTAGGGTGATGAAAGTGAGCCATTTTCACATTGCCAGTAAACTAGGAGGAAGTCAGTCACTGCTGAATGCAATTGCTATCAGCTGCGGACAGCTCCTGGTGCTGAAAGGGAAGGCAGAGAAGCCTTGCTCACAATAGCTCACTCAGCCAGCCTTTGAAAAATCACAGCAAAACTGAATGAGGTGGCAAGTGCTCAGGCTGAATAGCACTGTCTACAGAACAATGGCAGCCAACTCCAAATCCTACTATAATCACATTAATGAGATTAATCAGTGAATTAGCAGCAGTCAAATGTCAGGGAGGCAAGGAAGAATCCAACCAAGATTGGTAATTAACTTTTTTTCCTGGGGGGTGGGGGGGGAGTTGTGAGGAAAAAGAATCAACTATACTATTTTCTCAAAAGTTGACAATTTTTATTGACCAATCTTAAGAGTAAATGTACTGATCAAAAGACAAAAACATAATCCTTCATATTATAATATAGACACAGGTATCAAATTACTGATGCTTCAACTTGGTCCTCTGAGAAAATTGATGTCACTTTAAATAATCTTCACAAACTACCAGGAAATTATTATTTAAAATTTGCAAACAGTGGAACTAATATTTAAAATGAACTTATTTTTCCAAAATTCAAGCTACAATATAAAGAAATATGGCTGATTTTTAAAAAGAAGCATTATATAACAATTACTGTTGCTTATGAGAAGTCTATGATAGTATAGAAGAGTTCTAAAAGTGCAGTAAGTAAAGTATTATCATGCATATACATCAGCAGTGGTCTATTGTCTTTAATAAAGAAAATGTATTGTTAAAGTAGAACTTTAAGGAGACTTTCAGCCAATTGACTTATGAACTTGAGGTGGTAGAACCATACGTGTTCCTTTAGATCAGTCAGGAAAAAAAAACTTCCTTTTTTTGGAAATGTGTCACTTAGTAGCATTTATAACATACAGTCAACACTTTGGATTCAAAGTTCTTGAGGAGTGAAAACTCATAGGAATGTGATGCTACTGTTTTATAAAAGAAATATTGTGCAAAACGCTTTTATTTTTGAAATAATCACATTTTCGTCTGTAAAGAATGAATGCCTTTATTTACCATTTAAAAAACTACATGACTTTTATGAAGCTGAACAATTAGAATTGAGCCTCAAATGCCTGAAAGGGTAGTAGTGGGGTGATTTTGTCTATGATGTTAATTTTTTTAGTCAAAATTATAAACAACAACTTGAACAGAAAAGCTCTTATATAAAATATTTTTACTCTACATGAATGAGTAACATAAAATATCTTTAACTTATATAGTTTTTATGCTACAATAAATTGTTATGTTTAAATTAGTACTAACCTCCAAATCTATTTTCTATATTTTGTGGAGCTAACTCTCATATTAATATTTACACATGTTTATTCCTTTATTCTGCTCCATTTTGAAGGTAAAGTGTGCAGTTTTAGCTTTGGTTTATGAATTTAAGTGGCATAACAAGACATATTTCTGTTATAAATAAAATGCTGTTTTATTATTACGAACTTCAAAATCTTTATTTGAGTTTTTCAACTTAAACAGTATAAATCAACTTTCTTGCTATCAATAGGCAAATATAGCAATACATCAAGAATAACTAATATTCCAACAGTCTTTGGATAAAATGATCTGCTTCCTCTGCAATATAAAGTAATCCAGGAAAGTCACAGGGAAGTTTTTGTTTCAGGATCCTCATATCATCCACTATACATGCAGCAAGTTTTTTTTTGTTGTTGTTGCTGTTTTATTTTTTAAAATGAACAACATCACGGTTAAGGCATGCAACTTAATCCCCATTTTACTTTAAAGACAGACTTTTGTGGATTACAAAACCTCTCGTCCAGGAACATTTCAGCTACCAGTCATGCTATAAAAATAACTTTAAAATGGAGCAAACAATAGAATTGCAGCCCAAGCCCTTGAACTATGATAAAACAGATCCTGATCACTAAGTCCAAAGAATTAACCTAATGAACGTCACATACCTCACAACATGACCACAATCGTTCACAAGCGAAAGACAAGTTCAATTTTGGTAACTGTGCTGGCTGAAAAGACACAGAACAGGAAGCCCTGTTCCACCACAAGTTTGAAAGGATGATGCGGAATATGCATACCACCGAGACGCAGAAAAGGTGGCTTTTTGTCTTCAGTGAATATTGATATCATAAACCATAGTCCAGGGAATAAAAAAAAATTAAAAGACACCCACCAACAATGAGTAAAAAACCAGGGGGGCTTCGAGAAGACTGCAGGGAAAAGCTCTCTCACTCTGTTTAGTGTGCAGTAGCTTAGGGGAAAAAAAAATGTCGCCCGGGCAGGAATGACAATGCAGCCCGATAGGCTCGCGGCCTCAGGGGTCTGTTTTACTTCCACATACATCCCCTAATGCACACACTCCCACTCATCCTCTCCCAGCCTTTTTTTTTCCACATTTTTTTTTCACAAGCTCCAAATCCCCGGCATATGACCTTCTGTTAAATAGATTAAAAAAAAAATTGCTTATCAGTCATGCAAATGAGGCTGAATTCATTTTCCACAACAGATGGCCTCATAGATAATGATGATGGAAGAGAGAAAATTGAATGTCTCTCACAAGGTGGCCATGGCAACCGAGAGCAGAATAATATCAATAATAAGCTCACTGCATAATAAGGTTGTCAGTCCTACAAATCAAAGTCTCCAGCTAAATCAGGTATACCACCCCAGCTAGTTACCAGGTAAATTAAACACACACACACACACACACGCGCGTGCGTGCGTGCATACATATATACGTATGCACACATTACACACACACACACACACACACAACACACACACACACACACACACTTACACACACACACACACACACCACACGTATCTTGCAGAAACCATGAAGAAAACTACAATTTTAGCCACTCCATGAAAGTGTGTTTGTGTGTTGCGAAGGGGGAAGTGAGGGGGGCTGCAGGACTGAGGTTGTGGGGGCATTCAGGGGAGTTTTGGGATAAAGACATGACAATGTGACATTTTATTTCTTTCCTTTTTCTTTCATTGTATGTTCTGTAATGGACTTGGTTTCATGTTCTAAATAGCCATCTTGAAATTGGGGTTTGCTGTGCTGAAGTCTTCCCTCCCTTCTCTTCCTCCTCACTCTCCTGCTCTGATGTGGTGTGCTGCACTGATGCAATAGCAGCTCGCCTCAGGCTTCCACCTTGGCTCCCAGGGGGACATCCTGCAAAATGAATCAGCAGCCATCCTGAGCAGGCTGATTAAAATGAAAATGGCAAGGCACATGTCTGGGCGGAACTGGAGCTCAGCTTTGCTGCTTGTCTGGCAAGCATGCTCAATATAGCTTTTGCTAATAATGGCTTACTGCCTTTCGCTTTTTAAAAAGGTATCACCCTTTTCCCTCTTAACCGACTGGTATTCTAGTACGTATGTGTGCACATGTACGTGTGTGTGTGCCCTTGAGGGGAGATGAGGATGGATGGTTCTAAACTTCTAATTTTCTGCTGCCCACATGCAGACTGCCTGCCTGACACCATTATTTTAAAACTAAACTTACTTCAGATTTTCTTTTATGAGACGGTGCTGGGGGTGGGGGAGAGTTGAGAGCTCTTAAAGCAGAGGAGCCGGTTATAAACTCAAGCTGCCTAAAAGACCAATACAATATTTTTATACCCCAGATACAATGATTTCTAACCAAATCCGAGGCAACAGACCTCAAGAGAACTCTAATGCTGTGCTTCCCAGGCTCACAGTTGGACATGCTGAAACGCAGCCTATGAAGAAACCTATTTCTGTTTCAAGCATTTGCAACCAGCCTGTTACTGTATCCTAGATATTATGCAACACAAAGAATTAAAATAGAAAAATGAAAGCTAACTGATACAATAATCTAACACAGTTTTTTGAAAATAAATTTTTAATTTTTTTGTTTAAAATCTTCAGGCATATCTTGACTACCTTCAAATAAGCTGTACTTTTGCAATATCTTTGTCAAATTTTTCAGGATATTTTTATTTAAGGCATTCTAGAACTTAGCCCATACCTATCTTTAAAAAATACATTAAAAATTAGAACCAAGAATTTTTAAAAACTCGTTATACACTACTTTTCCTGTGCATTCTACCCTAATTATAAATAATCTTAAATTTTTTCTGTCTAAATTTCCACTTCTTGGTTACTTTTGGTAACAGATACATGATTTTTATGTAAACTACCTATCTACTTTTTTCCCCTGTAATTCCTGTTTGTGAGATGCACTTTTTTTCTCCTGCACTCTAGCCCTGTTGCTGCAGTGTGAATCAGAAATCAATAGTGCTGCCCTAATGGAGACTCCACTCGCACATGGCAGAGCAGCTGCAGTCTCTCTCTCTCTCTCTCTCTCTCTCTCTCTCTCTCTCTCTCTCTCTCTCTCTCACACACACACACACACACACACACACACACACAGAACCAATGACGTCTGTGCAGCTTTTTCAGCTGATTGGGCACCACATCGGATGTTCTGTGGAGCAAAGAATAGGAATCATTTATAGTCGGTGGAAAAAGAAAATGGGAGCATGTATTCTCCTGTGCCTCTGTGTCTAAGATACTGATCCTGGGCTCCCAGACGACCAGCACAAGGGGAAAGGACTGTTCCTCATGTTGTGGTCGCCATGGAGGAAAGAATGACTCCAAATGATCACAGGACTGTCATTGCAATACAGTGTTTTGTTTTCTTATTTCCATTTCATAAAGGACAAAGCATTCCTGTGAAAAAACATAAGCACAATGAAATGTCCATGAATATTTGAGTGTTCAGATCACATACTGAGCTCCTGTGGATCATTTAAATATATAACATGTAAGTATTACTCTAAAATGCTTCCAAATATACTTCCAAGATAATGTAAACATTGAAAGAATACACATAGATAAAAACACATGTACTTATCTCTTATGAGTTTATTATAGTTGTATTAGCAACAAATTCATTTTTAGTTAAAATTCACCTCCAAATATCTTATATTAAGAAGAAAAGAAATCTCTAAACAATTTTAAGACCTAATATTTTAAATTACAGTTTTTGTGTGTGTACTTCTTATACATATGTGCATGTCTATGAAAATATAATGTACATTGGATATAGGGCACCTGTGTGTGTGCATGCATATACACACAGAGTCATACTATTGCTTCCACAGTTTTGGTTACCTTAAGCTGTGGGAATATCTCACTGAAATGACAGGTCACTGCATTGATAAGCATAGCATCTAATGTTTTCCCATTTAGGTAAGTTATCCCTGGTCCCAACAGCAAAACAAACAAACAAACAAACAAACAAAAAACAAAACAACAAAAAACCCTCTTTCCTTACTACACTGTCATTGCATTTCATTCAGCCTCATCTTATTGACAACAACTGTCCAGTCTGAATCTGGCTCCAGGAAGCATTTGCATTCATTTCACCCATCCTCTGCATGACTTTTAGAGCTGGAGATGCCAGCACTCAAATGGCTTAAGAGAAGGGGAAAAAAATGAATGAATCATGAAGCCACAGAGCAACAGCAGAGCAACATTTCAGTCTGCGTTTTGCAGTTACATTGTATCTGTCCTTGATAAATTATGATTTCTTCACAATAATATCAAGTACTTCGCAGTGAGGTATTGTAATGCCCTTCAGGGTATATAAGGATTGGGGGGATACTCAAAAGACCATTTAGATTAAAAATCCCTCTGTAGTTTACAATGAAACCACACCACAAAATACTTTGTTTCCAAATATCTATCAACCACTTCCTTGTTTTCCTCATACATGTTAAGCTGCATTTGAAGTTCATTCCACAGATTAAAACTTGTCTGTATTAGGAAATATGTAGCTTAACTCTCTAATGTTATTCATTTGTGTATTTATTTATTTGTAAGAGAAAATAAATTGAAACATGCAGTTCCTTCTAATGGGTGTGTTCTCCCATCTACTACAAAGAAAATACATTTCAGATACTTTTGTGTCTTGAAATATGAAATATACAGGATATGCCCTAGGCTGTATTTCAACTTTAGAATACATATTCTGATTATTTTGACTAGAAATGAATATCGCCCTTCCATAATACGAAAGGATAGTCTCTTTTCCTACGTGTTTTCTGGATTTCTGAGCAGACACTGGACTCTACATGATGTGTATGGAGAAACACTTCCATGTATCTTAAGTGCCATGTTCACATCAAGGCAAGGGCACAGGAACTAGACCTCCATGGAAAGCATGATGCGTTTTGGTACAGGAAGCTCACAACCTTTTATTCAGAATTATGTCTGCACCAATGAAGAAGGGCTGTGACATCTAAGGGAGTCTAAGAGTAACTTAAGACGTAGCAACTAGCGTAGACTTACTGACCAGGTAGTAAATTACTAAAATCTAGAACCCAGGTAGGACTACAGCAGAATGTATGCAAAGTCAGACACTATCATAGCCCTTCCTCACTCAATGAAAAAATGACTTTCCAAGTTAGGCGTATGTAAGATAAGCATTATTTTATTAGCATATCAAACAATAATAAAGATGGGAAACCTATTTTCATAGTAGGGAATTAGCTTCAACTCATCAAAACACCCGCAGAGGGCTTCAACAGCAAATGGCTAAAAGGAACAAGGTGTAGATAGTTAACTTGCAAAATAAATAGAGCAATGAGTAAAAAATGTAGGGGACATGTCATGAGGAAGAGATGGCATATCAAGAACAGTAGTGATGGTTGTATATTCCCAGTAAACTGGTTGGACCCAAAAAGGTAGACCCTGAGCCTCAGAGCTCATACAGTGCTTTTGCCACCACCTTGGAGTGACTATGTGATTGCATATCAACAGACACTGGGGGACTCTGCAGAATTTAGAGTCTGTGGGATCCATATTCAGATCCCTTGGCTTGATTTCATAGAACTGATCACGTTTTGGTAAAAGATATAGAAACAAATTTCATCAAATATAATGATGAGATCTAAAAGAGCATTGAGAACGTAAGATTTAGATTATTATAACCAGCGAGCTAAGATAATCTACAAAAGGTATTTCTTCTACCCCAAGTCCACACTTTTAAGAAAATTCTTAAAAATTTTATGAAAACAAGTTTTTTTTTTCATTTAGTAGTCCAATAAATTCAGAAACACCCAAATCTTTTGGCAAGACTATTCAAACTACCTCAGATCTCTGATTCCCAGTCTGAATTATTTTGCATGTGAGGTCTTTATAGCACCTTTTATTTATTTATATCATCAGTTTAATATCTCTGCAACCTCTATGGAAAAAAATATGGAGATTTCTCAACTAACTAACAATAGAACTGCCATTTGATTCGGCACTCCCACTACTGGGCATCTACTCAAAAGAAAAGAAATCATAACATTGAAAAAACCTGTCCTCGTATGTTTATTGTAGTACTATTCATAATAGCACAGATGTGGGATCAACCTAAGTGTCTATCAACAGATGAATGAATAACATAAAAAGATGCATATGCACAATGGAATACTATCCAGCCGTAAAAAAGAATCAAGTCATGTATTTTGCAACAACATGGATGTAACTGCCTGCTATTATCTTAAGTGAAAAAACTCAGAAGCAGAAAATAAAATACCACACATTCTTATCCATAAGTGGAAGTTAAATAACGTGCACACAGGGACATAGATGGAATAATAGAAACTGGAGACTTGGAAGAGTGCGAGGGTAGGAGGGGAGTGAGGGACAAGAAATGACTTAATGGGTGCAATGTACATTATTGAGATGATGGTTATGCTAAAAACCCAGACTTTGCCACTACACAATATATCTATGTAACAAAACTAAACTTGAACCTCTCCAATTATACAAATAAAAAAATTTCTACACTGATTCAAATTACTTACTGAAGAAAAAGACATTATGCTTCTTAACTTATGAATACATAGGGTTAGTGATGGTGTAAATCAAGTGCTTAATAAAAGTATTTTGATAGATTTTTCCCCAGTTAGCTTATGAATCTCATTACCAAAGTTCAAAAGAGACCACTTACCTTTTTCAGAATTGTATTTTTCTTCATTATACTGAAAAGACTAATAATTACCATGCAAACCTAGAAGATTTTGAGTACTTAAAATCACTAGGAAAAGAGAATCCAGGAAAAACACAGAGAAGAGAAAAGAAGATAAACAAGAACAGCAAGACAAACACCTCTAGTCCACTCTTTAATGAACAGTTTCACTCTGAGTTTCCAGAATTTGAATGTCCTCCCTGTATTCCAAACCTCTCCAACACTCGATCCTCATTGGTAGGAAGAGGCTGCCTCTTCCTCTGGACACTGAAATAACTAGGTGTTTATTTTTTCTACTTCCCTTTCTGCTAAGATATGAACACATGGCCACAGTCCACCATTATGATGTGCCCATTTTAGGCTTTAAATTGCAAGTTGATTACACAAAGAAGCATAGTCCCCCAAGGTTTTCCTATGGCAATGATGGCAGTGTAGCATCATTAATTTTCTGGGGAAAGAGTGGCAGTGTCACAACTTATGGTGGTAGCAGCAGTGACCTGAGAAGACCAGCCTCACTGCAGGATTTCAAGCATCAGTATTCATGTTCTGACCTCCAAGTGTGATACTTCAATGTCCGATTAATTCTGACTTTTCTTCTTTCATTACAGCATATTTACTTGTAACTAAGTGCATTAAGGGATACCCATATTAGTACTAAGAATGTAGACAACTCAGTACTGAGAAACAGTAGATATTAGTGCTTGTTATTTCTCCCGGTAGAGAAGGAATTTGTCAGTTCATGGTATCTGGTGGCAAACTAATTAAATTATGTCATATATATGGACATATGGAGTGATTTTCCAGACTGAAATAGATGAGTGGTCTACAAAGGCCCTACTTAATTTGTGGAAGCAAAACATACTTCATATCTGTGAACAATGTTGACTTGAGCCCTACTATAAAAATTCAGGGCTATTCGCCCAATCCCAGAAATAAGTTGATTCCCAGACCCAGGACATCAATACTGAAAGATACTTCTATAGAAAGACTTTGCTGTAACATCATGAAAATAAAGGACCCTTTCCCAAATCGACCTGCACCTATCTGTCGGGGGTAATTATGTATTTTGAAAAGAAAATACCTCCACCTTATTTGCATCATTATATATTGGTTTGCCTTAATTCCTGGGAACCCAGAATACCACATATTCCACTTGGTAGAGACCTACGGGGTGAGGCTAGTGAAATACACCAATGGGGCTTTCAACCCTCCTTAAATTTCCTCCCAAATTCCCATGGGTAGAGACAAAAAAGACATATTCAATAACTGCCTGAATTCCCTCCTTGGATCTCTGATAAAGACTATCAAAATAGTAAATCAAAACCACTATGGTATTTCTGGAGAAATCGTAGCTGTAAAATTGCCATTGAGGATGGAGGTAGGGCTTCTTATTTCCTGTCATTCATTGGCTTGGCTAGTGTAGAAGATGGGAGAAAGGTAATTAATTGTTATAAGCATGAGCATGGGTTGCCCTTCCAAATGTAGTATCTTTACTCAAGCAAATCAACACAGTTCCAACCACAAGGAAATAGATTTTATACCAATGAAAGAATTTTCTTCATATCATGGGAACATATATTAACATATACATTATTGTTGTCTTGTCTCAGGTTAAATTAATTCTTTATTTTTGCCAAAAACACAGTCATCTCCCCGTCACATAGGACATGAGACTAGTCTACTATAGTAATGACGACACACTGAAGGAACATGGAAAGTAAGGGCTAGTAGCCACTCCAGATTTTTTTTCAAGATGTAGGCTTACAGGAGAACAGAGGGCAAATTTAGTAAAAATAAAGCGGTTGGCCACCTTATAAATGTGCTGGAACGTAATTTTCTGGAGAATGTTCAGGTTATGTCTACAAGCAGAAAGGCAAGAAGCTTTACATGCACCCTTGATTTTTCTTTTTAGATCCCTAGGTTACTGTGATAGTATGTCAAGCAGGGTTTATGGTGTTGGCTGAGGGGAGTGATCCTGATGATTACTGGGTTACAGGGATTGCTACAGAGTAAACCAGAGGAGGATCCTGGTTCTTGCTTCAGGCACATGAACTTAATACCTCTTATTTTTTTTAATTCTTAAGCAAGATATCTTGATGGACTAATGACAAACCTAAAAGCAAAATGAATATTTGGGGGCATATTTCAATAAGGCTAGGGCTACCTTGTGCAAACCCAACACTCAGAACTCATCTGTTACAGGACAGAAATTGGGGTCATCCTATAAAAGGAACAACTCTGAATAGTTGAGGTACTGGCTGAAAGCCAAAGAAGCAGGACTAAGCAGGGCAGAAAGATGTCATAGATGCCAACTCTGACCTTGTCGACAAAAGAAATATAACATTTGACTGTATTTCTCTTCCTTGCTTTGTTATGCATGTATTTATATAACTTAATTAATTTTCTACTTTCTCCTATGATTTTTTAATGTTAGTATGTGGCTTTTAGTCTACAGTATATTATACCAGAATAGAGAATCATAGCAGGAAAGAGAATAAGTGGACACAACCTGGAAGTCCTGGATTGGGAGTTGGGTATAAAAACTTGGGTCACTCCTTTCTAAAGATGGAGTGGAACATTCTTAATCAAGGAACAGTTGCACTGGGATGAACAAGTGCTTTTGTTTTGTTTTGTTTTGAGTTGGAGTCTCACTCTGTTGCCCAGCTTGGAACTACAGGCGCATGCTACCACGCCTGGCTAATTTGTCTTTTATTATTATTGTGGAGACGAGGTTTCACCAAGTTACCCAAGCTGGTCTCCAACCTGTCGGCTCAGGCAATCCACTTGCCTAGGTCTCCCAAAGTGCTGGGATGACAGGCTGAGCCACCAAGCCCAGCCTTAGGGAGATGTGCTGATGTTGAGCAGCACAGAACGGAAATGGTAGACACTTATCTTAGTTTGATCTTTCACTGAGGAATTTCCCACCCTATGAGCCTTGGTGGGTGGGGAAAGCTCTCTGGTGGATGCAGAACCAGAGGAAGTGATGATAATGTTCTGACTGAGCCTGTTCAGCTGTTCAGCTGTTCTCCTCCAAGGTGAGAGCTCAAGCTAAGGAGCAAAGTCTCTTGATGGCTGTCTGTTCTCTCTCTCTCTCTCTCATCAAGGCTTTATTGCTACAATTCACCCCAAATCCTGGTCTATTTACTTTCTGTGCAGTACCCTTTTTTACTTATTAAAAACTTTTGAGACTTCTGTGAGGAATGGTCCATCTCTATACAAAGACCTATGGAGTTCTAGCTCTAACAAATTTTCTTCTTCCAGCTGCATATGCAAAATTCCTCAGCTTCCAAACAAGGAATACATTGATCCAGAATCTATATCCTATCAGGAATGAAACAAGTAAGTTGGGCAATAAAAACAAATTCATTCTGGCCCTGTTGTTACCAACCCTTTTATGGGACCAAGTTGGAAGGGACTTTGCAAGGAGAAACATCTTAACAATGTATATTTGATGTGTGACCTTATTAATTTGTAATAATGGACAATTTCTGCTTTATCTTTTAATACACCACACAGCAGGCATTCTCTTTCCCAATTATGAACTAGAAGTGACTTTGTCTTCTATTTTATCATATTCCTGAGCTATCCATAGGCGCCTCCCACAGACATCTCCTGAGAGCTGTTGAAAATGCAGGTTCTCAGGCCCCTCTCCAACCTACTCAGTCAGGGTGTGCAATTTAACCTAATCCCCAGTGATGTGTATGCACAGTAAAGTGTAAGCAACATTGGACTAGATCAGTGGCTTCCAAAAGAAATATAAAGTGAGCCTCGTATTTAATATAAAATTTTTAGTAGCTACATATTAAAAAGGAAACAGGTGAAATTAGTTTTAGTAATTTATTTTACTTAATACTTGCAGGATATTATTTCAAAATGTAATCAACACACAATTTATTAAATAGATATTTTACATTTAAGAAATTGGGTGTGTGTTCTGCACTTAGAGCCTGTCGTAATTCACACCAGCAACATTTCATGCATTCAGTCACGACCTTTAGCCGCAAGTGCCATGTTGGATTCTCAGATAGAATCTGCCAGTTTTCTTCTCTACTTTTCCACAGGAATATCTGCTGGATTTCCCCTTTTCTAAAGAGACATAGCAATACCCAAATGGAGGGATGTATAATAATGTTAATAACCAAAGATCCAGCACATTTTCACACACAGACATAAGTATTAATAAATGCTTATTGACTGACTGATTGCATGAATGTTTTTTCAACAGACAAACTCTCCCTAATGCCTGTCCTGGTTTTTAAGAAAGATTCTTTGCTGTATCCTCCTCTTTTTTCTGCTTCAGTGTTGATGTATACTTGTGAGCATATATACAACCTTGTGACTTTCGTTCTATATGGATGCCTCTAGTTGTATGTAACAGAAAGAAAGGTATGGCATATTCCACAGCTTTGGAGTTTTGGAAACTCAGTCAACCTCACTTATTCTATGGCTGTTCTTCTTGCCTTCCATTTCTCCCGATGCCCTGAGCCTGTCCCATCTATCCCATTACTGCCACATACCTTTCCCAGACTGCCTGTCCCTTCCCCATGTTTCAGCACTTGTGCTTCTGTTGGACTTGCTCTGCTGTTCATTCCTCAACCTCTCCGAATATCTAATGTGGACAACATATATGGACCCTCCCCGCAAAAAAAGAAACAATTTTTTTTTTTTTGAGAGGAAGGCAGGCTTCTTGTAATTATAGACTTCCCCCACTAGGTGGGTGTTCTAGGCACTCTTCAGCATCAGTGTACAAGCTGGTGTCATTGTGAGAGGTTGCATTCAGCTTTGGTGAATTTTTTTTTTTTTGAGATTCTTTCAATGCATTTGCTTATTTCATGATGGCTGATTTACAAGTGCACTTGCCCACACCATACTCAGTGTTCAGCAGTTTTTGACCAAAAATTGCATGATCCTTGTACCACACCTTCTCTATTCATCTGATTGCTCCTTGAGTGACTTTTGTTTTTGCTTGTTGCCCCAGGAGAAAAAATGTCCTCAAAGGGAAATGTTTTGCCACTGTAGAAGAGGTAAAACAAAAAACGGTAGAAGCACTAAAATAAATCAAAATTAATGAGTTCAAAAGCTGTATTGCATCAAACATAGGGTACTTTGATGGGGATTGAAGCTTAAACATATAAGAATAAATGCATATTAAAAAAATGTAATGGGGGGGAGTTTCCTTGTATTATATTGGCTTTTACCAGTGTAAATTTCAGAGGTCTCTCCTGACAACACTCTAGTGGATGGCGAGTGTCACACCAGGGTGGCTGAGATGCACTTCCTCAGCACTGTTTCTGAATGTGTGCACTCATGGTCTGTGCTGCATTTCCTTGAACATACTTTCAGCCACTCCAGAAAAGAATTTTAAAAGCTGGGGTTGAATAGCACCTCACTTTACAGAGGTCATTAGAAGTATGAATTGACTCCCCGGTATTTAAATTTATCTTAGATAGTTCCTAATTTAGGCCATCCACTTTAGTTGGTAGGATTGGAATCTCATTTCCCAAATTCACTTACTTTCCAAATAGATATAAATACATAAACAGATGTTAGAGTTAAAGAAAATTAGAAGTGAAACAGCTACCTTAGAGATTACCAACTTTATAGCTTAAGAAACTGAAGCCTAGAAAGGTGGTGACTGGTCTAAAATCAATGATGAGAGAGAAAAAGAAAGAGAAAGAGTGCAAGAGAGAGACATAGAGACAAAAATAGAGACAAAGAGAGACAAGAAAAGAAACACGGAGAGAGAAAGGGAAATAGGACAAAGTCAGAAAGCAGAGAGAAAAATAGAGAGACAGACACAGAGAGAGAGCCTTTAAAAGGACACAGTCACTCACTGATGATGGAGTACTGGCCAGCATGAATGAACCTGATGATTTCTCCATTAAAATCACATTATTTTGAAGACATTTAAGAATGTTTGGTTAGTAGAATACTAAAAATTCATTTCTAGGTGACTAGAGGTCAAACTGGGACATGAACTCATACTTGAATAAGTTTATTTGCACCATGGATTTCAAGCTAGGTTTGAAAACTCAGCACACCAGGTGAGAGAGGGACTTGACTAAATACTTTTCATACATTAACTCACTTAATTTAAAAGTCGGAAGTTATACTTATCAAGTAATATGAGTGAATTAAAAAAATGCCCAGAGTTAGCATATTCAAAAAGCTCCATTTTCTTTTATAAGGATCACATTTATCCCAGAGTTTTATATTGTTTAAGGCAAGAAGTTGGGTTTGGTGGCTCAGCCTGTAATCTCGAGCTTTGGGAGGCTGAGGTGAGTGGATTGCCTGAGCCCGCGGGTTCGAGACCTGCCTGGGCAGCTGGCGAGACCTCATCTCTACAGTAAATCAAAAACTAGCCGGGCGTGGTAGTGCGTGCCTGTAATTCCAGCTACTTGGAAGGCTGAGGTAGAAGGATCGCCGGAGCCCAGCAGGTCGAGGCTGCGGTGGCCGGGAGCAGCTACTGCACTCCAGTCTGGGTGACAGAGTGAGCCTCCAACACAGAAAAAAAAAAAAAAAAGACAAGGTTTGGTGTTCAAGATAAGTTTGAGATATCTTCAGACTCTCTGGCACATTTTGCATAATTTATTCAGTGCAAAAAAATCTTCACTCTAGAAGAATGGATTTCTAGAAAGAGTCAAAATTGTCAAAAAAATTAATATTAGTCAATAAAGTAAATACTCCATTTGTTAATACTTGAGACAAAAAACTGTGTTTAAAGGTAACAAGGCTAATTTTTAAATGTATGCCTTATAAACTGGTTCAAAAAGATGGGTCTCAAATAAAGATTACACATGCTGATCAAAGCCATTTTGATGCAGGGTAGCTAGCACATGTTAAACATAGATAGGTACATTCCTGATAGATAGGTTTTTTGGAAGCATTTGGACACTTTAAAAATTACACTTTACTGCAGGCCAAGCTGGCAACCTACCCCACCCCCTCAGATGCAAAACTAGGAGAGCCCGATCTTTCAATTCACAGTTTAGTAAAGTAATCACTGAGAGAAAGGTTCAGGTTCCCTGTCTAAGGTGGAAGGCCAAAGACCACCCCTTAACTGGCCAAGGGCATAGAAATATTAAGACCACCCCTCCCCTTCTCTCCTCCGATTAGGAGGCCAGAGATGTCAATTTCCAGAGTGGTGGTCTCTAGGCTCCACCTTCTTTAGCGTATCAATGGTTGTGAACGTATATCAGGCTTATTGTAAAGAGCAAAGATGAGGTTCCTCTCATCCATTCCAGCTCTGGCATGTCACTCACTCTTTCCTTTCTCTCTTTGAAAACTTTGCTCTAAAATTCTTTGCTCTAAAATTCATTTTAGAAGCAAGCCAAAGAATCCACAGGTTTTGCACTGTGTCCCACCTGGCATCAATTTAAGCACATGTGCACTATCAAAAATATGACAATATAAAACACCAGAAGATTATCACAAGCAGCTCGGTGAGGTCTCTTGGGCTTCCTTTGGCGGAAGACACCAAGGCAAGTTGAGCAAATTTGGTCACGGCCAATGAGTAAGAGATCTGGAAAGTATCAGGCAAAGCCAATTAACAAAACGAAAAGAAAAGAAAGAAAATAGCAACAACAAAAGTGCAGGCTCCAGTTATGGTAGGTCAAGGGTCTATTTGTAGCATCACCTTTACCAGAGGCTGGAGAATCAAAGGCGGAAGCACAGAGACCATGTAAGTCAGCGCTTACACCACAAGACCTGCATGTGTTCACTAGAGAGTCTTGGTGCTGTTACAACCTCCTGAGTTTTTGTGTCCACTACACAGAAAAACCAATGCACTGAGATAACAGTTGTTGCAGTAGAGAAAGAATTTAACTATCACAAAGAAGATGAGTGAGGGGGAGGGGAGATATTTTCTGATCTCCCTCTTGAAGACTCAGGCTAGTTTTTTTTTAATGATTTTTTTATTTTTTCTGTAATTTGGTAGGTAGGGGGCTAGGGAATTGAGTCTGCTGAGAGTTGGGGATTAATCATAGAAATGTCAGGATTGTCTTCATCCATTGGGTCAGTTTCTGGGTGGGGTTCACAGGTCGCAGGTCTGATTGCCATTGGATAGTCTATCAGAAGGCAGAGTCCAAAAAATATATCACACACCAGTCTTAGGTTTTACAACAGTGATGTTATTTTATAAGAGCGATTGGGGAAATTACAAGTCTTGTGATCCCCAACTATGTGACTCAATAAGCAACTGGGGTAGCCGGCTAGGAAACAATGGTTACTGGTTACTGTTTAACTAAGCCTATACCTTAGCATAATTCACCATCAAAAAGGTCAGCAGACCCTGAGGATTCCAGAAGGCCTGCCAGAAAGATAAGTTCCCCAATCTTGTAGGCAGCCTTGGGGACTAGGATATACAAGGAAGGAAACAAAAGTCAAAAGAGAAAAGAAAATAAGTATAACAAATATTTTATAATTTATCTATGCCTATATCTTAGAAACGTTTGGTGCCTCATTAGAATTCTAACCTTTGTTTTCTTTTTTTGTTTTACAAAGGTGGTTTCAGTAGATCCTGAGTAGAGAATGACTGCTCTTTGCCGTTTCTACCAAACAGCACTGTGAGATCAGGAAATACTGTGTATTAGAAAGACAGACAGTTAGCAATGGTGGAAGGGGCCTTGGAGGAAGGGACCTTGGAAACTGGACCGGGCAAGTGGGAAGGATGGAGTGGTGAGTTGGTCAGCATAGGTCCTGAGAAAGCAGAGGACAGTGGTTGGCATGATTTCACAGGCAAAAGAATTCCAGAGATTAAAAGATACATGTTTATTTAAAAAGTAGGCTGGGTGCAGTGGCTCATACCTGTAATCCCAGTACTTGAGAGGAAGCAAGAGGATTGCCAAAGCCCAGGGATTCGAGACCAGTCTGGGTCACTTGGCAAGACTTGTTCTCTACAGTTAAAAAAAATAGCCGAGTGTGGTGGCACAAGCCTGTAGTTCCGGTTACTTGGTAGGCTGAGGTAGAAGGGTTGTCTGAACCCAGAAGGTGGAGGTTATGGTGGCCGTGAGCATGGCACTGCACTCCAGCTTGGATGACGGGGTGACTTTGACAAAAAAAAAAAAGAAAGAAAGAAAGAAAGAAGGAAGGAAGGAAGGAAGGAAGGAAGGAAGGAAGGAAGGAAGGAAGGAAGGAAGGAAAAAAGAAATTGTGCATGTACTTAGAGAATTTTAGATTTGTTCCCATTTTACTTTTCAAGTTACATATTTATTGTTATCAATTAGAAAATGGGAGGTAAACAACAATAATAAATAAACATGTAGAATTCCACCAATCAGGTTTAATGCAATTAATGTTATGTTGCTATGTCCAGGCATTTTTAAAAACATTGTTTTCTATTAGTTACACTGAGCGTAAAATAATAGGGTTAATTGATTTGGCCTTTACTCAGCAACTTATTTTTTTAAAAAATGAGACATCTGTATTTGTATTTTAAGAATCCTTATTCCATCTACTAATTTTAAGTTCTTGGGTATAAAAAATAAAAGGAATTAAATTTTCATTTATTCATCCAACAATAATTGCAAAAATTAGAAATAAAAAAGTAAGACTTTTTTTTGTGTGTTGGAGTCTCACTCTGTCACCCAGACTAGAGTGCAGTGGCACGCTCCTGGCCACCGCAGCCTCGACCTGCTGGGCTCCGGCGATCCTTTCACCTCAGCCTTCCAAGTAGCTGGACTTATGGGCGTGCACTGTTACGCCCGGCTAATTTTTTGATTTATTGTAGAGATGAGGTCTTGCCAAGTTGCCCAGGCGGATCTCGAACCTGCGGGCTCAGGCAATCCACACAGGATTACAGGCAGAGCCACCGAGTCCGGCTAAAAAGTAAGCCTTTTTAACTAAGAGAAACTTAGAAATATTGTAGCCAAATATTTTTACAGTTGAGGAAACAGGCTCTGTGATATTAAGAATGTTACCTCCACTAAGGCATTTTCAGTAGTTGTGACAACTAGCCAGCACATTAGATTATTTAACTATTTACACACTTCAAACATCACAAGGGAGGTAAATGTTTCAAATGTGTGCCTTTTGACCAGAATTTTATATTCAACTTTATATTAGAGGTCCTAAGATAATTTTGATGTAGGCAATAAAATTGTTAACATACAAAAGTAAGGCATACCTTTTTGTCCCAAGATTATCACCCCATGTTCCCTACACCCAGCTACCCTGGCCCTCAGTTATTCCTTGGACACCACTGCATTCTCTCAGCCTGGTTGCCTGGGTCTGTGTGCTGACTTTGTGGTTTCTTAGCTCTGAAACCTTCACCAAGTGACCTGAGCACTCGGGGTCTGTTTTCTCATGTGCAAAATAAGGAAAACAGTAGCACCTTCCTCATGGAGTTTTTCTGAAGATTTGAAGGATTGATTCCTATAAAGTGTGGAAGACTTGCTGACATATAGCAAGTGTTCAGTCAATGCTGGAAGATATTATTGTTATTTTTTGAATAATGGCAGTGTTTTTTTCTTGCGTGGAATGGGGGGAGAAAGGAAATAAGAATTTTGGGAGAAATGAGAGAACCTAACTAATACTCCATGTATATTTATTTTTAACAATTAAAACAAAATGATTACATGCTAACTTTAGGTATTTTATGCTGATGTGCATTTGATGTCACATAGTTCCTTAATTGGGTCCCATAAATGCAAATGTTCATATTTTAAAATATATATAACTTTTGCCAGCATAGGCTTACACCATTTTGTTTACATCTTAATCCCCTCCAAACATAGCAGTATAAACACATACATCTTTTGTCAGTTTGTCTTTTAGTGTTTTTAACTTATAAAATAAAACAGAGACAGGAATGTGATACAGAATACATGCGGAGATTATAAATGAATTGTTAGGAAGCAAACCACCCTCTTGACCTCCACACAGGTCAAAAAATAGAACTATGCTAGTCTCCCCCTTCACCATGCCTCTTCATGTGCTCTATCTTGATCAATCACAACCACTTTGTCCACCCCAAATTAACTACTACCGTGTAGAGTCCCACATGTTTCTTAACTTCATATACATGGTGTGGTTTGATTGTTTTCCTAACCTCTGTATTTCCTGCCAAGGGCCTTATGGACTACAGGCTCCAGCAGATTACGATTCCACACCTGAGGCCTGCCATTGAAGGGCTGTATGTGTCATCACAAACACATAGTGCCGGGTATATTTTGGAAATGTTATCAGTTGTTAGTGTTTGATGACTAGATAAATGAATCTGGTGGAAACTGCAAAATGCTGGCGTTTTAAATCTATGATCTATTTTTTTCTCTATATTAGATGGAATATTTTTATAAAGAGATACTTTCCTCACCTACTATTTGGTCTTTTGTAGACTTCATATAGAAAATACAGGATAGTGCTTGGTTCATCCCTTTTATTCACTGTTGCCAAGATAATTAATTTGTTCCTTATCATCCTTCAAAGATGATCAATTAATTTTTAAAACTATTTAAAGAAGTAGATTTAAACATATTTACTTGGTTTCTATACATTATAATTGTTTTCCTCTTTGAAGCTCAAGTTGTTCAACCTTGGCCAGAGGGAGCTTCTTCAAGGTGAGTCTGTCTCTTTGATATGATGCTGGTAGTCTGATAGTTTGCTCTCTATTCCATATGTCAAGATGTCCTGGGCTCATTGTGTGCCTTTCCGGCTTCATTTTTTTGAAAAGCTCAGTTTCTTTTGCTGAGAAATAATATTTCTAGACCACCATCTGGGTGCTAGGGATGATGATCTTTGTTACTGGACTGGTATTGTTTTTAGACTTGTTCATTGAACATAGCTGGGAGATCTAATGACTGATAAGTTTATATTGATACTTCTAATCAAATTCCAGACTACAAGCTTTTTTCCTTCTTTCTTTTATTTCAAAAATCCATCAAGGGCTGAGCACATAATTTAATTAAAATATCTCAAAATACTTTCTTTTTGCTTTTAGTCCAAAGAGTACATTAAGCTCAAAATAACAATACCAATTACTACTAGCAATACTACGAAAAAGCTTAAACATTGTTTCTACAATTGGTTGTCTCATTCTCCTGTTTTTAATAGTTAAACTATACTCATATTGTCAAAGGATACAGCCATTAAATATTATCCTCACTACTTTTTACCTTTATTTAGTGTTATGTCTACAAGGAACTATCTATTTAATGATGGTTACAGTCTTTCTGCTAAAACTTGTTTCGTCATTTTGGTTTACTGAAGGTAACTATCTAGCAGACTCCTCAAGAAAGACTCGTAGGAACACATCCCCTGAGTTCTTGGGGGTGCTTTTTGCTGAATATAAAAATCCTTGGTTTGTATTTCTTACAAATGTTACTCTACTTCTATGTACCAGTTCCCACCTTCTAACCCTGAGAGGGATTTCCTCATATCTCACTCCTGCACCTTCATAACCTGGAACCATAGGCTTGCCCTCCTTACCAGATCTATCTGAACAAACAATCTCCCAAATTCCTCATTTTTTTTTAACTTTTCTACTACTCCTTGCGTTAACCAAAGTCTGACTTACCCCCTGGACTTCTATCCTTCTGCTGCTCTCTCAAATGGACATAATTCTTGACTCACAGAACCAATGAGACAACCATTCCATTTATTCACTCATGTAACACTAATGCTTAGCACCATACATGGCAATAGTAAATTGTACTGGGTGTGTTGACTGAATAAGTGAATGAGTATCTTTGGCAATCAATATGAGAAACTAAAGTGGTTTGAAAAAAGGAAAAAGTAGCCGGGTTTGGTGGCTCAGTCTGCAATCCTGTGCTTTGGGAGGCTGAGGTGAGTGGATTGCCTGAGCCCGTGGGTTCCAGACCCACCTGGGCAACTTGGCGAGACCTCATCTCTGCAGTAAATCAAAAAGTTAGCCGGGCATTGTAGCGCGCACCTGTAGTTCCAGCTGCTTGGAAGGCTGAGGCAGAAGAATCGCTGGAGCCCAGCAGGTTGAGGCTGCGGTAGCTGGGAGTGGCCACTGCACTCCAGTCTGGGCGACACAGTGAGACTCCAACTCAAAAAAAAAAAAAGGAAAAAAGAAAAAAGGAAAAGGAAGAAAATAATTTTCAGAGCAAGAACAATTCCTGACTTTAATAACAAGGACTTACCCTATAAGTGGCTAATCTGTATTGTGCAATATACTGACAGAAGTTTACTGAAAAGCAAAGGAAACTTAAGTACTTATTACAAAAAAAAAACAACCTAGATTATAGAATTCTAATGTTATTTCCAATGCATCTCAATTAATTCAGTTCTTTTTATCTCTGGTTCTGTCTTCAACAAAAACAAAAAGAAAAATGAAATTTTTATTTAAAAAAAAACAACTTACCCATCCTTCAAGGCCCTTGACAAATTCCATAAAGGTTTTCCATGACCCTTCTCCTGTCATGTTATTTAGGATCTTTCACTTGTTTAACACTTTCTGTAGTAACTCATCTTCATATGCTGTATGCACCCAAGAATAGTATACTACACAAAATAAGTACTCAAAGATGTATGAAGTTAAAGATTTTCTTCCTAATAATTGTCCACATTGCCATTAGACAAATGAAATATATTTGAAGAAGCATAGTAAGCTTATACCGGAAGACCTGATAACCTGACTTCTTACATATTTTTATAAATTTGTATTTTTTTAAAGCAGTTTAAAGATACATAGAGATCCTCTTTAAGCACTTAATCACTCAGAAACAAAAGGACATTTTTCCCTCATGATTAAGATATTCACATGGAAATTTGAGAAAAATACATTACTCTTTTGAACACAGAAAGGCCATATCAATTCCCCTGACCTCTACTTGAACACACTAACTCTAGAGGTTGAACTTATTTAAAGAGAAGATTAAAACATTTCCAAAAAGTAAAAAACTAAGAAAATTTAGAGCACCAAATAAACAATTTAAAGAAAAGGAAGTCCTTATCTTTACCAGCCTATTAACAGTCTTGCATAATATGATTTATGTTCAGATGTTGATCTCTAGTGAATTGTTAATTGTAAGGGACATTTGACCAATTATGGGTCAGATAAATAAATAAATAAATATATTAGTATTTAAAAAAATAAATTCTAAAAAAGATGGGAATAAAGTGATGCTTCACATGAGCGAGTTAAACTTTTGAACACACTATGTTCCACTCCAAAACATTTTTAAATATAAAGCATTCTCTTGTCCATTAGTGCTTCTTCCGTATTCTTTGTATCGCCATACACATACCATGCTTTATTTTTCATAACTCTTTTCAATAGATTTTATATTGACAGTTCTATTCTGTGCTCTGGGAGCTGACCACAGGCTCTGCCCGTGCATGTCAGTGGGAAGGTAGAGTGTGATATACTGGTCCATGTTGGTAGGTGCTTTTGGGAGAGACATCTTATCTCGTGAACCTCTTTTCTTTAATGGTGGGTCACAACTGTAAGGATCTAGGGTCAGATATTCCAGGCAAAATTATCCTGTATCACTGTATCTAAGCAACTTGGAAAGCCAATTCTGAAACTCATCTCTCTACTTTAATAACTTCTAACCACGTTGCCAGTTTTTCCCCAGGCTGTGGCTCATTGAATGCTCATGTTTGTGTGTTTCAATAATACAAATTTTGCATGTTTAAGACAGTCCAACCTCCCCATTTTTTCACACGATTCATTTCCATGTCTGCAAGAATCCTTATTTGATGTGAGCTGGAGTTTCTGATCTTGTAATGAGAATTCTACCATGCAGTAGTTACATTAAAAAAGGCTGGAAAATAGCATACAGACCACATTGAAAAGAATAAAGTATTTCTTAATTTGTATAAAGTTTTAGGTGACTATAAAAATAATTTGATAGAAATTGTTTCTCTCCAGCTGGGCATGTTTAACGAACTTACTTGACAATATCAATTTACTTATTTTTATTTTTTTGAGAGACAAGATCTTGCAATGTTGCCTAGGTTGGTCTTAAATTCCTAGGCTCAAGCAATTCTCCCGCTTTGGCATCCCAAAATTCTGGGATTACAGACATGAGCCAGAGTACCTAGCCAACATCGATTTATTGAGTCCCTCAAATGTGCCAGATATTTAGATATGGATGGATCTGGAAAACATAATAATAATAACTATTTATAGAATAGTTTTAAGTGTTACATATTGAGGTAGGCACTTTACATATATTTATTATTCCAGTTTCTCCTCAAAGGATTCACAGGTTATGCAGCCTTGACAACCATATGATTGAGAACATGGAAACAATGAGGAATTGTAAAACATAAACATAGTAATGAACTAATTATTTGTCCTAAAACTAAAATAACATAAATTTTGTTGCTTTCATAAATAGTTTTCTAAGACAAGATTGATGAAATAAACTTCCTGTATGCTCTTCTGAATATTTATTAGAATATGTATTTATCCAATTAAATATTAGGTCTCTATCAAAATATGCACCCACAAATGACCTGTGTTTAATTACAAAGAACTTTTTTAATGAATCCAACATTTTAAAAAAGTTATCATGGTCAACAAAAGTTGTGTATTATCATGCTGAATTTTTCTTTTGTATTCAACATCATCATCACAAAAATTTTGGAATTTGTCACTTTGTGTACATATATGTGTCTGTATTTGAAAACCACAACTTTTTTTTCTAATTTAGAGTATCACCTATCATTAATTGTTTTGGTAGAAATATAAATGACATGTGATTATACCACCATCAGTTCCAAAAGCATTTCTGTCATTTGGGTTCCTTTTATTCTTTCAGTGTTATCGTGGTTTAATTGACACATCAAAATATGTATGTGTTTTTATGATGAAGTTTCTTAATTTAGTAGATATATTGTCCTTGTGTCATGCTGAGTTCCATCAAACTTTGTGCTATTTATATTGCTCCAAAAATAAGCTGTTTTTTCTTCAGTGCTGAACTTCATCACCCAATTCACTGATTTATTGATTTCTCTACTTGGGGCATCTGATGACACTGAGATAAAGCTGGTCTTCTTCAGCTGTTTGGGAAGTGTTTCTTCAGCTGATAGATTAGCACAATGGCAGTGATTCTTGTATATGCCCAAGGAAGCCTGGAATCAGGAGAGAAATTAATTTATAATAACACTTTTTTTATCTAAAAGAGATGTTCTGCTTCATTGAATGACATGTAACACACTTTCCACAATCACACACAGTACGTTATTGTCTTTGGGCACAGACTTCATTTTCATCAAGTTCATGGAAAAAGTGAGGAATCATCACAAAAGAGAGAATTGGGAAACATGAAAACTATACAAAATATGGATTAGACAGCAGAACAGAAAAAGGGCATAAGGAAAAACTGGCAAAATACATATAAGTCTGTTGATAGCATTGTACCAATGTTAATTTTCTGACTTTGATAATGGGTCATGATTATATAAATTGGTAAAATTAGGGGTTGATGGATTAAGGACATAAGTGAAATATCCACTTTTGCAATTGTTGTAAATCCAAACTTATTTCAAATATAAAGTTATTAAAAAAACCTGCTAACATTTTAAGTAGATACAAATGTTCACTTAGAAGATTCTTGTCTTATGGATTCCATATGCTTAGTGACATATCACTAGGGCATTTTTGTTAAATGGAAATTTTGGCAAACACTGTGTGCAAGTTGCACAATAGTCATTCACTTTCTTGAGAAAAAAATCATAATTTTTTTCACTAAAAATACCCTTTTATATTTTTCTCTTTTTTCTTCTTTCTTTTCTATTTTCTTTCTCATTCTTTGCTCTGTTTAAAGATAGCTGCAGCCGGGCTCGGTGGCTCAGCCTGTAATCCCGCACCTTTGAGAGGCTGAGATGAGTGGGTTGCCTGAGCCTGCGGTTTGAGACCTGCCTGGGCAGGCGAAACCTCATCTCTACAATTAAAAAAAAAAATTAGCCGGGCGTGGTAGCACACGCCTGTAATTCCGGCTACTTGGAAGGCTGAGGCGGAAGGATCGCCGGAGCCCAGCAGGTCGAGGCTGCGGTGGCCAGGAGCGGCCACTACACTCCAGTCTGGGCAACAGAGTGAGACTCCAACTCAAAAAATAAAAATTAAAAAAAATAAAGATAGCTGCAAAAAATTTCTTTTGGCAAAATTTAAAAATCAATATTAAATGTGAAATAAAAGACTTATATCACAAAAAAAATGTCAAACAGTTGTAGTGAGGAGACCCAGACCACTCTTTCCATTGGCTGCCAAGGACCTCTCCCCTTTATTCTGTGCACTCTTTACACTTGCCCAACCGTGACACAGTGTACAGTGGAATCAGGTTTCCGGGACCTCTCACCACCAGGACACCGGTTGGGACTGGAGGTGGCCAGCAGGGTTGCAGCTCTGACTGCTTCTTAGACTACTCCCCAGGCCACAGGGCCAACTTTTCACAACTTCTGTCTGAAAGCCCTTAGCTCTAGACGTAGGCATACCGACCTTGAATGAGAGCTGTTATTTATTTTTATTATTTTGTATTTAGAGAGTGTTGAACAAAGACAATGGGGACTAGCTGGCCGTCCTTCAGAGTTAGCTTCTGTGAATGTGGAAACTTCGTCCACTGTGTATGCACTGTAGACACTGCCTGGCCAGGTCTGGAGCTGTAGCTACAATGTGGACAGCCATACCACCTGCCCTGCTTTTATAAATTTAAGCATGAATAATAATGCCTTACTAAAAAGAAAGCACCCAGGGCAACCTATAAGACAATGGGATGTTGAGAAAATGGAAATAAATCTGAACTGTCCAGGGAAAAAGGGGACCTAAGATCAGGGCTCCTTCAGGTTCAAGGAGCTGTGTGAGGCCCTGAAAGAGCCTTGAAGGAGCTGGCAGGGCCACTTCCTCCAAACAGTCACTTCAGCGGGCAAGTGGCAAGGCTGAGTGAACTCATGCTGCAGGTGGAAAGGAAAAATAAGGAATGAAGGACTTAGAAAGGGGAGGTTAAAGAGACACCAATGCACATTTGCTACTTTTGTGGGCTCTGTGACGTAAGGCCATTACTCTTCAAATCCTCAGACTTGTCAAGCGGGCTTCCATGAGCAAGGCAGAGGTCATTCCACGCAGGCATCCCAGAATGAGTTCAGTGTAGAACTGGGGTTTGCAGACTGTTGGAAGTACAGGGGAGGAGAGGATATGAACCCACCACTGAAATCTGGGCACCGCCCTGGAGATGAGAGAGGCCAGGACTTAGGTGTCAGCCTGAAGTATCAGACAGTGCTGGAGACCCCAGCTCTATAGCAGGAGTCAGGTAGCTCTGAGGGAATTACCTGGAGCCCATGCGAAGCCCTCAATGCTGGGCTTCTGACACCTCACCCGCCACTGCGTTCATGGCCGGGACTCATGAGATGGCTCCCTTGGCCAGCTTTAACCCTAGGCCACATTGGGAAGAGGAATTCAAAGAACCCATTCTCAGACTTGGAAGTGAGCATTGACTCGGGCTCGGTGGCTCAGCCTGTAATCTCACTCCTTTGGGAGGCTGAGGTGAGTGGATTGCCTGAGCCCACGGGTTCGAGACCTGCCTGGGCAGGCAAGACCTCATCTCTACAATAAAAAAAAAAAAATTAGCTGGGCGTGGTAGCGCACACCTGTAGTTCCGGCTACTCGGAAGGCTGAGGCGGAAGGATCACCAGAGCCCAGCAGGTCGAGGCTGCGGTGGCCGGGAACAGCCACTGCACTCCAGTCTGGGCGACTGAGTGAGACTCCAACTCAAAACAAAACAAAACAAAAAAAGTGAACATTGGGTGGGAGGATGACAGGTAACTCCACGCAGGCATGTATTTGGCTCCCTTACAGCATGCATGTGAATCCAGTACAAGTGAAATGGGGCTGTCTTGTCAATGTTTACATTTTGCCATTAAGAATCCTCCATTCCAATGAATAATTGAATCAAAATATGGGAAGAATATGAAAGGAGTGAGTGAGTGTACTGCCTTCAATACTGCTGTTTCTTCTAATCAAAGAGTTAATTCACCTAAAGGAATACTTTAGTTTTCGCAGATTCTCAGGGGAGGACATGTTGAGCTGGGGCAGCTGGATCTTCTTCTTAGAGGTTCTCACCCCATGGCCATGCCCCAGACCCCATCATTATTCATTATGGTGGTTGTAGCATCTCTCCTCCTCTGACTCAAACATGGCACCTCCAACACCACCTTCTAGCTCTCCAGCCTGTGTTCAATAGAATGTCTCCCGGAAAAATCTACGGCAGGGGTCCTCAAGCTATGGCCTGCGGGCCACATGCGGCCCACCGAGGACATTTATCTGGCCCACCGGGTGCTTTTGCCCCGCTGCCTGTCCTGCCTAGCAGCCGACTCTCTGGGCCCGCAGTGCGCATGTGTGGAATGTGCGTCGCACTTTCCGACTCCCCTCCTTCTCTCTATCTCTTGACTCCTCCTTTCAGTAATCTCAGGAACCATGCACTCAAAATGGCAACCATCTTTGGCAGCACTTATGTCTGTGAACAGATTTTTTTCCAGAATGAAACATCTGAAATCTCCAACCAGATCTAGACTAACTGATGCACACTTGCATCACTTGTTACACTAGCAGTGACAAATATGGAACCGGACATTGACCATCTCATTAGCCAAAAGCAGGCCCATAGTTCCCATTGAAATACTGGTAAGTTTGCTGATTTAACTTTACTTGTTCTTCATTTTAAATATTGCATTTGTTCTCGTTTTGTTTTTTCACTTCAAAATAAGATATGTGCAGTGTGCATAGGAATTTGTTCATAGTTTTTTTTTAAACTATAGTCCGCCCCTCCAACGGTCTGAGGGACAGTGAACTGGCCCCCTGTTTTAAAAGTTTGAGGACCCCTGATCTAGGGCAGGTGAGGACCTCTGGCCACTCTGACCCCCACCAGCGTACTACCTGCTCCCCCCTTGTCTCTCTACAAGGCTTAAATGGACCCCTTTTGCACCTTGACATTTCGGAGGGACTTTCCATAAGGCATCAATGTTCTTATTGCTTGAACAAGTTAGTCTATGTGTAATTTCACCTTTTACAAGTACCGTAGGCTATCATTATGAACACTGTTGTATTGTGCTTTCATATTTTATGATAGGTAACATTTACTGAGTAATTCTTATCTGCTGAGTGCTTTATATTAATTAAATAATGTATTGTTCACAAAGCCCTTTGCAGTAGACATTACAATTATTCCAGTTTTACAGATGAGAAAGCTGAGTCTTGCTTTAAATGTTAAGTACTTGCCAAAAGGCACAGGGTTAGGGAGTGCTTACCCAGAAATTGAACTCTAATCTATCAGTCTCTAAAAATGGGTTTTACTGCTTTCAGACTCCACTGTATTACATACATTTATTTGGCTGCACATACTAACTTATTTCAGACTGGCCATATATGGAGTTCCATTGCCTTTTATTTTTTTAGTACACTTTTTTTTGTTAGTGTAGAGGGTTTCTGTATGCCCTTCACCCAGTTTCTCTTTTAGTTAGCACCTTACCTTATATTTGAAACAATTAAGGAACCAATATTGATAGGTTATTATTAACTAATGGCCATATAAGAGCAGACCTCCCAAAAAATCCAAGTTTATTCATAAAAAATTGTTTTTATTCTTGTGTGTTTAAACTTCAATCACCTTCAAAGTACTCTTCGTTTGATGCAATACACCTATTGAGATGCTTTTTCCACTGCTCAGAACAGTTTTTGAACTTGTCCATTTGGATGCCTTTTGGTGCTTCAGCTGGTTTTTGTTTCACTTCTTCCACATCGACAAAATGTTTCTCTTTGGGAACATTTTTTCATTTAGGGAAACAAACAAAGTCTCCAGGGCAAAATTAAGTAAATAGGGAGGATGGGGCAGAGAGGTCCTGCCGATTTGGTCAAAAACTCCTAAACACTCAGCACTCTGTGGGCAGGTGTGCTCATAAATCACTCAGCATGTAGTAGGTAAATGTATTGAAAGAATCTTAAAAAAAGATAGCTGAAGCCAAGCACAGCCTCTCACAAAAACACTTACTGGCACGCTGAAACCAATGGGTTCCTAGAACACTTAGCTGTACTACAAGGGGCCTGCCTCACAAAATATAATCCCAGTTATTTGGGGACAGTCTCTCATACTTTATATGTATTTCCTTAGTTTCTCTTATTTTTTTTATTTTTATTTTTTTGGTTCCGGAATCCCACCCAGGATTCCATATACTATGTGATTGTCAGGTTTCCTTAGGTTCCTTCTGTTGTGGAAGTTTCTCATATTTTCTTTGTTTTTGATGGCCCTGACAGATTTGATCTACTTGGATATTCAGGAGAATGCCTCTCAGTTTAGATTTTTCTGACGTTTCTCTCAAAAGTGGACTGAAGTAACGTGTTTTGGAAAGGAAGACACAGAGGTAAATTGTAATACTCATCATGTCCTATGAAGGATATGCATCATCAACATGACTCAGGACTGTTGATGTTGACCTTGATCACCTGGCCGTGGTGGTGTTGCCAAGTTTCTCATTTAAGGGTACTTTCCCTCATCATTTCCATACTGTGCTCTTTGGAAGAAAGCTACTGTGCCCAGCCCACGCTTAAGTGGTGGAAATGTATGCTCCACCCACTTGTCATTTCTCTGCATGAGAGATTCGTTTCTTCCCCTTTTGCTACATCTGAATGTCTTCTCCAGAACTCATGTTGAGATTTAATTGCCACTGTAACAGTATTAAGTGGTGGGGTCATTAGGAGGCAATTAAATCATGAGGACCCCACCCTCATAAAGGGTTAAGTGCTGTTATCTGGAGTATGGTTTAGTTATCTCAAGAGTGGTGTCCTGATAAGTTTGGACCCCTTCCTCATTCAGGCTCATGTGCTCACCTCTGCCTTGGTCTTTTCACCTTGGGATGACCCTTGCCAAATTCTTGTGTCATGCTCTTGGACTTCCCAGGTTCCATGACCATGAGAAATAAGTTTGTTTGTTAAATAAATTACCTAGTCTACGTTATTCTATTATAGCAGCAGAAAATAGGCTAAGACATATCCTTTATTTATTTATTCAATAATTCATTTATTTATATCAGTTTGAAGCCATGAATATTTATTTTACACTTTATGTTTAATCTAATACTCCATTATTAGTTTTGTTTCTTAAATTTTTTCAGCTTTGGTCATTGGGAGCTTGAGTAGGTTATCACCTGTGTCCCTGTGACATGTCCCTATATTTGCATTGTTTCAGCAGTTTTTTTTTTCTTTCTGGAGCTGTATTTCCTGCTGAGCCCTGAAATCTGTCATTTCTCCAAGGAGTCCTGTTTTCTTCTATCGAAAAATTGTATTAGAAACGAAGATCTGTTCATCGGGGTGAGCTCATTGCTTCTGGGTATCTCTGCTATGCTCTTAGCAGACATAGCTAGGAAATATATGTATGTGTACTAACTGATAAATGCACACATATACGCACTTATTTCTGTATCTATCCATCTGTTTCTATATTAAGTTAAACACGAGATCATACTGATGTCTCTAAATCTAACTCAGTACCACATGGTTCATTCTATTTCTTAGTTTCATTTTAGAATATATTTTCTGTCTTCTCTCTTGCTAGCTACCTAGTTTTCTCTTATTCGAATACTTACCTACACAAGCTTTCTTTTTGTCTTTCCATTAAATAGCCTTAGCATAAGAAAACAGTTTTTGTTTGTGTGCAAAATAAACATCGATTCCAAGTGAGGGTTTGAAAGGCTCTCTTATGATTAAAAGCTTCAAGATAAAAGAGTTTTACAGTCTCATAAAGCCATTTAAAGCACGTTGATGCTTGCATTTATGTCCTCAGTTAAGTTCCAAATAAGTGAAGTAGGTAGAGAACTAGCTGCAATCAGGTGATCTACCGCTGCTGCTGTGAGAGCTATGGTTTAAATAATAGGGGAGTGAGTCTTCATTATTAGAGGCTCCTTTGTATGCTTCCCCGATTTCCTATTTAAATATATTAAAATATTTAAATTGTCACCCTTATATTCTTACCCTTCAGTACTCTTTGAGTTCATTTGTACGGAACAGAGACATGTATGAGTATTAATCAGCCTTTTAAGATCTTACTTATTGTTTACGTTATAGCAAATGTTAAGACTGTACAGGTTCTTTGTCTAAGGCTCGAGATAGCCATCATGATTCATATGCAATCTGGTAAACTCTGTCGAAAGTATCTGAATAGTTTCTAGATTCTTGTTTGGTGGAAAATATCTCATGGAAACATAAACATAGTACAATCTAATATCTGAAGCCAGGAAGATCTAGAACCACAGGAATTAGGACAGAGTTGGAGCTAAGAAGCAGAAAGGGGTGGGTATAGACAGTTGCAGATGCAGTAGCTTTCACACACCTTCCAAGGCTAAGGTTAGGCAGAGTCTCAATGACTTAAATATACAGTCCAGAAGAATACTTATTTCTTGACTTTCTGGGTCAAAATGCCATTAGTCAGACTATCATAGACCAAGAATTATTCAGATTAGTTGTATCTTAAGTGTCTCTAGCCCATGTCTCTGTATACTTGTCAGGCAGTGTACCCTGATTTGGGGGTCCTGGCACAAACACTGTAGGCTAATCTCATAAATAAACTTCCTGAATTTATGTTGGGTTGGAAGAAGTAGTCCTTAGTTCTTACTTCAGGAAGTTCTAAATATTTGCTATTTCACTTGTTGAGTAGCAGAAGGTGCTAAAAGGAATAGAGAAAGAAAAAAAAAAGAAATGTGTATTTTAAAGATGGTAAATAACTTTGGAATCCTACTAAACATGGCAGATTGCTAGTTACTCACAAAAAGTGGCAGGAAAGGAATCACATGAAAGCATAAGCCTAGAAAACAAAACCAACAAAACAGAGTCAAAGATGACAGCAACAGCATTTGGAAGCAGGAAATCTTGAGTTAAGCTCTTGGGGGCCAAGGATTTCCAGACCTCAAAGAATAGCACATATTCTTAGCTCACATTCTGTCCCAACTCCTGTGGTTCTAGATTTCCCTGGCTTCATATATTAGCTCTTGCTTTATCTCCATGAGGTATTTTCTACCTAATTATTACTCTAGAAACTATTCAGATACTTCCGATAGAGTTTATATGGTTGATATATATTTATATATACATAAAATATATATTGTGTGTATGATATGTATTTATTTAAATATATGTCTACTTTAAAATGAAACCAAAGAAAAAACTCAGAAAATAAAATTACAGAAAAAAAATTCAAAAATAATATTTTTAAGACTTTAAGAGAAAATAAAGATGAGGTTTATATTAAAAGGAAGGAGATTCAAACAGCCAAAGGATGTCTTGCATATTAAAATTGACCAGATATATAAACATTTCAATTAAAGGATTGAGATATAATCTTGTGCATATTTCCTAAGAAGTAGAACAACAAAACAGATAGAAGAGAAAAATGGATAAGACAATTAGAAGATCCATCCAGAAGTCTACCATCTGAATAATAGGAGAATGAGTAAGAAAAAATTAGGACAAGCCGGGCTCGTTAGCTCAGCCTGTAATCCCACGCTTTGGGAGGCTGAGGTGAGTGGATTGCCTGAGCCCATGGGTTCGAGACCCGTCTGGGCAACTTGGTGAGACCTCATCTCTACAATAAATTAAAAAATTAGCCAGGCATGGTATCGTGCGCTTGTAGTTCCAGCTACTTGGAAGGCTGAGGCAGAAGGATCAGCGGAGCCCAGCAGAGCCCGGCCACCGCACTACAGTCTGGGCAACAGAGTGAGACTCCAACTCAAAAAAACAAACAAACAAAAAAAAAACAAACAAAAAAATTAGGACATTATCAAAAAACTAAAATTTAAGTACATCCACAACAGAAGGACATTATGTTGATGGGTTGAAAAGACTCACTAGCCGGGCTCGGTGGCTCAGCCTGTAATCCCACGCCTTTGGAAGACCGAGGTGAGTGGATTGCCTGATCCCGCTGGTTCGAGACCTGCCTGGGCAACGGGACCTCATCTCTACAATAAATCACAAAATCAGCCAGGCGTGGTAGCGCATGCCTGTAGTTCCGGCTACTCGGACGGCTGAGGCGGAAGGATCGCCAGAGCCCAGCAGGTCGAGGCTGCGGTGGCCGGGAGTGGCCCCTGAACTCCAGTCTGGGCGACAGAGTGAGACTCCAACTCAAAAAAACAAAAAAAGAAAAGACTCACTGAGGGCCCAAGCTGGTGGTCACAAAGGAGCATATAAACGTGATGTCAAAACACAGGAAAAGGTAGTGGGAGAGGCACCTCTACGTGAGGACACAATAAAAAATGCTTTTTAAATTCTGAGGAAGAGTAATTTCCAATTCAGAATTCTATGTCTAGTTAAGCAAGCAATAAAGTATGGGAGCATAAGTAGAAAAAAATCTATTATATAGACATGCACAGTGCGATAGACCCCATTAATTACATACTGTTATCTATTCCCTCATCTTCCTTATTAGCAGAATAACAGTTGTGTTTATACCAGTATAGTGCTCAGAAAGTAATCACAATAACATCTAGGAATACTTAAGATACATAAATTTGGTCAATGATATGTATGTAGAATTCTGCTGGAAAGTTTTTACTTTTTCCAAATAAAAATACAAAGATATGAAAGGAGAAGCTTTTGTTTCTTTCTTTGTTCTTAGAACACAGATGTGAGGTTGGAAGTAAAACCAAGGATGATGGACAGAAAGAACTTGAGACCGCAGTAATATAGCAGACACACAGCAGACATGAATTTTCCACCTTCATACTTCTTGCCATGTGTAAACAAAATAAGAAATAAAACTCTTTCTTCATTCCATAAAGGTTATATTTTTAGTTAAAAGCTGCCAAGTGCAACTCAAACGTGTGTTTCAGTAATCTACTTCCTGTGTGTTCTTTCTTATAAAGCTACTAAGGAATGGGATCCTCCCGAATTTAAATGGAACACCAAGATAGAAAAGGGCTTCCCAACACAAAAATGCATAAGACTCCCGGGTAACTGCAGCGAGACTAGCTGAAAAGTCTACGTTGGTGCAGGGGGACCAAGGGCTCCAGAAGGAAAGTTTTAAGAGAAGGAAGGGACACAGACATTGCCTGATGGAGAGACTGTCCTTCTGGTAAAAAACTTGAACTTAGATTAAAAATTGGAACAAACTATGTAAATAAGCAAATAAGATAATTATTACCTTCATAGAAAACAATAAAATATTGTTCAAGAAGAAAATGTCATCATCGTACCTGTAAGTCTCTGTGTGAATATTATCTGTGGTTGTTTTCTCTCAAAATTGCTCTTTTACATTGGAGTTTGGATATACAAAGTCTCATTTTTCAAAATGGAAAGTGACCAGAATCAAACACAAACAACAACATAGAAATAGTATCCGGAACTATAGAGGCAACTGTCAGAATAATAGTTGCATACCAGGAGAGGGATTTGAAAGTAGTTGCTTCTAAGGATGGAATGTATGACTGAGGATGACTGTTTTCTCAAAAATTGTAGAACCTCTTTATTTCTTAATCTGCTTAAATGTGTAATTTTGATTTTAAAAATCTAGAGAAATGTATTTTAAGTTTATGATAATACCTTGGATAAGTCTTTAAATGTGAAAGGGTTTGTTTTTCTCTTCATCACCTGGATCAATCTATAATTTTCTTTCTCTTTTATTTTAACATAACATTTCTAGTCGAGTGATAAGCAATAACAATGAAATAAAAGAACATAAAAAGATAATATTAGCTTTCAATTATGTGATTTTCTGAGCTAAAACACTTGCCATTTTTGATGCATAATAAATATTCACAATTAACACCTCTATGAAAAATAACTTCAGGATAGTTTGCTCATTTGTGGGAGACAATCCCATTGAGATGCATGCAAATACCAAAACCCCTAAGTATGAATTTTAATATTACATATTGCAGAAAGGGCCTTCATATTTTCCCAAAATTTCTCCATTGCAAATATTTTATTAATTCTGCTTTCGCACAGAATGAAATTGAAGTGTCCTCAGGGCTGTGTTCATTTCTGGAGGCTTAGGAGATGAATTCGTTTCCAAGCTCCTTGTTGGCTGAATCAACTTTCTTGCCATTGGAAGACTAAGGTTCATTTTCTTGCTGGAGTTCATCTTTGCTCCTAGAGATTTTCCACAGTCCTTCTCAAACTTTTTAATGGGACTTCCCTCCTGATGGCTTATTTGGACCACATGTGCTCATTGAGAGGAATTACTGGCTGAGTTGCTTATACTATTTAAATCATTTTTCTGCTTCTTTCTTAATTAAGTAATGGATACCACAAGAATGTCTGTAACTTAAACATTCATATAATCTGAATATACTACACAGATTTAAAACAATTTAGAAATATGAAACCCTCTCATAGCTGCCTACAGGACAGCACTGAAGTAGAGTGGTATTCTTTTCTATTTTTCATTTATTGGATATTTTAATTACAGATAATTATACAAATAGAAAAGAATCACTTAAATATGCTCAAATTCATTTAAAGATATCATTTTAATAGTATTAATCAAATCCAAAACTACTTATTGCATTTATATACTTTCTGCAATTTTATTCTTTAAAATCATCACCATCCCATGATTTGCAATGGCTCTACAACTTATCAGTGAACTCTGGCATTAGGATGAACAGCATCTATTACTATACAGATGGCAAACTGTTAGCATGCGAAAGACGAATGAAAATGAATATTAAAAGTGACAGAAATCAAATATTCACCTGGACTGCTATTACATACCTCCTCTTCCTCTAATTGTGTAACTTAGAAGTAGCACAAATGCAACCCTTCTGTGAAAGATGGATTTTTGCAATAATGTTTTAACTTGGGAGAGAGTTCCTATTTTATCTCCCATACTCTGGATTTCAGGACCAATTAAACTCTGCTGTAAGCCACTCTTCTTCACTCATTCAATCTTTTTTCCAGGGTGACATATTGGGAAGGAAAAAGAAAACAGGACTAATCAAGTCTATTTGCAGAATACAGAGGAGCAATCTGGTGAGGCAGTGGGAGCATGCCCCCTAATAGCATTATTTGAAGGCTTATCAGACATGAGTTCCTCCTCCCTGAGTATCATCCTAATTCCAGTCATTCTGCCATTATGGATTCTCTCTTTGAGTACCACATTTTTAAAATCCAAGAGTCATCTTTTACAATGCAAATGTCCCTAGATGAAGTTTTACCTAATGCTAGCATCATTATTAGAAGATAAACCTTAGGAAAAGTTAGTCACTAGCTAAGAAATATCAAATTACTCCAGAAGCAAGATGGGAATTTGGAGGGTTTTTGAGAGAAACATGAGGGAGGGAATCAAAGTGAATTTCCCCTTCATAATTTTACATGACACTAGAACCACATGTGTCACCCCCAAACAACAACTATATCAAGCATTCACAATCTGAGTAAATTTTTTTTCCCCCACTCTGAACATTCAGCTCTTTCTGGAATGACAACTTCACCTGGGAACTCAAATGGAAATCAGGTCACACTGGTGCCTATCAATCTCTAACTTGAAAGGAGGTCAGATTATCAATTAAAGACAAAATCTTGGGGGCAATTTTTTTTAGTAAATATTTACTTATTTTTGAAGTTATGAGTTTCTGAAATTATTTAACCACTATTGAAATCATGAAAAAAGCAAAGCCAAGATTTTATCACAGCTCAATAAAAAATTTTGAACTTGAATAATTTTTTAAAATTCATTTCTACTAAAATAACACTATCACAACCTTAAAAACTCCCAAATTCAATTTCACTTCAAAATCCAAGCCTATAAACAACTTGCCCGAAACCCTTTGATTAGATGTGTGTTAAATTCAGATTTATTTTTCAGATCTTAGAAAATATCTAAGGTGCATGAGCTGTACATTAATGACATCCTTGAAGGTCTGGGAAGCTCCTGGTGACCAAACATTCACAATTGCTGTTGAAAATGCGTGGACAGCCACACCAAGAAATTTACATAAGAATGACAAAGGATCTCCATCTGTTGGGGGCAGGTTCAGGTGTCCAGCAAATTTAAGGCAAAGCAGGATTGCCTCCAAATGTGCTACTAAGAAAATACACAAAACATCGTTTTCCAGGGTGCCATGGACTTCCAAACTGCAGATGGCAGATTGTAGACCTATAAAATATAGGACCACTGCATATATAAGGGCACTTAAAAAATAAAACAATATGTGTATTAATGATCTTCTCAAAACAATTCTTTAGGAGGGGAGGGAGCAAAGCCAATTAAATCATACACACACACACACACACACACACACACACACACACACACACACACATTAATATTGGTCTTACAGAGACTATTATGCAAAAGGCAATAATTGATGCAATCCTAAGAGAGGCAAGCAAGTTTGTTGATATAGAATAGTTGTAAAATATAAACTTATTTAAATACATTCTACTTCACTTGTATCAATTTATGCAAAAAGTAAACCCAGAGTAATTTTGTGACAACTGCCTCAGAAGAATAAAGCATATTTAAGAGGAATATTCATGATTATTTACCAAAATTAATGGAACTATAACAAAAGAAGGGTAGTCTGCCAAAAGGAAGTTTCGAATAGAATATAGCCATGTAAATGATTTAAGAGTTACATTGGAATGTTCTAGAACCTGTTGCTGCAAGATAAACAGTAAAGAAAAAATAAAACAAACAAGCAAACAAAACACAGGGTTTTCAGACCAGGGTTTTCTTTATCAAAAAAAAAAGAAAGAAAAAAAAATATGCTTGGGGAGAATTAATTCTTGGGGAAAGGAGGGCTGGTAAAATGAACTAACTTTTTGTGAATGAAGTGATCAACTTCTACAACAGAATATTTTTTAAATATCAGCTGACTTGGTGATCACAGACCAACTTTTATAGAACAGAGTAAAACAAACACAAGTTTCTAAGTAATTATAAACGATGAGTTATAGACAGGAGGTCTGGGCTGCCATTGACCTTTCAAATTCTGGACTCAAGAGTGGACAAAGCTTACCACGTTTATGCACCAAGATCTAACTTCTGTCCAGTATCAGTAGAGGTCAGTTACAGACTTGTTATTTCACAGAGATCTGTCATATACAAACACAAAAATGAAAATTTACAGCAACAACTGAGCTCCCCTGAGTGTAGAGGCTCGGATTAAATCTTGGCTTCGGCCCAATACCGTGGCTTCTCCTCAGCTTTCAAACTATTTTTAACTATGTTATAAAATACAGTGCACTGGGAAGCAATGCTGCAAGCGAAGGTCCGCTTAAAATACTAAAGGAAGTGCTAGACATGCCATCTGGAAAATCCAAAGGGCAAAAAGAAAAGGAAGAACTACAATGGAACAGGGAGTGTGTAGTAGACCTGTAGCATACAGAGCTGGGACAGGTGTCCAGGGAAGTATGGTATGATAAACATCTGCACTTATTGAATTGATGGAAGTTGTGATGGTCATAAATGCAAAGGAAAGTCAAACAAAGGAGAAATTCTCTCTCTCTCTTTCTCACTTTCTCTCTCACACACATACACACACACACTACACACACACACACGATAATACTACATGTTGATTGACTTTATGCTCCCTGGAAAAGACATTCTCATTACAGCCAGAACTAAATTTTCATGCTTCTAAGAGTTACATAATTCAGAGTAGTTTGCAAATTATTTAAATAATTTTATCAATAATTTTAAGGGCTATCATTCATAAAAAGAAAAAGAAAAACCACAACATTTGGTATACTTCACAGTTTCATGTCACCTGACATATTTGTAATAATCTAGTATGCACAATTGCTATTGGAAGCAACCCTCCAAAAAGATATTCTCTTCTATTTTAGTAACTTTGTTGCTCATAGTAGTTTGAAGTTCACAACAAAGTTGAGTGGAAGGTATAGAACTGTCTCATATAACTCTGTTCCCACACATGCACAGTCACCCAATTAACAACATCTCCCCCACCATGGGTCATTTGTTATGATGACCCTACATTGATTGACACATAATAAAAACCCAGAGTCCTTACTGTACATTAATGTTTACTCTTGGTGTTGTACATTTTATGGGTTTGAACAAATGAATGGTGATATGTATCCACCATTATAGTATTTTAACAAACATTTTCACGTCTTAAAATCTCTTACCCTTAACCCAACCCCTGACAACAGCTGATGTTTTACTGTCTCCACAGTTTTGCCTTTTCCAGAATGACATATAGTTGGTATCGTAGAGTATGTAGTCTTTTTAGACGGGCTTCTTCCACTTAGTAATAGCATCTTAATGTCAAGATGCCTTTTCATGGCTCAAAAGCTCAATTATTTTAGTGCTGTCTGGATATACCATAATATATCCATTCTCTTGCTGAAGGACATCCTGGTCGCTTCTGAGTTCTAGAAATTACGAATAAAGCTGCCATAAGTGTCCAATGGCAGGTGTCATGTTAACTTATTCTATCCTATCTTAATTTCACTTTCCTCTTTGTTTAGGTACAATCTTAGGCAAATAACAAGGCTTTCCACCTAGGCCTGAAATTTAAAGTAAGCCCTATGCCTCGGTCTAGAGGAATCTTCTGATTCCTGGCAAACAGCATTGCAGCTTCCTGAATGTTGAGAGGTAATGAAAACCCAGGTGCAAGCACAAATTTTTCCATGCCTTTCTGAGTTTTGTCTATAGTTCACTGTATTATGAACTTGATCAAATGAAATAATTGTTTGCAATTTTAGGCACCAAATATGTTTAACGAGAAAGATTCTAGTATTATCATGAGTATTTCAGATGCACCATAGACCCAAACAAAATATCAAATATTGAAATATAAAAGTCAGCGCTGATAAGGTCATTAAAGCCAAAGTCACAATGTATGCTATTTTGCATAAATATGCCTATATATTACTGACATTATACATATTAAGGATAAGATTTTAGCTTCTGGAACATTGTTAGTGTTAGATTTCAAGGCCATTGAAAGCAGGTAGGATTGACAATAAGAGTGCTCTCTCTCTCTTCCTGTGCTCGCTTCAAACAGGAATAATTTCAAGGTCTTACTCTATTTGAGAACTGAATTATAAAATTTTGTTCTCTAAAGTCCTAAAGAAGAGTTGTCAATGAAACGATAACATGAGTTTATATGTTACATGTTTATATAATAGGGAACTGGATGCTTAGGTCAATTAAATTTGTATTTGCTGGTCGTGTCCCTAAAATGAGGAACACCCACCCCTGCTCCACCTGGGGCAGGAGTTGCCTGCCTTAGGAAGCCTAGAGCCTGGAATGGGAAAGGAATCCAGAAATGCTCGGTAGAAATAAGCAGATGACAAAGGTATTCTTCATTTGGGAGAGAAGGCAGATGGAGTAATATTTACATTGTACTTTCCAGTTAAAATACTTTTCCATACAACTGCTGTCCACTGCCCCATAGAAACCCTATTAGGTAGATACTGTGGGTATATTCACTTTACAGAGTTAAAAACTGACATTTAAGAAGGTTTGTAGTTAGCACAAAGTCTTCCTGAGAGGAAGTAAAAGAGCTTGATTTGAACTTGCTCAGGTTTCTGAGCCCGACATCATGCACTTTGCACAAATCATGATGCCTCTCTCAAAAGGAAACAAGGAGTAAGATGTGCCCACTGATTTTAGAGTAAAATCATTGGGATAGGAATAGAATTGCATTACACTTTGCATAACTAGAATTGAATTTAAGAAGTTTCTCCTAAAAGCTGGTCCTCTTCAGCAGTCCTTCTAAAAATCTGGTTGGCAGGCTAAAAATTCAGTATCAGCTAGAAGCTCTTTAGAAGTTCAAAAGTTGATAATTGCCATTCTGACTGGGGTTAGGTGGTATCTCAGTGTGGTTTTGATTTACATCTCCCTGATGATTAGTGAAGTTGAACATTTCTTCATGTGTTTGTTGGCTGCTCGGATGTCTTCCTTTGTGAAGTGTCTGTTCATATCTTTTGCCCATTTTATAATGGGGTTGTTTGTTTTTTTCTTTTCAGCACGTTTGAGTTCCTTGTAGATCCAGGATGTTAAGCCTTTGTCAGAACTGGTGTTGGAAAATATTTTTTCCCAGTCTGTAGGCTGTCTCCCTGCTCTCTTGACGGTTTCTTTGGCTTTGCAGAAGCCTGTCAGTTTAATAAGGTCCCACTTGTCTATCTTATCTCTTATGAGCTGTGGGTTTTGGGTTTTGTTCAGGAATTGGATGCCAGTTCCAATTTCCATGAGGGTATTTCCTTGATTTTCTAAGGTTCTTATGGTTTGAGGTTTTACATTTAGGTCTCTGATCCATTTGGAATTAACCTTTGTGCATGGCAATTATCAACAAGTCAAAAAATAACAGTTGCTGGAGAGGGTGTGGTGAAAAGGGAACACTTCTACACTGTTGGTGGGAGAGTAAACTAGTGCAACCTCTGTGGAAAGCAGTGTGGCGATTCCTAAAAGCTCTAAATACCGACCTCCCATATGACCCCGCAATCCCCCTACTGGGAATATATCCTGAAGAACACAAATCACTCTATAAAAAAGATACCTGCACACGCATGTTTATCGCAGGGTTATTCACAATAGCAAGAACCTGGAAACAGCCATGCTGCCCTTCAAAAGAGGACTGGATTTTAAAAATGTGGTACATATACATGATGGACTACTACACAGGCATAAAAAAGAACAAAATCATGAATTTCGCAGCAACCTGGATGGAACTAGAGTCTATAATACTGAGTGACCTCTCACATAAACAGAATCAAAGATCCGAGTATCACATGTTCTCACTCATATAATGGACCTTAAACATCCAATGCAATACTATACGAAAATGACTGACAGTACTGGGAAACTATGGTGGGGGGAGGGAGATGGGATTACCAGTAGCAAATATCTGTCTGGGAACGGGGAAACACCCCGCATCAACAGGGTGCCTGAATGAAACGCAATTGTATACCTAACCCTTGACTGTACCCACAACTTCATAATAAAAAATAAATAAATAAATAAAAAGAAATTCAAAAGTTTAAAATATTGTTTTAAATAGCTGGGCCTTGTTCTCTCTATTCAGGAGGCTAAGGAGGGTGAGATGGGATGATTGAGCCCAGAAGCTGGAGGCTATAGAGAACTATGATTGTTCCTGTGATTAGCCACTGCATTTCAGCCTGAGCAACAGAGTGATACTCCATCTCTATTAAACAAAAAATAAAAGGAAAGAAAAAGAAAGGACAGGAAAGGAAAGGAAGAAAAGAAGTGAAGAGAAAATAATAGAAAAGAAAAAAAATAAATTCAGACTTTTGGGTCCATACAGGCCCTACTTGGATTGCACCCACTGAATCAAAATAAGGGCTGTAGTGGAGAAATAACCTGTTATTTCAGAAGCCTTTGGTGGTTCTTGTCCCCAAAACTACCTATGCTTTAACTTGGTGGACTGCATCACCATCATCCAATTGTAAGAAGTAGAAAGACAGATTATGTTCTTGAACTTTCTCTTCCTCAGTTTCCATTAACTCATCAATCATTCTTTCAGCAAAAATATTTTTCAACATTTTCTCTCTTTCTTCTTTCCCTCTGCTACTTCCTAGTCAGTCTTTCATCTGGACCACTGCAAAATCCTTCTAACTGAGGTCTCCCTACCTCCTTTAAGCCACCCTACAGAAACCAGAATGATCTTTTAAACACATAAACATGCAGCCCATTGCAAAGCCCTTGCTGGTTCACATTGCTCTGCCTTCAGAAGAAGACCAAACCCTTACAAATGGTGATAGTTTGGCTGATCTCATGTCTCATGTTCTTTCCCACAAAGCACACCTCCCAGTCCTCATGGAATGATTGCTGCTGTCACCAGAGAGCCCATTATTAAAAACCAACTTAACACTAAGACTGGATATGTATAGCTATGATCACACACATATATAAACTATATATACCAAACTTTGATATATAAAGGGTCCCAGATGACTTGGTGCATATAAAAATACATAAGATCCAGAATCTTTGAAAGTCGTCTTTGCCATTCAGTAGCTGCATGATCTTGGACAAGTCATTCCAAGTCTATAACCCTTAGTTTTCTCACGTACACACTGTCAATAATATTAACTCTTGATTGCTTCATGGAGTTATTCTAAAAATGCAGACATTAAACTGTAAAATGCACATAAACTCTCTGAGCTCTTCTTTAAAAAGCAAAGTGTACCTTCTCCCTTGTGTTGAGAAAAATAACAATAATTTATGCAAAATATTTCCTACGAGGCTACAAGGTTTAGCACTCAGTGGAATCACTATTGCTATTGTTGCTTTTGCCATTGTTTCATTACATAAATGCTGCATAGCACCTTAGCTTGATGAAAACTGAGATTCATAAACATCTGGAATAAAGAAACATAGTTACAATCCTAACTACTTCCTTTTTTTCTGCCTTTCTCCCATCTGCCTGCATCCACAGATTTACAATGGGGCCTAAGATTCTTCTTACGAAAAGAATTTAAGTCTTGTCAACTTTGGGGTTCTTATTATATTAAGTTATATTTAGCTGATCACGGGTGAGAACTGGCAACCACAGCAGCAGAGTTCAAGAAGTCTTCGGGACTTGTTGGCGAGTATAGATTTGGACATTAACTTCGTAACAGGTTCTGAAATGGAAGTATATAATGGGGCTGGGGACAGTGGGATGTCTCTGCAGTATCTTGGCCCAAACACTGAATGTTTGAAAAAATGAAGTAATACTGTAAGAGAGAGAGAGAGAGAGAGAGAGAGAGAGAGAATCCTTTTCCTTTTTCCAGTGAAAGCAGAATATAAGTAGGTTCAAGCTTCTTCTTTTTTTTTTTTTTTCGAGTTGGAATGTCACTCCGTCGTCCAGGCTGCAGTGCAATGGCACAGTCACGGCCACCACAGCATAGACCTATTGGGCTCCGGCAAAAGTTCAAGCTTCTTAAATGGCAGAGACATAGGCACGATGAAAATTTTTAGCAAACGTGTGGCTTAAAATGGGGACCAGCTTGATTATCACAGAGATCAACAACAAAATGTGAAAAAATTGTTTTAGTACATTTTAGAATGCATAAAGTTGTATTTGGAATGTATTGTAACATTGTCATTAGCTGGCAGGTAAGAAATATTCAGAAAATAAAAACTCAGTGAATAGAATTGCAACTCTGACACAGGCCTTCTTGTATGCTGAGCCAGAAGACCTGGATTTGGATTTTCATGTCCTTACATGCCACAGAGGACTGAAAGCAAACCCAAATGTTGTCCAAGGGTAGCAGTTCAAGCAGTATTTATTGAGAAAGTTACAGCCTTAAACGCGAATGTTGGAAAACAAAAAGGCTTAAGATTGATGATCTAAGCTTCCAAATTAATAGAGTAAAAATAATATAAAAATCACAAAGAAAGTGAAGAAAACTAAACATAGAAGCAAATATTAACAATTAAAAAATAGTAATAAAGATTATTATAATCCAAAAGCCAAAGAATGAAAAAAAGAGATGCTTTTTTGTTTGATTAAGAAAAATAAATGTTACAGATAAGTAGTAGTGGGAATAATCATATGTAGAACAACAAAATCTAAAGGAATAAGTGATAAGAAATCATGATTAACAACTCTATGCCAGTAAATTTGAAAACTTCAAAGACATGAAACACAATTTCCCAAAATTGATTTAAGTAGAAGCAAGAAACTAGAATAGTCCTACAATCATTAAAAGTTTGTATCACTAAATATCTTTCTAGAAAGAAAGTCTAGAATCAAATATTTTATAAGTGAGCTATATCCAACTTCATCCCTTTATCCCAAATATTGCAGAGCATATACATATAAAAAGAGAATTATCTCAAATCACTCTTTGAAGTTATCACGTGCTTGATTAAAAACAACACAACACAAAACAAACAGACAAAAGTCCTGGAAAGACTGGTATGAAAAGATCCAATCTTGTTAAGGATACTAGATAAGAAATTTTAAATAAAATATTAGCAAAAGATCCATCAAAATACTTATGCTTGTAGTTTATGTATGCAAAACAAAAATCAAGTTTAATTTTTCCTAGGAGTACCATTTTTTCTAAACATTTAAAAATAAACTAAATTAATTATCAAAAATAATTTTGAAATTAGAAAAATAATATGACCATTTCAATAGGTGAAGAAAACTCAGTTGACAAAACTTAATATCTAATCATTTTTAAATGTATAAAAAACAAGAAAATACTTTTAGCTGAGTAAACAAGTAAATTAATCAAATACACACTTTTTGTTTTGCTTCTGCCTAAAATGTTGCTAAAACAATCACAAATGGACTTTTTAAACAAAGTGTAAAAACAATATGTCAGAGGGAATTGGGGTGGGGGGGCACCAGTTGAGTGACCATTTGTCCCAAATTGCCTGAGACTGTACAGATTTTTGTAGCCCCAGTACCATTACCAATCACTTTCCATTTTATAACTATTGCCTGGGATAATCAATTATTTGGTCACTCCTAGGCAAAACAAAATGTTATTAGCTGTTACAAGTTCTGAGGGAAAGCAGATTTAAGATAAGTAAAAGAAGAGTCTTATCTGAGAAAAATAACTTCCAAGCAGCAATGAGCAATGAGGGAAAAACCCAACCTAATTGATACCTCTAAGTCTCCAGGATCTCAGGAAATGGTGACATCAGCTACTTTTGAAAGCAGCAGTGAGATCACTAAAATTTTAGAAACCAATTCTCCACTTGTACCAAAATGGGAGAGTCATCGCCATCGTTTCCTTGCATGGCTTCCCAACCAGTTCTTTCTCTACTTCTGTCTCCCCCTAGAGTACATTCTCAACAGAGAAATAACAGTGATCTTCATAGCATGTCAGAGTATGTCACTCATCTTCAGAAAATCTCAAAATGTTTCTTTATTTTACTCATAGTGAAGACAAAAACCATTACAATGGCCTCTCAGGACTGACATAATCTGTGCCCCTACTCTCTCTCTCTCTCTCTCTCTCTCTCTGTCACACACACACACACACACACACACACACACACACACACACACACACACACACACACACCTTTCTTAACCTTATAAACATCTCTTCAAATACACTGGCCTTTTTCTGTTGTCTAACACACCAGCCATGTTCCTGCTTCGGGGTCCATGAACAACCTATTTTCTCTGCATAGGATGTTCTTTGCCCAGATAGTCTCCCTTGCCTCACTCAAGTGTTTACTCAAATGGCACCCTCTCAATGGGGGCCACTCTGATCATCTTACTTAAAATTGTGTCCCGTTATCCAACCTATACACACCTTATTCACTCTTCCCTGTGGTCCTTTGTAGCTTCTAGCACTTATAACTTTGTCTCCTACCATATAACTTATATTTAAACATGTGTCTATAGTTTGGTTTTTGATGTCTCACTATAAGTTCTGAGAGAACTGGGATCTCTATTCTGCTTACTGCTATATCCCAAGAGCCTGGGGTAATACCTGATACTAGTAACTCTCTGAATATTTCCTCTTCACTTCCAGGATCCTACTTTAACACTGCTCCCCTGGTTCTGGAGAGAGCCAAACAGAGGTAGCTACTGCTGTATAGCAAAGAAGCAAAATGTTAGCAACTCGCAGTAAATAATATAATTTATTATTTCATGGATAATGAATTAGGAGTCTGGGCTTGATTAGTTGTGTCTTCTCTTGAGGATCTCACCAGGCTAAAGCCTAGTTGCATTCTCATCTTAGACTTGGAGTCAAATAAGCCTGTAGCCCTTATTATAAATGTTGGTCATTATATAAGAGCAAAGAAATCCTAACTGGTTATGAGTAAGGGATAGAACACGAGACGTTCATCTTACTTAAAGTCTTGAGTGCACTCTGACTTTAGCATGGAGACTGGATTCCTGACCCCTCTGGGATGCTATTTCCAATGTCAGTTGGAAATAACAGTCATTCTGCCTAGAATGGCCATTGTTTGGAAGAAAAGAAGTAAATAGGAAAAGACACATAAAAGATGTGAAATTACCAGAATGTGAAAATTGAAAAGATATAAGTTGGAGAGACTCAAAGGTGACTCCTAAATGAATGAGGGAAGAAAAAAATGTGTTGAGTTTTGGACATGGATTCTAAGCATGTAAGAAGACTCCTACATTTAAATATCTGAGAAAGAAAGTTGAGTAGACAAAAGCCATTGATAAGGTTAGCTAACATTTAATTGAGAATTTGTGTTTGACTATGTTTCACTGAGTAGAGATTAAGTATAAAATGACCATGAGACGGAGAGAATAAGGAAAAGGAAAAATGAGAAATTAAGATGGAAAAGAAAAAATGGGCACAACAGCTCAAAGAAAGCAAAATAAGAACAGTGAACCCTAAATGACCAATTTGGCATATTGGCTTCTAGCAAGTCATTGAATTATTCCTGCCATTCTAACTTGTTAAATGGAGCTAGTAATGCAGATCTGCCTCAAGGAGATGTGTGGCAAATTAATTTACCATTTGCAATCATTGAGAAAGCACAGTGATAACTTAGCAATTTTTATTGTTGTTACTGCAATATCCAAAGGTTCATGCCAAAAGAACCTGAAACATCCAGAAAAGGAAGGCAGACAGAGAGAGAGAGAAGAAGAGAGATAGAAATTTTAGACATCGTTCTTGGTTTATAGTACTATGAGGAAAAGAATGACCTCTTAGGTCTTAAAGGTTATAGTTGAAAATACCAGACATTCCCTTAACGTGAATGGCCTTCAGACCCCCTTGTCTTTTTTCTACAGGGAGCTCCCAGCTTTGTTCCTTAGACTTTTGGTAGTGTTTTCTTTTTTTCTTTTCTTTTTTTTTTTGAGTTGGAGTCTCACTCTGTCACCCAGACTGGAGTGCAGTGGCCGCTCCCAGCCACCACAGCCTCGACCTGCTGGGCTCCGGTGACCCTTCTGCCTCAGCCTTCCAAGTAGCTGGAACTACAGACGCGCACTACTACGCCCGGCTCATTTTTGATTTATTGTAGAGATGAGGTCTCACCAAGTTGCTCGAACCCGCGGGCTCAGGCAATCCACTCACCTCAGTCTCCCAAAGTGCTGGGATTACAGGCTGAGCCACCAAGCCCGGCTGGTAGTGTTTTCATAGAAAGATTCTTGAGTGCAGAATCTTGCTGGTCCTAGTGAGGTTTTTTCCCCCCCTCTGGAAAATTCTTATAGCTACAATTTGAAATCCCTTGTGTACCTCTCACATTTAAAAAATTATTCTTCTGTGATGGCATGAAGAAACGTGCTCCTGGCAAATATCACCAATGACTTCCTAATCGCCAAGTCAACAAGGCTCTTCATTTCGGATCTCACTTGAGCTCTTCATAGTATTTAACCCTTTTGAGCTCTTTCTTCCCTCGGTTCTATGATGACATACTCCTTTTATTCTTCTGGGTATTCTCTGACCATTCCTTTCAGTCTCTTTTTGGAAAAGTCTTCTCTTTCCAAGTGCAAAATACTTCTGTGTGCACCTAAGGGTTTAGCCCTTGTCTTCCCACCCCACTCTGGGTTTCTAGCATGATAAACTCTGGTAGCAACAACATATGAAATTGAGCAGCAAAAAACAACAGAGGTAAAAGTGATTCCATTCTTTAAAAATTGTAGTAGTATATCATGCTTGGAATGAAGAGACCTCAACCTAATAAGAGCATCTGAAGATCTCCTGTATTACATAGATGCAGACTGATTACCTTGAGGTATTACAGGGAATCAAAACTGACAAACACACTCATTTAGGGTTGGAATGTATACATGAGGTTTAAAAAATACTTTTGTATGAACTGGTTACACTTAGTGCCCATGTTTTTCAATGACCAGCCTGACACCCTCCCCCCTTGGCTATCTAATAGATTTCACAACAGTAGCACATCCAAAGTGAACTCAGTCTTTTCCCACAGATCTGCTTCTTGCTCCTTCTTCCATCTTCCACACCTCCACAAAGGGCAGGGACAAAACTCCTCTTTCTTTTATAATTCCTTCCAATAAACATAATTTCAAACTAGATCCAGAACATGATCCTTACTTTCACAGCTACTAACAGCTTAGAAAAGTCACCATAACTTCTCACCTGATGATTTCAATAGTTTTCTAAAGAGTTTTCCACTGTTGTGGTTGACAGAGCCTACCCTCAACAAAACGTCCAGCGAATCCTTATAATAACATGTCAGATTATGTTTCACTCTGTTCAAGATTTTGAAATGGCTCCTCATTTCATTAAAAATAAAGAAGTTGATCCTACATGTCCTGGTTTCTTCTTCCCTCTCTGATTTCACACCCAAGTATTATCTTGCTCACTCCCTGCACCCCAGCACCATGGCCGCCTTGCGGTCCCTCCAGCAAGTCATTCACACCACTGGGATTTGTGGACTTGGGAGCTCGTGTTCCCTTTTCCTGGAATGCTCTTCCTTCTGATACACATACACACGTACACATACACAAACATGCACATACTCAATTCCTCTCCTTCACGCCATCACTGAGATACCCTCATAGTGATGAAGGTCTATACTTTCTGTCCAATTTAAAATTATATTTTCTCCTTGGTTAGTCCCTGTATCCCTTATCCTGCTTTTCTTTTCCTTGTGGCACTTTTAAAATTCTAGAATATTATATAACTTAGATTATTTTCTGCCTTCCACAATAGAATGCAATATCTATGAATTTGGGCATGTTACTTTCTTCTGTTCACTGCTGCATCCCAGAACCTAGATGAATGAGGAGGACAAAACAGATGCTCAAAACATTTTGGTTGAATGAATAAATGAAATTGAAATTGTATTAGGATTAATACACCTTTGGTTATCTGAAAACCTCAATTATTCAGAGTAATACATTCTACAAGATCCGGGCTTGGACCTTCTGGTAGTGCAGCATCTTTACTTTGGCCACATTTCAGTATATTGACATACTTTGTAATATATTTACTATCTTCAACATTGTGCCTATGGAACAATATATTCCTAAATACCAAGTCAGACAGACTTTGGGAAAATGATGTCATTGCAGTATGGGATTCCTTCACCCTGATCTCAAAGTAGCTTATACAATGGATAGTGCAGTGAGTTATAAGCCAGGTGCCTTTAATTTAGCACTCCTTTGCCTCTGATTATCTGTATAAACTAGAACAAGTACACTGAACTCTCTAATTTAGTTTCTTCTTCTATAAAAAGAGAGGTTTAGATTGTGTGATCTCTAACATTTCCTCCAACATGAAAATTGTGTTTTCAAAAGGCAATAAACCATGAACAGAATTAGAAGTCATCTCAGTAACCCTTGGCTTTCCTGAAACTTACTGGGTTATTTTATAAAAGCTGAAGTCCACAAGGGCACTACTGAGAATTGTCCACAAACAAATAACTGGGCCCACCCTAATTCATCCGCTTTCAGGGAGGTCTCAGAAGAATAAGCTATACCAGGAGTTCTGTATATAATTCAATCGTGGCTGATCAGTAGCATTTATTAGCCAGTGAACTTGCCTTGAACCACATAATACACATCTTATCAGCTGATTTCCACAGAGATTGAAATTGAAGGTAAAGTGGTAGATGGTGGTTCTGACCTCCTTGTGAGAAACAATTCTATTTCCTTCAAATGGATTTATTCTGATTCTTTTCCTGGGTGTCTAGCTCTCTGGATGCAGGAACACTGCTAGACAACTAGTGGTTCTGATGAGTAGGAAAGAAGGAGGAGGCAACTAAGATTGAAAAATGTTCACTGAATGCTCAGTGCTCTCCACCCATGCACAGGACAATTTGTGCATGGTTTGTAGTAATGATGACCTTTCTCAGTTTTTCTATTAATGTTTCTTATTAAGAGGAAATCAAACTAGATGAATTTTCTAAAATGTTGGAAATATGACCTCATTTTTAAAGGCTAATGGTGTAAGTTGTCAGACCACAACAATGCTATGTGTACATAAATCATAATCCAAGGCTCACGAAATCTCTTCTTTAGAATATGTTCTAAGAGATATTTGGGAAGATGGTGGCAGAGCCAGTCAGACTAAGTGAGTCCCAGTATGAGTGAGTGAGCATATGGAAAATTTTGCATGTGTGTTGGTGAGTAAGTGGGTATGTGAGTACCTGAATGAGGTGGGACTTGGAAGGCAGTGGCCAGGGCTTTCCTGGTGAAGTGACCAGTATGCTGCAGCTACTCTACTTGGTACCTAGTGCTCCCCCTGGCACAGAAGCCAAGCACTATTTTTTAAAAAATCAACAAAGCCCTTCCTGGGAAGAGGCTGCTGGGAAAGACTTCCAGGTGAGACTGCTGACCCCAGGCTCTGTCTCACCACTGCTGCTGAACACTGGCAGCAAGGACTGTGGAGGGAGCACAGGGAGGGAGTCCAGAGGCAGAGCCCCACTGGAGAAGATAAAAGAGGCACCCTACCACCATCTTGAAAACTGGGCAGGAAAATGCTCCAGCTTGCTCATCAAGGAGCGACAGACCAGCCCCAACTTCTGTGACCAGTGGATTAATTACTGAAGGGTTGATCATGACCCAGAGGGAATATCCTGAAAGCGCAAACTCCAGAGGGAGAGGATGAGTGCCCCACCCCCTACCCTGATTCAGCTGTGGGACAGTGAGTGTGGCCAGAAAAGGATGAGGAAGTCCTGATCAGTGGTGGGTCTGGAGCTGACCAAACCGCTCCTCCCTAGCAATCCTCTGAATGTCAGATCCACACAATTGGGCATGAATGAGAGGGAGGAACCCAGGTGGAGCCTGAACGTCAGCCGTGATAGGAGGACTCCACTTCAGGATAAGCCTGGCTGGGTCACCCCCGTCCGTACCTGGGGAAGAGACAATTCTGCATCTCCCCACTGGAGGGGATCCCCCTGACCATACTAGAATGGGAGGGAAGGACTGAAACCCATTCACCCCCACCACTTCCTCCTCCTTCCCTGGGTCAGATACTGGGGAGATTGTGAATAAGGTGAAGCTCTGCAGGAGACAGCAGAAGGGCCGCTGAGATGAACAATTACAGAACCTGCCACAAGAGGGCAAGTTTTGGTTTGTTTGTTTGCTTGTTTGTTTGTGTTTTAATTTTTTAATATTTTTCCTTTGTGCATGAATGTGTATGTGCAATTCGATCTGCATCCCCCTCACTTTTTTCATTTCTTCTTTCATTTTTTGTTTTCTGCTTACATGTGTATGAGAAGGATTGAGTGTTCATCTTTCAGTTTTGTTTGTTTTTGCCTTTTTGTTCCCTCTTTTTTAACATTAATGTGTGTGTGAAAATATGTGTAGGATTCGATTTGAATTCCTTTTTTTTCTTCTCTTTTATTTTTTTTCTCCCTTCATTTTGGGTTGGGCATGTGTGTTTGTGTTTATGTTTGGTTTTCCTATTTTTTGTTGTTGTTGTTGTTTTTTGTTTTGTTTTGCTTTGTTGTTATACCACTTTGTTTTGGTGTGTGTGTGTGTGTTGAAAGTTTTTTTTTTGTTTTGGTTTCTGCTCTGCTCTTTTTTTTAAATCTTGTTCATCTTATTTCATTCTATTTTTCTCTGTTCTCCTCATTGCTGTTACTGTATCTTGGAAATAACTTGCAACAGAGACTTTGGTCATAAAAGAATTTCATCCAGGAAATAAGAAGAAGATAAGAATGGAAAGCAGAATTAATCAAGAAGAAGAAAGAATATCAGAAAATGAAGACTAAAACATGGAACTAATTTGGTCTGTAAAAAATATAGGAAGAAAATTCAGAGAGAACAAAGTCTCCAAGAGATGTGTGATTATATCAAGAGACTGAATCTACACCTGACTGGTATCCCGGAAGAAGAAAGGGAAATGGTGAACACCTTGGAGCAAGTATTCCAGGAGGTTATCTGAAAACTTTCCTCATCACACCAGAGATGTGACCATCCAAAAACAAGAGATATAGAAAATCCCCACAAGACATCAAATGAAAAGACCAATCCCTAGACACAAAGGAATTCATCTACACAAAGTAGGTACAAAAGAAAAAATCTTAAAGGCAGCAAGAGAAAAGGATCAGACTACCTACTGAGAAAGACCAATCAGAATAGTAGCAGACCTATTGGCAGAAACACTACAAGCTAGAAGAGAAAGTAGTCCAATAGTAAAATTCCTCAAAGATAAACAATTCGAACCAAGAATTTCCTACTTAGCCAAGCTCAGCTTCATCAGTGATGGAGAATTAAAATCTTTCCCAGACATCCAACCCCTAAAGGATTAATCAGCTTCCAGATCAGCTCTACAGGAGATTCTTAAAAATCACAGAAGAAAGAAAGAAAAGAATGACCACGTACCTTCCAAGAGAACAGCAGAACATAGAATCATCAAAGAATGCATCACAACTGCAAACTTGGAGACAGACACATACATCAATACAAAGTTAAAAGAAAACAAAGAAAAAATTTTTTAAGAACCATGTGATAGGGATAAATAATCACATCTCAATAATCAGCCTGAACATGAATGGACTAAATACACCACTGAAAAGACACAGAATGGCAAACTGGATAAAAAACCATGACCCAATAATTTGTTGCATCTAGGGAACTCATCTCACCACCAGGGACACACACAGACTCAAAGTTAGAGGATGGAAAACGAGTTTCCAGGTAAATGGATCACAAAAGAAGGCAAGAGTAGCAATCTTAATATCAAACAAAACAACCTTTAAGCTATAAAAATTAAAAAATAAACAGAAGGACACTGTATAATAATAACAGGTTCAATTCATTGATAAGAATATCCATCCTAAACATATATGCACCCAACACAGGAGTAACAGCATTTATTAAGCAACTACTAAGTAAACTAAAAAAGACACTGACTCTAACACTATTATAGCTGAGGACTTAAATACCCCCCTAACAATCCTAGATAGATCATCAAGGCAAAAAAAATCAGCAAAGAGATTCGAAATCTCAACTTGATAATCAAATGAACTTAATATATACGTATGGAATACTCAACCCAACAACCACAGAATATACATTCTACTCATCACCACATGGAATGATCTCCAAGCTCGATCACATCCTTTGACATAAATCAAGCATAAACAAATTTCTTAAGATCAAAATACTACCATCCACCTTCTCAGACCACAGTGAAATAAAAATAAATATGAACACCAACAAAATTCCCCCCAAACCCACAAAGACATGGACACGAAAGAGCATGATACTGAATGACTACCGGGTCAACACAGAAATCAAAACAGAAATTACAAGATTTCTGGAAACAAATGAAAACAAAGAACCATTCTACCAAAACCTCTTGGATACCATGAAAACTATTCTAAGAGGGGAATTTATATCTCTATAAACACACATCAAGAAAATAGAAAGATGACAAGTTAACAGCCTAACAAATCACCTAAGGGAGATGGAAAGACAAGACCATCAAGATACTAATTTTAGCAGAAGAATCCAGATCACCAAAGTAAAAACCCAAATACAGTATATAGAAGAAAAAAATATCATAGAAAAAAAATCAACAAAACAAAAACTTTTCCTTTGAAAGAATAAACAAGATTGATGGACTTCTAGCCAGAATGACCAAGAAAAGGAGAGAAAAAGCCCAAATAAACACAATCAGAAATGCAAAAGATCAAATCACAACTGACCCCAAAGAAATGAAAAAGATGATCAGTGATTACTATGCACACCTGTATGACAACAAACTGGATAGTCTAAATGAAATGGAGGACTTTCTGTCATCACACAACCTCCCAAGGTCAAAACAAAAAGACATTGAGACACTAAATAGACCAATAACAACCCAGGAAATTGACTCCATCTTACGAATGCTACCTGCAAAAAAAAAAAAAAAAAAAAAAAAAGCCCTGGACCTCTCCAGCAGAATTCTATAAACATACAAGAAGGAGCTGACACCAATCCTATTGAAAGTATTCTAGGCAATTGAGAAAGATGGAACTCTCCTTAAATCATTTTATGAAGGTAACATCACACTAATACCCAAACCGGGTAAAGATCTAACAAAAAAGACAACTACAGGCCAATATCCCTAATGAACATAGATGCAAAAATTCTCAGCAAGATTCTAGCAAATAGAATCCAACAACACATCTCAAAAAATCATCCACCATGACCAAGTAGGCTTCATCTCAAGGATGCAGGGCTGGTTCAATATCCACAAGACCACACTGTAATTAAAGACATAAACAGATGTAAAAACAAGAACCACATGATTACACCATTAGATGCAGAAAAAGCTCTTGATAAAATACAGCTTCCCTCCTTGATAAAAACCCTCAAACACCTAGGCATAGAAGGAACATACCTGAAAATAGTAAGCACCATCTATGATAAACCCACAACTAGCATATTGCTAAATGGACAGAAACTAGAAACATTTCCCCTGAAAACTGAAAGAAGATAACAAGTCTTTCCCACTGTTCAACATTGTATTGGAAGTCCTAGCTAGAGAAACTTGACAAGAGAAGGAAATCTGGGGTATCCAAATAGGAAAAGAGGAAGTTAAGTGATTGTCTCTGCTGACAATATAATCTGATACCTTGAAAACCCAACAGAATCTGTCAAAAACCTGCTTTCACTGATAAAGAACTTCGGCAAGTCTCAAGGTACAGAATAAATGTGCGAAAGACAGTTGCATTCTCATACACCAAAAATAAGCAGGCTGAAAACCAAATAAAAAGCACAATCTTACTCATAATAACCACACATAAGAAAAGAAATACCTTGGCATCTTCCTAACCTGAGAAGTGAAAGGCCTTTACACTGAAAACTACAAAACAGTGCTCAAAGAAATCCAAGAAGACACAAAGAAATGGAAAAATATTCCATGCTCATAGATAGGAAGAATCTACATTGTTACGATGACCATTCTACCAAAGGCAATCTATAGATCCAACACAATACCCATTAAATTACCAACATCATTCTTAGACCTGGAAATGACAATAGAGAAATTCATATGGAAACATAAATGACCACGAATGGTCAAAACAATCCTTAGCAAAAGAAGCAAAGTGAAAAGCATCGTACTTCCAGACTTTAAACTTTACTATAATGCTACAAGAATCAAAACAGCCTCAAATTGGTACAAGAACAGGCACATGGGCCAATGGAACAGGATAGAGATTCTGGAAGTAAAACCTCAATTTTTTTGACAAAGCTTCCACCACCAACCACTGGGGAGAGGAGAACCTATTCAGTAAATGGTGCTGGGAAAATTGGCTGACTACATGCAGGAGATTGAAACAGGACCCCTACCTATCACCATACACAAAAATCAACTCTAAATGGATCAAAAACCTACTTGTAAAACCTCAAAATATAAGAATCTTAGAAAATGCAGTGGACGCTCTTATGGAAATTTGAATTGGAAACCAATTTCTGATGAAAACCCCAAGTGCCCATGCCATAAGCAATATGATAGACAAGTGGGGCCTCGTCAAACTGAAAAGCTTCTGAAAAGCAAAAGAAACCATCGAGAGAGTGGGGAGATAGCCCACAGAATGGGGAGAAATATTTGCCAACTGTATATCTGACAAAGGCCCAACATCCAGAATCTACAAGGAACTTAAGTGTGCCAAAAGGAACAAACAGCCCCATTAAAAAGTGGGCAAAAGTCATAAATAGACACTTCTCAAAAAAAGATATACGGGCAGCCAATAGACACACAAAACAGTGCTCAGCCTCACTAGAGAAACGCAAATCAAAACCATATTGAGATACCACCTAATCCCAGTAAGAATGGCCATCATTAATAGAACAAACAGCAACAGATGCTGGTGAGGATGTGGATAAAAAGGAATGCTTCTACACTGCTGATGGGCATGAAAACTAGTGCAACCTCTTTGGAAAACAGTGTGGCAATTTCTGAAAGAACTAGACATTGACCCTCCATATGATCCAGTAATCCCCTGCTGGGAATATACCCGGAGGAACTCAATTCATTCTACAAAAAAGGATACCTGCAAATGCATGTTTATTGCAGCACTATTCACAATAGCAAACACATGGAACCAATCATGCTGCCTATCGAAACTGGACTGTATTAAAAAAAATGTGGTACATATACACAATGGAGTATTACGTAGCCATAAAGAAGGATAAATATTGGACTTTGCAGCAACTTGGATGGATTTAAAGTCTAAAATACTCAGTGATCTATTGCAGAAACAATAAACAGAGTGCCACATGTTCTTACCCATAAGTGAACCCTGAACATTTACCATAATTCTTTCAGAAAGAGACTGACAGTAGTGGGATACTGCTGGGGTGGGTGGTGGGGGACACAACATCAATATGGGTATGTGATCTCAAATCAAGCAAAGTGGGGACCAAAGGGAGACCAAAACTTTACCTATACAATGACCCCTTATATTCCTAATATTGAATTGTACCCTACATCTTTAAAATAAAATAAATAAGAAAAGTTAAAGATAAAATAAAAAATATGTTTTAAGAAAATAAAAATTGTTATGGGAACCTCAAGATAAACTTCGTACAGCAAGAGAGGTCTTTATATTATCCTGCAAAGATTCTGCCACTGGAAAATTACTGTCAGCTACTAGAAACAGTGGAGTCTAAGCCAGCAATGTACTTTATATAATGACTATCAAAGGAGAAAGAATGATAGGAGAAGAGGATTTTTTCCTGGAGACAAAAAAAAAAAAAATTGTTCAACAAATGATAATTCTCAAAAATTCTAGATTTATCAATTCATTCATTCAACATTTTTTCTTACTTCTCCCATAGGTCATACTGGGTATGATTCTAGGTACTAATGGTGAGTATAATCCAAAAACATGTCCTTGCGAGGTTTATGATCCAGTGGTGGAGGCAAATGTTAGCCAGCAATTCCATGACACTTAGCAAGGTGGGTTTTCTCTTATCCCAAACCAGTCTCAGAAGCCAGTGCCCACCTTCATGCCTCATACCCATTTCTTTGTGTGGACTCCAGGCTTACCTTAAATAGAATACAAACAGAAGAAATGGTAGGTAAGAAGAAGACGATAGTCAGGGAATTTTGTTTAATATTGCACCAGATGTGCTACTTGGAGCAAACCAGTAAGTAGTCCTAGTCTCACAGACACTTTAATTCACGGTAGTTTCTTTTCCCTGAAACATATATTAAACAAGACATCTCATGAGCATCCAACTATGAGTTTCAGACACAAAGAAAAGAAGTGTTTTTCTTCACTCCTTTCTTTGAAGAAAATTAACTTGAGCCTGCATACTCCAAAAGTGATTCAATTATTGTATAACTTGAGGAATAACCGTCTGTCTATCTGTCTTCAATAGATGTAGGGAGAAAAAAAAAGGAATAACATTGTGTCAACCCATCTATTCATGAGACTATTTCCTAGAATGAGTGTCCTGGAAACCTAGGGATGTGGCAGGAACTTTCTCTCTATGTTATATGTTATCTGTTCCAGTGAAAATGTGCAGAGCTAGAACAGAGAATCAACCAAAGTTATTTATAGAGGTACAGGGGAAGATAATTTGTGGGTGATTTATAAATACTTCTACATTTCAGGACATGAAACTTTGGCCAAGAGTAATATAGAAAATAGGGTGATCTGCAAATGACATACTATTCCCAAGACAGCACTAGGAACAGCACTACTCACAGTGGGACAAGCAACCGAGTGAGCAAACAGCCTGCAATGGGCACTGCTACCATCTGGAGGTGGTTTGCCCATGCCAAAACTCTGGTTAAAATTTAATTGCCAATGTAACCAATTGTTGTGCTTTTAAGAGGTGAGGAAGTCATTAGGATAGATTAATGTCTTTTTCTAGAGAATAGGCTAATTCTGTTGGAATGGATCAGTTCTCGTGGGAGTGGATATGTTCCCATGAGAGTGGATGGGAACTTATGTGTGGTTCCTTTCTGCACACACCCCCTTTCCCTTTTCTTTCCCTGTCATGAGGCAACACATGGCCCTCACCAGAAGTTGAGCCAATGCCAGAACCATGCTTTCTGGGTTTCCAAGTCTCCAGAATCATGAACAAATAGACCTCTTTTCTTTAAAAATCACCTAGTCTCAGATATTCTGCTATAGCAACACAAAGTAGACTAAGACATTATTGCACTGAAAATTTAGCATATTGGCAGAAGTAGTGGGAGGGTGGTAGAGTAGATTTTCCAACCCGGATTAATCCATTTTGGAGAATAAGCAGCATAGATCGGTGATGGAACATGTATGTGGCCCCATTTTAGAAGTGATGAAGAGGTTCATCAGTGGGGAGTAATGTGTGAAATGGAGATAGGTTTCCAATAGGGCTCAGGGCCTCACAGTTGCTTTGTGCATCATCTGGAACAAACGATGTACCAAAATCTCAGGTTTTCAAGTCTCCAAGCCAGGCTAAATGCCAGAAAATGTATTCTAAGTTGTGTATCACTTTTACTTATTTTATGAGGTTCTCCTGGTTCAGATGTTTGCACATGTTCTGAGCTAGCTGCTGGCTCTAGAACAAAGCTACAGGGAAGCAGTGCTATAATCTTGGCCACCCAGCTATGATTGAGTAAGAGCCTATAAAAAGGCTTTACACTTGGATATGAGATTTGTAAAATAAATTAGGTTAATATAGAGGGCAGGTAGAACAAAGAGGCAGGGGAGGGGAAACAAGGTCTGTAGAAGCCAAGTTTATGGCTAGGCTCCCTTGAAGTCTGAAGGTTGTTGGGATGCGCCATGCTATTGATGTCAATTTGGAGAAAAATGGATCAAAGTCCTAATTACAGAAAATTGAGTATGCCCACAAACAAAAACAGAATGGAGTGGCTATTCTGGGCTGTTGTTAAAAAAAAAAAGTACACATCCTCTTGGGTACAATAAGTTAAAGAGACACAGGTTGTTATCTTGACCACCACACAAAAGTCATTGTACACTGAAAACACACTAGCCTTAACTTAGAAGTGGGACAGGATGCAGAAGGAAGCTTCTGGATGAATTCTTAAAGTCTTCTTTCACAAATGTCCCCCACTAAATTACCATTGTGGCAGGTTGGACATGTACTGGCAGACTACACTAGATTCAGAGGAATCACCCTCATACTGTAAAAGATCAGGGTTTGGGGAGTAATGTGTGAAATGGAGATAGGTCTCCAGTAGGACTTGGGGTGTCAAAGTTGCTTTGTGCATCCTCTGGAACAAACGCACCAAAACCTCAGGTCTCCAAGTCTCCAAACCACGCTAAATGCCAGAAAATGCATTCTAAGTCACATACCACTTTTACATATTTTATGAGGTTCTCCTGGTTCGGGTTCACTTATAAAACCTGGGAATCAGGTCAGTGCAGTTGAAGTATAGAACATGACCAGGAAATTGAGTTTATTGTGAAGAGCTGAAATTCTTGTAGAGGCTGTGTAGCTGGTCACATTCCTGAGGCATTTTTCCTGGGGGAATGGCATGAGTGTCCCAGCACTATTTGAGTGTTGCGGGCTGGGCATGGAAGCCCACTGAGCATTAGGGATCAGGGAGGGCCATGGACCCTGAGACCACTAGCATGCATTTGGGAGCTGTTGACCCTATTCCCTTCTCCCTTTTTCTATTTGGCACACTTAGCCAAAAGGAACTCTGCTGACCTAAGCTGAAGGCTCTGTGACAGGCATGGCTAACTCTAGAAACTCATTGTTCCTGTTTCCCATAAACTGTGGTTTCAGTTTAGTTATTAGATATAATTCAAACTCAGGTCATTTGGGAGCCTTCTTTGCGGTACAAGCTTCTTTATAAGATTTAAAAGTATATTTGTAGAATTAGTATACACATATGGAGAGCTGTTTTCAGCTTTAGATAAAATAGATGATTATCTAGAGTTACCAGTAATGGCCCAGCACGAACTTTAGACTGGGCCACATTCCTAAGGGCCCAGTGTGTACTTTGGACTGGGCTGCATTCTTTTAAACCAGTTTTAGCTACAGTTAGTGTAGGGTTTTTCTACTTGTTATAGAAATTGAATTTATTTTACTCATAAAAAGTATTGTAGAATAGGTCATGCTAACGTCAGGAAATTATGTTAGTTCAAGCATGATCAAATATGATATTTTGAGGTTTAATAAGAATACAGCTAACTTTAGATATTTCATTGTTCCCATTTTCTACTATTGTGGTTTTGGCTTTAGTACAATTTACAGTTTATATTTGGGTTTTATTTTAGAAGCTTTATTGCTGATGACCAGCTTTATATATTTGGGATTAGGAATTAGAAACTTTTATAGAAGTTAAGATAGATATATAGGATTTTAGAATAGCCCTTTTGTTAAGAGATTGTAATAAATTGTTCCTAGAAACAGCCCAGTGTGATCTTTGGACTGGGCCACATTCTTTAGAAACTAGTTTGAGCTATAATTAAGAGTTTCCATAGTGTAGGTAGAATTGGCACAGAATAGAAAGGTATTAGGATTTAAGTTAGTCATTAGATGTTGTGTTTGCATAAACTTTAGAAGTTATTGATTATTAGAATATTATGATGTTAGAATTGTTGTATTGCTTTTGAGGAACATTAACCAAGCATAAGGAACAGTGAGATAATTTGGGGATTGTCCTTCCTTATGCTTGGGAAAACGCCTGGTGGGTGGGGGACACCCCTCATCCACCTGGCTTTGTGTTCACGTAAACGTCTTGTGATTTAACCCATGAAAATTTGGAATAAAAGGCTTGCAGTTTGTCCCATTAGACGGCTTCTGCTCTAGACAGAGTCCAGTCTCTGTCCTTCTTTCTCCTATTATCTATCCCTTCCAGATTCGCCGATGCTGCCACATCTTTACATGAACCCTGAAAACCTACAGGGGCTGGCCTCCCGCATTTGAGATTATCTCTGATGTCACTCAAATATTAGCCAACTATTGTCAGTCACTGACTGGCTTTCAAGTTATAGCCAATAAATATAAGCAATCTGATAAAAGTCCAAGGAGTCTTGTCAGAGATCTCAGTTAGCAATAACTTTAGTGCTTCCTGGGAGCCAGAGGAAATGTCATCAAGAAAAATGCAAACTAAGATTGAGGTGATATTCCTCCTTAAATGAGAATCACACCATTTCAAAAGAGAAAGAGCATCAAATAAAAGTAACAGAATGTGAAGGTATTTTGAGGGGGAGGAGCGGTTCTATTAAGATTGTTCTCTCAGAAATTAATGATTAAAATAACCATACTTAGAAACTCCACATTAATGGTAACATTTTTTGTCTGTTTCAGCACACAAAATGTTTAGTTAATATTCTTGATTTTGTGATTAACTAGGAAATCTGTGAATAAAATGCTTGGGATAACTACAGAGAACAGAATAGACTATCCTTATAAATAAAGCATATACTAAATTAATTCTACAAAGGTTACAATATGCATTCTGTAGGACTTCAATCTTATAAAATATAGCAAGTCTTGTTTAACATATGATATGTTTTGGCAAACATTTCACAAGCGCTTAAAGATAATGCATATTCTACAATTGCTTTGTGTGGTAATTTTCTATAATTCTTATTAGTCTTAGCTCATGCTGCTATAACAAAATATCATAGACTTGCCAATATAAACAATAGCCATTTATTTCTCAACGTTCTGGAGGGAAACTGGAAATCCAATATCAAGGTGCTGATAGATGTGGTGTCTGATGATGATCTGTTTCCAGGCTGCTGGTGTTTGCCTTCTTGCTGTCTTCACATGCCCTCATGTGGGCACTGATCCCATTATGAGGGGCTCACCCTCATGATCTAATCTAACTTCAGTTACCTCCTAAAGTCTCTGTCTTCCAATACCACCACATTTGGAGTTAGAATTTCAACATACAAACTTGAAGGGAACATAAATATTGATTTTGTAACACTGCTTTTAAAAAACCCTGCTTAGTTAGAAGTGAAAAAGAAGTGTGATTAAATAGTTTACAATCAGTGTGAATTTATTCATTTCTTTTTCAGGATTTTTTTGGTAATTACCTTGATTGTGTTCTCAACTTCTAGATCTGTGGTTTGCTATCCATATCAGTTTTAGAAAACTTTCAACCATTGCTTCTGAAAATCGCTCTTTTGTCACGTCATCATGCTCTCTTTACTCTGGGGTTTCACTTACCCATATGCAGACCGTCTGATAGTGTCTTACAGCTCTGGCTGTTCTGTTTTATTTTGTCACTTTGTGTGTGTTTTTCTTGGGTGATTTCTATTTACCTATCCTTAAGTTTGCCAATCATTTCCTTAGCCATGTCAAGTCTACTGGTGAGCCACTTGATGGCTTGCTATGTCATTTCTCTTGTTGCATTTCAAGTCTACAATTTTCACTGGATTCCTTCTTATCTTTTCTATATCTCTGATAAAATTCAACCACTTGGCCTTGCATATTGCCCACCTTTTAGACTAGTGACATATGAATCAGTTATTTTATATCTCTTTTCTGATAATTCCAACACTTGCAACATATCTGTGTATAATTTTGTGACTTGTTCTGACTTTGCACTTTGAATATTTTTCTTGCTTTTGTCATGGTCCATGTTTTTTGTTGAATTGCAGCTATCTTATATAGAACAGCAGAGCCTGAGGCAAATAGTTTATTTTACCTGGAAGTGGCCATGACTTTTCTTTGGCTTTTAGTAGGGAGCAGTTTGAGTCTGTCTAGCTGGAAACTTAATTACTTTGAGAATTTTTTGTTATAACACAAAATGGTGAATCAATGAAAACTTTACATTTTGGATTAGAAATTCGATATTACTTCTACTTATCACCACTTTTATTTAATATCCTTATAAGAAGTCTAGCCAGGATAGTAAGACAAGAAAAAAATACATAGAAGATATTTGTATTGAAAAAATCCAAAATATTATTATTTAGAGTTGATTCAGTTGTATACATAGAAAACCTCAAGGATTCTATTCTTAATTTCATAATATTAAAGTGTTAGGTTAGCAGATTGCTTATTTATTTTGAGAAAGGGTCTCACTCTATCAAACAGACTGGATTTTAAAAAATCATATATCAAAATCAATTAAATTTCAGCCAAAATACATTAAATTGAAAAAAAGTTATCTTCTAAAATAGCAAAAGCGTTAACCATGATTCTCAGAAGAAATCTAAATAGAGATGTGTAAGAATTCTATAGATAAAATTATAAAATGATTGATAGACATTTTAAAAGACACACATATATAAAGATATGTCATGTTTATGGGTGGAAGTCTCAATGTAGCAAGATCTTAATATTTCACAAATTTATTTATAAACTAACATTATCTCAATTAAAATACTAATTGCATGTGTGTGTACATGTGTATGTGTCTGCTCTTAGAAGCTTAATGCAACACTTAAATAGAGTTGCCAGAGGTCATGAAGAAGCATTATATTCTTGAAGAAGAACATAGAGAGATTTACTCTGCCTGTATCAGGGCTGATTTTACATGATCAATAATTAAGAAATTATTATACAATCAATATATAATTAATAAGGGAGAAATGGGTACACGTATAGACAAATATACCAATGGAATAGAATAGATAAGTTCAGAAAAAAATATGCATATATAGACATTTGGTTCAGGACAGAGGTCACACTATATTTTTTTAAAAACATCTTTTTAATTTTAAAATTGTGGGGTACAGTTAAGGGATAGGTATACAAATATGCATTGTTCAGTCACCCTTGTTGATAAGGGGTGTCTCCCCGTCCCCAGACAGATATTGACTACTGTTAATCCCACCTCCTTCTCCTCCCTGCCCTCCCAAAGTTTCCCGCCACTGTCAATCCTTTTCTCATAGTATTATGATAGATGTTCAACAAACTAATAAGCATGGAAAGCAGAGATCACTCTTTAATTCAGTAGAGAAAGAACAGACTTTCTAAAATTATTTATAGGACAATTTGAAAATAATAGAAATTAATCTTTACACCTTTATGTACATACTCACACACAACACAAACATACTAATTCAAGATAAATGAAAGACTTTTACATATAAAAAAAAAACAAGAAAGCAGCTTAAAATAATATATAGAGGAATACATGCATGCATTCATGATTTCTGGGTAAGTAAGCATTCCTTAAATAGGTCAGTAAAAGTACTAAGCCTAAACATTGTTCAGTTCAATTGCACTAAAATTAATAATCTTTTACTCACCAAAAGATACCAATCATTATATGAAAAGATAAACCACAGGAATAGAGAAGACATTTTCAATACATATAACTAATGAAATGTTAGCATCTAGAAAACACAAAGAAATTCTGCAATCCTATAAGAAAAAGAAAGTCAGCACAATAAAAAGAAATGGCAAAACAATTGAACGAGCACTTCACAGAGGAAGCATATCCAGTGATTAATAGAGATGTTAAACAGAATGTGCCTTGTTCTCTCTCTTGTCACATCCTCCCCACATGCCTTGCCTCTATTTCTGTCCCTACCTTGGCCCTGCCTCTGCCTCTGGTCTTGCAGCAAAAAATGGCAGTTTGAAACTGACCTAGACCAGATTCTGGGTTGAAACATTTGAGGGTTTTAGAGGTTGAGCTGGACTAGGTGTAGCAGGAAATTACAGGGACAAGACAGACACTTGCAGAAATTTCTCAATACCTTGGTAAATTATATCTTGGTTAAAGGCCTATTTGGTGAACTGGTCATTTGTTGAAATGATTTTCAGTTGATTGACTTTTGGCAAATTGATTACTCCACAATGGAAAAATGATTTTCAGAAAATTGCTCTAGACTGGAGAGAGCCACAAAATTCACTTCCAAGAGTGAGTGACATCCTCCCTTCCCCACTCAGCGTTGATAGAAGAACTCTGGAGCTTCAGGTGTCATTACCAACTAGGGTCAATGCAGTAAAGAAAAAGCCAGAGCTTTCAACATATAATCTAAATTAAATTTTTAATGAACTGTGTATATCCTTTTACCATACAAAGTCTTCTAAATCCAATGTGTAGTTCACACTTACGGCACATCACCTATAGATGCCATTTTTTAAATCGGAAATAGTTGCTCTGTACATAGATTTGATGACATTTGCAGTGGGAAAAGCTGATTCACCTATACAAGTTGTTCTAAACGCATTTAAAAGTTTTCCAGCAACTGAATTGATCTTCAGCTTCTAAATGTAAATTACTTAAAATGAAATACAACTGAATATTTAATTCCTAAATGGCACTAGCTACATTTAAAACATTCAGTAATCATGTGGCTAGTGGATACTCTATTGGACAGCTCAGGCCAAGAAAACTTAAACAGTTTTCCAAACACCTTTTAATCATAAGTTGTAGTGCTGGGATTGGAGTCTAAGACACTGTGCTTGAGAACATACATTTCGCTGCATCTTTGAATGGCAAGGTAATGTCCATCCTTCTATCCTCAGCTTCAGCCATTTCTGTTCAAGAGATTCCTGAAATGGTGGTTCTTTTCCTCCCTCTAAAGACATTAGCACTAGCTCCCCTTTGCCTAGAATACTCTTTCTCTGCTCACTATTTGAAGGGCTTGCTTTCTTTTTCTTGCCACTGCACTTCGATGGCTTCTGCGCTTAGCAGTATCTCCTGTCCACCTGAACCACGATGGATTTTTCACATGCATACTCACACAGTATGAAGTGAGGCATAGTACTTTTCTGACCATGCAATTATAAGCATATGTGTTTTTAAAAATGGGTCTAGTGCTTTCTCTTTCACAAGAGTGCACAATCTGAGGGCAGAGATTTAGTACTTAGATGAGTACTTGGCATATCATAAGCAATATGTAAACATTTGGACTAAGAATAAGGCATCTTTTAGACATCCAAGGAGATGTAAACTAGAGTAGATCACTGACTCTATGGACCTGAAGTTTAGAGGTGACAGCTGGACTGGCTGTATACTTATTTAAATGTATATTTAAGGGACACTGGCATGTGAGTGGGTGTGAGGCTACCCAAGAGAGTTGCTCAGAGTAAAGTTCTTAGATCGTTGCTTTGTAGATGTTGCAATGAATAAGAAAAAAACAGAGGTTAAACTGGGTGTAAAAGAAGATCTACTATACTTTATTAAGTTAAAGAGAACAACACCAACCTAAAAATACCAATTTGGGAGATGAAATTGAACCCCAACTGAATGAAGTTCAGAGTCCTGTGTTTGTCTAAATCCATCTCTGTGATTTAGTAAAAAGAGCCATTGTGTCCAGGTTTCTGGTTCTGCCGACCCTGGCTGTGCAACCCCTACCCAGAGTTCAAGTCGAGTCCCATCTTTTCCAAGGTGAACACACAGAGCCAGCATTGCTCAGTCTCAGATGCCAACAAATCTGAAAGGACAGCCATCTTCTATTGACATTGTAAAGATCTGCCTGGCTCACTGTCTTTGTTAATTCTCCAGGTGAGAGAAAGGTCCTTTAGGTTGCTACTGTGCTTTTCTTCTTCCCCAGCATGAAAATAAATCCTGTTGTAGACTCTTGATAAACTGAGTACTGTGTTAGCATTGAGTCAACCACACGTTGATTATTCTCTTGGTTCAGAAACCTAGCTTTTCCTCTTGCTTAAGGACCAACCATCCCCTTTCTTATATCACATTCCCAGTAACTGAGTCCTTGACTTACTCTTTATTCTGTTTTATTTACCTGCCTGATCCCCCTTAACCCATATATTCATAGCGTATTGTTCCAAAGTCTCTTTTTTCTCAGTGACTGGTTTCATGCTTCCTCCTTCTGGCCTTCTTCAATAACAAATGAAGATCAGGAGCATTTTCGAGGATTCCTTCTTGCCCAAATCCTCAAGGTTGAAAATTTTAATACACACACACACACACACACACACACACACACACACACACACACACACCATAATAATTTCAACTAAATTTAATGCACTTTATATTAGAAAAGAAAAGGATCTTTGTGAGAATGTACATGGCAGGGGCTTTGTTTATTTTTACAGTTGTTCATAAATCCTAGGACAGTGCTTAGCAATTAGGGGTAGGCCTCAATGATCCTTTGTGTACAAGTGAGCACTCTGGTGTACGAGGCTATTGGACGTCAGGAAATGCATAAGAAATTCAGATTTATAATCACTATGTACGGCACCCATATGTCCCAGATTGTCTGGGACAGACCTGATAGCGAATATTCTGTCCCATTTTCGGAGCATGTTTTAGACCATATGTCCACATTTATGTTTAGGAAAATACAGTATGCATTTCTCTAACAAGAAAGTAGGCCCAAATCTCAAAGAACCACTCCTGAATCTAAATTGTCCCTTCCTTCCCACACTAAAGATCAAATGCAAATGCTCAGTGTTCCCTTGGGGCTGATGCTGAGAGCAGCATCTCTGAGCACTAGAGCCAGGGTCATGCAGAGGCTAAACTCGGGCACGTGCACCAGCTTGAAATTAGAAAGCAATGACTGTGCACCAGCCGTTCAGGGAGCCAGGTCAAAATAATTCTAATCATTGTCTCCATTTCCTGGTATTTTCTTTCCAGGATTCATGCACCCAACTCTGAAAGTTTGCTCAACTGGTAGTGAAGTAGAGATTCAATCTCTCTTAAAGCAGAATTATCTGAGTATCTCTTAGAAGTCGATAACTTTTTCTCTATCCTCTCCTGCTTTTTGGAAGGGTTGAGACACATGTGTGCACACACTTGCACCATAACAAAACTAGAGAATAAGGAATAATTAGTTGGTTCTCATACTAGTTTATTATATATCATATTTTATGTTCTCTTCCATAAGGAGTTCCTTCCTAATAGGATGGAACCATTCTTTAGAAATGCTATAAATGACATAGCATAGAAGTATATGGTCCCATTCCATAAATTTTCCTCTGAGTTCTGAAGGTCAAATTTTAATACCTTGAGATAGTTAAGTCACTTAACAAAGGTCCCAAAATACCACTGAGACACATTGACCACCTAGAAAATATGTATTCATATAAAAACAAAAATACCATGCCATTATTGGTATATTATTCAATTATTTCAAAACAAGATTTATAACCTAGTTCAAATGATGTGTTATAATTTGATAAATTTATATCTGTATCTATTGAACAGTTTCTTATTAAAGGAAAGTTGAAAATCTGATAGAGATAATCTAATTATAATATCTAATTACAGAATGAAATAAATCACTAAACCAGCTTAATGAGTCTTAAATACTAATTAATATTCAGACAAGAAGCTGGAATTTTGACATTCCAGTCATGCAGGAAAAATAAAGGAGCACCTAGCATGCAGGATGTTTTGTCATTTTGAATTTGAAATTCCTTTCACCTCTGTGTTGTTCGAATGAGTGCTGTATTCGTTGAAGCTTTTGTTAATAATGCTCTAGATTTATCACTAAAATGCTATTAATGCCACTCACCATGTGGAAATTCTTAGAGATAATTTTGCTAAAATCAGCTAAGGAGGAAAGCTTGAGATGATTTTAATCAGTAGCAGTGTTAAAAAAAAGTTTTGTGTTTTTTTTCAGAAGGGGATAGAAATAAAGGGTCTCCTGAAAGGTAGGTAATCTGACAACAGGTAAATAAGCATAATTAAAATACTCTCATGGTATATGCACATTAGCGATCTTTCTGATGGGAAGAAACAGTCTGATGTCATGGCTCAGAAGCCAGACACAGACCAGCCTCCCTGGGTGAGACTCCCACTCCCAGCATTCAAGGCAAGTGTGAGACAAGGGCGAACCTCTCCTCCCCCTGTCAGTCTCTTATGTGACATAGGGATGATGTTATCACATATGACATATGTAGACTGGATGAACTGACATTTGTAAATCACTGAGAATTGTGCCTGGCTCTTGGTATTTGCCTCACATTTTACTCCTGATAGTTCTCCTAACTCAGAAAGCCTGTGCCACACTCCCTTCACAGAAGCACAACTTTGTCACTGGGTCACATTAAAAATTTTTTTTTAATTGTACCCTGAAACTTTACCAAAGTCATTTGTCAGTGCAAGGAGACTTTTGATGGACTCCCCTGGGTTTTCGAGGTATAGAATCATATTGTCCAGAAAGAGGGATAGCTTAACTTCCTCTTTTCCTATTTGGGTACCCCCGATTCTCTTGCCTGGTTTCTCCGGCTGGGACATCCAGCACTAGTTGAGCAAGAGGGGTGAGAGTGTGCATCCTTGTCATGTTCTCATTCTCAGCAAATTGCTGGCTGTGGGTTTGTCATAGAATGTTCCTTCTATGCCTAGGTGTTCAAGAGTTTTTAATCAAGAAAGGGTGCTGGATTTTTTCAAACACTTGTTATGCATCTAATGATATAATCATGTGGTTCTTGTTTTTAAATCTGTTAAAGTATTGAATTATGTTAATGGTTTTATGAATGTTGAACCTGCCCTGCACTCCAAGAATGAAGCCCAGCTGGTCATGGTAGATGATCCTTGAGATGTGTTGTTGGATCTGATTTGCTAGAATCCTGTTGAGAATTTTTGAGTCTGTGCTTATCAAGGAGACTGGCCTGTAATTCTTTTTCCTTGTTGGGTCTTTGCCAGGTTTGGCTATCAGAGTGATGTTAGTTTCATAAAATGATTTGGGGAGAAGTACATCTTTCTCGATTGCCTGGAATACCTTCAATAAGATTGATATTAGCTTTTCCTTGTGTGACTTGTATAGTTCAGCTGGAAAGCCCTCTGGTCTGGGACTATTTTTCGTGGGGAGATTTCTTATGACAGAATCAATTTCTTGGATTATTATTGTCTATTTAGGGTTTCAATTTCTTCTTGTTTCTTTGGAAGTTTGCACGATGTCAGAAAGTCTTCCATTTCCTCTAGGTTTTCAAGTCTATTTCTACATAGGTGTGTACAGTAATCTCTGATGATCTATTGAATTTCTTCGGGGTCAGTTGTGACTTTGCCCTTGCATTTCTAATTGTGTTTATTTGAACTTTTCCTCTCTTCTTTCTAATCAATCTTGCCAGGAATCCATCAATCTTATTTATCCTTTCAAATAATTAACTTTTTGTATTGTTGATTTTTTTAAATGATATTTTTGCCTTTTGTGTCCTGCAATTGTGATTTTATGCTGGTTTATCTGGACTTCTATACACCTGCAGCAAGCAGGCAGAGAACCAAATAAAAAGCACGATCCCATTCACAATAGCCACAAAAAATGAAATACCTTGACATCCACCTAATCAGAAAAGTGAAAGACCTTTATGAGAACTACAAAATACTGCTCAAAGAAATCAAAGATGACACAAACAAAGGGAAAAATATTTCTTGCTCATGAATTGGAAGGATCAATACTGTCAAGATGTCCATCCTACCCAAGGAAATCTACAGATTCAATGCAATACCCACAAAATTACCAACATCATTTTTCTCAGACTTGGAAATGTCAACACAGAAATTCATAAGGAAATAGAAAAGAGCATGAATAGCCAAAACAATCCTCAGCAAAAGGAACAAAGTGGGTGGTATCACACTTCCAGACATTAAACTTTATTTCAAGGCTACAATAACTAAAACAATCTGATATTGGTACAATAGACACATAGATCAGTGAAACAGAACAAAGATTAGAAGAAAAAACATGGTTTCAACTAACTCATCTTTGACAAAGTTACCAATAACAATTGCTTGGGAAAGGAGACCATATTTAGCAAATAAATGGTGCTGGGAAAACTGGCTGACTACATGCAGAAGAATGAAACTGGATCCTTATTACCATTTGCAAAAAGCAACTCAAAATGGATCAAAGACCTAAACATAAAATCTCAAACTACACTAATCCTAGAAGAAAATGTAAGAAACACCTTTATGTGCATTGGAGTAGGCAACAAATTCTTGACCAAGTCCCCAAAAGTGAATGCCATAAAAGCTAAGATAGACAATTGGGATCTCATCAAACTGAAATGCTTTTGCATAGCAAAAGAAGACATTAGGAAAATAAAGAGACAAACCACAAATGGGAGAAAATATTTGCAAAGCATGCATCTGACAAAATCCTAATATCCAGGATCTACCAGGAGCTTTTCTTTCAAAAGAACAACTTCATTAAAAATTGGTAAAGGACATGAACAGAGACTATTCAGGGGAAGATATATAAGCAGCCAACAGACACACAACAAAATGATCAGCCCTACTAATTATCAGAGAAATGCAAATCAAAACTGCAATGAGATATCACTTAACTCCACTAAGGATGGCTATCATTAATAAGTCAAAATCCAACAGGTGCTGGTGCTGGTGTGGTGAAAAGGGAATGCTTCTACACTATTGGTAGGAATGCTTCTACACTGTTGGTGGGAATGCAAACTTGTCAAAACTCTATGGGAAATAGTGTGGCGATATCTAAAGGAACTAGAAATTTCCCTTTCATGCGGTATAGTATTACCTCTCCTGGGAATATACTCGGAGGAACACATAATTCTAGAAAAAAGACAACACGCATGTTTACTGCCACACTATTTACAATAGCAAAGACATGGAACCAATCCTGCTGCCCATCGAAAGTGGACTGGATAAAGAAAATGTGGTACATATACACGATGGAGTATCACACAACCATAAAGAAGAACAAAGTCATGGACTTTGCAGAAAATTGAATGGAGTTGGAGACCAACATACTAAGTGATCTATCACAGAAACAAAAAACTGAATGCCCCACGTTCTTGCTCATAAGCGGGACATGAACACTAGTCACATTAGCACAAGGGAAGGATTGGTAGTCAATGGGCACTGTTAGGGGAGGGAGGGAGGGAGCCAGGAAGGAAGGTAGGAGACACAGGACAACACAAAGGATACCAGGTCCACTAACAGGGCAAGGAGGGCCATTTAGAAGCCCAAACTTCACCTGCAGATAGCCTACTGTGTAGTTAATGCTCATGTGTACCCCATATCTCTATAATAAATTTTTTTTAAAGCATGTAATAAATAAATAAAAAAAAACATCACAGATACCCACCTTAACAATGATTGCCTATGGAATACCAGAAAATAGTAGTGAGAAAAGTAGCACAAATAAATGAGTAAATAATAACTCATTTAAGTGAATAATGGAACTTGAAAGGGAAGAGGCTGAGGGGACCAACTCACTTAATGAAAACAGAAAACTCAACTCGTCCTTGGCACCATGTTTCTTCAGGAGACTGATAGCAATACTGTCAAAGGTATCATTACTGTGACATTGAACCATGAGGAAGGAGTCACTATTTCTCAAGCTTATCAAGAACTTTAGACAGTGGTTTCCTTTTAAACTTATCTAAGCCTGGATTTAGGTCATGCCTGACAGCAACCACAAAACAACTTCTTTTCCGTCATTTCCGTGCTCACTGGCAGTCTCACTCAGCTGACCTCCAGACAGCAGATTGGAAGGGGCGTGTCAGTGCATCATTGCCACCTGCTCTAGTCTAGATGCCATGGCGACATGGCTGATCCTGAAGACATTTTGGGATCCCAGGAAGGAAGTCTGGTACCAAGACAGTCTCTCCAAATAACATACAATTACTCCAACCTTGATGTGGTTTGTTTATAAAGTACAATTTAAACAAGTGAATGCACAAGGAGTTTCAGGCAGCTGTCGTTTCTTCTCAGAATCCCAACAGGAACAAGTTCAAGGGCAGGTGAGCAGTAGAGGACATGAAACTGAGCCAACTCCTCCGTATGGTCTTGGATGGGCCACTCCAAGTATGCCATAAAGTATGCCACTGAAACGGAATGTTCTTTTAATAGAGACAAGATAGGCCACAATCTCCTTCTGGATTCTCTTGTTTTGTTTTGCTGCTCTTTATTAAAGAATGTCCAAATCATTTAATATTAAGCAAAATAAGAATACATCATAAAATTTACTCTCCCCAAAGTCATGGATGACTTAAGTGATGATAATGCCATTGAGGCAGACCGGGGTCCCCCTCCAGAAATGTTGTCTCTGATGGGTTTTCTCTCCCCTTTTTCTCAGTTTCCTTCTTTCTTTTCTAGATCCCAGTTCTCACTGGATGGCTTTTTCCCACTATGTCTCCTTGCCACCCACCTCAATACTTACTGGTATTTATCAAGATTTCTTCTGAGTTCTTATATTTTCTCACAGTTTATGTACTTATTGGGTAATATTATATACCTGTAGCTACAACCAGTATTAGCAGTCCGAAAATCCCAAATATTTATTTTTATTCAAGATTGTTATATGAAAATTTTAGACTCACCCTCTTATGCCAGCAATAAAACTTCACTTGGATTTATGCTGCATGCATCAGGGTAAGCACATTAAAATGTTAGCCATTCCTTTCTTGTCCTTGATCTCCTGTATGTAAATAGAAACATCAATATCTAATTGCCACTAAAATCAGAAGCCCAGGAGTAAGTCCTAGCCTTTTTCTCCTTCTCTTTTTAAATTGTTTTCTCACCCCATGATCATCACATTCTGCAAGCTATGTTGTTTAAGTGTTTATGAAATATTTTCCTTCCTCTCAATCTCAACTGTCAGGGTCTTATCATTTCTCACCCTGACTGTCATGATACTGTACTAAGTGGTCTGTTGTCCCTTAGTCTGCCTGCTTTCCAATTCATCCTTCACATAGGTTCAAAGTGACCTTTTAAAATGCATATTTGATCATGAAACTTCCAATTCCTTAACGTCTCTCAACTACCTTCCAAAAAGTACCAACTCTAGTTTTTAAAGAAAAAGCTTCAGGACCTGGAGTGTGTGATTCCTGCCTTTCCAGCCACCATCCCAGAAAACAACTCTGCTCCAGCAGGCTTGGTGAACCTGACTTTCCACAACAAGCAGTGCTATTCAGAAACTCCTGCTATACACATTTGTGTATAGTCTGGGCTTTCTCTACCCTGAGTCCTTCTCTGGACCTCCTGGTATCCCTCATGGTTGTATGGTGACACCAAGCACTACTTAACTGCTGGGTTTCTTCATTTATCATGCCCACCTGACTGGAAACTCCAAGGAGGACCTTGTACATCAATTCATCCTCTAGGATGAGATCAATTCATGACTCAGTGCCCAATCAGAGTTTTCCAAATAAAAGAATGCAAATAAAATGTATTTTAGAGTAGGAATAGAAAGTATTTCATTCACTCAAAAAAGATTGATCGAGCATCTATCATATGTCAAGTGCTGTTCTAGGTATTCATATTTACCAATGATTGAACTAAAGATGCCTCTTCTCATGAATGTCGCCTTCTGGTTTAAAGAGGGGATGGTAAAAAAATAGGTATAAAAAATAAGTTACCTATATTTGAAGGTGATAGTCACTATGGAAGAAGACGAGTCAAGCAGGGCAGAACAGGACTGGGAGTGCTGAGCGAGAGCCTGTATTTTAGAGTGGTTAAGGTAGGCCTTGTTTAGACAGTGGTAGGTGGGCAAAGGCTGAAGAAGGTAAGGGTGAGAGCTGGTGGAGATGTAGTCTGGAGTGATAGTGTGTTGGCAGAAAAACAGCCCTTGCAACAGCTCAAGGTTAGAGATTGTGGCTCTGGTACTACAAATGGCAAAGAAACCCATAGGGACAGCTGCCTAAAAGATACTGGCAGAAATCTTACAGAGCTTCAAAATCAAATTGGCATGTTTCTGCTACAGAATATAGTGGAAAATTATTTGAAGAGTTTAAATGTTAGAAAAAGACAACAATAATAATACATGCAGTACATAGATAAGGAAAAAAACTATTTCACAAGTCATCCAAGAATCACAAATTAAAAGGAGCAATAGGTTTCAAACTGGAAATAGACAACTGAAAATGTACATACTACCTAGTGCCAGCAAACTACTAGAAAATAAATTGTGGCATATATATAAGATTAAATACTCCTAAACAACTAAATCATACTATAAAAATTAATTAATGCAATAAAAGTGTTCACTAAATAATATTAAGTGATTAAATAAGATTGCTCAATAATATATACAAGTTCAATTTTTAAGCTTAAATTATTCATATATGCTTTATAATACTTGGAAAAATAAATACAGTACAGTGGAAAGAGGGCAGTTTTTATATTCTTTGTTGTGCTTTTCTATATTTTGCAAATTTTCCAAAATGAATAAGTATAATTTTAATACCAAAGAAAAAATGCGACTAAAAAAGAGAGAAAATTCTAAAACAGAATATAACATATATTTTAACACTTAAGAGAAACTACATATAATTGGGAATGCAAGGCATTATTAATAATTCCTGAAACAAAACAAACACATAAAAATATATGTCCTTCCTTCACACCATTCACTAAAAGACATTCCAGTCATGCTAAATTATTTATGTGTGCATGAGTGTGTGTGTGTGTATACACACACACTGTATACACACACACACACACACACACACACACACACACACACACAACTTGAAGAAAATAAAATGTGAAAAACTAAATTGTCTTTTGGTCAATAATGACAGATTGACCACATATATTTACATATGCTTCTTTCTATAATAGTGAGAACTTAAAAAATATTTAACTCCATAACAACCAAAAATGAAAAATGAGGATAGATAAGTCATGATTTATTTAGCAGGGAAGATGAAGTGAAAATTTCTGTATAGAGTGATATCAAAGACAAGAAAACTCATTTGCCAAGCAAATCATTTGAAAATCTCAGGAATTGTTGGTGTCAGTAATAGTGAAGTGAGGAGATGATGTATAAGGAAGAAAGCAGGTGCATCATCCAAACATCTGTGCATAGAGAAGTCACGTTCCTCTCTACATTTCCTGACTTGATGTGTTCACATTAATACCTATCAGCCTCTCTGTAACCCCCATCCACACATCTAAAAAATCAAATGTAGGTTCATTTTATAGTTAAAATAACATAAAAATGGGGGGCTGATAAGGGAGTCTTTTTAAAATATTATTTTAAGGACAGCCCCTAAGAATTGACTATTCAACTCTTAGAACATATACGGTCAAGCATATATATCCAAACAAAAGATTGGCAAATTATTCTCTGGAGAAACAAAATAGTTGAAAATTTACCCAAATACACTCAGTATCCTAAAATGAAATGCTTGCCTTTCAGGTTGATTAATCTACAATGATGCCAAGCAATCCACAAGTCTTAACCACACATTCTGAACTTCCATTCCCCTTGCTAATATTTTTATTTTATTTTTATTTTATTTTTATTTATTTTTATTTTTATTTTTTTATTTTTATTTTTTATTTTTATTTTATTTTATTTTATTTGCTAATATAAACAGGTATCTCTTAACATGTGTAGTTTTCAATACAAAAGAAAAAATGCAATTAAAAAATAAAATGATTGGGTTTAAAAGGAATAGAGATAATGCAATAAGGAGAAGAAAAAATTTAAATTCTAAAGCTTAGATTGGTAAAAAAAATACATTGTATCTACACAATAAGAGCAGGAAGTTGTGAACATAAAACGATTATTAGAAAAGAAAAAACATGTTAAAATTAATAACATAAAAGTCAAATTAAATATATATCCTATGTCTAGGTCTATCAATGGGAAAAGTACAAAATAATTTCCAAAACTCTTCTATATGGATAGCAATGAAAACATTTAGTTCTATATAGAAGATCAAGAATTAAAAAGATATTGACCTTTTTAAGGAAAATATTTTATACTAGCTTGATAACAAAGCTTTATTTTCAAATTTTGAGAAATAATACTCGTATAATTTTATACCTAGCTAAGCTATCAAATGAATATGAAAATAGAAAAATTAAATAATTTTCAAAAATTCAAGGATTCAGAAATTTGTCATCTGGAAAATATATTTCAACGAAAGGTGAGAGTAAGCCAAGGGAAAAGTAAGGTACAAAATGTAGGAAATCCTAACTCTAACAAACTAAGCTTCTGCATGACATACTAAGTTTCTGCATAACTCTAACATACTAAGTTTCTGTCATGGGAAAAAATTACAAATTGGAAAAGAATACAATCCCTGGAAAGGATGTATTTGGGAAATAAAGTGATTGAATACTTGCTATAACAAATCATTTGAAATAAAAATGATTATAAGTACTGCCTAACTGATGAATCATTTGGAGAAAGATTGAGAAATGTACATAGAAGAAGTAATGTAGCCATAGATCTCTATCATTACTGTAATGGTCAAATATTTAGATAATAATGTATGTGTTGGATTATGCCACCTCAAAAGCTGTATTAAAATCCTAACCCTTAAAATATATCAGAATGTTACCTGAGCCTGCGGGTTCGAGACCCGCCTGGGCAACTTGGCGAGACCTCATCTCTACAATAAGTCAAAAATTAGCCAGGCATGGTAGTGTATGCCTGTAGTTCCAGTTACTTGGAAGGCCGAGGCGGAAGGATCACCGGAGCCCAGCAGGTCGAGGCTGCAGGGGCCGGGAGCAGCCACTGCATTCCAGTCTGGGTGACAGAGTGAGACTCAACTCAAAAAAAATAAATAAATAAAAATTAAAAAAAAAAAAATATATATATATATATATTATATCAGAATGTGACGGTATTTGGAAATAGGCTCTTTGGAGATGTAACCATATTAAGATGAAATGATTAGGATGAGTTGCAATCCAATATAACCAGTGTCTTTACAAAGTGAGTAGACAGAGAGACACAGAGAAAACACCATATGATGATGCAGTAGTGACTGGAGTTTTGCAAGTGCAAGCCAAGGAATCCCAGATTCCGAGCAATCCACTAGCACCTAAAAAGAGGCAAAGGAAGTGTCTCATACATTTCAAAGTGAATGTGGCTCTGCCAGCACCTCTGGCTTTCAGAATAATAAGTTAATAAATGTCTGCTGTTTTAAGCCGTGCAGTTTGTGGTACTTTTGTTGCAGCAGCCCCCCAGAATGAATACATACAATAATCAATATTTATTAATTTAAATACAAACTATTATATAGCTATGCTGGCAGAGAGACATGAGATGTAAAACTGCTATAACCTCATCAACTACAAAATACATTTTATAAATAATTACTAAATTTGATAAATTAAGAAACAGGGTAATCACATGACTTACTAAGCATTTGAGTATCTTTATAATATCTACTATATTTAATATATAGAAAAGTATTAGACTAATAGAAAATTTCAAACTTAAAATGTAATTTACAATAAGCCAAATCATGTTCTAAATGTCTTATATATGTATTAATTCATTTGTTGTCCTAGTTAGTTTATGAGGTATTTTTATTTGCATCATTTCCATTGTTTTATATGAAGAAAATGAGAAAGGAGAGAGGAAAAAAGAATCTAAGTAATTTCACATACAGTGAGAACAAGCGACCTTTATCTTTCTCTTCCTGGCTTATTTCACTTGACATAATGCTCTTCATTCTCATACACGTTGCTGCAAATGATGAGATTCCATTGTTTTATGGCTGAATAGTATTCCACCATGTGAGTGTACCACATTTTCTCTAATAGTTCATCTGTTGATGGACATTAGGCTGATTACATATTTTGGCTATTGTGAATAGTGTTCCAACAAACCTAGAGGTGCAGCTATCTCTTTGACATACTGAATTCACTTCTTTTGGATATATTCTGAGTAGAGGAATTGCTGGATCATATGGTGAATGGCAAACATGTGTTCAACTCAAGCACTCTAGGCTCAGATTGCATGATGGTAACCACAGCAATAGATTGCCTATAAGACAATTGTTGAGGATATGTAACAATAAATTGGAAAAAAATTGCTTCCAAGACAGTTTGCAAGATATGGGTAAGTTGGACATTTTATATACTGATGGTTGTATAGCTACTCTAGAAAACTGCGTGATCTATTAAACTCATATGTATAAACTGGCTTTACATGGGCACAAGAACCATGAAAAACAGAATAAATAAATATATCCATGATGAATCATATAATGAAAAACTACGTAGGAAATAAGCTAACATCATATTGGCATAGTTTGAAAGCACTTTGAAAAACGGGCAGTAGTTACCTTAAATTATGCATATACATACTCAGAAATTTCACTTCCCGATAGTAATAAGGACATGTTTATCAAACAAAAAAGATAAGGATTCTCATACGAAAGTTCTATTAGGCCAAAACTAGATTCTAATAAATGTCCTTCCAAAATATCTATAAATTATTGTATATTTACACAACAGAGTACTGTATAATGGATATGCACAACATGGATGAATCTTACAAACAAAATGTTTAATAAATGAAGGCAAGCAAAAAAATGATGTTACATGATTCAGTTAATTTAAAAAAAATTTCATCTATGAGTTGAGAAGTCAAAATAGTGGTTACCTTTCAGGAGAAGGGAAATTATATTAAAAAGAAAGTGGGACAAGATATGGAATTTAGGTGTACAGATAGTTTTCTATTTCTACCTTGGTGGTAGCTTAGAAGGTGTAATCACTTGGTTTTTATTCTTTGAACTATCTACTCATGATTTTTTGTACTATTTATACAAGTGTGCTAAACTGCAGCTTGAAAATTGTGTGGTTAATAAATGCATCTTTCTTGTCATCTGAAGTAGAGTTTTATGCAACATGGAAATACTGGTATATTTGTAAACAATAGAACTACTTGAATGAACGGATGTGGTTAAGGATGGAACATTCCTTTGAAGACTGGGATAAAGATTTGAATCCTGACTCTGCCACTTTTTATTTACATCGCCCCAGTCACATGATCAGTCTTATCAACATGGGAGGACAGTTTCCCATAGGGTTTCTATCGATATTAAAATGTAACATGCCTAGCAGAAACCTAGCACAGGAACCTGCCTCCCTTCTTCTCTGGGCAACCTACATGCCAAGCCAGGTGGTGGTGACTATTTTTCCCTAAATTGATGTTCTTCTTTCTTTGCAATTGCTATAAACCATTCACTGACTTGTGATATTCTTTATTTTATTTAGGCTTTTCCTTAAACCCACCAGCTGTGTTTTCCAACTGAATTAGCAGTTATGCTTCTGAAAGCTAGAAATTTTTCTACTCAGGTGAGTAGAAGTTTCTTTTGCTCTAAAGGTAAGTTGATAATAACAGTTTTTTCCATGTTATAATTAAGTTTAACACATTTCAAACATGTAAAGAATTATTAGTTGGCTTTTTGTTTGTTTGTTTGTTTTTTGTATTTTGACCACACCTCCTAACACATCTCCTTGTTGTGCTGTCCAGTGCATTTTCACCAACTCTGTTTCAAGTTTAACCGGTCTGTTCACTTTGCTGGCTCTCCTTTGGCCATGCCCAATCAGGTTTTCTTCCCTGCCTCTTCTCCATTCTGGTCCACCCTAGTCTCCTCTGATGTGACCCCGTGACACCTAGTGCTTATGTTTAGTATTCACAGAAAAGTAACTGGCACAATTCTTTTTTTTTTTTTCTGTTCAAATCTTACACCTGCATCTGTTTGGTTCATTCCATCTTACCCTCTGCTTTCTTTTTCTTAATTTCCTGAACTCCTTATTTTTTGCCTTATATCTGATGTCCTTAATCTTGCCCCTTGTTTTGGAAATCCACATATACTGCTCCTCTGTTATGCTCATTAATACAAACCTTTTTCTTTATATTGATTTCCACTTGACTCCCCATGTGACAAGGAGGAAAACCTATCCCTCATTGATGACCTGAGAAGAATGGGTTCTGATGATTTTTTTGTTTCTTTTGCTTGGAGGTTGTGGGAGATGAAAATAAAAATGGGATTGTTTAGGGCAAAGGATAGATCCAGAAACCTAAGAGAAGATGTCACTTACTGTTAGTTCTTAATCAGAGGTAATTTTGTCCCCCAGGGGATTTTTGGCAATGTCTGCACTTACTTTGGTGACTGTTACTGGCTTCTAGTGGATGCAGGGCATAGAAGCTGATTAATATCCTATGAGGCACAGCAGCGCCTCTGACAGTGAAGAATTATCTGGTCCCATAGGTCAATAGTGCTAATGTTGAGAGACCCAGACTCAAGAACTGCAGAAACAGGGGAGGAAAAACTGAGGAGATTGGAAGATTTTTAAGAAAAACTAGGTGGTTGTCTAGGTCCTCATAGGTTTTAACTACTTGCCAGAAGAGTGAGATTGGAGTAGCTGCCACAGAGAATGGGACAAGACAGGGGTTTTAAAAGAGGATCTGAAGGCAGTCTCTCATGCTATTCAATGTTATTTTTTTTCTGCCAGTTCACTAGTTAAGAAATATAACTTTTCAAGTTTTTGGAAGACAAATTTGAGTTTCTTTTTGGATGGGACCCCACAATGAGATAGATTTAAGAGATGATGAAAGGTCTTATTTATGGATTCCCTGACACTACTTCCCCTCCTCATCCTAGACCTAAGCCTGTCTTAACCTTTGAGGAGGGAGTGGAGACCAACGCAACCCCATGATACAGTGTTTCAATATGCATGTCCTGGCCCCCCTGTGGAAGATCTAGAGGTGCTTCCTTGCCTCTTTTCTTTCATTTCTAATAATGGCACTCTAGTAACTTCATCTCTTTTAGTGGCCTCCAGATTTGAAGAGGTTTCTGCCCTGTGCACTTGTGCTCATTTACCCATTTCATGAGACTGTTTATGTTGATCCTAATGGTTGCAGCTAAGCTGTTTGCAATCTTGTCAGAAGAAGGCAGGCTCAATTCCGGCAGCTGAAATTTCATGTTTAATGTAGGCATAATACGAAAAACAACTGCTGCAATCAGAAAAGGCCCCAGGGGGGACGTGTGGAAAGAGGAGTTTAGATAGCAGTCACACACGTTAACTGAGAATCTAACCCCGGATGAAATTACTCTTATTACAAAGCTCCAGTTTGTTACAGTACTTGCATTATTTTCCCCAGGGCTTATGTTATCTCTATTTGTAAGGGTCAGAAAAAATCCTAAATCGAAGTTAAACTTCCGGGTAAGAAGAAAACACATGTAAAATATTACATCAGTATACACTGTTTTGGAAAGAAAAGAGATACATTTAAGTAGAGATCAGTAACATTTATGTCTGGTTGACTAGCCAAAATCTTTTCCCTACCTCATTCCTGCTACGAGAGCCCCGATGTTTGTAAGTACCTATGCACTGTCTCAATGTAAGTCATTCATGGTGTTGTCAATCCCTTTGCTAGTGATGGATTTAAGCTTGAGCATCTGACATAGTCCTGGTCCATCAGATCTACACCTGGATGTTCCCAAAAGGAGAACAGGTAAGCAGAGTAGAAAGTTAACACCTGAGGAAGACCAGGGAAATGTGCAGAAACTTGTAGTCTCAGTGATATCATTGTGAGAACAAAGTTTAAGTTTCTTTGCATTGAGATTTACATTTACTTGCTTTAAAAACATTAAGCTAATGAAACAACTTTATATTTTCCACAAAAGGTACACTATCTTCTTTTCGAAAAGAAATACTAAGTTTAGAGTCTATATGTTAGCAAGCCAGGAAGAAATGGTATGCTCTCCTTGTTTGTACACAAGAAAGAATGTTCTAAGTGGTTCTATCTCCACCACTTAGCCATCTCTGTGTCCTTGAGCAGCTTGAATTTTAATGCTATTAAGTCTGTGAGGTGCTCAATTACACATTTAGCATGAGTATTATTATTTGTTAATTTGACACTTCACTTAAAGTTGTCCTGAATAGGGCTTTTATAGTATCAGTTTTTGTCCTCAGAACAAGTACATAAAATGCTTCCTTGTTCATATTAGTCTTTATTGTCCCTAATATTTCATGTAAATTCCATATATATTTTTACATGTAACCTGATATGTATGGCTAGATCTATCTTCATAATCTTTAGTAAATGATTAGGGACCCAATTATATATTTTAATACGTGCACCACATGACTTGAATGGCAGGAGTTGGCAAATAAAAGAGAATTATAATCAGTCAGTAAATTTAGCACATATTTACCACATGCCTACTACTATTTTCTTCATTATTAACATCTCACATTTATATCATGTTTTGGAAATTATGAAGTAATGTTATAACCATTTGTTCATTTTATGATTAACTTATACCCAGCACTATGCCAGATGCTGAAGGAATTTAAGAAAAATACAAAACTGACTTGGCTAACTGAAATAATGTCAAACAAAAGTTTTATTGAGAAGTTTTACTTAAAATCAAATATTAGTAAGTCTAGAACATATTTCAACCACTCTCCACATTCTAGCTTTATAGTCATATGGCAGAAGAAAATAAAATATTTTGACACATGGCTCCATGGCACTATTTCTTTTTATCTCCAGCTTTATGGTGGTATAATTGGCAAATAAATATTGTGTATATTTAAGGTATATAGGTGATGTTTTGATGAATGTATACATTGTGAAATGATTATCCAATCAAGTCAGTTAATGTATTTATCATCCTACATAGTTACCATATTTTTTTGTGGTGAAGAACATTTAAAACTACTCTCAGCAAATTTCAAGTATTTAATGTGATATTATTAGCTATAATCACCATGCCACATATTGACACTCTGTGTAAGCCCAAAAGTAATAGATATTATGTCAAATCATTAAATTAAAGAGAATTTTTTTAAAATGTAGACACTTTTATTTTATTTGTGTTACTATCTATTTATCTAATCTTAATTACTGCCGTTATGTTACTTTCAAATCTTAAATCTTAATATTCCACTGAGAACCTGAAATGAAACCTGAAAATCTTCAGAAGAATTCTCTATAATAGTAGATTCTTCTATATTATAGTATAGAGAATTATTTGATTTTTTTCATATACAACTTTGTCATTTTTACCTGTGGGAAGCTAAGAAGAAAATTTGATTGATATTTTTAGCATATTGGGCTTTTTTTCTAAACCACCTGACATCTATTTTTTAAAAGAAAGCAGATGAGAAAATGGTTTTTCTTTGCGGTATACTAAATTTTCATAAGGTCGTGGTAATAAATAATATATTTATTTTGATCCAGAATTTATAGTTTTAGTAGCTAAGTGTGTCACTTAAACTCAAAGTCTTAATTATGGTTATGGTGATTTAAAAAGAGCTCTGCAATGAGGCAAGCTGTCAGACTTCAGTCTTACCTCTTTTATTTTTACCTGTGTGAGCTTGGAAAATGTGCTAAACTTCCACAAGTCTAACTTTTTCTCATTTATAAAATGAGAACAAATACTATCTATACTATAGCTTAAAGCAAATTAAATCTAGAAATATATTAAAGAGATTATACAAAATGACCAAGTGGGATCTATCCCAGGAATGCAAGATTGATTTAACATGTGAAAATGTAGTGATGTAATGTATCATGTTAATTGAATAAAGAACAAATAAAAGCCCATGATTATCTCAAAAGAAAAGAAAAAAAATAACAAAATCTACTACTGCTTCCTGATAAAAAGACCTATAAAACTAAGAGTAGAAGGAGACTTAATTCCTTCAAAAATCCCACAGTGGTCATCATAGTTAATTGTAAAGATTGAATACTTTTCTACTAATATCAGGAACAATTCAGGAGTTTCTGCTTTCACCTATTCTATTCAACATTGTCCTGGAGGTTCTTCTCAGTATGATTAGGCAAGGTAGAGAAATAAAAAGCATCCAGACCGTAAAGAAAGAAGTAGCACTATTTATATTTGTAGATGACATAATCTTCTCTCCCTCTCTCTATATATATATTTATAAAACACTAAAAAGTTTTAAAGGTAATAAAAAAATTTAAGAACATCTGTATACAAAATCAACTATATTTTTATAAATTAGTGCTGAAAAATCCAAAAATTAAATCAAGAATACTATTGTATTTACAACAGCATCAAAATAAAAAAAATTAAAAATAAATTTAACACAATAAATGTGAGACTTTACTCCAGAAACTGTAAAACATTGTTGAAAGAACTTAAAGGAGCTCTAAATAAATAAAAGTATATCATTTGATCTTAGATCATAAGTTTTAATATTATTAAGATGACAATATTCCTCAAATTGATCTACAGAATCAACACAGTTATCTATCATAGCCTCAGCTGATATTTTTGCAGGAATTGACAAAATAATCCTTAAATTCATATTGAAATTCAAGAGATCAAGAATAGTCAAAACAATTTTAAAGCAGAAGAACAAATCTGGAGGACTCATGCCTCTCATTTTCAAAATGTACAGCTACAATAATCAAAACAGTGTGGCACTGGCTTACAGTACTGGCATCAGAATAGACCAATCAATAGACTAGAACTAAGAGTCCAGAAATCAACCTTCATGTATATTGTTAATTTATCTTTGACAACAGTTCCAAAACAATTAAATAGGGGTTGGAATATTCTTCTTAACAAATGATACTGTAATAATTGGATGTCCACCTCAAACTATATATAAAAACTTATCTAAAAATGTATCCAAGACCTAATTATGAGATGAAACTCTTATAAGAAAACAGGTGTATATTTTTGTTATCTTCAATTAGACAATGCTTTCTTAGATATGAAAAGCACAAACAATGAAATAAAAATTGATAAAACACACTTCTTTAAAATTAAAACTTTTGCACTTCAAAGGGTTCCATTAAATTTAAAAAATGGGCAAATTATCTGAACAGCCATTTCTAAAAAGAAGACAAACAAATGGCCAACATGTATACTAAAAAATATTCAACATCACTAATTATCAAAGAAAGGCAAATTAAAAAATCATCTCACCTCAGTTAGGATGACCATTACCACAAAGACAAAAAAATAACATATGCCAGCAATGATGTTGAGAAATAGAACTCTTATACATGGTTGATAAGAATGTACATAACCACTATGGAGAACCGTATGGAGTTTTCTCAAAAATCTACAGCTACAATTATTATGCGATCCAGCAATCCCACTACTGGAAATTTATCCAATGTAAAGGAAATCATTATACTGGAGAAATATCTGCATCCCCATGTTAATCGCTCCACTAGTCATAATACCAAAGATATGGAATCAACCTAGGTGCCCAACAACAGATGAATAGATACAGAGAAGTTATATATATATATATATATATAATATATATCACATACATATTCTATATATACTATATATATTCCATATTGTGTGTGTGTGTGTGTAATACTAGTTAGCCATAGAAAAAGAAAAAAATCCTGTCATTTGCAGCAACATAGATAAGTCTAGAGGACATTATGTTAAGTGAAATAAGCCAGGAACAGAAAGTTAAACACTTTATGCTCTCTTCCAATGTGTAATCTAAGAAAAGTTGATCTGATAGAAGTTAAAAGTAGAACAAAGGATACTATATGCTGAAAAGAGTAAGGGAATTGGAGGAATAGGAAAAGATTTGTTAAAGGATATAAAATTACAGCTAGGTAAGAGGAATACATTCTAGTATTCCTCTAGAAGTATCAGTAGTATACTACTATAGGATGACCATTTGATAATATAGTATACAGTTTCAAATAGCTAGAATAATAATATTAAATGTTTCCAATACAAAGAAATGATAGATATTTGAACTGATGGATGCTAGTTACATGGACCTGATCACTGTACATTATAAGTATCAAAACATCACTATGTACTCCACAAATATGTACAATTATTACTTGTCAATTAAAAATTAATTAAATAATTGTTTTTAAAAAAAAAAATGAAAAGCAATCATGAAATGGAAGAAAATATTAGCAAATCATATAATCTTAGGAGCTAATATATAATTGACGCAAAAATAATGGCTCTGCATTGTCAAAAATTCACATATAACCATGAATTTTTAACCCAAAACTTAACTACAAATACTGTACTATTGACTGGTAGCCTTGCTGAGAATATAAATTGTCAATTAACATATATTTTGTATGTTGTATGTATTTCATACTATATTATTACAAGAAAGTAAGCCAGATAAAAGAAAATGTTATTAAGACAAGCAGAAGTTAAAATATATTTAATATTTATTAAGTTGAAGTGCATCATCATAAAGGCCTTCACTTCCATTATCTCCACCTTGAGTAGTTGGAAGAGAAGAAGGAAGAAGAGGAGGAGGTGGAGGAGGAGGAGGGAGAAGGAAGCGGAGAAGGAGGAGGGAGCAGGAAGAAGAGGTCATCTTTCTGTCTCAGGGGTGGCAAAGATGAATGGAAATCTGTGTATAAGTGGACTCTCATAGTTTAAATACATATTGCTCAGGAGTGAACTGTATAAAGAACTCAGTGATGGAAAGAAAAATAGCTCAATTAAAAATGAGGAAAAGATCTATATTAAAAAAGATATACAAATGGCTAATAAACACATGAATGTTCATATCAATTTCATTCGTAAGAGATTTGTAAGCAGAAACAAGCCAAATGTAAATTAATTGTGGTTTTTTTGTGTTTTTTTTTTTTAGTTTTGGTAATCAAACATGTTTATTACTTCAGACATTTGACAGTGCTTTCAAAGGAATCACCTTACTATAATTGTTCTCATTCTTAGACATATGTCTTTTCTTTTTTATATATATACATTTTTTTTATTTTAAAATTGTGGAGTACAGTTAAGGGTTACGTATACAAATATGCATTGTGCAGCTACCCTTGTTGATGAGGTGTGCCCCCCCATCTCCAGACAGATATTGACTACCATTAATCCCACCTCCCTTTCCCTCCCTGCCCCCCCATAGTTTCCCACCACTGTCAATCCTTTTCTTATAGTATTACAATAGATGTTCAAGGTCCACTTATAAGTGAGAACATGTGATACTCAGATCTTTGTTTCTGTGAGAGATCACTCAGTATTATAAAATCTAATTCCATCCAGGTTGCTGTGTAAATTCATGATTTTATTCATTTTTATAGCTGCAAAATATTCCATTGTGTATATGTACAACATTTTTTAAATCCAGACCTCTTTTGATGGACAGCATGGTTGGTTCCATGATCTTGCTATTGTGAACACTGCTGCAATAAACATACGTGTGCAGGTATCTTTTTTATAGAGTGATTTGACTTCTTCAGGGTATATTCCCAGTAGGGAGATTGCAGGGTCATATGGAAGGTTGGTTTTTAGAGCTTTTAGAAATCACCACACTGATTTCCACAGAGGCTGCACTAGTTTACACTCCCACAAACAGTGTAGATGTATTCTCTTTTCACCACATCCTCACCAGCATCTGTTATTTTTTGAGTTATTGATGATGGCCATTCTGACTGGAGTTAGGTGATATCTCAGTGTAGTTTTAATTTGCATATCCTTGATGACTAGCAAGGTTGAACATTTCTTCATGTATCTGTTGGCCACTCATATGTTTTCTTTTGAGAAGTGTCTGTTCATAACTTTTGCCCACTTTGTAATGGGGTTGTGTTTTTTTTTTTTTTTTCTTTTCAGCACGTTTGAGTTCCTTGTAGATCCTAGATGTTAGGCCTTTGTCAGACCTGGAGTTGGCAAATACTTTTTCTCAGTCTGTGGGCTGTCTCTCTGCTCTCTTGATGGTTTCTTCAGCTTTGCAGAAGCTTGTCAGTTTAATGAGGTCCCATTTGTCTATCTTATCTCTCTTATGGCCCGTGCATTTCGGGTTTTTCTCAGGAATTGAATGCCAGTTCCAACTTCCATAAGGCTGTGTCCTGCATTTTCTAAGGTTCTTATGGTTTAAGGTTTTACATTTAAGTCTCTGATCCATTTAGAGTTAATTTTTGTGTATGGGGACAGATAGGGGTCTTGTTTGAATCTTGTGCATGTGATCAGCCAGTTTTCCCAGCACTTTACTGAATAGGTTCTCCTCTCCCCCCCGTGGTGGGTGGTGGAGGCTTTGTTGAAGATGAGTTGGTTGAGAAATTGAGGTTTTGCTTCTGGAATCTCAATTCTATTCCATTGGTCTATATGCCTGTTCTTGTACCGGTGTCAGGTTGTTTTGATTATTGTAACTTTACAGTAAAGTTTAAAGTCTGGTAGTATGATACTTCCTGCTTTATTTTTTATTTTTTGCTGAGGATTGTTCTGGCTATTCTTGGTTGTTTGTTTTTCCATATGAATTCCTGTATTGTTTTTTCTAGATCTGAGAAGTATGTTGCTGGTAATTTGATGGGTATTACATTAAATCTGTAGATTGCCTTAGGTAAGATGGACATCTTCACAGTGTTGATTCTTCCAATCCATGAGCATGGGATGTTTTTCCCACTTGTTAGTGTCATCTTTGATTTCTTTGAGCAGTGTTTTGTAGTTTTCATTGTAAAGGTCTTTCATGTCTCTAGGTAGGAACATGCCAAGGTATTTCATTTTTTTGTGACTATTGTGAATGGGATTGTGCTTTTTATTTGGGTTTCTGTTTGTTTATTATTGGTGTAAAGAAACGTTATTATCTTTTGCACATTTATTTCATTCCCTGAGATTTTGCCAAAGTCCTTTATCAGTGTAAGGAGGTTTTTGACAGATTCTCTTGGGTTTTCAAGGTATACAATCATGTCATCTACAAGGAGAGATAACTTGACTTTCTCTTTTCCTATTTGGATACCCCTGATCACTTTCTCTTTTCTGATTATTCTAGCCAGGTCTTCCAATATTATATTGAACAGGAGGGGTGAGAGTGAGCATCCTTGTCTTGTTCTAGTTTTCAGGGAAAATGGTTCCAATTTTTGTCTGTTTAGGGTCTGCTAGCAGTGGATTTCTCATAGATGGCTTTTACTATTTTGAGGTATGTTCCATGTATGCCTAGATGTTTGAGGATTTTTATCAAGAAGCGGTGCTGGATTTTGTCAAAAGCTTTTTCTGCATCTAATGATATAATCATGTGGTTTTGTTTTGATGTCTGTTGATGTATTTAATTACATTTATGGCCTTATGAATGTTGAACCAGCCTTGCACCCCAGGGATGAAGCGTACTTGGTCATAATGGATGATTTTTGAGATGTGTTGTTGAATCCAGTTTGCTAGGATCTTGTTGAGAATTTTAGCATCTATGTTCATCAAAGATATTGGCCTGTAGTTCTCTTTGTTTGTTGGGTCTTTACCTGGCTTGGGTATCAATGTGATGTTAGCTTCATAAAATGATTTTGGGAGAGTGCCATCTATCTCAATCACCTGGAATACTTTCAGTAGGATTGGTATCAGCTCCTCCTGAAATGTCTTATAGATTCTGCTTGGAAAGCCATCTTGTCCAGGGCTTTTTTTTTTGTAGGTAGTTTTCTTATTACATAATCAATTTCCTTGATTGTTATTGGTCTATTTAGGGTCTCGATTTCTTCTTGTTTCAACCTAGGCAAGTTGTGTGTGATGTCAGAAAGTCCTCCATTTCCTTAAGGTTTTCAAGTTTGTTTCCATACAAGTGTACATAGTAGTCTCTAATGATCTTTTCTATTTCTTCAGGGTCAGAAATGACTTCATCTTTTGTGTTTCTGATTGTGTTTATTTGGGTTTTTTCTCTCTTTTTCTGGGTCAGTCTAGCTAGAGGACCATCAATCTTGTTTATCCTTTCAAAGAATCAGCTTTCTGTTTCATTGATTTTTTTTTCTTTTTTTTGAGTTGGAGACTCACTCTGTCGCCCAGACTGGAGTCTCACTCTGTCGCCTCGACCTGCTGGGCTCCGGTGATCCTTCCGAGTAGCCGGAATTACAGGCGCGTGCTACCACACCCGGCTGATTTTTTGTTTTATTGTAGAGATGAGGTCTCACTGCCCAGGCGGGTCTCGAACCTGCGGGCTCAGGCCATCCACTCACCTCAGCCTCCCAAAGGCACGGGATTACAGGCTGAGCCACCAAGCACGGCTTGTTTCATTGATTTTTTTTTATTATCTTTTTGTCTTCTATGTCCCGTATTTGGGTTTTTATTTTGGTGATCTGGATTCTTCTGCTGAAATTAGGGTTTCGGTGGTCTTGCTCTTCCAGCTTCCTTAGATGACTTGTTAGGCTGTTAATTGTGATCCTTCCATTTTCCTCATGTGTGTTTGTAGAGATATGAATTTCCCTCTTCCTACAACTTTCATGGCATCCCAGAGATTTTGGTAAGTTGTTTCTTCATTTTCATTTGTTTCCAGGTATCTTTTAATCTCTGTTTTGATTTCATCATTGACCCAGGAGTTGTTTAGCATCATGCTATTTAGTGTCCTTGTCTTTGTGGGTTTGGGGGGAACCTTGTTGGTGTTGATGTTTATTTTTATTCCACTGTGATCTGAGAAGGTGCATGGCAAAATTTTGATCTTTTGAAATTTGTTTATGCTTGATTTATGTCCAAGTATGTGGTCGATCTTAGAGTACATTCCATGCAGTGATGAGTAGAATGTATATTCTGTGGTCATCGGGTGGAGTGTTCTGTAGGTGTCAATAAGTCCATTTCTCAAGAGTCACATTGAGGTTTTGGATCTCGTTGCTGATTTTTTGTCCTGATGTCCTGTCTAGGGTTGTGAATAGGGTATTAAATTTCCCAGCTATGGTTGTGTTAGAGTCAATATCTTTTTTGAGTTTACCTAGAAGTTGCTTTATGAAAGTTGGCACTCCTATGTTGGGTGCATATATGTTTACGATGGATATTTCTTGTTGATGAATTGAACCTTTTATCATTATGTAGTGGCCTTCTGTATCTTTTTAAATTTTTGATAGCTTAAAGAGTATTTTGTCTGAGATTAAGATTGTGACTCCTCCTTTCTTTTGTGTTCCATTAGCCTGAAAATTTGTTTCCCATGCTCTTACCTTGAGTCTGTGAGTGTCCTTTCTAGTGAGATGAGTCTCTTGAAGGCAATATTTTGTTGCCTGGTGATTTTTTTTTTCGAGTTGGAGCTTCACTCTGTCACCCAGACTGGAGTGAAGTGGCATGCTCCCAGCCACCGTAGCCTCAACCTGCTGGGCTCCGGCAATCCTTCCACCTCAGCCTTCCAAGTAGCTGGAACTACAGGTGCGTGCTCCCACTCCTGGCTAATTTTTTGATTTTATTGTAGAGTTGAGGTCCCGCCAAGTCAAACCCATGGGCTCAGGAAATCCACTCACCTCAGCCTCCCAAAGCACGGGATTACAGGCTGAGCCACCAAGCCCAGCTGCCTGGTGATATTTTCTCAATTTTTCCATTCTATATCTTTTCAGTGGTGCATTTATTCCATTCACATTCAGACTAATCATTGAAATGTGAAATTTAATCCCTATTATAAGGTTCTTATAGTGTTGTTGTTGTTGTTCCTGTGTGCTTGTTGTCTTTCTTTTGGTTTTGGGGTTGGTTTATGTGTGTTTTTAATCTTTTTCCTGTACTCTTGTGAAGAACGTTGTTGTTCTTTTTTCCTTTTCTTCTGTCTTTAATATTTTCTTAAGTGTTTCTTGTAGTAGTGGTCTGGTGGCAGCATGAGTTCTTAGGGATTGGATATCTGGGAAAGATTTTAATTCTCCCTCACTGATGAAGCTTAGCTTGGCTTGGTAGGTTATTCTTGATTGAAATTATTTATCATTTAGACCTTTGAAGATAGGGCTCCAAGCTCTCCCAGCCTGAAGGGTTTCTGTAGATAAATCTGCTGCTATTCTAATTGGTCTTCCATGGTGGGTAATCTGACCTTTTTCTCTTGCTGCCTTTAGGATTCTTTCTTTTATACCTACTTTGTTTAGGTGATTTATTACGTGTCTGGGAGTTGGTCTTCTCATTTGTTGTCTTGTAGGGTTCTCTGAATCTTTTGTGTTTGAATTTTCACATCACTGATGAGGGAAGTTTTATTGAATAATCTCATGGAATGTTTGTTCCAGGGTGGTCTCTGTCTCTCTTTCCACCTCAGGAAGTCCAATTACTCTTAGGTTTGGTCTCTTGAAGTAATCACTCATTTCTTGAAGGTTTTGTTTTGTTTTTTAAGCTTTTTTCTATGTTTTTGACAGTTTGGGTTAGTTCTATATTTTGGTCCTCAAGTTCTGAGGTTCTTTCTTCTGCTTGGCTAATTCTGCTTTCCATGTTTATCAGTTTGTTATTTATTTCATTCACAGTATTCTTACTACTGTTATCTCAGTTATCATCTCCTTCCTAGTTTCCTCTTGTCTCTCCACAATTCTTTTTAAGCTCTCCATTAATGTCTTGATATTTGGGTTTGTAGTTTGAGACCAGTCATTCTGGGGGCTCTTCATTGTTTGCATTCTGAAGTCAGTTTTCTCAGTGTCTGGCCTCCCAGGGGTCTGTGAGAGGCCCATATTCTTTTTTTGGTTTTTCTTCATTTGTGTAGATTTTTCTCTCCCCCTTTCCCTCCCCTTCTTTAATTCTGTTTTTCAGGGAAGGTGGGGTCGCTTTTACTTCTTTTTTGTTCAATCTCCTGTTCTTCCTTATGAGTGTCCTCTGGCTTTGTTCACTTTTAAGGCTGGACTGTGGGTTGGGGCTGTACTTTTTTGCAGTTTTGAGATGTAATTGAGGTGGAAGCTATGATTCAGAATCTATCTGCAGATTCCAGTATCCACCAACAGGTGTATGGGCACACTGGAACCTAATTCCCACTGCCTTACAAGTTTTCCATGCAGTGGGGTTTAGGTTTGCTCCCTGGAACCAAAGGAGGTAAGAAAAAGGAAAATAATGGAAGAAGAGGGGTCAAGAGGAAGTTGGAGAGAGAGAAGTGTAAGAGGAAAAACAGACATACAATCCAACTAATGAATGAAAAGAGACACAAGGCCAGAAAAGAGTAAAAAACAATGTTTCCTAAAGCATACCCATAATCATACAAAGACAGTCCAATAAAATCATGTCTTTTGATGTGCTTTTCCCCAACACAAACAAGTAGTCTAACTCAAAAAACAAACAAAAGTGAACAAAACAAACAGTCAAAACAATAAAATCAAAATAAGAAACCAGACTAGCTCTGGAATCTTTCCTGAGTGTCTAAAGTCTCTTCAGCTTTGATCTCTAGCCTCTCCCCCTTTGCTCTCATTGCAGGCAGACTGATTTACTCATAGCTTGGGTTGGTTCCCTTGGCTTGCTGCCTGAGAGGTCTGCCACAGGACTGAGGTGTCTGTGTCTGACTCAGTGTAGGGGAGGGCCTTCTGTCTCCTGTTTGGCAAGTTTACCTTAGAGACCAAGGCATTGACTGCTCATAGATGGGAGGGGCAATACAAATCTCTGCCTGGAAAATGGCTGCAGTGGGCAGCTCCTCTTTCACTGATCTTTTCTCTCCATGCGTCCTGGTCTGTGGATGATCCACTATGACAGGCTATGGTGGTGTGTGTCCAGTGTCAGGCACTGGGAATCAGCGATATAGCTGGGTGCTGCATGTGGTGTGCTGCCGCAGCTTAGGGTGGAGGACGGAGCCGGGAATTCCTGGGCCGGAGCCAAGCGCCAAGAGCAGCTGTTCAGCACCTGGTAGCAAACAGCAGTAATCCCTTGCAGAGGCCGTAGTGCAATGGAGGCTGTTTGTTGTGTGAAACTGGCTATAGCAGCCACCCCTGAGTTGTTGTCAGCAGCTGTGGGGGTGCTTGGAACTGCCTTTGGGAGCCACATTTTGTGGAGATTGTCACAGTTCAGCTTGTCCCATCACCATCTTGCCTCAGCTGTAAATTAATTGTTTAATGGATAGATGAAATGTGGTATAACCCTTCCATTCCAAATGGAACATTATTTGTTAATAAAAAGAAATGAAGTTTTAATATACTCTATAATAAAGATGTACCTTGAAAACATCATGTAAAATAAAATAATACAGCAACAATGGATCATATGTTAGTAGTTGACTAGGGCTGGTGGGATTGAGGGGCCATTGGGAGTGACTGCTAATGGGTAAGATACACCCATTAGCACCCACTGGGGGATGATAAAAATGGTATAAAATTTACTGTGGGCAATGTTTGCACAACTCTGCATGTTGGGGAAAAAACATTGAATTTTAAGTTTCCAGTGATGAATTTCATGGCCTGTGAATTTTATCTGCAATAGATTGAATGTTTGTGTCTCTACAGAATTCATATGTTGAAATTCTAATCCTCAAAGTGACGGCATTAGGAGGTGGTACATTAGGTAGGTGATCAGGTCATGAAGGTAGAGTCTTCATAAATGGAATTAGTGCCTACTTATTAAAGAGTCCCCAAGGAGATTCCTCATTCCTTCTACCATGTGAGGATGCAAGAAGAACACAGTCTGCCACCTGGGGGAAGACCCTCACCAGACACTGAATCTGCTGATACTTTGATCTTGGACTTCTCAGCCTCCAGAAATGTGAGAAAAAAATTTATGTTATTTTTAAGACACCCATTTTATGGTACTATGTTACAGTAAATAAGAAAAAAAAAATAACTACATTAGAATAAATCAACTAAAGACTAGTTGCTTTAGGGAAAAAAAAGAGCCAATAAATATTTTTAAAGGTTTTCAGTATGATTTTTTCATCACAGGAATGTATTAAACCACAACCTGCTATCATTTAAATTCCTTCTTAAAATGGATTAACGATAGAGACAGGAAGAGCGACTGAACATATTAAACATTGCTGAGATATTGAGGGATTTAACTTATCCATCTTGCTTGTGGCAGTGTAGATTGGTGCAAATGCTGTGAAAGATACATCAGTGGTATTCAACAAAAAAATATTCATTTTCTGGAAATTCACACCCCAGAATTTTTCTCCTACATATTCACCCAAGAGAAACATGCACATGTGCTCGCCAAAATACATATACAAATATGTCTATAGAGCTAGCTTCTAATCAAATCTTGACTGACAGTAGCATGGTTAAGTGTAGAATGCCATATCTCCAGAGTGGGATACTGTGTATCAATGAGAATATGAGTACTTCAACAACCTGGAACAACATGGGTAAATCTCACAAACATAAACTTGAATGGCATAATTATGGCACAAAAAGCACACACTCAGAAAATGAAGGTAATCCATGGTGTTAAAAGTTCAGATAGCAGGTGCCTTTGGGGAGTAGATGAAGAAGGGACTCACAGGGGCTTCTGGCCTTTGCTGAAACTTGTCTTATTCTAATCTGGGTTCTAATCACACAGCTGTGCTTATTTGTGAAATTTTACTGAGCTGTGAACATAAAATCTGTGCTGTACTCTCATGATTACAATATATTTTTCTGATGCATGTTATAATTCAACACAATTTCTACAAAATTAATTAACATTAAATATTATATAGTTTAAGCTTATCACTAGTGCCATAAAACTACTTTTTAAAAAATCAGAGAATGCATCTGTTTAGGATGGCATTTATTCTGTGAGGAAAGGGCACAGGATGAATTTAGCAAAGGGTCACTCAGGTTCATTGTCCAATACTGGTAACATTATGAGGTTCAATGTTGAGATCATGGGTGTTGATGTTGCTTTCATGCTTCATAATTTGAGTATGTTTTCACATTTCAATAAAGAGAAGAAGCATAGGAAATGAATAGGAGCCTTCTGTGGAAATCTGGGTGGGGGATGATGGTAGGCTGAAGCTTTGTGATGGTGGTGAATGCTTCAAGATATATTATTTTAAATGAGAATCTACAATAAGTGCTACTTGACAGCATGTGAAGGTGAAGCACATGCTTCTGGTCTGAACAACTGAGTAGATAGTGGTGCTATGAAGGATCCAGTGAAGAAACAGATTTGTAGAGCACATCAAGAACATTGTTTTGAGCATGTGTAAATTGAGGTATGAGTGGGGAGTTAATACTGAAATATCAGGTGAGCAGTTGGATAGATATAAATATGATTCTTAGAGGAGATGTCTGAGTGGGCAAACTGAATTTAGAAGTCATTATCATAAAAAAGGTGTCAGAAAATTCTTGGGATGGATGACAATTCCTAAGAAAAGAATGCATGGACAAGTAAACATAAGAGTCCAAATTTGAGTCCCCAATAAATTTAAGAGGATAATTTGAGTGGACAGGAATAGCTAGTAAGTAAGAGTTAAAAAAAATCATCAATTAGATAGAAAGGCATCCAAGAGAAGGACCTTGTTTCAAGAAATTTCAGCTCTGTAAGAAGAGACAAAAAGGCAAGCAAAATGAAAACATAGAAATCATTATTGAATTTAGAGATACACAATCAAAACCTTACTAAAAAATATCAATGGAGTGGTAGGCAAAGAAGACAGATAGGAATGGATTAAAAGAGTGGATAGGAGAGTGGGGAGGGAGACAGTCCATCTGGCAATTTTTTGTGAAAGTCTTTCTGTGAACAGATGAATATCTTGGTAGCATACAGCACTGTTTTTATTATGAGATTATTTGTGAATGATCTCATATCTGGAATATAATAGGTGTTAAATAAATATTTTTGAGTGAATTAATAAATGAACAGAAATGTCCTTATGCTATTTTTTCCAAAAGTAACTCAAAATACTCTTCCATAAGTCTTAATTTTGTTTTTTTCCAAAATCCCAAACAAAAATGTGAGATGTGTGTTAAAATATGTTCAATAACTTTACATTTCACCAGTGGAAGGCCTAAGATATGCCCAATGTCTTGATTGACAAATGTCTACACTTGAGACAGTAAGGAATATAAATATATTTACATATGAGGGAAGACTCCCCCAAAATGAATTTATTTATTTAAAAATGTGTATCTATTCTTAAGTGTTTAAACTTCAGTCACTTTCAAAGTCTTCTCCATTTGACGCAATACAATTATCAAGATACTTTTTTCCACTATTGAAAAGTTTTTCAGTTCATCGATTTTGATGCCTTTTAGTGCTTCTGCTGTTTTTGGTTCACCTCTTCCACATTGGCAAAGTGTGTCCTTTTGAGGACTTTTCATCCAGGGAAACAAAAAAAAAGTCACTTGGGCTGAGATTGGGTGAACAGAGAGGATGGGACACGGAGGTCATGCCATTTATGGTCAACCACTACAGAACACCCAACATGGCGTATTGTCGCGCTGGAAGGATCAATCACCTGTTTGCTACAACTCAGGATGTTTTTTTCAGCAAATCTTGATGCACAATCACACTAGCTGGTACACTGATGGGTCCCGAGAGCACTTACCTAGGGTGGGAAGCCGGTGCCACATAGTCTGCCCTCCAAAACATAACTTGGCTTATTGGGTGGGAATCTCCTCTCATAAATTAAACCAGTGAACAGTTATTCTATGCTTAATATATGAAAAATTAGTATTAGACATTGTAGATTTCATTTAAAAAATTTAAAACATTTACTATTTTATTCTGCTTACCATACTCACTACAGAATGAAAAACATCCAAACAAAATTATTGAAAATGAATGTATCTCTACAAATTTGAAATACTCTAATAAACATGGTATTGTACTACTATGCTACTAGTAATAGATTTTGAGGTTATATTCATTAAAATATATTTAAGTAGGTCCATCAGTGGTTCACTCAAGTTGTGAATTTGTCTGTAAAATCCGATTACCCTTTGTGCAAAAAGATCAAGGTCTGCAGAGTTCCCTTAACTTTCTTAATTGAGATCTCTGTGGTTATATTATAAATATATATCAACAAAGAGAAAAGTTAGAAATATTCCACAAACCTCCAGGATTTGTTTTATGATAATTAACAATGACATATCAACATTTTATTTGTGGAATCAAATAGAGACAAGTATATTTATATTTAGTTTCTAAGTTTTTATTTTTTTGGTTGTTGTTGTTGAAAATGGAGTATAGTATGCCATAAACTACAACCTAAAAGCTTTAGCTGGGTAAATTTTGGATATCTCTTAAAATGTATACTTTGCCTATCCTTTTCTAAAGTCATGTACAAACGTTATACATGTATAATATGTTGTATTTATTTTTCTGAGAAATGACTTTATTTTAAAAAATCAGAAAACCCAACTAGCCCAAACATAGAAGTATTTAATTTCATTATTCTGCAATTTAACTCAATCATCATTTTAAATTCCCATTTTGTCTTATGACAGAAAACTTTATGGTTCCTTTCAGTTAAAATTGAACTCGGTCATCTCATTTTCCTTCTCCTTGTACCTTCTTGAAGATGTACAGAAGTCCTCAACATCTTAGTCGTACATAAAATTGCTAGGATGAAGCATCAGGTTCAAGCAGAGCCTTTATCTTCTGCTGAAATTTGTCAGATACAACATTGCTTTGTCTTTGATATCCTTGGAGTTGCCAGAGTCACCCTCCAGGTCCACATGAGGCCTTTTGGGTCATCTCAGTTGATCCTTGACATTGTGAGTTCATCAATCCACACCCTGTCCCTTCTAGCCTTTGTTACCTACAGGAAAATGTCAGCAGATATCTTTTACCGTCTGGAGGCCAAGATAAGCGAAAGGAACCTCTCAGACCTTCTCTAACTCTGTGAATATGTGTTAAGTTTGTAAGTACCATGCCTTCCCTAGTGGAAAGAAGGCATTGTGCAGATGGTGTGTTAATTCCTTTGGGATGCTATAACCCACGTGGCTCATGAACAACAGACATTGATTTCTCACAGTCCTGGAGGCTGGGAAATTCAAGATCAAGGTGCCAGCAGATTTGGTCTATTGTGAAGTTCTGGTTTCCGGTTTATAGAAACAGTGCTTGCTCATATTGTCCTCACATGGTGGCAGGGGTGAAGGAGCTCTCTGGGGTCTCTTTTTTTGAGTGCATTAATCCTGTGAGGGCTTTTTATGAGGGATTCACTCTCATGACCTAATTGTATCCCAGAGCTCCCAACTCCTAATACAATCACCTTGGGGTTTAGGATTGCAACATATAAATTTGTGGGGTCCTGCAAATGTTCAGACAACCAGCAAATAAGTCAGATGAATTCAGTAACATATATATTATCTTCTCCCTTTTTAAGTCTATTTATATTTAATATGAATTATATATAATTTTATATGTATATTTATATATATGCATTGTATAGTGAGGAAGAAGTCTGGGCTTTAAGTATATTTACCACTCTCACCTGTGCATACTGTTCCTGATAGGTAATTTTTTGTTTTTCCACTCCTTCCCCACCCCCGTCCCATTTGAGCCTCCAATGTCCCTTTTACCATTCTATATGCCTTTGCAGATCCTCACTTTTAGCTTCACTTATAAGTGAGAACAAGCGGTGTTTGGTTTTCTGTTCCTGAATTAGTTTACTTAGGATGATGTTCTTCAATTCCATCCATGTTGCTGCAAAAAACAGATTTCATTCTTTTTGATGGTAGAACAATTCCGTAGTGTATTTAACCACATTTTCATTATCCACTGATCAGTTGATGGGCATTTAGGTTGATTCCAGTTTTCACAATTACGAATTGTGCTGCGATGAGCATGTGAGTGCAGGTGTCTTTTTTTTATACAACAACTTCCGTTCCTTTGGGTAGATATCTAGTAGTGGGATTTCTGGATCAAATGGTAGATCTACTTTTACTACTTTGAGAAATCTCTATACTGATTTCCATAGAGCTTGTACTAATTTACACTACATTTACAATGCATTAGCATTCCCTTTTCACTACATCTGCACCAGCATGTATTTTTTTTAATAATGATATTCTGACTGGTGTAAGGTGGTATCTCATCATAGTTTTAATTTGCATTTCTCTGATGATAAGTGATGTTGAGTGTTTTTCATATGTTTGTTGGTCATTTGTGTATCTTCTTTTGAGAGATGCCTGTTTTTTCTTTTTTCTTGCTAATTTGTTTCAGTTCTTTGTAGATTCTGGATATCATTCTTTTGTCAAATGTATAGTTTGTGAATATCTTCTCCCATTCTATAGGCTGCCTGTTTACTATGTTGAATATTTCTTTTGCTGTGCAGAAACTTTGTAGTTTAATTGAGTCTCACAACTTATTTTCATTTTTGTTGCATTTGCTTTAAGGTTTTAGTTACATATTATTTGCCTAGACCAATGTCCAGAAAAGTTTTCCCTAGGTTTTCTTCTAGAATTTTTTTGGTTTCAGGTCTGACATTTAAGTCTTTAATCCATCTTGAGTTAATTTTTGTATATGATGAGAGATAGGGATCAAGTTTTATTTTTTCTACATGTAGCTATCCAATTTTCTCAGCAGGGTGAATAGGGTTGAATAGGGTGTTGAATGGGATGCCCTCTTTCCTGTGTACGTTTTTGTCTGCTTTGCCAAAGATCAATTGGTTGTAGGTATTTGAGTATATTTCTGGATTTTTTATTCTGTTCCATTGGTCCACATGTCTGCTCTTGCACCAGTACCATGCAGCTTTGTTAACTCAGCCTTTCAGTATAATTTGCAGACATGAAATATGATGCCCCAAGCTTTGTTTTTTGTTATTTTGTTTTTGATTAGAATTGCTTTGGCTAGTCTGGCTCTTTTTGGTTCCACATAAATTTTAGGATTGTCTTTTCTAATTCTGTGAAAAATGACATTGGTAGTTAATTGGAATTGTGTTGATTCTGTAGATTACTTTGGATAATATGGTGATTTTAACAATGTTGAATTCTTTCAACCCATGAGCATGGAATGTTTTTCTATTGGATTTGGTCCTCTACAATTTATTTCATCTGTGTTCTGTAGTTCTCCTTATAGAGATCTTTCACTTCCTTGGTTACATATATTTCTAGGTATTTTAGCTTTTTGGCTGCCATTGTAAGTGGAACTGAGCTCTTGATTTGATTCGCAGCTTGGTTGCTATTGGTGTATAGCAGTGCTACTGATTTGTGTGTGTTGATTTTGTATCCTGAAACTTTACTGAATACATTTATCAAAAGTAGGAGTCTTTTGGAGAAATCATTAGGATTCTCTAGGTATAAGATCACATCATTGACATACAGAGATAGATTGATTTCTTCTTTTCCAATTTGGATACCCTATATTTCTTTTTATTGCCTGATTGCTCTGGCTAGAACTTTCAGTTATATATTGAATAGAAGTGGTGAAAGTGGGCAGTTTTGTCTTGTTCCAGATCTTAGAGGGAATGTGCTCAACTTTTCTTTGTTCAGGATGACATTGGCTGTGGGTTTGTTGTTACGTGGCTTTTATCATTTTGAGGAATGTTCCCTGTTTGCTTATTTTGCTGAGGGTATTTTATCAAGAAGGGATGCTGGATTTTATCAAATGTTCTTTCTGTATCTATTAAAATGCTCACGTGATTTTTGTTTTTTTATTCGCTAATCTGATGTATCATGTTTATGGACTTGCGTATGTTGAACCACATTTGAATCCCTGGGATAAAACTCACTTGATTGTGGTGGATTATTATTTTTTTTACACACTGTTGAATATGGTTTGCTTATTGTCATGTTGGGGATTTTCACATCTGTGTTCACCAGAAATGTTGGCCTGCAGTATTCTTTTTGTTGTTGTTGTATCTTTGTTGATTCTGGTATCAGGGTGATACTGGCTTTGTGGAATGACCTAGGAAGAGAATTCCTTACTCCTCAATCTTATGGAATAGCTTCAGTAAAATCCGTACCAGTTCTTCTTTGAAAGTCTGGTAGAATTAGCAGAATGGAGAACAAGACACAATTCCAATATCTGCTGCTGTGAGTCCATCATGTCCAGGACCTTTTTTTGTCAAAAGACTTTTAATTACAGTTTCATTCTTGTTATTGGTCTGTTAAAGGTTTATATTTCTTCCTGATTCAAGGCTGAGAGAGTGTATGTTTTCAAAAATTTATGCATTTTTTCTATATTGTCTAGTTTGTTCATAATAATCTTGGGTGATGTTTTGTATTTCCATTGTATAAGTTATAAAGTCTCCATTTTCATTTCTGATTCAGCTAATTCAAATCTGTTCACTTTGTTTCTAAATTAATCCAGCTAGTGGTTCATCAATTCTATCTTTTCAAAGATCCAATTTTCATTTCATTGATTTGTTGCAATTTTTTCATTTCAATTTCATTTAGTACTGCTCTGATCTTTGTCATTTCTTTTCTTCTGCTAGTTTTGAGTTTGGTTTGTGTTTTTTCTAGTTTTTGAGGTATGACATTAGGTTGTCAATATACAATCTTTCAGTCTTATTAATGTAGGTCTTAAGTGCTATAAATGTTCCTCAGAACACAGTTTTGGCTGTGTTTCAGAGGTTTTAATAACTTCTTTCATTGTTTTCATTAGTTTCAAGGAACTTTTTAATTTTTATCTTGATTTCATTATAGACTCAAGGATCAATCAAAAGCAGATTGTTTAACTTCCATGTTTTTGTTTTGTTTGTGAGTTCTTCTTGAAGCTAATTTCTAGTTTTATTCCTCTGTGGCTTGAGAAGTTATTTGATATCATTTTGATTTTTTGCACGTATTGAGATTTGATTTGTGTCGTATCATATGGTCTGTCTTGGAAAATGTTTCATGTGTTCACAATATAAATGTATATTCTGTAGTTTGGGGGTGGAATGTTTTGGAGATGTCTGTTCCACTTGCTCTAGTTCCACTTGCTCTAGGGTCCAGGTAACTCCAATGTTTCTTTGTTGACTTTCTGCCCTAATGATCCGTCTATTGCTGTCACTGGAGTGTTGAAGTCTACCACTATTATTGTTTTGCTATCTCTCTTTCTCTCTTGCTCTTTTTTTTAAGGCATCATAGAATTTGTTTTATAAAGCTGGGAGCTCTGGTGTGAGGTACATATGTATTTAAAATTGTTGTGTCTTCTTGTTGAATTGATCCCTTTATCATTATATAATAGTTTTTTTTTTTTTTTTTTTTTACTTTTAACTGTTGTTAACTTAAAGTCTGCTTTATATGATATGAGAATGGCTACTTCTGCTTGTTTTTGACTTCCATTTGCATGGAATATTTTTTCCTATTCCTTTACCTTGAGTCTATGAGATTGTGCAATAAGTGGGTCTCTTAACGGCAGCAGGTATTTACGTTGTGTCTTTTTATCAATTCTGCCAATCTATATCTATATGATATATCTATATAGTGGGGCATTGAGATAATTTATTTCAGGATAAATAATGATATGCAAGGTATGATTCCATTCATCATGCTGTTATGTGGTGCCTTATTTATTTATTTGTTTGTTTGTTTATATCATGTTGTTGTTCTATAAAGCCTGTGAGCTTTATGATTTCCAGTGCTTTTCTGCAGAAGTATTTTGACCTTTTTCTTTAAGTATCTTGCAGGGTCAGTGTAGTGGTGACAAGTTCCCTCAGTGCTTGTCTGAGAAATACTTAATTTCTTCTTCATTTATGAAATTTAGTTTTGTGGAATACAAAATCCTCGACTGTTATTCTATTTGAGGAGATTGAAGTTGGGACCTCAGTCCCTCTATCTTGTAGGTTTCTTCTGAGGAGTCTGCTATTGGTCTGATAGGTTTATCTTTGTAAAGTATTTGATGCTTTTGTCTCACTGCTCTTAAAATCTTTCTTTCACATTAACTTTGTATAATTGGATGATTATATGCCTTGGGAATGACCTTTTTGTAATGAATCTTCTAGAGCTTCTTTGAACTTCTTGCATCTGGATGTTTAAATCTCTGATTATGCCAGGCAAGTTTTCCTCCATTACTCCCTCAAATAGGTTTTCCAAACTTGTTATTTTCTCTTATTTCACAGAAACATCTATGATTCTTAGGTTTGGATGTTTTACATAAACCTACTTTTCTTTGAAACTTTGTTCTGTTTTCTTGATTCTGTTTTTCCTTATTGCTGTCTCATCAGGCTAATTAAAAAACTTTGTCTTCGCGTTCTAAGATTCCTTCTTCTACTTCTTCTAGTCTATTGTAAAAACTTTCTACTGCTTTTTGAACTTTACTAAATGATTATTTCATTTCCAGAATTTTAGCTTTTGCTTGAGGTAGTGATCTGCTTTTACAATTTTTAATTCATGCCCTAAATTGCTTTTTAAAATTTCTTTGTGATGGTCTTCAGTTGACTCCTCAATCTCATGGAGCAATTTTATAGTCAACCTTTTAAATTCTATCTCTGAAACTTCAATGATTTCATTTTGGTTAGGGTCCATTGCTGAAATGTTAATGTAGTCTTGAGGGCATTGATGAACTCTGGGTTTTTTTTTTTTTTTAATTTCTATTGTCAGAAAATTAAAAAACTATTTAGGTATTAAACTAGAAAAAATAAAAGACAGTTTAAAAAGATAATAATGAAAACTCATGAAAATTTTCATGATATGATATATCAGAACTTGTGAGGTGCAGCTAAAACAGAGCTTTGAGGGACATGTATATCACTAAATGCACATATTAGAAAATAATAAAAGCTAAAGGTAATTATTTAAGGTTATAAGAAAGTAAAGAAGAACCAACTCAACCTATGGAAAGTAGAAGAAAAATCAACAACAAAGAAACCAAAGTCAATAAATTATGATGCAAAAGCAAATTGGAGAAAATCAGAAAGTCAAAAGCTGGTCTGTTGAAAGATTAATTATGAAAGTCTAGTCAAAATGATTCAGAAGATGAGGAAAGCATAAATATTAATATCCAGAATAAATAAGGACACCACTATAAATCCCAAACCCTTAAAAGATAAAAAGATAATGCTATAAACACCATTTGTTACACAAACTGACAAGTTGAGTAAAATGTAAAAATTCCTCAAAAATAGAATTTGCCAAAATGAATGAAGAGTAAATGGAATATAGGAATACTTTTAATCATTAAAAATATTTTTTTCCACAAAGAAACCTCCAAGCCAGCATGGCTTTACAGGGGAATCCTTAAAACTATTTATGAAATTAATAACACTAAGCATTCAAAATCTTTCAGAAGAAAAAAGGGGAACATTTCTCAAGTAGTTTTTTTAAAAAATAAACTCTATCTAAACTTTGTACTTAAAAATTGACAGACATTACATGCAAGGTAAACACAGAGAAATCTCTCTCTTGAATATCGTGCAAATATTTAAACAATCTATCATAATTGAAAATGCAAAAATTCTAAAAGAATGATTAACAAGTTGACCCCAATGATTTATACAAAGGATAATATGTTGTTATCAAGTAAGCTTTGTTTGAATTGTGCAGTGATTTATACATAGTTGGACTATTATAAAATCTCAATAATATTAATTTATGACACTAAAATAAAGGAGAGACTATATCAACACTTCAATATATAAATTAAATTAAAACATTTTAAATAAAATTTCTCAGTAAACATGGATGGAAGTGCACCTTCAAATCTGATCAGGGCTATTAAGCAAAAAACAAAAGAACTTACAGTAAAATCATAAGTGGCAAAATGGTGAAATATTCAAAATATTTCATTTTTCAGGACAAGAATGCCTATTCATAACATTTCTATTCATTATTAGACTGATCCGATACTGTACCAGTACAATAAAACAAGAACAATTGAGAAAGGATATAAGAGTAAAATAAATACATAAAATATTATTTACAAATAATTGTATAGCTAGAAAATTCAAAATAGTCTAAATTTAAAATTAATAAGTAAAGTTAGAAAGGAGATGGGGTACAAAATGAATAATAAATAAAACAAGTTTTATATATGCATATCTGCCACAAACAAATAATAAATTATTAGAAAATGCTACATAAAATACTATTAGGAACCACCAAATGCCAAGAAATAAACTTTAAAAAGATACAAGACTTTTATACTAATAAATGGAAACCATTATTGAGAACAAATAAAGAAGTATAAATAAATGGCTTTTTGCAATGTTGTAGAATTAAAATGTTAATACTGTAAATAAGTCAAGCTCCCAAAATGAATCTATCAATACAATGCTTTCACATTTCTTGCAGTACCTGTGTTTGTGTGTGTGAGTTTTTTAGTGTGCAAGTCAACAAGTTGATTCCAAAGTGAATATGGCCATGCAAATGACTATGAAAAGTGAAGACAGCATTTTGAAGATTAGAGTTGAAGGCCTGTAGTATCACATAATAAGAAGATGCCGAGGTATTTCATTTTTTTGTGGCTATTATGAATGGGATCATGCTTTTTATTTGGAATTCTGTCTGTTTATTGTTGGTGTATAGGAATGTGACTCTGTTTTGCACATTTATTTTATATGCCAAGACTTTGCCAAAGTCTTTTATCAGTACAGGAGGTTTTTGACAGATTCTTTTGGGTTTTCAAGGTATGGAATCATGTCATCCACTAAGAGAGATAACTTTCCTATTTGGATACACTTGATTTCCTTCTCTTGTCTAATTGCTCTAGCTAGGACTTTCAACACTATGTTGAAGAGGGAGGGTAAGAGTGGGCAGCCTTGTCTTGTTCTGGTTTTCAGGGGAAATGGTTCCAATTTCTGTTCATTTAGCAATATTTTGGCTGTGTGTTTATCGTAGATGGATCTTACTACTTTGAGGTATTTCTATCTATGCCTAGGTGTTCAAGGGTATTTATCAAGAAGGGATGCTGTATTCTGTTACGTTTTTTCTGAATCTAATGATATAATTATGTGGTTCTTGTTTTTACATCTGTTGATGTATTTAATTATGTTTATGATCTTGCTTTGTGTTGAACCAGCCCTGCATCCTGGGGATGAAACCTGCTTGGTCATGGTGGATGATTTTTGAGATGTGTTGTTGGATCCAGTTTGCTAGAATCTTGTTGAGAATTTTTGCATCTATGTTCATCAAGGATATTAGCTTGTAGTTCTCTTTCTTTGTTGGATCTTTACCCGGTTTAGGTATCAATGTGATGTTAGCTTCACAAAATGATTTGAGGAGAGTTCCGCCTTTCTTGATTGCCTGGAATACTTTCAATAAGATTATTATCAGCTCCTCCTTTTATGTTTTATAGAATTTTGCTGGAAAGCTGTGTGTCCAGGGCTTTTTCTGTAGGTAGTTTTCTCATAATGAAGTCAATTTCCTGGGTTGTTATTAGTCTATTTAAGGTAACCAAAGAAGTAAAAGACCTGTACAGTAAAAACTACAAAACAGCCGGGCTCAGTGGCTCAGCCTGTAATCCTGTGCCTTTGGGAGGCTGAGGTGAGTGGATTGCCTGAGCCCAAAGGTTTGAGACCCGCCTGGGCAACTTGGTGAGACCTCATCTCTACAATAAATCAAAATGAGCCGGGCGTGGTAGCGCGCACCTGTAGTTCCAGTTACTTGGAAGGCTGAGGTGGAAGGATTGCCGGAGCCCAGTGGGTCAAGGCTGCGGTGGCCAGGAGTGGCCACTGCACTCCAGTCTGGGTGACAGAGTGAGACTCCAACTCAAAAATAAATAAATAAATAAAACAACAACTACAAAACACTGCTAAAAGAAATCAAAGAAGACACAAACAAATGGAAAAACATTCCATGCTCATGAATTGGAAGAATTGACATTGTTAAAATGTCCCTCCTACCAAAGGAAATCTACAGATTTAACACAATACCCACTAAATTCCCAACATCATTCTTCTCAGACCTGGAAATGACAATACAGAAATTCATAAGGAATCATAAAAGATCACGAATAGCCAAAACAACTCTTAGCAAAAGAAATAAAGTGAGAAGTATCAGACTTCCACACTTCAAACTCAACCATAAAGCTACAATAATCAAAACCTCTTGGTATTGATATTGATAGAAGTGCAGGCATATGGACCAATGGAACAGGACAGAGATTCTGGAAGCAAAACCTCAATTTTTCAATCAATTCATCTTCAGTGAAGCTTCCACCAACAACCACTGGGGAGAGGAGAACGCATTCAGTAAATGGGAAAACTGGCTGACCACATGCAGGAGACTCAGAAACAGGACCCCTAGCTATCACCATACACAAAAATCAACTCTAAATGGATCAAATATCTAAATGCAAAACCTCAAACTATAAGAATCTCAGAAGAAAACATATGAAACACTCTTACAGAAATTGGAATAGGCAACCACTTCCTGATCAACTCTCCTAAAGCGAATGTCATAAAGATAAGGTAGACAAATGGGTCTTCATCACACTGAAAACCTTGGGAGACAGCCCACAGAATGGGAGAAAATATTTGCCAACTGTAAATCTGACAAAGGTTTAACGTCCAGGATCTACAAGGAACTCAAACATGCCAAAAGGAAAAAAAAATCTTATTTAAAAATGGACTGCTCATATGTCTTCTCAGAAGAAGACATACGAGCAGCCAACAAATACATGAAAAAATGCTCAGCCTCACTAGTCATCAAAGAAATGCAAATTAAAACCACGCTGAGATACTCCAGTCAGGATACCTAACTCCAGTCAGGATGGCCAAAACAACAGATGCTGGAGAGGATATGGGGAAAAGGGAACACTTCTACACTGTTGGTGGGAGTGTAAACTAGTACAACTCCTGTGTAAAACAGTGTGGCAATTTCTAAAATATCTAAAAATCAACCCTTCATAGGACCCAGCAATCCTCTTTCTGAGACTATACCCAGAGAAACTCAAATCATTCTATAAAGAAGATACCTGCATACGCATGTTTATTGCAGCATTATTCAAAATAGCAAAAACATGGAACCAATCGTGCTGCCCACCAAAAGTGGACTAGATAAAGAAAATGTGATACATTTACACGATGGAATATTATGCAGTCATAAAGAAAAATAAAATTATGAACTTCACAACAACTTGGATGGAATTAGAGTCTATAATACTCAGTGACTTATCACAGAAACAAAAATCTGAGTACTACATGAGTGCACTCATGAGTGGATCCTGAACATTTATCATAATACCATAAGAAAGGGATTAACAGTAGTAGGACACTGCCAGGGGATGGGGAATAACATCAATAAGAGTACCAAACTTCACCTGTATGATGACCACTTATGTACCTAACCCTGAATTGTACCCATGTAATTAAAAAATTAAAACAAAAAAATCTAATATATATATATATTTACACATATATATATATATACATATTATATAATAGAATGTATAACAAAAATATAAATTATCACAATGTGCAAGTGGGGAAAAATGGATCATATAAACAGTAGAACTGAGTCTAGAAGTAGACTCATGCATATATATACTCCTACCTAATGATGAAGACAATACTTACTATAGGGCCTTTTCAGTAAGTGGTGCTGGGATTCATGAATTTTCTGTATGTCAAAAACAACCTACATTCTTATTTTAAACTATACACAAAAATTAACTTCTGATATATTGTAGGTCTACATGTGACAGACAAACCACAAAGATTTAGAACATATCTTCATGACCTTAAACTAGGCAAATAGTTTACATAGAATAAAAAAGCACTGATTAGAAAAAATAAATTGCACTGATTAGAAAAAATAAATTGGACCATATTAAAACTAAGAACTTTGTCAAAAAATATCATTTAAAGAAAATGATGAAACAATATCAAAAAGGGGAAAATGTTGTATTTATAGACATATATATATCTATATATAGAGAGAGATAGTCTCTCTCTCTCTCTCTCTCTCTCTCTTATATATATATATATATCTGAAGGAGATATATAATTTCTGAAGAAAGTGCAAAGTATCTATATTCAATACATATTATACCAATATTAAAAAACCAAATTATCCCATAGATAAATGATTAAAGTGCTGAAACAGACACTTTATACACGAAGATATATGAAAATGGCCAATAAACACCTCTAAAGGAAGCAAACAGGTAGTTTAACTTTCAGACTGGAAGAAGAGGTTAGAATGATAAAAATGAATCAATTCTGTAGAAGGTTAAAAAGGAGAAAAAAGTGGATATACATAAATGGTTGAAAAAATGGAAAAATAAAATTGTAATTAAATTAGTTTTAAATAGTTGAAATCTTCAATTTAAAAAGATGAGTATAATAAATCAAAAGTCAATTATGCAATATTTGTGAGAACATAGCTAAAAAATATAGACTTGTTGAAAATAAAGTATATGTAAGGTGTATATCTATCTCTATATGTGAAACACTAAAAGAAAGTCTAGCTGTGTTAGTATCATATTAAAGAGACAAGTATTGTGTGTTAAGAAGTTAATGGGATACTGTAATCATAATTGAATGCTCTATTGTCTATAAAGCTAAAACTAAATATATACTCTAGTATAAAGCTCTACACATGCACAGTAGAATATATGCACAATGCTCTTTATAACAGCATTGCTCATGATAGTAAAACAATGAGAAATAAAATGTCCATCAAAAGTAAAAAAGCTAAATAAATGGAGACATATCTGTACAGTACAGTTCTAGGCCACAATGGATCACAGCTAATTCATATAACACTAATAACACAAACAAAAACTGAGTAAAAAAAGCCATAAAAGAATTCACAGAGTATTACTCTTTCTAAAAGTTCAAAACCAAAAAAAATTCATATTGTCATATGCAAAACTTATAAACTATGCGTAAGTTGAAAATTATAACTTTATGAAAAGGAATATCAATTACCAACAACATCATTCATCATGGAAATACAAATTAAAATCGAAATAAGATAATCAACACACCCATTAAAAATCCAAAATGAGATAAGAAAATTGTGCTACTGAGGAATTGAACTCTCATATACTACTGGTGGGTGTGTAAATTAGTGCAACCTACCAAACTTTGGAAAATATTTTGTTAATATTTACCAAAACAGCATGTATGCACAACTCCACCCCTAGATAAATAACCAACAGAAATATATACATTTGTTCAACCACAGACATATACCATAATATTCATAAAAATATTTCTAATAGCCCTAAACTGGAAACAAACCACATATCCACCAACAATAGAATAAATAAACAAATTCTGGACTAGTCCTGTGGTAGAAGACTATTCATTTTCGAGAATGAAAAATCTGCAAGATTGAACCATACCAAAGAATGCTTGCTTTTGTTGTTCTTGTTCCTGATTTTAATGGGAATGTTCTTAATAGTCTATTATTTTGTATAGAGTTGTCTTTGATTTTGGTAGATACCTTTAAACAAATTAAAGATGCTGTCTTATATCCTGGTTTCTTAAGAGATTTTGTCACAGTGTTGAATTGTACCAAATAGGTTTATAACATTAAGATAATTATGCTGTTTTACTCCACTCATTTTCTGAGATATAATAGATTTTCTAATATTTAACATGAAGTGATTTTTCTAAATTTGGAGTTCCTTTAGTGACCAAACACAATTGCCAACATAATCACAATATCATCTTCTATTAATACACTTTTGTAGTCTACTTGAACATATCTTATTTCATACTTAATATCAATGTTAATAAGTGTTAGTGTCCTAAAGATGACTTTGTTTTATCATAGATACGTTTTGGTTTTAAGGTTTTTAATTCCTTAAGTAACTTGTGAAGTTTCTTGGTTTTCTTATTATCTGGCTCAGTTTACATAGAATATAAATTTCCAAACTTTGAAGTTCTGAATAACGGTCTCAGTCTCAAAAATTTTCAGGCTGTGATAGTGACTCAGCTGATGATAACAATGATGATTCACTTATTCTTTCATTTTCCCATGACTAATAATTTATTCCAGACCAGGTACGGTGTCTCATGCCTGTAATCCCAGAACTTTGGGAGACTGAGGCAGAAGAATTGTTTGAGGCTAGAAGTTCAAGACCAGCCAAGGCAATACAGTGAGACCTCATCTCCCCACACACAAAAAGAAAAAAACAAAAATTAGCAGGATTTGGTGGTGCACACTCATAAAGCTGAGGCTGAAGGATCACTTGGTCAATTTGATCAACTTGATCACAGGAGTTTCAGGCTAGAGTGAGCTGTGATTGTACCACAGCATTCCAGCCTGGGTAACAAAGTGAAGATCGTCTCTAAAAACAAAAATATGAGTTTGAGCAATGTACCTTTTCTTATAAAATTATCCTTCTCTTCTAAATTTGAAAGTTAATTTGTTATTAAGTTGTATATTGTATTTTGTTATAAATATTTTTAAACTCTATTATTATAATTCTAATTTCTTTGGTGGCATTCTTAATATAGTCTAGTTTTAGTATTTCTTAGTTTATCAGCTTTGTAAAATAATTTTCTATTTATAGTTTTTATTTCATTAAATTTATTGTCCTTTAACATATGTTTTGTTTTACTTTGTATTTAATTTATGTTTATGTTTTTATTGAAATATTATCTGTACTTTGTCCTTGTTTATTGAAATAAATGTATAGTTCTGTTGTTTTTAGTCACTAATAGTCTAGTAAATGCAGTTTTAGAGTAAAAACATGTATTTCCATGCTGCCTTCACAGCAACACATAAGTTTTGATTTGCAGTGTATTTATTTCTGAATATTTTATGATTCATATTTTGATTTAATCTAACACATACATCACTTATATACTTAATTTCTAATTTTCTGGTTTTTTATTCTTTTGTGCTTAATTGTATATGTATATAAATACATATTTTTACTTCTTTTATTTATTTATCTATTTTTTGAGTTGGAGTCTCACTCGGTCACCCAGGCTAGAGTGCAGTGGCATGCTTATGGCTACTGCAGACTCGACCTGCTGGGCTCAGACAGTCCTTCTGCCTCGGCTTCCAAGTAGCTGGAGCTATAGTCATGCACCACCATGATCAACGAATTCTTTTTTCTTTTTAATTGTAGAGATGAAGTCTCACCAAGTTGCCCAGGCCAGGTTGGTTTCGAACACCTGGGCTAGGACAATTCTCTCACCTCGGTGTCCCAAAGTGCTGGGATTATAGGCGTGAGCCACCAGCCCAGCCATATTTAATAAGAACATTTTAACATGAGATCTAGTATCTCTACAATTTTTTTTTAAGTTCTATACAGTACTGTTAACTATAAACACAGTACTGTATAGCAGTTTTAGAACTTACCTTGCATAACTGAAAATGGAAGCTCATTGAGTAGCAACTCCTCATTTCCCCTCTCTGCAACCCCTGAAAAACACCATGCCACACTCTCCTACTATGTGTTTGACTATTTTATATATCTCATATAATTTGGGACTTATTAGGGGATTCTGTCTTATTTCACTTAATGTCCTCAAGTTTTATCCATGTTGTCACAAATGAAAGGATGCTCTTCTTCTTTAAGGCTGAATAATATTCCATTGAATGCATATACTACATTTTCTTATCCGTTTATCTGTGGATGGACTTTTTTTAAGTTGTTTCCACATCTAGGATATTGTAAATAATGCTGCAATGAACACAAAAGTGCCAATATCTCCATGAGATCCCAATTTCAATTATTTTGGATAAATACCCAGACATGAAATTACTGAATCACATGGTATTTGTGTTTCTAATTTTGGAGGAAACTTCATATTGTTTTCCACAACAGCTTCACCATTACTCATTCTCATTGACAGTGTACAATGATTTTATTTTCTACACACACTGGCCAACACTTGTTATCTGATTTTTAAAATTTTTCTTTCTTGGTAATAGACTAGCAGGTATGAGATGATAGCTCATTGTGGTTTTCATTTGCATTTCTCTAATGATAGTGATGTTGAACATCTTTTGATATATCTGTTGTCCATTTTTATGCCTTCTTGTCTTTAGAGAAATGCCTATTCAAGTCCTTTGTCCATTTTCAATCAGTTTATTTGTTCTTTTGCTCTTGAGTTGAAGATGTCCCTTATATATTTTGATATAAACCTCTTATCGGATATATGGTTTGCAAGTATCTTTTTCCTATCTCATAGGTTACTTTTTTGTTTTGTGAATTATATCCTTTGTTATGCAAAAAGTTTTAATCTTGATGTAGTCCCACCTGCCTAGTTTTGCTTTTTTGCTTGTTCTTTTGGTGTCACATTCAAGAAAACACTGCCAAGGTCAATATCATAAATTTTCCTTTGTTTTCCTTAGGAGATTTATATATAGTTTCAGGTCATACATTTAAATCTTTAATCCATTTTGAGTTGACCTCTGTGTATGGTATAGGAAACTAATTTAATTTCTTTTGCATGTGGATATCTAGTTTTCCCAACTCAAGGTGATGAAGAGACAATCAATTTCCTATCATGTATTCTTGGCAAACTTGTGGAACATCAGTTGACTGTGCATGTGTGGGCTCATTCCTGGACTCTCTGTTCTGAACCAGTAATCAAAAATCTTCCAACAAAAAGAAACTTCAACACAAAATAGATTCATTGATGAATTGTACCAAATATTTAAAAAAGAAATAAAACCAATTCTTCTCAATCAACTTCAAAAACTGAAGAGAATGGAACACATCCAAGCTTATTTTATGAAGCAAACATAGTATCCTATACCAAAGTCAGACAAAGACACCATAAGAAGAGAAAACTACAAGGCAATATCTCTGGTGACTATAAATGCAAAAATCCTCTGCAAAACATTAGCAAACTGAATTCAACAACATACTAAAAGGACCATTCACCATGACCAAGTAGGATGTATCTGGGATGCAAAGATGGTTCAGAATATAAAAAAAATAAAAGGCACCACAATAATAGAATGAAGAAGAAAAATGACAGTCATCTCAATAAATGCAGAAAAATCTTTTGAAAAATTCAATCCCTTTCATAATAGAATTTTTAACAGACTAGAAATAAAAGAAAGTTACCTTGATATAATAATGGTCACATAAAAAACCCACAGCTAACATCATACTCGATGGAAAATGGAAAGTTTTTCTTAGAAGACATGGAGCAAGGCAAGGATGCCCACTCTCATCACTTTTAATCAACATGGTGCTGTACATTCTAGCCAGAATAATTAGGTAATAATAAATAAAAGACACAAAATAGATAGGAATACATAAAATTATTTCTGTTTGCAATTAGGAAGAAAACTCCAAAAGCTCCTCCCCCCCAAAAAAACCCAACGTTTTGAATAACAAATTTGGATAACAAATTTACAAACTAGTATGTTTTCAAAGACTATGATGTAGGCAGTGAAAACGCTAAAAGGAATTTTTTAAAATTTCATTTATTGTAGCATTAAAAACAATAAAATACTCAGTGACGATCTTAAGATGAAAAACTTGTACTCTAAAAACTTTGAAACGTGAATAAATTAAAGAACACGCAAATAAATAAAAAGACAACAGATGTTTGTGGATTGGAAGACTTAATATTGTTAAAAGTTCCACACTATCCAAAGCAATTTACAGATACCAAGTAATCCCTATCAAAATCCCAATAACATTTTACACAAAAATTGGGGAAAAAATCTTAAAATTATATAGAACCACAAAAGATTTCAAGTAGCTAAAGAAATCTAGGAAAACAACAACAAAAAAACAACAAAGCTTGAGGCATCTAACTTCCTGATTTCAAAACACACTACAGAGCTGCAATAATTAAACAGCATAATATTGGCATAATATTTTCTTTGATACTATAATCAACAAAATTTGACTTATGCATTTTTCTGCCTTTAGGATTTATTGGGAGTTTATTTCCTGCCCTGCTGTCTAAAATGGGCCTTTAAATAATTGTTCAGCTTAATCTATTGATTATGAGTTTGTTCACCAATTGAATTTATTCCAACTTTAACTATAGTCTGTCCTATCTTGATAATGGTTTCAAATTATTTTAAAAATTCTATATATTTTTCAAATTATCATACCTCATTCTTGTTTTAGGAAGTCAATGACTTCCCCTGAGCCTGTGAGGATATTTTTCATCCTGTGATTTCAGGGGCAAGTTTCTGTAGGTGTTGGCTTTTCACTTTCTTTGTGGTGCTATTTTTTATGACATACTTGGCAATCTTGTTTATTTGCTTAGATCATATTGACAACCCTCCATTCCTCTGTCTGTGGAGTGTGTCTTCGCCATCACTGGCGATTCATGACTGAAGACACATTGTAGTGAGGAGGGACGATTTTTGTTAGTTTCAGCTTTTCTAAATGTAGGTGGTCAACATTATTTTTCATAATTTCTTGGAATTTGGAGTGAATGAAGAAGCAGGTAATGTGCTCAGTTTTCATCTTAACCCAATTCTCACCTTTCCCTTTTGTATCTTACAAATCAATAATTGTAAAAACCCTGAGGAAACCAAACAAAGGTCTTATTTTTAGACTTACTAGAAAAAAACTTAAAATTATCTGAGCAGCACAAAATATGCGTCAAAAGATTAGCATTCAAAGGGAAAAAGATATTTTATTTAATTCACAAGTTTTGATGTCTAAGTCAAGCTCAGGTTAAAAAGTAGATCACCCTATCTTTAAGAACTACTAATTATATGAGAGACCAAATTTTATATAGACTCTGAAGCCTCAATCTGGGGTAGCACTGTTAGGTTATGAATAATCACCAAAATGCTTTGATTCAAACACTGTTGCTTAATAAGGTTTTGTCCAAGTATCTTTTTTAAATTGAAACCCATATGGCCAAAGTTGGTATTAGGGAATTCAGTATTAATTCACATAGTTTTAAATATTGTACCGGCTAGAATTTTTTTATAACTGCAACAGGTCAAGGGTGGAAATGTGGTACCAACATTGGTTCTTAACACGTTTTATGTTATTCAATTCATTAATATTGTCTAATTAAATTATCTTAATGAATCCACCAAATATCTAGTTATTTTCTATTAATGTTGCAATATGTCAAAAGAAAGCAACTGTCAAAAGTCTTCTTGTTCAGATAGATACACATGCAGTTTAAAAAGTGATGAAGTAAGGGTACAGGATTAAGTTTAAATGTTGGAATGCTACCTGAAGAAAGTAGGTCCTTATGTGCTTCAGGACCTACAGACCAAAAAGTATTGGATATTGATGAGTAAAGAGTGAACAGATCTTTCAAAATGTAAAAGAAGGTATGGAGAGGAGAAGGGAGAGTAGCCAAGCGTCACTTTTTCAAAGATTAAGAAGCATATGCCTCATGATTCCTTCCAGGACCAGCTGTGGCCCTTATATTTAGTCATCCAAATCATAAAGTGCTGGCAGTAGATGCCTGTGGCTCCCATAACAAAGTTCCATGAACTGGATGATGTAAAACAACAGAAATCAATGGTCTCACAATTCTGGAGACTGCAAAGTCCAAAGTCCAGTGAGCAATAGAGTTGTATTCCCTCTGAAATCTGTGGGGTAGGATCCTTTTTGGTCCCCTCCAGTTTCTGATAGTAGGTGAGAATCCTTGGCGTTCCTTTGCTACATCATCTCTCTAGTCTCTGTCTCCACTGTCACCTTTATGCCTTCTCATGTCCCTCTCTCCTCTTCTTGAGGAACACCAGTCACGTTGAATTAGAGACTAACTCCACTTCAGTATGATCTCAACTAATGACATCTGCAACAATTCCCTTTTCAAATCAGGTGACAGTGTCAGGTACTAGGGGTTAGGAGTTATCATATCTTTTTGTTGGGCGAGAAGGAGCTCAACTCAACTCATAATATGTTCTGATGACTTGATGTAAGAGCCAGGATCATTTTATGTCCTTTTACCTAACCCTTCTAAGTCAGCATTTCCTCTTAAATATAAAAACCTATTTTGGAGCCGGGCTCGATGGCTCAGCCTGTAATCCTGCGCCTTTGGGAGGCTGAGGTGAGTGGATTGCCTGAGCCCGTGGGTTCGAGACCCGCCTGGGCAGCGAGACCTCATCTCTACAATAAATCAAAAAATCAGCTGGGCTATGGTAGCGCCTGCCTGTAATTCCAGCTACTTGGAAGGCTGAGGTGGAAGGATCGCCGGAGCCCAGCAGGTCGAGGCTGCGGTGGCCGGGAGCGGCCACTGCACTCCAGTCTGGGTGACAGAGTGAGACTCCAACTCAAAAAAAAAAAAAAACCTATTTTGAATTGCTTCTAAGTTCACTTGTAAATCTGAAATGTCAATTTTCTATTATGAACTTGTTGTGTGCCAAAAGTAAATTCAACAAATATTTCCTGAGAGCCTACAATTTGTAATTCCTTAAAGAATTGGATAAAAAGTTTCAGGTTAGTAGACTTATCTAAATAGCAGAATAATCATATTCCTAACTCAACTTAGTAAAGGCATAAAGGAGACAAAAAAGATACAATTAGCAAATATGGATCTGAGCAAAATGACAAAACGTTATATATTTTAGAAGAAATCTGGCCAAAACAAAAATTAATTATGACATGGAACACTTAGCATTTATTGGTTTTCAATAAATAGTAGATATTATTATTCAAATCAACAAGATAATTTCTTTTGTCTAATGAAAGGCAAGTTGAGAAGAGAGAAAAAAATCAGTGATGGCACAGAAATAGAAAAGTCCTTCAAGAAAACAGTAGCACCAACCATCTTAGGGAAAGGGAAATAGTGCAGATACAAATCTCAACAAAGCACGTTAAAATATGGAAAATCCTGCACTGAGTTAATACATTATCAAAAGCAATAAAATTTAAAGTCTCACCAGTTATGTTTTCAATATGATCATTGAAGTGTAATGATTTCAAATGAGAATGGAAAGGAAATAATTATTAGAATGCTTTTGTGTGAAGAAAAAAATGATCTAAAAACATCAAGGTGGTGCCCTTTTGCCACTTCAATTGCCTTTGCCCTCTGCCACAACTATTCTATAACAAAGATGACAAGTAATTACTGTTGTCATCCTGTGGCTCGTCACTGTGGAAAGTGGCACTGTGTAGGCAAGGTTTGACGGAGAGGATGAGTAGCCGGCAGGTCCTTGCCACCCAGACTGCTCTTGTCGCCTGTTCACAGCCACCTGGCAGCCCCTCAGTGCTCCTACCAACCATTGCTTTGTCTCAGATTCTGCCATCAAAGAAAATCACTGTGTCTGTGCAGACGGCAGACCAGCCTGTACTGTCATCTGTCACCGGATCCTTAGCATGACAGACTTCTTCGAGTGCTGTATGATTTAGTGTATGTTTAAAATCTTTCTCCTGGTCACCTTGCTTGACGCCTCCCTTCTTCATTCAATGGAAAGGAAGTTGTCAAATGGAGAAAGAATTAGTCATGGAGCATGCTAATTGGTTTTCCAAACACTTTAGATCAAGCTTGAGCCAGTCTTAAATCAAACCCAAAGGGCTCATTTTGCTGTTTATAACTAGCATGGTTCATAGCAGTGTCTAATAGACTGAAAGAAAAGTCTATCTCAGCAAAATTTACACTACCCTCTGACACTTCTGACTTCAAGGAATTGTTTTAGCAACTGCTCATGCTCTCTGGTAGCTTTGAGTTACTCCTGTATTGCAGTGTTCAAGCTGGTGAGGTTCCTACAGTGGTCATCCTTGTCAGATGCACGGCCTGAGAAAGCTTTCTCAGGCTCTGTAATTCAAGTAAAACTCAGACCCCGAAGCTGGCCTGTGGAGCCATCTGCCTGTTCACCACTGTGGTGCAGGATGCTAGCTACAATCAGGACATGGTGATTTGGGGAGCCTTCTAAGATTCATAGTCAAAGTGTAGATCTAGCAATTTCTTTCAGATTCGCATACCTGGTCAGAAAACATTAATTTTATTCCCAACACATATGCCAGTGCTCTACTAGATGTTAGAAATATATTGGTGACTGAGGGGGGCGGGTTTGTGGAGAGTTGAGGAAGAGGTCAAGTTTCCACAGGAGAAAAGTGGAGTCTGATCTAAAGGTTGACTCTTAGGGAGAACAGGAGAGAATTGTTGAAGAGAACGTGAGGAAGGAAGTGATTCCTTTGAGGGATTCCAAGTGGTGCGGTGGGATTGAAAGGATTTGGAGAAATGGGAGGAGCAGGGTAGAAAGACGCACTAAAAGGGCATGCAACCAGAGTAGAATCCCTTTTGTTTGGACTTTTCCAAGGTGATTAAAATTGTGGCTGGGAGGTCATTTTAGAAGGTTCCTGCTGGGCTGGGCATGGTGGCTCAAGCCTGTAATCCCAGTGCTTTGAGAGGTCAAGGTGAAAGGATTGCCTGAGCCCAGGGGCTTAACACCAGCCTGAGCAACTTGGTGATATCTGTCTCTACAATAAATCAAAAAGTTAGCCGGGCGTGGTAATGCACACCTGTGGTTCTAGCTACTTGGAAGATTCAGGTGGAAGGTTCGCCTGAGCCCAGCAGGTCAAGGCTGCGGTGGCCATGAGCTTGCTACTGCATTCCAGCCTGGGCTGACAGATTGAGACTCCAACTCAAAAAATAGCAAATAGTACATAATAAATAAATAAATAAATAAGAAAAAAGAAAAATTATAGTCACGGAAGGCTACTGCTATAATGCAGAGTACAGTCACCCTTCATCAGTACACAACAAGCACAATTGAGGCGGTTCTGCTGTGTACACTAAGTATTTTTTCATTTGTATTATATTTGTATTTAATTTATGAATACTTTAACATGTGTTATAACATTTACAAATGTATGGGAAGATGCCTTTAAAACTATTTTTTGCTATTGATATCTAATAGTATTAAATTTTGGTCTAAATGGGTTGTCAATAATTTTAATTGCTTGGAAATTTGTTAGAGCTTTCTGTGTAGTTAAATATTTTCAAGATGCATGCTCTACGTATGCTTAAAAAGATGTGTATTGGGCAACCCCATCGGGTCCCCTCCCACTGTGGGAGTTTTTCTGTCTTCTCAATAAATCCTATGAGATAAATAAATAAATATGTATTATTTCACTGTTGAGTATATATATCCATGGGGTCAATGTCAATCAACTTGTCAATTTTGCACAATTTTTTTTAGTTTGCTAGGTCTTTTCTAAGAATCGAGTCATAAAAATATCTAGCTAAGGTTCTAAATATTTTTCCACTAATCCATGTTTTCAATTTTTCAAAAAATTTTGAGATTATATTGTTAGGAACATTCAAGTTTAAGCTTTCATTTTTATTTTCTTGCTTTTTACAACTATCTTCATATCTAATAGAACGGACTTTGTTTCTTTGATTCTGTTTACTGATGCTAATGATATTGTACTTGTTTTCCTTATTTGCATTTGTTTGGCGTACCTTTTTTCATCTCTTTACTTTTAACATACCTGTTAAATATTTTTCGTGTGTCTCTGATAAAATACATCTATCAAATATTATATTTAAAATGTGTTCTAAATATATTTGTTTAACAGCTAACTTTAAAATATTTATATTTATATTGCTTATTAAGATATTTTGGCTTATTTTTAATATTTTAATATTCTAATTACAATTTTTAAACTTTTCTCCTTAGTTTCTGTTTCACAGAGATTATTTTATTTTTATTTATTTCTTTTAAATTTTACTAGTTTGATAAACATTTTATTCCTAAATTTTTTAGTTATTTTCACTAAGTATTTATTACTATATATATATTTCTATCTTTTTATCAAGGAACAAGAGTACTTTTGAGCTAATTAAACATTCCCTCCATTTTTTCATTTATTAGTACTGTCCAAGAGTGTTTTCATACTTTCAAATATTTATCTACTGTTTTATTACAATTCATTATCTAGTAAAAGAATGAAACTGATCCTTTGTTTTACACCATACATGAGAATCAACTCAAAACAGATTAAAGACTTAAGCATAAGATCTGACACTTCAACTCCTAGAGGAAAACATTCAGAAAAAGCTCCTTGTTATTGACCTTGGTGATAACTGTTTGACTATCAAGCCAAAAGCTCAGATGACAAAAGCAAATATAAAAAAGTAGAACTACTGAAAATTAAAAAGCTTCAGCAAGGCAGGTGAAGTAGTCAACAAAATGAAAAGGCACCCTAAGTATCGGGGAAAACATTTTAAAATTATATATGTGATAAGGGGTTAATATCCAAAATATATGCAAAACTCATCCAATTTAATAGCAACTACAACAGCAAAAAACAAATGATTTGATTAAAAATGAGCAAAGTGCCTGAAAAGACATTTCTCAGAAGAAGACATACAAAAGACCAACAAGCAGAAAAGATGGTTAAAATCACTGATTATCAAAGAAATGAATACTAAAATTACAGTAAGATATGCTTCATACCTTTAACGCTATCGATCATCAAAGATGTAAGGGTAAGTTCTGTTGAGGACATGGAGAAAAAAGAACTCTTGTACACTGTGCACTGTTGATAGCAATGTAAATTGGTGCAACCATTACAAAAACAGTATGAAGTTTCCTCAAAAGATTTAAAAAATAGAGCTACCATATGATCCAGCAATCTCACCACTAAGTAAGTATTCAAAGGAAAGGAAATTAGTATCTGGAAGAGATATCTATATCCTATTGCTTATTACATTATTACTTATAAAAGCTAGAATATAAGGCCAACTTAAGCATCCGTCAAAGAATACATGGATAAAGAAAATGTTAAACATCCCTGTACACACACACACACACAGAGAGAGAGGGAGAGAGAGAGAGAGAGAGAGAGAGAGACAGATGCTATTCAGCCTTTAAAAGGAGTAGACATTACACTGTGATTGGTGCCAACATGGGTGAATTTGGAGAACATTATGTTAAGTGAAATAATCCAGGCACACACAAAAACAAAAATGTCATAATCTCAATTATATGTGGAATCTAAAACAAACAAACAAAAAATTGAATACATAGAAACAGAGAGTAGAACAGTGGCCAGCAAGTGGGGAGGAAGAGGAAATGGGAAGATGTAGGGGAGAGGGTTCACAATAGCAATTAGGTAGGATATATAAGTCTGTAGCTCTAATGCAGAACAGGAGGACTACTGTTTATAACATTGTATTTTATATTAAAAACTTGCTAAGATAGTAAACATTAGGTGCTGTCACCACCAAAAATAAAAGGTAACTCTTTAAAGTCATGCATATGTTAAATTGCCTACTCCTAGTAAGGATTGCTCCATGGATATGCATATTGAAACATCAACTTTTACAGCTAAAATTTAGACAATTAAATAAAAGCATTCATTGTTTAGTTATTTATTTGTTCAACATTGCTCCTTTTGCCCTACTCTCATGGGTCCAAAACCTCCTTTTCATAGTGCATACTTGAGAAGTTATTTTGACTATATTTATCTTAAAAGTCTTTAATGCATTTTTAGTTATGAAAGATACAAAATTTAAAGTAAATAGTAATTTTGCCTTTGTACTTGTATTCAGAAATCTACTTTCTGCTGACAAAGTCGCTATAAAGGCTTTTTGAATAACATCCCTAAAATATATTTCTATATCCTCAATGTTTATAAGTAAAAAATATGTAATGAGAATATATAAAATAGTCTTAGATGCAGTGTGATGGACACTGAGAGGTGTCTTCCCAATCGTCAGCACTGCGAGTGTTGTCAGCAGGCATCCTTTGCTGGCCAGCTCCTGTTAGGGATTAACTATACTGCAGAGAGTCACCTTGGCCAAGGTCAGTCCCTTGGGGAGGGTGGGAGAAGGGAAAGCCTGTCTCATAACTACCTGATGTGGTAGCATGGGAATAGAAAACTTTTTCAGAACAATATGGGTCAACTTCCTATCTCCCCATGGAGCTGGCTGAGGTGGTTGAGGCTTGCACAGCAGCTGGACTTTTACTTCTGACCAATCCTTGTCCCCTCCCTTCCCTTCTACTGGTATTATTCCCCAGATCACTTCAGTAAAACATCGTGCCTTTGAAACTCCTTCTCACAGACTGCTTATTGGGGAACTTGACTCATGAACTTTGGCTCCAGAAATTCTTATGAAACAAGCAATGGGGTGATAAAAGGGGGTTTGGAAGCTGAACTATCTTTTTATGGATGCTAATAAATACCCCAACCCTGGCTGTAGGTAGATCAAAGACCATTTCCAGGAACAAAGTTGAAGTTCATTGCCAAAACCATCCCTTAAGTTGGTATACTGCTGGAAGAGTACACTAGCCAGTGTAAAGTGTCAGGCATTTAACAAATAAGGGAGGAACAGTAACAATCAGAACAGTGGAATTAGGGAGTCATTGCTTTAACTCGATTAATGCTTTGGGTAAAGAGATGCTGAAATTCATTGACAGGAAATTGAGAGGCACATATGAAACACAGAGGGAAGCATATAGAGAGGCTCTTGTTTCTTGGGGGAGAAGGCAGAGGAAGGAGGGGGAAACTGCATTAGGTTATGAATACTGTAACAGATTACCAGCAATTTAGTGGTTTAAGCAATACAAATTATTATTTCACCTACGAGGAGGTTAAAACCGCTTTATTCTTTCTAGAGTCTGTAGGAGTATTCATTCCTTTACCTTATCCAATTTCCACAGACCACTCAAATTCTTTGTTTCTCTGTCCACTTCCTTTACTTTCAAAACCAGCCACATTGTATCTCTCTGATCGATCTTCCATAGAGATATCTCTCTTACTTTCCTCATCTACCTCTCTTTTCCAATATAAGGATCTTTGTTATTGTATTGGGACCACGAAAAAAATCCAAGATAATCTCCCTACTTTAAGGGGTCAACAGATTAGCAATCTCAATTCCATCTGCATCCTTAATTTCTCTTTGCCATGAAACCTAACATATTCATAGGTTCTGGATTGAGATATAAACCACTTCTTTGCAGGAATGAGGTGGCAATGTTCTACCTGCCACCCAGAAACTAGAATTAATCTTCAAAATACCCTAGTCCAGAAGAAGGTCAAGTTCCCAACCAAGACAAGGTCTGTGATGTACAGCTCTGTGTGGGAAATAATTGAAGCCTGACACATGAGATGGGACATTTGGGTTAATGTGTCTCAAAATATTGATTTCCCACAAAAGACTGAGCTTGTGTAATTGTTCTACCCCTCCCTGTTAAGAGCAAGCAGTCTTTCTTATTTAAAAAGCAGAGGCTGCCCCTCATACGACACCACGTGTCTGTCTCTGGATCTTTCCCCACCTCTTTTGGCTATTAGATAATAATTAAGATTTTGTCATGGCTGAGATGGTTTGGGTTTGACAAATAGTTACAAGATTTAGTCATTTTGCACTGGTGGAACCAGAGAGAAATAAATAGGACTGGATTCTGAAGAAGGTTGGCCAAGGGGAAGGGACAAATGCTTGTATAAAGGAGATTTCTAACCTGGAAGCAGTTTGGAGATGCAGGATCATCATCCCAGCAAAACCTTAGGATATGGGATAAAATTGATACCAGGATGCTTCCGGAAGACTGGAAAACTCAGTTACCCATGTTACGTGAACTGGAATGCCAGAACTGCATGGCAGGCAGTCGCAGGAGGGATGGAGAGACTCAGGAAAGTAGGCAAGCTGAGATAGATGCACTATGTAAGATCAGAGAATTCACCAGAAGACTGTGAACAATGGGAAGTTCTGGGAGATATTTCATTTACCAAAATAGGAAGGAATGCACAAGAAGAGAGGCACTAGTCTCACAAAGGCTTTCAGCAATTACTGTCCTAGGCTGAGACTCAGAGGGGGAGACACCATTGTAGAATTAGGCTCACCATACTTATGAAAATAACGGGACTCTGCAGAAACAGAGGCCAGGTGGCAGTACTTCAAGATGAGGAGCCAGGTGGATACAATTGTCATCACAACTGGCAAAGGGGGTATGTGGCAGCCAACAGGGCCTGACCTTCAGAATTATGAAACCTCTTTGTAGAACACAGCACCCTGCAGGGGGGGATGGACAGGCAGCCAATCAGGGTACTGCTCCCATCATCAGAAGAAATCAAGGACATATGATCTGGATGCTGAAAGCAGTAGCCTCCTGGTGCAGTTTCAGACCTGTGCCAGTGTCTGGACCCAAGAACTACTGATTGAAGAAGATGTTCCCAGGAGGAAGAACCTTAAAGCACCATGACAAATCTTCCTGGCAATAATTTCCCCAGCTCTTCCACAAAATGATGTATGTCATTTCCTTCAGTCACTGTACATGAGGGAAAGAAAAATATCTAAGCATGTCTAGGATTATTGGACTCAGGTGTAGAATTGACAACACCTGGAGTCCTGCAAAGTCATTTTCACTCCTCTGTTAGAGTTTAGACATGTTGGGTCAGTAATAAAAAGAATCTTGGATGAAATCTTGCTTGCAATAGATCCATTGGGTCTGCAGACTCATCACGCTGACATTTTACAAGTCTCTAATACATTTGAAAAGATGGAAAGGCATACTGGACCACTGGTGCAAACTCCATATTGGGTCTTTGGCATGGTCAGAGATATCACAGCAGAAAAGCATAATGAAAGACTGTAAACATGAACCACATTCCATCCCAGCATAGGAATACATATTTGCCCCAAAATGCATACACATTTGTGAACATCATATTTAAAATGTGTATACATATTTTGACTTTCTCTTTCTCCATATCCATATATATATCACACACCTTGGGATGTCAGGAATTAATGTCACATTTAAAAAGAAAGTTACCCCAGGGTAGTGATTTCACTGTGCCTTCATTTAATTTACCACTTTGATCCTAAGAAAATCAAATCAAATCTGGAAGACAATAGTGGTCTCTTGTAGGTTTAATAATGTATGACTCCAATTGCTGTGCCTTGTCTGTGCCAGAGCAGGTAAATATGGCTGCAGGTACATCGTAAGAGGTCATTCATCTATTGAATGTGTTCTTATCACTATCAGATCAGTGTCTTAGTTCATTTTGTGTTACTTTTTTTTTTTTTGAGTTGGAGTCTCACTCTGTCACCCAGACTGGAGTGCAGTGGCCGCTCCCAGCCACCGCAACCTCGACCTGCTGGGCTCCGGTGATCCTTCCACCTCAGCCTTCCAAGTAGCCAGAATTATAGGCATGTGCTACCATGCCCGGCTAATTTTTTGATTTACTGTAGAGATGAGGTCTCACTGCCCAGGCGGGTCTCGAACCCGCAGACTCAGGCAATTCACTCACCTCAGCCTCCCAAAGGCACGGGATTACAGGCTGAGCCACCGAGCCCGGCTCATTTTGTGTTACTTTAACAGAATAACTGTTAAACTTTAACTGATACTGGTTAATTTATAATGAACAGAAATGTATTGGGTCACAATTCTGGAGGCTGGGAAGTCCAAGATTGAAGGGCTGGCATCTGGTGAGGACCATCTTCCTGCATCATCATATGGAAGAAGGCAAGAGGGCAAGAGAGAGCAAGAGGGGGGTTGAACTCTTATAATGGCACCAATCCAACCCATGAGAGCAGACACTTCACAGCCTAATAACTTAATACCATCACAATGGCAATTGGATTTCAACATGAGTTTTGGAAGGGATAAACATTCAAACCATAGCAAGCAAAAAGTTTGCATTCACATGAAGCTGACAATAGCATATATTTATATGATATTCACAGTGTCTCTCCCACATTCTGTCATGATATGATCCAAAGAGATCTGGACTATTGGAACACCATATTGATCAGCTCTCTATAATATTATGTTATGTATGCCTTGGTAATCCACACACATTCCAGAGTGTAGTAGATAAACCCTAAAAATTAAGTAGGAAGCTGCTTCAGTGAAATTTTTAGGAGTTCAGTAGCTAAGTCATCTTATCCAAAATAAAGGAAAAGTTATGTTATCTTGTTCTTCCACCACAAGAAAGTTTACCACCTGGCAGACTTTTGGGGGTTTTAGAATAGCATGTCCCTACTTGAGAATACTTCTTCTGCTAATATATCAGGCAATACAAAAGAATTCTGGCTTCTAATGGGACCCACATAAGGAATGGTACTGCAGCAGACTCAGGCTATGGTAAAAGCAAGACTTCGGCCAGATGATCCAACAGACCAAATGGTATTAGAAATATTAGTAGTAGGAACAGATGTTATGTGGATTTCATTGCCAACAGCCTGGTAAAAATAATAAAGCAGGCCTCTAGGATTCTTGAGTATGGCCATTTTATCTTCATTGGAAAGTTGCCACTTTCTGAAAAATAGTAGCTAGTATGCAATTTGTAGAGACAGAACACCTGACCACGGAGCCCCAGCTGGTCATGCATCTGGAAGTGAGCCTTGTGATCCATGATCTATCAAATCATGTGGTTAGGCTGGCCTTGGAATGGTGGAAGTAGTTTCTCCAGAAAAAGCATAAATGGGACTATAGGGTTCAAGCAAGTTGTGAGCACAGATGGCCTCAGTTCCCACGTTACTCATCACTATTGTCATTGCAGCAAGCTTGAAACTCATACCTATGACTGAATGAATAGCTGACAGAGGAAAAAACTCCCCAAGTCCCTATACTAGCTCACAGACAAGTTGGTTTGATATGTGAGTGCTGACAGAGGAAGAAATCCTTAGTAGCCTCAGACTGGATTACAGGTGAGTTGACCTGGCATGTGGATGCCAAGATGGAGGTGGGTAGCAGCTGCACAGCAGTGCTACTCACGAATGGCCTGGAGAGTTGTGAGCCTGGGCTGGCTCACTCTGAATGACCAGCAGCTTCAGGCAGCGTGTCCAGTTATGCCTTGCAAGTAGGCAGATAAGTAGCATAGTGAGAAGGTAAATGTAAAGGCATCTGGCTGGCTGGCCGAGCCCTGGAAAGATAAAAACTGGAAGATGGTAGGCACAGGATAGTGTCAAGTGGGGGCCATGTGGGCTTGAGCACAGGGTGTGAGCTCATCGTGTTACAGGGTAGCATCCACCAGTGGAGGAAATATCAAATACAGTCAGGTGGACAAAGTCGCTTGACCAGGTGCATTAGTCAGTCTCTGTCCCAGCCTGTCCCAGGTTGGCATGATGGGAAATAGAAGTGAAGAGCTCACCATGGCAGGTGTGCAGGTTTCCAAACCCAACAGCACAGGAGCCTACTCACCAAGAATCATCTGCTGATTGTCTGACCAGCCCCCAACAGGTACCCATGCTGAACCTCAATATTATGCTATTTCTCTAGATGACCAACCAGAAATTCAATGGCATGCTGATTTTTTGAGGCTTATTTGCCCTAGAAGGAGCATAATCCACTTGACAGGAATAGGCATCCATTCCACACATAAGTTTTGCTTTCCTGTCTGTCAGTCCTCTACCAACACCGCTATCCAAGGACACCTGGAGTGTGTGTTCCACAAGTGCAGAGTTCTACTTAATATTGCATTGTATCAGCACACTGGTATTGTCCACTCACAGCACACATACACAGGGAGGTATGGGAGTGGCCCATGGCCATACAACTCACAAGCAGTATTGTGCACTACACCACCTGTGAGCTGATGGATCAATTGCACAAAACTATTATGCAATGCCATGTCTCCTACAGGAAGAATACTCAGGATTGGGAACCATTAGAAAACCACATAACCACATAAACTACTCCATTTACCATCAGTCCCAATGATCCATTTGGGAGATATGTGCTTCCCATATCCTCAAGTTTGGGGTTGATATAAATAAAATTCCCGCTGCCAAAGGGAGAACAAATCCAAAAAGGGAAAAATCAACACCCCAGTGAGCTTACATGAGCTACTGCTCCTGTCTGGGCATTTTAGGTTCTTTGTTTCCAGGGACCAGCAGAAAAAGAAGATTCGCCATCCAGTCCAGGGCAATTTCCTCTGGTCATCAAGAGGAGGTAAAAATGCTTGTAGGGTAGAAAATAATAGGACTGATATCCAGTTAAACCATGTTAGGGCTTCTTGGTTCTTTCCTGCCCAATAGTGATGATAAAATGAACAAGTACAGCAATCCCAGGTTTAGAAGAACAAAATAAGCAAGAGTTCATATTTTCCGGATGAGAGACTGGTCACTTTCCTAGTCAAGTCACTAGAACCAGAAGAGGTAGTAGCTTCAGGTAAGGGGAATCTCAAATGGAAGGTGTGGCGGGATGAAAATAAGTATCAGTGGTTGCCCCAAGGCCAGTTGCAGTAGCCCATGCTTTGTGTCACCCCACTAGTCATGATCCATTTTGCTCCCAGGGAAAGAGGCCCACCAGAGGGTTTTTTTAATTGTTTTCAATTAACAGGCTCATTTAAAATATGTAGTAAAACAGACAAGTGCAATTTTCATGGACATTTTGCAAAAGACAAAAATGGAAAAGAAAATTATTTGCTGTGCTTAATGTAAAATTCACTTTAAAGCTACAATGACTTAAGCAGGATGGTTCTAGTTCATGATTAATGATCATGATCAATGAAAAAGACTAGAAAGTTCAAAATAATATTTCATATCAGTAGCACATCAAGTGAGGAGAGTTGGATAACTTAATAAATAATTAATTGAAATAAATATTACTTGACAGTTATTGAGTGTTTCTATATGTGGGCACTGTTTTGTGTATGTGACATACATGAATTGATGCAATCATCAAATTAGTTGCCAAATTAGATATTATCCTTATTTCCCAGTAAACTGATACAGAGAGTAGTTAAGTGATTGCACAGAGTTATAGAGCTAGTAATTAGCAGAACTAGCATAAAACTAGGCAATCAATTTTCAAAATATGTGCCCTTAACACTGGTGTTTTGAAAAAAAAGCAGATTATTTTCTTAAAACTTTATTCTAAAATAAACTATAAATGTAACAATAATTTAAGCTTTAAAAAATTGTGGCAAAGGTAATAACAGAAAAAAATTGAGTTTTAAAATTATTATTGTCATCATTTTTAATAAAGATTCTTGAGTGGGGAAGGCCTTTTTAAGTTTGATGCCAGAAAAAAAAAAATGTAACTGTAACTCAAAGCATAGACAATGGTTAGTTCTCTTAATGTGGAATGGGCATACACAAATATGTAATAAAAACATTAATGAATCAGTGGAAAATGGCCATGGATATGCAACGACAGTTAATAGAAAGGGATCTGTGGATGGCTCTCAAAAATGTGAACATAAGATTCCCCCCCACCTATAATACAAGAATTATAAATTAAAACTATCATCAGCAATCACTCTTTCCTTATCAGATGAGCAAACATACAACATCTGGAGAGAACATTGTGTAGGGGATGACGTGAAGTGCAGATTCTAGGACAGCAACTTAGTGAAATGCTTCAAAATTTGGAATACATATACTCTTCATCTTGCCCTGTTATCTTATCCCAACCCACAGTATATGTGTATCACAGCAGTCAGGGTGATCATTATTAAATATAAATCAAGGCAAGTCACTCCTCTACTCAAAGCTCTCCAATGACTCTCAGAGCACAAAATGAAGTCATCCAAATGACTCTCCGTGACCTGGATTTTTTTGGACCCTATGACCTTCATCTCATTATAACCTTTTCCTTAGCTCTTTCATTCATTTTTGTAAACATTTCAAAACCAAAGTAAATATACCATGAAACATATGTAGAAGCGACTAGATCATAAATTTATAGCTTGATGAATTACATGAATAATCACATAGCAATAATGAACATTCTGTGGAATAGCCATCCAAGTCATAAAATCAAACATTGCCAAAATCTCTGTATGTTCACACCATTGATAGCAAAAGGACGTTACCATGTTGACCACCGATTCATAGGTTCATATTGCCTGATTTTGAACTTTACATAAGTAGAAACATAAACATTCCTATGCATTACTTTTTGTTGGGTTTCTGTTGCTCAACTTCATCCCTATGAGATTCTTTCATGTTAGGTGAAGCTGTCATGGGCCCACACTCACTGCTGTGCTTTATTATGTGTCATGTTATAGTAATCACATCACATCACATCAGGTCATGTCATATTATATCATAGAATATTGTATATCATGTCATATGGTCACAGTATGTCATACATGCACATAACAGCAAAGTACTTGCTTATTCAAGTGTTGATAGACACTTGGATTGTTCCCAGTTTGGGATTATGGATAATGGAACAATGGACATTCATGTGCATGTATTTTAGTGTATTTCTGGTGAAAATATACCTAGAGGTTAAATTGTGAATGATGACATATATATGTAAACAAATCAAGTATGCAATGCCAAATAATTTTTCAAAGTGGTTGTTCCCCCACTGGCAAGGTAAGAGTGTTTTGGTTACTTCACATTTATTCCACAAATAGGTATTGTATTAGTCCATTTAGTGTTGTTAAGATAACTCTTAAAGTGGCAAAGTTTACAAAGAAAAGCTACTTACTTGGACTACAATTTTGCTGCCTAGAAGGTTCAATACTGGGCATCTGGTGAGGGCCTCAGGTTGTTTCCAGTTCTGGCAGAGATGAAAGGGAGCCAGGATGTGCAGATCACATGGTGAGAGAGGAAGCCAGGAAGAGAAAGGGAAGTGCCAGGCTTTTTTTAACAGCAAGCTTTCATGGGAACTAACAGAGAAACACCCATTCACTCCCAAGTGAGGGCATTAATCTATTTTTGAGGCATCCACCCCTCATTACCCAAACACCTCTTGATTTGGCCCCACCTCTAATTTTAATATGAGATTTTATGGGAAGAAACCATACCCAAACTACAGCATGCATAATGACTAAAATGAAAATATCCTCAAGCTTCAGGAAAAAATATATATACTCTACTGCATAACATTTTTCTGATTTTAACAAGCTGTAACAATAGTTAGAAATAAAAGCTTCTTATTCATTCAAATTTAATCAGAAAATTTGATAAACATAGACACCAAGAGATTTTTCACTAATTGTGGCTGTGCGATGTACTGATCTTCTGAAGAAGTGCTCAGCATATTCTGCACTCTGCCAACACCCTTGGCTCTTTTCTTTCCTGAGTTTTCAAGGCCTGCTGGCACAGCAGGCTCATTCCTTTCAGGGAAAAAGGCTTTCCAAACCTGGCCTTTTATATTGGGGTCAGTATGTATATTTTTACACAATTTAGGTTTTCGTCTCTCACATCTCTAGTTAAACCCTTTTATTAATGAATAGTTTAAAATTCTTCTGGCTTCTAATATACTAAAGCCTTCCACAGCCTCTTACAAATTTGTATTTGACCTTAATCTTTTCTTTGATATTCTCAAACTGTAATCCGTTCCTATTTCTTCTTAAGATTATAACTTTCAAATAAGAGAAAACAAACCTAGAGCTATAGAGGTGAGCTTCACACCTTGGGATTATAGGGCACTGTCTACACCAACAGACCCTGCTTAATAGTTGTTTTCTTTGGAGATGAGATCCTGAGGTTAGGGCTTTTGCCAAGTAGTCAGTTAAACTGATAAGTAAAATCAAAACTTTCACAAAATTTCTTAGTATCAATTTATGAGGAGGATAAAGGCATGTTACCATAGTCATCCTAGGGGTAAAAGCATCTGGCATAATGTCTTATTCTTCACAAATATATGTTGAATTGATTCAGAAGTGGAGAAAAAGGAAGTAAGTACAATATGAAAAGTAATTTTTTTCCAGATTCCATAGTTTAAGGACTTACCCATTTCTAAAGAAGTTGAGGCATTTGATAATATATAGCACAGTTCAGTATTCAGTTTCATTCCTATAGCACTCTTGGCTTAAATGCTTAACACTCTTTTTCATGTCAAGCATTTTTGGTACTGACTTTTTCTTAATATTGCTATCACAAGAAAAACTGCTGCCCCTAAATTGGAGAGTGAATCAGCAGGACCCAAAGAATTATAACCTACTGGAGAAAAAACAAAAACAAAAAACATTAGCAGAACCTCAAATAAAACCAGTACAAGAGTAAGATAACCTGAACTGTAACTGACAAATTTCTACAGGCTCAGTGTGGACAAGTCTGAGAGTTAAAAACACAAGGCGACTCAATCATGAGGGACTTCCACTTTTCTGAGCTTTATCTCCAGGACACCCGGGAGATATCCACAGTGCTGATCAGGAAAAAAAAAAAAAATCTCAACTTCCAACAAGGGAATGGGAAAAATGACCATTTTGAAAAATGCAAAGCATTTTGTTTTCCTTAACTGGGTCTACTTTCGGAAGAAACTATTTTAGCAGATGCTAACCTTTCAGGGTTTTATCAGAGCCTAATTGACCTGGGAGAAGGGAAATATCCTACTCTAGGACCCTCTATTCATCTTGTCCCACCTAAGGAAGGGGACAAGAAACACATGTGAAGGTCACAGTTCAGGATCACAGATTCTAAATACTGAGACCTACCCATAGGATTACAGAATACTTCCTCTCCCCCCTCCTCACTTTACCTTCACATCACTGAAGGACCATTGAAAGCAGTTCCTTTTACTTAGTATATCATGTCCAGTCTTCAACAAAATTACAAGACACACTAAAAGTAAAAAAAAAAAACAACACAATTTGAAGAGACAGAACAACCAGAGTCATATATAAAAGAATGTTGGAATTATCAGACCAGGAATTTAAAATAACTATGAATAATATTCTAGGTGCTCTTATGGAAAATATAGCCAACAAACAAAAACATGGTGAATGTAAACAGAGATATCTGAGAAATAATGAAAAAGAAATGCTAGGGGAAAAAAAAAAACCAACAACACTGTATCAGAAACAAAGAATGTCTTTGATGGGCTCATCAGTAACCTGAACTTATCTGAGAGTTTCTGAACTTGAAGACATATCAATAGAAATATAAGCCTTATCAATATTGCATGGACTTCTTGATAGAAATTGACAAGCTAAATCTAAAATTCGTACAATATTCCAAGGGGTCCAAAATAGGTAAAAGTATCTTGAAAAAGAGCAGCAGCAAAGTAGAGCTCGCACTTCACAGTTAGTATTTCAAAGTAATAGTGAAGACAGTGTTATACTGTACAAGAATAACAATGTAGAGCAACGAAATAGAATTAATAATCCAAAAGACAACCCATGGTCTATGGTCCACTGATCTTCAACAAGAGTATCAAGACCATACAATGACTCAGTAATTCTACTCCTAGATATATAAACCCAAGAGAAATGAACACATATACCAATGCTTATAGCAGCACTTTTCATAATAGGCAAAATATGGACATAACCCCAAATTTCATTATTTGGCAAATGAATAAAAAATGTATATCCATACAGTGGAATATTATTTGGCTATAAAAAAGAATGAAGTGCTGATACATGCTTCAACACCAAAGAACTTGAAAAAGATTATGCTAAGTGAAAGATGCCAACTATGAAAGACTACCTATTGCATAATTCCATTCATATACCTTGTACAGAACAGGAACTATATAGAGACAGAAAGTATATTTGTACTTGCTTAGAGCTAGGCATGGGGTAGAGATCAGAGGATAGGGAAATTACAGCTGAATTGTGTGGGGCTTTTTTTGAGGTGATGAAAATGGTTTTACATGACTGGCACTGGTTGCATCTATGAACATATTAAAAACCATTGAACTGAACACTTTAAACAGGTGAATTGTATGATATCTAACATATACCAATTATGCTTTAAAAAAAATAAGGATCCACACACATGCCCCTCCTACACACACATCACGTCGCTACAGAGGTGCTTACACACAGTCTCTACCACAGAGAGAGACACAAGGTACAGACCTTCCCACGGAGTCAAAGTTTTTTCTATTTAAAATCAAATAAGGGAGGATTTTCTTATTGATTGCTGACATCTCTGATTGATTAAAAATGAATAAAATTGGGATACTCTGATAAATGTGTTTTGAACTAATTAAGCCAAAGCACTTTTGAGAAAGTGTGCTGTTTTAATCCCTTTCATTTGAAAACAGCCTACATTAGGGACTATGTATTTGATTTTTAAAGTGCTATATTAATTGAATCTACTTGAAACAGGCAACCATCTCCAGACTTCATTGAAATGAGCCTAAATTTTCTAAATGAACCTTTTCAAGACTAATCACCTCAATGTAGTCTACCTGAGGTGGTTGGGGTAATAGATGATAAACACAAAGACCAAAATTATTTAATTTATAAAATGTATCTATGCTGTTAAGAACTGTTAGTTGATGAATGTGTTACTTTATGCTGCCAGGTGATTTTCTTAGCATTAAACACACCATTTTTCAATAGGCTAAAACCAGAGTTATAGGAATTAGTCAGTTAATAGTCTTGATAATCTACATGGTGTATTCACTTCCTGCTCTGCCCAGTTAAAACACATATTAGACAATTTTTATGCATACAGGAAAGTCGTGACTTAAGTGTGTCCTGAGCCGATAACTTAGTGTTCTGTATGTGCACAAGAGATCATTATTTAGCTCCTGCCAAACTTTGGGTCATCTTTCAGGTGCTGAGTGTAAAAGAGTGAAAAAGACTATTCTGAAGAAATTAGTAGTATAGATGGACTCAGAGAAGCAGACAATGACAAGCACATAGCCAAACATTAAGTGGGATGTTATGAATACAAAACAATAAGTTGAGGGTTTAGAGAGTTCCTTGGGAAGGGGTGGTTATTTAAGACTGAGAGATCAGAGAAGGCTTTTCTGAAGAAGTGGTATTTGCACTTGACAAATAAGAAAGAAATTTTTATCCCGCCCCTCTGCATGTTTCCCAGAATATGTTTCTAGATAATGATGCATCTAATTAAGATTTACTCCAATTCACATTCATTATGGAAGAAATCAAAAGAACAATTAGAAATTTACAGTATTTACTATATTTTGCCTTTATTTAATATAATAACAAATATTTTTCTTTGCCATGTGTTATAACCAGACATGTTACAGTGAAGTCTTGATAACAGCATCAAATAACAGAAGAGTATTACCTATACTTTAATTGCAGTCAGCCTAGAAAGTCTTGTGAATTTGTATTGACTTTTGTTTCCTCTCCAAAAAAATTCAGAAAAAAATGCAAAAAGCAACGTTTTACAAAGATAAATTCTTTGGAACATTAGATCCAAGCTAAGTTTTTAGGTAAAATATAGATCAAATTAATTTGTGAAATTCTGGCTTTAACAGAGTTGAAACTTTGTTGTTGTTTTGTCTTGTTTTTGACCCTGCTGGACATTTCAGAAGCTTGCTAGGGCAATTGCTTTAGAAACTCATTGCACAGCATATGATATCAAGCATTTTCAAGTTTTCTTGGCACCTCACATATTTTGGAAAACAGTGGTGTAGATTTTCCTTGATTTACTTCTTTTCTTCCCTGTTTTAAGTTCACATTAGCTTAAAAAGAGTCATCATGGTATTAGAAAATTACTACCAACCGAAAAGAAGACCTTCTGGGCTAGAAAAAAATAAAACCTTTCTTTTTCTACGAAATGAAACAAGAGCCATTTGCCAGGCCTGATACACAAGGTAAATAGTAGTAGCAAATAGAAATGTTAAGTATTACTATTACTATATTACTATAAATTTCTCCAAAGCATATATACAGAAATAACCTGTGCCACAAACATGCTTGATAAGTCACTAAGAGGAATTTAACAAAGTGCTTTGCACACTGGTTACTCAGATTGATTTGACAAGTATTTATTTAGCACCAATAGTCTGCAGTCCTAGGCAGTGAAAATCCATGCCCTCTTGAAGATTATGTTTACCAGAGAATATAGACAATAAGTAAGCTAAGAGAAAAAAATATTATTTTGAATTTTTATAAGTGACATGAAGAGTGAAAAAATAGAGATAAAGATCAGAGGGATGGGGAATATAAATAATTTTACATCTAATTGCTCAGAAAATATTCTTCAATATCTTAGCTGATACTTGAATAGGAGACAAAGAGTCCCACAGTTGTCCAAATGATGCACATTGCAAAACTTTCTGTGGAGATACTGGTGATTGCAGCAACCTTAAACTAATAGAAATGAGGCCTGTGAAAAGATCTACAAATTATAGAAATACAAGTAATGCCTACTATGTAACAGTTCTAGGCCAAAGCACAGGATGCTAATGTAATCCAGTTTAACCTGAAAAAACAAAAATAACAGTTTTGATTCTGAATGTATTGATATATTAATCCTAATACAGTCCCTAACCAATGGGCTGTGCTGAAACGGAAAACTGAAGAAAATCAGTAATTTCTCTACACAAATTAGTTTCCTTTAACTCACAGGATTTGAGGCATTGGAAGACAAAGACAAAAGAAGAGGGCAACAGATATCTCTGCCAAAAGATCTGACTCCAACAACAACAGCAAAAATAACATGAGATGAATTTATAAAAATAACAACAAAAGAATATATATTCATGATATATATTCATAAGAATCACTTTGTAACTTTAAAAATGACATGCACATTTGTCTATTTACAATTATGTAAAAATAAGCATAAATTCAGATAATGACACTGAAGAAAATTTTTTCAAATCAAACAATTTAAAGCATATTAAAAAAGGTAATTATGATACCAAAAGCACATTCCATGAAAGAAAAAAAAAGAGAAGTTGGACTTCATTAAAATTATAAACTTCTGCTCTGCAAAGACATTGTTATAAGCATGAAAAGGCAAGTCACAGACTGGGAAAAAAATCTTTGCATAACACATCTCTGATGATGTCCCATTATCCAAATTATACAAAGGACTTTTAAAATTTAACAATAAGAAAACACAACGATCTAATCGGAAAGTGGCCAAAAAGTCTGAACAGACACCTCACCAAAGAAAATGTAAAATCCAGAACACTGACAACACCATATGCTGGTGAGGATGTGAAGCAACAGGAACTCTCATTCTTGCTGGTGGGAATGCAAAATGGTACAGCCACTTTGGAAGACAGTTTGGCATTTTCTTATAAAATTAAATATACTCTTACCATATGATCCAGCATTCGTGTTCCTTGGTATTTACCCAAGTGAGTTGAAAACTTATCCACACAAAAACCTGCCCATGAGTATTTATAGCAGACTTATTCATAATTGCCAAAATTGAAAGCCATCAAGGTGTCCTTCAGTAGGTGAATGAATAAATAAACTCTGGTACATCTAGACAATGGAATATCATTCTGTGTTAAAAATAAATGCGTTATCAAGTCATAAAAAGACATGGAGGAAACTTAAATGCATATTACTAAGTGAAGAAAAATCTGAAAACGCTGCATATGGTATGATTCCAACTATAGGACATTATGAAAAAAGACAAAACTATGAAGACAGTAAAAAGCTCAGTGGTTGCCAGGAGCTGGTTGGAAGGGGGTTGAATGGATGGAGAACAGAGGAATTTTAGGGCAGAGAAATCATTCTGTATTGTACTGTGGTAGATGATGATATTTGTCAAAACTTATAGAACTCCAGACCATGAAGAGGAAGCCCTAATATGAATATGAACTTCAGTTAATAATAATGTTTCAGTACTCATTCCTCAATTGCAATAATTTTCCACATTAATGAAACATGTTAATAATAGTGGACACTGTGGGGTGGGGTGGGCAGGGGTATATGAGAGCTCTGTACCTTCCCCTCAATGTTTCTGTAAACCCAAAGCTGCTCTAAACATGCAGTGTATTAATATAAAGAAATAAATAATGAAATTATGATGTCAAAAGACCCAATTAATGTGTTTTAAACATAAGAATGTTAGAATTAGAGCTAACACTTCAAAATATCACAGCTTTTTAATTCTGTTATATTCTCTCTCATAATACAAAAAATATAGAGAATCTATTTATTCTCAAAAGGTTACTCTTGTGACCTTATCACATATCCACCATATGTATGACTTTCATTTGCTAACTTTTCACATATTTTACAGTTTATTGACTTGGTGATTTTTGTTGTTGTTTAATGTAGTGGAGGGTCAACAAACTACAGCTTCTAAATAAAACTCATGACATCTTTTGCAGTCTGATACGTGATGCCCGAAAGGAGTCCTCTACCTCCTTCCAAAAATAAATCTTCATGATTACTCTTGTTTTTAACCTCTTGCAGCAGCCTCTCCCCCGGTGTCCCAGTCCACGCCTTTATGCTCATGCTGTTCTGTGCTTCCTGCCCTGTGTCCCAACCTCACACTGCTCTCCTCCTGGTAAAGAAATCCATCACCTCCTCAAACTATAAGTCAAACATATATCTCCCTTCCATTCTTGAAGGAAAACCCAGTTCGCCATCTTCCCCCTGTGTCAGGCCATCTTCTCTCTCCTGGGGGTAATGACCCCAGGCGAACACCAGCTACCTGGTCTCTTGCATCTCAGCTCCCACTATCAGTTTCCATGTTTCAATGAGGATAATAGCAAGTTTTGTCAAGGCAAACAAACACATACCCCTAGTTGACGCACTTCAGTGACTTCCAATTGGCTTTAAGATAAAGAACAAATCTTCAACAGTCTCTGTGCGATCTGGCCATCCTTCTTTCACCAGCTTTACATACTGGATTCTCTGACCCTCTCTCCTTGCTGGATATTTATTTGTTGAACACAGCTCCTGCTAGGGCCCCATCTAATATCGCTCCAAGAAAATAGGAGCTTTATCTGTCACATGAAGCTCATCTCCTTTGAAGCTCTTTTTATATTTGCAATTTTACAATAATTTTTGAACTATTTTATTTATTTTGCTTCTACTACTGTAAGCTTCCTAAAAGAATACTCCCTCCCTCCTCATCATACTATCTCCAAACACTTAGAATAATGCCTGGCAATTAAAGATCATTGGATCGCCTAAATCCACCAATTTCTCATCATCTTACAGCAATGTCTTGATGCCTGGCTTCTCAACTCTCATAAAAATGGCCATTTCAGTAACTTACCAGGCTTCTGGGGGCCAGCCCTGACACCTCCATCCATGCTCCACACTGTGACCAGATTGTCCTACAGAAGCACAAATTCAATCATTTAAAAATGCGTAACAGTTTTCTACCACTCTCAAGATATATTCCAAACTCTTTAGCATAGTCTACAATACTTCTCATGGTTCATACTCTGCTTATCTGTGCAGCTATAGAGAGACTGACATAAATAGATTATATAGGTCTCATACAAATTATACTTTCAGACACACTGAATTACTTATAAGTTACCAAAACAGATCAAGTCAGATGATGGGAGATAGACCCTGTGGACACAAGGGCTTGGATCTTGCACACACTTCTAGGTTCTAGCATTCAGGGACATGTCAAAATATTCCCTGAGGATGAAGACATATTATGCACCCTGCACTATTACAATAAAAGACAAACTTTTTGGATTTTGGTGAGAAAATAGGCCACATGTGTGTGCGCTTCCTGATGTATTTATCAAGTAACCTGTACGGCACCTGTTTTGAGTTGGACTCAGAACAAACAGCAGATTCAAACTGCAGTGCAAGCTGCCACAGTACTCAGGCCCTATATGGCCCAGTACACCTTGAATAGCTCCCACCAGCTGTGGCAGAGAAGGACACGGTGTAGCATCTTTTCTGTCCTTCATTTCTCTGACAAGCTACCACAGGGAAGCACATCACAGACTGCCCTCTTCCCCAAATAATCATTGTCCTCATGAGAAGCAGACTTTAGCTTCCTCCTGGACTATGATAAATAAAGAATACATTACATATAACTAAAAAAGTCCTGAAAAGTATGTATAATAAATGTGTGTATATATGCACGTATGTACATATGCATGTCTGTAAGCATATATGTGTGTAAAAGCACAAGCAGCCTTAGCACTTGGCTCAGTCAGAATCTATTCATGCTACATTGCTACTCCCTCACCTCCCATCCACAGCCACATGGGGTTTCACCTACAACAAGTTGATTCAGTAAGGAAAAAGCAGATGGGCCTGGCTTACAGATGATGCTGTGTGATATGCTGACAGTAGGAGAGTGAGTGCTGCACATCTTTGCAGACTTTCTCAAGAACTTCCCTGAATGAGCAAGGGAAGAAATCCTCTGTATTATTCCATTTTGCATCGCTGTAAAGAAATATATGCTGCTGGGTAGTTCATAAAGAAAAGAACTTTATTAGACTCGTAGTTCTTTATGGCACTGGCTTCTGTTCAGCTTCAGATGAGGCCCAGAAGACTTTTCCTCATGATAGAAGGCAGGGGAAGATGGCATGTCACATGGAGAGAGTGGGAGCAAGAGAGTGGAGGGAGGTGCCAGGCTCTTTTAAACAACCAGCTTTTGTGTGAGCTAATAGAGCAAGAGCTGATTGCCACGAGAACTGTGTCAAATGTTCTTAAGGGATCTGTCCCCATGACCCAAACACCTCCCACTGGGCCCGACCTCCAACACTGGGTCTCACACTTTAACATGAGATTGGGAGGGGACAAACCTCCAAATTATATCACTACAAAGACAGAAACTGACACTGCTCAATAGGTATATGCTTTATCAGGAGGAGGCATGCCAGGATGTCCCATCCATGGGTTCACATAGATTTAGAGGCAGCAGCTAACTGTTCAGCCTGATGGTTAGAATCTGGAGAGAAGACTGGAGAGCTAGTGCCAAGGCCTGTCAGAAAGACGGTGTGTGGGGGGTTTGTGTCCCATGTGTGCACTCCCTGAAGAACTCCACTGCAGAGGGGTCTCGCAGTAAACAGGACAAGATGGCCTGCTCTTTGGAATCCGTTCATCTTTCTTGAGTCACTGGTGCTTGTTTCATGGACATGCTGACAGAGGATTCACAGTGACAGAGATTGAGGCTATGCATGGGCTCAGCAAAGTAGACTCGCCCCTCCTGACTGAGGTTGATCTGGTCATTGACTGTGTTAAATTTCTGGGTGGTTTAAAAACAACAGAAATTTATCATAGCTGTGGAGGCCAGAAGTCTGAATTTAAGATGTCAATAGGGCCGTGCTTCTTCTAAAGGTCCTAGGAGTTCATTTCTCCTTCCTGTCCCAACTCTAGTGGTTGCTGGCAATCCTCCTTATTTCTTGGTTTGTAGAAGTGTCACTTCAATCTCAACTGTCTTCACAAAGCTTTCTTCCCTGTGTGTTTGGGGTTTAGGTCCGAATTCCCTCATTTAATGAAAATACTAGCTACTGGGTATGGCCCATCCTAGTAAACATGACCTCATCTTCACTTAGCTACATCCACACAGACCTTATTTTCAAATAAAGTCACATTCACAGACACCAGGGTTAGGAATTGATCATATCTTTCTAGAGGACACAGTTCAAGGCACAACACTGTCACCACCAAGCAGCCACACTTTGAATGGCAGAGGTCAACAATAGGTCCTTAAATAGCATGATTTCTGAGTAGGAGAAAAAAATAAACCTGTCGGCAGGTTAACCACATTGGAATTTTTTTTTTCATTATGGAGCAAGCAATAATTTGCTCTCACTGTAATAGATGCTTGTTAGGCATTGAGTTTTCTTGACATCCTTTTGCCAACACCACTATCCATGAGTCTTCAGAATATCTCCCAGGACTATCACACTATTCTACTCCATGCTGCTCCTAATCAAAGGAGCCATGTTCTGCTCACCAGTGCAGCAGTAGGTGTGTGCCCTTTCACTGATAATACCACATACTTCATCATCCAGAAGTTCTTATAAAAGCCATGCAATGCCCTGCACTAAATCAACAGTTAGGAGACAGCTCCCCAAGTGTCTAGGGTACTGCCTTACAGGTTGGGATACATGCTTGGAACCAGCTACCAATAGGTAGTACCATCTTTCACCCAACCAGAATATAGAATACACAGATTCTGGAGTCAGAGATGAGAAGTGAGAGTGGTTCGTCTCACAGCCATTTCTATACCCCACGAGGAATATTTCTGCTGCATACCCCTGTATATTCAGATTATTTTGCTTTAAAATTCTTAATCACCTAAAGCAAAAATGCTTCTACTAGTAGAAACAACAAAGGTTCCTCTAAACTGGAAGCTGACATAACCACCTTGTTGTTTGGTTGTCCTCATGCCATTAAAGTGTTCAGGGAAAAAAAAGGAAAAAAAGGAGTTACTGAGTTACCAAGCAAAAAAACAATGGAGACAGGGAGAAATATTTTTTTTCATTATGGAGCAAGCAATAATTTGTGTGTACATGGATCTCTCTAAATGCTCTGTGGTGTCTCAAGCACATCCACCAGGAAAAGTAAATAGGCAAGTACAGTCATTCAAGAAGAGGAAGAATAATAAGAACTCAACTGTTCAAAAATAAGGTTTAGGTCAATTATCTCCTCAGGGTGTTGCCATCTTAAGGCAACAAGATAATGGGGTTAGTAAAGGAAGAAAGAAGATGTACTTATAATAATCGCAACCTGAAAACCAGTTACAGATGTGAGAACTGCCGCACCTGCGCATATTTTCTTCTTTTCTTGATGGACAGATGGACAGACAGATAGATATGTAGAAAGAGACCTAGTCATAGATACATATGTTCTTAGAGATAAATACATGTAGCTGTGTGTATATGTACTTATATAGTCACATACATAAACATATGGGGCAACCCGCCCAAATAGAGTTTATTTATAAAAATTGTGTATTTATTCTTACTTGTTTAAACTTCAGTCACCTTCGAAGTACTCTCCATCTGATACAATACACCTATAGAGCTGCTTTTTTCACTGCTCAAAGCAGTTTCTTAATTTTTCCGTTTTGATGTCTTGTAATGCTTCTGCTGTTTTTTGTTTCAGCTCTTCCACATTAACAAAACATTCACCTTTGAGGACTTTTTTCATCTGGGAAAACAATAAAAGTCGCTCAGAGTGAGAGTGGGTGAATAGAAAAGGTGAAGCATGGGGTTCACGCGGTTTTTGGTCAAAAACTGCTGAACACTCAGTGTGGTGTTGGCAGGTGTGATGTCATGGTAGAAGAACCAGTCACCTGTTTGCTACAATTCTGAATGCATTTTCCACAAATCATGACACAATCTTCTCAAAACCGCCAGATAAAAACTCTGGTTGACCATTCGATCCACAGAAACAAATTCTAATTATGATATAAGAAGCCTGCCCTCCAAAAGATAATTTTGGTTTTTGGGGTTCCCCTCATATATCCATCTAGGTAATATACTAACAAATTACTTTCTCTTCTTTCCTCCTTTATCACTTCCCCTACAATTTTATCTAAAGACTGTTGGATTTGGCTAACTTTATAATTTAGACTTTAGGATAGAAAATATGCAGGTAGAATTTTGGCTGGAATACATGTCACCCAGAGATGAGATAGTGACAGGAATTCATGTCTCCTATTTTAGGAAACACACAAGAAGATCTTGAGAGAAACATGAGAATGGTGTCAGGCAGAGGCAGGAGGTGGCACTCACGGCCGCTGGTGGAAGAAACCTCTGGGTCGAAGGTGTTTGTGGAGGGTGAGAAGCCACAACAATGACCTAGAATGGTCACTCTTCTGCTGGGCCTCAGCTGTCTCCCCACTCTTCTGCACTCCCCTCCACAGGGTGGGGAACTGGATCCCTACAGAGCCCATTTTTCACACTCTCTGGTTTCTGATTAGGACCAGGGTGGGAGATGACGGAAGAAGAGTAGGAAGGTGAAGGACAGATTTTTTTTTTTTGGCTGCTTGATGCAGACAATTCAGCAGCCACAGCAGCAGATGACTGGGCTCCCACTGGGAATGCAGACAGTGTTGGCACAAGCAGCGTTGGTGACGTTTTCCAAAACAGCAGTGGGGTGTGGGCTTCGAGCTCCTGCTACAGAAGTGAAGCAGTTTCAGCATGGCGGTGGCAGTGATGCCAGAGACTCACAGTGAATGCAGGCTTGTGGGCTTCAACACAGGGTCCCAAAAGCTTCCTGATCCCTGGGCAAGAAGAGCTACTCTCTTGGCTTCTCAGGAAGGACTCTTTTTCCCCTTTTGCTCACTGTCCTTTCCACAGCTGTTGGTTTCTGTCTTCTTGACTAATCCGTGACTGATAAACCCATTATCTTTTGGGTTTTTGTACCAACACACTTTTTTTCGCTTTTCCAATTAAGTTAGGATGGCCCCAAAGCTTTATCCTTAGGGTCCACCAGATTGTGAGATTCTGGAAGGCAGAGATAATATTCATCTTTGAATCTAATCATTTTACACCACTGACGACAGAATATAGCTCTGGTGCCTAACGTATAGTAACTGCTCAATAAATGTTGAGTGAATGATCTCATTTCCTTCAAATGCATCTAACTGGTGATGAAATTTGCATCCATATCTGCAGTTTTAATCTCCCTCCTTAATTCCGCATTATTTATGTGTATGTTTTCTTGATTGTCTCAAAGTTGCTTCAATTCATCATAACACAAATCACATCTATTCTCACCCTGGTTCAAAACTCCAGTATTCATTTGTTTAATGGCATTACCGCCTATCAGCATCTCCTAACAGATTTCTCAGCATGACTTTTAGGCCTAGCCCAGCTCACTTCCTGAGGAATGACACCATAGATGACACAGAGCACAGCCACTGACGGCATCACCAAGTCCCCAGCTCAGCCCCTCACATTGAGTACATGCTCTCACTCCCAATTCCTGGCTCTAGGGCATCACCCTCAAGTTATGCCTCTGGTGCTTCAGCTCTGAGTACCGCTTGGACTTTCCTCTATAGCTTGCTAAACTGTGCCTACTAAGGTTTCAGATCTCAATGTCTTTCTAATTTTGGCAGTCCAAGGACTTCTAATTGCCTCGACTCCTTCCAGGAAGCATTTCAGAAGTGTCCTCTTTCCTTGTGGTTTCCTGGGGGTCAGAGAAAGGGTCATCACATTCAGTGGCCTCTCCTTAGGGGTGGCCATCACATTACCCCTTGAACTCTCTGGGGCTACCTTGTAGTTCTTAGCTAGAACTTTCCACTTGGATTTAAGAAAATAGTAATTGCCTGGTTTTCCTACTTTCACTCCCTCCTAATCCAATGGCTTCCCCAAATTTCTATCAGAATTATTATTTCTTGTTGGGTGCGGTGGCTCACGCCTGTAATCCCAGCACTTTGGGAGACAGAGGCAAGAGGATTGCCTGAGCTCAAAGATTCAAGACAAGCCTGAGCAACATGGAAAGACCTCATTTCTACAATAAATACATTAAAATAATTAGCCTGGCATGGTGGCACATGCCTGTAATTCCAGCTACTTGGAAAGCTGAGGCAGAAGGAGGGCTTGAACCGAACCCAACAGGTTGAGGCTATGGTGACTGTGAGCATGCCACAGTCTGGGTGGCAGAGTGAGATTCCAACCCTCCCCCAAAAAATAATCACCAATTTTTAAAGAAAACTAATATAATTATTTAATCCATTAGCCTTTCCAAAGGCTAAAATATAATACAAATTTCTTACCATGATGTACATACTATAATCTGGCTAGAACCATCTGTTCCAGCTTCAGTTACATATAGAACATGCACCCCTGCTTTCCTTCAGTCATGCCAAGCTTTTTCCTTGTCCCTCAGAATATCACACTCTGTCATGCTTTTCTATCTTTGCAAAAGTTGATCTCTTTAGCTGGAAAGCATACCTCCTTCTTCACTGCCTGAAACATTTTATTTCTCTCAGATTGAGCTCAAACATTACTGTCTCTGAAAAGTCATTTCCATTTCCACCTAGAGAGTTGGTCACTTCCTCTTCTGCACATGGATGACTGACTGCATCGCCAAGTTCTTAAGCATTGGAATCATGTCCCATTTGCTCATTATCCTTTTTATTTGCTTCATAGCCAATTTCAATGGGTTCTGATCACCTGTCCAATATACACTGATAACCACATGGCTATTGTTATTAAAGAACTATACTAGATGTTGATATGGAAATGTGAAAGAGCGAGATTTGAAATCCACATCTTGAAGTTAACATCTTTCCTTTGTCACCCACAAGCATGTATTTTGCACGTAGCAGAAAATCTAAATTAAATGTCTTTTATTGCCCTGCAAAACTGGAAATTAAAAAACAGAGGGGGAGTTTGCGCTTGCTCGGTTAATATCAACAATGTAACCAAGAATGCAGATCTCCTCTGCTCTGTCTTCCCCAGTGTCAGCCCCCTTCGGAAGGAAGAGTCGGCTAATTGGTGATGAGGCCCTACGTTTCCTCATTCACATTCAGCAGAGAGAAAACAAGCTTCTATTTCAGTTTTCCAAGCAAGACCTGCAATTTCCTCAGTTGGGCTGCTTAAATAGCATTCCCACTCCCACTATGATGTGGGAGATAGCAGCGAGGTCTAATTAGGCCAGCTAGGACACAGCACAGGTGCTGGGAGGATCACCCAGAAGCACCTGGGCCCTGTGGGGAAGGGTTGGGATCTTTGAGCACAAATCTGGGAATTGTTATTATTCACTTAGGTTTTCTTTCAGTTTCACATCAAAAGAACTTAACCACAGAAACCCAACTAAAGTACCTTCTTTTTTCTTACATAAGAAAAAGTCCACGGAGAGGAGCCCAGCTCTGGGGAAGTGATTCTACAATGTCCTCAAGCAAACAAACTCCCTCAGATTTCTGCTTCCCCATTGCAGCATGCGGCTTCCATTCTCATGGACTCACCTGCTACCCACACACCACCTTTAGAGTCAGGCAGAAGGAAGGAAGTGACAACGAAGGGCAGTGCATACATACATACCCCACATACCTTACAGTTCTCAGGTGACCATCCTTTAGGTCTCCCTGGACAGAACTGAATCATAAGGTCAAACAGCTGAAACAAAAACAAAAACAAGGCTAGAAAATAAAAATAGAGAGTTTTTTTTTCTGCTTTGAACTCAACACCCCTTGAATATTATGGGACACATATGATAAGCTATAATTCTTTCTTACTGTAGGGAAACTGCTTTCATGTCTAGAAAGTTTGCTTATGGCAATTTCAAAATAAATCTGGTATTTTTTCACAGAAAACGAATCAAAAAGCAATACTTATTACTTCCTTATTTCCATTTTGAAAGGTAAAACCAGAAATCCTTGATGCAAACTATAACAAGAAAATAAATTAAAGCATTCCAATTTGATTGGACATATTTATATGCAAACATTGTGCAAGCTAGAGGCAGTGAGATAAATATGAATAAGGTATAATTTCTGCTTTCCAGGATCCCTCAGTTTAGTGGGGAGAGAATTGGTAGTTGGGACACCCTGACCCTTATGTTTTACATAAAATTATCAAAGATCTCAATTTCATTTCATTGAGAAAAATCCATTGTTCTCCTTAGTATTTCTACAAATTCCATGATGGGGTTGAGGAGGAGGAATTTACATGTACAAGTTCAACTCCTGTTAGTTTCCTGCCTCGACTGAACTCTTGATCACTGCTCAGTACACAGGGCACATAGAACACATCTTCTTGACTTATGCACATGGACATGCACGCATGCACACAAGATACACAGACACACTTGAATTCACACAAACATTAAAAACCCCACAAACATACATGCATATAAAGCCACACCCACAAACATATACACATACAAACACACACCCAGACACACTCACTCTCTCATGAAAAGAAATTTCCACATGACACACTTTAAGAAAGGTTTAAAAATAAGAAGTGAACTTACATTAAAAATTTCAAACAGATTGGCAATCCAGTTTCTAAAATCCCACAAACCCTCTGGCCAGCTCCTGGCCAGCCTGCATGATACTGTAGCTCTCTCTATACTGCTTTCACCTCTGCTGGCTCTTGGCAACTTCAAAGAATCTCCATACTTCATTATATAATAATTTCAGATTTCTCTGACATCTACAGAAAACATAGTTCCAGATTTATGTTTAAGTACACATTTTAAAATTCTCTTTTAATTCAGTAAACATATGTTTACTGAGTACTACCTGAGGCCCACTCACACACTCCTCTAGGCATTGCAGAGATGAGGGTAAGCATGGACAGGCCTGGCCTCTGAACTCGGGGAGTGAGTGGAGAGGTCATGAGATAATGGAGGAAGTATCTGTGAGCCTAGGAATTATACAACACATGAACAATTCTGGTTGCAACAAATTCTACAGTGAAAGGTGCATGGAATAATGAAAGAATATGATGGGGTATGTGACTTGCTCCTAGAATTCAGGGAAAAATGTCCTGACAATGTAATGATGATACACACTGACCTCTGAAGGATATGCAAAGACCAACCAAGAGAAGGGTTGAGAGAGAAGGAAATCAGGCAGCAAGACTATTGTGTAGACACCTGGAGACTGGAAGGTGAGGGAAAAGTGCAAGACCAGCAGGACAGGGTGCAGAAAAAGGAGGTGTTGCATGGTACCAGAGGTAATGGCCAGCCTTGCATCTACCTGGGACCTATAAGCAATATTGGTCTTTATACTAGGAGGAACAAAGAAAAGCACTTGAGAGTTTGCAATGACCAGATGATGCTTACATTACATGTTAAAGAATGCACCAAAAGGCAGAGGATAGAAAGCAAAGACTCTGGCCAGTAAGCTACTGAAGTAGGTCTGACCGGAGATGACCTTCGCTTGACCTAGGGGTGGCAATGGACCAGAGAAATACAGAGGAGATTTGTAAGATAGTTATTGGATAAAAGTTGCAGGACTTTGCAGGTGAGTTGTTATTTGGAGAAATGGTGTGAAAAAATGAAGTGTTCAAATAATTACTAGAGTTCTACCCCTATCAATACCAGAGAAACTGACCATTCACAAAAATATACACACAATTAGCAAGTAAACTTGTCAAAGGTACTTAGCAGAATTGATCATTAGACAAATGTAAATAAAAACCAAAATGAAGCACCACTAGGTAGCTGATACATTGGCTAAAAATTTTTAAATCTCCTAATACAAAGTGAAGGCAAGTATGTGGAATAACTTACACATTGCTGATGGGAATATGAAATGATTCAAGCCAATTGAAAATAGTTTGACACTTACACACGAGAAAATACTCCACGCTGTGTCTTGCTTCTGAGCCTCTAAACTTGGTGGCTTTTTGCTTCTCTGTACCACCTCCATCCTTTTCTCAGTCAATGGCTCATTATCCTTGCAACTCAATGAAGTTTCAATTCAAGTATCACATATGGTGCCTTCTCTTTTCAAAAAGTCCAGGTAAATTCTCTGTGAAAACACTTTCATAGCACTGTTTTATTTCTCCTTTGTAGGACATCCAAGAAGAAAGCTAAAAGTCTGTTTATTTAATTTCACATTTGTGGAGTGTAAGTCCATCTCTATCACTGCTTTAGCTCCAGTGCCAGTGCTAAAATTTCTATGGAATGAATAGTTTTCTATAGGAAACACATGAAGGAGAAGGTTGAAAAGAAAAAAACGCCGTGTGTTTGGTTTTGTATACCTTAAATTCAAGATATCTGTGGAATATTTGAGAGGCTTCTTCTCAGAGATAATTGAAAATCTGGCTTTACTTGAACTTGTGAATTGTTTAAAATCAACTAGCTCATTTGAGGATTGTAAGACAAGAAGGAAAACCTCGGGGGCGCGGCAAGATAGCGACCGGGCATCCTGGCATCTGAAGCCCTCTGCAAGGGAGATCTGCAGTGGGTCTCTGACTCTCGCTCCGGGGGGCTGGGGACCCCAGCATTGCAGCCTGCTCTTCAGACAGAGCTCGGCCGTCACCACCGCTGGAACATCGCACTGACTGGACAGTTTTACTGCATTGCACTGTCCCGCCGCTGCCGCGGCCCCTCCCCCCACCGGTGCTCCCGTCGCCACCGCCACTGCCGTGGCCTCTGGGATGGGTAGCTCATCACAACCCGGCCTGAGGAGATCCACACCAAACCGCTTCAGGGAAGATCTGCTGGGATCACTGCCACCTCTCCTGCGTCCCAGACTGTCCTGCTCGCCCAGCGTGGGGCTCCTGTTGCCTGCTCGGAGGCAGGCAGCCATCTTGTTCCTGTCCGGCCCCACCCCCTCTGGTGAGAGCAGATGAGATAGCACCACCTGCTGGCGATTCAAGGTAAGAACAACAAAACGGGAGAAACAAGCTTGATAAAGACATAGACCAAACTTCTGAACCGAGGTTAACCCGAACTGTCCTTCACAACAGATCAGGGGAACTAACCCTAACTGCAAACTAATTTACCAGCTTGAAAAGAAAACTAGAAATCAGACCTGAAAGAACATTGGACTTAAACGAAATGTCTCAGAGTGTGCTTCATTGATTCTATTAGTTTAATGACTTAATTCTATTCCTACTGCATTGTTCCCTTTTTTCTCTTTTCCTTTTCCTTTTCTTCTCTCTGTAAACCATGTCTTTGTATAGATGAACAGCACACTAATAAGGTGGTTGGATAGCTGGTATGTTAGCATCACTATATGTTTTATTTTTGTTTGTATGAGAGTTGGTTCGACTGTAGCTGTGGTCTATTGTTTTTATCTGTTTCAGTATAGGCCTCTCTCTCTATTTGTTGGCACACTCGTTTGTTTCCCCCCTTACTCCTCTATCTCTCCACTCCCCTCTTCAACCCACTATCTGCTCCATTCTCTCCCCTCTGCTAACCACATTTTATTTCAGGGAGTAAACCTACAGCCCCACTGCACGGACAGATTCCAGGGCAGTGGGAAGTAGATTCCACATTATCCACATGCCTGTCAGCGAATACCAGGACCTGCAGACAGATTTTGAATCACAGCTCTCCCCTTAAGTACATCTCAAAACTGCAAAAAGGACCACCTCCAACCTACAGTGCAACTTCAGAATTGAACAAAGTAAGAGGACATACATAAAGAATAGGAGATTGAACAAACAAAAGTAAAACCAATCCCTTTACCCCTGAATAACAGAATTAAAGAAGATGGTGACGTGGAGGGAAGGAAAAAGTAGGGAGGGGGAAAAACCGCACAAATGAAGAAAAACCAAAAGAAGAATATAGGTCTTACACAGATCCCTGGGAGATCAGACAATGAGAAAACAGATTCTGGAACACAGACAATGAAGAGTCCCCAGAATGACTGGCTACATGCAATAAACCCAGACATCAAGACATTAATAGAGAGAATTAAAAAAAATTGAGGAGAGACAAGAGGAAAATAGGAAGGAGCTGTTGTCAGAAATGACAGCAGTAAAGAATACTGTAATGGAAATGAACAACAGACTAATAAGCATGGAAAGCAGAATCAGCCAAGCAGAAGAAAGAATCTCAGAGCTCCAAGACCAAAACACAGAAGTAACCCAAACTGTCAAAAGCATAGAAAAGAAGCTCAAAAAGACAGAACAAAACCTGCAAGAGATGAATGATCACTTCAAGAGACCAAACCTAAGAATAATTGGGCTTCCTGAGGCAGAAAGAGAAACAGAAGCCACACTGGAACAAACATTTCATGAAATCATTCAAGAAAACTTCCCTTATCTCATTAAGGATGAAAAAATTCAAACACAAGAGATTCAGAGAACCCCTGCAAGACAACAAACGAGAAGACCAACTCCCAGACACATAATAATTCGCCTAAACAAAGTAACTATGAAAGGAAAAATCCTAAAGGCAGCAAGAGAAAAAGGCCAGACTACCTACTAGGGAAAACCAATTAGAATAGCAGCAGATTTATCCACAGAAACCTTTCAGGCCAGGAGAGGCTGGAGCCCTGTCTTCAAAGTTCTAAAAGAGAAACAATTTCAACCAAGAATAACCTACCCAGCCAAACTAAGCTTCATTAGTGAGGGAGAATTGAAATCTTTTCTAGACATCCAATCCCTAAGAACCTACGCCACCACCAGACCACCTCTACAAGAAACACTTAAGAAAGTACTGAACACAGAAGAAAAAGAAAAAAGAACAACAGCATTCTTCACAAGAGTACAGGCAAAAGATTAAAAACACACATGAACCAACTCCAAAACCCAAAGAAAGACAACAAATAAACAGGAACAACTCTGTAAGAACATTATGACAGGGATCAACTCTTGCATTTCAATTATTAGCCTAAATGTGAACAGACTAAATGGACCACTGAAAAGACATAGATTGGCAAAATGGATAAAATATCATCAGGCAACAATCTATTGCCTTCAAGAGTCTCACCTCACTAGACAGGACACCCACAGACTCAAAGTAAGAGGATGGGAAACAAACTTCCAGGTGAACGGAATACAAAAGAAAGGAGGAGTAGCCATCTTAATTTCAGACAAAATACCCTTCAAACTATTAAAAATCAAAAAAGATACAGAAGGCCACTACATAAGGATAAAAGGCTCAATCCATCAACAAGAAATATCTATCCTAAACATATATGCACCCAACATAGGTGCGCCAACTTTCATAAAGCAACTTCTTGGAAAACTAAAGAAACATATTGCCTCTAACACTATCATAACTGGGGACTTTAATATCCCACTCACAACCCTAGACAGATCATCAGGACAAAAAATCAGCAAGGAGATCTGGAACCTCAATGTGACTTTGGACCAAATGGACTTAATTGATACCTACAGAGCACTCCATCCAAAGACCACAGAATACACATTCTACTCATCACCACATGGAACATATTCTAAGATCGACCACATACTCAGCCATAAACAAGCATAAGCAAATTTAAAAGGAACAAAATTACCAAACACCTTCTCGGACCACAGTGGAATAAAAATAAACATTGACACCAACAAAGTCCCCCCAAAATCCACAAAGACATGGACACTAAACAGCATGATGCTAAACAACTCCTGGGTCAATGATGAAATCAAAACAGGGATCAAAAGATACCTGGAAACAAATGAAAATGAAGAAACATCTTACCAAAATCTCTGGGATGCCATGAAAGCTGTAGCAAGAGGGGAATTTATATCCCTACAAACACACATGAAGAAAATGGAAGGAACAGAAATTCACAACCTAACAAGCCATCTAAATAAGCTGGAAAAGCAAGACCACAAAAACCCTAATTTCAGGAGAAGAATCCAGATCACCAAAATAAAAGCCCAAATCCAGGACATAGAAGACAAAAAGATAATACAAAAAATCAATGAAACAAAAAGCTGGTTCTTCGAAAGGGTAAACAAGATTGATGGTCCCCTAGCTAGACTGATCAAGAAAAAATGAGAAAAAAAAAAAACAAATAAGCATAATTAGAAACACAAAAGATGAAGTCACATCTGACCCTGAAGAAATACAAAAGATCATTAGAGACTACTACGTACACTTGTATGGAAACAAACTTGAAAACCATAAGGAAATGGAGGACTTTCTGACATCACACAACCTACCTAGGTTGGAACAAGAAGAAATTGAGACCCTAAATAGACCAATAACAATCAAGGAAATGACTACATAATAAGAAAACTTCCTACAAAAAAAAATCCCTGGTCCAGATGGCTTTCCAGCAGAATTCTACAAGACATTCAAGGAGGAGCTGATACCAATCCTACTGAAGGTATTCCAGGTGATTGAAAAAGATGGAACTCTCCCCAAATCATTTTATGAAGCCCACATCACATTGATACCCAAACCAGGTAAAGATCCAAAAAAGAAAGAGAACCACAGGCCAATATCTTTGATGAACAAAGATGCTAAAATTCTCAACAAATTCCTAGCAAACCGGATTCAGCAATACATCTCAAAAATCATCCATCATGACCAAGTAGGCTTCATTCCTGGCATGCAAGGCTGGTTCAACATTCGTAAAACCATAATGTAATTAAATACATCAACAGATGTCAAAACAAAAACCACATGATCATATCATTAGATGCAGAAAAAGCTTTTGATAAAATCCAGCACCTCTTCTTGATAAAAACCCTTGAACATCTAGGCATACGGGGAACATACCTCAAAATAGTAAAAACCATCTATGAGAAACCTACAGCACACTCCATCCAAAGACCACAGAATACTCCAGCCAGCATACTCCTAAATAGACAAAAATTGGAACCAATTCCCCTGAAAACTGGAACTAGACAAGGATGCCCACTCTCTCCCCTCCTGTTCAACATAGTATTGGAAGTCCTGGCTAGAGCAATCAGAGAAGAGGAGGCAATCAGAGGTATTCAAATAGGAAAAGAGGAAGTCAAGTTATCTCTCTATGCAGATGATATTCTCTTGAAAACCCAAGAGAATCTGTCAAAGGCCTCCTTACATTGATAAAGGCCTTTGGCAAAGTCTCAGGATACAAAATAAATGGACAAAAGACAATCGCATTTCTCTATACCAATAATAAACAAACAGAAACCCAAATAAAAAACACAATTCCATTCACAATAGCCACCAAAAAAATGAAATACCTTGGCATCTTCCTAACCAGAGATGTGAAAGACCTTTACAATGAAAATTACAAAACACTGCTCAAAGAAATCAAAGCTGACACGAACAAGTGGAAAAATATCCCATGCTCACGGATCAGAAGAATCAACATTGTGAAGATGTCCATCTTACCTAAGGCAATCTACAAATTCAATGCGACACCCATTAAATTACCAACAACATTCTTCTCAGACCTAGAAAAAACAACACAGGAATTCATATGGAAACACAAACGTCCAAGAATAGCCAGAACAGTCCTCAGCAAAAAAACAAAGCAGGTGGTATCACAATACCAGATTTCGAACTTTACTATAAAGCTACAATCATCAAAACAGCTTGGTATTGGTACAGGAACAGGCATATAGATCAATGGAACAGAATTGAGATTCCAGAAGCAAAACCTCAATTCCTCAACCAACTCATCTTCGACAAAGCCCCCACCACCTACCAATGGGGAGAGGAGAACCTATTCAGTAAATGGTGCTGGGAAAACTGGCTGACCACATGCAGAAGATTGAAACAGGACCCCTATCTATCCCCATGCACAAAGGTTAACTCCAAATGGATCAGAGACCTAAATGTAAAACCTCAAACCATAAGAACCTTAGAAAAGGAAGGAAATACTCTCATGGAAATCGGAACTGGCATCCAATTCCTGTACAAAACCCGAAACACACAGGACTTAAGAGAGAAGATAGACAAATGGGACCTTATTAAACTGACAAGCTTCTGCAAAGCCAAAGAAACCATCAAGAGAGCAGGGAGACAGCCTATAGACTGGGAAAAAGTATTTGCCAACTCTAGGTCTGACAAAGGCTTAACATTCTGGATCTACAAGGAACTGAAATGTACTGAAAAGAAGAAAACAAACAACCCCATTATAAAATGGGCAAAAGATATGAACAGACACTTCACAAAAGAAGACATTCGAGCAGCCAACAAACACATGAAGAAATGCTCAACCTCACTAATCATCAGGGAGATGCAAATCAAAACCACACTGAGATACCACCTAACTCCAGTCAGAATGGCAAGTATCAGCAACTCAAAAAATAACAGCTGCTGGAGAGGGTGTGGCGAAAAGGGAACACTTCTACACTGTTGGTGGGAGTGTAAACTAGTGCAATCTCTGTGGAAAGCAGTGTGACAATTCCTAAAAGCCCTAAATATCAACCTCCCATATGACCCCGCAATCCCCCTACTGGGAATATATCCTGAAGAACTCAAATCACTCTATAAAAAAGATACCTGCACACGTATGTTTTTTGCAGCGTTGTTCACAATTGCAAGAACCTGGAAGTAACCATGCTGCCCATCAAAAGAGGACTGGCTTAAAAAAATGTTGTATATATACATGATGGAATACTACGCAGCCATAAAAAAGAACAAAATCATGAATTTTGCAGCAACCTGGATGGAACTAGAGTCTATAATACTGAGTGACCTCTCACAGAAACAAAGATCCGAGTATCTCATGTTCTCACGCATATAGTGGACCTTGAACATCCAATGTAATACTATAAGAAAATGACTGACGGTACTGGGAAACTATGGGGGGGTAGGAGGATGGGATTAACAGTAGCAAATATCTGTCTGGGGCTGGGAAAACACCTCTTATCAACAGGGTGCCTGAATGAAACGTAATTGTACACCTAACCCTTAACTGTACCCCACAAAACCATAATAAAAAATACTGATTAATTATAAAAAAAAAAGACAAGAAGGAGACGTTAGAGCTGCTTCTTGTAAGGTAAATATGATAGTAAAGAAAGGATAACCATTAGTGAAGTGAGTAAGATTGTGCAGGCATCATAACTGCACAGAAATTTACCTTTTATTTATTTTTATCTTATAACCTAATATTCTAAATTGATTTTTTAAACATAAACAAGCATCTTTTATATAATTTTGATTACTTGATTGATTGATTGATTGGAAATGGAATCATTACTGGAAAGATACTTGTGTTTAATTTCAGAAGTAAATTAAGTATACTAAAATCTGATCAATTCAACTCACATTCCTAAAAAGTCAAGTCAATTATTTTCAAAATCAAGGATGAATAACTCTGATTTTCAACATTTAGTTATTTTGCAACATTTATATTATATCTGAAATTACTTCAAAAATGAAAGGTAAAAAAATATTTTTTAAAGCTAGGCAGACAATTTGAAGTTCACTATGTTCTTCTTCTAAATATTCCTAATTGTCAACCTTTCTTAGCCCTGAATTTGCTTCTTAATTTTCTGTTTTCTTACTTGTTTCTTGATGCATAATTTCTTCCAGTTTGTGTTGAATTCTTCACCTTTTATACTACTTTGACCTCTCCTTGCTTTCTCTGACATTTATTAACCGTCTATCAGGTACAAAATACAGTGTAAGGCACTGTGAGTACATGATTTTTAAAAATATACACACCTTTTTGCAAATTTTAGTTAGGGAGCTAGGCCTTTAAAATAATAACTACAATTCTATATAATAATGGTAAGATAGATATGTACAAATTGCCATGGTCACCCAGAGAAAAAATTTGACTCTAGCGTAAGCAGAGCTTCAGTCTATGGAATCCAAAATCCTGACATAACTTTCTTTTCTTTTTTTTGACACAACTTTCCTAAATTGCTAGTTTGTGATTCAGAACAGAGCCAGTGCTGCCTATAATATCTTAATGAAGCCTATATATTAATGAGTTAAGACTTTTTATTAACAAGGTGAGTCTTGAAACAAAAACCATCATATGAAAAGCTATGTCCCAAAGATAGGAGTTTGTATTTTTAAATTTTTGGTCTTTTTTTTTTTAACTACTTCCATTTTCTTACTTGTATGTCAGTTTAAGGACACAACTTTAAAACCAGACCCCCAAAAAGAAGTGAAATAACAATGACTTTTATGTCTGTCTTCACTAAATATTTCATGTACTCATAAGTGGTTCTATACGGAGGTAAGAATAATACTAAGTAGTTCTATACAAAGAGAGCTTAATTGTACTCAAATTATTCATGTTATACTTGCTTTTGTCTTAGTGATGTTGTTAATTCCCCAAGGGCAAAGACCAAACTTTTAATAGCACATTACCAATAATTATAACAATGCATATTTCTTTTGTTATTTTCACAACACTTTCATTTATATTGTCATTTTTAATTCAGAAGACAGGTGTGGGAGGAAAGGTATCTTCAGACCTTCTTTCAGATAAGAAGGCAGAGACTTTAGTGACTTCCTAGTGTTTGCTCCATAAGAAGAGGCAGAGAGTGAATGTCTCCTGCCTCCAGAGTTAGAGGTCTTCCTAGCTCTCCTGCCCCACCTCTTCTCCTCTTCTGTAGCATTTCAGGCTAGACGAAGCTTAATAAGTTCATGTAAAACATCTTTTGCCTTAACTGATCTTCCTATAAATCCAGAGTCCAACATTCTATAAGGGAACATTTCTCATTTTTCTGAATGAGAGAAAGAAATAGTAAAGAATTGAAAAGCATTGACTGACAATCTCTTTCAAAAATGTCAACTTAGTGGCTCTTGGGAAACAAGAGTGAGAGAGAAGACAGAACACTACATAGTACATAAAAAATATTGAGGCTTTCCAGTCCAATGTCAAAGATCACTATGCTGGCAATGATACACATTCTCAACCTTTGCTCATGGAGGCCATGGTACTCTTGAGCCAGCCAATGGCAGCAGCATCCCTTCTCCAGGCTCAGCACCTGGGAGTACACAGCACACTCATTTGGCCTCTCTCCTCTGTCAATGATGGGATCTATTGATGTGTAGACAGCCTGTGGGGGAGGAGATGCTGAAGCTGCAGTTTGAAGACCATTTCCATAACTTTTGAGAGACCTGGCAGGTCGGAAATGAGTCGATAGTTCAGATAGATTGTCAGGTAATAAGGAGAGTCGTTAGAACAGGGGAATAACTGCAGCTGCTTTAAATTGAGCAGGAATTCAGCCAGATGTCAAGGTGGAAGCGATGCTGCTAGCTGTAACAGAAGCCCCGTCTTCTATATACCCCTAAAAGAGCCACGTGGGCCATGAGTTCAAACAATAGGTTGACAGCTGCAGCTCCCAAATTGCCTTCATCTCTCGTGCAAGGGTACCCACAATGCAGTCAAGAAAGACAGATTGATCTCGTGTTCAAAGACTCATAGTACTGAAAAGAAAAAAAAACTGGTGACTGGGGCTCAATCGCCTCAATTACTTGTATGAAATGAACTGGAAAAATTTGGCAAGTCAAGAAATTAAGAGATACAAAAGCTGGTTCAACATTTACTCGGCTATTAAGAGATTACAGTGAATACACTTATGCTTGTGAGTATTCAATTCAGTGGAATCACACAATGCTCAGCCTTCAGGTCCCTCCATTTTGGGGCAACAAAGGTTCTCAAGTGTCCAGAGAATGTGAAAGGATACGCGTCTTCCATTGTAGGTCCAGGATTCAGCCAGTTCCTAACACTCTAGCATGCTTTCTGTTCGTCTACACAAAAGAAGCTTTGGATAAAAGACTCGCAGCAGCGACATGTGATTTGAATGCTAGTGCACATACACATCACACTAGACAAATAATCTATGATCTCACTTAATCTGAAATCTAAAAGAGTTGAACTCAGAGAAGCAGAGAGCACAACAGTGGTTAGCTGGGGCTGGTAGAAAGAGGCATTGGGGAGATGTTGGTTAAAAGGTACAAAGTTTCTGTTAGACAGGAGGAATAATTGAAAAACATCTGTTGTACAAGATGTTGATTACAGTTAATAACAACATATTATATTCTCCAAATTTGCTGAGAGGACATTAAGTATTATTACCTCAAAAATGATAAACATGTGAGGTCATAATGCATATGCCAATAGCTTGATTTAGCCATTCCACAATGTATATATATTTGAGAATATCATGTTTTATACCCTACAATTTTTATTTGTCAATTAAAAAAGAAATAATAAGAAAATAAATTGCCGGACTCGGTGGCTCGGCCTGTAATCCCGTGCCTTGGGAGGCCGAGGTGAGTGGATTGCCTGAGCCCGCGGGTTCGAGACCCACCTGGGCAACTTGACGAGACCTCATCTCTACAATAAATCAGAAAAATTAACCAGGCATGGTAGCACATGCCTGTAGTTCCAGCTGCTTGGAAGGCTGAGGTGGAAGGGTCGCCGGAGCCCAGCAGGTCGAGGCTGCAGTGGCCGTAGCGGCCACTGTACTCCAGTCTGGGTGACAGAGTGAGACTCCAACTCAAAAAAAAAAAAAAAAAAGAAAAGAAATTAAGTATCTAAATATATGACTAGATAGTCCATGCTCGTGGCTTAAATCAACATTATATTAATTTTAATTTCCTCACAATAATCTGCAGATATAATGCAACTACAATTAAAATCCTAGCAGGCTTTTTGGGAGAAACTGAGAAACCGTTCTTAAAATTCCTGTGCCGATGCAAATGACCAAGGCAATCTCAAAAAAGAATATAACTGAATTCCTAAAGTTACTAGATACCAAGATTTATTATAAAGCTATAGTAATTAAGGCAGAATAGTAAGATAAATAGATCAATAGAACAAGAGAGAGTATAGAATCATTCCAACATATAAAAGTCACTTTATTTATAAAAACATGTGATACTGCAGTACAGTGTCAAATAATAGTCTTTTAAATAAACTGGGCAAGGTCAGTTGGAAATATACATAGAAAAAAATAATCTGCACACAAGTAAATTTTAGATGCACTGCAGAAATAAATGTGAAAAATAAAACAATAAAGCTTTTAGAATAAATGATGGATCACTTTTATGGTCTGGAGCAAACACAGATTTGTAAAAATAGAATAAAAACTAGGAACAAGATATTGATACATTTGACTATAATAAGATTAAACGCTTCTGCTTAGCAAACAACACCATTAAGAGAGTGAAAAGACAAGTCATACAGAGAATGAGATGTTTGTAATACATCCATCCAACAAAAGATTCACACCAGATAGATAAAAAAAACTTGAGCAAATCGATAAGAAAAAAAAAAATAGAAAAGTAGGAAAACAATTTAAATACATACTTCACAAAAACATGTCAAAATAGTCAATACATATTAAAGATGCTCAACTTCCATTGTTATCAGTAACATGTAGATGAAATTTTCAACATGATATGACTGTCTACCCATCAGAATAGCTAAAATGAAAAAAAAAAGTCTTTCAATACCAAATTATGTTGACGATATGGAAACAACAAGAGTCCTCATTCATTTCTAGTGGGAATATATGTTGTTACAACTTTGGAAAACAGTTAAGTGGGTGTACACAAAATCCTTAGGTGCACCATTCATAATAGCCCAAACCTGGGAACTATTCAAATGCCCAGCACCAGTTTATGGATACTGAAATTATGACAGAGTCACAAAACAGAACTCTCAACTGATGAGGATGACTGAACCACAACTTATTACAACTACGTGGATATATATCTCAAGACCAAAATGCAAGACACAAGAGTACATGCAATATGATTTTAGTATATAAATTCCAGAAGCTATCAAAATTAACCTATAGTGTTGTGGGTCAGGAGAGTGGTTACCCTTGGAATAGTGTCATAATTGAAGGGACATGGGATAGCTTCCCAGATGTCTGTGATACTCTGCTTCTGCATTTGAGTTCTGATGAATACAGACGTGTTCTGTTTGTGAAAATGCACTGCACCATATGCTATACACTTTTGATTTTATATTTTACTTATGGATAAAAAAATCCCCCAAACTATATCTCTTTATATAAAACAATATAATTTGATGAACTTAATGCTTATTTCAAAACTTTGAGTTTTAAAATTGATTACATGACTGACTAGAATTCAGAGTTCTGGATTTTGCACGATAACCTCACTCAAATTAGTCAGTTTAGCAGAGCAATATTAATCCTGACTCCTGGAGAGTCTTCAATATACAATTCCCACATTCACAAGCTTTCTTATATTCTGCTTTTAAGGGCTCGATAAATTTTGGCAACTCTACTGTGTGACAAGAGGTGTGTTCATGTGAAATCTTCTATTATCAAGATCACCCTCCAGGATAAAATGCATACTGGGCTAAATTTATATGCATTGGTCCTTTTAGGCCTGTTGTACGAATACAATTTTAAAATGGTATGAATACCAACTACAGTTTATCAACACCATTCTAGACAAATGGAATTAATGAAAGTATGAGAAAATCTGAATGTTTTCTAAATCGGAAGCCTTCCCCCAGCAGGTGTGAACCTACTTTAACTGCATGGCAAAATATCCAACTTGCTGTTTCCACCTGTCCCTTTCTCCAGCATCATGAGGAGGGGTAGCTGAGGCAGTACCACACACCTCCATCATTCCTTGGGCAAACAGCCAGGAGGCAAATGGGGCTTGGGATTCAAGCTGCCCTTTGCCCCAAGTAATAGATGGATTTTCTTATTGGCAAAGGACATAGTGAGGGCTAGCCAGATGTGATTACCTTTCTCTAAAATACTGCTTTCTCAATATCTTCCTCTTTTCTTTTTTTAAATAGTAATTCTAAGAAACTTAGGAAAATGTAAATTCATCTCTCCAACATTTTGAAAAAGTTTACAATGGTCTTATTATCTATGAAGATCGAATTCTGATCATGCATCAAAAAATGATGGCAAGCACATAGGTGTGACGTTTTTCTATCCTACGATTTTATTGCTCAAACAGTAAATAATGGTGTCCTTCAATCCTTTTTCCCCTGTTGCCCTCGCTTCTTTTTAGTGTTGAGCTCTTTATTCATTCTTCCTGATTCACTCACCCCACCCATGTGCATACACATACTCACTCCAAGCCAGTTTATAAACATTTCTATTCCTAAGATGTTTGTGGGTGCTTACACTTGGCATTTTTCACAGTCTAGTTTGCTATTATGTTTTTTTTTGAAATACGTGAATTGTTGAATTGTCTTGTACCCACACCTAGCTATGTATACAACTGCCCTAGTGAAAGGTAAGCATAACAAGCCATGCGACACCCAGGCACAGCCAGAGATAGCCTCTTATTCTTGGAATGTATGTTGTTCTGATGCTGTAGTAATTATATGAACTTGAAGCAGTACTTGGGTTTGAGAATTGTCCTTGAGGATGTTCTGCAATAAATTATTTAAGTGAGATGTGGAGGAACTAATTGGTTAATAACCATAATTGGGATTAAAGAGTAATTTTGATTTTTAAAAGATGCTTAAAAGGATAAATATTCAGTCATCTCATTTTGCTATTAAAAAGAAATAAGTCTCCTTAAATTATTTCACATAATGGAAAACACAGGTGGGTAAACTGCTACCCTGGATGTGGAGGTGACAAGCCATTGTCAAAGCCCCTGCTGGGACAGGCTACTGGAAGCAGGCTGTTTGCTTGTGCATTGCCCTGAGGATATTAAATATTATTATTTATGTTTTATGTTGCTCAGTAAATGTACATTGTGCAAAGCAATAGATTACATTGTGTTGAACAAAGAACACGATTCCAGCCCCCAGAAAGGGACTTAAAGTTTAGACACTTAAGTGATGCAGTTTAGGATTTGCATGAAGTGTGTAGGTGTGGAGCACCCTGAACACAATAGATTAAGAGAGGCTTATGCTTTATTAAGGAGAGAAGAAAGCCAGCAATCAGGCCTGGCTAAGGTAATGCATAGCAAGTAAGCTTTAATAGAAGAAAACAAGCTAACATTAGAAAATGCAGACACAAAAGAGGTACAAAACCACAAGAATTGGTTCTACAGTCAAGCACCCATCTTTCTGAAGCCCATCCAGATTCATGTACTAATTTATTTTTAAACTAGATCTTTCATATGGATTTTGCTCTAGTAGAGTCTGTGCCATCTTCCCTCTCAGTGTTGTGTAGGATTTTAGAGTATCAATAAGCAACTAGATTATTGTGTAGCTTTGCTTATATTTTGATCTGTGTGACTCCCAGACACACAGTGTTTTCTTTGTGTATTCCATAGTAGCCTGAACAACTCTTTGCACAGAGTGAGTATTCAGTAAGTATTTATAGATTGCGTAAGGGTATAATTAAGTGTGTACCCTCTTTGAGCACAGAAAGGAAAGATGATGTGGTTTTTGTTGTTGTTGTTATTTTTTTGTTTTTGTTTTTGTTTTTTCGAGTTAGAGTCTCACTCTGTCGCCCAGACTGGAATGCAGTGGCCGCTCCCGGCCACTGCAGCCTTGACCTGCTGGGCTCCGGCACTCCTTCGGCCTCAGCCTTCCAAGTAACTGGAGCTACAGGCACGCACTACCACACCCGGCTAATTTTTGATTTATTGTAGAGATGAGGTCTCGCCAAGTTGCCCAGGCAGGTCAGATGATGTATTTTAAGTTCTGATGTCTTGGGTGCTTGGTATTAGCCATATGTAGTCTATATCTTCAAGGCTGCAATAGTATGAACAGATAGGTACTTTGGAAGCAGGGCACATTGCACTAAATACACAAAGATTTTAATTCTGAAGGATATTTTGAAATTATACCCCTTAAATTCAGGACACATGCCAGATCTAATTCTGAAAAAATTGAAATAATCAGTTATGTTCACATGTAATGAGTAGTATCACTTCATGACCAAAAGCTGATGTTTGCTTTCTTATTCCTTTTTATAACCAAAGTCTTCCCAAATGATATTTCTTCCAAGAAATTTCTAATCTGAAAGGAAGTACAAATTGGCACAGAGATAGCAACTTTCTTGGCACAAGTGACTATTTAGAAAGTAGGGTTCTGAGTATTCTGCAGAAATAGTTTAAATAACTCAGGCTCATATTTGCACAGTGCAATGGCATGGCTTTGCCATCAAGCAAAAACCAGTGACACCTAGCCAACTACCCTCCTATTCTAAATCACAGCTTCTGTTTCTCGATTGCCTCTTCCCACTCTGCTTAAAACAAGCACAAATATTTATCTACTCAGGAAAGCATCTTTACCTTGTGGCCTCTAAGGAAAAAACCAAACTCCTTAACCTGACAGACACAAGACCCTTGACTGTTGGATGCAATTCATCTTATGCCTTTAAACCCCAGGACTCTGAGATTTTCTTTACTTTCCAAGCACACCCGTACTTTCAATACTCTGATTTTGAAAATGTTCTCCACCTTAGGAGGCAATTCTCAGGCTTTTTTTTTCAGTTCTGCAATTACTGAATATTATATTTAGTGCATTTAATATTATATTTAATAAAATTCTACAGGAATTCAGAAATATACTTAATAAACTTTATAGAAAAATGTTTGAGCCAAATATAATTCAAAACATCAGTATTATCTAATTTAATTATTAGCAGGTTTTCCTAAACTTCCCTTTAGGAAGTTTCACAACATCAAAACACTGTAGGAGAATTTTGTTAATGATCTACATATCTTCACTCTGACATAGTTAATTTTATTTCTTTCCAAGTTTTTTCTAATCTTTAACTATATTATTACATGTTTTATATATATTTGAAAATGGTATTCATACAATTTTATGTTGTTTTATTATTTTTATAGTAATATGTTTATTTTATAAATATGATACTAATGTTTATGCTATATCATAGAGTCACTTTACCATATATTTATAGACATTCTCTTATTGCTGGACACTTGCCTCTAAAGCATTATTTATAAATAATGGTTGATGTATATATCTTCAGGCACTGAGACATCTCAATTTATTTAAATTATTTCATGAAAATAAATCCATAAGCAATTATTTGGTCAAAGAGTAAAAACAGTAAGTGTTTGGAAGTATAATTCTTAAGTAGATAGCTTGATATCCAATGCCTTCATTAGCAAATTTCCATATAAATAAGAATGGCCCTGGAAACTTGCTTAAAAATACAGGCTGATTGAGTTTTACCTGGAAATGTGATAATATAGGACAACTAAGATGGGACCTGAAAATCTGGATTTTAACGGTCACCTTGGGTGCTTTTGATGCAGATATTTATATTATTAAATAGAAAATCAGAAAAAAAATTCAAAGAGATAAGAAAAGTTTTAAGGAAAGCTTGTTTTAGCTTGCTTCCATTGTGTGTGTACATGCTGTTCCAAATGTTTTAATTCAGAAATCCAGGTTAACATGACATCAAGAATAATTACATTATTAATACTTTTTAAAATGTGCCTGATGTTCTTACTGAATCCATTTTCTTATTGTGGTATTAATTAACTTATTTTAAATGTTTTTTTCCTAAAGAAAGTAGGCTGAAGACACCTGGAAGGAAATACTATAATTTAATACATATTTCATACCTGAACAGAAAAGGACAAAGGCAGTCCTAACTGTGGTGTGGGGATGTTTGCAGATAGATACCTGCACCTTTGTAAAGAGCATACCACATACACTTTCGTGCTAGATAGAGCTTTATCAGAAGCATGAAGAAATCGCATGTCCTTATCTGTTTCTAGTTAGGCATATACAACCTGTGAAGCTTTATTACTGCTTTGAGTAAGAATGATGTTTGAAATTGAATTTCCTGGAGGCATTCTTATTTCCCCAGATTTTTCGGCAGGGGGTTAGGGGGAGATTAATAGCCACGAGTGGTGTATTTGGTTTGGATGACAGAAAAGCTGGATATTTAAAGGAAAGATTTAACAGAGGTGATAGCTAGAGAAGGGCTGACTATAAGTCTTCGCATATCCTTGGCTGATAATTAGACTACACATTTGTTGTGGAAGACTCCAGAGAGCCCAAAGAAAGCTAGGAATGGTTTGCAAACTTACAAGTTTTTAAAGTGCATTTCTAAACCAGAGACAGTTTGACCAGGTGACTAATTGGTTTGAGAAATCTGACCATCACCTCCAGCTAAATCACTGGCTTACAATTAAACTAAACAGGACCAAGGAAGACATTTACATAGACAGGTTTAAAAAAAAATGAGAAACAAAACTAAACAGAACCATCAGTGACTACAAACTGAGAGAATGAAAGATTTCACAGCTTGTGTGTAAGAACATTAATTACCTAATAAAACAAACCAGATATCCAAAAGTCATCTGAAAAACAAACAGAATTCAGAGTTGCTACAATGTATTATCTAAAATACTTTTTTACTAAAAATTATTAGTCATAAAGAGGATAGTATAACAATAATAAGAAAAAGTATTTTTGAATAGGTGCTGAGTTTGGATTAATAGTCATTCACCTAAAAGTAGCTGTTATAAATATCTTCAAGTGATTAAAGAAAAAAATGATCAAATAATTTAATGAAAATATACAATTAATGAGTAAATAGGCAAGAAATCTCAATGGTGAAATGAAAACTATAAAAAGGGCATTCTAGAGCTGAAAATTGCAATGTCTAGAATAAAAATTCACTAAATGGCTTTATCAATGGTGTCTAGTTGGCAAAAGAAAGAATTGACTTTAAAAGACGTAAATAATTAAGAGCTACTCCCTCGGGTCCTCTCCCAATGTGGGAGCTTTTCTGTCCTTTCAATAAACCCTGTTTTCTCACTTAAAAAAAGATGTAAATAATTAAAAAGTATCCAACTGAAAAGAAAAAAAAAGTAGATAAAAGTGAGAAGAGTCTCAGAGTTGTCAAACATTATCAAGCATTCTGACATATGTGTATTTGGAGTGCCAGAATAATAGAAAGATAATACATATCATAAAAACATTGAGAATAATAATGCCTAAAATTTTTCCAAAAAATTGATAAGAACTGATTTTTAAATCCACAAACATCAAAAATCTTCTAGTAATATATATACAAAGAGAAATGCACCTAGACATATTAGAACTACTAAAAACTTAAAAACAAAGCAAAAATATTAAAAGCAGTGAGAAAAAAGACAATTTTTACATATGAAAAAGAATGAAAAAATTTATAGATTACTTCTCATTAAAAAATGGAATCAAAAACATTTGGAATAAAAGGTTCAAAACACTGAAGGAAAAAATGCCTTCTATATGTAATAAACCAATGTTTTTAAAATGAAGGCAGATTAAGGACATTTGTGATAAACAAGCCCTGATAGAATTATTTGTTAGTAACCTTGCACTATTAAAACTACTCATGAATGTCTTCTAACTGAAGGTTTTAAGTGAAATTTTAGATCCATAAAGGAAGTAAAGAATATAAGACATGATAAATATGTGGTAGATTTAAAACATTTGGTTCTCTTGATTTTATTAAAAAACATGACTGTTTAAAGAAACATTCTTAAAAAATATGTTTTAAGACTTATAAGGTATATAATCTAATGTAAATAACAATAAAAGAACAGAGAAGTGAGAGAAAATGGGGATATGCTGATATAAATTATTATATTATATTGGATATATGTCAGTATTAACTTGAAGTTAAAGATGAATAGTATGATATTACTTAGAGCAACCACAAAAACATGAACAAACTTAGCAGAACATTCAATACAAAAACTAAAATATATTTATTTAATACACCAAAAAAACAGTAACTGAATAATAGAAGAACAAAAGCCAAACAAGACCAATACAATGCAATGGGCAACAGGCCAGACTCACGTCTAACCACTTCAGTGGTTATGTTAGACTTGAGGAGATGCACCCTGGACCAGGGCTCATCCAGCTATGGCTGAAGAGAGAGATATGGCCTGCATTGTGCTTTTCCATGGTCCAGTCTAGGAGCTAAGAATGTTTTTCACACCTTTAAAAAGGCTGTTAAAGAAGAGGAAGGTGAAAGCAAAGATAATTTTGAGGAACAAGAGGAGGAAAAGAAGAAAGATAGCACAACAGAGATTGGAGGTGACCTGTGAAGCCTAAATATTTACCACGTGTTTTTTATAGAAAATATTTGTTGAATCTTTGGTCAACAAATGGCAAAGATTGTCAGAATACATAAAAATAAATAATTATATAAGACCCTGTCAGACATTAATACGGTCCCTACAGCTATTAAAGGAATAATTTTTTAAATTTACATGAAGAAAATTATATCAGCAAATGTGAGAACTTGAATAAAGTAGAAAAATATTTTAAAGATATACTCCAACTCAAAACAAAAAAGATATAAATTATATAATCTGACTCAATACAAAATCTGGGCAACCCTATATCTACTAAATAAATTTAAATACAAATTAAAACTTTTATACCACAGGCTCTAACTCAGGTGGTAACAGAGGAAAATGTAGCAGAAATGGGAAAATAGGACTAGATAAGAGAGATATAAAGATTATTTTTCTTTTTAAATAATTAGTAGGCCTTGGCAGCAAAATGAATTGGGGGGGGTAAAGTGGAGAGAGCAAGAGTATGGAAAGTCTTCCCGAAGGACTCAAATCCAAATGACTAAATTCTAGAACTACAGAAGCAAACATAAATATAAAATGGAGAAGTTTGGGAGACAGACTTTGGAGAAAGTGAAAGAGTTGGTGTTCATTGTTGAGAGTGACATTCAGAGTGACCCATAAAGCTGTAAATTATAGTAGGATAAGGAATTTGAGGGTTGAGAACTTCCAGGGAAAGACAGCAAATTATTTTTTGTCAGTGATCAACATAGCAATTATACTAAAAGTCAAAAATAAGCTCTCTGAAAAAAATCTCACCAAATACCTTGACTTCTTCAGGTTTAATCCCTATTCTAACCACCTGTCCTCTTGTTCAGAGTTCAGAGTTTAGATATTGCATTGATGTGTGTGTGTGTGTGTGTGTGTGTGTGTGTGTGTGTGTGTGTGTGTTGAATATGTTGTATTTTTTAAAATTTTTAATTATTTTATTTGTAAAATGTGGGGTACAAATGAGGGTTAGGTACATATGTGGTCATCCTACAGGTAAAATGTGGGTACCTTTACTGACATTATGTGCCTCCCCTCCCTTGGCAGGGTCCCACAACTGCCAATCCCCTTCTTATAGTATTATGATAAATGTTCAAGTTATACTTAAGAGTGAGTTCAGTAGAACTCAGATCTTTGTTTCTGCATAAATCACTGAGTATTATAGACTCTAATTCCACCCAGGTTGCTGCAAAGTTCATAATTTTGTTTTTCTTTATGGATGCATAATATTCCATCATGTAAATGTACCACATTTTCTTTGTCCAGTCTACTTTTGATGGGCAGCATGGTTGGTTCCATGTTTTTGCTATTGTGAATAATGCTGCAATAAACATGTGTGTGCAAGTATCTTTATTATAGTGTGATTTGAGTTCCTCTGAGTATATTCCCAGAAGGGGGATTGCTAGGTTGTATGGAAGGTCGATTTTCTGATTTTTTAGAAATCACCACACGGTTTTCCACAAGGTTATACTAATTTAAATTCTCACCAACAATGGAAAAGTGTTTCCTTTTCCCCACATCTTCTCCAGCATCTGTTGTTTTTTTGAGTTGTTAATGATGGCCATCCTGACTGGAATTAAATGGTATCTCAGTGTGGCTTTAATTTGCATTTCTTTGATGATTACTGAAGCTGAGCATTTTTTCATGTATCTGTTGGCTGCTCATATGTCTTTTTCTGAGAAGTGTCTATTCATATCTTTTGCCAGTTTTTTTAATAGGGCTGTTTTTTTTTTTCCTTTCAGCACATTTGAGTTCCTTGTAGATCCTTGATGTTAGGCCTTTGTCAGATATACAGTTGGCAGATATTTTTTTACCCATTTTGTGGGCTGTCTCCCCACTCTCCTGATGGTTTCTTTTGCTTTGCAGAAGCTTTTCAGATTGATGAGATCCAACTTGTCTATCTTATATTTTAAGGCATTTGATTTGGAGAGTTGATCAGGATTGGTTGCCTATTCCAATTTCTGTGAGGGTGTTTCCTACATTTTCTTCTAGGTTTTTATAGTTTGTGTTTTCATATTTAGGTCTTTGATCCATTTAGAGTTGATTTTGTGTATGGTGATAGGTAGGGATTTTGTTTCAGTCTTCTGCATGTAATCAGCCAGTTTCCCCAGCACCATTTACTGAATACGTTCTCCTCTCTCCATTGGTTGTTGGTGAACACTTTGTTGAAGGTGAAATTGGTTGAGAATTTGAAGTTTTGCTTCCAGAATCTCTATCCTGTTCCATTGGTCTATATGCCTGCTCTGGTACCAAAACCAGGCTGTATTGATTATTGTAGTTTTATAGTAGAGTTTGGAGTCTGGAAGTGTGATATCTCTCACTTTGTTTCTTTTGCTATGGATTGTTTTGGCTATTCATGGTCTTTTATGTTTCCATATGAATTTCTGTATTGTCATTTCCAGGTCTGAGAAGAGTGATGTTGGTAATTTCATAGGTGTTGCATTAAATCTGTAGATTGCCTTTGGTAGGATGAACATCTTAACAATGTTAATTCTTCCAATCTATGAGCATGGGATGTGTTTCCATTTGTGTCTTCTTGGATTTCTTTGAGCCGTGGTTTGTAGTTTTCATTGTAAAGGTCTTTCACTTCTTTGGTTAGGAAGATGTCAAGGTATTTCATTGTGTGTGTGTGTGTGTGTGTGTGTGTGTGTGTGTGTGTGTGTGTGTGTGTCTATTGTGAATGGGATGTGCTTTTTATTTTGGTTTCTGTCTGTTTATTGTTGGTATTTAGGAATGCAACTATCTTTTACACATTTACTTTATACCCTGAGACTCTGCTGAAGTCCTTTATCAGTGCAAGGAGGTTTTTGACAGATTCTCCTGGGTTTTCAAGGTATAGGATCATGTTATCCATGAAGAGGGATAACTTAACTTCCTCTTTCCTATTTGGATGCCCTTGGTTTCCTTCTCTTGTCTAATTGTTCTTGCTAGGACTTCCAATACAATGTTGAACAGGAAAGGTGAAAGTGGGCAGCCTTGTCTTCCTCTGGTTTTTAGGGAAAATGTTTCCAATTTCTGTCCATTTAGCAGTATGTTGGCTACGGGTTTATCACAGATGGCTCTTGTTGTCTTTAGGTATGTGCCATCTATGCTTAGGTGTTCAAGGATTTTTAGCAAGAGGGGATGCTGGATTTTATCAAAAGCTTTTACTGCATTCAATAATATAATCATTTGTTTCTTGCTTTTACATCTGTTGATGTATTTAATTACATTTATGGTCTTGCAGATATTGAACCAGCACTGCATCCTAGAGATGAAGCCTGCTTAGTCATGGTGGATGATTTTTGAGACGTGTTGTTGGATCTGGTTTGCTAGAATCTTTTTGAGAATTTTTGCATCTATGTTCATGAAGGATATTGGCCTGTAGTTTTCTTTCTTTATTGGATCTTTACCTGGTTTGGGTATCAATGTGATGTTAGCATCCTGAAATGACCTGGGGAGAATTTTGTCTTTCTCGATTGCCTGGGATACTTTCAATAGGATTGGTATCAGCTCCTCTTTTTATGTTTTGTAGAATTTTGCTGGAAAACCATCTGGTCTAGGGATTTTTGTTTTTGTGTGTGTGTGAATAGTTTTCTCATGACAAAGTCAATTTCCTGGGTTGTTATTGATCTACTTAGGATCTCAATTTCTTCTTGTTTCAACCTTAGGAAGTTGTGTGCTGTCAAAAAGTCCTCCACTTCACTTAGGTTTTTGAGTTTGTTTCCATAAAAGTATACATAGTAACCTCTGATAATCTTTGTATTTCTTTGGGGTCAGTTGCAATTCATCTTTTGCATTTCTGATTGTGTTTCTTTGAACTTCTTTTCTCTTTTTCTTGGTCAGTCTTGCTAAGGGTCCATCGATCTTGTTTATCCTGTCAAAGAACCAACTTTTTGTTTTGTTGATTTTTTCTATGATATTTTTGTCTTCTCTGTCCCGTATTTTGGCTTTTATTTTGGTAATCTGGATTCTTCTGCTGAAGTTAGGGTTTTTGTGTTCTTGTTTTTCCACCTCCCTTGAGTGGCTTGTTAGACTGTTAACTTGTGATCTTACCATTTTCTTCATATGTGTTCAGAGACATATGAATTCTCTGCTTAGCACTGTTTTCATGACATCCCAGAGGTTTGGGTAAGATGTTTCTTCATTTTCATTTGTTTCCAGAAATCTTTTAATTTATTCTTTGATTTCCATGTTGATCCAGGAGTTGTTCAGCATCATACTGTTTAGTGCCCATGTCTTTGTGGGTTTGGGGGAACCTTGTTGGTGTTGATGTTTATTTTTATTCCACTGTGGTCTGAGAAGGTGCATGACAGTATTCTGATCTTATGAAAGTTGTTTATACTTGATTTATGGCCAAGAATGTGGTTGCTCTTGGAGTACGTTCCATGTAGTGACGAGTAGAATGCATAATCCTGGGTTGTTAGGTAGAGTGTTCTGTAAGTATCTATTGGGTCCATTTGGTCAAACGTCAGGTTGAAATTCCAGATCTCCTTGTTGATTTTTTGCCTCAATGATCTGTCTAGGGTATATAATGTGGTACTAAAGTCGCCAGAAATTATAGTGTTAGAGTCAATATCTCTCTTAAGTTTACTTAGTAGCTGCTTTATAAAAGTTGGTGCTCCTGTGTTTGGTTTAGGATGGATATTTCTTGTTGATGAATTGAACCTTTTATCATTATGTAGTGTCTTTCTGTATCTTTTTAAAATTTTTGATAGCTTAAAGGTTATTTTGTCAGATATTAAGATTGCAACTCCTGTTTCTTTTGTGTTCTGTTCACATGAAAATTTGTTTTCCATCCTCTAACTTTGAGTCTGTGAATGTCCCTTCTGATGAGATGCATCTCCTGAAAAAAGTATATTGTTGCATCATGTTTCTTTATCCAGTTTTCCATTCTATGTGTTTAATCCATTTACATTCAGGCTGATTATTGAGATATGAGAGTTTATCCCTGTCATGAGGCTCTTAAGACTTTGTTGTTGTTTGTTTACTTCTTTGTTTGTTGGTTTTATTTTGATTTTGGGGTTGATTTATGTGGGTGCTACAGTTGTGATGCATGCTTTGTTGGTTCTTTGTATTCTTGCATTCTTGGAAGGAACATGGTTCTTTTTTTCTTTCTTTTGTGCTTAATATTTTCTTAAGCATGTCTTGTAGAGCTGGTCTGGAGGCAGCATACATTCAGGGATTGACTGTCTGGGAAGGATTTTAACTCTCCATCACAGATGAAGCTTAGCTTAGCTGGGTAGGAAATTCTTGGTTAGAATTGTTTATCTTTGAGTGTTTTGAAGATTGGGCTTCATTCTCTTCTAGCCTGCAGTGTTTCTGTAGATAAGTCTGTTGCTATTCTAACTGGTCTTCCCCTGTAAGTAGTCTGACCTTTCCGTCTTGCTGCCTTTAGGATTTTTTCTTTTATACCTTCTTTGTGTAAGCAAATTATTTGTGTCTAGGATTTGGTTTTATTTGATACCTTGCAGAGGCTCTCTGTATCTCTTGTGTTAGGACTGTCATGTCTCTGATGAGATGCAGGAAATTTTCTTGGATGACCTCTTAGAATGTTTGTTCCAGGTTGCTCTCATTCTTCTTATCTGCTTCAAGGATACCTATCAGTCTTCGGTTCCATCTCTTAATATAGTCACACATCTCCTGAAGGATTTGTTTCCTTTTTTAAAGCAGATTGGGTTAGTTCCAGATTTTGGTCTTCAAGTTCTGAGATTGAAGATCCTACCTGGTTAATTCTGTTTTCCATGCTTGCCAGCTTATTATTTATCTCATTTACAGTATTCTTTATTGTTTGCATCTCAGTCATTAGTTCTTTCCTGTTTTCATCTTGCTTTTCTTGGTTCTTGTTCATCTTTTCATCCATTCCTTTAGCTCTGCATTTGTAATCTGAGACTAGTCAATCTGGGTGCTCATCATTGTTTGAGTTTCAAAGTCTGTATACTCATGTACTATGCTCTTTGGACTTTGTGTGGTACCTGTGGCTCTTTGGTTTTTCTTCATTTGTGGTGATTTTTTCTTTTTCCTTTACTTCTGTTGCTCAGTGAGAAAAGGAGTAGTTTGCACTTATTTTTGTTCAACCCCCATTCACCTTTGAATAAAACTGCTGGTCCATTCAATTTCTGGAGCTGAGTTGGAGCAAGGGAGCTATGTTACTCCCTTGCAGATTTGAGATTTGAATGAGGTGTGTTACAGGCTGCTAAGATCCAAAATCTGATGATCACAATGTTTGCTGATTGGTGTGCAGGCTCCCTGGGGTCTACTTCCCACCACCTTACAGTGTGTCCATACAACAGGAGTGTATGTATCTCCACTGGGTACAAAATAACATGAAGGAAGGGAAAGGAGTTAATAAAGAGAGAATGTGGAGGGGATGACAAAGGAGATAAGGAAAAAGATACAAACCAGCAAACAGGGGGACAAGCAAAGAGAGAGAGAAAAAGAAAGCAGGAGAGAAAACTAAAATGGCAACAAAGACAAAGCAAAATGAAAAAAAAAGAAAGAAGAAAAAAAAGCACATAAACAAATAAATAAAAACCCCAAAGAAACTAAAACCAATGATATGAGGAATTTTCACATTCATATATAGCCTTTCTTATATAGGAAAGAAGAAGGAGAAGGGGTAAAACAGAACAAAATGCCCACTCCCAACAAGCTATATTAAAAAAAAATAGGTAGAGTCACACAGATAGCCAAACAACAACAACAACAAAAACGTATGTAATTCTTGAGCACCCTCTAGAAGAGGGTGCTCAAAGTACTAAAAGTAGTTTCAAGACTTCAGGTTTCTTGTAGGAGTGACTCAAGCACTGCTTCTCTTAGCTGGCAGCAGAGGGGAGGGGTTTCAGAAGGAAGGCGCACTTCCAACTTTTAAATCTGTTCCCCTGTTCACCCTTTAAGGTTGTGGAAAGGCTGGAAGGTAGTCGCCGGCTGATCTGCCTATGTTTAGCCCTCTTCATGTGTGTTGATCCTAACTTGCCTGCCTGAATCACACGTCTCACAAACCACTGTATATGGTCACTTTAAAACTCACCCCTGCTCATCTGCTGTGAGCAGAGACTGGGTTCTTAGGTTGCAGTGCAGACCACAAATGCTTCAAATCTAACCCCTTGTTTACCCGTGGAGTTGGGGGAATACTGTGAACTGCCTCCAGCTGATCCACTTAAGTTCAGGTCTCTCCATGCATGTTGCTCAGAAAGTTGCCCACCTAAGTCACAAGTCTTGTGGATCACTGGGGAAAAGGATGCTGGGTCACTTTAAAACTCACCACAATTTTGCTGGGATCTGGGGCCAGATTCTTCAGCAGGGCGACCTGGCAGACTTCAAATGCTTCTGTTGGGGGATGGGGCGTCTGGTCTCCTTGGCTGGGACTCTGATCAGGTTACTGTGGTATATTTTCTCGCAGTTTGCCTTGTTGGTGTCTGGCCTGGGACAGAGCGGCAGGCGGCAACTGTTGCAGTTGACTTTCACCGTTTTAATCCTTTTTTTTCCCATTCCCAGCGCCCTAGAGATGGTGCCTGCCTCGGGGCCAAAGAGTACACTGAGGTCTGAGCAACTGCTCAGGGCAGCTGCCTAAGCAGAAAGTCTCCGTCTTGTCTTTCCCATGTCTCCACTCGATCAGACATTCACACGACTTTTGCTGACACCCTACGGTGAATACTGGTCTCTTTGCCCCTTCATTTATGCGGAGACTCATGCACTCCGACCACCTCTGTCGCCATCTTGGAGTCTCCTCCTGCATTGATATTGAAGGAAGAGCATCAGTGGCAGCTGAAGTTGCCAAATTAAATGGACCCTTGTTTATGTGTGGCTTTCTCTGTGCTTTTGCAAATTTGGGAAGACCTGTCCTACATCAAAGTGTCTATTTTTTTCCAGTTCATTGCTGCTACACCAATTGATAATTTATACTTTAAGCATCCTTGACTTCCCTAGAATGCAGAGGCTGTTAAGTCAACAATTATTTGTTGATTTCCAACTAAGTACCCAGCACAGTGCTAGGCACTGGAGATACAAATTAAATAAGTCATCGTCGATGCCAATAATGTATAAGGGGGAAGGCCACACAGGCAGTTAACCATTATAAAAATATGTAATAAGTGCACTCATCAAGTTATAAATCAATAAGCTGCCATTGAAGTGTAGATAATGGGAAGCAATTGGTTCTCACAGGAAGTGGCATTTGATCTGGGCCTTAATAGATGAATAAGAGTAGAGGCAAAGCATTCCAGGAAAGTAGAAGCACATGAAAAAAGAGTATGAAAGTAGGAAATTACATGTGGTGTTTGCTTTTGAGATGCATGTTAAAAATGACTAGCTTGTTCTCATAGAGGCCAAATTATTCTTTAATATATAAACATGTGATGTGTGGGTGTTCGGTGGTCATTTCTGAGACTCGGGTGGCACAAGTGTCATAGGGTTCCTACCACTTGTAAAGACATCCTGGCTTATTTTACTTAGTATAATGTCCCACAGGTTTATCCATGTTGTCACACATGAAAGAATTTCTTTCTCTTTCAAGGCCAAGTCATGTCTGCATACCACGTTTTCTTTATCTATTCGTCAACCAATGGACACTTGGGTTGATTCTATATTTTGGATGTAGTGAAAAATGCTACAATGAACCCTGGAGTATGGATAGCTCTTTAAATCATTGATTTCATTTCCTTTGGGTATATTCCTAGTATTGTAATTGTTTTCAGTTACCTAGTTTTCAGTGTAGAACTCTTGAATACTTTCATTTGATTTATTTTTTATTTGTTTTATGTATATTGTTGATATTTTTATTTGTGTATATAAGGATTTGATTTATTTCTGCATTTATGATTTAATCTAATAACCTTGCTAACTTGACTTTTTAATTTTAATAGAGTGCAAAATTTTTTGGAATTTCTAAGTACATAATTATGTCATCTGTAGAGTAATGTAGTTTAACACAATAAGTATATCAGCTTGATTTTCGGAGAAGAATGCCCCAAAATAAAGGATATAGAAAGTTTACTCCTTTCTTTCTACCTACATTTCTTTTTAAAAACACTTCTTCATGCTGAAAATGCAGAGAACACAAAAATACACAAAAGAGATCAAAACTATAGCTATACATGGCATAGAAGAAGATAGAAAACAGAAAAAGAAGTTTACCATTTATTCTGTGAGCTAAAGACTTTGGCTTTTCTATTGATAACCTTTATAAATATGGCTAATTGGAAATGTAAGGTTTTATAGGTTAAATAAATGATACATATTATGACTAAGAATTGCATGTTATCAATTTGTGCCTTTGTAAATTACTTCTGATAACCATAAAAATAATTATTTAAGGGATTTATTTGCATGTAAAAACTATGCTGTTTCTCGTAAATGAACAAAGTCACTAATAACAAGTCATTCTTATTATTTTTATTAATTAAAATGTCTTTTTGGTCTTTTCATAGAGAGGTAATATCAAGAAAAACATAAGAGAATAAAAGACATGCTATGTTGCAATTTTCTCAGAAAATGATTTAATATAACTTATATTTGGAGCCCAAGAATATGTTATGGAACCAGAGCCACAGTAAACATAAACTATACAATTTAAATAAAGGCCATCATTTATAAGTATCTATTAAACTTCAAGTTTCTGTCATAAAATGAGAACGCTTAAATAGACTGGCACCTCTGGGTTATTTTGGCTAATAATCTATATTGCAATCATTCTGTTACTTAGTATCTTAAGGGAAAAGACACTTTCTATAGAGAGTCTTACTATAGTGAACCAGCCCCCTCTGACTCCTTACTCAGGACTGTGGGTTATGGGTGGGGCAAAATTACTTGAAATGGCCCCTTGTCATGCACCTCTATCCGCGGTCTAGACACATCTTTTCCAAGCAATGTTGTAAGTTAGAGGGAATAAAAACAAGAGAGAGAAAAGGTTTAAAAACAAAAAGTCAAAGGCAGAAAACAGGAATAATGAGGGAAATTTGGAGATTAAATTTGCTTATAAGTAGGAGACTAGAGCTACAACACCTTCAGAATAATGAAAAATATTTCTTCTTCTCTTTCTTCTACAGTTTCTTCAACATCATGCTCAAATATATTCTAATACCACAGTAGTCATGTGGGTGCAAATGATAGAAAATAGAGGCCTGTAAAAACAAAGAGACCAATAATTTGGGCAAATATAACAAAACAAACAAAAAGTAGCCAAATTTGTCATATCAATTAAGGCATTCCCAGGTTGCCCTACCACACTTGTAAGTTGATTTCTTTGGTGTTTTCCAGTGGATGCCTCCAAGGAGTTGTCATGGAAGGCTGCAAACTTAAATAATCAACCATATTTTAAAAAAATAAAAATGTTATTTTTGCATCCATAAAATTAATTGGACATGTGAAACAGAGGGAAATAAACCCCTACTTCAAGATAGAATGTGAAAAAAGGATTATTTATTCAGGGGCCATGAGTCAATAAATGATGGCCTCTATATTTACCTTCAGCTAGTAAAAGCTAATGTCTGATGTCAGTCTTTAGCTGGTTAGATGTCTGTGAGAGACCAGATAGCATGACATTTGAGGCTCACAGAATGAGGGAGAGGACAAGAGTTTGGAAGAGGTTGGGCACAGTGAAGAGATGGTATCATACAAAAGATAATTAGATGTATCTGTCTAATCCTGGAGGGGAGAGCCAGGACAGACGGTTGTAGGACAGAGCATACACCTCAAGAAAGGGACAACCTAATAACCAAAGCCTTCCAAAGTGGAAATGAGTAGCCTTAATGTGCATAGAGGTACATGGAGGCATAATAAAAATAAAAATGTATGTAGAGGTACATAGAGTTGTAATAAAAATCCAGGTACCAAGTAGACTACTGTGATGGGTACGTGTTGAGCTCCTCCACAACCAAGGCCCCAGCACTTGATAGGTACGAAGTTGGTGGGGGGATGTTGACAGGAACTTTGCTCTCCTAAGTCTAGAAGCTCTCCAAAGCCTAGAAACTCTTCCGGGTTGCTTTGTAAATGCATAGGATGTGCCTTTATGACCATGTTCATGTTGACTTCTAAATTTTCTTCCAGTCTAAATTAGAACCCAACTTGATTGTTAAAACCATCACCATAAAATTACACACATTTTTCCACCAGTGACCTTTTTAAAGTTTTAAAACAGAGTTTATTAGTGAGAAGAAGAGAAGGAAAAAGGAAGATTTATGGCAGAAAGACCTGCCATGGGTAAGTTTCTCAAAAAAACAAACAAACAGAAAAACTTTCATCAATGACTCTTTATTGGCTTTAAATCTTCCATGCTTTAGTGTTTTCTGTCATTTTTTGACACTCCCTTAAAGTTTGAAAAAAAAAATCTATGAATTTTCTCCCCCCAAATCTATAGACATAAGTACACAACCCAAGTATAAACACACACACACACACACACACACACACACACACACACACACACACACCTTCCATAACCCAATTTTTTTCATATTTGCTGTGGGTACACAGACCTCTGAAGCAGAATGCATCCAAAATTCACAGCTCTGCATCAGAGTATTTCATATTTGACTCATAAATCACGAGTTCTTTGACTAGAGGTGAGAGGAAAAGAAACTTAAAGTCAATGAACTACTGGACACTGTCAAATGACCATTGCTTAAGTGAAGGACCAATAAGCAATTCATGTACACATATGTGACGTGCAGATAACTGCTATAAAGCTCCCATTTTGCACAAGGTGACATTTGCGTTTGCTCCTTCCTTGGTTTGGTCAAACAGTTGTGTTTATACTGTGTCTCAGCAAACATGCATTCACTTTTTGATTAGTTACCACATTAAAGATGATTATGGAATAATGCAAAGAGCACCAGGCAGGCAAGCAGGAGGCTGGTTCCTTCAGGTGTAACCCTGTTCACCCCTGTAAACAAGGGAGTTCCTTTCCTTGTAAAGCGATGAGCTTGGAGTAAATGATCTGTGGCATATACCCCATTTTGGAAACCAGAAGACTTCATGCTCTTCTGCTAGGTTGAATAAAAGAACTTCCAAGAGTTCAGGTCAGCATGTTTCCCAACTGCAGTGGTTTCTGCTTTTATATCACCTTAGAAAATCATTTAACATTAGATAAACTACACTGTCCTCAACTAGTAATTGAGGGTAACTTACTCCTAGCATTCAATATGAGGGTTAACCAAAAAAAAAAAAAAAGTGAAGCACTGATTACAGTGTCTGTCACATACTATACTCTTAGTAGACAGTAGTAGTTGAGTTCTTTCTTGCAGGAGAAAAGTTCAGAAAGGGGAAAAAAACTCATTAGAAACATCTTTCTTTTAGCATATATGTGGTCTTATCTGTTTTAAGAAAATAAGGAGAATTGAAGGAATGTATATACATCTATCTATATCATGTGCGTATGAATTATGCACATATACACTTTGTGTGTATACATAAGTATCTGTGTTCTTATGCAGGTATATTATGTATATACATATGTGCTTCGATATGCATTTCAGTATATATTTAAACATATTTCCCACATCAGTTCTTCTCATTCTTTATCGTTTTATACCCAGATTCTTTGAATTCTATGCAATTTGGCCTTTCTTACTTCTGCCTTGAGTAATATTTGATCAAGTTCACTCCTGAACTTGAAGTTTGTCTTAAGCTAAAATTTATTTAACCCATGAGTTACCAGTGATCTAGATGTGATATTTGACTAAGGCACCCCATGGGGTTTCCTCATATTGGTCTTTTGTATATTGCTCTTCATCCCATTTTCCTCAAAGAAGCAGCATCAGCTTTCACTCTTGCAAACCTGATGATGCTATTCTCTAGCTAAAATCTTTGATAGCTCCCATCACACAGAGGCTCAAGTAAAAGTGTCTTATCTCAGTAGATCAGGCCATCTGTGACTTGAACTTTCTGTGAAGGTTAATTTTACATGTCAACTTGATTGGGCCATGAGGTGCCCAGATGTTTAGTCTTACATTATATTCCCAGTGTTTCTATAAGGGTGTTTTTGAATGAGATTAACATTTGAATCAGTAGACTGAGAAAAGGAGGTTTCTCTCTCTAAAGTGGTAAGCCTTATCTAATCCATTGAAGGTGTGACTAGAACAAAAAGATAGATCCTCCCCAGAGTCAGAGAATTCTTCCTGTCTGGCAACTTTCAAGCTGAGACACTGGCTTCTTTTCTGCTTTCAGACTTGAGCGAAAACATTGACTTTTCTTGGGCCTTGAGCCTGCTGGCCTTCAGCGTGGTACACATCAGAGATCCTGGGACTCCAACTTGCTGTCCTGCCCTAAGGATCTTAGGATATGGCGATCTCCATAACCACATAACCGTATGGTGAAACCACACGAAGAACTTCTTTATTTTATAAACACACATGTATTCTATTGGTTCTCTCTCTCTCTGCAGAATCCTGATCCATACTCCCTGTGCTCTCATTACCCAGTACCCCACTCTGCACCCCTGTTGTAGCCAACCACACTGAAGATGTTCATGTCCTCTACGTATCTTTGCCTTCACCCCAAGAGGGTCTGACTAGTCTCCAAATCCAGCTCCAGTTGTCTTCTGCTTAGGCCCTCACCCCTATTCCTCCTCCTCTGTGCCTTGAACATACCTTTACGTATGCACTTCCCAAGCTCTCAGGTTGTTTTGCGTGACTATTGGCTTTATTAAACTATTCACCTAACATAGTGATCAGAACCTAGTGGGCATTTAACAAACATATGTTGGATAATTCAATAAGAGGAAGCTCCTTGGAAGAATATTGTCTGATTTATCTTTGGCTTGATGTTTTCTGTTATGGGCACAATTTACATCTAATAACATAGTGCTATAATTTAGAGTAATTGATCCTACAAAATATAGTAACTTATTTAATTATTGTTTAAGGTACCTGTCTCTTTCTGTTCATTGTAATCCCACTGGGAGTACAACCCTACAGCTAAAGTTCCCTACATAGGTAACTCAGTATGAGCCATGTGATAGAGACTAAACATGTGTTGCTTGTTCTGAGAAATTTGTCTACAGTGATTTTTATTAATCAATATAGTAGTTAGCGTCAGCTGTAATCAGTCATTTCTAATTTCTTTTCAAGTTTAAAAGCCACCTAATTTTTTAATTGTTTAAAAACATCAAATCCTTTGGTTACCTCTAAGAATATTAGCAAACTATGGAAAGACTCTTTGTACTTACTGAATATGAGAAATAAAATGTCTTTTTTATTTAATTGTGGCGTCTCTTTTGGTTTTAGATGTGAGAAAATTTGCACAGAGGAGATGATTGATGAGTTTACATTAGGTGTTATGATTCTGATGTTCTAATTACACAATTTCCTTCATAATTTCCTGAAACTTTAAAAACGAGCATTTTTCCTCAACATTCCAGGTATTGTTATTACCGTGAAGAACAAAATGTGAATAACATATCAATTTTTGTCTTATCTGGCTCAGCGACTGTAAAGGTAATTCTGATTCAAAACTTCTAGACTATATGATTTGCTTGGCATGTTGAAGTAGCAGCAATAGCAAACAGGAGGCCAGCAGGAATCTACTTAATAATATTTCATTTCTGAATGAGTACCCAGAGACAATCCTACTATTGGTCACTAGAGAACAGAACCTCCTAGAACTGAAGGACATGCTGATATGAATAGCATCCTTCCTTCTTGATAAAAAACATTTTTAACCAAAGAAGATAATCTTTGCTGGGCAAGATTTCTATAGTTATTTTGTTATCATCATTATAAGTGAAGAGATACAAGTATATTCCCCTTCATCAGCACCAGTTCCTGGAGACAAAAACAAAAACAAAAGTACTTCATTTTATAGTTCTGTTGGTTCTTAGATAATCCTGTATAAATTCCAATGCCAGATAACTGATATTGTCAAGCCCCATAAAACAGTGCTTTCGGAGTTAGTCAGTATCTCAGTCCTAGAGTGATATGGCTGCTCCCTGCATTGATTATTCTAAGAGCACAGCTTTGCAGATGGGTACTCGCTGGATCCATCTTCATGGATCCTTATGGAAAAGCTGAAATGAAGAGTAAATGGGAACAGAAACATAGAGAAAATAATCTTGCCTATCTTGCAAACCCAACTAATTCCAAGTAGAGATGAGTGAGAGAGTCAATTACACCCAACTAACTCTGAAAATTAATTCTTGTGGTTAAATATAAAGGGATCTATTGAGGCATTAAGACTTAAGCATTGCCTCCACAAATTTTCAAGCAGTTATACTTCTAAACACTTACTTCAACCTCATGACCACTCGTGAAAATGATAGAACGAAAAGGAGAAAATACAATTTCTTTCTAAATATTTCCTAAACTCAAACAAGAAAAATTGTCAGACATGTTCATTGAAGTGTGTACCATATGTCTTGCACAGAGCAGGCGATCTATGAGTACATAGAATAACTAGGGGGGAGAGGCAGGGATTCAGGGAAAACAGTCTTCAGGTATTCCTTAGAAGAGGTGGGAGGTGAGACATCCTTTCAAGCAGAGCGGGTAACATAGCACAGGCTTAAACATGTAATGTGTTTTCCATGGATATATCCTACAGGTTAAAAATACTTCCTGAATTCCCCAAAGAAAAATATCTGTCTTTACTGGGTGAGATCTAATAACTAGATTAGTGCACACTTGTAAATATGAGAATAAGTTTTAGGCAAGTAGATTTAATTTCTATTCAGTGTTTTCAGGTGAATAATTTCCAGAGTGCTTGCATAGTACTATGACCAATGGAATATGCTTATTTTCTGAAATACCACAAGATTATTTAAGATTAGATAATTCATGAGTAACTTGAATTCATTAGATGGCCTATCTGTAGCATAACCCAACTGACATATTTTAAAATAACTCTTGGCTGAAAATTCTCTACCTTTAATTGAGATTTTGATCCATGTGAAAAGAAAGTTTGGAAACTTGAGCTGATCAAAATGTTTTCCACTGGAGAGAGTACATATTGCATTCTTGATGATCTGGGGGGATCAAGTGTTAACTTGAGAAAAATGTTTCCCACAAGGGCTGTGACCCATACATAATGTAAGATGTGACTGGCAAGTACAGACATAGTTATGGGACTTCTTGACTCTTAAGAAAAGAACAAGGGCTTCCTTACCAGTTGCATAAATTCTGTTCTATGAATGCTTGTCATTGACTGATAAGTGTTCAATGTCTCAGCTTTATTCAACATTTTCAGGCTAAGCATATTCATAAACCCACAAATAACTTTATTAGTATGAAAACATGGCTGATGTTTATAATGGCATCATGATGACCAAGACATCTCCAGTGCAACACTCAGAGTTGTATTCTTCATCTGATGGTGATTCCAACTCTGAAGTGGTCTTTCTGAAAGGAAATACAAATTTCCAGTGGAAATTTCTTTTCAAAGAAGAAAATATGTTACAAATTGAACAGTATGAGTAAGATCTGAAGGAATCTCAAAAATGAGCTTCTGAAATTCACAGAAAATTCTAAAAATTAGCCTAAAACATTTCTTCATGTTTACCATACAGTTTATGCCATTTAAACAACAATATGTGCTTTCTAAGAATCAGGGTCATCAATACTTCTTGACATTCTCTCCATTGCTAAATACTGTTCTAGAGTTTGGTAGAAAACAATGATTCACTAAGTCAATGAATGAATGAATGAATGATATCCGTGTCCATGATCAAATAACTTTAGAGACTGTGCCTTAAAAAGAGTATGAATGATGTTGCTAGACCACGAAAATTGATTGAAGTGTGACCACTCTCCTTCCAAATAAGAAGCAGATTTACTTAATGAGAATGACAAAGATCAGAGGAAAAAACCCAATCACATGTGGCTAGCTATAAATGAATACTGTAGCAAGTGTGACAAAAGGAGTCTAGAAAGGTGACCCTGGGGACATGAATTCCACATCCTTCTCCTTTCTTTCAGATAACTAGTGAATTTAAAAAGTATAAAATTTTGTTACTTTCATTTTGAGTAAATCTTTGGTATGATAAAGAATTCCCCAAATAGATAGCCCACTTGAGTCCCAACTAGCAGGCAATTTATGGAACATTGTATGGGAGAGGCAACATGAGGGTACCCTGAGCCTCTGCACTCCATGGATGTTGAATGTGTTCTTGTATCCACAATGACCGGTTCATGAATTTAAGCAAAGTAAAAGCTTGTGAGACAATTCACAAGAAATAAAATAAAACTGCTAACTATCGAAGACATGGGTTATGGATAGACATTCTAGGGCTTCATGATAAAGTAGTACAAGCTGGATAGCTTCACACAACAGATAATCATTCTCTACTGTTCTAAAAGCCAGACAGCTGAGATCAAGACGTCTGCAGGTTTGGTTCCTTTAGAAATCTCTGAGAGAGAATCTGTTCCATGACTCTCACCTAGCTACTGGTAGTGATTGGCAATTCTTTGGTTTGTAGATGCATCACTCCAATCTCAGCCTCCATCATCTTGCTCGTGGTGCTCTTCTTGTCTATGTGTCTGGGTCTTCTCTCTTCTTAAAAGAACACTATCCATACTGGATTCAATCTATCCTAACCATCTCAACTTGACTACAACAGCAAAAGACCTATTTCCAAATAAGGTCACATTCATAAGTACTAGGGGCTGGGACTTTACCATATTATTCTTTGGGACACAGTTAAATCTATATTAGGGTGTTTGCCTAGTCTGAAGGGCACTGGGATACACTGTGGGGTACTAGAGTATGTTACCATTCTCAGCCTTACCCTGTGCTGGGCTTTCCTTTAAAACAATAGCCCATGAATGCCAGAAACATCACACTGGAGCAGTTATCACTTATAAAGTACAGGGCAAGTTTTTTTTTGTTTTGTTTTGTTGTGTTTTTTGGTAGGGAGCATGTTCTATATCTAATCTAGTAGTGGCTACTTGAATATACACACATGTAAAAATCCATTAAACGTTACACTTAAGATTTATTATTTTACTATTACAACTTTACACCAGTCAGAAGGGCCATTATTAAGAAAATCAAAAAACAATAGATCCTGGCAAGGATACGGAGAAAAGGAAACACTTAGACACTGTTTGTGGGAGTGCAAATTAGTACAACCTCTATGGAAAGTGGCAAGGAAATTACTCAAAGAACTAAAAGCGGATCTACCATTTGATCCAGCAATCCCACTATGAGGTATCTACCATAAGGAACAGAGGTCGTTATATAACAAAGACAATTGCACCCACATATTCTAGCACAATTCACAATTGTAAACTGGAATGAAACTACATGCCCTTCAATCAATCAGTGGATAATGAAAGTGTTGTGTATATACAACATGGAATACTACACAATCATAAAAAATAATGAAACTGTGTCCTATGAGGCAGCATGGATGAGCTGGAGATCATCATCCTAAGTGAACTAACACAGAAACAGAAAACCAGACACCCCGTGTTCTCACACGAGAGCTAAATGGTCACAAAGATGGAAATAATAGACACTGGGGACACCAATAAGGGAGAGAGAAGAGGGGGGTTAGGGTTCAGAAACAACCTACAGGGCACAGAGTTCGTTATCTGAGGAATGGGTCACCTCATAACCAAATGTGTCCTGATATGTCCATTTGTAATGAATATATATGTATACTCTCTGAATCTAAAATAAAAATAAAGAGATGTATTATTTTACTGTATACCAATGACGTATCAAAAATGTTTTAAAAATTATTGTAGGTCAAATATAGCTCATATCTCCTGTGTATGATAGGAAACCATAAGGGCTTCAATCTGACATTGAGTCAGGTTTCGACATACATAAAACTTTGTGTTAACATACAGTAATTATATCTTAGAGTGAATGGTATATATACATGAGCTAACTGTTTACCAGCAATGTTCTTTTGTCCATGTGCTATTTATGCAGCAGTTTTATCTACTTGATTTGCTGATTTTTAAATTCATTATATGAGCATCAAATATGACCCAGATATTGTGGTAATTGCTATCGAGGCCAAGATGACTCAGGCCTGGTCCTTGCCTTCAATATGCTCTGTAGTCACAGAGTCAGACTGTGAACAGACAATTACATAATATGGACAAGTGCTGGATCTGCAGGACAAGCAGGTCACCAGAGGAACCTGGAGGAGAGAAGTCATTATCAGGCAGAATATTGGCCAACAGCAGCAAACGAGTGATGTTCAAGTGAGCGATGGAGACGCTGAATTTTAATGACAGAGGTAGAGGTCAGGCAAGTAACTGAAAAAAACAAAGGAATGATCATGAGATGAGGGTACATATATTTATGTGTGTGACTGTGTGTGCATGCATATAAATGTATATATAGGCATATACATACACATTCACATGCGTACGCACTAGCACACATGCAGACACGTATATGCACGCATTTGCGGTAATCTAACCCACCTCCTGACTCCGGGCAGCTAAATTCCGTGCTTGCCTGGTCAGCATCAGATCAGGACCTAGTTGTACTGGATGGGTGAAGGTTGGGGAGGAGATGGAGGCAGAAGAGAGCAGACCAAGTTGTTTAATCAGGAGGGGATGAGAGGAGAGGGGAGTGAGACAGGAGCAGGAACTGCTGTGTGAGTGCCAGGAGCTAGCAAAGAGATGAGCAGCTGCTATGAGTCCTGGGCATTCAGGGAGGTGGGCAGGGGGAAGTAAGCCCGAGGGTCTTTCCTGCGTGTGGCACACCCTGACCTGCTCCTCTTCAACTCTCCCCCAGAAAGCAGGCAGCACAGGTTCACACACCTCCCGGGCTCTGAGGGACTGCATTTGGCTCCTAGTAGATGCTGCCCTGCTGAGCCAGGTCCTCAGGCTGGAGCAGAGATCTGGGTTTATTTAGATTACAATAATAATAGGTATTTTTTTTTTATATCTAGTGCTCTTTGGGAGCCAGATCCTGCACAAACATTATGTCTGATTTTTAAAATAAGCTTCCAAGATGGACTTTTAAAAATTCAGGAAGTACAGAAACATTAACTTGCCCAAATTGTCACAGGTTTGCCCAGTGCTGAAACCTCTTGTCTTGCAGTTACACCATGCTGCCTTTCCAAGCTCAAACTCACTGGCTTCTCAGAGTCCTTACACATGGAGTCGTATTCAGAAGTCTGTGTCATTATATTCTGCATCGTATGTGGCAGGAGAGTCCCTGGGGAGCCTGAGAATGGCTCAACACTCTTCCCCTCACTCCCTTATCTGATGGGCTGCATCTCAGGTGGACGGCCCACATTTTCTCTGTTGCCCGTCAGTCCTGTGGCTAAGCCCAGAGCCAGGCACACAGGAATCTGCGAGTATCTGCTCTCCAACCCCCTCACAATGCGTGATGCTCACTAAAATGTAATGTGGTCTCTGCTAAGTGCTTAGTCAATTCTCATAAGGGCCCTGTCTGATGGGAAGAGCTATCCCCATTTACCAGTGTGGAGATGGAGATTATGGGTGATGGAGTTATTCACTTAATCCCACCCACTAGTTAACTCACCCGTGGACTCACACCCGGTGAGCGATACATCCTTCTTAACACTCTCAGTTGTTCACATTCATCTGTGGAGACTGACCAGACAGCTTTCTTCATAGATCCGTACATGGGGACTTCATGTTCACACCCATTTCCAGGATGAGAGGAAGAGAGAGTGCCTTCTGTACTCTTATAACAGTAATAAGTGGCTGGGTGCAATGGCTCAGCCTGTAATCCCAGAGCACTTTGGGAGGCCCAGGCAAAAGGATTGCCTGAGCCCCGGGGGTTCAAGACCAGCCTGGGCAACTTGGTGAGACCTCGTCTCTACAATACGTCACAAAAAAACTAGCCGGGCGTGGTGGCATGTGCCTGTAGTTCCAGCTCCTTGGAAGGCTGAGGCAGAAGGATCGCCTGAGTCCAGCGGGTCGAGGCTGCAGTGACCACAAGCGTGCCACTGCACTTCAGCCTGGGCAACAAAGAGTGAGACTCCAACTCAAAAAAAAAAGTAGCAGCTTCTCTGCACTTAACATTCACCGCAAATTAGGCCCTTGCTGAGAACTTTATTTCCATCATCTCAGAACAGCCCTGTAAGAAGGGCACTGCTATCCCTTTTTGTAGGAGAGGAAGCTGTGGCACAAATGGAATCTGTGACTTGTCTGTCTTTAACTACCTGAGAAGCGGTGATTCTGGAATCCAGCAGGTGCCTCTAACTTCACAGATTGTGCTCTTATACCCCACCACATGAATTCTTCTCCAAGAAAAGAATACTTTACAGTTTAGTTTTAGTATTAATCTGTATTTTATTGATTAATTTTAATGCCTGCATTCCATTGTGGGAAAACTACTTGGTCTTTCAAAAAATCAGTAATCCAATCTGAGAATATGAGTCCAGGATTAGGACTAAGGGATTGCCTAAACAGTGACATTTGAGAAATCCTGAGAAGACTTGCTTTTTGAGTTCCTGGAATTTGATCCCATCACAACCTCTTGTCTCAAATTCCACTCACTGACTTTGACCATTTGACTAGCAATCCACTGAGTGAGTTGGGTAACACTTGAAGTTCTCAGCCATTTCTCAAGTCTTATTAACAGAGTTTTAGCAGATAGATCATAGAGGCCACTGGAGAACTCAGGGTGCTTGGACAGGGACCCTTGGGGTAGGGTTGGGAGTAGAACCACAGAGACCAGAGGTAAATCCCATGGACCTCATGAGGGCACCATAGCTGTCCTCCCCATCTGGCGTGTGTGACAGCTCACTATCAGTCATACGATTCTGCTAATCAAACACAGACCTTCCTGCCCAGGTCTCTGTTGCACAGTCTGTCTGGGGCAGGGGAAAGTTGCCATGTCTAGGAGAAGAAGGGATTGAATCAAAGGAAGACGAAGAGATGCTGGGAAGGCATCAGAGTGTTCCCACATGGTGCTGGGATGAGAAAGAAGCATTTACCTCAACCTGGACACATCTAAGGAGGGCCCAGGATGAAATTACCAGGGCCAGCTGCGGTGGTAGAGCAGGCTTCCGTACCAATTGTCCTTCCTGCCAGCAGAGAGAATCTGAGTTCTGCAATTGACCTGGAAGTGAACTTTACAAAAAACTGGCTTTCCAAGTTTAGATTTTGTATTAAACGAGCTGCTAACTTAAAAATTAGTGCATTTACCTTCAGAGGAGTTGTACATCTAGCAGTTTTAGCAACTTAGTAGTAGTATTTTTTTATAAAAAAAAGAATATCAGATTTTAGTTTAAACTGCAAAAAAATGCAAAAATTACATTTTAATTTGCCTATTTTCTAATTACTTTTGTGAATTTGTGATTTTAAGTGTATACAACACTAATTTTATGTCGCATACACTGCCTGCATATAAGTCTTTTTATGAGGACTTTTAAAAGCTATGAATATTATTGAGCCACTTTGGGCCTGAGAAAACAAAATTGTTATGTACAGAATGATGAGCTATTCACTCAGAGTGCCTTCGTGCCAAAGTGGAGGAAGGGAGGTTGGTCTTCTGTCTGAACTCTGTATCAGAAGAGCCTTTCCTTTATTCTCAATGCTTTTAACTCAGCAAATGACCATACTCCATACAATAAAATGTGAACTTGTCACAGATAAAATGTGAACAAGTCAGTTAGTAACTGTAGCCCTGAAGTGCACCCGCTCTGGGCATGGATTCAGGGGGCCACAGGGTGGGCCCACACCTTTAGACAGGCCTTCTAGTGCCTGTGCTCCCTTCCCAACTTCACAGAGGTTGCTGGGGTAAGCCCCAGCAGTTCAAGAGAAGACATGTCTCAGGGCCACTGCCCCAGCTTCTCCAGATCATCACCTATGCACCCTGTTTCTTCCTCCTTGGCTCCAGACAAATCTCCTGGCCCGGTTTCACATTCACACCTTGCACCGGACACCAGGTATTGTTTCTCTGATTCTGACTCTATTTCCTTATTCAGCTCCGACTTATGGTTATCGCTGGGATAAAGTCTGCCTTTAGTGTCCTGGGAAACAGCTCAATACCCAGAGTCCAGGCTCCGGCCCCACCTCAGCCCTGTCCATGGGCCAGAGTTTCCAAAGAGGAAACTAAGGTAGGGTCACTAGAGAAATGCAGTGGCTCTGCCATAGCACAGGGTTAGTTGCAGCCTGGGAGAGAGAAGCTGCTCTTTCTCTCCAGAGCTGTCTTGGTCAAGGGAGTCAACTAAGGGAGAAAGCCGAAGAGGCAGGAAAATAGATACTCACACCAACACCTTATTGAACGCTTACATTGAACCAGGCTTGGCACACATCCTCAACCCCGAATTGTCCTACAGGCCAGGCTAAAGAAGTCCTGTAATTGATTTACATGATTAGCAGAGACCAGAGGTGAGATTTGGACCCAGGATTTGTGACATTAAAAACCCCTCCCATTGGAGTTATCCTGCATTTTGCTCTTTACCCCTTTTATAATTAGTTTCTCTCTCTCTCTGCTTCTCCTAGGTCACCTTGACAATAAAGGTTTATTTATTGGTATTGCTAGCATGCATTGCTGAGATATTCCCTGAGGAGCCTTCTGACCATTCTGCAAATGGAAGCTCTCTTTCAGTTGTCTCTGGAGGCATTCGCCACAGGAGGAGCAGGCCTTGGGCTGTGTGAGCACCACAGCCAGCACCCCTGGCAGCCTCTTCCTAAGGAGCAAAGTGTGTGGAGTTCCACTGGATGGTCCCTGCTGTTCAGAACCCCAGGACAGAACAGGAAGGCAGTAAGGAGCACAGAGGGCCACGAAGACCCTCCCTCCAGAGAGGGCCGGCTCACTTTGGAGATTACTGAGTGGGCAGGGGAAAATGAAAGGATAGAAAAGGCCATTGCCTTGCTAGACTCTGGTGTGCCCATATGCTCCTTGAGCTATGGCTGGCGCCATGTTTCCTGGCTTTACCTCCCCTACCTTGGGGGGGGGGTGAATCTCCTCTCTCTAATTTACTTTCTAAATAAACTATATTCTGTAATCTAACCTCTGTGCTTGGCTCTAAGTGGCAGCCCCCTTTCTAGTCTGTAAAAGATGAATAATAAACTTTACTTCTTTCGACTTTAAAAAAAAGGATAGAAAAGAAGAGAGTCCCCTTATAAAATACAGGGACACAGGAATGTCAATCTTCCCCATGTCCCTTTCCAGTGAGCATCTCTGCAGATGCTTGAGCTCCCATGGTCACTACCAAGGGCTTGGAGGCCCCCACAGTCATCCCTATTTCACAGGTGGACAGCAGTACAATGTTTGTGGCCACACACCAAGTCCCAGCCACAGGGACTCCAGATACTCCATTGGCTGCCCACACCCCTGTCCCAACTCTGGCCCTCCCCTTCATCTTCCTTCCCCAGTTGGGAGAGGGAAGCTTCATTTATTCTTCATTTCCTTTGATTTCTTGTTTTCGTCCCTCTTGGTGTGGATATATAAAATGAGTTACACACAGAGATAAAGAAAAAGGGGTCTTCCCCAGAAGTAGGAAACTGGGCAGGCATCTGCTGCAATTGACGTCTGACAATGGGGCGAGATGACATCCCGGGAAAGCCCGCGGTGCCTCCTGGAAGAGGCTGGAACAGCTGCCGTGCTGTTCCAGGAATCCGCTCCAGGAAAGAGCCAAAAGCCTCCGCATCATCGCGTTCATTAAATGGCTTTCGCCGTATTAATCTTTTGTTTCTACTTAATGGAGGTTACAGTGGATGGGAGGAGGTGAGCGCCCAGGGTGCGTGGGGCCCGATGGGAAATCACCATGGAAACGACAGCGAGATCACCGACCGGTGATTAACTGCCTGGCGCCCACCCGGAATTCCATCTCCGAAGACGCGCTCGTCCAGGTGGCACAAGCTGCTCAGACCTAGACCCGCAGTGATGGGCTGTCCATGGCCCCACAGGTCACCCGGGGCCTCATCTGTGGCTGGTCTGGCCCCTGCTTGCCCTCCTCGTCCCTGGGGACCCTGCTCGGATCAGAGAGAAAGAGCTGAGTCAGGAGCTTTCTGTGTGAGCCCAGAGCATGCCTGGCAGCTCTGTTTTCACAGCTGACATTTTCCGAAGATGGGCAGGGCGAATCCACCCAGCAGAGCTGCGGGGCTCCGCTCAGCGGCCTGGAAGAAAGGCCACGAAGACCAGGCTGCTCAGGCCTGGCAGCGGCAGCAAGCACCAGCATCCCGGAGCTCCTTAGAAACGAAAGTCATTCCCCAAGGCAGATCCAGGAGCCAGAAATCGGGGTGGGCCAGCCCCTGAGTTCACAAGTCCTTGCAGGTATGGTAGGTTCTCCAGTTCAGGAAGCCCTGAGTGGTCTTCATCCAACAAGGTAAGAACTATGCTAAGAACTGGACCAGGAAAGTCCACTGCCGGCTGGGCCCCGGGGCTAGGGATGTACACAACAAAGCTGTGTGGAAAAGACCTGTTCCAGCTACCGACTCACACTTTTCTCACAGACATTTTTCTTCCACAAAATCATATGACTAGGACAAGGTGATGGATTTTTATTCCAATGGCTTTTACACGTTTTCTTAGTCTTACAACTAATTTATATGAAATTGTATATGAAATTGTCCTGATATGCATTCAAGCAGGATGCTGCAATGGGAAAGGGGCAAGAAAGAAAGCCAGAGACTCTTGTAGGACCCTGGGATACATCTGTGGGAATCCAAAGCGCACAGTCTTAAAACCACCAAGTTATTGTGATCTCATCTTTGTTGCTGTGATTATTTTTTATTTTATGTTTATGGAGACAAAGTCTTGCTCTGCTGCCCAGGCTGGAGTGCAGTGGTGCAAACATAGCTCGCTGCAGCCTTGAACTGCTGAACTAAAGCATTCATCCCACCTCAGCAACCCCAAGCACTGGGAATACAGGCATGAGCCACTGCACCCAGCCTGCTGAAATGATTCTTTGCAGCGCACTTAACAAGTCATTATTTCAAGTATTTCAAGAGAAAATGGCCAGCCATCCCTTATAAAAAATATTTTTATCTCCTATTTCTAAAAGAAACTTCTACCTTCGATCTAGATAGTCATCACACAATTTGGGCAAAAATACCCACAGTGATTGGGGAACCCACTACCAGTAAGGTATTGCTTTCTAAATTTGGATTCACTTCTGATTGTGTGACCTTTAGGATTTACTTCACCCTAAAATTTCTAAATCTTAAATTTTTTCTAATCTGCAAAACAAAGCTGATAGTGATACTGACCTCACTAGGCTACTGAAAGAATTTAATGAGATCATTATTTTAAAGCCTTTATTATCTGGCACATAGTACATTCTAAATAAAAGTTAGATATTATTATTGTAAATGATTGTTACTAATAAGATGTTCTTATTGAATTGAAATCTGCCTTGCTACATTTTTTTCTAATGCATCTTAGCTATATTTTGGGAGCCACCTAGAATGAACAAATGGAACTACTTTAAACTTCAGCAAAAATAGAATCTTTCAGCTAAGACCCCCTTTGCTTTCTGGCCACCAAACTTAAAAACTGACCACAAACTCCATCTTTCCTTTGAATACTCCTCTATGTTGTTTTGCTCATTGTATTAGTCAGGATTCTCCAGAAAAACGGAACTGATAAGACACATATCTATTTGGAAGATTGGCATACTTGATTATGGAAACTGAGAAGTTCCACAATCTGCCATCTGCAAGCTGGAAACCCAAGAACGCCAGTGGTGTAGTTTCAGTCTAAATCTAAAGACTTGAAACCCAGGGGAACCATTAGTAGAAGTCCAAGACCTAGTCCAAAAATGAACCAGGATCACTAATGTCCAAGGGCAAGAAAAAAATGGTTGTCCCAGCTCCTACAAAGAGACAGAGAAAACTCACTCTTCCTCTGCCTGTTTGTTTCATTGGGACACTCAGTAGATTGATGACACCCTCCCACATTAGTAAGGACCATCTTCTCTACTTAGTTAGTTGGTTCAAATGCTAGTCTTTTCTGGTCACACCCTCACAGGCACACTCAGGAAGAAATGCTTAACCAATTTTCTTATTCCATTTTTTATTACTAAAGTGGAAATAACTGAGGCAGGGTAATTTACAGAGAAAAGAGATTTATTTGGTTCATGTTTATACAGCTGTGCAAAAAGCATGTCATTGGCATCTGCTTCTGGTGAAGACCTCAGAGAACTTCTAGTCATTGTAGAAGACGAGGGAAAGCAGGCATCATATAGCAGGAGAAGAGAGAAAAGAAAGAAGGATCAGGCTCTTTTAAACAACCAAGTCTTGCAGAAAATAACAGAGTGAGAACCCACCCAATCCTGAGAAGACAACACCAAGTTGTTCATGAGGAATCTGCCTTCAGGACTCAGACACCTCTCACTAAGTCTTCATCTTCGCTATTGGGGTAACATTTTAATATGCGATTTGGAGTGGGGACGAATATCCAGATTGTGTTACCAACTGTCTGGACATCCTATAGCGCAGGTAGGTTGACACAAAACATTGATTGTCACACTTTCTCACCTGTGTTTGGTGCCTGGGGTCCCTGCCTTCTCAGGAACTTCCTCCTATAACCATCTCATATCTCTGTTCCCTTTCATCCCCTAATCTCCCTACAAGTTCTCACCAGCACACACACCTGCCCTTGTATGATTCATCACAACAGCAATGCAAATTCTCTCTATTCCTCATTCATTGTGGCTAACAAGTATTATTCCTTCTCATCACTACAATTTCTCAAGTTTGCCCGCCCCCATGATATGTGAGTTTTCCCTCTTCCCATCAATTCTTCATAACTTTCCCCAGGAAATACTCTTATGAAGAACAATAATACTGCTTTTTTTTTATGAGTTGGAGTCTCACTCTGTCACCCAGACTGGAGTGCAGTGGCTGCTCCCGGCCACTGCAGCCTCGACCCGCTGGGCTCCGGCGATCCTTCCACCTCAGCCTTTGAGTAGCCGGAATTGCAGGCATGCGCTATCATGCCCAGCTATTTTTTTATTTATTGTAGAGATGAGGTCTTGCCAAGTTGCCCACACGGGTCTCGAGCCCGCGGACTCAGACAATCCACTCACCTCAGTCTCCCAAAGCGCAGGATTACAGGCTGAGCCACCGAGCCCGGCTACTGCTTTATTTTTAAACTAAAACAAAAAAAAGATTCTCAAGTTTCTGATTTTTTTCTGAATGTTTTAGCAACATGAGAATATTTATTACTGTATTGTTTATTGAAAATAATGTATCGTCTAGGAGTTCTTGACACCAAATGCTCTGAATTTTTGGTTTGGTCAGTATGTTAGTCACCTTGGGTTTGTCATAACAAAATACCACTGACTGCGAAGCCTAAACAACAGAAATGCACTTTCTCACAATTCTGGAAGATGACAATTTGTGATCAAAGTGTAGGCAGGATGGGTTCTCCTGAGGCCTCTCTCCATGGTTTGCAGTCAATGACATGCTCACTGTCACTCACATCCCTGTTATCTCTCTGTGCGTCCAAATTTCTCCTTCTTGTAAAGACAGACCATATTGAATTAAGGTCCACTCTGACTGCCTTATTTTTAATTTAATGACCTTCTTAAAGTCCCTATTTCTATTTCTAAATGCAATCACATTCTGAGAGGTTCTGAGGGCTAGGTCTTCAACGTATGAATTTGAGGGGATACAATTCATTCCACAACACTCACAGACCTTTGCGAACCTCTCCTTCCCTGCCTGGCTGCTCGGTTTCTACCCTGGGCTTCCTTCTCTGCGCTCTCTGACTCTCAGTGGTTTCATCCTTTTCCATGACTTCGTGACTACCAAGTATTATGTATTTGCTGGACAGAAGAACACTTGGGTGTCACACAGGCATCTTGAGTCAACATTTTCAAAAATAAAGTGGCCATCAATCCCAGAAAACGTGTGTCTGTTCTTTATTGTTTGCTCTATATTTCAGCGAACTCATTTATGTATTCATCCATCCACTCATCTATCCATCCAAAAAGTATGTATTGAGAACTGTGTCAGACCTGTCCTTATACTCACAGAGCTTACAGTAGAAGAATATCATATTTTAATTAAATAATTCCTATGGAAAACTGCTTCTACAGTCAGCTCTAGGAAGGAGAGACACATGAGACACAAGACAGCACGTGAGACCCATGAGAGACACAGACACAGGAGACACATGAGAGACACAGGCACCTGGGACATGTGAGAGAACATGAGAGACATGAGACACAGGAGAGCACATGAGAGATATGAGAGACACAGTCACCTGGGACACAGAGCATATGAGATGGACACCCATGAGAGACACAGGCACATGGGGCACGTGAGAGCACATAAGAGACAAAGACAAAGGAGACACGTGAGAAACACAAGCATAGGAGACACATTAGAGACACAGCATATGGGACATGTGAGAGCACATGAGGGACATAGACACATGGAACATGTGAGAGCACGTGAGAAACATGAGACACAAGAGAGCCCATGAGAAATATGAGCGATATAAGCACATGGGACACGTGAGCGCACTTGAGAGGCGCAGACACAGGAGACACGTGAGAGAGACGGCATACAGGACATGTGAGAGCACGTGAGAGACATGAGACTCAGGAGAGTACATGAGAGATATGAGAGACACAGACACACGAGAGCACATACAAGGAAGTTTTGACCAGTTCACGGAGAAAGGAAAAATTTCCAAAGGCAGCGACCCTCGTGACAATACTGGAAGGATGAAAGGAGTAAGCTGAGTATAGACGGGGGAGAACAGTATTCTACTTGAGGGAAGCGTGGGTGCAGGAACGCGTGGGAGGCAGGGAGTGGTGGATTGGGGCTGAGGGGCAGGGCAGGCTAGACCTCCCTCACTGTTGGAAGCAGTAAGTGTGGGTTTTGTTTTTGTGAAAAGTAATAGAAAAACCCACTGAAGGGCTCTAAGCAGCGGAGTGACAGTATGAGATTTTCATTTTTAATAATAAATCACTTCAACTATTTTATAGTGAGCACATTAGAGAAGAGATGCAGGTAAACAATGATGTTATTGCAGTGGTCCTGGCAGCCTGGACCAGAGTCGTGGTAAGGAAAATGCAGAGATGGATTTACGTTTCAGAGACATATGGGGAAATAAACCCACACAATATGTGATAGATTGAATTGTGAAGAAAGGGAAAGATGTTGCTATGGTTTGAATGTGTCCCCCAAAGTTGATGTGCTGGAATCTTAATCCTCAATGCAGCAGCAGTGAGAGGTGAGATTTCAAGGAGGTGATTAGGTCAGCAGGAATCTGTCTTCATAAATGGATTAATGCTATTTTTGCAGGAGTAGTGTCCTGCTAAAAAGGATGAATTTGGCTTTCTCTCTCCCCTCCCTTTCTCTTCTTTCTTTCTCCTTTCTTCTCTTGCTGCTTTCCTTCACAGGATGAGATGGAAAGAAGGCCTTTGCCATATGTGGGCCCCTTGACTTGGGACTTCCTAGCTTCCAGAACGGTGAAAAGTAAATCTGTGTTCTTTGTGAATTACCCATACTCAGGTATTCTGTTATAGAATCACAAAATGGACTAAGGTGTCAAACTGATTCTCAGTCTCCTGGTTTGTACAATTACAGGGAGAGTGAGAACCACAGAGAACAAAAGGACTCCAAAAGGGGCTTGGGGCAAAGGGTTGGAGTGCACTTGAGATGTACTGAGAGACGTTAAGGAAATTGAACACCAGGGTGTAGGGATTCGGTCTGGGTTGGAGGTCTCAGTTAGTGAGGAGAGGCCATGCAGGGAGTGAAGAGGCTGGCTAGGGAGAGCACAGAGATAAACACCTGAGCCAAGATCCCAATGCTTAAAGAATCCACAGAGGAGACTGGAGCACCAAAGGAGATTGCGACGTCACAGCACTGGCATGGGAACAAAACACGAGATATGGGACAACTACGAGACTGTGATTGACTTTGTTGAGGGTTGGAAAGTCTTCACTGTATTTAGCAACATGGAGGCACTGTTTATTTTGGCAAGAGTGGTAACTGAGTCATGACAGTGGCAGGAACAAGACAGGAGCCTACTAAGGAATGAATGGGAGGAAGAAGTGGAGACAGCACGTGTTGAGTCCTCTTCTGAGAAGTATGCCTTGAAGGAAGATGGAGGAGTATGATGAAAGCTAGAGGCATATGTGGGGTCAAAGGAGACCTGAATCGGCCATTTTACTTACCTGCTTTTAATAATTGTGTTATTGGGTGAAGAAAATTTTGCAGGAACCAGCTAGGTCCTCTCCCCATCTCACTTAAAGGTTAAGTAGCCATGACCCCTTTTGCTGGGAGTGCTGGTGGCTGAAGGCTCTCACCTGACCCCTCTCCACCCAGAGCCTCAACTGGAGAGAGCTGTGCTGTCCAACTACACTCCCTTTTGGGGGCTTCCTTATCAATAACTAATCACTGTGAGCCCAGAAGGGCCCAGTTACCTGACCTCAATGAGGAGAACTCTGAAGGGTGGTCCTTGTTCCAGAGGCCCTGTGGGCTTAGCCTACTGATTGGCTCTGAGGCAAGCGTGCCACAGTCGGCTCCTTCCTTTGCCTGTCACGCTGACGTCAGGAACCCTCCAGTCCTGTTTTCTTCGGTCCTGACACAGCAGGAAGCCGACAGAGGCGGGCTGGATTTGGAGCTCTCATGCTCCCTCATCGTAACAATCATCCCTCGCCGGGCGCGGTGGCTCAGCCTGTCATCCCGCGCCTTGGGAGGCTGAGGTGAGTGGACTGCCTGAGCCCGCGGGTTCGAGACCCGCCTGGGCAGCGAGACCTCACCTCTACAATGAATCAAAAAATCAGCTGGGCGTGGTAGCGCATGCCTGTAATTCCGGCTACTCGGAAGGCTGAGGCGGAAGGATCGCCGGAGCCCAGCAGGCCGAGGCTGCGGTGGCCGGGAGCGGCCACTGCACTCCAGTCTGGGCGAGAGTGAGACTCCAACTCAAAAAAAAAAGAAAACAAACAAAAAAAAAAACAATCATCCCTCTTGGATGTGCAGAGATTTACTTATGGCTACCGTGCTGCCCTGAGTCTTTACAACTTGTATCTGAAGTCTGTTCCGTTGCAGTGCATACACACACTTTCTCCACTCTCTCAATTATATCATAAGTTGAGTGTGCCCTGAAACCACACAGTGTTCCCCATTTCTGTCATTTATTTTGCATTAGAATGAGTAGTTTTGATCCATGATGACTGAAAAAAATTTGAATTTGCCAAAATAAACTGAAGAAGGATTATTATCCCACATGATAAAATGCAAGCTTTATAACTTGAGTGTCTTCAAGTGAATGATCTAAGAGTGAAGAGTAATCAGTAAGCAATTAGGAATTGGTAAAAATCTATTAATAGTATGAAGAGCTCCATAAACATCCCTAAGCCTGGGAGTATTGAACGACAATGATATAATTTAGTGCTATCTGGATAAAACCATGGCCTCAGAAAATTTTATATTATTGGGAATTTGAAGCAAGTTTCAGACATGGTATTTCTTTTCTCAATAGCCATTATCTACCTACTCAATTGTAAGTTGAACTTTGAGGGACCAGAATCATTTCCATCTTATTCATGGTGTATCCTGTACCATCTAGTATATACCCTGGCTTATGTAGGAACCCGATACACATTAGATGGGTGAATAGACTTGTAGAAGGAAAGATGAACTGGTGCGTAGATAGAAGAAAGTGTGCATGCATATTTACCCCTTAAATTTTGAAGAGTGTCTAGTGAGGCTGACTGTTAATATCTGGCACAGACACATCCAAATTAATGATGCCTATTCTAGGGGTCTGGGGGCACTACACTTCTACGAAGAGAGGCAGTATATGATCACTCTTATATGCTAAGACCTTAACAAATGACAAAGACTCATACTGGATAATCTCCTTCCAAAATCAACCAAGTTGCCAGAACTATTGATTTATTTCCCCACTCATTCCCTCAACAGATTATTATTATATGTTTACAGTGAGTTGGACATTGAAATAAACAAGACCTTATCACTGCTCTCATGAAACTCTGACTGCTGTTAAAAAGATTGTCTTAAGTGTCAGTTCCACAATTTATTTGCTTCTCTTTGTCTTATTTTTAATTGCTCTCTGCTTTAATTTTAGGGACATGGTCACTCTCCTTCAGGTAATAATTATATGGTCTGTTGACACTGTTTCCTCTTTGTCTAATATTGTAAAGCACGTTATTACTAAAACTAATACTACTATCTACTCTTACACAGAACTCCAGAATTTCTTTAGTGCTAAACATTTTGCTAGATGTGTTATAAACATGAACATATCCTCATAACTACACAAGGATATTATCTCCACGCCTTAGTTGTGAAAACTGGCTTGAATAGATTAAAGTTTTGTAAGTCAGCATAGATAGACAAATAGAGATTTGGAAACTACATCAGTCAGTCTGATGCCAAGCTTGGGGTTTTTATCGGCTTCAATTTATTTACCACTGTCCAGGTGAAATATGCATTAATTCATTGGACAGTTGCTTTGTTAAATCGAAGCAAAAAAAAAGTTGTTAAGAACAAAGAGATGCTTTGTTAAATCTGGTTTTGGAACCTGGTGGTGTAAGTGACTTATGAATCTATGCAACATGTCATTAGTCATCCCTCTCATATACTCAGAGTGATGAGTGTCAGTTCTCTGAGTCTGAGTCTAGGGCAGGTTTTCCCTAGGATCTGCCCTTTCCCTTCAGATCGTATTTGCTCTTAGGAATAGACTTGTCTACGTTACCATGCCAGTTACTTGTGCCCCAGAATTCTACCTGATCAGAAGAGCCATCGTTTCCACTATAGACAGAACTTCCTTTCTACCACTGCCACCACGCACAAACACAGGACTTGTTTGAGGCTTCACCCTGGCCCTTCACTTGTCATAGGAAGGGTCAGAACACATAAGTGTTGGGACAGTTCAGTCCATTGTCAGCAGTTTGGGAAATCTGAGTGTCCCCCTATTATCTCAGTTTCATCATCTATTAAAGGAAGATAGAAATATTCACCTGGAGAGGCTACTGCAACTATGATGTGGAGTGATATGACAGACACCACTTTATGAATTCTAGAAGCCAAAAATAAGATGTAGTTATTGTTACCTGTGCTTTGCAGCATCATTAAATTAGAATTTCCCCAATTGGTCACTAAGAGCACAAAATATAGTTACTCCAGATAAAGGGAGTTTTGTATTGGTAAATAAAATAGAGGTTTTCAGTTCATCCCAGGGTCCCACAGCCTAACAAGTCTATTAAAACTAAACAGTCATGATTCTGGACAGCTGCCTCTGTCCTGTGTTAATTTCAGACCCAACCCTCTTTCAGGCTCTCTGGAGCTGCTTCTGGATCCAGCCTATGTAGCTGGTTCTGCTGGGGCCACAGCCTGATTCCTGAATCAACTCTGTTCTGAGGTCTTCCCCAATCTAGGTCTTTCCCAAATTAGGCCGAGTCCACCATCAACCTCTCCCCCAGCCTTGAGTGCTTGTGACCAAGAGCTACCTGCGGCCCTCCTGGCCTGATTCTCTGGCCTCTGTGCTTCCTGCCGGGCCTCCCTTCTCCTACGCGGTATCTATTTTCACCACGAACAAAATAGGTCATGTCTTCATTATTCGGCCTCTGCCCACCAGCCCTTGGTGCTTAAAATTTAGCATAATCCAGACACATTACCAATCTCATTTAAAATAAAATGTGCCTACAAATAGAATATTCACCAACTCATCACAATTCCCTTTCACCTTAAGATGAAGAGGGTATGGTTTTACAGCATAAGGTAAAACTTCAATTCTGGCTTCTGACAAATTACGTTTCTAGATTTTTCTTCACCTCTTGTTTTAAAGCAGTTTACTTTTCCTTAATTAGCCCCTTCTGGCCACAGTCACTTTGTTTTCCTGTATTTTTGTCCTGAACATAGTGCCTATAGACATTTGTTTGTGTAAACATAGTTATTGCTGTAACAACAGGATTCTACAGAGAGGAAGTGCCTGGAAGAGGCCAGACAGACAGACAGGGCCTAGGGCCGCACAGCTTGGGAAGATCCTGGAGGAAGGGCCCACAGCAGAGCAGAAGCCACCCAGGAGATGAGGTCCTAGATCAGTCCTTCTCTCACTCTGGCTAGTTTTCTCATCGTAAAGTAGGAAGCTGCACTAAATGGCTCCCAATGACCCTAGAGCTCTGACATTGTAGTATGGACTGTCAGCCTCTTTGAGAGCACCCACATGGGACTATCTTCCCAGATCTTTGAAATTACCCTTCCAATAAACATGCAGTGCTAATCTAAGAAAAACAAAAACACATCTATTAGAGGAGAGTACTTTAATGTTGGCACAGAATTTTACGGTGATCCATGATACTTTCATTCTCCTTATCTAATTTTGTCCTAATAATTATAGTGAGATAGGAAGAGAAAATGCAATCCCTATTCTATAGATTGGGACCCTGAGGCACAGAGAAACCAAGTGTTTTTCAAAGTCTCTGCATAGAGCAAGACTACAGTCAAGACCCAGTGACCATAAGTCAGTCCAGCAACCTGTTTTTCAAAGGATTTTTGAAAACCGTCTTAAACAGGCTTTATTCTTTCCCTGAACTTGGAGGGGGCAGAGGACCCAGGCGTATGGACAGTGTTGAGTGACCAGCCCCACTTCTCAAAGGGCTGGGGGGTCAGGCCAGGTATGACATCACAGGGAGTGAGCACCCCAAGAGGACCGACTGGGCCAGCCAGGGCCAGGAGGAGGCTGAGGGCTCATGCTGCCTGTCCTGGTGAAGTAGGGGGCTCCCCCTCCTGCTTGTCTGTTCCTGCTGCCCTGCAGGTTCTTCAGCCTAAGGCCATCGGGAGCTGTCAGCATTCCGAGGAGAGACACCTGAGTGTCTTTGATTGGTCTGAGGTTTAATTAAAACTCCTTCACTTCGCCTAGGTTATTGCTCAGGAGGCTTCTGGAATGACGGCTACTTTGCAGCCCTGTGAAGTGTCAGTGTCCCTCCTGATCCATGTTTGGATGATACACAGAAGGACTTATCCTTGTCACCCAGTGGGCTTCTCATCTGTGGCAGCTGCTACTTCTGGCCCGCACCCGGGACCAAGACAGGCAGTGTCTGCTCCCACAGCATATCGAGGCTCAGTCCTGAGCTCTTCAGGATGCAGAAACGAGATGCTGCTGTGTCTGTTAACCACTATGCTGAGCCCACTTCTGTAGCTGTGTAGGATATAGAAACAATCACTTGGCTGCAACAACTGAAAAGTAATTTCTTTATTTATGTTTATGTATTTACTTTTACATAATGAGGAGTCTACAGATGGGTAGTGACTGACCTCAGTCCCGATGTTCAAAGGCATCAGGGTTGATGACTCTAAAATGCATCCCTAGTTCTTCCACCAGTGGTGCCAAGAAGGCCCTGGGGCTCCAGCCATCACTCCCATGTTCCCACAGGAGAGCGGGAGAGTGGGGAGAGAGAAGGCGAATCAGTGGCTCTGTCTTGCATCCCACTGACAACCTTTCCTGTGCGAAAGGCTGGGAACAGTCACCTCAGCTGAGTGCCTCACCCCTCCTCCTAGCAGGGCTCTGCTGACCAGGAGGCAGGGGTAGCAGATGCACTCTTGCCCTCTTATGCGGAGATATGGTGTCCCCTGCTGGCCCTGTCACCCTTTAGCAGTCACAGTGTATGCTAATCACTCACTGATGTGTTTCTTCAATTTTAAATGGAAAAGAAGAACCACAAGGCCCAGGCTTCTGCCTATAGAGATAAGATAAAACTGTGCATCCCGTGATAACTTTTAAAGGCCCACTTTGGACCCAAACCTTCTGAAGTTCAGCCACAGACATTGGTGGCTACTGGTTTTCTTATGTGAGTTGATGCCGTTTACAGCTGTAGAGGTTTGTTGAACACCTCCTGGGAGTGAGTACACCATGATATCACGGGCAAATTGGAGAAGGCGCATCTGAGCTGAGGGCTTGGAGAAGCAAGGGCCCAATGCTGGGTTTTGTTCTGCTTGTACAGCCCCATCCCGCACGTGTCACTCCTAGAAGCAAGGAAAGGGTTCGCCCCCAAGTGTGAGTGGCCCTTCATACTTTCAGTGAGCACTCGGACTAAGAGGTGTTCAAACCATAAGAAGGAGCTCACAAAGGGGCAGTCAGGCACCAAAGGAGGCTCTGTCCCTCTCAGAGACTCCTTTAAAGCAAGTCCAACATTGGAACTCCAGAAACCTGAACCAGGCATGGTAGCATGCACCTGTAGTCCTGGATACTCAGGAGGCAGAGGCAGATGATTGTCTGAGTTCAGGAGTTCACAGTCACAATGAGCCATGGTTGCACCATTGCACTCTACCCTGGGTGACAGAGTGACACCTTGTCCCCAAATAAACAAATAAATATGCATTTAATGAAAACAAGTTGAAAAACAGTTCTGCTGTGCTCCTTGCTAGGCAAGTTCCCTAGTCTGTAGGAGGGCATGAAAACGCCTGAGCTGTCCAAGGTGTTGTGATGGCACAAGACGACACAGGTGAGAGTATCCTGCAGGTCTCCAGATGAGACTGGGTGTTCTGTGTCCTAGAAAGAAAAGGTAATTAAAGCAGAGTAGCTTGTTCAAGTCCCATCTTGGCCACTGACAAGGAATTGGCTCTCGGGAAAGGCATTGAAACCCCAGCTTCACAAAGCTCATGTGGAAAACAAAAGTAGCCTCATCTGTTGCTGCAAGGCTGTTGTGGATGTCTGAGATTACATCATGTAACGGCCCTCAGCAAATACTCAAGCCGCAAGCTGGAATGGAATTAGTCCAGTCTGCTGGCCACTGGCCTCCTTTACCTAGTTTCGGAATCTTTCTCATCTGTGCATAGACCTGAACATTGAACCTGGATCTCGGTCCCCACCGGGTTCCAAGTCTGGGGCCTCAGGGAAAGAATTGCACTCAGAGGTCAGAAGATGCCAGATTTTCCCATTTTTGTGTTTCTGAAGATGTGATATTCCACTAGGAACTAATATTTGCCTTCTACCTTTCTTTTCAGGATCCTGGAACAGAAATATTTCAGGGAGGGAATAAAATACATTTCCATTAGTGATGAAATTCAGCGCCTGTGGGATTTTTCTGGGGAGCTTGTATAGTCACTCATGATGGCAGCTGTTATCAAGACAACTTGGGACTGAATCTCCCTACAAATTATTGGAAATATAATTGGAATGCCTGTGTCTGGGATGGAATGACAGGATGCAGCAGGGTCCTAATCCTGTGAGGTCACAGACAGGTGAGACCCTGGGGCCGGGGCCAGGACAGTTCCTCCTGCTTCCTGGTCTCAGCCTGGCACCATCACCCAAGGGCAATCACAAATCTCTGTGGAGATTCCAATTGCTAATTCCAAGTGGTTTGCTAAGGAAAGGAGCTGTGTCTGAGGTCCTGACTGTCCCAGGATCAGACCTTCATGCTAATCTTTGCGGGACCCCTGGAGCAGGAAGAACCCTCTGTGGCAGCCACTGAGGCCCCTCCCCCAGGAAGGGCTGGAACTGCACAGGGAGACAGATTTGTGTTTTTACTTGGAAGCCCAGGGAGACCCCCAAGCTGCATGACCTACCATGGAGAGGGTCTTTTCCTGGAACGAGCACATGAGCTCAATCTGCAATGACCAGAGTCCAGTGGGCAGCTGCTTCTCTGGGCTGTTGCTCGGGGAAGACAGCTGCTCCTTCTGACCACAGGATAGCTGGCTGTGCAGAGAGGAACTGCCTGGAGACAAGGTGACTTCTTTGTGACCCAGTATGACTCAGAGGACTAGGAACAAGCGTCACCTGGAGCTTGTTAGAAATGCAGAATCCCAGGCCCTATCTGAAAACTTCCCCGAAGCAGACTCTGCATTTTAACAAAATCCCAGGAGCTTTGTGTGCACTTCCTAGCCTGGGAAGCCCTGTCCTGGAGGATGTCACTGCCCTCTCCTTGGTCAAACTGGCTTGGCTGGGTATTTCATTTGCCTTTTCATTTCCCCAGTTCTCTGTCCAGCCTTTAAAAAAATTAGTGCCATTTTTCTATTTTAAACCAATGTCACCTTGATCAAAAGTTCACTGTGCACTGCCCTGGATTCTGAGGGAGGAGTGGGAGGAGGTGCTGAAGGCATCTATATTTTTCCCCTCCACTCAGATATTACAAGCACCTCAGGTGTCTGAAATATTTCAGCTCCCCCTGTGCAAATTGCAGGTACTGAGCCGCAAAACCTCGCGCTGGGCTGGCACTTCATCTGGCAGGTGCCTCAGCCTGCAGACGCAGAGAGGCTTCCAGACCAGGGGAGAGGCAGCAGTTCTTTGTCCTTGGAGGAAGAAGGCAGGTCCCCTGTCAGCCAGGTTCTCCTCCTGCCTGATCAGTGGGACCCAGGGCAGGGCACTCAGAGGATAATGGTGGAACTGTCTGGGGCCGTGTGTGGCTGAGCAGAGTGAGGATTGTGCCCAGACAAACATGGACAACCTTTCTTAGAAAAAGGGCCAGGGGCAATTTTGTAGGGCCTTCACCCTTTGGACCCCCACAAACAGGGACAGACTTCCTCTCAAAGCTTGCCACCCTGAAGGCACCCCTGCTTCACAAAGACCACCTGCCTGCTTCTCCAAAAGCCTGGCCCATTTCCCTCATGGGTGCAGCATGTCCTGTGAGGGGCACACTCCTGACCACGAGCACCTACCGTCCTGGAGTTTGTGTCCTTTGACTGAACCAGTTATCATCTTTGGAGACTCAGTCCTGGGTTTGAATCCCAACTCCTAAATGTCATTGCTATGTTCTCGCACAGAAGTGAGTGCCTCTCAGAGGGTTTGTTTTGCCTACCCTATGCTATTTGTTCAAAAAAATAAGAAGAAAGAAAGTAAAAGATTACCTATAATGTGTTAGGGATGATTAACTAAGATAGCATTTATAATATGTGCAGCACAGACTTCTTAAACAAATGTGTGTGAGAGCGTGTGACCCTCAGTATCTTTCTCTTCCATCCTTTCCCCACACCTCAGCATCCTAGCTGTTCTGGCCCCTTGTCTGAATTTCAGACCTTCCACAAATAACTCTCTGTGCCTCAAGTTGCACTATTCTACCAATAATTGCCTGGATGTTCTCCTTGAAAGCACCTTTGCTACGTTATGTCATATGATGATGTCTTCCAATATTTTTGCACCATAATAAATCAAAGATAAAGCACCCATCCATCCACCCATCTAGCCATCCATCTACTTACCCATTCATCCGTTCATCTACCCTGTATCCATCCATCCATCCACCCATCCATCCGTTTACCCATCCATCTATCCACCCATTCCCCATCCACCTATCCATCAATCCACCCATCCACGCATCCATCTATCCACCCATCTACCCATCCATCTATTCATCTACCATCCACCTGCCCATCTACCTACCCACCCCTCTACCAACTAATGCATTTGTTCTCCCTGCAGTTTTGTACCGTGAAGCATTAAAGATCCCAGCCCTCTGCCAGTCATTAAGAAGAACTCAAAGTTGAACAGGAAATATCATGAAACCCTTAGACCCCTTGTTCTTTACCTGTAAAAAGAAAAGCTTTGATTGGTGAGCTCTAACACCACTTACAGCTTGAACATTCTATAATACTTTCATCATCCTCATCAAAAAGCAACCATAAAGAGATCCTATAACACAGGAAGCTAGGCTTTGCCCAATAGAAGAGAAGGCTCTGTATTCTTGTAGAGAACACTAAATGGGAAACAAATGTTTGACCCTCATAAGTAGATAAATTTAAAATACTACATTAATCATATAATTTTAAGGAATCACATTAGATGATGTCCTAAACATCTTTTAGTGGCAACATGAAGGGAATTTTGGTTGTGTGGTCCTACTCTAACATATCTTGCTTACCATCTTATTTTATCCTCACAGTAACTGTTGGGAAGGTACTTTTGTTAGTTACAGATGAAAATGCTGTGAAATACGTCAAACAGCGTGCCTAGACCCACTCAGTCTGAACCTACGGGCCAGTAGGCAACAACAGGCAGACGGTGGTGAGCCCTCTTGCTCTGCCTTTGAAACTATGGTCTATGTCTTCTGACGCCTTCACTTTGCCGAAGAGCACTAAAAAGTGAGGCACGGTTCTCTTCTGTTCAGCAAAGGCTTGACTAGAGTAAGGGGGTGCTGGAGATAAGCCATGGAGACATCTTGAAAGCAAAAGACCTTTACTTTCCTGAGTTAATTTTCATGAAGTTGGCACTCTAACCCTTTCACCAGTGAGGATAGAAAATGAAAATGCCACTCTTTTATTAATTTAGTTGAATCTCCAATGAATGAATGAATTTAATAAGCATTTATAAGAAACACTGATATGGAAGCAATATAGCATATCTCTCTATATGTATATGACACAAATAGATGAAAATCCCTGGAGAATTCCTAGACCCATGAGCCTAAAGACATGCTCACTCTTCATGAGACCCCACCCCCATCAGGGAAATAAAAAGCACGTGGTCATAGGCTCACTCCCTTTGCTTTCCAAGTTCCACGTGATCTCCCTTTCTTCCGCACCTCTTTATTTTAAACTTTTAAACATATTATCATTTCAAACTATATTGTGGTCATATGTACTTCCTGCAGTACCTCTCTACCTCCAGCTTCTCAGCCATCCCATTTGATTTGTCTTTGTGCACCAAGATACAAGCCTATTACTGTTTCTTTGTAGACACACACACACACACACACACACACACACACACACACACACACACACACACACCCCTATCATACAGAGTAACACATAACAGGTGTTTCATACATGTTTATGGAACGGAAGATAGATTTCTACCCCTAAAGAAGCAAGTTATCGTCTTAAAATGACTATTTATAGCAGGAGCAGAAGAGAAGGGTGCCTGCTGGATAAGATCCATGAACTAAGAGTGTGGAAGGGAATAGGGAGGTGGGGGAGAGGGAGCCATGGGGAGGGGAGGGGAGAGAAAGACGAGATTCCATAGGGGCTGCAGACGTGAATTTTTTTAAAAAAACCATGTTGTGGAATCTTGATTTATGGCAAAAGGCAGTGTTAAAAGATAAATGCACAGGCTGAAAGCAGGGAAGTAGAGCTGCCATTTCAGGTTACATAAGAGAGAAATGAACACTTGTATTCCCCATCAGGTCAGTCTGTACCTGCCTTGCTTTCCCTCCCTCTCTCTCCTGAAATCTGCCTGCCCGTCTCTCTCTCTCTCTCTCTCTCTCTCTCTCTCTCTCCACACACACACATACACACACATACACACACACACACACACACACACACACACACACACACACGCACGCGCGCATTCCCTTCTCCCTCCTCTAGCACCCTCCCTCCTGCTCTGCATTCTTCCTCCCTCCCGACCCTGGCTCTGCAGTGGGTGCAGGAAGAAGATTTATAGCTGCCGCATGCTCTGCTCCTGCCTCCCAGACACAGGATCATCCCACTCAAAGCTTCTTTATATGGGATTGTTAGCTCTGCTCTGCTGACTTGGGAGGGTACATATTTTTAATTTTTTTTCATGCTGTACTTCATCCCTGGGCCTCTGGCTGCATCCACATTCTGACCTGAGCCGCTGCCATTTGTCACCCCCTTGCTGATCACCTGGGGTCCTGAAATTAAAAAGTGTGGGAGGGAACACATCTCAAAGCGCCTCTGCCTCAGTCCTGTGAAGAGTCTATAATGCAGGGCCTCTGGCTGAACAGCACACATGGTGGATGGCATCTGGACTCAACAAAACGGAAAGAGCCTGTGCTTGAGCCGGGAGGAGCATAGACGGGTAAGATCAGGACGTGCTTAGATGCTTCTCGCCTCTAAGAGAAGCATGCCTTTGGAGGGGTGGGTAGTGAGAGCCGGTGGTGCAACGGCGGGAGGCCCAGCTCTGCTAGCCCTTGGGAAATGAACGACCACTGTTCAGTGCTGCCCAAGCAGCAGTGTGACAACGCACCAGAGAAGGCCCTCACGGGCGCCTCCTCCAGGGTTACACCATGTCAGGTCTCTGGTTCCAGACTCTGTTCTTACTGGGCCTCACTTGGTCCTTCCCTCTGACTCCTCTGCCACGTGAAGGTCAGGAGGCAGAATGGAAGAGGTCTTGACAAAGCTCCAAGTTTGCAGAATGAGGCTGCATCGACAGCTGAGCAATATTACCATACTCGGTGACTTCCCAGAGCATGGTCACTTCCGTTGCATTTTCTCCCCACCAGGCTGTGAAATAGATTTCCAGAGACATTGTTTTCCCCATTTCGTAACTGAAGAAAACGGCCAAGAGAAGCTCCATGGTTCACCCACGGTCACACTTCAGTGGGATGGCCGCAAAGGCTCCTCAGACTCTTACCTCAGCATACCCTATTCCTCAGTCCCAAGCCCAGCCAGTGTGGGGGCCAGCGAGGAAACCTCAGGACCCACCACTCGTGACTCAGAGCACGTACCCATGGGATTGAGTCTTCCCTTCTCTGACAACATAAAGATGAAAGAACATGTACAGTTTGACACTCTGATACAAACCAGCAGCAATAGAAAATCTGGGCTTTCCCCCACCCCCTAAATTTTGCAGTCTTACAGCAGCAAAGGAGACATTGCCCATTGCTGATCTGGGTATGTAGGACAGAGCTTAGTTCCAGGGGCAACAGAGGGTGCCCTATTTGGACTGATTTTGTGAGTTCCACCAGAGCTCCCTTTCTCTGCCAAAACGTTCCCTATCAACTTCCCTAATTAAAATTATTTTTCATTCTTCCATTAGAATAAAGGCTTCAAAATGCAGAGACTTCTGGGAAAGATGTGAGCCAAAAAAAGTGAATCCATATCCCTCTGCTCAGCTTCGTCCTTGCTGAGAAAAGCTTCCATGAGGCAGGGAGAGGGTGTCTGGAAAGGGCTTCGCCACATGTTATACAACTTCCCACCTCACTATTGTTCTTAGGAGGAAAACTTTTTTTGATTTTTATCATAATCTAAGTTGAAACATGTGCTCTTAGATAGTGTTCTGAACATTTTGCTTTTGTTTTCTTGTTTTAACTGGTAACTAAAGATAGTACTTCGACTAATGACTTTTGTATATCAACTTTCCTGTTCGCTCATGACAGCATCTATTAGACATCTCCAGAGTTGACATCTTCAGAAGGCAACTGATATGCACAGCTTCACCAGGGGGCCGTGCCTACTGTGTGATTGCTAAACCCTAACTCATAGCAGAATATTGCAGGTGGATGGCACACAGTAATTTGCAAAACCGTTGGAAAAGACTTCCCAGATTGCATTAAATCTGCATGCATCTGAAAATCTGACTGGCTAGTTTCATGTCCTTATGGAGATTGTGCTTAGCATCTATTTTGTTTTTAATTTTCCTAAGCCAGTAAATACAAGTAGGTGAAGTAAAAAATGAAGCAATAATTTTTTAAAAGATCAGATCTTCTAACATTTATTCAAGTGACAGATCTTTTGTGACAGTGTATTCAGGGTGAATCTTGGGGTACAGGATGCCAGGTACCTTCACAGTGTGCTTTCTCCTGTGGCTCCCACATGGCACTGCAGTTGTCTTCTAGAAAGTCACCAATGACTTTTTACTGATAAACCAAAAGGGCTCTCCCTTGGTCCTCATTCTTTTGGTCTTTCATGTCTTTTCTGCATCACTTTTTACCATGTTCCCTCCTGGAAAAACTTTTTTTTTTTTTTTAAATTCAGGGGATCACACTACCTTAATTTTTCTCTTACATTTTTAATGGTTGATTTGTTCCCTTGATGGTGGGTCTCTCTCTCTCTCTCTCTCTCTCTCTCTCTCTCTCATTTTTGTTTTTGTTTTTTAGTCTCCTGTTTGCTAAGTCTAGGCATTGACCAAGGGGGCTCACTTAATACAGACTCTCTGCTTGGTTGTTCCTTCTTCTTCCCTCTTGCAGAATGAGAGAAGAAGGGCTGTGCAGCTTTGCCTGACTTTCATTCGAGCACAGTCTCCTCTATGGCACCTCCTCCTCGTCCCCATCCTGCCACCTGACAGAACATGCCCTAAACTCGGCATCAGAGTCTTCCTCCCGGATTTTCCTGTTTCTCAACCTAAGTATGTGCTAGGCACATATCATTGAAACATAAACAATCATTGTATTGAATGATGACAATATTGGAGTCACCAAAAAATACCATTTGCAGTACACAAAATGTTCTCGTGCATTTTACCTCATTTGATGTGTATGACAACTCTTTGGGGAAGAAATAATAGATATTCTTTCTGTTTTACAAATGAGAACATTAATGGCCAGATAGGTAAAAGTCTTGACTAAGAAGACAGATTTAATAAATGATTGATTAGAAATTGAAACACAGGTACTCGCCCTTCACGCTTTCTTTCTGGGTTATCTATGATATCAGAAGGAGGGTTCTATCATGATTCCCTCTGGCTCATGGAGCCCTCTTCCCCAGCTCAGGCTTGGAGAGGTTATGTCTAGGATTAATTAACATAAATGCTAATCATGGAATGTATGACATAGTCCATTGCATCATGAATGTCTCAGGTGTAGTCACATATTATGTTGCCAACACTAGTTAATAAGAGATTACTTTCTGCCTATCAACTGATACACTGATCACCTAATGAGGCGATGAGGTGACACCCACTGTTTACAGAATTGCATGTCTCTGAATTATGTGATTGTGGTCATTGTCTATGGAGTCCTCTTATTGAATAGAAATTCTTCTTGACACGAGCCCTTTAGCCTCACCTACCATTGCTCTCTGCTCACTGATGCTCACAACCCCTCCAATTTCGTTACTTTCAAAGTGTGGCTGAGATTCCTACTTGCACGATTTGGTGGGGCATTTGGCCCTGCTGATGCTGTGAAGCCACATGGAGATACAAAAGTTATCGACTCCAAACCTCTTTGCTCTCCACCAGCCCTTCTTGCTATGCCTTGCTTTTATAGCCTCACTTTTATTATTGTTGTTGTTGTTGTTTTTACAGGAAGCTGGTGTGATGAAGTAGACAGACCATGGAGCACAGTAGAATGCTCTCCAAGGGTTCTTGAGCATGCACCTTAACTTGTGTCTCGGTTTCCTTCGTTCCACAGTGAAATGGTGCAAAATTAGAGTTGGCATAGGTATTTTATATAATGTTCATTCTAAATAAGTAGTCAACATTATTGCCATTAATATCACCTTTTAACGATACCAAGAACTTGGGCTCCAGAGCACTTGTGATTCCAGGCTTTCCGGCTTCATATTTAAAGCTTATTTGAAACTTAAGGATAATATCAGGAATAAGTTAAGGAAAAAGAAAAAGAAAAATGACTGCTTTCCAGTGATATATATAGAATTAACTAACACTATCCTTGAACTTGACCACTTTTAAGTGGTTTCCTATACTTACATTATGTAATGCAAGTACACCACAAAATATTAGAAGATATTAATATGATATTCATTCTATAGGAAGTGGAGGGTGAGATAGCTTGTTACCTGCTCAGGGTCAGGCAAAGAGCTTTTCTAAATTACATAGATAATGTAAAAGAGTCTTAAGTTGCATAAGTTGTCTTTGTCCAGAATAAAAAAGAAAGAATGAATGAAGGAATGGATGAAAACGAAGGTTTCTTGGAAGAATTTTATACTAACTCACAAAACCAAAGGGAAGTATTTTCACTGGTCTTTGGAAAGGCTGGGGACTGGTTGGTTCCAGAAGCTTCAATGCAATTCACTTTCACAAGAAGATTTTTCCGTCTCCTTCCATCTCTCTGTGCATCTGCTCTGGCTTCAATTTCCCAGGAGAGAGATTCTCAGAGTCTGTCATCCGTGCCTGTGTCCAAAGCACAACACAGTTTGGATGGGTGGCCAATGGGAGAGCCAGCTATTGAAAGCAGGCAGTTTCTGCCATGTGCCCAGCAGGACGAGGCAGGGGTGAACTTGAGACTTGCTTTCCAGGCCCCTGGCAGTTCAAATCCTGTGTCTCTCAAGGCTCTAAGGTAAGATTCCATATTTTAATTTACTCTATTTGGATAGCTACTGCCATCCAGACTTGCTCTTTATTAGCCTGAATTGAAAGTCTTTCAACTGTCAGAGACATTAACAGAAGTGATGCATGCGAAGGTTTTAAAGCTAGCTCTTAGGGGAGTGAAGGATGGGAGGGGCATATTGCATCTGTGGCCTGTGTCCCATGGATATCAAAAAGAACGATGCTGAGCCCAGGACTCAGGCCAGGAGCTGAGTGCTCACAGGCATCCTGCCATCCAGCAGTGGGGCAAGGCAGATGGGTAGAGTATCCTGTCTGAAAAAGCCCTCAAACATTGACTTCTACTGGCCTGTCACCTTGTCTGAAATTCTACCTTGAGTATTTATTAGTTTAGGATAAGGTCCGATCTCCTGTTAAGTACCAACTATACGTTAAACCTACAGATGAAGTAGCACACGAATCCTTCTCCAGCTGACAGATACCAGAGCTGTGGTTTGGCTGCTGAAAGCGGGAGTACTGTGGTCCCAAACACTGTCTGGCTGCCATGGCTCCTGGTCTGAGGCAAGCGGAAAACAAGGCAGGCGAGATGGCAAGGACTCATGAAGCTAAATATGTTTCATTTAGGCAACTGTCTTTGTGTTGACGTGATGCTGCCCTACATTTGGGCATGGATAGGACCTTCCTTTTGTAACAGAATGACAGTAAATACGGTAATGTTTTTAAAGCTGTCAGTGCAATTTCAGTTTCCCCTCATATTGTGTTTTTATAAACTTTTAGTAGTTCATTCAATACTAAATCAGGAACTACTGGCAAAGAGCACAGCCAAGGATGAACACAATGTGGTTGTCAGAGCAGTAGAGATGAGGGATGGAGTCCCTCATGAGGGAGGACACACACACAGGGGAGGCAGCAGGAGGAGATGCTTTTCTAAGTCACAGTTTAGTTGAGAGAAGGTCAAGATGGGAAAGTAAGTCCTATCCACATTCATTTTGTCACATTCACCGGCTCTGGCTTCACAGAAATTGTTCTTACAGAGTTCTTTTATATTTCCTTTTTCTCCACTGTGCATCTTGACATACGTATTTTCCTTCCAGGCTGCACTAAGGTTGGACCCCAGGAGCACCAGAGCAATGTAATTCCAGCCTCTGCCCCAGGATGCTAATAATATCCACTGCAGAGTTTCTTGAAATCTTCTCCCAAAGAAGAAATTCTAACCCCGTTGTCTGACGTTTTCAGGTGGGGTCAAAGTGGCTTCTGCTCCAGCCAACCCAAGCCAGGAAGAGGAAATACGTGGCCACTCTTATCAACCTTAGGGTCTGCCGTTCACTCAGAAGGTCAAGGTAGAAGTCATGAGAAAGCTGTCTCTGTAGCTCCCTGCTGCAGGCAACCAGAATAATGTCTCCTTCCTCTGGCAGGTGGCCACAGACACTTCTCTCCCTCCAGAGTACAGGCAGCTAGACATGTGGAGACCCAGTGAGACTGGAACATACACGTGTGTATGAGTGTGCATGCACACACAAGTCAGTTACTGTCATATGGAAGAAACTTGGTGTGCAAGGAGAGTCTAAGGTCATGCTGTAGGAAAGTGTCCTTCTAGTCACATTTAGCCAGGGCCCATTTTGCAGCCTCCTCCAGCCTGGCACAGACACAGATAGCCACATGGCGGCCACAGCTGGTGGAGAGCAGAGCTGCCGGCCTACTAGTGGGAACTGGCTGCCCACTCCTCTTCTCAGGAAGGCTTGGCTATCTCCACTGGCTGTCGAGCCAGCCTGGGAGGAACCTGCATGTCTTAGGAGCTGACTAACCTCCTAATTCATTTTGCATATGCTCTTTTTGGCTGGCACTGCCACCTACGGGTCCCAGGTTTGACCTGGTTAGAAGTGGAGATAGGTTGCTCCAAGGTTGCTCGCACCCACACCAGCAGTTTTTGCTGCTTGGGCTAATTTGACTATTCAGCAGCACAAAAAAAGTTAAATTTGTTAAAGTCTCTGTATACAGTTGCTTCCAGTTTCACCAGTTGATGAGAACTTCAGGTTGACTCTTTTTCTTAAACTGATTTAGTTTGTCATGTAGTTAACACTTAGTAAAAGTTCATATAATTGGCTCAGTGACTCCCAGCATACTTTAACTTTTTTTGAGAGCACATTATTATTATTATTATTATTATTATTATTACTATTATTATTTTAAATTTAGGAATTATAGACAATGAACTAATTTATTCCAAGTTATTTTGTCAATTAAAAAAAAACCAGCTTTTTAAAATGATGTAAGGATATTCACTATTAGGCAATAAATAGAAATCAAATTTCAAGTGAGTCAATCAGGAAAAAATATACTGACTTAAGTAGCTTGAAAAATCAAGTAGGCCTGGCTGAATTCAGAAGTTTAACTATGAAGAAGCTTTCTCTTCACTTCTAATCTCTACTGGCCTCTGATGGTCTTTGTGATCTGGACTTATTATCTCCTGCTAAATCACAATCAATTCACATGGTAGGAACAAATAAAATAATAAAGACCAAGTTTCTTACATCTAATGATCACAAAATATGAGAAAGCTACTACTCAAATTACAAGTTGGAAATTTTTAAGAAAAAAAAAGATTGGTCCTTTTTGGGTCATCTGCACATTCTGACTCGTGGGATGTGGCCCAGTCTGAGCCAGATGAGATTCCCAGGGGCCAAGGACCCAAGCACTAAAGCAAGGTCACAGCAGGGGTGGCCTCTCGGTGGGGTTTTCTTCTGTATAAGAAGCATAATCATGGCAAACAAGAGAGCATGTGTGTATTACAGACATAAAAAGGCAGTTCACAGGTCAAAATGTTCATCAAAGTTGAACGTAGAAATGAACATTATAACAATTAAACATATGATAGCCCATCAATTTCCATTCCGGCAGGATGCATAGGGACAGATTGGGGCACAATTTTTGGAGCCCAAATATCTATCAATTCCTTAAGTGAATATATAGTTTGACCCAGAAACTCTTTACAAAATTTTACTCTGCAGATGGGCAATTCTCACAAGTGAAGAAAAATATATGCACTCAGAAGTTTATTGCATATTATTGGATTTTTTAAATTGAGAATAATCTAAATGTTTATCAATTTATGGCACATTAAATTTCTTATAGGATATACATACATTGTAGTCATGAAAAAAAAGTTAATTCTTCACTTACAGATATGGAAATAAGCACAAAACATATTATAGATGAACATGCTGCACAATAATATGCAAGAAACAATCCAATATGTGCTTTATACTTTCAGAAATCTTTATTTGTTTGTGTGTGTGTGAGAAAGAAAGAGAAAGAGAAAGAGAAAGACACACAACATGTGTGTGTTGAGAAAGACAGAGGAAACACACAATGCAGGGTCCAAATTTATTTAATTAATTCCTTATGGACTTAGGGTTGCTTTTAACTTTTCACTATTTTGAATAATGTTTTGGATATTTTTGAAAATGAATATATAGGTGTATCTTTGGAGAATAAAATCTTAGTGGTTTCCAAGAGGATCTAATGTTGTAACTATATAAGACTTTTGATACATGCTGCCATGCTGCCAGATTGCACTTCAGGTCGAATGGACTCTTTTTCCTAAGAGTGTAAGAGAATGCCATGTCCCTTCTCTCTTCAAAATGCTGAATAATGTAACAAAAAATAAAAATATTTCATTGCACATTTGTCATCCTATTAATGGCTTTGAGCCACAGGTTATTGCTATGAGTCTATGGCAGTAGAAACCATCCTTCTCAAAAAAAACTTAAACTACTTTATTAGGGAATAATCGACATAGAATGCACCACACATATTTAAAGTGTATAATTTGACCAATTTTAACACGTGTATACACTTGTAGAACCATTACCACAATCAAGAGAATGAACAAGTTCATCACCTCAAAAGCTCATTTTGGTCCTTTTGTTAATTCTCCCCCCTTTTCCTCCCCACCCTCTCCATCTTCAATCAGCTGCTGATCTTCTTTGGTTAATATGAATTAATTTGCATTTTAAAAGTTGTATGTACATGGGATCTTTCTGTTTAGCTTATTTCACACAGCATGCTAGTATAGAGATATAACCATGTTGTGGTTATCAATAAGTCATTTCTTACTATTGCTGAGTAGAATTTTATTATATGGCTATACCACAATTTTTAATCTGTCTGTTGACAATATTTTTTTCCAGTTTTTGGCGATTACAAATGAAGTTACTATGAACATTTGTGTGCAAGTCTTTGTATAATACTGAAGGTGTCAAAAAATGTATACGGATTTTGAGAAAGGAAAAAAACTGTTTTACATTGTAATACTCAATATATGCAGATAAAAGATGAATATAAGTCACATTTGACTTCTGTAATTACAACTCAATGCTCAATGTGTCCAGATACTTCTGATTATGGCCAACCAAAACATCTCTTAAAACGTTCATACATTTTTGGCACACCTGGTATGTATTTCCTTATATTTGGAAACAATTTAGGAATAGAATGGTTGGATCATATATACAAGGGGGACCCCCCCAAAACAGAATTACCTTTTGGAGAGCGGGTCCTTTGTAGTACAGACCTCCCCCGCTAAGTAATCAACATCAGTGTATCAGCTAGTATTGTTGTGAGAGACTGCATTCAGTTTCAGTGTATTTTTTTTTTTTGAAGACTTTTTCACCACATCGGCCCATTTCATGATGGGTGATTGATGAGTGCACATGCCCACACCACGCGTTTCTGACCCAAAATGCCATGACCCCCATGCCCCACCCTCCTTATTCGCCCAATCTCACCCCAAGACACTTTTTTGTTTGTTTCACTAGAAGAAAAAGTCCTCAAAGGGAAGCAGTTTGCCAATGTGGAAGAAGTGAAACAAAAAACGGCAGAAGCACTAAAATGCATCAATATTAACGAGTTTAAAAACTGTTTTGAGCAGTGAAAAAAGTATCTCAATAGGTGTATTGCATCAAATGGAGAGTACTTTGAAGGTGACTGAAGTTTAAACACATAAGAATACATACATAATTTTTCATAAATAAATTTGGGGGTTTTTGGGTCCCCTTCATATGTAGATATATATTTAAGTTTTTTAAGTTACTGATAAACTATTTTCCAATGTGATCACCATTTTGCATTCACTCCAGCAGCGAGCAAGAGTTCCAGTTCCTCCACACCCACACCAATACCTGTTGTGACCAGTCTTTTTAATTTTATACCATCTAATAGGCATGTAATCTCATTGTGATAATGGGAAGTCTATTTTTAACTGACATTCATAGTTATGTGCGTGTGAATTGTTTGTGAAAATGCAACTTATTAAGTACTTTAGTGAAGTCATGCAGATATTTACTGTATTCATTGCCTTTTGTCACAGAATTTGATAATCCCATTAGAAAGAGGTGAAGCGTCTATAGGGAATGTGTTTCATACAACTGTTTTCACTCTGTTTTAAATAATGCCTTAAATGCTGTGCTATATCCATCCATTGTTCCATGGATTAAATTTTGAATTTTGTTTCTATTAAATTGATGAATAGTAAACTATTACAACATTTATGTTTAAATTTTATTAAAATGAAATTTGTTATATGTGGAAAGATGATATTCTGTGGTATGAAATTTGCAATGGATTGAATGTATATTTGGAGAAAATGCTGCACATTCCAGATATTTTCACTTTTATATTAAAGGTATCTGGAAATTTAAAATTTCTGTTATACCTATTACTAGGTGCATGCAAACTTAACACACACATACACACACAGAAACACACACACACATGGGGTGGGGAGTGGAGTTTAAGATAAAGGGGAGAAGAGCGGGCTTTCCTGAGAAGATGGGAAAAAGTAGACAGAGGCAATGTGCAGGGAAGCAATGTGAGTCTCAGAGGGCTACGCCAATGTCACGTGCCCAGAGACACATCTGGATCTCAGTCCAGGTATGTCTAATGGCAACCTGGATCCTTCATCCTCTGCCTGGATGGAGACTCTGAGAGTGAGATGCATGAACCACGCCAAAGAAGAGTTGCTGGCAGCTGCACATGTAACACTGAACGACCCCCTACAAGACCTATGCTGTGTGGATCCAGGCCTGGGATGGACACTCAGTAGTGGAGGACTAGCCCAAGAAGATAGATAGATTTTTTTTTTTTTTTCTTTACTCTTTCATTATGATAAAACACTGAGTTATTATTAAGTCATTTCCTTTCCCCGTAAATGAAATTTTTCTCAAAAACATGCTTTTGGGAGCCTGGAAATCACACAGCATAAAGAGTTTCCTGATCTGGATGCCCCAAAGATAAGAGGCATGGAGGGCAACCATTTCTCAAGGAAACAGAGAGCCTAGGATCAATGGGTGCCTATGTACCGAGGGACAGGACTTGCTCACCACATGCTGCCTCACACTCGAGTTGAACTGCTATGGCCCAAGAGTGACTGGAGTGACCACTGAGTTGAGCCCAACAGGGCTGGAGCCAGTAAGGAATCTGATGTCTGTGATGAGGCCCTAACAGGCAGATGTTACACCAAATGCTTAGAAATTGATTTGTAGAGTCTGACTTCAGCCCATATAGTCTCCTAAGTAAAACCTCTGCCTAGTGAATTGACTTTCCAGCCAGGAGTTCTGGCCATTCGAGCCCAGGGCTCCTAGCAGCAAGGTGGTACCTGATCTTCTCCAGGCTGTGAGCAGCTCTCAGGTCAGTGAAGTCACCGTCCTGCTCTCTCCCATCCTGGAACAAGCCAGGCAGGTCACCAAGCACCTCTGGCCTTAGCAGCCTCACCCGAGACTAATAGTAGAGACAAGCACAGCAAGTGTTGAGTACTGATCCCGGCACATAGTAGGTGCTCAGTGCAGGAATGAGAAGAAAATATTGTCATGCTTTGAGAAAAACTCTCACATACTAAGGATATTTCACATTAGTCAATTGTTTAAGTATACTAACAGAAATGGATTTGGTTGGCTACTGAAGGAACCTTTTGTGTAATAAACGTGTCCAAATCAGCAAAGTTAATTCAACATAGATCATTGCAGGATGTGGAGGTGGCCTCGATGTGGGAAGTAACGTTTTGCAAAAGCATCTGAATTAGAGGAAATCACTCATGTCTGTTAGAGCTCAAACCCAGATATAGGGAACCATGAAGAAACGCCCTGTGTGTGTCAGAAAGGGGAGGACCATTCCTTGTATAAGTATGGTTTCTGTACATCCTTTTGTGGGTTTTCAGAAATAGTTGCCTGAAAATCTGAAATTAATGGATGCTTTTAGCCTGTGGGATGCATGAAGTCTGCACATCCCCTGCAACCCCTAAGTGCATACTTTTCCCAAGTGGCAGCTTTTATTCTTATTTTCTTTTTGCAACTGTATGAAATACACAAGGCAGGGTGCCCAGCACTACTCAGGGCCACAGGTAGACTGGTGACTCTTGGACCAGCTGACCTGTAGACCCCTGAATTTTGGATGGGAATACTCTTTGCATCTGCATAGTGTTTGATGGCTCATGGCATATTTGCATTCAAAATTGCCTTTGGCATTTTGTCACCCTGCGATACACGCTGGGCAGACAGCATCAACAGTCCTCTGGGTTGGAAAGGGGGTTCGAGACCATGAACTGAACAACTATTGTTCTTCTCCCACATGACGACCTCTTTCATGTATTTTGCATGCAGTTAGTTTTGTCCCATCACTGCTTCCTTGGATCCTTTCTCTCACAGCAGGTTGTGGAGGGTCCTTGGAGCTGTCCACGGTATCAGCTCCTGTGTGTTCCTCTCGAAAGTCTGTCACCCAGAAAGGGGGTCCATGACCTAGGGGTAGCCCTGCCATGCCCAGAACAGAACCACACACACACCCGCCTTGCTCTGGAGATAACACTCATCAGAGCAGCCTGGAATGTCTGCAGCCCTCTCAGGGAGTGTTTTTTGGGGAGTGGGGAATGAGTTTGGGAGGGACACATGAAAAGCCTTCATCTTTCTCTTAGAGTTAAGGCTCGGAGACAAGGTGACCAAAAATCTCTGGTCAGCAGATGACAGAGCCCAAAGACAAGGGCTGGATCTGTGTGCAGGGTTTGTTCCACTAGACTGGCTTCCAACCTGCCCAAACTAATTCCACTGAGCCACACTTCATTACTATCCCTGCCTCCTCTGCCTTGCTTCCTAACATAGAAATTATTACATCGCTTCGCCCCCCAGGTGATGCCTAATCACACCAGAGCCGTAGAAGCACTGATGTTTTAGAGCTAGTCTCTGTCTTTCCTAACTTGGCTGACTTTCTTTCATCTGAAGCACGTTTTTCCTCTGGTGTATTTGCAAAAGTCCCCTTTGATTCCCTTTGTCTCACTTTCTTTGAATGGATGTGCTGTGTGTGCTCTTTGTACCATTGGCAAAGGCGTGGTGAAGTGCTTGGGTCAGGAAGAGGGAGGGACATATACCTGCAGAGCAGGCAGGAGCAAACAGGAAGGAGGCTCTCATCTGTCTGTCCTTCCCCCTTGCTGTCTGCACCATGCTCCTCCCACCAGCAGTGGCCAGGCTCTGTTTTCCTCAGTCACTCTGTCTTCTTATGGCAGTGGATGAGGGGTCTGTAATGGATACAACTGTTAAATCCCCCAAGGGTTATTTTTCCTTTTTAAACAACTACATTAAGGATCTATGTTTGTTATGCACTAAATATACGCTTTTGAGAGAGAAAATACGTGCCTAGTTTTACTTGCTAGTTTTGCAATGATCCAAAGAAATATTGACTCCTCAGACCATTTTGTGGAAAAGATAACTGAAATGCAAAGAACTTTAGTTGTTTTTAAAAGGTAGTTCAGTCTGTGGAGGCAGAACCCTGGACCCAACACAGCATAACTTTGCTCAGTGCCATCCCCTGAAACACCTGGCCTGGCAGTGAATTCTCAGAGTCTGGAGAGCTTCCAGGTGTGACGGGTCAGATGCAACATTGCATCCATTCATGCAGCCTCATTTAGCCCTTGCGACTTGTCAGGCTGCCTGCAGTCGGGTAAGGTTAAGAGGCTGAGGGGCTAATGCAGTGTTTTCCAAAGTGTGGGTCATGGAAAAACCCAGTGTGTTCATTCAAATGCAGACTCTCCAAATCCCTCAGATCTAAATAAACAGCTCTGTTGATGGGGCACAGGAATCTGCATTTTTAGCAAGTGCTTTAGGTGACCTCTGTGCATCCTAAAATTTTAAAAAACACAATAAGGCAGAAATTTTAGGGAGGAATGATGAGATTTGCCAATTATGGGACTGATACTCTTACACCTTGAGTAGCCGTCGTCTCCTGCCCCCTATCAGCTGAACTCATTTCCCAGTGGTTCCACAATATAACTGAAGTCTGAAAGAAGGAGTCGCTGATCTGGGGTAAATTAAAGAAGGGCTTTGGGCTGGGGATCAAAGGACAAGAAAGGGGAATCATAGTGCAACACCCAGCAAGTCACACCACACACTGGAGAAATGTGAACTGAACTTCCCATGGCTGCAACACGGAGGGGATGCTTTTAAGAAACATGCTTTTCATGAAGTATTGCCTGTTTGTCTTCAGCGGTCATAGAATGCTATTGTTGGAACTGGAATGCTTTGGAAGTAAAACGGAAGCATTAGTAAGAATTGCACTGGACCACAGGCATATCTCAGATTGTCCTCAGAAAACTAGAAAATACAGTATGTTCTACCATTATTTCAAAAAAGTAATTTTGTTCCAACAGGACTGATAAATTAGGGAAGCACTCTAGCATCATGCGTACATCGTGTTTGCTTATGCAAGAATTCATCTGCAAAAAACACTAGGTGACCCAAAAACCATGTCCATTGAACCAAACTTGGAAGGAAACATGAGCACACATCACATCTTGAACACCTGTGCTATCTTTTCTGGAGTGAGGAGTCATTCACCGACATCTCATTTCAGGTAATCTGCCTTTCACCATTCACGGTAACTCCAAGCAGCAAACCTTCAGATATCCACTTCCAGAAGCACACTACAGGCCTTTCTCAAGGTAAAGTACCACATTGATGGTAGGGATCTGCGTTTTTTTGTCCATGTACATGTACAAAGCTTTGCTGCCATTTTTGTTAGCCCCCCCCACCACCAATATGTCACTGACAAATTTTTGAGTGTATGTCTTCAATCCCATATGCCCTGAAGTTTTTTATTGCAAGATTTTGCATAGCATGGTAAATTTCAGAAATGCATAGGTTGCTTTATTGTAAAACTCCTCCTGGACAATACTCCCCTCACCTACCTATTCCTCCAGCTTGCCTTCCTCCAAGGCTTGGGAGCAGAGACAATAGGAAAGGTCATAGTATCTGTAAAACCTGAACATGAATAACCTGGAAAGTCCTTAGGGTCCAAATGACCTGGTAAGAGAATGGACACACACAATGATTTATCTTCATCTTCTCCGCAGTGGAAGCTCATGGTGAGAATAATGTAGGTCATGCTGAAGGTAGGGGGCCAGAGGACAGTGGGGCTGCACATGAGCACATCTCTATTTTTAGTGGAATTGACTGTGCCCCTCCTGGCTCCCTGGAGACGTTCTGCCACGTTCTATCTCAATAGTGGAGGATTCGGGGGCCAGGTCTATTTGGCTTAGCATCATGTCTCCAGCGTGTAGGACGGGACGGTGCATCATAAGTGGATGATGATCATTTGTCAAATCAATGAAACTCCAGATCTGCCAGCTGGCAGCAAGTGAGAGTCACGGCCTTTCTTGTTGCCCTATCCTGACCAATATCCAGCTATTTACAGGAAGAGGTTACAGCCACCCACCAGAAGTTGCCAAGTCTTTGCTGAGGACAAAAATGGAGTCTCTACAGACTCTTCTCTAGGAAGATGTTTGGAGTGAGTCCAGGGGGAAGGTGCTTGAGCTGGTTAGCTGGGCTCCTCTACTCAGTGTTTATGATATTAGGCAAAATAATTATTCAAATTTTATGGGCTTAAATATCCTCAGAAGCACACTACAGGCCTTTCTCAAGGTAAGGTATTACATTGATGGTAGGGATCTGGCCCCACCCAGGCACAGTGCGACAGGAAGTCCCTGGGAAAACTGTAACTGGGATGGGTTCCCGAGAGAGTTGGAAAAAGAGAAGAAAAACACAGCTGAACTTTCTCGCCTGCAGGCAGATCTCTCTCTCATCCTCTCTCTCTCTCTCTCTCTCTCTCTCTCTCTCTCTCTCTCTCTCTTCTCTCTCCCCCTCTCTCTCTCTTTCTGTATCTCTCTCTCTTTCCCCTTCCTCTCATCCCAGGACCCTCAATTTTTCTTCTTTTTCTCAGCTCTGGTTAGATTTTAAAAATCCTTCACAAAGTTCTCAAGACAACTGTTACTGCAATTACCTACTGAAATTTCCAGTGACTTTCTAAGAAATCCCTTGGTAGGGAGTTCCTAGTGCCATCTGGGGAGTAGGAAATAAGGACTGAAGAGGAAGGGGAAGAAGCCCCATGTGTGGGAGGGAAGGTAGGGTAGAAGAAACTTGCCCTGCAAGTACTCAACACTGCCAGGCATTGTCCTGGGAAATTACCAACATCACCTCTTTAATTTGTAAAGGAATCCTTCAAATAGGTATGACTATCTGAGGATATTTAAGCCCATAAAATTTAAATAATTATTTTGCCTAAGATCAAAAACATTGAGTAGAGGAGCCCATCTAACCGGCTCGAGCACCTTCCTCCTGGACTCACAATCCACTACCTGGTAAGAGGAGGCCTAGGAAGACATTGGGGAAGACTGTTGTGTTTATAAGCTTCTGCTCAGGGTTTATAGAGCCTTGGTGCACATTTCTAGACTGTCTAATCTGGTGGCCACTGGCAGTGTAGAAAACTCAGGGTGAATGGTGCCTGAAGGCACCAGCTTCATGGGACACGGTCCTTATGGTTCAAGTGAACTGTGATCTCTCAATATCTTTGTATGTGTTTATACCGGCTGTGGAGACAACGACCATGGCAATCTTGAATAATAACAGCTCTTTCAGAAGCTTGATTTAATGTCTTAGATTCAGCTCTAATTGTAGACCAAAAAAAAAAATGTGGTCAGGCAAACACACTTCCAGGATACTGGGAAACCCAACCCCAAACGCCTTCCTATCTCCAACCAGATCCTCATGCCTGGCATTTTCATATTATAAATTGATGCCTTTGAGCTGAGGAATTGTCGAGTGCAAATATTCTTGATCTGTAGCTATTATTAACAAACAAATTCAGCCAGAGTTGTTCTGATATCTTTTCCAGGAGAATGATTTTGCTGAGATGTAACATATATACATGTGGATATGGAAAAAGGATTCAGAGAGAGGCATATTTTTTTAAGACCACTGTGCAGGAGGGAGGGTGGAGAAGCAACAGGCCCCTGTGAGGAAAAAGTATTGGGCCTTGTATAAAGGGTAGGGGCAAAGGCAGATGGTCACAGAGGCTAAGATATAAGCAATCTTTAGAAAAACATATTGTCTTGAGATCATTTCAGAGTTGTCAAGTCCAAAGAGAAAGAGGACACAGGCAGCAAAGAACAATTAGCAATCCTTTCAAACTGTCATTATTTCGTCGCCCATCAGGAGCTCTGTCAGAAAGCTGATTCAGGTGAGAGGTAGAATTAGGTGCCCTCTGGGCACTCTCCTGAGTTCCTGGGTCAACAAAACTCATGATTCAGGGTTGACAGAACATCTAGGAAAGTCAGTCATCCGAGGTATTGCCCTTCCTTCCAATTCTCATAAGGGAAAGTCAGCATTACAATGACTAAACAAAGCAGAAGGTTACTGCCCACCCATAAAGAGATCCCAGGAGTAGACAGTCCAGGGCTTGTTGATGGCAGGAGCAGATCAAGACTCAAGTCTTCCCATTTTTATGGCTCAGTCATGGTGCTCCGTGGGGTCTTAAAGCCCACCTTCACCTGTTTCAGCCACATTCAAGAGGACATTTGTCAAGTTCCAGACACAGCTCTGTGCTTATATTCTATTAGCCTGAACCTAGTTACCTGGACACACTTGAGCTGCAGAGATGTTGAGGGTGGAGGTCTTTCACAGGGGTGATGTGCTAAGCTGAAATTCAAAGGTTATTTTTTACTAAGAAAAAAATAGAGAATTTCTACAGGGTGGTAACCAGTATTCTCTGCTACAAAGGATATTTTGCAGGACACTAAAGACCAGTAAATGAGCTGTTAAATATGTGAATGCAATTTCCAGGCTTCCCGTTCAAGTTCTGCTTTTAGTTAAAACACCAATGTATAATATTCACCAATGTAAGAAAACAATGACCCACAAAATACAAAAGAGTAGTTAGTCCTGAAAATTATGCCATTTGATTTTGAGACATTACAACAAGAAATAATACAAGCCAGGCTCGGTGGCTCAGCCTGTAATCCCATACCTTGGGAGGCTGAGGTGAATGGATTGCCTGAGCCCATGGGTTGGAGACCCGCCTGGGCAACTTGGCGAGACCTATCGCTACAATAAAAAAAAAAAAAATTCATCCAGGCGTGGTAGTGCATGCCTGTAGTTCCAGCTACTTGGAAGGCTGAGGAGGAAGGATCGCTGGAGCCCACCAGGTCAAGGCTGCGGTGGCCGGGAGCAGCCACTGCACTCCAGTCTGGGCAACGGAGTGAGACTCCAACTAAAAAAAAAAAAGAAAAGAAAAGAAAGAGTACAGCATAATTATTAGGAGGAAAAATTTGATTTCAGAAAAATGTGTACTTGAATTCTGTCTCTGCCTCTTAGTATTGAGTGACCTTAAGAGAGTTGTTATCTATTTGGAGATAACCCCAAGCATCTGAAGGCTCCGTCCCATGTATGTCTGTCTGCTGCAGTCCCCCTGCATTATGAGGGACAGTGAGGGTGGCCCTCAGACCTCTCCAGGGAGAGTGGCCTACAGGGAGAGTGTGAGGCTCAGCAGGGCTGCTCAGAAGCCTCCCTTGCTGCCCTCATCTGCCTCAGAGGACAGGAAGCATGGCATCCACAAGGCAACAATGACAGCAGACTCAGACTGCTGCCCTCTGCAAAGTGCCCAGAAGACGGCCTAGCACATGGCAGAATTCAGGCCTGCCCCGTAGGTGATAAGCAGTAGCTCAAGTGAACATTCAGCTCCAAGAGGCCACCAGACTGCCTCATCTCCTAGAACTCCATCAGGGGCTGTTCTGTGTCACAGCCACCTGTGTTCTTGATGTTCTCTTCCCTTTGTCTACTGGTCTTGGCACCTCTTGGGCTGTGAGAAGCCTGGGGTTGGGGTTTAGAAGGGCTCAGGGTTCAATTCCTAGGGACAGAGAGCCCAGCAAGGTCTTTCCTTGCCTACCATCTAATTTTTGGGGCCCTCTTATCTCACCTTTGAATATCCCAAAACACACCTCTTCCCAGAGCTTCGGCAAGAACTATGAATACATTCAATGAGACCAGGGCCAGGTCCTCTACTCAAGGGTTGCCTTTGTGGTCATGGACTTAAAGACTCTTTTACCTCTTACAGTTTGAATGCAAGAGACCTGTAACCACTTCTTGTCAGAAGAGATGCTTCTGTGTCTCCAAGTTGACTCCACACCTTTCCTCCTTAGGAAGAAAACGTCAGCAAGGTTTTCATGCCTTTCAGTTTCCTCCACTGCAAGCGTTGTGGATCTCTGCAGAAATTCCAGCCACCAAAGAAGAGAGAGGAGCCGTGGGCTTGGGACCAGAAACATGAGGGCCTACACTTGAGTTTACTATTCATGTTATCCGAGATGTGAAGTTAAAAAGCCAGGGAAGATGTCTTTAATTATGAAGTTTGCTATTAATTATGTTAGGTTAACTGTTGAGATGCGGGGTTTAGCCATGGCACTTCCCAACAATGCCACCTTGGAAGGCTTATGTTCCATGTCTCGTGTGTTCATGTCTATAAAGAAGGTGATAATAGCTCCTGTCTCTCAAGAAGCATCGGGAGGCTCAGATGAGTGAATACTTAGGAAGTGCTTGTTAAGTATTAGCAATGGTTAAGGCCCATATTAAGGTTTCCATAGAGGCGTCTGGGACAGGTGTCTCCACTCCTTTCTCATATTCGTGCTATTCTGACCCCCCTTTTCTTAGGATTAGGTCGGGGCCTCCGCATGTGGCTCTTCAGACAGCGTACTACACAAATGCAAATGCAGAAATACAGTTTTGCGGCGTGTCCAAGCCTGGATTCTTGTCTACCTTGATCAGACACAAGCAAGCTGCAGAGCTCAAGCAAGGCACTTTAAAAGCATGTGAATTTTCCATACCCCAAACATGCTGGGACACAAGGTAGCCTCAAGAGGAACTGAGGATACAGAGGCTTCCAGGTGTCTGTGAAGATGGCAGTTTGGAAACAGGAGGGAGATCACAGAGGGACCCACATCTGAGTATCAACATGGGAAGGTTCAAAGCGGGGTTCACCGTACCCCAGAGATCACTTTGAAGACACCTCTACTTTGCCTTGGGCTGGCCTAATTGTAGAAGACAGAAGGAATTAATCCTGCAAGTATATGGTGGCATCTTTTCTCTGGGTCTCTCCCTCACATTCCGAATCTTCTCCTAGCTGTGCAAAAGGTCAAGCCCCTGGGGCTTCTGGCTCCAGGCAGATCTCCACAGCCCCTCCGCAGTGAGACACAGGACTCAGCAGCATCTGGAAGCTGCAGGCAGCAAGCACTTCCGTCCCTTGTGCTGGAAGATGGCTCCCGGCCCTGCAGCAGCCCTGCCCTTCCTCACCATTAGATGTCTCTGCAATCAATCGCAGCTGCAGCCTGTCACCAGAGTGGGGGTTTGCTGCTTTTCTTTCCAGAAAAAGAACACCGTTGCCACCCATAGCAAATTAAAATTAAGTGCAGAGATATTTCCGGGTCAGTTAAGCACAGCAGGTCACTAGCTTTCTGTTGCTCTCAGTGTACAGAGGAAACATCTCTCAGCTTGTATATTCCTGGAGCCTGTGAATTGCTCACTGAAGATGAAATTCCTAAATTTGTTTGTCTGCATTTTCAAACTACTGTGTAATGTAGCTCAGGTCACAGATTGCAGCAAAAGAGGTGCTCAATATCTCAATAAAATCAATTTATGAATGATAAATACAAAAATCAGCCTGTTTCTTAGTTGACATGGATTAATAAATTGTCTGCTTCTCACACTTTAATATGTGCACGAATCTCCTGGGAATCTTGTTAAAATGCAAAGTCTGACTCAGGAGAGGCAGGATGAGGCTTGTGATTCTAACTGCATCCTAAGTCAGGACTCTGCAAACTACTACCCAAGGACCAAGTTCAGCTCCTAGCCCATGTGTATACACAGTAAGCTAAGAATGGCTTTTACATTTTTTAAAGGGTTGTAAAAGAAAACAAAAAAGATCAAACAACAGAGACCTTATGTGGCCCACAAAGACTGAAATGGTTATAATCTGACCCTTCACAGAGATTGTAGCCTAACACCTCTCCTGGATGATGTTAATGTCTGCTATCAGCAGACCACGTCTGGGATGGCAAGCATGTAGGATCAACAACTATCAGCTATATTCTTCTTCATTTCCCAAACTAAAAAAAAAACCAAAACATAAAGTTGAGGGGAAAAGGAAAATTAATTATTGGAAATGACTTGATAGGAATAAATACTATATCAATATATGTGTGTATGTATGCGTGTCTGCATACATGCGTGTATGATGATATAGATAGATGAATAGATCTATCTTTCTTGATAAGGGCGGTGGGGGGACATTTTCAACTTGTAGGCCTCTTTAGCAATTTTAGATAGAAAGGAATCTGGTTCAAAAGGTACAGATAGATGTACAGAGATAGACATACATAGAGAGACAAAATATAGACAAGAAATGTACAAGTGAGAAGATAGTGTTCTTCAACCTACTGCAACAGGTGGAGGGCTCCAAACTCATGTTCAGGTCTTGGCAAGGTGGTTTCGCCACACGCTTTCATAGGGAGGCAAGACAACCCCAAAGTGATTTGTTCCTGAAATTGTTTTGCAGTCAAGAGAGCCCTCTGTCAGTTGCCTGGGACATATTTTTCTCTGTGTGTGGCTAGTTTCAGGGGGACAAACAGCTCTAGTCTCCAGTGATCCTTCATGGGACACAGAAGTGAGAGTCAGGAGACTGGGTCTCACCTGTGGGCGATTTCAGGAAAAGGAGAAAGGTCGGTGTGGAAATGTGTCACTGGCACACCGGGGGTCCTCTCTGGATCTCATGAGAGTTTTGAGGAGCTTGGACGGTGATCACATCAAAGTCCATGGAAGGTGTCCTACGTTTGCCGACATGTGCATCTGTAGCTTATAACATGTGTTTATATAGATCATCTAATTTAATCCTAATAATTCCAAAAACATCATTGTCCACATTTTACAGATGAGAAAGCAGAGGTCAGTCACGAAGCTGTCTTCACAGCAGAGCTGGGAGTTGACCTTGTCCTTTTCATGACAACAGGTTCATCTTCCACAGACTAATCTATCTTTATGGGCTAGAGATGGACAGGGATGCTAAGGGCACTTAATGTCGTCAACGTAACTTGAGAAATTGCTGCTTCTGAAGAGTTATCTCCTCCATAAACCATCCCTGATCATTCCAGCTTGTGGCACTTTTTCTCATTTTTGATCAGAGTGGTTTGTGGGAAGACGGGAGGACATTTGCCATTTGAATGGCTCTTACGTTAATTTTAGGTACATGGGAATTTGATTCAAAACGTACAGTCCTGCAAGGATAATTTGCAAGGATTTAGAATGATCCCATTTCTCTAAAACAGACCTGCATGAGGTGCACAAGCCCCCATTTCTCTCAGTTGCAGAAAAATATGAACTTTCCGACAATACAAAGTAATTCAGCTACTTCAAATGTGGAACTCCCTTTTGGGAGGTAAATGCATAGATCGGTGGCCATCCCCAGCACTCCCCTCCCCCACTCTCCTCAGGATGCTCTGCTCCCTGGAGTCGTCCTGAGTTGGGGTGGTAGGCATCCCAGCGGCCTCCAGACCCAAGGTCAATCCATCCTACATCCTCCAGTTCTCTCTCATCCTCCCTCTTGGTACTGGGCACTCCACCGTCTTGGTAGGGGTTAATTGGTGGGTCTTGGCAGTTCTCTGCTTTCTTTCTTCACTATGAACTGTGCTGTAGCTGGAAAAACTTGCAAACAGTTCATTTGCCCAAAGCCATCTTCCTCAGCCATCACTACCCCACCTCTCAAGTACCACGTTGAATAGAGAGGTCTTTTCCTTGAGACTTACAGTTTCCTAGACTATCCATTAGGGAATGAAGCAAAAGTTCACTGAGCTCAGATTCTTCCCTCAATCTGTGATTTCTATTAGTTTCCACAGACCTTTCCCGCATGCTCAAAGGAAGGTGTCAGGGAAGAGGTCATGGACCCAGTCCCTATCTGGAAACCCAGCTGTGCCTGCTGGTGAAACGCTTAGATCCTTTCCAATGGGGATGTGACTTGTAGGGTATCATCTATTTCTCTCTATTTTTTGGCTTATGATATAAAAATCTATGTTCAGTTATCCAAAATCTATCAAGATAGAATCCACAAATCCATCTTTATCTCTCATAATAAAACTTGGCTCTTAAAAAAGAATGTTACTTTCAAGATAATTTTTTCATAGATTTCCAAGTGTCTGTCCAGCACATCCACACTTCTTTCTCCCACAAGTTGTAGGGTTTCCTTTGAGACATCTATGAGGAAAGAGCTCACTGCTCCCCGAGGATGGGACCAAAACATGAACAGGTGCTTTGCTTAAGATCTGGATGTCAGCTGGGCTCGGTGGCTCAGCCTGTAATCCCGCGCCTTTGGGAGGCTGAGGTGAGTGGATTGCCTGAGCCCGCAGGTTCGAGACCCGCCTGGGCAGCGAGACCTCATCTCTACAATAAATCAAAAAATCAGCCGGGCATGGTAGCGCATGCCTGTAATTCCAGCTACTCGGAAGGCTGAGGCAGAAGGATCGCCGGAGCCCAGCAGGTCGAGGCTGTGGTGGCCGGAAGCAGCCACTGCACTCCAGTCTGGGCGACAAAGTGAGACTCCAACTCAAAAAAAAAAAAGATCTGGGTGTCATTCCACTTCACAAATTTTAAAGCTCATGCTGACCTCTAAATCCACATTTGTCAAGCTTAAGGTGCATAGCGACATTGAAGAGCTTGTTGAAAATGTAGGTTCCCCACTCATACGCTGTCGGTGGAATTGTAAACTAGTTCAGCCTCTATGGAAACAATATTGAGAAATCCCCAAACCTTAGAATAGAACTACCATTTGACCCAGTAATTTCTTTACAAGGTATCTACCCAAAGGAAATGAAATTATATTAAAAAGATACCAGTGCTCATATGTTTATTGCAACACTAGTCACAATAGTCAAATCATGGGACCAACTTAAGTGCCCATCAGTGACTGACTGGATAAATCAAATGCAGTACATATACACCATAGAATATTATACAGCCATAAAAAAGCATGGATTATGTTTTTTGCAGAACTATGGATGGAGTTGGAGAGTATCATCCTAAGAGAACTAACTCAGAAGCAGAAAACCAAACATTACATGTTCTTACATATATGTAGAGCTAAATGGCCACAAAGATGGAAATAATAGGCACTGGGGACACTAATAGGGGAAGGAGGGGTGGGGGGTTAGGGCTCAGAAGCTACCTATTCTATTGGGCACAATGTTCACTGTCAAAAGAATAGGCTACCTGAAGCCCATTCCCAACAGCACACAATATATCCATGTAACAAACATCCACTTGTACTCTCTGAACTTAAAACAAATAAATAAAAAAGAAAAGAAAATGTGTGCTCCCAGAACTTTGCCCAGAGATTCTAATTCAGGGAGCATATCTTAAGCCAAAGGGTCATGTTGAGATATTTTGATGAAGACTGACTGTAGCCTACCTCACAGAAAAGCTCGCAGATACCAGATTTTAAAGAGAGGTTCTTCTTGGCTCAGCATTGCTGTGGCACCAAGACAAGGCATGTAGCAGCTATTTAAATAGGAACTTGTTCATCCAGACCCAATTGGGCATCATTTTGTCTTGCTCTGAAGGCATTAAAATGAGCAATCACGGACCCCACCCAAAACCCAGGAACCATGGGTGAGACAGATGCATCAACAAGTAACGGAAGAAAATTACTTTTAAACTTTTAAATAACATTAAAAGGAAAAATAATCTTGGCCTGAGGATAATAATTGCTTGGTTGCTTTTCATGCAGAGAGAGAGGTTGCACACAGAGAGGCTATCTGCTGAGACCCGCACAGAAGACGCCATCAGAGTCCAGGATGGATGTTCGTCCCTGCCCTCTTTGGGAGCCCTTAGACACTTTGGGAACTGGCCCTGTGTAAGTGTGACCTGCCCATCCTAAGAATGACTCTTTCTCCATACTCATACATGGCTCTTTCTCTATACTCTACCTAGCAGAGAGGCCACTCAGGATTGCTATGAAACTCAGAAATATGACAACAGAAGCAGTGAGCTAGACAATGGTTGGGCCAGCAGCTGCTCTGATGCACACTTCCACATCCTTCTCACTGGCCAAAGAGTGGAGACCATGCAGCTAAACATATATAACAGGCCCCATGACTGGTCTCTGTCTTTTCTTAGTGCCTCTTGTCCCATCTCCAACACACTGTTCTCAGGTTCACTGACAGAGCACAGTCCTCAGCAGGGCAGGCTGTGTCATCTCTGTCCCTGTCCATTGCCAGAGGCCCAGCTCTCCTCAGCCAGCCTATGGGTGAGGCCCTTCCTAGTCATTCAGTCAATGAGACATGTCTTCCAGTCAACTCCCTTCATGTATTCTGCACATCAGAGCAAGAACAGTCTTTATGTTGATGTGCTTTTGTTTTCTTTTTAAAATTTAATTTAATTGTAAAGTTGTGGAGTACAAGTCAGAATTGTTCATAAGTGGTTTAGATATAGGTAAGGTTTGGGGTCTTTTCATTTCTATTTTTTCCTTAGAGCGTAAACTCTTCCAAGGAAGAGAAGAGCTTATTTTTTCCAAGTTTTTGTCACCTAGCAAGTGCTGCATGAATCCTGCTGAGTGGAAACAAAAGGTAGGTAATTAATCCAAGGAAAAGCTACTATAGTCTTGACATGCACTCATGCTTTATTTGTTATACATGATATCATATATTTCTATACAAATGTATAATTACAGGCACATGTATTTATAATATAATACATATATACTATTATATTTTATTTATTATATATTGTATATAATCTGTATTATATTATCATGTACAGTTGACTCTTGAACAACATGAGGGTTAGAAATGCCAACAGCTCTGAACAGTTGAAAATGTGAATATAAATTTGGTCTCCCCCCAGTGTCATTACAAATATAGACTATAATTGGCCAAAAGCCAATCTGGTGACATAAATAGTCAACAAACAACTATTTTGTATGTTATAGGCAGTATATACTATATTCTTAAAATAAGGAAAACTACAGAAAAAATATTACTAAGAAAATCTTAAAGAAGAGAAATTATAATTATTATTCATTAAGTGGAAGTGGATCATCATAAAGGCCTTCATCTTCCTCATCTTCATGATGAGTAGGTTCAGGAGGAGAAGGAAGGGGCCGTCTAGCTGTCTCGGAAGTGGCAGAGGCAGAAGAAAATTCATGCATAAGTGGACACGGCTTACACTTGTATTGTTCAAGGCTCAACTATATAGCTAATATAGTGTATATTGTACGTGTGTACACATACAACTATATACATTATGTATTTAATATTATACATACACACACATGCACGCATATTCAATGTGGCAGTGGGTACTCCCAAGACCTAATCAGATCCTATTTATTTCTAATCCTTCATTCTAGACACCTCTGTTTCATCTGTCCAAGCTAGGGGTTGTGTCTTGCCCATGAAATCTTAGCCCTAATCATTGCTGTAACACGTTCACACTTAATTAAAGAATATCTCACCCCTGATCCCTTGGGAGCAGTCATTTAGCTTTCTCTTCTGCTTCGGTTTCATCTCCTTATTAGACCAGGGACCTTGATAGCAAAGTTCTTGAACTAAATTTGATTGTTTCCTCTAAGCTCCTGGCATTGCCCTAAGCATCTTTGGCTTCTAGTTGATATGTACTGGACGGGTGGATGGATGGCTAGACGGATGGATTGAGAGATGGATAGATGGGTGAAGTATAGTGAAGCAAACAACAAGAGATTCAAGGTCAGGATGATACAACTTGAACCTTGGCCTTGGGCCATCTTGTGATGGTTATTTGAAACTCCCCACGCTTTAATTTTTGTTTATTTATAAAATGGGGAACTTAATAGCTAACCTGGAACAGTTGCTGGAGGGATAAATGAAATAATGCACATGTTTTACCTGGGCCATGTGGCCCTGAGGAGATAATAGCTCTCACATATTAATGTTTAGGCTAGTAAGATGATGTCTTCCTGGGACTCTTTGATTACTGGGTATTATCATCAGGAAGTTGATACTACAATGATATAAATGCAGAAAGGATATGGAAAATATGACCTAAGCCAAGAACCAAAGCTACAATTGCCTAAATCAGCTCAAAAACCTCCCTGGCAAGAGCTCACAATACTGAAAGAAAAGGCAAAAGCATCAGTGTGAATTCAGAGTGAGCAAAGGAGGTAAACATAAATATCTTCCAGGACATATAACGCAAACCTACCCAGGTGCCAGGGCAAATTAGAGACAGGTGGCCTGAGAGAAAGAGGACGCACTTTCAGAATGGACAGCTTCAGTAGGGACCAGGTTTCAATGGCTGGGCAGGGTCCCAGGAGGGTGAATCACTACCTGTTCCTCTTCGTCCTCAGGTACCTGGCAAGTCCGGAGACCACCCCCACCGGTCACAGGCCCATGGGACCTCTCAGGGAACACAGAGATGGTTGCCTGTCAAACAACAGGTGCTCAATAAGTGATTGTTGAGTGAAGTTAATGGTGAGCGATCACGACAGGACTTGAATGCCAGGAGAAATATAAGAAAATGTTTAGATTGTAATTTATAGTCAGGCAGAGCCAATGGGGTCTATTTTCAAGAAATAACTCAAGTGATCAAAACTGTGTTTTTGTCCAAATAATTGAGAAAGGATAACCACTGGTCTGTAATGTTGTGTTGCATTGAAGAGGGAATAAATGAGGAGCAAACTAAGAGCAAACTCTGCTGCTCCTCACAACCTGTTACGGGTTTCAGCTAAAGGGCTGAGGGTGCTACCACCAGTCTGAAGCAGCCAAAGCCCTCTGCAAGCCTCCTCCCCACCACAGCATACCCTTGGGCTAACAAACTGAGATTGCCTGCATCTGGGAGGAAGTGAGCGTCTCTGAGAGCCTCAAGGGGTGTCACCAACTTGGCGTAAATGAAGCACATGCTTTAGTTTTGGAGCATTATGAAAATTTCAGAGTTTATTTGTTACCAAGCATAACACAGCCAAATTGACTAATCCCACGTGCTCTCGTGAGGCAGATGAGTCTTATGTTCTAATCTTCCTCTGTGTGACTCCAGATCTCAGTTCTCTCATCTGTGAAATTTGGACATTGGTACTAGGAGGTATTGCTAGGGAAATGCTGTTTCTCTGGCTCCTGACAGTCAGGCCCGCTGACATGAAATGAGCCTACAAGTAGATGGCAGTGGTGATGGTGATGATGGAAATAACTGACATTACCAAAGACTGAACACATTGTTGTGTGAACAGAATATTCAGCAGACATTTCCTCAAAGAGACTACAGCAACAGAGATCAGATACTGAAGTGAGTTTTGCAACTGCCATTCTATAAAGCTATCATGGTAAAAAAGTGGAAACTGGGGGGAGGACCAAGATGGCCCACTGAAGTCATGCATGGCTGTCGCTCCCAGAAAAGAAACCTATACAGAGGAGTGGACCCAGGACTTTGAGAGTTGGCCTGAAAATCCAAGCTGAGGTTTGCCAGTTACCTGGGAACAGGGAGGATGGACGGTGCCAAGACCTGAACGCTTCGAAGAGCAACCCTATCGTGAGTCTGAAAGAGCTCTTGGAGAAAAAAGGGGTGGAGGAAAGCAACAGTTTTTCTTCTCTACATGTTTCCCATGAGCTTCTGCAATTCCAGTCATGAAAGGAAAGCCCAAGGCCTCCCTTCGTTCCCCTCCCACACTGGCTCGGCACAGAGAGCTGAGACAGAGGTGCTGGCAGTATCAACCCTGAGTTGAGACAGAGGTGCTGGCAGTATCCATGTGGAACCTAAGGTGACCCCTGGCAATGCTGGTCACCAACCATCCCACAGAGAGGTTTTGCAGGGAGGGTGCTTCCCGCTCCCTCACTCTTCAGCCCCCAGTAGGAGCAATGAGCACACTTTGGGGACATTTCTCCCACACCAGCACCCACTGTGGCCCCAGATCAAGGCTGCAGGTGCAACCGGCCCTCAGGGAGGCTCCATCACTGCAAGAACCCTTCCCATGGAGCAGGACAGGGACTAGGAGGTGTTGCACCTCTGTGCAGCATGGCAGCAGCCCCGCTCACTTGCAGACTGAGGACGAAATGGTAACACTTCACTAACTAGACAGCTGTTTCTTTCTACATCTGGGAGAAAGAGTCAGTCCTCCCTAGATGAAAGGAGGCTATTCTACCCCCCAAGAACACCTGTACCACAAGGCCCCTGTGCCACAAGGCCCCTCCTGGATGCCTGCCAATCCTGCTGACAAGGTGTGCCAAATAGGCAGGGAGCTCTCAGACAGTCAGGGGCTCTGGAGCTTGAGCCACAGGGAAGAGCAAGTCTCTGAACTAGAGGAAAGGACTTGCCTCACCCCTGCAATCCTGCACCAGTGAAGCAGTGCCAGATGTTCTCTTCCCAGTTCACTGCCTTTCCTACCACCACTGCTCTTCCTACCAGCAGACCAGAGGAGGGAGGTCAGGGAAAAACAAACAAACAAAAAGCACAAACTGTCACCACAATAGTAGCAACTTTGTCTAATAAAAAAATAACAAAAGAAAAAAAAGTTTTTCTCACAGATGAGGCAGAACCAGTGATAAATGCCAGAAATACCTAAAGCCTCAATGAGGCAACACCCACAAAGGGGCTTCCCAGATCCCAAGCAATGGAACCCATCCAAAGAAACCTGACCCTGATGACAGACATAGAATTCAGGCTATGGACAGCAAACACGCTAAACAAGATCCATGAGAAAATGAATACACAAATTATCCAGGCCACAAAAACAGTGCAGGAAGTGAAACCTAACTTGACCATTCTAAGAAAGGAAGCCTACTGAACTTCTGGAACTAAAGAATTCTCACCTGGAATTTCAAAACACACTAGTAATCCTTAACAGCAAAATTGATCAGGCAGAGGAACGAATCTCAGATCTTGAGAATCTAATTATCAAACTAAATTAAATTGACAAAAACAAGGAGAAAAGACTCAAGAAGAATGAACAAAGACTGCAAGAGGGCTATGATTATGTAAACAGACTAAATTAATTGTTGATTGGCATTCAGGAAAGTGAAAGGAAACTAAGAACAACCTTCCAAGATGTCAACCAAGAGAACTTCCCCTATGTCATTAGAGAGGTGTCCATGCAGATCAAGAGATTCAGAGAACTCCTGTGAGGTATTACATGAGAAGACCATCACCAAGGCACATAATAACACAACTAGCCATGGTGAGCATGCATGAAGGAAAAACATTCTAAAGACAGCTAGGGAGAAGAGACAGACCACTTACCAAGGAAGACTGACCAGAACTGAAGCAAACCTCTCAGCAGAAGCCTTCAAGCCAGAAGGGATTGGGGTCCCATTTTTAACATTCTTGAAGAAAAGCAATTCCAGCCAAGAAATTCCTACTTCACCAAGTTAAGCTTTATTAATGAAAGAGAATTAATTTTTTTTCCTTGACCCGCAATTCCTAAGAGATATGTCATCTCCATAACAGCCCTTCAGGAGATGCTTAAGACAATCCTAGGCATAGAAATAAAATAATGGTTCCACCCCTTACAAAAGGATAGGTAAACACAGTTTACAGACCACAAATTAACCACAAAGCCTAAAACACAAAGCAGCCTCTTAATAACAATATGATAGAAACAAATCCTCACATATCAATTGTTAAGTTAAATTTGAATGGACTGAATGCACAACTCAAAAGGCACAGAGTGGCAAATTGGATACAGAAGCATGACCCATTCGTCTGCTGCCTCCAGGAAACCCATCTCATTGCAAATGACACCCACAGGCTCAAGGAAAAGGACTGGAGAAAGATCTTCCAGGCAAGTGGAAAATAAAAAAGAGCAGGAATAACTATTTTTATATCAGACAAAACAGACTTTAAACCAATAAAAATGAAAAAGACACTGAAAGACACTACGTAATGTAAAAAGGCTCAGTCCACCAGCAAGAACTATTTATCTTGAACATATACACACAAAATAGGAACACCTAGATTTATAAAACAATTGCAGTTTACACTAAGAGAGGACATAGACATAGACAGGCATACAATTATAGTCAGAGACTTTAATGCCCCACATCTGTTTAACAGCTTTAGACAGATCATTGAGGCAAAAAAAAAAAAAACTAACAAGGAAATTCAAAATCTTAACTCAACATTCAACCACTTGGATGTAATAGAAATCTAGAGAACACTTCACCAAATAACCACAGAATACTAGGTCTGACAACTAAGTTTGCAAACTTGCCACCATGTACTTATGTTGGTAGCACTGTACAGATAATTTGGTAAAGTTTCATAACCTTAGTATGTCAGTGTCCCACAGCTGTATTCATATTGATGTGTGACAGTGTCTTGCTAAGTGGCATTCATTATTGTTGCACGCTTTTGTGTGCTGTTGTGAGAATGCTAGAGCTAGAATTAGAGCAACAAACAAACATCAAATTTCTTGTTAAACTTGGCAAGAGTGGAAGTGAAATCAGGGACATGCTAGTCCAAGTTCATGAGGATAATGCCTTGAAGAAAATGGCAGTGTACAAATGGATTAAACAATTTTCTGAGGGAGAGAAAGTATTAGTGATGAAGAGAGGTCAGGATGGCCAGTTACGAGCAGAACTGATGGAAGCATTGCAAAAATTCATTAAACTGTGCATCAAAAGTGTCGACTGACTGTGAGAAGCATAGCAGACCAATTAAACATTAATAGAGAAACAGAAAAACCTTAACTGAAAATCTTGGCATCAGAAACTTATGTGCAAAAATGTTCCTGAAGGAGCTCTTGCATATTGACAATGTACCAGCTCACACAGCGCCAACTGTGAGGGAGTTTTTAGCCAGTAAACAAATAACTATATTGGAACACCCTCCTTACACACCTGATCTGGCCCTGATGACTTATTTCTTTACCCAAGGATAAAGGAAATATTTAAAGAAAGACATTTGATGACATTCAGGACATCAAAGTTAATACAATGACAGATCTGATGGTCATTCCAGTAAAAGAATTCCAAAATTGCTTTGACAGGTGGGCTAGGCACTGGTGTCAGTGAATATCTTCCCAAGGGGAGTACTTTGAAGATGACTGTAGTGATAGTCAGCAATGAGGAATGTAGCACTTTTTCTAGAATGAGTTTGTGAACTTAATTGTCAATATTATATACATTCTTTACATCAGCACATGGAATATACTCCAGGATTGATCACGTACTTGGACATAAATCAAACATAAAGAAATTTCAAAAGGTAAAAATTATACCAAGCATCTTCTTAGACCACAGTAGATTAAAAACAAATATTATCACTAACAGGAATCCCACAAAACATACAAATACATGGAAATGTAAACGCATGCTTCTGAGTGACTTTTGAATTAACTCACAAATCAAGACAAAAATTAAAAGTTTCTTAGAAACAAATGAAAACAAAGAGACAGCATACAAAAACCTCTGGGATATCATAAAGGTGGTTCTCAGAGGGAAGGTTACAACATTGCATGTACATATCAAGAAAATAGAAGGATCTCAAGTAAAAAGTCTAACATTGCACCTAAGAGAGCTGGAAAGAGAAAAGCAAACCACTCGTGAAATAAGTAGAACAATTGAAACTATCAAAACAAAATTCACAGCTAAATGAAATAGTGACCAAAAAATATGTACAAAGGATCAATGAGACAAAAACATGTTTTTCAAAAAGATAAATTAGATCGACAGACAACTGACCAGATTAACCAAGAAAAAGAGAGAGACAGCATTCAATTAAGCACAATTAGAAATGAGGCAACGCTAAATATCTGTCTGGGGATGGGGAGACACCTCTTATCAACAAGGGTGCCTGAACGAAGCATATTTGTATACCTAACCCTTAACTGTACCCCACTATATCATAAAAAAAAATATTGATTAAAATTTAAAAAAATTAAAATAAAGAAAAAAAAGGTACAAAATTTTTTTTAAAAAGAAAAAGGCAATGTTACAACCGACCCTGAAGAAATACAAAAGATTGTCTGAAATTACTACAAACATCTGTATACAAGTAAGCTAGAAAATCTAGAGGAAATAGAGAAAGTCCTGGCATCACATAACCTCCCAAGATTGAAACAGGAAGAAAGTGAGACTCTAAACATGCCAGTAACAATCCAAGAAGTCAACTCAGTTATAGGAAATCTATTCAGAAAGAAAAGAAAGAAGAAAGCCCTAGGCCAGATGGTTTCTCAGCTGCTCATTCTATGTAGTCAATATCTCCCTGATATCCCAAAATGGCAAAGAACCAGCAAGGAAAGAAAACATCATGCCAATTTCCTTGATGAACATAGATGCAAAAATTATCAACAAGATTCCAGCAAATCACATTTAACAGCACATTATAAGGATCATTCCTAGCATGCAAGGCAGGCTTTATTTTCAGGATGCAAGACTGGTTAAATATGTGTAAGTCAGTACATGTAATTCACCACAAAAACAGGTGTGAAACTAAGAACCAAATGATTTTCTCAGGAAACATAGAAAAAGCATTTGATAAAATCCAATGTTCTTTCTTGATAAAAACCCTTGAATTGGGCATTAAAGGAACATTCCCTTATGGATATGAGTCATCTGCATAAGAACCACATATGTCAAATCGGCAGCCAACATCTTACTTAATGGACAGAAGGTGGAATCATTTCCCTTAGGAACTGAAAAAAGATAAGAATGCCCCCTCTCACCCTGCTTATTTAGCATAGTACTAGAAGTCCTAACCTGAGCCATACGCACAAGAATATACCTAGGCATTTATCTAACCTAAGAGGTGAAAGATTGAAAGATCTTTTTTTTTTTTGAGTTGGAGTCTTCCTCTCACCCAGCTGGAGTGCAGTGGCATGTTTATGGCCACCTCAGCCTCCACCTGCTGGGCTTAGGTGTTCTTCCACCTTAGCCTTATAAGTAGCTGGAACTGCAGATGCATGCTGCCATATCCAGCTAGTTATTTGTGATTTATTGCAGAAAGGAGGTCTCACCAAGTTGTCCAGGCTGGCCTTGAATCCCTGAACTCAGACAATCTTCTCACCTTGGTCTCCCAAAGTGCTAGAATGACAGACTGAGCCACCATGCCCAGTCGAGATGAAAGATCTTTACAATGAGAACTACATAACACTGCTCAAAGAAATAAAAGATGACGCAAACAAATGAAAAAACACTCCATGCTCATGGACTGGAAGAATCAATATTGTGAAGATGTCAGTTCTTCCCAAGGCAATCTACAGATTCAAGGCAATCCCTATCAAACTATTAGCATCATTTTTCACAGATTTAAAAAAAGACATTAGCTGAAATTCATGTGGAAGTCAAAAAGAGCCCAGATAACTAAAGCAACCCTCAGCAAAAAGAACAAAACTGGAGGAATCACACTTCCAGACTTCAAACCTTATTGCAAGGCTCTGTGACCAAGACAGCATGATACTTGTATAAAAATAAGCACATAGACCAATGAAACAAGACAACGAATCCAGAAATAAAAGCACATGTCTTCAACCAACTCATCTTGGACAAAACCGACAGAGGCAAACATTGGGAAAAGGTACTTGTATTTAATAAATGGTGCTGGAAAAACTGGCTAACCACGTGCAGAAAAATAAAACTGAACCCGTACCTATTACCATATACAAAAATTAGCTCAATATGGATCAAGAAGTAAATGTGAAGGCACAAATTATAAGAATCTTAGAAGAAAGCTTAGGAAATACCCGCTTGGACATCGACCCAGGCAATTCATGACCAAGTCCTCAAAAACAAATGCAGCAAAATCCAAAATTGACAGGTGGAACTTTATCAAGCTAAAAAGTGTTTGCACAGCAAAAGAAACCATCGAGAGAGTAAAACGACAACCCACAGAATGGAAAAAGTATTTGCAAGCTATGTATCTGACAAAGGTCTAACATCCAGGGTCTATAAGGAACTCAAATGAATTGACAGAAAAAAAAATTAACCCCATTAAAAAGTGAGCAAAGTACATGAACACACACTTCTTAAAGAAACACATAAAAGCAGCCAATAAACGTGACAAAAAGCTCAGCTTCACTAATCATCAGAGAAATGCAAATCAAGACTACAATGAGATACCACTTCACACTGGTCACTGTAGCTATCATTAAAAAGATAAACAAAACAAAACAAACCAGGTTTTAGCAAAGCTGCAGAGAAATGGGAACTCTTCTACAACTGTTGGTATGAATGTAAGCTAGTTCAACCTTTGTGGAAAGCAGTGTTGCATTTCTCAAAGAACTAAAAATTGACCCAGAAATTCCACTCCTGGTAATATACCCAGAGGAACATATCATGCTACCAAAAAGACAACCTGCACACATATGTTTATTGCAGCACTATTCATAATAGCAAAAACATGAAACTGACCTGGCTGTCCTTCAAAAGTAGATTGAGTAAAGAAAATGTGGTATATACACATGATGGAATACTATGCAACCATAGTTGAAGAACAAAGTGATTTCATCATTTCTAGAAAATGTTTAGGCATCTTTGCAGATATTACTGATATTGCAGATATTAGGATGCAGCTGGAGGCTATCATTCTAAGTGAACTAAACAAAACAATGAGAAACAAAAATAAAAAATGAAAAACTAAAAAAACCTAAAAACTAAAACTAAAAACAAAAAACCCACAGAAACAAAAACAGTGGAAAAAAACTAAAATAAAATAAAACTAAACTAAACAAATAAAACATAGAAACAAAAAATGAATACTATGAGTTCTCACCTATAAGTGGCACTAAGCATTGGGCATGCAGGCGCTAAGGTGAGAACAACAGACATTAGTCACTGCTGAAGGAGTGAGGGAGGAGGGTGGGACAAGGCACAAGACAGATAATCCAAAAATAAAACCACAGACCTACAGCCACATTGCTGCTGGGCAGAGAGAGGTCTCCCTAGAAGTCCAAACCTTGCCTTCATGCAATTTACTTATGTAGTAAATTCTCACGTGTGTCTCACGACTTTAAAACAGATAAATAAATAAATGAATAAAATTAGAAAATTGAAATTATTTACATGACAAAAAGTTAATATGACAATATTTGTTTTAATTGGTGACCTTACTCTATTTGGATTTATTTAGAGTGCTGACATATTGAAGCTTGTCTCTATCAGTTTACTGCTTTGTGTTCTATCTGCCCTGAACTTTTTCATCTCAATTATTCTTTCATCTTTAATTAAGGCTGAGATATTATTCTCTTTCCTTTCTCCTGTCTTTTTTAACTGATATAAAATGTATACATTCAACTTTTATTATTTTAACTAACCTTGGAACTTGCCAGGCATATTAAGATATTAAATGAATATCTTAACACCGTTTCAGGAAAATAATACTTTAACACAAATCACTTTCAATTCCCTTCCATGATCATTCTCAATAATTTCAAGATATTCCCTCCTTTAACCCCTATATTAAGCACCATTCCTAGTTTAGATAAGCAGTGCTTATTTTAATTTACAAGTTTGTTTTTCATTTTAGATCCTCCCTTGGGATTCTTTTCCTTTTCTCAGAAACATTTCCTTCAGGAGGTTAGAACTCATGGTTAAATACTTCCTCTTTATCTTAACAGAATTTCGCTTTCTTGTACTGAAAAGAGTTTTGCTGAGTAGAGTTCCTTTCCTCTCAATATTTCGAAGATATTAATCCACTGTCTTTTATTGTTTCTCTTGAGGGACCTATTATCACCCTAACAGTTATTCATTTCTTTTTCTTTAATATCTTCTCTTTGTCTTTGATGTTCTGCAGTTTCACTGAAATGAGAGTAGGCAAAAATTTCTAGTAATTCTTCCTTCAGGGGATAAATGGCGCATCCTGAATCTATGTCATGCTTTTCATCATTTCTAGAAAATGTTTAGGCATCAGCTCTTCAAATATTGCTTCTTTTCCTTTGTCTCTGTCCTCTTCTCTGGGCTTTGTGAAGTCTTTTTTTGTCATTCATTTATTGACTTACAATTCATGTCTTCTCTTTTCTGCAATCTTTTTCTGACATATCTTTAATTTAATTTTGTGCAGCCATCACTAACTAAATGTTTAATTAATCCACTAAATTATTTTTAATTTTTTAGTTTAGCAAACTACACACATTTTATATATCATTTATAAAACTCATCCATTTTAATATATAAATATACATTTATTATAAGTAATAAATATATTTTTCTAAAAGCTTCTGTTGTTGATTTTTTTCAGTTTTATTGAGATATAATTTACAAATAAAAATTACATATACATTCAAGGAATACAGCATGATGCTTTGATGTAAGCACACATTGTAAAATGATTGTCATAATCAAGTTAAATAACACATACCTCACATCACATGACTAACAATTGTGTGTGCGTGCATGAGTGTGTGCATGCATGATGAGGACACAAGTTTTACTCTTTTAGACAATTTCAAGTATAAAGTACAGTAATATTAACTATAGGCACTACACTGTACACCAGGACCCCAGAACTTATTGCCCATGTAACTGAAATATTGTACACCTTGACCACCAGTGACCTGTTTCCTTACTTTCAGCCCTGGTAACCACCATTCCACTCTCTGCTTCTGTGAGTTTAGCCTTTCTAGTTTCCACATGTAAGTGACAGCATGCAGTACTTGTGTTTCTGTAACTGGTTTATTTCAATTAGCATAATGACCTCCGGGTTCATCCATGTTATCACAAATGACAGAATTTTCTTCTTTTTTATGGCCAAATAATATTCCATCCTATGAATATGCCACATTTTATGTATCCTATCATCTGTCGATAAACATTTAGATTATTTCCACCTCTTGGTTATGATAAAAGAACACAAGGCTGCAATGAATATGGGGTGCAAGATACCTCTTTGAGATACCCATTTCATTTGTTTTGGATATATACCCAGAAGTGGGACCATATGGTAGCTCTATTTTCATTTTTTTTTGCGCTTGTTTTCAAATTTGTCTTTAAGTTTCTCATTGCCTGTTTATCTTTGCAATTATATATATTTCTTTATTATTTATGCACCCCTCAAATGTACTCAGTCTGAAAATTCCAATGTTAAAAACTTTGGGTATATAAATATAAATATAAACTGACTCTTACCCATGATGACATTCTTGGTGAGCATCAGTTAGGGACCCAGTAATAACAGTTTGAGATGGTCTTGTAACCCTAAATTAGGACTATTTTCTTCCAAGAAGATTTGCTTCTTCCAGTAACTGGGAGGGAGGGCCACCTTCCTGGAATCACTTCATACCAGGCTGCGGCCTTTGTTTTGCCATTGCACTGCTGTCAGCATCTGATACAGTCTGGATGGTGGTCTCCTCCAAATCTCAGGTTCAAATGTGATCCCACAGTCAAGTGTGGTGGCTAACACATATCATTTCAGTGCTTTGGGAGGCCAAAGTGGGAGGATTACTTGATCCCAGGAGTTCGAGACCAGCCTAGGCAGCATAGCAAGACCTCATTTCTACAAAAATTAAAATAAAATAAACTAATTGGACATGGTGGCGTGAGCTAGCAGGACTAGCTACTCAGGAAGTTGAGGTGGAATAATCACCTGAGCCCAGGAGTTGAAAGCAGCGGTGAGCTATTTTAGTTTCACAGCACTCCAGCATGGGTAACAGAGTGAGACCTCAAATCAAAAAAAGAAAAGAAAAAGAAATGTGATTCCCAGCATTTGAGGCAAGGCTTAGTGGAAGTTGATTGGATCATGGGGGCCAATCCTTCATGAATGGATTGGTGCCATTTTCCTGGTGATGACTGAGTTTTTGTTCTGTTAGTTCATGTGAGAACTTGTTTCAAAGAGCTCAACATCTCCCCCTTGCTGCCTCTCTTGCCATGTGACATGCCTGCTCCCTCTACATCTTCCATCATGATTGCAAGCTTCCCGAGGCCTCATCAGAAACAGATGACAACTCCATACAGAACTGTGAGCAAATAAATCTCTTTTCTTTATAAATTACCCAGCCTCAAGTATTCTTTATAGCACTGCAAAACCAAGTGGTAGAGCATCCAACCCCAGAAAGTCCCACTGCCTCTTGACTGCTCTGTGTCTGAATCATGCTTTAGGATGTTCTGACAGGAATTGGGCAGTGACTCTTTAAGAGTTCTGACAGCAACCGAATCATTATTGTTACATTAAAATTATCCTGTAGTCCAGGCAGAGAAAACATTCATGTTTCAATGACATCATTGTAGTCCCCATCCAGGAAGATGTGATGGGAAGAACAGAGTCCTAAACTGTGAGGGAGCAAGCAACCAGTCAGAGGGGAGAACTGCTCACCCAAACTGAAGTTATTGCAGATAAAGGCAGTGCTTCCGCCCTGGAAGAAGAGAAGCACACATGCCATGCAGAGTGAAGGTGACAAAGAAGAGTCAGATGGAAAGAGGAGGAAAAGAAACGTACCACTGCCCTTAGCCAGCAACCCCTCCGCTCCAGTGAGTGTCACCTGGGGAAGATGAGAAGACTGACCTTCAAATCAAGTTCAGAGAAGTGGAGACAGCTAATTTGGCTGGGGTAGCTGCTAGGAGTAATGGCAATGGCAAAGGGGAATAAGTGACACTTTTCTAGTTCAACCATTCTGTGGGCATCTACCTGTACACTTGCTTTCCTAAAATGATGACTATAAAAAGGAGCAGTTAACGATAAAATAAGAAGGCTGAATACAATATATCCCTAGTATCAGAAAAAATGTACAGAGTTTAAAAGCAGCACAATACTTTGTTCACTGATACCATTAGCTTTTCTCTTGTTTCTCTTGTATTTTTGTAAAATCAGAACTCTTTGCAGTTGACTGTGGCTGTCCTCCACAAAAATTAGTAATTTCACAATGTCTGTGCCTGTTAAGGTGAAAATCATCTTCCCTCCACATCACCCCATTTTCTTTTTTCCCTTTCCGTGACTAGCAGATGTGTAGCTGCTAGTCAAAGAACTGTAGGGTGATCTGAGAAACCACTGGTGGCTGCATTTGTGTCTCATGGCTGTTGTAACAACGGACTGCAAATTGAGTAGCTCAAAACAAGAAAAATACAGTCTCTCACAATTCGGGGGGCCGAATCAACACTTGAATTAAGATACTGGTGGGACCATTTTTCTTTAATGACCTTGGGGAAGTATCTTTCTGATATAGACTAAATTGTGTTCACCCAAAATTTTATACTGAGACCCTAACCTCCACTAGGAGTTATTTGGAGATGAGCCCTTCATGGAGGTAACTATAGTTAAATGAAGCAGAAGGGTACAGTCCTATTTTAATAGGTCTGTGTCCTTATAAAAACAAGGAAAAAACTAGAGCTGTGTTCCCACATCACACACCCAGAAAAGGCCACGTGAGGACACAGGGAGAAGGTGCTATCTCCAAGTTAGGAAGCAAGTCTTCACCAGAAACCAACTCTGGCAGCGCCTTAACCTTGAACTACCCAGCCTCCAGGATTGTGAGCTATCAAAATCTACTGTTGAAGCTGCTCAGTCTGTGTCAAATTTTTTTGCAGCAGCCAAAACTGACTAATACACCTTCTTTGTCTCACACAGCACCTGGCGGGCTAGACATTCCTGGGCTGTGACTGCCTCTCTCTAATCTCTGCTTCCATCTTCATGTGGGCTTGTCCTCTTCCGTCTCTTTTAGACCACTCATTAGTTTTAAGACTCACCTAGATAATCCAGAATGATCTCATCTAGGGATCCTTATCTTAATTATGGAAGCAAAAACCCTTTTCCCCCAAAAGGTCATGTTTCCAGGTTTCAGAAGTCAGAACACTGTTGGCTCATTTGCCCGTGTTGGGGATATTTACTGAGGGCCTTCTCTGTTCAATTGTTTCTCTCAGTCTTTGACTGTATTTCCTTTGATTCAAACACCTCTTTAAGGTGCTCCACCTTTTCCCCAGCAGCACATGGGGTAGCATAAATTCACTTTATTTGATGTCAGAAAACCTTGGTTTTGTCCTAAACCTGTGCATCTGTCTGTTGAACCTTTGAATTTCATTTCATCTCTCTGGATCCCAGATTTGTTGACTCTATAACAAATGAGGAGGCCTCAGTGATCCCCAAGATCCCTTCTAGCTTTGTAACTGTATAAAGCTTGCCCCCAACGCAAGCGTTCCATTTTGTTTCTCTAATATAACTGCACATGTCTGGGGAGCAGGGGCCCGTGACACTTCTTCTCTGGTCAATCCCACTGTCTCTGCCACAGAGCTGGGCATTGGCCCCTCCAATGAGCACTGCTGTACACCATGGTTGGGAGCAGGTCACACTGGAGTCTGTGTGCCTCCAAATACGCAGTCCTTGTGTGTTGGGAGTGTGGTGTTCCTTTGCATGTGCTGGATATTCCATACCCAGGCTGGCACAGAATAGATGCTCAGCAAAGTCAGGGAAAGTGAGGACCAGCAGTTCTCTGCCCTTGACAACAGAAACTGTCAGTTCTCACAAAGTCATTGGCCTGGCTTTCAGTGGATAACTGGACCTTGGGAAGAGTGTGAGTCAAATACTGGAGAGGAGCTTTTGTGGCAGGGTTTTCTGCTGTATTTATAGCAGAATGTACACTGTGCACAGCAGCAGAACAACAGCACACAGCCGGCTTGCACTCCCCATGGCTGAGCCCCTACAGCCCTCCCGCATTTCTGCCATAATCACATGTCCCCTTTGGGGTGTGGCACTATGCGCTGTTCCCCTGCTTCTCCTCACTAGGTTCTGTTTCTGTCCCCAAATGTTGCATTTTCCCAGATAAACTTTCTGAAGACAAACATTTGATTCCTCAGACGTTTGAAGAGCTGGACTTCCTGCTAGCTCAGTAAGAAGCTGGCAGGGGGCGAGGGCAACCCCCTCAGGTCCCCTCCCACTGTGGGAGCTTTTATGTCCCCTCCCACTGTGGGAGCTTTTTTCTCAAAAAAAAAGAGGCTGGCAGGGGAGTCTTGCAGTGAGTGTGGGCGTCTAAGTCACTGATATCTGACTGGGCACCAGGGCTAGGTTTTCGTCAACATGAGGGGGTACCAGGCCATGGGGACAATGGAAGCTGACCCAGGCACCTCCTGGGGAGATTGCAACCTTCATGTTTAAGGGTCTAAATGCTGGTTTTAACTCTGAACAGCATTCACAAACCATGTTCTATGTGGAGCCTCAGCCAGTCTGTTTAATCACAGTACTACCTCAGTCCTAATACTTTTTCATTTATTCAATATATTCTTATTAGAGAGAACTGAATGCATATAAAAGGCAACTTCAGTCTTTTGTATCTATAACCTCATTTAATCTTGTAAGAGCCATAAGAGCTCCCTATTATTACCTCATATTAATATGGTGTTGTAGGTTGAATTATGTCCGCCCAAGTGATAGGTTCAAGTTCTGACTATTAGAACCAGTAAATGTGTCCTTCTTTGAAAGCAGATTCTTTGCAGGAATAATCAAGGCAAGATGAGCTCATACTAGACTGGCTAGGCCCTACTCCAGTGACAGGTGTCTTCGCAAGAACAGAGAAATTTGGACACAGACACACAGAGAGAAGAATGCTATGTGAAGACCAGATGCACCAGGAGGAGCCCATGTGGTGACAGAGGAGAGATTGGAGTGATGCCTACCCTTGTCTCTCCCTCTGAGCATTTAGCACATTCCTAGGTGAATAGTGGATATTCTTTTAGTATATAGTCTTTAATATCGGTGTGGTCAGAATGTGAGGAAACAAAGTCATCTTTTTGTTCCTCATGGGCTGCATCAATAAAATCCCATCAAAATGGAATGGCTGAGTTGCTCTCTTTTTCCCATTTCAGTTCAAATTAAGCAGATCATTAAATGAGAGTGAGTCGGTGATCTCTGAGCATGGCATGGAGTTAAACCACTCAGCTGTGGTGGGTTTTGGTTCAGCTCTGTCAACAGTGGTCTTATAACTTTCTTGATGCCTGAGATGATGAAAAGAGCCTTGGACAGAGGCAGAGGCCCAGCTAGGAGCTGGTGAGAAATTCTACATGCAGTTCAAAGGCCTGAGTTCTGCTCATTTGGCAGTGTTGGGATCTGGAACACATGAATGACTTCATCCTCACCCCGCTGGAGTGAGCTCCTGAGAAGGGCTGCCTAGCTACCCAGGTGGAAGTCAAGGGTCCTTAGGGTCACAGAGCTCATCTCACCGTGCGTGTGTGTCTCCTGTCCTCAAAATCCTGAGTCTGCCTTCTTCTTATAATCAGAGCGGCCCAGTCTCTTCCACTCAGTCCTCCCTTGAAGCCCCTCGTGGTCACCCCTAGACACTTTGGGAGAACTGCAACCCCAGCCCACTAGGGTTGATGTCCCTGAGTGTGGGCACTGAAAGGGTATGCACACGGGTTTTCCCCCTCCAGAGAGCTTGTTTATGAAGAGTTCTCCCAGAGTGAGGGGTATGGAAATGCTACTATTGACAAGTGAGACAGGCGAGGCAAGTAAAACAGGTGGCCAGGTGAAGGAGGCAGGAAGGTGAGGCAGGTAGGCAGATGAGATATTTTCCCTGCCCTGGGATGGTTCTTCACCACAAGAGGAAGAAACAGACATTAAGCAAGTAGGTGGATGGGTGGGGGGGCAGTGTGAGAGAAGTAAAGCAGGTGGGGTAAATGAGATGGGTGAGGCAGGTGGAGAGGTTGGCAGGTGAAGCAGATGGGACAGGTGAGGCAGGTGTGCAGGTGAGGCAATCCAGACAGGTGAGCTGGGTAGGACTGTGCTTGACACTGAGTCAGGCCACCTCCTCAAATGCAGAATCAGCCTGTGCTGAAATACCTGGAGACAGAAGGATCTGTGGAGGCAGCAGAAAGGAAAAATGGAGTCTTAGAACAGTTGTAATAGAGTTGGCCTTTCCAGTCAGCCCCAGGTGGCTGCAGTGGACCCGTGGTTGGAACTACTATTTCTGGGTCTTGGGAAAGGGAGTCAGATAAAGGGGATGGGATAGTGACCAGGCAGGGCTAAGCACAGGGCTTAGGGCAGCCGACCCTAGCACAGTTGGGTGCCTGGACTGCCGTGCAGCAAGTAAAACTCTGGTTGCTACGGGACACATGACACTTGTCCAGAGCAGTGACCCTCAGATTAGTCAACCAGACAATGTAACCAGAACCAGCACCATTTGAAGCCCTTCCTCCACCACTCCCTCAGGAATGACCTTAAGCCATTTTTTAAAATTAACTAAGCCTCAGCCTCACAAAGGTACACGAAGGGTAATATCAGCACTTAAATCTCAGGGCTGCTGTAAAGAGCAAATGAAAATAGACACATTATGTCTGAGACATCAGTGGACATAAAAATAGCTATTGTTGTTACTATTATTATTCTTATCAATCTGATTATTATTATCATTATTCATTTGGAAAATGGGCCAGCCAGTCTCAAAGGCAATATCATGCAGTGTCTTACTTATTATCTTGCTCCATCCTCAGGAGAACCTTTGCAGAAAGATAGGTGACATGTTGCTCTTCCTACCTCTTCTTTAAGGCTGAAGAAAAGGGAATCAAAGAGAGGAGTGACTCCCCAAGGTTACGTGGACCTTGGAGTTCCCCAAAGCTCCATCCTGAGTACAAGAGCCATGCTCCTGGTAATATGAAAAGACATGCACCCTCTTCCTGCTTCTATTCAGTAGCAGGTACTATGACTTCTGTATATTCAGTTATTTCTGCCTCTTGTTGCCTTCACTGCATTCCTTGTCCATTCATAAATTATTTCCCTCTTGGAATATACAAGATTCTGTAGTCCAACATAGGAACTTATTTGTACTGCCATCTCTTCATTAACTGGGGCAAGAGGAAAAAAAAGAGAAAGCAGACACAGAGGATTCCACATCACAGTCAACACACAGAGGCAGACAGTTCTCCATTTTTAGAGAGCTGATTAGGCTCTCTTGGGCTGCTGGGCGGCAGCCGGCACCTGGAACTTAATCAGCTCCCGCGGGGCCGACGCAGTGAGGGCAACTCCACTTAGTTATTGGTGCTAATTGCTGCCCCTTCCTTATCCTCTCTCTCGGTGTGTCTGCTTATCCCATCCCACACTCCCCAAGCCAGGGTGCAAATACTGAAGTCCTATATGCCTAATGAGATATATTCCCAGCCCTGGGAAAGTTCTCCACCACCAGAGGAGGAGACAGACATCAAGCAAATGCATGTGTATACACTTAAGCACACACACAAACAGAAACATACATTGACACACACACATACACACATAACACATACACACACGGAGACACGCAAACATGTACATATACAAGCATTGACACACACACACATACTCACCCCAGCAGTGCTCTGTGTTGTCTGATGAGAAGTGTTATAGACTGATTGTGTTTCCCACCAGAGTGTCATACTGAAGCCCTGACTCCAATGTGACAATCATGGAGACAGTGCCTTTGAGGAGGTAACTAAAGTTAAATGAGATAAGATTGGGCTCTTATCCAACAGGCCTGGTATTCTTATAAGAAAAGACACCAGGAGCATGAGGAAAGGCCACAGGAGGACACAGCAAGAAGGCAGACATCGGTAAGCCCGGGAGCGAGGCTTCGTCAGAACCAAGCCTGCCAGCGCCTGAATCTTGGACTTCCAGCCTCCAAGACCATGAGGCAATAGAATTCTATTGCTTAAGCACATAGTCTGTGGTTTTTGTTAGGGAGGCCCAAGCTGACTGAGAAAAGATGTCCGCATACCCTGCTGTGGATTCAGAGACAAAAGTCACTATCTTGCCGAAGGACTTGAGGATGGCTTTCCAAAGAGGACAGTGGAGCCAGCTTTCCAAAGAGGAATGGAGTCTGTCCAACAGAGAAAGTCATTCCACAGCATGAGAATGGCACTTGCCAAGGTGAAGAGACCTGATAGTGCCATCTCTGGAGAGCCATGAACTCAAGCGGACAAGCACCAGGTGTTCAAGTGATGGCTAAAGGGTGATACTGGTTGTGGTCTTGCTGCCAGAGGGCAGCATATGGGCTCAATCACCTGTTATCTTTCAGGAGACACCCTAGTCACCACGGAGAGAGTGGACTGGACAGTGTATGGTGGGAAGGAGCAGGAGACATGAAGGGTTTGTTCTGCCGTGGGACTGTAACCTGGGGGTCCCCCACAGATGCCACTGTGCTGAAGGCCACTCCTATAAGAAGGAAGGGTACTCACCCATGGCATTTGAAGAAGAACTTTTAAATGTTTATAATTTAAAATTAGAAAAAATTGAGTTCTCACAAAAAAAAGGTAGTAAAGCTGCCTCATTTTTAACCCAACTATGCTTTTTATTCAAATTAATTTTATTGTTTGAAGTCACTATTTCCACATTTAGGCTGTTTTTAATAATACTTTCTTGAACTCTGAGCTATCACATCAAGGACAAATTGGAGGCATGGTGGGTTGTTGGTTTATGCACATATGCCAGTCTGGAAATGTATTAGGCACATCCCTCCTAAAAATTTGCAACTAATAAATGCATTGGTCTGAGTTTTCTTCATATGAGATTTAGTATTTGTCAATGACAACACTCTGTGACTAAGCTATGGCGTATGGACACCATGACAGTGAGGTAGAGAAGTGTAGGGCTGAGAAGGAAGGGAATTGGGAGTCATCCGAGTGACCTGTGGTAAGTCCCTTCCCTCAGCAAGATTCAGTAACTTGGGCTGTAAAACAGGGTGGCATCCAGCATCAGGCTCCCCTGGGAACCTGCAGAAGTTGTCAGACATTAGACCCTCAGGCCCCATCTCTTAGCTGCAGATATTGGGTCAGAGCAGAATCCCCAGCAACAGGTAACTATGCTAAAGGAGGGGAAGCTGGGGCCAGATGATGTCCAAAGCCCATCCAGCTGGATGGTGTTGTGACGTGCCCTGGGATCAGACGAGAGGTTCCCATCTCCTCACTGGATGTAGTATACTGTTGCATGTACCTGGCTTAAGCTGTCAAAAACACAATTCTAATATCTTTAGTGAACTGGCCGCTCTGTGCCAGTCTTCAGAGTCATTATTATGGGAGTAAACTAGACTGTTCAAGCTTGAATATTCAGGTATGGACGATGTCGCAGGTGTGCTGGAATAGAATTAGGCTGCATTGTCTTGATGAACACAGTACACCCCGGCCTATTATCACTGAGTCAACTGCCTCTGGCAATGGACATAAGTCCTCAGGGCGACTGTTCCTCCTTACAGTCATCAAGAAACTTGGCCTGAAAGAGCTTGAGGACCACTCCAGCCTTCAGATATCACAGGTCAAATTGCTTGGAATGATTTTGCAATGACCTCAGAGAGCTCTTTCAAACTGCTTTCATGGTGTATGCTGATATATTTTATATATGACATTTCTATATCTTGCCAAAAGGCATAGTGAAAAAAAAAATCCAGTTGTTTGCATTTCCCTGTGGTTTTCCGGTAAGTTGCATGTTTTTTCACTCTTACGAATATATTTTATAGTATCATTGGCTTAACAAATATTTGTTCAATAAATTTTGGTTCACCCATTTCTTATTGTTGAAACTTATCCCAAATGACCCCCTTGCAGAAGGTGACTAAATGTCATTAAAGTAGGTACAAGGGGCCATATTAAACACAAGATGTGATAAGGAAGTTCATTCATTTTTAAGACGGACTTTTTTGAATGTCTACTATGTGCAAGAAGACAACTTAATGCTTTTAAGCTGAACTTTCTGTGTGAGTTCTCACTATCTCTGAATAATATTTTGGTTTGATCTCTGATAGGACACCTGTGAAACAGCGTAGCCTATGATGAGAATCTTATTCTCAAACAGTAAGTTTATGGTAGAAGAGATGGCCGGGGATGAAGGGATCATGATGCCGAATGAGGACTATTGGAGAACGCTAACACAGAAAGGCAGGCTCTGGAAGCCAGGACCAAGACCGAATATGAAAACATGTAGAGTCTTGGACTTCAAGAAGAAGATCGTCACAGGGCAGATGTTTTAGTGGATTCTAGCTTCCCATGAGAAGAGTGACAAAGTGGCCCTATCCCACAAGGCTCACAGTAGCCCTGTCCCTGCCCAGCCCTTGGGCCACATCACCTGGTGCTTACTCGAGCTTCCTGCCAGGAGCTTGTGTCCTCCACCGCCACAAGTCCTCTCTGTTTATTTGTGTCCCCACCATGTTAGAGAACTCTGTGGGGATGGAGATGATTCCAGCAAAATTGGAATGGAAGGCTCTTCTCCCATGCTCTGCTCATGGACCCCACACATACCCCTGAAATTGTTCACCACTGTACCTGGTTGTGCTGTAGGCACTAGTGATCCAGTGGTGAACTAGACAAGACTCCCTAAGGCTCACATTCTCATAGGCAACCGATGGAATCAAGTAAAACATGCATTAAAAACATAAGGTCCACTTCTAAGTGCCATGATGAACAGATCAATATAAATGCAGCCCTTTGCTTACATCTGAAGGCAAAGAAGTTCTCTCTGAGGACATGACCTTTGATCTGACAGCAGACTGTCTAGAAAGGAAAGACCTGGAGAAAGATGTTTGTGTTAAGGGAGTTGCTGGGCAAAGGTTTCATGCTAGAAACAAGCCAGGTTGGTTCCAAGTGGAGATATGTGTGGTTGGAACTAAAAGGCAAGTGATTAGACAGGCAGATGGGATGAGCATCCATCCTCTGGCAACCATCTTGAGTGAAGGATGGTGAAGGCTACACCTGGGGTTGCAGTAGCAAGGAAACGATCAGGTTCAAGGTGGATTCTGACAGGAGCATCAAGAGGATCTGTTGAAGGTGGATTGTTGTTTCCATGTTCCTTTCCCTGGTTCTCAGCATCCCTGGGCTATGACCTAAGCTTCTTTGGTCACCAGAGCAAAACAATGAGATCATGATACCCTTCCTAATGGGTTGGTCCAGCCCTGGAATCTACATGTCCAGGAAGGAAGACAGTAGGACAAGGTCTCTAGCACACTTATGAACATCTAAGGGGAGTATTTTGGGCAACTACAGGCCAAAATAGGGGAGATTTAGAAACATTTCCAGATAGTGTGGCTGACCTCCCATCAGATTCTGCAGAATGCTGGGTTGCCTGGTGAGGAGAGGGCCCCTTGTTTCTTATCACTGCCTATTTTTAAAGTATGACTTCGAGGCATTTATTTTGTACCAACTTCAGGTTGTACAATGGGTGAAAACAGAGCCCTTGAGACATAAAAAGATAGCCCTTGAGACATAAAAAGATAGCCATTTCATTGATGACATGATACAATATGGGGGACTGTATTGGATTCTATTTTTCAGGAGTCCACCTATAATGGGCAGCTGCCATAAACAAGGAACACCTGTGTTAGAAACCCACAGTGTGGCCAGGCTTGGTGGCTCAGCCTGTAATCCCAGCACTTTGGGAGGCTGAGGTGAGTGGATTGCTTGAGTCCGCAGGTATGAGACCAGCCTGGGCAACTTGGCAAGACCTCATCTCTACAACAAATAAAAAAAATTAGCCGGATGTAGCAGTGCACCTGTAGTTCTGGCTATTTGGAAGGCTGAGGTGGAAGTATCACCGGAGACCAGCATGTCAAGGCTGTGGTGGCCATGAGCATGCCACTGCACTCCAGCCTGGGTGACAGAGTGAGACTCTAATTCAAAAATAAAAAATAAAAATAATATATATAAGCATAAGAAATTATAAATGTTTTTACTTCCAGTGATTACAAATCATTCAACTTTTTACATTAAAGAAAACATTAAGAGGCCGCACATGGTGGCTCATGCCTATAATCACAGCGCTTTGAGAGGCAGAGGCGAGAAGATTGTCTAAGCTCAGAGGGTCAAGACCCGCCTGGGCAACTTGGCAAGACCTCATCTCTACAATAAATCAAAAAATTAACTGGGTGTGGTGGGGGAAACCTGTAGTTCCAGCTTCTTGGAAGGCTGAGCGGAAGGATCGCCTGAGCCCCGCAGGTCGAGGCTGCAGTGGCTATGAGTGACACACTGCACTCCAACCTGGGCGACACAGTGAGACTCCAACTCAGAAAAGAAGAAGAAAAAGAAAAAAGAAACCCACAGGGTGTGAGAGGAAGTCCACAGTGAGGTGCCCACACCGCACCTTCTGGATGGATCCCTCCCCCAGTCAACCTGTTTTGGGGAGACTTGTGAAAAACATGGGCAGAACATATATCTCCCCCCAGGCTGTGGATGCAGCTGTGTCCTGGGCCAGGTTAAGCCATGTCTTTGAGTTACGATGTCAGGTCAACTGGGAGAGCATATCATGTCCTCTTTCTAGATCTATCCTGATTTCTACAACCCTCTTCTGACTGCCCAGCTATGGAGTGTGAGCTGGGGAGAAGACACGGAGGCCAGAAGACAACTGGCATCACCTCAAGATCAAAGGGAAAATTACCACCTTCTGATACTATCATTGCAGCTTTCTGGGCCATTCCATGGTCTGAAGTGGAACATTTCAGCCCAAAAGTCAAACATTCTGTGAGCTTATTAGGGTGAGTAATTCAGAAAGCTCTCTAGGGAAGTAGCAGTCACCCTGGCCTCCATTAATACACACATGTTTAGGAAACTGGATATTTTCCTGGAAAGAGGAAGGCAATTTAGGACAGATAGGGTTGGGCTCAAGTCACAACTGTGTTGTTCTGCTTTGCCTTGGAGATAAGGTCCCCAGAGGTCAGGATGCATTTCTAGGCTGACTCTAAGGACAGCTGGCCCAGCCCTGCCTTCCCAGACCAGGGTCAAGTGATTAGAGAAAGATTTTGACTTGTGGTCATAGCATTACTACCAAAATGTTCTAGGGACCAGTACACTGAGAAGCAATGGAAATTAATAAGAATTTTACAGGAAGTAGAATTAGGAATTAGATATGGTCTCAAAACCCTAAGTACTATTGCCTCTGGGGCAGGATAGGTGAGGGCACAGATTCAGGGCACACAAATTTCTAATAATATTCTCAGATGCTGGGATTTGTATGTCGAGATTCCAACCTCACATCACAGAGAAGGAGAAGGGCCTCACAGACATAGCGAGAATCTGCAGGCCCTGGCAGTAAGCCACCAGTGGACCAAGCACTCAGCTCAGGATGCAAGGCTCTCCATGGCTAGCAACCCAAAGCCATCCCTGGTGGCGCACCATGCTGCAACTGGAGTGGAAGGCCACCCTGCTCCCCGTGGCCAAGCTGTGCTAGTGGAATTGAAAGAGAAGGAGGCATCACTGGCTCTCCTTAGAAAACCAGAAATGATCAGGAGTTGAGATAGGCCTGCAGGGCAGATCTGAGGCAGATGTGACTGAGCTCCTGAGACAGATGCTGAGAGGCAAGGTGTTGGAAAGTAGTGGGTGACTGCCCTGGGTCTGACCAGAGGGCTCCTCTGGGAAGCTGAGAGTCACAGCCAGAGTCCTTCCTTACTCTCAGTGCGGAGACTTTGTTCCCCGTCAAGGTTTCTGTTGCTGTCAGCGTATCCCACAATCACCCATTCGGTGACCAAGTGTCCCGTCTACGTGGGCCAGATTCAGAAACATACTCATGACTATATACTACGTGATTCCGATTATGTGACATTCAGAAAAGACAAAGCCATGCAGACAGAAGAAAGCTCAGTGGCCGCCAAGGCTTGGAGTCAGAGAGGGATGGATAGGTGGAGCACAGAGGGTTTTTAGTGCAGAGAAACTACTCAGTATATTGTTATAACAGTGGGCACATGTCATTATACATTTAGCCAAACACATAGACTCTACACCGAGTGATACTTAATGTGAACTAAAGACTTGGGTGATAATGACATGTAGGTTCATCAGTTGTGACTACCGTACCTTCTGTTGGGGAATGTTGATAATGAGGGAGGCCAGGGGTGGAGGAAGCTTATGAGGGAATCTTTGCTTTTATTCTCAGTTTTACTGTGAACCTAAAACTTCTCTAGAAAATAGTCTTAAAAAAGCAAAAACTAGCCGGGCTCGGTGGCTCAGCCTGTAATCCCGCGCCTTTGGGAGGCTGAGGTGAGTGGATTCCCTGAGCCCGCGGGTTCGAAACCCGCCTGGGCAGCGAGACCTCGTCTCTACAATAAATCAAAAAATCAGCCAGGCATGGTAGCGCATGCCTGTAATTCCCGCTACTCAGAAGGCTGAGGCGGAAGGATCGCCGGAGCCCAGCAGGTCGAGGCTGCGGTGGCCAGGAGCAGCCACTGCACTCTGGGTGACAGAGTGAGACTCCAACTCAAAAAAAAAAAAAGCAAAAACTAAACTTCAGTGGGGATGGTGCAAGGGATCCTGAGGGATGAAATGCTGGGTGCCTAGTGCACTTGTGAGTGATGACTGCATTCTCAGGCTGTTCAAGTTGGAAAACCAGTAATGGCTTCCTGATGGGCTGACAAGCCCCACTCACAGCAAGAAGGCTCTTCGAGGGAGTGAGTGACCTGGACCCAGGAAGTATCTTTCCCTTGTGTGATGTCAGGGTGGATGGGGAGTCTGGTTTGAGGTTGGAACACATGACCCGTGAGTTGGCACCCGAGGCCATCTTGTCTGATTCCGCAACAGTGGCGCATTCTTCTGTCATTCTGCCACTGCCAGCTATGGACCTCTCTCCTTTCACTTAGGCATGAGTCCAGAATCTGCTCTCCGGGAGGGACTCAGAAACTAACCCTGCCCAATACCTTGGGGGGAAAAGACACCAGGGCAACTCCTCAAGGAAGTGAACTACTTTATTTCTCCTCACTCACCCTTCAAAGGTAGAACTTGTCTAAGATGTGCACAGGAGTGGCAATGTTTGGGAGGAGGACAACTTTCTGAGAGCATGTCGCTCTCCTGGTTCTGGGGATAGGGGTCAAGAGTCAGCAGATGGGCTAGGCAGGATCCTTGTAGAGCAGGTGTCCACATCGCTTCCTTCCAGAAACAGAAGCTAGCCAGAGAATGGGTGTCTGTTAATCAGATAGACAGACGTCAGCCACCAGATTGCCACTCAATCTGGTGAGGGTGAAGTCCTGCAGGACACAGGAAGCCAGAGATAGTGCCACCTTACAAAGGCAGACAACATGGGAAGTATTTTGGACATGACTGGCCTGAGGGTAGAACTTGGGTCAAGTTCAAGGGCAAGTCTTCCCCACCCATCCTACCTTCAAGTCCTGCTGGGTCCCCCAGGGGCAATCGTGTTTTCATTTTGGGGCACTGACTTGGACACTTCATGAGGCCTGGAAATGTGCTCCCCAGGCTGTCAGTGGGAGCTCCTTCACGGCCTTCCGGACCCTCAGAAGTATCTCATCTCAATGTGAGGCCTCCTTAGGGTTATCTAACTCTGTGTTGTCATTCTGACTTCTTTCCCCAGAGCACGAACCACACCCACTGTCATCTTGCTTGCTGTGTATTCAGGACCACAGGCAGGCCATGAGAGCTCCTCCATCTTGCTGCCAGTGCCCAGCGCCTGGCTCCTCACTACACACGTCCACTCACTGTCAGGAACAGTGACAGTGACAGGAAGCAGGAGGCAAGGGAGCAGTGGGGACACCCGTTGTGGGCCTTGTGGCAGCCAGGTTCTGCAAGTTCTATTTTTGAGCGAAGAGTCACCAAACCTTGGAAGTCATCTAGAACCAGAATGCCTTCTGTCCCCCCACTATCTCCTATTGGCTTTCCTAAGCAGTCTATCCTTCAGATTAGCCCTTGGTCTCCATCACTCTCTGCTGGCCTGGGTGGAGGGGGCCTCAATGGGCATGTTTCCCTCCCTGGCCGTTGGTGCTCTGATCCCTACCAGACTACACGTCCCCTTCTGACCAGACAACTGGGCTTGTCCCTAGTTATTGACTGAAAAAAAGGCCTTTGAGCCATGTCCCATCATCACCTGATCCTGAATTTTCAGGTTGAGACTTTCCAGGCCCACACACTTCCCGGAGCTGACAGGGACTTGATGACCATGGGGCCCTCTAGATAGCTGAGCTGGTCTTGGGTCACAGATCAAAGGCCACAGCTTGAGTGGTCCCCAGGGTCTTTACCCCCACATGTCTGCAGAAGGGAGAGTGCGGGTGACTCTATAGTGACAGCCCCCCCTTCAAGGCAGGACACAAGTCTTCAGTAGTCACTTTGTCTCCCCCTGGAGAGCCCATAGAGGAGAACCGGGACCAGCAGATGGTGGGGCTGGCAACTGGGAGGCCCTCCTCCCACAGCTGGAGAGAAACTGCGACTGGGGTTAGAGCCGGGCCCTGCACGCTTTTCCTGGAAGCTTCGCACTGCCATCTGTCCCTGACTGGTGCCGTCCCACCAAGCCAAGGCCACTCCTAGCTTCTCCCGTCCCTTTTCCTCCTCTGTACCTGCTTCCTCCCTCATCCTTGCTGCCTTCTTTACTTGAGTCCGGGGTTTTTGCAGGGGGGACTTTACACTGTGGAAACGCCCTTTTATCATAAGGATTGCCTTCTAGGGCTTTCTCCCTGGCATCGTCACTTTGTCAGGCACTAATGGGCAGGAGTCATCACCGGCTTGTGTGGGCAGCAGCTGCAAGGCTCCAATCTGCCCCCCCCCATCTGACTCTTACGTGTGTTAGACCGAGAGTCATGTCAGACGTCCGTCAGGACCATCTGGGCCACAGAAAGGTGGGCCTGAGAGCAGGCGCTGTGGGCACCTTCTCCTCTTCCGCGTCCTGTCTGCCATGGGGACTGAGAAACAGGAATCCCGACAAGTGTTGACAGCAAATTAGATTAACGCCACTGGGAAGTGCATGTGGCTTTTTCCTTCTGATTTGCCCTGTCCTCCTTCCAAACTGACAGACCCAGTAATGGCTTCAAAGGCACTTAAATGGCACGTTTCTATAAGAGACAGAGATGAAAGTCGGTTTGAAAAGTCTTCCAAGTAATTTGATTGTAGGCTTTTCAGAAAACACACAGAGGCCGCACACACAGACACACATCCCACACATACACACAGACACACAAGTCAACACACAAAGACAACACCCAGTCAAGACATACTACGCACACACGGCCAAAACATGCACACACCCCACACAGACACAGAATCAATACACACACATCCTCCACACACAGACAAAATATGCACACACCCCACACAAACACAGATACACATAGAGTAATACACACACACACACACCACAAAAACACAGACACACATAAAAAGACACACAAGCACACCCCCAAACACAAGACACCACAGAAAGACATATACACCACAAACACATGCACAGAGACAACACGCAGACACACAGAGTTAACTCGCACATACTACACACAGGCACACACACCCCACACAAACATACAAATATACACACAGACCAAACATGCACACACCCACACAAACACACAGATACATAGAATCAATACATGCCACACAAACACGCAGACTCACAAACAGGCATGCACTCCACACAAAAACATAGCTAGAAACACATATACATGGAGACAACACAAACACACACAACTGTAAAAAGCACTTTTCTGGAAAAAAAATGTAGTGAACGTGTCTAATAAAATCCTAGGCATTGAAGCACTTGGTGTGTTATGCCAAGAACAACGTTGCTCTCTGTCACAGACACAGGTATCCTTGGAATAATCAGAAGGACGGTCTTTAAATTTCCTTCTACCGCACACCCAGAGGCTGTGCTTTGAGGCAGTGTTGTGATCTGGGGGTGACTCCAAGGAGAGCAGTTTTAGCTGGAGAGGGAGGAGCTCCAGATGGGACTGAGCCCCACCATGACAGACATCGCCCAGAGTGATTGGCCTTGGGGCTGCACCCTTCCCCTGCACAGACACTGGGGATGGTCTGGGGACCAGCCAAGGGGGCTGGCAGAAGGAACGCTGCATCCTGACAAGGCCACTCGCTGTCTGGAGCCATCCTGGGAAAGGAGCCAGAATTGTCTGTTAGGTTCAGGACGCCTGGCTGGAAGCTGAGTTGTAGGAGAACCAAAGGATAAGATCTGAGTTCTACCCTCAAGGGGCATCCAATCTAACAGAACAAGCAGTGAGATTCCACCTTTCATGCATTTACTTTAAGCTTTCCCAATATGCCCCAAATTGGTGGCATTTGGGATGTACCATCTTGGTACCCTGGACAATAGACAAAAGTCCAGTGGTTTCCTGGGGCTGATTGCATGGGTTGGTAAGAGCCAACTGTTAAATTTTTAGAAATTCTGTGTGCCAGGTGACGTCACATTGGAAGCTTGAAATCAGCCACAGTGGGAGTATTTACACCACAGAAATTGGCAAATGCTATAAATCGGGTCGTCTTTTCTTTTGAGAGCCAGTTATTAATCATCTACCAGCATACCACTTATTAAATCCAACCATTGCTTGGATTATTTAACAGCAATTGTTTATAAGTAATCATTATGTGCCAGGCACTGAGAATACATACAAGATAAATAGGAAAGAATTTGTTTTTCCTAAGTAGTTTACTCTTGAGCTCTGGAGCCCTAAAATCGGAACTGTGTGCCTGAAGAAGTGATGATGTGCCAGTCATGCAGACATTCGCTGTATAATGGATATGGCAAAGGGACTTACCCTGACCTGCATGACTGCCCCAAGAGTGGCCATGCTAGAAGTTTCTTGCCCCTAATACCTGAAGAACAGCTTAGGTGGAGTGTATGCTATATTACGATCACCCTCAGTCTCCAAACATCAGAGCAAGTACAGTTAACGTCAGCCATTCTAACAGCGGAGTGACAAGGAGTTGTGATGTCCGGCCAAGGACAGTGGTCCAGAGGCATGGCCTCAGTTAGTGACGGTGCTCATGCCTGTATGCAGTGTGGAGCTACCCCACTCCGGATTCACATTATTCTGGCTCTTCCAAACCTGCAGTTCCTCGTCGCTGGGAGTTCCCTGACAAGGGAAGAGCTGCACACACGTGCAGCAGCAGCCTCGGTTTGTTGCTGGTTTGTTTACCTATCTGATCTCCTAACACGTCTGCAGTCCCATAAGGGTTTCCCGTGTGGCTTTTCATCATTGTCTCCCTGGAAATGAGAACAATATAGGAGTCAATAATACTTTGTTGACTAAATGAATGAATAAAATATTCAGCCATACTAGATACAAATGGCAGCTGCATTAACAAGACAATGAACTAACCTATAGAAAATACTCATCAGATATGATGTTCTACCTTAGGATGGAAGAACGAAGAGGAGAGGAGAGGGAAAGTAAGAAAAGATAGAAAAGTAAATTGGGGAGAGAAAGATTTTTAAGTAGGAGTTATTAAGAGTTTTCTTACTCTAAAGATTTTTTAAAGAAAAATGATGGAAAATTAGCTCTTAAATTTAAAAAATCATAACTGTATTTGAGAAAAATTTCTGAAAAAGCATAATGAAGGGAAAAATGTGATTTTCCTCCCCTTGAGACTAAAGAGCGAAATATTAAATTTTGTATGGAAAAGAGATTATCTTTCTCTCAGTGTATCTCTCTCTCTCTCTCTCTCTCGCTTTCTCTATTTCTCTCTCTCTCTTACACACACACACACAGACACACCTGACTTTCTTATTTCCCTATTCATTAACTCTTGATTAATCTAAATACCCAAGAAATGCCTTGAGATCATGCCCAAGGCACCGAGAAATGGTTCCTACAGTATGCTAAGTCACCATTAATAAAAAAGCAAACATGATGGGGCTTAGAACCAGGCATCTTCTTTATTTTAGGATACACTGGGAAAAGAGGATTCTTGCGATTCTAAGGGACAATAAAAGCCATTACTGATTTACAGTATTTGCCTTATAACCTATTTCCCCATTTCCATAAGCTAGGAAAGACAGGACAGTAATATTATTGCAATATACATATATGCTTAAACTGAACTTCTTTTAGAAAGTACTTGAAATATCCCTGCCTTAGAATAATGAATATTATTAACACTAAATGTAAGTTCAGAAAAAATGAAGATTTTCAAAGATGTGCATGCAGAAAATATTGTACTTTAAAAAATCAAGACCTACACAGCATATTAAACTGCTTTGTCTCATGCACTAAATCACATACATTAAAAGCACTGAAATATCACCATTGTTTGCAGGAACACAGCACAGCAGTCCTGGGTGTACACAGAGAGGCCTTTAAATCAATGCAGGCAAACAGCTATGCCACACGCCACACGGGTGCGGCAGCCAGCGATTCATTGTCCAACATGTGCACTTTAAAGTCGGGGACTGGATCTTTGCTTTTGCCTGCTGGCTTTAATTTTGTCTTCCCTGGAATTTGTTGATCCATAGTGGAGTCTGCAGTGTTTCACTGGATCATTTGAAAGTTGCTCCATATTCTTCTGTGACACAATATTCAAAGCCTAATTTCTTAGATCGAAAGGCTCCATTTTTTTAAATGCCCAAGGCAAGAAGCCAGAAGCACCACTGCATGTAATTAATGTCATGTTCAATGCAGACTGACCTAGACCAGACATAAACAACATTTTGCTTTCAGAAAACATATTACTGGATAACTGGATTTAACAATAATTTGTAAATAGCTATATTTTAAAATAAAATTTCTAAATTATGTGTACATGCATTCAAACTAATTAATAATTTGTCTGTTTTAAACAAATATGTGTCAATTCCAGTTAAATTTACCAAATATTGAAATATTTCCTTTTAAAGGTTTAAAACAATCTCAGAAGTTGGGGTGAAGGAGGTTTCTTCACACAATTATAAATATGCCCCCATGATACACACACACATACATACATATATGTACATGCAGATGTGCATGCATGCACACATATGCATGCATGCGTGCCATTTTGCCCATGGTCAGCCTGCTGTTGAGTGCCCACTGACTGCATGATCATCTCGGTCACCAAAGTCCTCATCCTCTGTCTCACACTTACTGATCCCTGACCTGTGTGCCCAGCCCCTTCTGATACACGTTTCACACCATAGAGATCATTCTGAAATTAACATCTCCACATCACTTTCATAAAAATTAACTGATAAAGTATTGTAGATTTACATGTAAAACTATAAAACTTTTGGAAGAAAACTTAGGAGAAATATTTGTGGTCAAGGATTAGTTCTTGAACACAGCATCTGAGACACAAGCTACATTGATCAGTTGGACTTCATAAAAATTAAAAATGTTTTGCTCTGCAAGAGACTCTGTTCTCTTGCAGATGAAAAGACAAGTTGACAGACTTGAAGAAAATATTTGCAAATCACAGATCCATCAAAAGACATGAATTCAGAATACATAAAGAACTCTCAAAATTAAACAGAAAGGAACAAAAATTCAATTACAAAATAAGCAAAAGACTTAAGATACAATTCCAAAGGAGATGCACACGGCAAGTAAGCACTTGAAAAGACACACAACATTATTGCCCACTAGGGAAATGCAAATTAAAACTACGAAGAGATACCATTACATACTTATCAGAATGGTGAAAAATTAAAATTAAAAAAAAAACACTAATAGCACCAAGTGCTGGCGAGGATATAGAACAATTTGATTTTTGTGTATTGCTTGTGGAAATGCAAGATGTCATAGCCACATTGGAAAACAGTGTGGCAGCTTTTTATACAGTTAAGTATGAATTTACTATATGATCTAGCAACCCCACTCCTGTGTATATTACCTAGAGAAATAAAATGTAATGTTAATAAAAATACCCTGCAGATTAAAGCTTATAGCAGTTGTAGTCATAATCACCAAAACTGGGGAAGAAAATAATTGTTATTTGTTCCTCACCAGAAGGATGAATAAACTGTGGCACATCTGTGCAATGGAACATTGTTCAGCAATAAAAAGGAACAAAGCACTGATGTACAGGACAACTTGGGTGGCTCTCCAGGGCGCTTTGTTTGGTGACAAAGCCAACTCCAAAGGCTATAGACAGTACGAGCCTATTTAAATAATGTTCTCAAAATGTAAACGTATTCCTGATGGAGAACAGGTCTGTGGTTGTCAGGGGTCCCTTGTGCTGTCTTGAGGCTGTGATTGCAAAGTGGCAGGATGAGGGCAAGGGACGGTTCTGTACGGTTCATGCATAGATATTTGTGTGTGACAAAATGTCAGAGATCTGTACAATTCACTTCCCCTGGGGGAAAAACACCTATAAAAGCTGGCAAAACTAAAAAAGTCTGCAGTTCACTTAATAGTACTGTACCAATACCAATTTCCAAATGATGGCCATTAATTTTTTTTGATGTCATCTCGGGAAGCTCAGTGAGGAGTATTCAGGGAATCTGTACTATTTTTAGAACCTCTAAGTTACCCTCAAATTATTTTCAAACAAAGAATTCCAAAAATTCTTATTTGATCATCACTCTGGTTAAAATGCGTTAAAAATATCACACTATTCTCAGTCTAGAGACCGAGTTCCCTCACAGAACATCAAAAGGCATGCAGGACCCTGTCAGGTCCCTCCACTTGCTTACCTCCACCCTCTCTGAAATCTTTCAGGCCGTAGGAACGCCCTACCTTCTATTTTCTGTGACTCTCAAGGACTTGCTGGTGCCACAGACTTCCACATCTGTAGACTAAAGACTTCACTGGTCACCCCATGCCCCAGGCTGAATCAGTCACCCTCTCTCCACCTGAACACTGGTCATGGTGTGGCGAGGGCTGGGGCCCTTGTCTGAGTCTTAGTCCACCTGCACGTGGACAAAGAAAGGTCGACATCTTTTGTCTCTGCAATTCTCAGTCAATGCGAAATTAAAACACCTGTGTAGAAAGTTCACGTGAAGACTTGTTGAATGAATAGATCAGCCATAGAAAACACCACCATGATGCAGATGCATAGACCCCTGAGGCTAACACAGCTACTCTTCCTCAGAGCAAGAGCTCTGCTTAGAGGCTAACCCCTGAAAAGGCTTACTGACATGGGCACAGAGTCCTAACCAGGACACTTAGCCAGTCTTCCTCTTCTTTTTTCTCTCTACCTTCTTTTATTGAGCCATTCCAAAAAAAGATATTTGAGTGCCACTCCCTTCCAAGCCTCACTAAATCTCTAGAATATACACATAACGAAGACACTCACGATCCAGCAAATGTATTTAGGGAGAAAATCACCACATGGAATAGTAAACTCTACCTGGGACTCACACACGCTCCAAGAGAGGAAGAGTGTCACCTGCCACATGGGGCACAGCACAGTCACCCTGGAGCCAGTGGCCAGAAGGAGAACTGGGAGATAAGCTGTTTCAACCATGACAGCTGGGGACCAGCTTTTAATATCTGATGAGCTAATCCCACATTTCTCTCATTTTTTTTTCTTGCTCTCCTCAATTTTTTATTTGAGAATCACTGAAAAGTGTAAATATCTAGGGTATTTTGATTAAAATTCAATATTACTGTGAAATTATTCAGGAAAAACAAAGATAGTTATAATATTAAATGTGATGATGAGAACATTTTGGGGAATATTTTCATCTTTCCAAGTTTATTATCAACTGACATGACTGAAGAATTTAAAAGTGAAAACGGCCACCAGCGGGAACACTTGTGGCTGGGGCAGCACCTGGCCACAGCAAGAATAGTCCAGATGGACCGCTGGTTGGATGCCACATGTTTCTAGGGGACTCTTGGAGCCGCACAGCAACCCCATGGTTCCCAGACTGCTGCACAATAGATCCACCCGGGGTTTTGTAATCTCTGCCAATGGCAGCCCCGCATGGTCATGTGACTGCAATAGGGCTCACCTGAACTTGTGATTTGTAAAAATTCTAAAGTGTGGAACCACTGGAAATTATGGTATTTGCATGCATAGGTTTATTATGCCCATATTAAAAATAGGAAAACTGAATGTGACTAGCACTGAATAATTTCTTTGTGCCTAAAGTTACTAAGTTACAGACATGGAATTCAAACCATGTTTTCTGATATCAAAGTATGTACGTGCCCTTGACCATAATGTCTCCAAAGCAGAGACTCCTGACTTCTTCTCTGGTTAGAATCACTCAGAGTGCTGATCAATGAAAACAGGATGGAGGCAGAAATGGCTCCAGACATTTCCTAGTGTCACCAAACCCTAAGTAAATGCCGATGTTTAGCTACCATTAACTTCAGCTGTGTTTACCAAACCTAAACTGGTTCCAGTTTGAAGTAACTGGCAAATTTTTTCCATTTAAGCTTCTGACTATTCAGAAGCTATTTCTAGTTGGCATCTGGCAACAAATTGGCAGCTGGTCTGCACTTGGGCTTTGTGATATTTGTACAAGCATACTGTGTGTGCACGATAAAGAATGTGTTCTACTTTCCCTTTTTTCCCAAGCATCAGTTGCAGTTTATTTAATAACCATAAATTAATAACCACAATTAACCCTTCCTTATCTTGTTAAAATGATCAAACTATGGACATTTTGCTTTCATTTTTAATTCCCTCATGCGTTTTGGAAAAATTTCTAACTGAAATCATTTTGTCAAAAAGAGGAAAGGAAGAAAAAAGGAACGAGAAGTTCCCGAACTTTACAAGAAACATCAAGTTTCAGAAGCACACCAGGCAGCCGCAGAAGGTGGTTTAAGTCATGAGAAGGCAGCAGGGTCAGTGCAGAGCTGATGTCATCAGCAACGGCCGGGAATCTCATGAAAGCCAAGGAAACAAGTTCTGGGGGCAAAGAAGAGGGCCATTAGGCTGTTCCACATAGAGCCATCACATCTGAGGCAGCTGACTGTGGAAGACTGGGGTGAAGAGACCAGACTGCAGTTTTCTGAAGGACTGAGGTTGTGGTCCTGGCCGCACTGAGTACAGGAGGTCTGTACCACGTCATTCACTCAGTGAAGGCTGTGGGGCCGGCTCTCCCTTGCAGCCAGCCCACGCTCCTCCTAGGTATAAATAAAGATGCCTTAACAGACGCAGGAAGGAAGGGAGAGAGTGGACATCACATTTAGAGGAGTGTATAATAAAATTGGTTACAAATAGAAAAAGAATCGCCACCTGTAATGAGTAGTGTTGCATGCCAACCCAGGGAACCTGAAACCAAATCTGAATCACCCTCTTTGTACCAAGGACTCATGGTGAGGGAACTTAGGCGAAATGAGTATTTTCTAACTCTTCTAGAAGATGTGTCCACTAGAGGATACTTGTTCAGAAATATCTGCAATACAATACTAGTACTAAACATGTAAGAAGGACAGATATCACCATATCCAGTAAGCTAATGATCTTGGTCCACACATGCAATAACCTTTATATATGTGACACCCCTCAGCTATTTAGGTAGTCATTATGTCAGCCACTTGCAAAATGACTTTTCTTAGCTATGCAGTATGTCTTTATATTTTATTCTACAGTTTCAGCTAAATAAAATCAGATACACTGGAGTTCAACATCTGTTGATAAGGCAACATCTGGTATTACTAAATATACGTGAATACATATACACACATGCACTCATATATTCATATATTTGATTATATCTGCACCTATACATATGCATAAACTTATTTCTAGTTGGCATCTGGCAACAAATTGGCAGCTGGTCTGCATTTGGGCTTTGAGACATTGGTACACACACACTGTGTGTGCACGATAAAGAATGGGATCTACTTTCCCTTTTTTCCAAGCATCAGTCGCAGTTTATCTAGCAACCACAACATTAATAACCAAAATTAACCCTTCCTTATCTTGCTAAAATGATGTGAACATTTACTTCTAAGCTATCTGTAAGTCTCAGACCTCAGGGTCTGGAACTGCATTCTCACATTTAAAGGTCTAGTTTCAAGGTGATCCTGGAAGCTTAGAAGGGAGACGGATTTCTTGCTGGAGGAAGCAGGAACCTTAAACAGGGAGGAACAGGTTCCCAGTCTTTCCAGCCATTTCCTTTGCCGAGTTGTGGGAAAATATTTGAGAGAAACTTTGGGTAGATTGGATAGGAGTGTGATAATTGAAAATAAGAAAGCCTACCCTGTGATCATGACCATAAAACAGATGGATTTGGCTCAAATGGAGAGTTCTTGGGAAAAAGGGGTAGATTAAGGCAGACTCCCAATGTCTGAATTACTGAGTCAACCTATGGCCAACTCATCATGGTGGCTGTACTTGTAGCTAGAGCCAGAACAACCTTGTTCTTAAGAAAATATTCTCTTTTTTTCTCCTTCAAACTATTTTTATACTGAAAAAATAAAACAAATTAGATTTAAGACAGAGCACTGAGTCGATCACACAGTGTCCATGTATTCATTGTGGAATATACATAGCATAGCTTGCCCAAGAGGTGAGGGGTTGCTGTTCGAACACCAGACCCTGCTCTGCATCAGGCCTTTATGGCACTTTCTCACCTCCAGGCAAATCCTGTGGCTTCTTTGAGGCTTATTTTTACTGTGAGACAAAGATCTAAATTGGATCGAAAAAATTCTCTTTGCTTTAAAATTTTTTGATGGTATAAAATTATCTACAATTAACATGTAAAACTTATAGTCACAACTTATCTGCCACTCAGAGCTCTGCTGTCCAAATGCTTGGGTCACAGTGTTCTGACTTTAAGTCATTTCTTTCAAGGTATCCCCTTAGCCGATCTACAAACATGGCTATGTATTAAAATTACCATTAACAATGCAGATGTGCAGGCCACATCTAAAGCTTCTGGTTTAATTCGTCTGGGATACATCCTAGCCTCCCTTATAGCTTCACATTTCACTCAGAGTCATTAAAGAGTTGGTTTTCTCAATAAGGAAAGAGAACAGCAGGACAGAAAAAGACAAAAGAGCTCAGGAGATGAATCCAGTGTGTCCACTTCCTAGTTGTGTGACCTTGGCTAGGTCACTGAGACTCTCTGACTGTCAATTTCTTCACTGGAAAATAAGCGTGATAATGCCTACTTGAAGAGCCCTGCGAGGACTCGTAATCGTGCATGAGATGTGTCTGGTGCACACTGAATGCTCAGTGTTTTTAGTGATTATTATTTTTCCAATACTGGCTCTTTCCTCATCTCTGAGGATGCTTCTTCTTTTTGCTGGATACTTACATCGTAATCACCTGGTCTTATCGGGGGTATTTTCAGAAGGTGAGAGAAGAGAAATTTAAAATGCAGACTTTAAGCTCAAACGTTTTTTTCTTAGCTTAAAGCTGCCCAGGAAATCCCTGCTTGATCTTTGGATCACATGTAACAGAAGCTTAAAAGGAGATGATCATAATCCAGTGAGGGGTAAGAAAGAGTGAACAACTGAAAAAGTGTAATACAATGACTGATATTTTAAAAAAGACTGCATAATCTTCCGTTGCCTATTGTGTGTATGTGTGCACTATGCTTGAATGCGTTTGAACAAGAAAGCATGAGCTTTAACTTCATAACACTTGAATTCAATCCTGACCCCACCAACTTACTAGCAATGTAAAACAGTAAACAACCTACCTGTCTAGGCTCCTGCTAACATGAGGATTAACAGACATGATGAACAGGAGAGTGCCAATTACAGAAAAGGCCAATATATGCTCAGTAAAATTGTAGATTTTAGTCTGCTAGGGGCTTGGCTGTTGGGGATCTACCATCTGCCCCCAAATCGGACAAGACATTTTGACCACAGCTCTTGGTAAGTGGTGGGCCCGCCCCAACTGAGTCCAGGTCAGGAAGAGGCTCTTGGGCCTTTGAATTTACCCAAGTGGAGTCCTTTAACTACTGGAAGTCCCTGGGCTACTGTCTCCCTTCCTGCTGACTACCTTACCTGCTCACTGCAGCTAAAGCTGTGAACTAACTCATCAATCAGGAAGATGTCCTGGGAGAAGCTAGGGTCCAGCTTCCTGTCCTCTTGAAAATCCAGATTTCAGTCCTTTATAATTTTGTATATTTCAGATTCCAGTCCCTTATAGTCCTTCATATATATACATATATTCAGTCCTGGACAGAACATTCAACCATAACCCCACCAACTTACTAGCGCTATAAAACAGAGTAAGCAACCTACCTGTCTAGGCTACAGCTAACATGAGGATAATGCTATCCTTTACTGACTGTGTGACCTCATATCTGACAAAGAAGGGCTGAGACACACTGCTCCTAGCCAATCCATCGTTCAGTGATTCTAAAAGAAAAACTTGCCAGTGGGTGAGTGAGTGGACCAAGGTAACCCGGAATCTTTGTTGTAACTCTGTGGATAAAATACAAGCCTGTGGGTATGACCTGATAGCCACAGAATCACATTATTACATTCTGCCTGCTGTACATGGTCATGGCTTTAGCTCACAGCATGACCCGCACCCAACGGGAGCTTCTACATCCCCTGGAAACTCTTCTGTGGGAGTGGATCCTCTTACCACATGCCCACCTTGTTTCACCTTTCAGTGAGAGTCAGGGTGGGCCACAGTGAGTTTGCCTCAGTAGTTCTAATTTTAACATTCCTAACTTTTTCCACAAATAAGTTTTCATCCCTTAATAGAGATATGCACATTTCATTGTGTTAATAATTTAGTTCCAGGATGATTTATGGTTAGCATGTTAATTATGAATACATACATTACCATTTTTATAGCCTACTTGGATATGGATCAGCAGAGAATGAACCGTTACCCTATTGTTTCCATTTATCACTGCGTTCAGTCCTGTGTATTTGTATAACAGAAGCTATGTTCCAAACAGCAAGGCTTAGCCCAAACACTTCTCAAGGTCCCTTTGATTTCATGAAATGCATAGAATGCCAAGCTTCCATCCTAAAACTGTATGTGGCTGATAACCCTTGACAGCGCCTTCCCCAATTTCTCCCCCAAAATGCTATGAAAACACAAAGTCACGAATCACATACATATTGCAAATCCAGCCCTGCAACTCCAGTTCCATAGACTGAGAGGGATTTGCAATAATTAAAAAGAATTGAAGTTTAGTAAAAGAAAAATGAAAATATTTTTTTAAATACTTCAAATATTAACAATACCATCTCATCTCAGCCCTTCTTTCTTCTCCCACTCTCACTCCCATCCCTACCTCTGCCCTAAGACCTTTCTGTCACCAACTCCTAGGGCTCCTTCAACGTGACAGCCAAATGATGCCCGTGAGAGGGCTATCCTGGACCCATCACACTGGCTGTGAACTTCTTCCTCCAGACTTCTGGATCTGCCCTTCTCTCAACCCCAATGATACCTGCCTCTTGGACTATAGTGATGTCTACACACACGTGCATGTCCCACCTCCCTAAGACTGGAGCTTCTGTCCCAGCCATAGGGCTTCAGATGCATGGCCTTGATCACCTAATGTCACCCCAGCTGCCTAATCTGCAGAATGGAGACAATGGTCGCTGCCTTGTAAGACTTCATGGTGAAGTACTTGCACAATGGAAGATTGTAAATATTTGTGAAATATTGTGGAAAGGATTTTTGTTGACAGACAAAAAACAATATGCGCAGTCTCTGTCTACCTTCTATGGGGCCCTTGGGTCTTTTTGGTGTTGGTTTTGGAAATTACTGAGGCAGAGCTAGAAATGCCAAAGACTGACAGGTGTTAGAAAGCAAAGTTGATGGCATTACAGTAGATTAGGGGGCATGGAAAAGACTAGGGATCCTGAGCTGATATATTAGAAGGAAATTGCTGAGATAGGCTTCTCTTGCACACGCTCATATTTTCAAAGTATTTTCCCCCTGAAGGGAATCTGCTTTGATGTTTAGGACTACCTTAGCTGTTTTATTTGCCCACACTTCTGGCTTCTGGTGTTTCTTTTGGTGCAGCATCACACTAAGGTTATGTTCTAAGCCAGAGTGCCCTACTCACCTGATGCAAGTTATACAAGAATGAAAAGCTGAGGGTGCCTTGTTCTTGACTTGGTGGAGAGGAGCTCACAGAGAAGAACAAACTGTTACACAGACAAAGCATAGACGAAAGCATTGCTAAACACAGAACAGGTGGGCTGTAGGAACACAAACGTAGAAACCATGGGTCCCAGTTGGAGTCAATACTGCGCAGGTGAGCTAGGTGATTACAGCAGGGTGGTCTAAACCCCAGTTACCTGGCCCAAACTTCTCCCCACTGCTGTTCTCTTTCTCACAGCTTATCTTTCTGTTTAGTCAAACCTCTTACATCATTAAGTTGCCATGTGGATAGTATAGACATCGTTTACCAAATTAAAACAATCATTTGGTGATTGCTCTTCGTGGCTTTATTTTTTGCAACAGTAAAAATAAAATCAGCCTGAGAATGGCCAATTTAATGAGAGCACAGACACAGGAATCATCTATTTTTAGTACATCTTGAAATGCAAGGTCTGTTTCTCTAGGTTTTGCTGCCTTTGTGCAATCAGCCTCCAAGATGGAGGCTGTGTCCTGTCTTGGTATTCTCAAGGCTGTGTTGTCCCCCGCCCGCTGTCTGACCAATAGCATACAACCAAGGTGACTGGATGTCCCTTTTGAGAACACCTTATAAAAGACTACGACTTTCATCTGCAGGCTCTTTTTCTCGTGCTCCCTCTCTCTTTCTCTTCCTCTCATCACATGCGCTCAGCAGAGCCAGCTGCTATGCTAGAAGGGCACTCTGGCAGCCTGTGGAAAGGCCTGTGTGGTGAGGAATGAAGACCTCCAGACAACAGGCAGTAAGGAAGGGAGACCTGCCAGGGACCTCACAAATGCACTTAGAAAAGGATTCTCCCACCCCAGTCAAGCCCTAAGATGATGTTTCCCTGGCCCACAGTTTGAATGCAGCCCCATGGGAGACTCTGAACCAAGACCTCTCGATTCACTCCTGGATTCCTAACCCTTAGAAACTGTAAAATGATGATCAGCATGTGTTATTTTAAGCTTCTAATCTTGAATCGCATTGCTATGCCACAAGAGATAACTAAAACAGCTGTGCCTAGTGGAAGGGCCTGGACTTGAAGCCAAATTGAGGCTGAGCTGGATGCATGACTGTACCCATGATCAGTTTGGTGACCCTGACAAGTCACCTATTCTCTGTGAGCCTCGGTTTATCCTTTGTAAAATAAAAGTGATACTACTGACCTCTGGGTATGACTGTGAGTATGACATGTAAATTTGCATTATGGCACCTGACACATAGTAGCCAGCCTGTAAATGCTCAACAAATCAATAGATATTTCTCTGCTTATCCTCATACATCTATTTATGATGGAATTAAAATATTAAAAGGGAAGAATGCATTTGAAAATTCCTGGCATCCCATAAGGTTGAGGGATGATCACTTTTATTACCGAGTGACTGAATTCATGGGATGATGCTTCCTTGGATGCATGTCATTTTCCACATAGCTGGAATACACCTTGACCCATCAGCCCACACCAGCCACTGACAATCAGTGCTAACTGGCCCCCACTGTGAGTCTTTTAAGGAAAAGTTGCCCATTGGATGCTTGGCTTATGTTAGGATCCAGTTGGGTCAGGTGTATGCTCATTAGAAACCATGCCAAACACAGAAGGAAGCATAAAGGTCTACCTTTGGAAAACGAATTCCTCTCAACCAAAGGAACAGAGAGATGTTGAAGGCTGTGCTTTGCATCTTGCAGTGATGATGGAAAGGTTAATAAAAATCCAGAGCTAGATTTCAGGAAGGTTACCATGTCTGCTCTTATTGTGACTAACAAAGTTGGAAAAAAAAATTAGCTTTAGATATGTCAGCACTTTCATTGGGTCTCTTTATTTCTTATCTGAGACAAAGAAATAGTAATTGGGTTTTTGGAGCATTGACTTCACTCTAAGAAGGATCATCCAGTTGTAGTATAAACTAGAACATGTTTAGATCAGAATAGGAAGGACGAAATAAATAATTCAGATGGAAAAGTGTTAGAAAAACTAGGCTCAAGAGGAACCCATTTGCTTTCCCAAAGTAATGAAAGGCTGCCATAAAGACAGAGGACAGATTTCCCCTTTGTGGCCTTGAAGATTGTATCTTAGACATGCAACAAGAATCTCCAATCTTGCGATAGTGTAAGTAAAAATGTTTTAGTGATCTTAATTGTTCATAAGCAGAATAGTTTCCAACAAGAAGCAGAGTTCACTGTTTTATAATCAACCATAGTGCATCACCCACTTGGAGAGGATTTGAACTTTCAGTTGGGCAAAGCCTTGAGGACCCTTCACAGGGATGACTATACCCTTAGAAGGCCAAGGGCACAGCTCCCAAAATATGCCATGTGAAGGTGCCCTGTGAAGTGCAGATGTCCTGCCATCCAGGTATCTCCCAGGCTTGAGAACCTCTAAGTTCATTATTTTGTCACCTGAAGATCTCTCAGCTACTTGATAGCCCTCTCATTCTATGAATCTATGAAGACACTGTTGCTGCCAGAAACCTGTAGTGGTTCACGTTAGTGTACAATAAAATATTGCATTTGGATAAACTTGACTTTATACTTAACCCCAGAAAATCTGACAGTAAAACCTTACTACCCCACATCTTTAAAATAAAAAAAAATTTTTTAAAGTTATGTTAACACTATACTGTAGTTTATGCGGGAAAAAATGTCAAAAGTGTTATTTTTCCTAATAATAGATGCCATTATTATCTTTAGCATCAGACGTGTGTGTGTGTGTGTGTGTGTGTGTGTGTGTGTGTGTGTGTGTGTGGTTACACACACTTATGTGTATCAAACAAGATTAACTTGTGTCACAATCAACTCTAATTTGTCTCCTTGGTTAATTTTGGCCCTTTAAGAGCTTTAGGAAGAATAATTTTTATTTGTCCTAAAGAAAAACTCTCCAAAGCTATTTTATTCACTTTTAGGTGCGAGACAATGTTAGAGTCATTTAAGTCACAAAGAGTCCCAATTCAGAAGTTAGAATGTTGGGAAAAATATTAATCAAAAGTGCAAACTTGACTTAACACCACAGTCTCCTTCGCAACTACAGCTTGACTTAGGGTAGAAAAGAGGCCGTATTCAGCTTTTCTATTTCTCATCCAGTCCTTCTCCCTTCTCCCACCCCCAGCTTTTAGTGAGCTGTGACTCCTCCAATGTTGGAGTTGGAGAAGTAAGAGTGATAAAAGACAGAAATCATTTTCACTGTACTGCTCCAAGGTGGTTTCCCACTCTCTGTCTGGCAGATGTTTGGAAAAGATTCTTTCTCCCATGGACACGTTAGAGCATTCATTTGAAAACCAGTTTTGCTGGGACTTCTCTCCTTCTGTTCCTCTGATCTGGTAGGCGAGTGTCTCTTCTGGGAGGCTGTGTGAAACTTCTCCCTGAGAAGCCAGTGTCCACCTCCACCTTCCTGGTGCTGTGTCCCTATGTCCCCCAGGCAGAACTTCTAGAGAGATCTATCGGCAACCCGCTTTCAGCTCTCTCTTTCCCACACGGCATGATAAAACCCTTATCTAGTCCTCATTTCAGCAAACTCTGGGAGTGTGCAAACCCAGCTCAACACAGCGGCAAAAGGCTGTTGCAACTTTTTCCAGCCTGAGGCAGGCACCAGGAGACTCTCTTGTCAACTGCAGGGGTCACATAATTTGAAGTCCCCTCTCACCAGGACTGGATTCACACAGTAACACAAAAACATTGCTTCACACATTTTTCTCTTCTAATTTTATATTCTGAGTCAGTGAAGAAGCGACTCAGAATATAAACTCAGGAGTGGAGTTGTTTTGAATTATTTCCCTTGTTGAGTCTACTTATGGGGTTTGTCACCCTCTCCTCGATACCTGACAGCTATTAGATGGATGCTTTCATCGACACAGAGGCAGGAAGGTCTTCATTCTCACATCCGACTTCCTATATAAGGCATAATTTCCTATAAATATATTAGCATAATATACAGCATATTTGATAGCGGCCTGTCAATGGAAGTTTAATTATCACCATTTACATATAAAGAACCTCAGACTCAGAGAAGTGAGGAAATTTGCTGGCAATCACACAGGCTGAAAGAGGCATTGCTGGTATTCTAGCGAATGACTCCATCAACTTTTGATTCTTAAAAATTGCCTGAAGGACAGTGATGCAACAGGTCTTGTGATGCAACAGGTCTGGTGTGGCGCCTGGTCATTTGCATTTCTAACTAGTTTTCAGGTGCCACTGCTATTGCTGCTGGTTTGAAGACACCACTCTGAGAACCATCACATCCCACTCTCCTACCTTCCCTAGATAAATGCTTTTCTCACTGCGCTTTCCCTTCAAGGTGACCTACAAAGCAATCTTCTCAATGCATTTCATAGCAGGGCACGATACTCTCACATCCCAAAATGCACCTGGTTGAGCTTTCCCGTTACCCAGCTAGGCACATCCGTGTGAGGAACAAGATCGTGGTGAGTCCCAGGTGCACTTGGAGGCAGGATTGACTGAAGACAGCTAATGGCTCTCCAAGATGAGGAGAAGCTTGTTAAGGTTTTCTCAAAGAGGAAGAAGGAGCTTTACATGTGATTAAAAAAGACCATGGTGGAAATAAAATTTGGTCATCCCAACCCGATTTCATCTAAACATGTGTTCATCTGAGGAAGACACACCTAGAGCCAAATGCTCCCGCAGGTTTGCAAGTTGATGGCAACGTGATGCAACTTCATCAAATATGATGCTGCACTTTTAATGTTAAAACATATACAGGAGACACATACGTTACGCTTTTGCCCACTGACTGGTATATTTAAAGAGCCACATAAATTGGTTGGAGAAGAAAAAATTAAATACATTAAAAAATAAGACTAATTTTGAAAAGTGTGAGTCTTCATTTGGAATAAACCAATTTATAAAGCTGGAAGTGACAAGTTAAAATTAAATGCATTTTCCTTTTATTACTGTTTCTTTATACCCTCATCAACCAATTACACTCTCACATCATTTAGTAGAAGAATCATCTTTACTCTCTTTTAAAGTAGATAAATTCTTCTTAAAAATTCATTTTAATATCTGATTGACAGCTAATTTACATTCGTATTTATAATGTTTCCTAAGTTTTCTCTGTAAGAATATTTCCTTTCAGAATCTACATATCCCTGGACATGGGTCAAGTACCCTGATACTAAGCTACCTCAGTAGCATGAAAAACAGAGAAATACTGCACGTTTTTTGAAATATGGTCTCAAATAATAGGTCTTCACATTCCATAAAGTTCCTACATTTAAAAATATTATAACTGGGCAGGCACCATGGCTCATGCCTATAATCCCAGCACTTTGGGAGGCCGAGGTGAGAGGACTGCCTGAGCCCATGGGTTCAAGACCAAACCTGGGCAACTTGGTAGTACCTCATCTCTACAATAAATCAAAAACAAAATTAGCAGGGCGTGGTGGTGTGTGACTGTGGTTCCAGATACTTGGAAGTCTGACGCGGAAAGGTCACCTGAGCCCAGCAGGTCGAGGCTGCGGTGGTTGTGAGCATGCCACTGCACTCTAGCCCGGGTGACACAGTGAGACGCCAACTCAAAAAACAAAAAACAACAACAAAAAAACATAACCTATGTGAGGGGGAACCCAAAAAGCCAGAAGTTGTTTATTAAAAATTGTGTATTTGTTCTTAGATATTTAAACTTTAGTTACCTTCAAAGTACTCTCTATTTGATGCAATACACCTATCGAGATGCTTTTTCCACTGCTCCAGTTTTTGAACTCATCCATTTGATACCTTTTAGTGCTTCTGCCGTTTTTTGTTTCACCTCTTCCACATCAGCAAAACGTTTCCCTTTGAGGACTTTTTTAATCTGGGTAAACAAAAAAAGTTGCTCGGGGTGAGATTGAGTGAATAGGGAGGGTGGGGCACAAGGGCCACGCAGTTTTTGTTCAAACATGGCTGAACACTCAGCACATTGTGGGCAGGTGCACTCGTAAATCACCAATCATGAAATGAGCAAACACACTGAAAGACTGTCCAAAAAAAAATTCGCTGAAGCCGCGTGCAGCCTCTTACAAAAATGATAGCTGGTACACTGATGCTGATGAGTTCCTAGAACACTTACCTTGTGGGGGAAGCCTGTACTACAAGGGGCCTGCCCTCCAAAGATATGTATATATTTCTGTTTTGGAGGTCCTCTTCGTATTATATTTATATAGTGCATGTATACATACATATATACATATGTGTGTGCATATATACACATACACAAACACGTGTGTACACACACACACACACACACACACACACACACACACACATATACATACAATATATTGAAGGTCAATGTAAATACCAAAGCTGGGTAAATGTTTATCTCTTGGTCTATGTACTGGCTACTTAGGCAAGATATACTTTCTACAATGGTTCAGACAGCTTTCATTCCTTGTTTACATCAATACTATCTGATTTAATCTTGAATGTAAAATTTTAATTAGATTAAATGTGTGGTATACTTCTGTTACTTTATTCATTCTGGAATACTTCTAAAAGACAGCAAACAAAGAGCATCATTGGAGGACCATAAATCCATTCAGTGTAGGTTGCATCATTTCATGAAATTCTAGATGTTTGAAGACGATTTTTGTAATCCATTACACATCAGGTTATGCCCTAATAAACCCACTGAAAGCTAAATATGTAAGCAGAAAATACATTTAATACACCTAACCCCCTGAGCATCATAGACGAGCCTAGCCTTTCTTAAACATACTCAGAACACTCACATTAGTCTAAAGATGGGCAATATTATCTAACACAAAGCCTATTTTATAAGAAAAAATGTTGAATAGCTCAGGCAATTTATTTAATGCTGTACTGAAAGTCAAAAACAGAATGGATGTATAAGTGCTCACAGTACAGTTTCTACTGAATGGGTATCACTTTTGCACTATAGTAAATTTGAAAAATTGTTGACCATTGTAAATTGGAGACTATGTATAGTCCTCCCTCAGTATTCATGGGGGATTTGTTCAGGGACCCCTCTAGGAAACCAAAATCCATGAATGCTGAAATATTTGTGATCACTTTTAGATAATTTATAATACCCAATACAATGTAAATGCTGCATAAATATTTGTTATGCTGTATTGTTTAGGAAATAATGACATAAAAGAAAGTCTGTGCATATTCAGTACAAGTGCAATCATCCATGTATTTCAAATATCTTCAATCTGTGATTGATTGAATCCACAAATGCAGAATATACAGGTAGGAAAGACCTACTGTATACACACACACACACACACACAGAGAGAGAGAGAGAGAGAGAGAGAGAGAGAGAGAGTCAAGCACCACCTAATGATGTTTCAGTCACTGACAGAATGCATATATGATGGTGCCCCCATAAGATTTTAATACTATATTTTAACTGTACCATTTCTGTTTTGATATATGTAGATCCACAAATCTTTGCCATTGTGTTGCAGTTGCCTGCTAAATGCAGCACAGTCACATGCTGTACGGGTGTGTAAGCTAGGGGCAATGGGCTACACCATATAGCCTAGTTGTGGAGTAAGCTAAACCACTCAGGTTTGTGTAAGTATACTCTAGGATGTTTGTACAACAACAAAATTGCCGAAGGATGCATTTATCAGAACATATCCCCATCATTAAGTGATGCATTTTCATATATAGTGGTGTTCAAGCTGATGGGTGTTCACTTCCCTGGGTATGTTTCTTTCCACCTCTGTATCTGTTAACACCCTGGCTTCATTCTCACAGCGCTCCTTAACCATAGCTCCCAGCAGATCTCACAGAAGTTCCAGCAACCCTGTAACCCACTGAGGGCAGAGCTTGGTAACCTTAGTTGTGGATTACAGGTAAGAGAACCTACAGTAGGTCCTTCTTGAACCTTTACTGAAATCACTCACTACGTCCACTTGCCTTGGGATCTACTTTTGCCATTAACCTGCGGGGTGAAAATAATCCATGTATTACCCTCTAGGTCTCTGTTTCCTCAACTATAAATTGGGGACAGTAAAGTCCACCACATTCAATTGTCCACAATTATAAAAATTATGCATAGTAAGAGGCATTACATCAATAGAAGCAACCATTTATTTTTTATAAACTACTCCTCATACCACCCTGTCTTCCTACCCCTTTCTCTTCCACCCAAAACAAAACCTACCTGTCCACAGCTCCAGCATGTAGGTCCTACTCCCTCATTTTCAAGATGCATATCCATTTTCTAATTTAAGTTAATAATGAACAAAAATGCCTTTCCCACCAAAGGGCATTTGGTTTTTAACAGCAGTCTCCTTGGGACTGGGTCCCCTAATTAAAGACTGAGTCCCTCATGGTGGGGCTCTTAGCCATGGCCGTCAAGCTGTTAAAGACACAGTCTGAGGAATTCCAATTCCATTTCAGGCCCTCTGTACACTTTGAAGGCAAAACATACTATACAAAAAAATTAAAGTAAAGAGTTATACAGTCCATGAGATATTATAGGGCAAGATTGGCAAATAGGTTTCACCTTGCAGGTCAACTATGATGGATTAGCAGTGGCTGCCTGAAGTGCTCCATTGAGAAAGATCCTGTAGCCACCTGGCTTCTGCAGTAAGGCTATCTACTTGGGTCTACTGATCAAGGCCTTGGAAAGAACAGAAACTCTACAAGTAATGCATGGGTTGTCACAGTTAGGGGCTATTCCGATGTTTTATGGAATTAAGAACAAAGAAACTGGCACAAGTGACCATGCACAATTTCAGATAAGCGGGAAATCATTGGAGTATACACCAGATTGCAAAGTGTTTGAGTTAGTACTTGCAGGTTGTATAGAATATGGATAAAATAATAACAATAATGAAAAGTCTCCTGCTGAAGGGACCAAGTAAAGCAAACTGAGGAGGAAAAAGTGAGAAGTCTCATTTGACTGAAGTAGAATTTTGCAAAAGATAAGATATAAGGTGCACCTAGCACACAGACCAGCTTTAGGTTAAACTGTGTACTTTTGAAACTTCTATATATATATTTTTTAATTTGCATTTTAAAAGCTATTTTGTGACCATAGCATCTCTAAAACAACTGAAATTTTTTTTTTAAAAGCAAGGAACATACCAACACTAAAGTTTCTCTTGGCTCTAGGACATAGTTTAGAATGATGCATCCCAGGATTCCCACTGACTCACTGAAGAGACAGGCTCAGACTCAGTCCTTGGAGACTTAGGCAGGAGCTTTGCAAGGAAAGCAACAGGGACAAATACTCAGAAACAGAAACTGCTTCGTGGAATTTATTTCTGGGTTTACCTGAAAGTGGAGTAGACAATCATCCAAGACAGAGATGGGAGATGTCGTGTTTTCACCACTGAGTCTTTGCAGCTGCTTGGAGCGTGGATACCCTATATAGTTCCATATCCTGCTTGGCCCTGCGCACCTGGCCCAGCACAGAAACATGTCTCACCTGATTCTGGCCCACAAGACAGGAACCTGTTCCCCTCCCAGCACTCTCTCTGCTCCTTCCCTATAGATGCCCACCTCCTCCCATTCCCCATGGATGTGGTACACATTTCCATCCTTTCAACACACCCCCTTGCTTTTCCCTACACCTGGCTCTTCCTGCCTTTGCCCTTCTGTTACAAAGCACCACTCCCATGAGGGACGAGACTTGCTCTCCTGCTTCTTTGATCCCCTCCTGGCCCTCACACCCAGAGCCTGTCTAGAAAGCTCCTCCATTCCCATATCTCATCCAGGACCAATTCTAGCTGATCGGGATATTGCTCTTATTTATGGTTTGAAACTGCTGTTTCCTTTCTCTGATCTGCTTTAGAGGCTGCTTCTGAAACTTTGATGTCTCCACTTCCTCCACTTGAATGAAACAAAAGGGGTGTGCCCATAGTGTATCAGGAGGGTTGGTGGGAAAGAGTTCATTAATGTTCTCCTTTTCTCAGAGGTGTGTGTTTGGGTGCCCACTGTGCCTGCAGCCTAAATACACTCCTCTGATTGCTGAGAAAACCATGGTTATCTCTGCAGGATGAGAGTGGAAAATGGCGTCAACAACCACCTGTGAGTCATGGTCAGAAGCTCCTTCTGTGGAAATGGAGCCCAGCCATGTGTGTTTCCTGGATGAGACAGGTGCTGCTCTGCGTTCACCTGTAGTCCATTGTACCATGGCTGTTACCCGCTTCCCTCAGGTGAGTTCCTGCTGTGTGTCAAACACCTGCCAGGCAATTCCTATGCATTATGAAAATTCTCACAGTAGCCCCACAAGCCAGGCACAAACATTAGTACATGTTGTGCATGAACAATGGCTTAGAGCAGCTATGCATTTATCCAAGATCTCATAACTAACGAGCAGAAAACCCAGAATCCAAACAGAGCAGCCCAAGTTCCTGGAGGAGGCAGCTTGCATGGAGAATCAATCAGTGAATTGATCTCTAAAATAGAAATGGACACATTATGCAGACCCTGAGGGCCTCAAGAGGAATGAATGAATTCTCAGTGGGCAACTTAAACAACCATCAAAACAGCAGTGATGGCATGGATGAAGCTATTTATATTTCACTGAACTCTAGGCTGGAATGTCTCCCAGAAGCACATCAGTGGAAGGCTGTCTTGTCGTGGAATACTGTCTCTCAGTCACGCTGTAAATCATCCTATCTGTTGAACATTCATTATGCTGTGGGGGGTTTATTAGATAAGAGACACTGGGCATCATCCACAAACCCAATACTGACAGAATCCTGAAAGTTCTCCCTAATCACTGACAACCCCCTGCCCACAGCCACAAGCCCATGCAAACCGTTACCTATGGTTTCTTCTCATTTTTTCTGTAGGCATTGCTTTTAAGCTACTTTGGACAGAGACCGTATGTTTCCTTGAATCTTTCACAGAACTGAACATGTTTCTGATCCCAGTGACCAGGTGAACCTGGTCAACCTCCCTTCCTGAAAACCTTTCCCTGTCCATACTTTGATCCTCCTGAAACCCAGTGGTCACAACTTCCCAGGCCTGTCTCAGACAGAGACAGGGGTATTTCTACGGCCCCCATAACAATAGCTAGAATAACATACAATCAGAGGAGACTTCATGTCCAACCGGGCACTGACAATCACCAGAGAAAAGAGGCATGCTTCCAACCCCTGGGTTCCTCTTAGGACTCAGAAGAACAGCAGAGGGCCAGGACACAAACCTGGCATTTCTGTTCTACTCCTAAACTGGTACTCTTTTTAAAGGATATTTCTTTGTTTTAAAAGAAATGCATATACTACAAAATGCTAAAAATTCAGAGACACAAAAATAAAAATATAATTCATGATCTCATACTAAAGATAACTAATTATATATTTTTTGTATATTTTTTATCTATAAAGTTTTCCAAGGATAGATACTATATAATGATACTTAAGTGAACTTCTGAAACTGGTGGTGAATTCTGATTTCTGGAATGGCTTTTCTAGAAAAAAATTTCTTGCATTCACTTAAAGGAATTTGCTTTCAATTTCTTAAGAAGTGATTTTAGTTATCATCTGAAGGTAAGTTTTCTCCTGATCACTAGCAATGCGGATTTTAATTTTGTCATTTTAATTTTCATTTCAATGTTACCTTCCTTGCTCTAACCATCTCTGTTCTTCTTTCTGCTTATTGAATTTTCAACATATCAGTCTAGTGTTAGCAGCCTGGCTCCAGGAAATGGGGTTGATTTAAATCTGTGCATCTTGATACCCACAAAGCCTTGGGAATGTTGCTTTCTCTCTCTGTTTTTTTGCATTCTTGCCCACACCACAGTGAATATGATAGTACTTGCCTCACACAGTTGCTTGTGAGAATCAAATGAGTTAATACAAGGGGATACCCCAAAACCTGAAATTGATTTTTTTAACTGTTACATTTATTCTTATATGTTTAAACTTTAGTCAACTTGAACATACTTTTTGTTTGAGGCACTACACTTATCGAGATGCTCTTCTCACTACTCAAAACAGTTTTTGAGCTCATCAATTTTGATGCCTTTAGTGCTGCTGCCACTTTTTGTTGTTGTTTCACCTCTTCCACATAAGCAAAATGTTTTCCTTTGATGACTTTTTTCATTCAGAGAAACAGAAAAAAAGTCACTATATATGCTGGTACTTTAATTTTGAACTTCTCAGCTTCAAACTGTGAGAAATAAATTTATATTTTTCATCAATTACTCAGTATCAGGAATTTGTTATAGCATCACCAATGGACTAAAAATGTATCATCATTTATATTATTAACAGAGTGAAATTTTCTCCCTGTTTATTAATTTTTTGAAGACAATAAACAGAAATATGAAGGATCATAAGAGCTTACTATGAACAATTTTACAACAACAAATTGAATAACCTAGAAAAAATAGATAAATTTCTAGAAACATGTAACATACCAAGACAGAATCATAACGAAATAGAAAATCTGAACAGACTAATAATGAGTAAGGATACTGTATCAATAATAATAAATCACATATCAAATAAAAATCCAAGATCTGATAACTTCATAGCTGAAATCTACCAAAGATTTAAAGAAAAACTAGTACCAAGTCTTCTTAAGCTCACAGCAAAACCTGAAGAGAAGAACTTACAAACTCATCTTACAATCAATTCTAAATGAATCAAAGTCCTAAACATAAAACCTCAAACCATAAGAACCTTAGAAAATGCAAGAGACACCCTTATGGAAATTGGAACTGGCAACCAACTCCTGTTCAAAACCTCAAATGCCCATGCCATAAGAGATAAGGAAGAGAAGTGGGGCCCTCATCAAACTGAAAAGCTTCTGCAAAGCAAAAGAAATCATCAAGAGAGAGGGGAGAGAGCTCACAGAATGGAAAACAATTTGCCAACTGCATATCTGACAAAGACCTAATATCTAGGATCTACAAGGAACTCAAACGTGCTGTAAAGAAAAAAACAAACAGCCCCATTACAAAGTGGGCAAAAGATATGATTAGACACTTCTCCAAAGAAGATACATGAGCAGCCAACAGATACATGAAAAAATGCTCAGCCTCACTAGTCATCAGAGAAATGCAAATTAAAACCACACTGAGATGCCACCTAACTCCAATCAGGATGGCCATCATCAATAACTCAAAAAACAACAGATGCTGCTGGAGACAATGTGGAGAAAAGGGAACATGTCTGCATTTCTGTGGGATTGTAAATTAGTACAACCTCTGTGGAAAACACTTTGGCGATTCCTAAAAGTTCTAAAAATTGAACTTCCGTACTACCCTGCAATCACCCTACTGGGAATATACCCGGAGGAACTCAAATTACTCTATGAAAAAGATACCTGCACACTCATTTTTATTGCAACATTATTCACAACAGCAAAGTCATGGAACCAACCATGCTGCCCATCAAAAGAGGTTTGGATTTTGAAAAATGTGGTACATATACACGATGGAATCTTACACAGTGATAAAAGACAAACATAAACTTTGCTGCATCTTGGATGGACTTAGAGTTTATAATACCGAGTGATCTATCATAGAAACAAAGAACTGAGTACCACATGTTCTCACTCATAAGTGGACCTTGAAAAATTGTCATAATAGTATAAGAAAGGGATTGACAGTAGTGGGAAACTGCCATGGGGTGGGGTGGGGAATACCTCAAGAAGGGTACCTGCATAATGAGCTTTTAACATTTGTATATTGTACCCCTAGGTATTTAAAATTAAAAATTAACAAAACAACAACAACAAAAACCAAAGCCAGAATTATCATCATATCAAAGCCAGATAAGAACAATATACAAAAAGAAAATTGCAGGCTGATATCTTTGGTGAACATAGATATAAAAATCCTCCACAAAATACAAGCAAAAATTTAGCTGCACATTTTTAAAAAAAATTTATTTTAAAGATGTGGGGTACAATTCAGGGTTAGGTTATCAAATGGCCATTGTACGGGTAATGTTTGGAACTCGCTTTGGTCCCCACTTCACCTGGTTTGAGATCAGGTACCCTTATTGACAAAGTGTGCCCCTTCCCCCCCCTGGCAGTTTCCCACTACAGCCAATCCCTTTCTTATAGTATTATGATAATTGTTCAGGGTCCACTTATGAGTGAGAAAATGTGGTACTCAGTTCTTTGTTTCTGTGATAGATCAAAAAGTATTATAGACTCTAAGTCCATCCAAGTTGCTGCAAAGTTCATAATTTTGTCCCTCTTTATGGTTGCATAATAATCCATTGTGTATATATACCACTTTTTATACAGTCCATTTTTGATGGGCAGCACAGTTGGTTCCATGTTTTGACTATTGTGAATAATGCTGCAATAAACATGCATGTGCAGGTATCTTTTTCATAGAGTGATTTGATTTTCTCTGGGTATATTCCCAGAATGGGGGTTGCAGTGTCATATGGAAGGTTGATTTTTAGATCTTTTAAGAACCACCGGGAGCTTAAGATTGCAGCCGACAGGTCAGGCTGTAAAAATCTCTCTGTGGAGGCAAATCACAATAAAGACTCTCCAGGTGAGTAGGCTGGCGCTGGTGGGAGTGCGAAAGTCTGTGTGAGGGGATACTCACCCAGGTTCCCGCTCTGAGGGTGACTGCAAGCCCCCACTGCCCTGAAATTAGAGCTCAGCTCCCAAGAGTGCTGCAAAAATGTCTGTTGCCTGCAGGAACATGCCTGAGAAAAGCTTGCTAAATTCCCAGCACTTGGCACCCAGTGCACACCATCACTTGGCATACTGGACCTGCTGGAGCACGAGATTTGATTATTGGAGAGAGAGCATTGAGGGGAATCCAGGCAGAGATTTGCATTGCTCCGCCCAGCCCCCTCCCCCCAGCCTCCAGCTTGTTGCCTAAACAACACAAACTATTGCCCCAGGTGCTCCCTTACCATTGAAGTAGTAGAGAGACCTAACAAGGCACTGGAAGGGGCTGTGATGGAGCCCAGAGATCCGATCTTTGTGAATGGCAGATCAACTACTCAGGGCTGAATTGCGGTCCAGAGGAAATATCCTGAGAGCACAGACTTCAGAGGGACCTGACAAGTGCTGAGTTCCAGCTATTCCACCCCCTACCCTGATCCAGCCATAGGACAAAGGATGTGGCCAGAAAAGGAGGAGGAAGAACTCCAAAGAGATCAGTGGTGAGTCCGGAGCTGACCAAAACCTCCTCCTCCCCAGCAATCCTCTGAACATCAGACCTACACAGCTGGGCCACGACTGAGAGGGACAAATCCAGACGGAGCCTGGACTACAGTCACAATAGGAGAACCCCATTCCAGGATAGTCCTGGCTTGGGCAGCCTCATGAGAGTATATACCTGGGGAAGAGACTATCCTGTACATCCTCAACAGAGTCTCCCTGACCATAGGAGAGTGGGCGGGGAGGACTGCAGCCCCACCCACCTCCACTGCCCCTCTTCCTTCCCTGCTTTGTTCCCTGAGGTGAGAGTGAAAGAGGTGGCTCTGCAGGAGAGATCTGATTAGAGGAGCAACTCCAGAGGGCAGGTTTTTTTGTCTTTGTTTTTGTTTTGTTCTGTTTTATTCAATTTTCAATTATTTTTTAATTTTAAAAGTTTTCTAACTGTTCGTTAATTCATCTAGTTTCAAAATATTTTTCCTTTGTACATGAATGTGTATATGAGGCTTTGACTTGCATCTCCTCCCTAAATTTTTTTTCTTTTCTTTCTCCATTCCTTTCTGCTTTTATTTGTCATTCTCTGTTTATGTGTGTATGTGAATGTTGAGTGTTCATCTTTTGATTTTGTTGTTGGTTTTTGCTCTTTTGTTTTTCTGGGTGTTTCTTTATATTCATTTTTTATAATTTAAGGGGTATGTCAATATATATGTGTGAGGGTTCCACCTGAATCCCCCCCCATTTTTTTCTCGTTTTTCTTATTCTCCTCCCTTCGGTCTTTTTGTCTTTCTTCTATATTCACTTTGTACTAGGCATGTGTATGTGTGTTTAGTTTTCTTGGGGTTTTTCTGTTGTTGTGGTTTGTTTTGTCTCACTTTGTTGTTATTGCAGATTGCTTTGTAGTATGGGTTGGTTTCTGCTTTGCATTATCATACAGAGTGGTGGTGGGGAGTGGATCTCAGGGAAAACATACCACAATAAGTGAACATTTTAATTTGCAAGTAGCATCTGACTCCTAGCACCCCATCCCCACTTTACTTAGATTTCAAAAACTACAAGAGACAGCAAAGTTTCCCATCCACCATCCTATTTCAGAATAGAACAAATCCAGAGCCCAGATCAGGGAAGAATAGAGGACTGAGCAAACATCAGAAGGGAAAGCCTCTCCCACTGACACTGAATAACAGAGCTTAAGGAAAAACAAGAAGCCGGGCTCGGTGGCTCAACCTGTAATCCCCCGCCTTTGGGAGGCTGAGGTGAGTGGATTGCCTGAGCCCGTGGGTTCGAGACCCTTCCTGGGCAGCGAGACCTCATCTCTACAATAAATCAAAAAATCAGCTGGGCGTGGTAGCACATGCCTGTAATTCCGGCTACTTGGAAGGCTGAGGCGGAAGGATCGCCGGAGCCCAGCAGGTCGAGGCTGCAGTGGCCAGGAGTGGCCACTGCACTCCAGTTTGGGCATCAGAGTGAGACTCCAGCTCAAAAAAAAAAAGGAAAAAGGAAAAACAAGAGATCTGTCACAAATGAGGAAAAGTCAAAAGAAGACCTCAGGCAATTCCAAGTCTACCAAAGACAAAACTCCTGAGAAATCAGACCTTGGTGCCCAAACAATAGAAGTCACCAATGACTGGCCCCAGAATATGACAGGGATCAGGGAATGGTTGGAAAGAGTGAATAAGACTCAAGAAAGGCAAGATGCAACACTGAAAGAACTTGTGACAGAAATTCTGGCAATAAAAAATTTCATTCAGGAAAAAAATAATAAGGTGACAAGCACAGAAGGCAGAATTAATCTAACTGAAGAAAGAATCTCAGAACTTGAAGACCAGAACATGAAATTAACCTGATCTGTAAAAAACATAGAAAGAAGACTCAGAAAGAAAGAACAAAGCCTAAAAGAGATGTGTGATTATATCAAGAGGCCAAACCTACACCTGATTGGGATCCCAGAAGAAGAAAGGGAAAATGAGAACAACTTGGAACAAGTATTCCAGGAGGCAATCCAAGAAAACTTTCCCATCTCACCAGAGATGTGACCAGCCAAGCAAAAGAGATACAGAGAAACCACACAAGACATAAAATGAGAAGACCAGCCCCTAAATACATAGTAATTCACCTACACAAAGTAGGCACAAAAGAAAAAATCCTAAAGGCAGCAAGAGAGAAAGGTCAGACTACCTACCAGGGAAAACCAATCAGAATAGCAGCAGACCTATCAGCAGAAACACTACAAATAAGAAGGACTGGAGCCCTATATTCAAGGTCCTCAAAGGTAAACAATTTCAACCAAGAATTTCCTATTCAGCCAAGCTCAGCTTCATCAGTGACGGAGAATTAAAATCCTTCCTGAACATCCAATCCCTAAGAGGATGCAGCTTCCAGACCAGCTCTACAGGAGGTATTAAGCACAGAAGAAAGAAAAAAAGAATCACCACACACTTCCCAAGAGAACAGCAGAGCACAGAATCAACAGAGAATACAGTGCAACAAGAGATGCATATATTAACCCCAAAGCCCCCCCCCAAAACACAAGCAAACAAAGAAAAAACTTTATAAGAACCTTATGACAGGGATAAGCAATCACATTCCAGTAATCAGCCTGAATGTGATGGACTAAATACCCCACTGAAAAGACACAGAATGGCGGACTGGATAATAAACCATGACCCAATTATTTGCTGCATCCAGGAGACTCATCTCACTACAAGGGACACACACAGATTCAAAGTTAAAGGAGAGAAAACAAGTTTCTAGGCAAATGGATCACAAAAGAAGGCAGGAGTAGCAATCTTAACATCAGAGAAAACAACCTTTAAGCTATCAAAAATTTAAAAAGATGCAAAAGGACACTACATAATGATAAAAAGTTTCAATCCATCAGCAAGAAATATCCATCCTAAACATATATGCACCCAACACAGGAGCACCAGCATTTATAAAGCAACTACTAAATAAACTAAAAAAAGATATTGACTCTAACACTATTAAAGCTGGGGATTTGAATACCCCACTGACAGTCCTACATAGATCATCAAGGCAAAAAATCAACAAGGAGATCTAGAACCTAAACTTGACACTTGACTAAATGAATTTAGTTGATACCTACAGATTATTCCACCCAACAACCACAGAATATACATTCTAGTCATCACTACATGGAACACACTCCAAGACCGATCACATCCTTGGCTATAAATCAAGAATAAAGAAGTTCCATAAGATTGAAATCTTGCCATGCACATTCTCAGTACACAGTGGAATAAAAATAAATATCAGAGCCGGGCTCAGTAGCTCAACCTATAGTCCCGCGCCTTTGGGAGGCTGAGGTGAGTGGATTGCCAGAGCCCGCGGGTTCAAGACCCGCCTGGGCAGCGAGACCTCATTTCTACAATAAATTTAAAAAATCAGCCCGGCGTGGTAGCGCATGCCTGTAATTCCGGCTACTTGGAAGACTGAGGCAGAAGGATCACCGGAGCCCAGCAGGTCAAGGCTGCAGTGGCCGGGAGCGGCCACTGCACTCCAGTCTGGGCGACAGAGTGAGACTCCAACTCAAAATAAATAAATAAATAAATAAATATCAGAACCAACAACATTTCCCTGAAGCCCACAAAGACATGAAAACTAAACAGCATGATGCTGTACAATGAATGGGTCAACACTGAAATCAAAGAAGAAAATGAAAGATTCCTGGAAACAAATGAAAATAAAGAAACATCTTACCAAAACCTCTGGGATGCTATGAAATCAGTTCTAAGAGGGGAATTTATATCTCTATGAGCACACATCAAGAAAATGGAAAGATCACAAGTGGAGAGCCTAACAAATCATGTAAGGGAACTGGAAAGAGAAGACCACCAAAATTCCATCTTTAGCAGAAGAATCCAAATCACAAAAATAAGATCCCAAATACGGGACATGGAAGACAAAAATATTATAGAAAACATCAACAAAACAAAAAGCTGGTTCTTTAAAAGAATTAACAAGATTGATGGACCCCTAGCCAGATGACCAAAAAAAAAAAAGGAGAGAGAGAGAGAGAGAGAGAAAGCCCAAATAAACACAATCAGAAATGCAAAAAATCAAATCACAACTGACCCAAAGAAACACAAAGGATTATCAGAGATTACTATGTACACCTATATGGAAACAAACTTGATAACCTAGATGAAATGGAGGACTTTCTGACAACACACAACCTCCCCATGTTAAAACAACAAGACATTGAGACACTAAATAGGCCAAAAACAACCCAGGAAATTGACTCAGACATACAAAAACTACCTACCAAAAAAAGCCCTGGACGAGATGGCATTTCAGCAGAATATACAAAACATACATGGAGGAGCTAATACCAATCCTACTGAAAGTATTCCAGGCAATTGAGAAAGATAGAATTCTCCCCAAATCAGTTTACGAAGCTAACATCCCACTGATACCCAAACCGGGTAAAGATCCGACAAAGAAAGAGAACTATAGGCCAATATCCCTATGAACATAGATGCAAAAATCCTCAACAAGATTCCAGCAAATTGGATCCTAAAACACATCTCAAAAATCATCCACCATGAACAAGTAGGCTTCATCCCCAGGATGCAGGGTTTGTTCAACATTCGCAAGACCATAAATGTAGTTAAATACATCAACAGATTTAAAAACAAGAACCACATGATTATCTCATTAGATGTAGAAAAATCTTTTGATAAAATCCAGCATCTCTTCTTGATTAAAACCCTCAAACACCTAGGTATAGAAGGAACATACCTCAAGTAGTAAGCGCCATTTACAACAAACCCTCAGCCAATATATTGCTAAATGGACCAAAACTAGAAACATTTCCTCTGAAAACTGGAACAAGACAAGTCTGTCCACTGTCACCCCTCTTGTTCAGTATTATGTTGAAAGTCCTAGCTCAGGCAATTAGACAAGAGAAGGACATTAGGGGCATCCAAATAGGAAAAGAGGAAGTCAAGTTATCCCTCTTTGCTGATGATATGATCCTATACTTTGAAAATTCAAGAGAAACTGTCAAAAACCTGCTTGCACTGATAAAGGACTTTGGCAAAGTCTCAGGGGACAAAATAAATGTGCAAAAGACAGTTGCATTCCTATACACCGAAATCAAGCAGGCAGAGACCCAAATAAAAAGCACAATCCCATCAAAAAAATGAAATACCTCAGCATCTTCCTAACCAGAGAAGTGAAAGACCTTTACAATGAGAATTACAAAACACTGCTCAAAGAAATCCAAGAAGCACAAACAAATGGAAAAATATTCCATGCTCATGGATAGGAAGAATCAACATTGTTTAGATGTCCCTCCTACCAAAGGCAATCTACAGATTCAGCGCAATACCCCTTTTAAGCTACCAACATCATTCTTTTCAGACCTGGAAATGACAATACAGAAAGTCATATGGAAACATAAACGACCACCAATATCCAAAACAATTCTTAGCAAATAAACAAAGCAGGAGGTATCACACTTCCAGACTTCAAACTTTACTATAAGGCTACAGTAATCAAAACAACCTGGTATTGGTACAAGAACAGGCACATAGACCAATGGAACAGCATAAAGATTCTATAAGCAAAGCCTCAATTCCTCAACCAACTCATCTTTGACAAAGCTTCCAACAACAACCAGTGGGGAGAAAACCTATTCAGTAAATGGTGCTGGGAAAACTGGCTGACCATATGCAAAAGATTGAAACAGGACCCCTACCTATCACCATACACAAAAATTGACTCTAAGTGGGTCAAAGACCTAAACACAAAACCTCAAACTATAAGAATCTTAGCACAGAAGACACCCTTATGGAAATTGAAACTGGGAATCAATTCCTATTCAGAACGTTAAAGGTCAGTACCGTAAGAAATAAGATAGACAAGGTGGACCTCATCAAATTAACAAGCTTCTGCAGAGCAAAAGAAACCATCAAGAGAGCAAGGAGACAGTCCACAGAATGAGAAAAAATATTTGTCAACTGTATATCTGACAAAGGCCTAACATCTAGGCTCTACAAGAAACTCAAACTCGCCGAAAGGAAAAAAAAAACAAACAGCCCCTTTAAAAAGTGGTCAAAAGACATGAACAGACACTTCTCAAAGAAAGATATATGGGCAGCCAACAGACACATGAAAAAGTGCTCAGCCTCACTCATCAACAGAGAAATGCAAATCAAACAGAAGCTGGCGACGATGTGGAGAAAAAGAAACACTTTCTACACTACTGGTGGGAATGTAGACTAGTACAAGCTCTTTGGAAGACAATGTGGTGATTTCTGAAAGAACTAGGAAATGACCTTCCATATGACCCAGCAATTTCCCTATTGGGAATATACCCGGAGGAACTCAAATTATTCTACAAAAAAGATACCTGCGCCGGGCTCGGTGGCTCAGCCTGTAATCCCACGCCTTTGGGAGGCTGAGGTGAGTGGATTGCCTGAGCCCACGGGTTCAAGACCTGCCTGAGCAGCGAGACCTCATCTCTATAATAAATCAAAAAATCAGCCGGGCGTGGTAGCACATGCCTGTAATTCCGGCTACTCGGAAGGCTGAGGCGGAAGGATCTCCGGAGCCCAGCAGGTCGAGGCTGCGGTGGCTGGGAGCGGCCACTGCACTCCAGTCTGGTCAACAAAGTGAGACTCCAACTCAAAAAAAAACAAAAAAAACAAAAAACAAAAAAGATACCTGCACACGTATGTTTGTTGCAGCTTTATTCACAATAGCAAGAACATGGAATCAACTGTGTTGCTCATCGAAGCTGGACTGGGTAAAAAAAATGTGGTACATGTACACAATGGAATATTATGCAGCCATAAAGAAGGATAAATATATGAACTTTGCAGAAGCTTGGGTGGATTTGGAGTCGATCATACTCAGTGATTTATCACAGAAACAAAGAATTGAGTTCCATATGTTCTCACTAATAAGCTGATCTTGAGCAATTATAATAGTATAAGACAGGGATTGGCAGTAATGGAAAACTGTCAGGGAGAGGGGGTGGAATTGGTAGTTGAGGGAAACTGCTAGGGGAGGGAGGGGCATACCTCATCAACAAGGGTACCTCCATGATCGATGTTTATATACCTAACCCTGAATTGTACCCCACATCTCTATAATAAAAAAAAAGGAACCGCCACGCCGTTTTCCACAGAAGCTGTACTAGTTTACAATCCCACTAACAGTACAGAAGTGCTCCCTTTTCTCCTCATCTTCTCCAGCATCTGTTGTTTTCTGAATTATTGATAATGGCCATCCTGACTATAGTTAGGTGGTATCTCATGTGGTTTTAATTTTTGTTTCTTTGATGATTAGTGAGGCTAAGCATTTTTTTATGTATCTGTTGGCTGCATGCATGTCTTCTTTTGAGAAGTGTCTGTTAATATATCTTGCCAACTCTGTGATGGGGCTGTTTGTTTTTTTCTTTAAGGCACATTTGAGTTCCTTATAGATCCTAGTTGTTAGGCCTTTGTCAGATATACAGTTGGCAAATATTTTTTCCCATTCTGTGGGCTGTCTCCCTGCTCTCTTGATGGTTTCTTTGGCTTTGCAGAATCTTGTCAGTTTGATGAGGTCCCACTTGTCTACCTTGTCTCTTATGGCATGGGCATTTGGGGTTTTGATCAGGAATTGGTTGCCAGTTCCAATTTCCATAAGGATGCCTCCTGCATTTTCTAAGATTCTTATAGTTTGTGGTTTTACAGTTAGGTCTTTGATTCATTGATGGTTGATTTTTGTGTATGGTGATAGGTATTGACTTTGTGTTAATCTTCGGCATGTGGTCAGCCAGTTTTCTTACACCATTTACTGAATAAGTTCTCCTCTCCCCAGCAGTTGTTAGTGGAGGTTTTGTCAAAGGTGAGTTGGTTGAGAAATTGAAGTTTTGATTCTGGAATCTCTACCTGTTCCATTGGTCTATATGCCTGTTCTGGTACCAATCCTAGGTTGCTTTGATTATTGTAGTCTTATAGTAAAGTTTAAAGTCTAGAAGGGTGATACCTCCCACTTTGTTTCCTTTGCTGAAGATCAACAGCACGCTTAAAGGTCCATTCACCATGATCACTTGGGATGTATCCTGGGAATGTAAAACTGGTTCAACATATACAAATAAATAAAGGTAATATACCACATTAACAGAATGAAGGACAAAGAAGCATGTGATTATCTCAATAGACAAAGAAAAAATATTTGGCAAAATTCAAAACTCAAGGTCCTTTCATACTCTCTAAAAATTATGTACAGAAGAAATGTACCTCAACACAATAAAGGCCATATATGATAAGACTACAGCGTACATTATACTCAACAGTGAAAAGTTTAAAGCCTTTCCTCTAATATTGGAAACAAGAAAAAGATGTCCACTCTCACCACATCTATACAACATAGTATTGGAATTCCTAGCCAGAGTAAGTAAGCAAGAAAAAGAAAATATAAGTCATACAAACAGAAAATGGAGAAGTTAAATTATCTTTGTTTGTAGATGACATGATCTAATATATTCAAAGTCCTAAAGATCTCACCACAAAACTGTTAAAACTATAAAACAAATTCAATAAATTTTTAGGATGTAAAACCAACAAAAATTAATAGTGTTACCATACACTGAAAAATTACCTAAAAAGTATTTTAAAAATCTCTTTTACAGTAATATCAATAGAGTAAAATACATCGGAATAAATTTAACTGAGAAAGTGGAAGATTTTTATTTGTGAAATAAATTGAAAAAGACACAAATGAATGGAAAGATATCGAGAATTCATGGATTGGGATAATTAATAATCTTAAGATGTTCATATAACTCAAAGTAAAATACAGATTCAATGTAATCTCTATCAAAATTCCAATGATATTTTTATATACATATTAAGATCCTAAAATTAACATGGAACCCCAAATACTTCCAATCACCACAACAATCTGAGCAAAAAGAATAAAGTTGGAACTCTTTTCCTTTGGCGCACCACTGAAGATCCTGGTGTCACCATGGGCTGCCGCCCCACCCGGTGTTACTGGTATTGTAAGAACAAGACATACCCAAAATCTCACTTCTGCCGAGGTGTCCCTGATGCCAAGATTCGCATCTTTTACCTGGAGCGGAAGAAGGCAAAAGTAGATGAATTCCCACTCTGTGGCCACATGGTGTCGGATGAATATGAACAGCTGTATGAATATGAATAGCTTGGAGGCTACCCCTATTTGTGCCAAAACGATCATGGTAAAAAGCTGTGGCAAGGATGGCTTTCATATGCCAGTGAGGCTCAACCCCTTCCACGTCATCCGCATCAGCAAGATGTTGTCCTGTGCTGGGGCTGACAGGCTCCAGACAGGAATGCTAGGTTCCTTTGGAAAGCCCCAGGGCACCGTAGCCAGGGTGCACATTGGCCAAATCATCATGTCACTCCACACCAAGCTGCAGAACAAGGAACATGTGATTGAGGCTCTGCGCAGAGCCAAGTTCAAGTTCCCTGGCCACCAGAAGATCCATATCTCAAAGAAGTGAGGCTTTACCAAATTTAACGCAGATCAATTTGAAGACATGGTGGCTGAGAAGTTGCTCATCCCAGATGGCTGTGGGGTCAAATCCACCCCCAATCGTGGCCCCTGGACAAGTGGCAGGCCCTGCACTCATGAAGACTTTTGCTCTGCTGGCTCTTCATCCCCACCAATAAATCTTGCTTCCTGTTATAAAAAAAAGAAAAAGAAAGAATAAAGTTGGAGGCATCATGCTACTTGATCTCAAATTCTACTACAAAACTACAGTAATTAAAAGAATATGGCAACTGGCACAAAAACAGACACATCGACCAATGAAACAGAACGGAAAGTCCAGAAATAAATCCATGAACTTGTGGTCAACTGATTTTTGACTAAAGTAACAAGAACATACATTGAAGAAAGGACATTCTCTTCAATCAATGGTGCTGGAAAAAATTGGATATCTACATGTAAAAGAATAAAATTGGATCATTACTTCATTCTATTTTAAAAAGTCAACAAATGGATTAAAGACTGAACCATAAGGTGTAGAACTGCAAAGCCACTCAAAGAAAACAGGGGAAAAACTTCTTGTCATGGTCTGGGCAAAGATTCCTTAAATATGATCCTAAAATCACAGGCAACTAGAGTAAAAATAGACAAATGTGATTATATTAAATAAAAAACTTTTTGCACAGCAAAGGAAACAATCAACTAGAGTAAAGAGATAACCTGTAAAATGAAATAAATATTTTTGTAACATGTATTTGAAAAGGACTTGATATTCAAAATATATAAAAAACAAAAACAAACAAAAAGCAATAACAGTGCATACATTCATGTGCACGTGTGTGCGCATGCACACACACACACACACACACACACACACACACACACACACACACACCCCTAAATAACAAGTAAACAAATAGCCCAATTTTTTAAAAAATGGACAAAAGGACCAAAAAAGACACTTCTCAAAATAAGATATACAAATAGCCACCAAGTATATGATACAATACTCATCATCACTAGTCATCAGGAAAATGCAAATTAAAATCATAACTAAATGCCACCTCACACCTGTTAAGATATGTGTTATCAAAGAGACAAGAAATAGGTGTATGTGAGGATGTGGAGAAAAAGGAACTCTTGCACAGTGTGGGTGGGAATGCAAATTAGTATAGCCATTATGGAATACAATTTCTTCATAAAATTAAAAATATAACTACCATATGATCCAGTCATTCAAATTTTGGCTGTATATCCAAAGGAAATGAAGAGACATCTATAGTCACATGTTCATTGCAGCATTATTTACAATAGTCCAGACACAGAATTCACCCAAATGTCTATCAACAGGTGAATATATAAAGAAAATGTGCTATGTATATATAGTGGCTTGCTCTTCGCCCTTAGAGCAAAGAAAAAAAAATCATGTCATTTGTGACAATATGGACAAAACTATAGACATTAAACTAAATGAAATGAGCCAGAAGCAGAAAGACAAATACTGCATGACCTCACTGTATGTGGAATTCAAAAAGGTCAAACTCATAGAAGCAGAAAGTGAAATGATGGCTACCAATTGCTGGGGGAAGAGTGATGGTTGAGATGTTGATAAAAGGATACAAAACTTTCGGTAAACAAGATAAATAAATTTAGGATGTTTATTGTACAAAATGATGATTACAGATAATAATGTGCTGTATACTTGAAAATTGATTTGATTTGAAAAAGATTAAATTTTCCCATCATAAAAAGTATATGAGATAACAGATATGTAAATTAGCTTGATTTAATCATTCCACAAGATATACATAGATCAAAATATTTTGCATATCAAAAATTATTTTGCATTTAATTTTGTCAATTAAAATTAAAAATAAGTTTAATCAATTTTTAAGATAAAGACAAAAAGTTTTTCTTTATATTTTTATTTCAGGTTCAGAAATAAATAATTTTTACAAGCCTGCTATTTTTCTTTGGCCCGATGACCTCGTTTCTTATTCAGCAACAAATTTTCTTAAGGTCCATGCTCATTATTTTCTTATTGTTCACCTTTTTTACAATTTTTTATTTGGAGTTAATTCTTCCTCAGGGAGAATTCTATTGTGTAGGACTGGAGCTTGCCAACTGCTGTGTAGATATGTGACTGAACCTTGGTCATATCAGTTTCCCAGATCCTTAATCAGAGACCAGGGTGGCGTGGGCTCAATTTCTTTGTTTTTCTTCCTTTCTTTCTTTCTTTTTCTTTTCTTTTCTTTTCCTTCCCTTTCTTTTTTTTTTTTTTTTTTTTTTTTTTTTTTGAGTCAGAGTCTCATTGTTGGCCAGGCTGGAGTGCAGTGACACACTCACGGCCACTGCAGCCTCAACCTGCTCGGCTCAGGCGATCCTTCCCCCTCAGCCTTCCAAGTCGCTGGAACTACAGGCGAGCGCCACCACGTCCAGCTAATTTTTTGATTTATTGTAGAGACGAGGTCTCGTCATGTTGCCCAGGCTGGTCTCGTACCCCTGGGTTCAGGCAATCCTCTCGCCTCGACCTCCCGAAGTGCTGGGACGACAGGCTGAGCCACCGCGCCCGGCCTCAATTTCTAATTGAAGCAGTTCTGTAGGACTGAGAGGACAACTCCCTAGGCCGGATAGACTTACCCCAGATCCACTGCCCGATGGTTCCCACGGCGCACTACAATCCCCAGCATGCACTGCAGCGGGGGAGAGGGGGGCCGGCCAGGATAGCCCGTGTGAACTACAATCCCAGCATGCACCGCGCCAAGGCGGTGGCTGCCTCGAGTACAGTAGGTGAACTACAAATCCCAGCAGGCAGCGCGCGGCCTCCCACGCGCCCCTGTGCTCCGAGTTCTGCTCTGCGCGCTCACGCGGCTCGGGTGGTGAGGTGGGGGAGCTGGGGACGGTGGGGCCGGGAGTGGTCACGAGAGAGGAGCGCGTCCTGACCACCGAAGGAGCTGCATCGCCGCGGCAGAGAAGACGCCTGCTTTCTCTCGCTCTGGCCGACAGTGCTGCTGCAGGAATGCCACGTCCTCTGTCAATTTTTTAAAGAGCACAGCTCGTATTTTGAAACATGGCTCCATCAGCCCCACAGCATGTGGGAAAGCTCAAATAAGGCAAAATGTCTGGACAGTCCGTTTTTGTTTTAGGTGAAGTCTCAGACCGTGTTCACTTTGAATTCAGGGCAGCTCGCCTGCTCTCATTTCGAACTCTAATTTGGGATGTGAGCGTACGCATCAGCAGTTGTGTGCATTTAAATGCAAATGTCCAAGTACAAGGGCTCAAGGGTTTACACGTGTGCTTGTGTGCTTAGCCCCCTCAGAATGGTGACATTCTTTACCAGAGGATATTCTTAGGCTAGTAGGTTGAGAGGCTGTGACTGCATCCACCCCCAGGCCTGAATGTCAAGATAGGCTAGACATCTGAGCTGGTATTTCTGGTCTGGCTCCTGCCTGCTGAGGATTTCCTCAGCCCACCACACAGTAGCTCAAGGTGAGGCTCCATGCTGTCTCTGATAGGGCTCTTCAAGCGCTGCAGAAGACTCTAGAGACCACACAGCTCACAAAGCTTGTCCTAGTCCTTGTCAGGAAAGCACACACTTTCTGGGACTGGCTGTATCCCAGGCAGGAACAGCCTCCAGCTGCTTCTCCAAGATGAGCTATGCTTCTGCACAGCTGAGATTTACCTGGAGGAGCAAGGGACAAGGTCAACCTGTTCTTCCTCCGTGCTCCCTGGGGTTCAGCAGGACAATGCCATGCTCACTAAGCTGTATTCCTGTGGGCTCTTCCTCAGGGGTTATGTTTTTGTCCTTGATTTTAGTTTGTGCACAAGGCCAGAAGATTGAGTGCAGCAAAACTAAGAAACCATAAAATCTTACATAAGCTCTAAGTTAAGCGTTACTGCAAGGAGAGGCAGGGAGCAGGCAATCAACAATTCTACTCAATAACAGAGAGCAGTCTTAATTTATGATGATCAGAATTAGAGATATGGTTGTTGCCAGACACCAGAACCACCTCCTGGGCACTGACCTAGGCCCCACCTTGAAAGACCTTGTGCTTGGCATCATGCTTTGCTCTTGCCATCTTGAAATCCATCACATTTTTGAATTAGGGGTCATGCATTTTTATTTTACGCTGATCCCCTCGGGTTTTGACACCTGTCCTGACAGAAACTACTTCCCATGGGCATCAGTGTTATTCTTTGTAAGATGGGAAAATTGGACTAAAAAGTTTCCAAAGATATTTTTGTTAAAAAAAAAATCTTTTGTGAAAAAAATTATATGTAGAATTCAAGACATAAACCGTGCAATAGGCTAATTCTTCTAACCCTTTTTTTCTCTCTTCCATCTGTTGCTTTTTCTTTATTTTGCTTCATATTTATTGCTCTTTCTGCAGAGTTTGTCTCTGGTCTCTGGAAATTGGAGAGGAGTTTTCTGGAAAATCTATTTCCTAATTATCTGTAGGTTACCTCTTTGCTGCTGGGTAGGTCAGAAGGAAGATGATTCCAATGCCTGATATTTATCTAGGAAGATGAGATGGTTCCTAGTCTCTTTCTTATTCCTTTCTCATCTGTGAAATGGAGATAGATAGTACCTCAAAGGATGGTTATCAGTAGAAACACTGAAGTAAGATCTGACGAGAGTGCACACTCAACGCAGGTTAACTACTTATGTTTCCAATGTATAGTATAATGAGATGTTTCAGTTGCATCCCACTTCTTTTTTTTTTTTTTTTTGAGATGGAGTCTCACTCTGTCGCCCAGACCGGAGTGCAGTGGCCGCTCCCGGCCACCGCAGCCTCGACCTGCTGGGCTCCGGCGATCCTTCCGCCTCAGTCTTCTGAGTAGCTGGAACTACAGGCGCACGCTACCACACCCGGCTGATTTTTTGATTTATTGTAGAGATGAGGTCTCGCTGCCCAGGCGGGTCTCTAACCCGCGGGCTCAGGCAATCCACTCACCTCAGCCTCCCAAAGGCGCGGGATTACAGGCTGAGCCACCGAGCCCGGCTGCATCCCACTTCTTAAAGCAATTACACACAGAGAGGCATGTTAACAAGATAAAAGTCAAATACACACATGTATACTGTTACCATAGATTTCTGCCTGTGGGCACTTCTTAGAGTGTGGTACAGGAGCTGGTATCCCAGTGAGAGCCGTGGTCTTGCTGAGTTGGGGGCACAGAGATCTGTGGCTGGGGAGGTGGAGACAACTGTAAACTCCCAAGTACAGTCCACAAAAGTGAGAACAATGCAGAGAGAAAAAGTTTCATAAATACACACCGAAGTCCCTTTGGGCAAATGCTTTTCTGCGCATGTCTAGGGTGAAACTCCAGGAGGCAAACAAAGCAACTGCCAGTTTAGCTGTGGGGTGAACAACTCCCCAAGCTCAAGGTGGAGAGACATTTGAGTTGTATTTAGCCCCAGGATAGGAATCTCATGAAATCACCAGGACTGTCAGTGAAGACACAGGAAGCCCAAATTTCTCCTCTAGTTTAGTTAAATTAGGCCTTAGATAAAGGCTATCTGCCTACCATAATAAAACTTAAAAAACAAGCCTTGAAAGGATCAGCTTGACCTAAAAGGAACTTAAAACTGTGTGTTAAACCAAATTTCAACATTCTTTAGGGAAAGAAAGCCACAACAAAACACTGAACAACATGGCATTCACAGAATCTGGCAGACAATCAAATATTACTAGACAGGTAGAAAAGCTGCAAATTGTTAAGCAGATCCAAAAGGAAAATTAGTCAATAAAAACAGACCAAGAAATAATAGATATGATGTAATTAGTAGACATAAACATTAAAACAGTTATTGTGAACATTATAAATATGCTCCAGTGTTTAAAGGAAAGCATGAACATAATGATAAAAGAAATACAAGCCATAAAAATCGACACTTTGTACATCAAGGACACTATCCACAAAGTAAAAAGGCAGCTTACAAAATGGGAAAATATTTGCAAATCATATATTTGATTAAAATCTGTAATATACAAAGAATTTTACAACTATGCAACAAAAAAACTCAGTCAAAAATGGGCAAAGAATTTTAAGAAGGTATACAAATGACCAATAGCCACCTGAAAAAGTTCTTACCATTACAGGCTAACATACTCTCCAAAGAAGGTATACAAATGACCAATAACCACCTGAAAAGATTCTTAACATTACTGGTTATTTGAGAAATGTAGGTTAAAACTACAATGAGATACTACTTAACACTCACTAGGATGGTTATATATATGGACTTTGCAGCAACCTATATATATTTTATAAAGATGTGGGGAACAATTCAAGGTTAGGTATACAAACAATAAACTACATGTGATTTAATTGTACAGTATAGGTTTTTGCCTATGCATACACTCATAAAAGTATCATTACGATGAAGAAAATGACTAACCCTATCACTTTTAAGTTTCTTCCTGACTCTTTATAATCCTTTTACTGGGCCTTTCCCTGCTGTTCTCAGCCCCATTCCAACCAGAGACAGGCAATTATCTACTTCGATCATTACAGATTGCTCATATCTTTCCAGAAATTTATTTAGATTTAATCCTACAGGGTGTACTTTTTTTGTGTCTCTATTCACTCAGCCTGATACCAGATTCCTTCATGTTTTTAATGTGTGTCAGCATTGATAAGTAGCATACCACATTATGGACGTACTATAACTTTCTTTTTTTAAAGTTATAAAGATGTGGGATACAATTCAGGGTTAGGTATACAAACGTTGATTATGAAGGTACCCTTATTGATGAGGTATGCCCCTCCCTCCCCTAGCAGTTTTCCTCAATTGCCAATCCCATCCCCCTCCCCTGACAGTTTCCCACTACTGCCAATCCCTTTCTTATAGTATTATAATTGTTCAAGGCCTGCTTATGAGTGTGAACATATGGTACTCTGTTCTTTGTTTCTGTGATAGTCCTGGGTATGATCGATTCCAAATACACCCAAGTTGATGCAAAGTCCATATGTTTGTCTTTCTTTATGGCTGCATAATATCCCATTATGTATATGTACCACATTTTTTTATCCAGTCCAGTTTTGATGGGCAACATGATGGTTCCATGTTTTTGCTATTGTGAATAGTGTTGCAACAAACATACATGTGCTGGTATCTTCTTTGTAAAATAATTTGAGTTCCTCTGGGTATACTCCCAATAGGGGAATTGCTGGGTCGCATGGAATGTCGATTTCTAGTTCTTTCAGAAATCTCCACACTGTTTTCCAGAGAGGTTGTACAAGTTTGTATTCATTCCCACCAGCAGTGTAGAAGTGTTCCCATTTCTCAGCATCCTTGCCAGCATCCATTGTTGTTTTTTTATTGATGGCCATTCTTACAAGGGTTAGGTGGTATCCCAATGTGGTTTTGATTTGCGTTTCTCTGATGAAGAGTGAGGCTGAGCACTTTTTCATGTGTCTGTTGGCTGCCCATATATCTTCTTTTAAGAGGGCTGTTTGTTTTTTTTTCTCTTTGGTGTGTTTGAGTTCCTTGTAGATCCTAGATGTTAGGCCTTTGTCAGATACACAGTGGCAAATATTGTTTCCCATTCTGTGGGCTGTCTCCCTGCTCTCTTGATGGTTTCTTTTGTTGTTGCAGCTCTATTCACAATAGCAAAACCATGGAACTAACCATGTTGCCCATCGAAGCTGGACTGGGTTAAAAAAATGTGGTACATATACACAATGAACTATTATGCAGCCATAAAGAAGGACAAATATATAGACTTTGCAGCAACCTGGATGGATTTGGAGTAGATCATACTCAGTGATTTATCACAGAAACAAAGAACGGAGTTCCTTATGTTCTCACTCATAAGAGGACCTTGAACAATTATAATGCTACAAGAAAATGATTGGCAGTAATGGGAAACTATCGGTGGGGGTGGTGGAATTGGCAGTTGAGGGAAACTGCTAGGGGAGGGAGGGGCATACCTCATCAACAGGGGTACCTGCATGATCAATGTTTGTATACCTAACTCTGAATTGTACCCCACATATTTATAATAAAAATTTTTTTAAAAAATTAGAAATTGACCTTCCATATGACCCAGCAATTCCCCTATTGGGAATATACCCGGAGGAACTAAAATCACTCCACAAAAAAGATATCAAAACCAATCAAAAGTTTTGGTTTGCATATCTCTCATGGTTTTTTTTGGTTTTTTTTTTGAGTTGGAGTCTCACTCTGTCGCCCAGACTGCAGTGCAGTGGCCGCTCCCAGCCACCGCAGCCTCGCCTGCTGGGCTCCGGCGAGCCTTCTGCCTCAGCCTTTCGAGTAGCCGGAATTACAGGCATGCGCTACCACGCCCGGCTGATTTTTTGATTTATTGTAGCGATGAGGTCTCGCTGCCCAGGTGGGTCTCGAACCCGCGGGCTCAGGCAATCCACTCACCTCAGCCTCCCAAAGGCACGAGATTACAGGCTGAGTCACCGAGCCCGGCACTCATGGTTATAGTTTTTAAATAACAAGTGTCAGTAAGGATACGGAGGAATTTAATCTTTTGTGAATTGTTGGTGTGGGTATACAATGGCACAGCTGCTGTGGAAAACAATATGGTGAGTCCTCAAAAAGTTAAACATAGAATTGCAATATGATCTGATGGTTCCACTTTTAAGTATATACCCCAAATGATTAAAACCAGAGACTCAAACAGATATGTGTACACTCATGTTAAAAGCAACATTATTCACAATAGCCAAAAGAGTGGGGAAGATGATTTAACACGTTAAATTAATGAAGGACCACTTTGAAAAGTAATTACTTCAGAAACTTTCAGAGGCCAGTTACATAACAGGTATCAAAAACCTTAAAATGTGTATATGAAATGGCTCGTACATTTTACTTCTAGAAATTTACACATGAACAAATGCCAAGCAAGATATTCAATATTACCATAGAAGAAAGCTATGAACTTCATGTTCATAATTGTGAAAAATGTAAAAAAAAAAAAAAAACCTTAAATATTCTACAGTGGGGAGATGGTTGAAAAATTATGGTAAAATATGAATGTTGATTAGATGACTTTTGTATTTATCAAGAAATCATAAACAAAATTTCACATAATCAAATACGGCCATAATGTCTTTGTAAAAATCTACTTGTGATTTGGTGTGTTGAGTTAGTCATCAGTGCCAAGCAATGAGTCAGGTGCCAGAGATGCTAATGAGGAGAAGGACGTATTATGCTTGAGATACTCCTGTGGTGGAAAGTCAGCCAAGAAGACACCCTGTGTTCCGGCAAGTGCCAGCCTGGGGACAGGAGGAAGAGCACACTTTGACCATCCCCGAGGATGCAGGAACATCTGTGTACTGAGTGTCTACTGCATGCCAGGCATTGTAAGTCCATCTTTGTTAAACCATGCAGATCCATAAGGGAGCAAAAGGAGAGTTTACCGGAATAAACCGGGTTATGGAACTTGTCCAATGTCCAATTAGGAAGAGGCAGAGGAGGGAGGGCTGAGGTTTTCTTTACTCTGAAGGTTGTTTGACCTCTTTCTAGTATAGCCCTCTGCCTCCCCTATAGGCTGTAAGATTTTTCCGCTTGAAATGCGAGACACTGTCTAGAGACATTTAAAGTCATCATCTTGGATGTTTTTGGTCAATTGCCCCTTTTCAACAGAAGTGAAGGACACTAAATCCTAAGCAATTGGGTTTCAAGGTACACCCTATCGCTACCTGGACTGCGTTGCCTTTTCAAGGAAGAGGGTGCACGGACATCCTGCAATTACTTCTGGTGCTGTGGCCATCAGCTCTGAGACTCTTGATATGCTTATGAGGCTGATTTCCTTTAGAGGCAAGCAAAGGTGACAAATGGTGTCCAGTTGGCAGGGACACTCCTGGTCCCAAATTCCTGTCCATATAGACAGGTTACACTAGAGAACTGTTTGAGAACATCCTGCTTTCTGTACAAGTTCTTCAAATGAAGATGGACTCAACCACAAGGCACCTGAAGCACGCACCTTTTGTTTGTTCACCTGTGTGTTGCTTTGTGTGCCTGTGCTCCCGTATGTTTGTGTTTTTCTTGTTGCCAAGGAAATGATACATTAAAGCAGAAATATTTGGAAATCATTATGCTCAGGAATTTAAACACATTAAGTTTAAAATGATGTTTCACAGAACAAAAGCAGCATAACATCATACCTTGAAACAAACAGATAAGCAATGTATAAAAATCTTTAAATAATTATTCATATATAATTTATATGAATGCTACCAGAACTGTAAGCTCTGTGGGCCAGTATAGTATCCATCTTTTTTTTTTTACTGCAAAATAATGTTAAAGAAAATAGAAATGGCATAGCTGTTAGGGGACTGCTATGTATTAAGTGCTACGTGGGATTTTTTTTCTCAGTTCTCTTTACAGCTATGAGCTCCTTTTCATCTGCTAAGTAAGCATAGGAAAACATAGCTTAGAAGATTATAGTGAGAGGTATGTGGAATGTCTTGGTCAAGATTTTTAATAATAGCACATTATGCTAGAGAAGGCTGCATAACAGCTCATGAGAACTGAATGTTAAATTTTTAGGCATTTTGTGAGTCACTGTCAATATGTGGTCATTACTCAAAATTAAGTTATAGAAATTCACAATCAAATAAATTACACTTAAAGCAAAAGTAATAAAAATAAGAAATAGTTGGAACTCTCACTTCCTAATTACTGTGCAATGCCTTCCTATAATCCACTCCCTTGAGGTTACTAACACCTGTTATATCTGCACAGTAGCTTTCCTGCATTGTGGTGTGCTACTGCATGCCTCTCCCAACTGCTCATTCGTCATGTTGGCAACTTGGAATTAGCCATAGTGAGAGCAATTTCACCATGGACATTGGCACACTTATGAGCCAGGGCTTCATGCAGTGTTTTGTTGATTGCCTAGACCTATAATGAAGAAAAGTATTAGTAATGAAGATTAAACTTAAAAGTATGTGATATCTGTAGCCATCACATTGCAAACAGCACAAACATTGAGGAAATAGTCTTTCAGCATTCAAAAATTATGGTCTGATTTGGCAAAAAGTCACACACATTACTGACCAGCAGGGAAGTTCTGACATGCATTTCCACTGCTTCATATCCAACAGACTTGGTTTATATTACATAAAGGAAAATAGCATTTACAAATGCAAGACAATAGCTTGGATATAGTTTGGGAGTTGCTTTAAAAAAATAGACTTTATTTTTATTTTTTTAATTTTTTAAATCCATGATTTTCCTCTGAGTGATGTTATCTTTTTTTTAAGGTATGGGGTTCAATTCAGGTTTAGATATACAAATGCTCATTATGCAGGTACTCTTGTTGGTGAGGTGTGCCCCCCCTTCCCCAGGGAGATTCCCACTACTGCCAATCCCACTTCCCCGCTCCCCTCCCAGCAGTTTTCCGCTACTGCCAATCCTTTTCTTATAGTATTACCATGATTGTTCAAGGTCCGCTTATGAGTGATAACATGTGATACTCAGTTCTTTGTTTCTGTGAAAGATCACTCAGTATTATAGGCTCTAAGTCCATCCAGGTTGCTGCGAAGTTCATGATTTTGTTCTTCTTTATGGCTGCATAATATTCTCTCATGTATATGTACCTGGATTGAAAAAAAAAATAGAGTTTATTTTTTAAAGCAGTCTTAGGTGCCCAAGAAGATGGAGCCTACGACAGTGAGAGTTCACACTTACCACCTTTACCTCACACATGTATAGCCTCTCTCGTTATCAGCATTCCCCACCAGAATGAGACATTTGTTAAAATTGATAGAGTTTTTTTAAAGTATTGAGAGTCAATATTTCTGTGAAAAATTTATAATAAAGAGCATTATATTTATTATTTCTAAATGTCAAATAACATATTCTTTATATCATTAAAATGCATAACAAATAAGGTTAATGTGCTTTATTTTATGTACATTAATGCATGAGTTCATTCATGTTTCATGGAGCTCTAGATATGAAATGATCACCAGCATACCACCATATCCAACAGAACCTACCAGGTGGAAAAACATGAGGTCCTGGGCTAATCTGAGCCAGTTCTCCAGTCCTGGAAGTGATACCCAAGGAATCAAACCCAGTAATTGATCTCAAGGTAAAATTTTTGCCAATAGACATCTTGACAAACCTATGTGAGTACTTTGAATCATCCTGTGAACACTAGTAAGACATAGTTTTCCTGGTTTTCTTGTTGTTGGTTGGTCGATTGGATGGCTGGTTGGTTTTAACAAAGTTGTAATACATGTCACCAGTTTGCCTCTAGAAGTAAAGGGACAGAAAGTCCCCACAAGACACAACTCTTTTTCATGTCAGCCTTGCCTTTGATCTTGCATTTCCTGCTACCTGAAATGCTCTGTCAACTACTCTTTCTACATGTCATCTTTTCCTACTTAGTAAGACTCAGCCTAATCATATTCTTTAGAAGGTTCTCACTGGTCAAATTCCTCTTTTCTTTACTCTCATTGTGCCTTATTGCATACCACATACCAGTCTTGAACAGTGTTCAAAAATGACTATAACATCCTCAGATACAGAAAAATAAAATTACTCATCTCTACTAAGAGTTAATTATTTAATTGAAAATGTACCAATTATAGGCAATTCTAGGCTGATGCCATGGCACCAGTAAATAAAAGTCATGTAGAAAAAACTGTCTGGATGTTTGCACAAATGGGAACTAAGGAGTCATATTTAAGCTGGGATTTTTGCAGTCAGGATTTTATATGGAATTGGGTTGGGTTTGTGCATGGGCTGTAGAATCTGAACTCAAAATGCATCTGAATGTCAGTATCAAGGATGTCTTAAGAACTGAGAACCAAAATAACTATACAAAAAAGTTGTTCAGACTTGACGTTCAAAATAAAGTCCAGCATAGAAGGAACACAAATAAAGCACGTGAAAATGAAAGATTTAGCTTTTAGAAATGTCCTTATTATTATTATTTATTGAAAAATAAAATGGACAAAAGTGTGTCAATTATACATTTACAGCTTCATGAGTTTTTACAAAGTGAACCCATTCATGCAACCACCACCCAGTTTAAGATACAGAAACATAGTATTATTTAAGAAACTTCCAGTATGTCCCTTTCAAGTCAATACTTCATCAAAGGAGTCACTATTCTGATATCCATCACCATAGATTACTTTTATACTCTTTTTTGTGCCTGGTTTCTTTCACACAATTGTTTGTGACATTCATTGATGTTCTTTCATGCAGCAACAGTTTGGTATTATTCATTGTTCTGTAACATTTCATTGCATAAATATATCACCAATTTTTATCCATTCTTTTCTTAATGGACATTTGATGAGTTGTTTTAATTTGAGATTATTATGAATGGTGTTGATATGAAAATTCTTATGCATATCTTTTGGGGCACATTTATTTGGAATGTGTACTTATAAGTGGAATGACTAGATCAAAAAGTGTTTGCTTGGCGAAAGTAGGTGCTGTCAACCTATGTTCCAGAGGAATCATCCCAACTTCTACTTCAGCTGTATGAGCATTCTAGTGAACACTTTATACTCTCAATATTTAATCCATTCTAGTGTGTGTGTGCATGTGAGCATGTAGTGGCATCTTGTGTTTTTCATTTACATTTTCCTGATGAGTAATGATGCTGTTAAATACTCGTCTTTAAGTTTTTAGGCCTATGGATACCATTTTTTTTGTGAAGTAGCTTGTCAACAATGCATCCATCATTATTGTAAAAGTATTCTGTGTCTGTGGGTGGATATATGTATTGCAAAACCTTATTCCGCTCCTTGTCCTGCATTTTTATTCTCTTTATGGTATATGTTGGTGAACAGAAGTTCTTACACTTAGTAAAATTCTTTTTTTTAAATTTTAGAGTTTGTGTTGCTTGGTTTTGTCTAAGAAATATTTTTAATACTACAAGTTCATCAAGATATTTTCACACTATATTTACTAGAAAATTTGTTGTGCTACTACTCACTTTTAAGTTTATGGTTCATTTGGAACTGATTGTGTGTGTGTGTTTGTGTGTGTGTGTGTGTGTATGTGTACTGTGAAATGGAAGTCAAAATTAGCTTTATTTTCATATGAATGTTCAATTGATCTGGTGCAATTATTTTAAAGACCCATTTTTTTCTTGCATAAGAGCAGCAATTTTGTTATAAATTGGTTAATCATAAAATGTTGGTCTATTTGTGTACTCTCTATTCTGGTTTTTGAAATCAATTTTGATATGTTTGTATAACCATTGCACTGACTATATTAATATAGCTTTATAAAAGGTCCCGAAATCTGGTAGTGTAATTCACCAAATGTTTTTCTTTTTTGAAATTGTCTCAGCTATTCTTGGCCCATGGCATTACCATAGATATTTAAGTATCAGGTTGTTGGTTTCCACAAAAATTGTTGGGATTTTCATTGAATTGCATTGAGTCCATTGACAAATTTCAGAAGAACTGACATTATTATCACATTGAGTCTTTAAGAATCTGGCATACTTCTCCATTTATATGGGGAAGCCTGGCTGGCACCCAACCTTGCATTCTTGGAATAATCTAAACTTGGTCAGGATATTGTATTGCTTTTATGTAGCACTAGATTCAACTTTCTAATATCTTATTATACATGTTACATACAGGTTCATGATAGAGAATGGTCTATAATTTTTTTTTGCTTGCAATGTCATTGTTAGGTTTGGTATCAAGGTTATGCTGGCATTATAGAATGTGTAGTGTCAATGTTAGCAAATGGTGTTTTAATAGAAATTTTTCCATTTTTATACCATTTATATTTATTGGCATAAAATTGTTTTTAATATCCTCTTATCTTTATAATATTTTAGAATTTAAGATGTGTTTCTTCTAAGTAGAAGAGAAATTTTTTATTCATTTGTGTAATCTTAGTCTGCAAATTAAAGTATATAATCCATTTATTCTTAATGAACTTGATCATTCATGTAGGATCTTTTTAAATCTCAGTCCTCAGTCAATCAAGAAAGAAAAACCATATAGTAATTTGGCAAGGGGAAGTTTAATACAAGGTATTATTAACTACAACAGGAGATATCAGTAACTAGTAAAGACAACTCTAAAGAATGTAGACATATAACAGTCATTACTTCTAGGACTGAGATGGGTGCCCCAAAAGGAGCCTTTCCTCTTACTCCCTGCCTGTCCCAGGACTGAGATCCAGAGTCTGTTGATACAGTTGTGGCTCACTGGGTGTCAGAAGGATGACCATGTTGAACTAGAGTGTTAGAACTCACTGAAAATCTGTTTCCTGGATCATGCAAGAAATCTTCCTTCTGTAGTATCGGGAAAAGCTGTTGTATGGAAGGTATCTCCCTGAAGACCTCCTTCGGTGAAAACTTCTGAGAGAGGATGCTGTGCTGAATTGCTAGTTGTGGCATGGACTGCCATGCACTTCATTCTGGAAGAGCCTGATGCCCAGGAAATCACATATCTGGAGAGACCTGGTTCCAGAGAAACTACATGTCTGCAGAAGTCTAGTGCAGGAAAGCCAGACATCTTCAGGATCCTAGTGCCAGAGAAGGTGCATGTCTGGAGGAGTTTAATGAAAGATGAGTAGCACATCTGGAGAGCCTCGTTTTGGAGAAGTGAACCACACATCTAGAAGGATCTGGTGCCAGAAAAGCCACACATCTGGAGGGTCCTAGTTCTGCACATCTGGAGGGACATGGTGCCACATATCTGGAGGGGCATTCCAAGTAATCACACTAAAATCAGGAAGCAAACTCTTTCTTCCTGAAGTATCTCTCCAGTCATCTACTTGCAAAACCTAGCATCGTGACAGTTGTCAAAATAAAAATATTTAAGGGGCCCAGATTCTTTTTCACAGAGCAGGCAAAAAACTTGGGTTTGGGGCTCAGAAGTAATAAAGGGAAAATCAGCATAGAATTATTTATATATTTTCTGATCATATTATTCTGCTAATAATTATACTCATCTGCAGTTATTATAAGTAATAAGTTATCTGTGATTGTATTTACCATTTTTGTTCTATATTTGTATCTGTTTTATGTTTTTTTCTACTTCTTACTGTCTTTTGATTTAAGCAAGCATTTTTACCTGTATTTTAAAATTAATTATATAAACATCTCTTATTCTTTAAGGCATTATGATTATAAACTCAATATTATAATATATAATACTCTTGATTAACTACAGTGTAATACAAATTAGTACTATTATCTGTCCTCAATGATATAACTTTAGAAGGTTTAAAGTCAGTTATCTCACTTTCTGTAAACTTTGTGATGCATATTTAATCTCTAGGCATTTTCAACCACAGCAGATAGTATGGCTAATATTTATTTATAGTTAATATAAGTATTAAACATGTGTTTATGTATAGCTGATATTTACTTATATTTACCTATATGTATCTTAGTTACCCTTTCTCTTGAATTTGTTTCTTACTAGATTTCTGTGTTTCCTTCTGGGATTATTTTCTTTCTACCTAAGCAATTCTCTTTAATATTTATTTTTGTGTAGATCAACTGGCCACAAAGTCTTACAGCCTGTGCTTGTGATGGAAATGCATCCATTCTGATTTCACCTGTTAAGGATGTTCTCTCCAGGCAGAACTCTGGGTTGCCAGTTATTTCCTTCCATCACTTGAAGGAGACTTTCTATTGTCTTCTTGCTCCCATGGCTTCTGTTGAAATGTCAAATATTAGAACCCTTGTTCCTCCTTTGAAAGTAATGACTACTTTTAAGATTTTTCTCTTCATCTTTGGATTTCACTAGTTTTTTTATAATGTGTCATCATAATTTGTGTTTGTGTTGTTGGGATTCATAGTGTTTCTTGAATCAGCAAGCTAAGTTTGCTCATTATTTTTGAAAATTTTCAACTTTGTTTAACACTTCTTTCCCCATTGTCTCTTACTTCTCATTCTGGTATCCAACTACAGTTGAACTTTTCATCATTTCCCAGGTGCCTGGTGCTATTTGCTGTGTTTTCCTTCTTTCTGCTTAAGCCTGGATATTTTCCACTAACTCATCATCCAATATTCGAATCCTCTCTTCCAGGTTGCTTTTAAACTCAACTATTAAGTTCTTAGTTTCAATTATAGAAATTTACAGACAAAAATGTCAGTTTGGTTATTTTTATAAATTCAAATTTTCTAATTGAATTCCTCATCTTTGCTTGACCATATTAATCAGAGTTATTTTACAGTCCATACGTTGTAACTCTGACCAACAGACCATCTAAAGCTCTTTTCTTGCTTTCCTTTCTTGGTTACACCTGGTGACCTTTTGTGAAATGGTGGATATTTTGTTTGAAAATCTGTAGAGGATCTAGATGGTGCTGGCTTCTTTCAGAAGGTGCATCTTTCCTTTGATACTCAAGCTCAGAGGGGCTGCTCCCCTGACTCTAATCACAGACTGAGTTTATTAGTGAATAAGATATAGTTTGTGTGTGTGTGTGTGTGTGTGTGTGTGTGTGTGTGTGTGTGTGTGTGTGTACGTACGAGTGTTTGTGCAGTTTTAGGAAGGCTTTATCTTCCTCTGGCCTTTTTTCATCTAGAATGCGCTTACAAGTTTTCTAACTGAAAGCCTAGACCTAACATCTGTTTACCTCTTAAATTCCAATTCAGTCCCATAATAAAAAAAAACTACACTGTTTTGGCCAGAGTTGGTATCTCAGTCTGTCATCCCAGCACTTTGGGAGGCCAAAGTGAGTGGATTGCCTGAGCCCACAAGTCTGAGACAAGCCTGGGCAACTTGGTAAGGCCTCATCTCTACAATAAATCAAAAAATTAGCTGGGCCATGGTGATGTGTGCCTGTCGTTCCAGCTACTTGGAAGTCTAAGATGGAAGGATCACTAGAGCCCAGCAGGTCAATGCTGGGGTAGCCACTGCATGACGAGTGTGCCACTGCACTCCAGCCTGGGTGATGGAGTAACACCAACTCAAATAGATAAATAAATAACACTGTTTTGAACCTTAAACTCCAGGGTTTTGGACTTATTTTCTTAGAATATTTCCCCATTCACCCTAATAATTTAGTAAATGCTTTCAGGAGGAAATCTCAAGTTATTGATAGAGTTAATGATGCTTACTATGAACTGTATGATTTTTTTCCCCAAAATGTAAATGTTGAAGCCTTAACCCCCAGCTTGATTATATTTGTATGTGGATTCTTTAGGAAATAATTAGATTTAGATAAGGTCATGAGGGTGGGGTTCTCATTATGAGATTAGTGTTCTTATAACAAAAGGAATAGACACCAGAGCGCAGTGTCTTTCTGCTAGATAAAGTCACAGCAAGAGGGTGGCAGCCTGCAAGCGAAAAAGAGAGCCTTCACCAGGAACTGATCATGCTGGCATCCTGATCTCAGACCTCCAGGCTCCAAACTGTGAGAAAATAAATGTCTATTGCATGCAAGCCACCTAATCTATGGTATTTTGTTATGGCATTCTGACATGACTAAGGCACCTCGGTACCTCCCTTTTCTCTGGAATCCTGGTTCTTTAAGTCTTGCCACAACTGTGAGATCAGCAAAATTCTTGCTGGTTTCAGTGACAGTCACTCAGTGCTTTGCAGTCTGCTTGGGTCCTCTCTTAGCACAGAAGAGAAGCAGCTACCTCCTGGGTGATTCTTTTCTGGGCTCTTGGGCTGCTTTCTAGTGTCTTCAAACTCACATTTTAAAAAATTTGACTTTGCTGCATGTTTTCAATTACGCATTGGTAGGTGGCTGTCTTCTACATCTTAGTGGCAAAGAGAAACCCTGATTTTGGTTGATGGTAATAAAGCTCAGAGAAGCCATGCATGGCCAGCCTAGAAAGCCAGGTGGTCTCTTTGCCCTGACGTCATTCTAGTTAAGGTAGAAAATGGGAGGTTCGTGACTGACCAGTTGCCCGTCCCCAGCTACGTGTGATAATCTTAACTAACCATCTCTGTATTCCTCTAACCCGTGATGCAGTCTTAGGAATTTTCTCAACACAACACACTATGTGTTCACATAAAATTAAACCTGTCTGCCTAGCCCATTTTAGGTTTTTGATGGAAATTATTGAATCACTTTGGTCAAACATCTGCCAACCTCAAGCAAAAAGTAATGCTACAGTTGTCTGAATTCAATAGCTGTTTTTCATAGCATCATGGTTTTCTTGGCTAAATTCAGACCGACTTCATGTGTTGAAATAGTTTATATCTTTTCCTTTATCCTCTTAAGAAATAAAAAGAATAATACTCATGACTGAAAAAGAGGGTCATGAAGACTATGCAAATATTTGGAAAGCAGCATCATTTGAACACTTGAAAGAAAAGTGCAATATAAATGATTATTTTTTAAAGCACCATATGTAGGAAATGCAATCCAGCTTTTTTAAAGAAGAAATGTTTTGGTGTTTCATCCCAATTTACTGATGAATGGTAACTAATGAAATGTTTGTCTGGATTCTGAAGAGGCAATTCAATTGGCTGTATGTGGATAGATAACGCCAGTTGCTTTTGATCTTGCCGACCAAAGCATCTTATATAATGATAAATTATACCAGGTTTCAAAATCCTCTGAATGATGTTATCTGCAATACCATTGCCTCTCCTTACTATCTCCCATTTTTACTTTCTCTCGGTGAAAGAAATAACAGTTTGTAAAGGCTTATAAATTCCAACTCTTATCTTTTAAAATGGTTGTTCTTTTTCCTCATCTTAACATGCAAATAGACTGCCTTTCTTAAGCCTTTGATAAACAGCCAGAAGAAAAGTTCGCAAGGTTTTGATAAACCTTCCTGAGAAACCCAGCCAACGAACAAAGATACACGAGGCATTTATTATCTACTGATGCTGCTGTAATAAGCAGACCCTCACCTGACACCCTCAGAGGAGGCCGAGTGAACACTGTAAGCAATGCTCAGTAAAAGTAAAGGACTACATAAATAGGAATTTGATGAAGAATTTGGAATCATTCATTCACAAAATAAATTTATCTAGTTGTCCTCAGCACCATTGACAGCAGTGGGCTTGTTGAAAGTTTGCAGCCAGGAGTTCCTTGGAGGCAGCTGCAGTCAAGATGACCTTTCAGTGTCCCCGTGACCTTCCATTCTGTGGACTAGTCCTGATGTGGACAATGATTTGCTGCATGACCTCGGAGCAACCTGTCGGGCTTTCAGCATCTTTCTCTGTGACTAGATGGTTTGATCTCCGGCCTCTTTCAGGTGTGCTACTTACACCCACAGGGCTTGGAGTTTTAGTTCAGGAGATATCCTTGTGGACTGCGGGGCCCTCTGTATCTCCTGATAGCTAGTCTTCCATGTTCAGGTCCCCCAGACTCTAACCCAGACACAGGAAGCACTTTCTCACCTGCTTTTCCTTTCCCTTCTACTCATCTCAATGATCTGACAAATTTCCTAGAATACTATCTGACAAATTTCCTAGAATACTATCCTAGTCATTTATATCTTGCTACATTTCTTTTTAAATGTTCTCATTCTGAGGTCGGAAACAATTTTTATTTTGCCTACAAGAAACTCATTTAAAAAGATTTAAGTATTTAATTTACAAATGAAGATTACGTATATTCACAATGTACGCTGTGATGATTTGATCCATGTCTACATTGTGTAATAATTGTCACAATCAAATCAACACATTCAACCAACATCCTTACTGTACTCCTTTCTGGATCCTCGGTCCCCCTACAAGTGCACAACTTGTTGCCAGAATTCAGTTCCTTGTGATTGTAGGATTAAGGTCCCCATTTTATTGCTGACTGTCAGCCAGAAGTTGTTCTCAGCTCCTAGGGGCCGCCTCAGTTCCCTGCCCCGAGACCCTCTCTTGAGATGGCCAGCAGGCAACTCTGTTGCTCTCAGTCCTTGAACTTGGAGGCTGACACCTTCTGTTGAAGGGCTCACCTGATTATGTCAGGCCCACCCAGAGTAATCTTTTTTTATTTACTTCATATCTCTGAAAAATCCCTTTATCTGTGTTGTGAATTGCAACACAATCCCATCTCCTTTGCTGTCTTTCATAGCTAAGAAAATAATAGAAATAAATCCCAAGTCCACACCAGGGCCTGCCCCTGGGGGACTGTCTAAGGGTATTTCCATGACAAAAACTTACTTGAAAAGATAAAAAGTCCCCTGCTGTGGAATAATATGTTCATTCGCAGAGTATGGAGGGTGGGAAAGAGAACTAACCTTCACAGAGTGACTTCTGAGCTCAGCCCCCCTGCTTGTGCCATCATGAGAATGCTTGACCTGCACACCAGTTCGACTCTCTCAGGACTCCTCCTTATTTAACAGACATAGAAACTGTGTCTCAGGGCAAACAAGAAACATGCCAGGGTAGCAGCCAAGCACCCGGGCTGCCATACCCCAAAGGCAGTCTTGTTTGTGTCTCTGATGTTTAACCAGTGGGGTGCAGCTGCCTGGAGTGTGCATGTCAGAACGTGGACAAGAGCATCCGCTCCCATGTGGACAGCGGGGGTCTCAGAAGGAGGCCACAGAGAATGCTTCACCCACCTCCCCACCTCCCTGCCCCCACCCTTCCCGTCTGTGTCCAGGCCTCTGGAACCCACCCTCATCAGCTCCCAGGTCTGTCTACCTGGGGATCATCATCACATCAAACCCACCACCTTCTCTCTTACTTCCATAACTCTTCACACACCCCCTGCCCGGGCTCTGCCCATTACCCGACCTAACCTCTATTAAAGGAAGTGGAGGAACCTTCCTGATCAGCCTCTACTCCAAGTACTCAGGAGGTCTTCCCAAGGGCCCTCTGGTCACACCCGTCCTGTGCTAAAATCCATCTGAGTCTCTGCTCTCCTGGCTGGCATTTAAGACCTTTCCCTCCCAGCCTTTTGTAACTGTTCCTGCCTCCCTGTCCTCTTCCTTCCTTCCCCTGACATCCCTTATTTATCCTCAGTGTCTGTGATGCTCCCAGAAAACTCACAATAGCCTTGTGTGTCATGGGCCCCCGTCTGCCCTGCAAGGACCACATGGCAGAGTTCATTGCGCACCACAGAGTGGATACCTATTCCTCTGATCCCGCAGCCACCCGGCAGCTCCTGCCAGTGGGTCTTGCTGCCCACCCATGTCGTAACAGGAAAGCCGCGTGTCAGGCCTGGCGTGCAGTAGGTACTTGACAAAATCTACTCAGTGACGATGGACCAAAAAAGACAGTGCTCCAGATCCTAACCCAGACCTCAGGGACTCCCCATGAGGACTTTGCTGGTATTCTCCTGCGTGAGACTGAGAGCCAGCCAGCCAGGAATTGCTCCACGCGGTCACATACAATCATTTTGTGTACTCATATGGGGCAAGCTCAGGCTCTTGGTAGCTAATCCTTGTGTTGCTCTCAGGAAGTCTGGCCTTTAAAACTCCTTTGGAGTCAGGCACAGTGGCTCACGCTTGTAATCCCAGCACTTTGGGAGCCCAAGGTGAGAGGATTGCCCAAGCCTACTGATTTGAGACCAACCTGGGCAACTTGGCGAGACCTCATCTCTACAATACATCCAAAAATTAACTGGGTGTGATGGTGCATGCCTGTAGTCCCGGCTACTTGGAAGGCTGAGGCAGAAGGATCGCCTGAGCCCAATAGATCGAGGCTTCGGTGGCCGTGAGCGGGCCACTGCACTCCAGTCTGGGCCACAGAGTGAGACTCTGACTCAAAAAAATAAAATAAAAAATAAAACTCCTTTGGGAGTGGACAAGTGGGTCTTGAGGACCCTCCTTGAGGAGGTCCAGGTGAGGTCAAGGGTGTCCCTTTTCCCTCCCAGCACCCACACTCTCCTCAGAAGCTTGGATGGCTTTTGCCCTCTTGCAGGCTCCCGAAGGTCCTGTCTCTGCAAGGAAGACAGAGCAACATTGCCTGGTGGTGCTGACCCAGCCTATGAAGACCCAGGATCACTGTCCAGTCACTCCTTGGACAGAGAGGATCATCCAGAACAGCCGGAGAGACTGAGAGACCCTCGCTGCGCCAGCTGAGGCCTGTTAATCATAGAATCATAAAACGATAAAGGGACCTCAGAGATCAATGCATTTTTATCACAGGGTGGCGTTGCTGCAAACTGCAGCTGTCAGTGTTCATTTCCCAGCACCCCAGCCTGGAGGAGGAAACACGTAAACACAGCATCAAAAAAGTGAAGCGAGACCGTCCTTCCTGCTAACCCTCACTTCTTGGTTTTGAGAATTTCAGCCTCTTCCAAATTCTCTGTCCAAAGGAACTGGGAGGTGTGCATGGGGGTGATGGAGAAGAGGGGCAGGAACCCTGACCTGGGAGACCTTGAAAGATCCACGAAGTCTCGGTTGTAGCCTTGGCTTTTCCATCTACAGAAGGAGGAAACTAACAAAGATGACCTCTGTGGTCCTTGATAGCTTTAAAGCTCTAAAGAAGGCACTTCATATGATGGGTGGAAAAAGGTAAAATTCACACGGCATAAAATGAACCATTTTGAGGTGAACGGTCTGCTGGCATCAGGTACATTCACAAAGTTGAGCAACCTGATGGATCTTCTATTTATTTATCTGTTTCTGCATAAAACGGATAGCGATAAAGCAGAGGCCCTGGGAAACTAAAGGAGGAGGTCTTGACTGTCATCCTCACCACCATGGATGTCATCATCCCTACAGTGTTGGGGGGCATGTTTCAGAGACTGCTGAGTAAGTGGGAACGCCACGAGAGCCTGTGCTGGATATCACGGGCTCCACTTGCTGCCCAAGGAGGTGTCACCATCTCACCGGGACTCTGAGTGCTCAAGCCACGGTGACCATCCTCTCTCTTTGCCTTGGATGTGCGTTTACACAGATACTCTTGTCACCAGTTGGCGACTGAGAGCATAAGAAAATTGAGAAAATGCCAATTCCATGCCCTGCAGGGACCAGAAAAAAGAAGGCAGGCTGGGCTTGATGAAGAGGAAGCCCCAAAACCTGTGGTGTGTGGGCTCTGGTGAAGCAGTGGGCTAGGCTGCAGGGTGCTTGACAAATAAAATCTACTCAGTGACGAAGGACCAAAAAAAGATAGTGCTCCAGATCCCAACCCAGACCTCAGGGACTCCCCATGAGGACTTTGCTGGTACGCTACTGCAGGAGACTGAGAGCCCAGCCAGCCGGGAATAGTTCCACTTGGTCACGTACAATCGCTTTGTGGACTCGTATGGGGCAAGCTCAGCTTCTTGGTGGCTAATTCTTGAGTTGTTCTCAGGAAGTTTGCCATTTAAAGAGTCTAGTGCCCACACTGAGGAGGGGGGTCCAGTGTGTCTTGTGGCAGGTGGAGCTGCAGAAACACTGTTCATTTCTGCAGAGAAGCTGAGCTTTGGGGGGAATAGAAGTGAGAATCTGGCACCACAGCAGAGGAGGGGTATGCAGCCACGCCAGGCTTGTCGCATTATCACAGCAAAAGATGAAGTCAGAATCCAGCACTGACCTCCCAGCTGCCCCTAGCTGCTTTCTCCCCATGGCATTTCTAGCATCTAAATATGATGTTAATTCCTTTCTTTTATTTTTCTTTATGTTCATCTTCACCCTTTAGCATGAGTGGTCTATGTTAGTATCTATTCATTTGCTGTCTCAGTGCTATGTTTTCCGGGAAAATCTGTGCTTCTGTACTTATTATATTCTCTGAAGACATAAAAGCGCTGCTGTTTTTTATGAGCGCTATGAAGATGGAGATAAATATACACGGGAAATGTATTCCCATCTTTGTGTGCCAGGGGCTGGCTGTACATACACTGTTTTTGCTCCCTGAAACAAGGATAAATAGGTGTTGATAACTCTATTGGGTTGATTTGGGGGAGCAGTAAGTTGATTGCCGTAGGTCATGGGAGGTCGGGGAGGAAATGGGCTAGGGTTATACCTGGAGAAAGCTGGTGACTCCCTCCACAACAAGAAAGCTAAAGCTTCGGGGACCTTCCAGGGGGTGACCTGGGGGAGCCGTCGCCCAGCGTGGGGTCTTGAAGTGCTTCCCCAAAGGCCTGGGCTGCCGCCGGCCTCCCCCCAGTCCCTTGGTTCATGTGCACAAGCTCTCTGCCGTGACCCCCGGTTTAAGCAGGGGAAAGGTAATTTTTCCCTGAAGCACATGGAACGTGGTTTATGGTTGCTGCAGAGAGTGCTCTCTGAGAGACTCTAAATTACCGTGCTCGCTGAAACATGCGTGCATGAATAATAGATCCAGCCCAGATGCAGCGCGCCTCACGCACAATTTCTCAAGGCGCCTCAAGAGTCTCTCAAGGGTGCTTGCCGAGGTCACAGCCTACTTGAGCTATTCCGGGCGGGGAGAAACAGAAGTCTGCAGGTGGAGAGGAAACACTATTCCTCACCAGTGTCAGCCTCACGCTGAAGCTGCCAGAGGCACGCTCTAAAGAGCACAGCCTGCCGGAAGGGGAAAAGCTGGCATCTGTTCAACTCCTGCTCAGGAAGCAGGAGGTGCTGCAGCCGGGCCATGCATGCCTTGTTCCCTTTACTCCTCTCAGATGACCGTTGTTGGCAGGGTGGACTATGGATCCCAACCGAGTGTCCTACGGCCCAGAGCTGTGATCCTTCTATGATGACATGTCATGGCACCAAAGATCGCTTGAATCTGAGAGCTAAATGTGCATGGCTTTAATGACTGTGCTCTACTGGGAGGCTGGGGACTCACTTACAAGCTCATGCTGGGCTTGGTGACCTTGAGCATGTCACGATGTCCCCAGAGCACAGAAAACTCGATGTAGCAGTGTGGATGCAGTGCCACGGTGCCCCACTGTGCCTTCACGGGCAATCAGCAGGCCAGTCAATGAAGCAAGACGCCCACCCCATGGGGAAGGGTGAAGTCTCTGCCTCAGAGGTGGCACCATGATCCTCCCCTTTTCTGATTCTTGCAGAGACAAGGCCGACCAATAGCTTAGCTTGGTGCTCTGTCATCTGTATGCAGCCTACTTTGTTCTTTCCTGTAAGTGCAAATCCAGTGACAATTTTGGGGAGACAAAAGAGGTTGTTACTGTGTTCACCGTGTTGGTGAATGAGCAGGTGTCTTGCTTTGTGCACTTTGTGTGTACAGAGAGAGCTGATCTGTACACAGCTGTGGAAGCAGGATGACAGCCCCCACGGTGTCCCAGTCCCTGGAACCCACGAATATGTCACCCCACATGGCACAGGACTCCTCATTTTCATGATCGTGAGATGGGAAGATTACCCTGAATCCTACAGGTGAGTCCAATGCAATTACTAGGGCCCCTCTTACAGAGGCAGGAGGGTCAAGTTAGAAAAAGTGAAGACATGAAGTCTCAGAAAGTATGTGGAGAAGGATGCAGGGCTGGGAGCCCGGGAGAGCGGCAGCAGCTGGATGCTAGTCTTTTAGGAACAGCCCTTCCTGCACGTCCCAGGAACACAACACAGGTCCCAGCCACACCAAAGCTTTATTGCCAAGTACATCCCACGTTTCATAAGTGTGTTGTTTGCAAATGATGGTTCTCTCTGTCTGGAAAGCACATCCTTGGAGGTCCAGCACAAGTCACTGCTCCCTAGTGAAGCTTCCCCCGATGACGCCCTCCGCTGTGCTTCATGGCCGTTGCAGCATCACTTATGGCCCCGGTCACACAACTGCTACCTCTGCTGGACAGAGTGGACAGAGGGACACTGAGGCAGCCTTGCCTATCTTTCCCAGCGTCTCAAAGGCTTGCTTTCTGTGGGACACCTCCTGCATGCCGAGATGATACAGTGGCATGTGCTCACAAGACCTCCTCCCTCACACACTCCTCTCTGAAAGCAGATGGCTGAAGAGGAAGGTCAGGAGAGAGCCAGGGGCCACCTGCAGAACTCATCTCAGACAAGAAGATGTTTCTGCCCAGACACTGACAGTCAGTCTTTATGGTCACAGGGTTTGAGGGCAGGCCGTAATTGGGGTTCTCCGGAAGACCCCAGTGAAGGTGTTTCTCAACAGGCTGGCATTCCAAGCCAGCAGCTGTTTATTGCACGAGGTGGTCACTCTCACTCTCCTCCACTCCAAGCCTGAGGTCTCGGTTATTGGACATGCCTTCTACAACCCAACAGCTCCTAGGTGCAGCACTGTCCTGAATTAGAACAGCTGAAGAACATCCGGAAAGACTCTGACCTATGAGTCAGCGCTAGACAAGCGGTTGGTTGTGTTGAGGACAGGGCAGACCACGGGAACTGCGAGGGCTTCGGTAAGAGAGGGACAGAACAGCATGCAGGCTGTCAGGTCCTTCTGGACAGAGGTCAGAGGCTTGCTCTGCACCATCAGAAGTAGGGGACTTAGGGACACTTGTGATTTCAGTGAATTTTAACCAAGAGGCATAAAAAATGAGTGACGTTAAAGCCTTCTTTGTAAAAAGAAGCATTGGCCGCTCACGTTAGCCAAAAAAGGGGATATTTGGCACTTCTGTGATCCGAACAGCAATCTTGGATGGTGGTCTTTTAGGACCAGCCCTTCCCGTCCTGTGCTCAGACATGACCCTTGATGTGTCACAGTGAGACAGAAGCCTTGGCCGAGTCTCCGCAATGTTTTTGCTCCTCGGCAGCATGGGCCCAGATGTTACTGGCAGGTCATTGCCAGGGCTGCCTTTGCTCCCAGGAATTTATATAATATTCCTGCTATCAGCTTCCCCAGGAACTCTTGAGTGTAGTCTTTCCCCAGTTTAGCTGCAAGACTTGTTTTGCTGAAGTGGATGCTCTCTCTAGGCATCCCAAAGGGACAGACAACCTTCAAGGCCTGCTAAAGCCAGAACAAACTTCAAACAGCTTTAATTTTTAAAGTGAGTCAATGTTATATCGGGGTTGAATCCCAGGCATGTGTCTCAAAGTTAAACAAACAACACCATGCAGAAGGAAATTGGCCATCTAGAAAAATACAGCAGGAAAGCTGGGTTTGTTGGAAAATGCATTTCAATAAGAAAAGAGGGAGAGAGAGAGAGTCAGAAAGAGAGAGAGAGAGAGAGACTATAGTAAATTAATTTCTAACGCAATGCCTTAAAAACAAGGTTTAAGTGAGAAAAATTCTAAATTAAAATATTTTCTGTACAGTTACAGAGAATAAGTTGTATTTATCTTCATTTCAGCATTTTAATTTACACGCAATTTAAGCCCAACCAGTAATAACAGTCAAAAAATGTTACCTCTTAAGACATTTTTGCATGCAGATTGTTTAACACGAGCCTAGGGAATTCGAAACCTTTTTGTGACACTTTTTCATTGGCTCACATTTGTAAACCATATCGGGACGTCTATAAAGCCCGGTGCGCATTTTTAGAAATCTGTGGACTAGAGTGACAGAATACTGCTAAATGCCCTCAAACTCCGTCTGATGCCGATGACCAATTCACCATCTTCTCACTACCTGCCACTGCGGGGAGGGGTCTGAAGGACACGGCAACTCGGAGCAGCCAAGGTTTCCAGGAACAACACCACACCAGAGGCTTCCGCTCGGCGGGTTTGGAAAGTCCAAGCTAGTGGGCAGAAGGCCAGAGACAGAGCTGAGAGAAGTGCAGGCAGACACCGGAGATAACCCAGTGAATCCTGAGACTCACTGCCCTGGGGAGACTAGGACGAGGTGTGTCTCAGTGGCCACATGAAGTCCAGAACTCAGGAAACCAGCCGCACACAGAGGCCTCATCTTCACCCTTCAGCTGGTGAGAAATAGGCCCCAAAAGCAAGTGCCGGCTTGCTCATAATTGGCTCACAAGCAGGGCAAGATGGAGCCCCTGGGTGTAATCTGATTGCCACAGCACCGTGGAGCTGAGCAGGCCAGGGCCTGGCGTAAAACTGGAGTTTTCGGCCACAGCGTTTTCTTACACTGACCAACATTTTGACTTCCGGCTGCAGAAGAGCTTTGGCATGAAGGTGCTGATCGCGACTTGCTAGCCCTCAACATCCAACAGTTGCTGTGCCTGCACGGTCGGGGAGTGGGGCTCTCTGACTCTTGCTCGAGACTGGTTGTGCTCTGGGGTTTGGTGCCCCTTTCCATCACGGGGGGGCGCGGGGGTCGGACACAGCCTCTTCTTGGGTGGAGGCATCAGTGAATTCCAGGTGATTCTGTAGCACGCCCTGGAAGTTCAGGCCACAGTAGCCAAGTCAATCTAGAAGACCTTACCAGGGTCCATGTCAGTCCACCTTGACTACGTGCTTTCCCAGAGGGTCAGTCTTCAGCAGGCAAAGCGAGAGCCCTACTCAAATTTGAGCGGGCCCCTTGGCGGTGGGCCATTTTCGCTTGTCTGACTGGATGCCAACTCTAGAGGAGCTGGCCTGAGAGGGGGTCTGTAGGGGGCCAGGCCTGAGCATGGGTTTTCATTGCTGACCACACACGTCGGCTGAGACCCCAGCCTGCCTGACGCTGAGGCTGTCGAGATTCTCCATCCTTAATTTTCTGCCTCAGTGTCATGCTACCTCCGGCAACAGAGCAAACAACTACGATCACAATAGGGCTTCACTGCCTCCGCATCACTCCATTCACGGCAGAAGCTCGAGTTTGGCCCATATGGCGGCTCCTTTCCTTTGTCTTCCAAAACAGATTCCTGCCTGGCTGGGACATTTTTCAAGGGTTTTGTAGAGTGCTATCAGGGGGCACTAGGCAGAACACATGAGCTAAAGCCACTGAGGTTCAGGCTAGGGGAGAGCCTGGGTTGGAGTTGCGTGAGCAGAGCCCAGAAGTGGCCGTGGTTTAAGGACAGGCTGCTGGGCCTCATCCTCCCGGCTCAGAGCCCCAAGGGCTGAGTCATGGAGTCCGGCTCTTGTCAATACCACATCTCCTCCAGGAGCGGCCACCTCCTCTCCACCTCTCATCAACCTGTTCGCCCCTCCATCTACTCCTCTAGAAAAACCCTGTCTGTCTGGCTGCCTCGACCCACTGTGCTCCAAGACCACCATCGTGGCTTTCATGCAGCTCTTAGACCATCCTGCTTCACGCTGAGAGGATGACCATTCAAAATAGTAGCAAAATTCACATGGCATTTGCAGGAGAGTCTACAAAATCTACCTACACTTTAGCTAAATGATTCCCACGAGCTGTTGAGAGAAAGGACCCGTATCAGAGCCATGAGGCTCACCAATATCCATGCTCTCCCTCTGTCCTTGTACACAGCTAGAGTCCTATCACCAACCCCTTTGGCTGAAGAATGGAACTCTGGTCAACAGAATGTGAGCCTAGACCCAAAGGCCCCCATGCGCCTTCTGTTCTGTCCCACGTGCCAGCTGACTGGAGAGCCTTTGCAGGACTGACAGGAGGAACCACAACATGGAAGGATCCTGGGACCCTGAGTGGCAGCATGGCACAGAGACCTGCTAGCCCACGTTCTTCTGTGATGCCAGAAGCCTCTGGGATGTAGGGGATAAGGGAGGCATCTGAGGTGCACATTGTAGGCTGGAGCCTGTCACAGGACCCTGCAAGGGTGGGGTGGCTTCTCCTTCATTCTGCACCCTGGGCACCCATTGCCTCCATTGGTTCCTGACCCTGATAAGAAATATAGCTTAATATAATATAAGCCACTGAAATGGGCACAGTGGGGGAGTGGAGAGGTGTTATAGTTAACCAGACTAATTCAGGTAGATGGAATTTTTTTTATTCCCCCTGTTGCAAATGAAACCATGGTTTTAAAGTTCTGTGATTTGCCTAAAATCACACAGCAAAAAGCTGAGCAGAACTCCTGCCAGAGTATCAGAGTATGTGGTGCCAGTGTAGAGAGTGTGGTGGGTTCATTCTATTATCTCGCACACCGAGCACCGAGCCTTTAACATCCAATGCGAGTGTCGGTGTAGACAGCCTGGGGGGGGTTCTATTATCTCACGCCAGCCTAGCACAGAGTCTCGTATGTCATAGGTGGTGCTCAAAACATTGCTGAATGGACAATCCCTGGGCAGATGTGGAATGCGAATTTTCTGTAAGTTTAGCTTATTTGATTCAACTTTAAGTTAATAACTATTGTTTACTTTGGGGGGAAAATTTTGACTTTCTATTGCTGAAGAGCTACAAATGACCCTTGAGTTGAAAAGTTAAGCAAAGATGAGCATGAAGAGCTTAATTAAGGCACTGAAGAAGGACGTGACACAAAGCTTAGCACTTATCACACCTACACATCTTGTCTTCAGCAGGTGATATGGGAGGGTGCGGGGGAGGGTGCTGAGTGGTTCTGAAATCAGAGAGATCTGGATCTGAGCCCCTTTCAGCAACAAGCCATCTGTGGGACTTCCCCGAGATTCACTTTTCTGCGAGATGACGATCAAAAACACCTATTTCTAGGGTTGTTTGTCAAAACCAACATGTAATAATCATTTACTGTGTTTTGGGAGCTGCGTAATGCGTTGACATGCATGGTCTTACTTCATCGAGCTACCGTGGCTGGTAAATGTCAGAGCAGGGACTCACATTTGGGAATCTCTGATTCAGAGCCCACGTGTTTAACCTGTTTCTTGAACCTCCCCAAATGCACAAGATGAGTTAAGATGAAAAGAGCCCACAGTGGTGCCAGGTGACTGAAAGCTCTTTGATCTGGGACGCTCAGTGACGGCTGGTGCCTCCCTGCCGCAACCCATTCCCTCCCAGGCCCACAGCTCAGTCCTGCCGCTTCGCCTCTGGGCTGTCCACTTCGCGTGTCTTGGCTCTCCTGCTTAAGCCGGCCCCAAGAGGGGAACCCATTCAGAACATCTGGGGGGATTTTCTAAAACTAAGGTATAATTCACACACCATTGTGGGCATTTTTAAATCTAGACAGAAAGAGTAACTGCTGTCTTGCTGGTCATGCAGATTTAAATTTTGGAGCAGAGGGCCTCAAATTCTTAAAACAGGGGGCCAGTTCACTGCCTCAGACCGTTGGAGGGGCGGACTATAGTTTTAAAAAAAAACTATGAACAAGTTCCTTTATTTTTTAAACTATAGTCCGCCCCCCCAACGGTCTGAGGGACAGTGAACTGGTCCCCTGTTTTAAAAGTTTGAGGACCCCTGTTTTGGAGCAAGAAGGGGCCAGGGGCCCTGCTGGAGCCTCCTGGAGGAGCTGAATTGAGAAAAGAAACCTGAGCTCTGAGAAAACCAATGCTGCGGGGGTGCACCTAAAGGCGCTCACCCTGGGCTCTGTGTCCACTGGGTAGTTCCAAGCCTGCCCTTCCTACAAGCTGGTGTTGTGCACCAAATGAGCACCTTTGGAGGGCAGGCAAGCTTCAGCTGGCTTGTTGCGTCTTACAAGAGTTCTCTGATCCTTCCGAGGTGCACGTTTCTACATTTTATTTACAGAAATCCTGACAACTGTGATCCAGACCGTGACTCAGGTGCGATGATATTAAATGAACTGTCCCCTCTGCTTGGAAGTCTCTCCCTTCTGTTCTAGCTTTCTCAATCTTTTTTTCTTTAAAACCGTATCTTTTTAAAATTTTATTCGATCGTAGGAATGTGGGGTGCAAGTGAGGATTAACTACGTAAGTAAGCTGCATGCAGGGCAAGTTTGCACATCTTTGCTTGATGAACTCTTCCCTGACAACCTTTCCTGGGTGATGCTCCTTCTCCCAACCATTATGGGTCATCATGTCTCTATCACTCCATGATGCTTATTTCCATCAAACTACTCATTTCAAGTTATGATAATATACATATTTGTTCATATGATATTTTCTGTCTCTCCACATTATATGGGATAATTTCAGCTGTGTGAGTAACAGAACACTGAAAATAAGGGGATCTTAAATGAGAACAATTTATTTTTATCTCAGATAAAGTAAGTTCAGAAATAAGCAGTCGAGGGGTGGTGTGACAGCGGCACAGACATCAAGGCCTCTGGGTGCCTTGAGTTTGTTGCTGTGCCATCTTTCTCAGATGACATAACTCATGCTCCAGAAAGGCTGCCTAAGCTCCTGCCATCATGTTCATATTCCAGCAAGCAAGAAGAAGGAAGGGCACTGAAACATATACGCCTCCTCCCTTTGAAAGGTGTCTTCTGAAATTTGAATTCAACTCTTATACTCATGCCCATTCAATAAGAGCTATGGCCACTCTTATCTATCAGGGAAATATCAACCTACTTTTTGATGACCATGTACTCAGCTAAGACTCTGAAGCTTTACAATTAAGATAAAAGGGGAGAAAAGGAATCTTGGGGGAAAAACAATCTGACCCTTTCCACTAGTAAACAATGAAATCCAGGAAGGAAGACATTGTGTCTTTCTGTCTCATCAACAGCCAACCAGCACTGTGCAGAGTCAGCAGCCAATAAACAGTCACGAAATACATAAATGTATTAAATAAATTAACATCTCCCCAAAAGTGAAGAGTTACTTAGACCATGCAGAGAAGATGGCAGTAGCTATCATCTTTGAAAAACTCCTCTTTCCTATACATTGCTAAACAGAGAAGTGACAAATCACTAGACTAAAAACACAGGAAAGAGGATGACTCTAATACTCGATCTCGCTGTACGGGCAAACGCGTTTTCAGCTGCTGCTTTCTGTGTTCCCTCCCCTCTCCCTTCCAGGAAAATGCGTCTCCCTTGCTGGCTGAAGGTCATTCCACCTAGCGTCTGGTATTGTCTTTATTCTGCATTCTGTTTACTGTGTCAGCCTTCAGCCTCCTTATCCTCGCCTTTTTTCTTAGTGCTTCGGAATGCTCAACGCCTTGCACCCAGAGTCCACTTCTTTCCTTTAGCAGCGGAAGAACAAAGACGAGAACGCCTCTTGACCCCGTGTCCCTCTCTGGCTACTGACTCCCCACTTCCGCTCCTCCACAGCCAGCCTCTGGGCGTCCGCATTCCCCCCCTCGCATGGCTGCCACATCCCGCCCGTGTGCACTCCTGCTCCAAGCCTCTTCAGCATTCGGATTTCTCAGTCTGCTCCTTCCCACTCCTTCCTCTTTCGGTTTCTAGGCAACCTCGCTCTTGATCCACTTCTTCCCTCTGCAGCCACTTCTTGTCAGTCTCCCTGCGGGTGCCTGTGTTTTCCTGCCCCCTGTGTGGGAATGTCCCAGGCTCCATCCTGATCCTTGCATTCCCACTTCCCAGGAGGATCTCATCCCTGCTCACGACTGCACCACCCACCCACTCCTCCGACCCTCCCCCTTCCGTCCACCCAGTCTGGACGGAGACGCAAACCCTGACGATGTGTCACCACTCAGGGGTCTCACCAGAACCTCAAACTCAAGTTCCACAAATGCTCCCTTAATCGTCCTCATCTCTCTCTATCTCCTTTCCTGGGAAAAGAGGTCCCTGGCTCTCCAAACACCAGAGACAACTGTCCAGGATGCCCGACATGTCCTCTTCTTTTTATCCCCTCCATCCCCACGTTCAACTGAGCACTGAGTCATGCTGATTTCTCTCTTACGGGCGTCTCATGCCCACCTTCACCTCCTCACCCCATGGTGTGACCGAACCATCAACCACCCCGGCCTCCTCGGGTTCTCCCTGGTGTACTCACTGGCCTGCACTTCCACCCAAGGCAGGCCCAAGCAACATTTCCAACAGAAATCTGATCACACAGCCTCTCTGAGTGAAGGCCTCCCTGTCACCCACAGACAGCCACAGGCGCTGTAGCGATGTGATCCCCGCGCCTGTCCCGTCCAACACCCTGGGGTTTCCTTGCTTGGCCAGGGCTTGACTGGGACCACCTGAACCCTTTGGCCTTCTCGGAACACCATGCGCCCTCCTTCCATACCAGCTCCAGGGCCTGTGAGTTCCTTCCCCATCCTTGTTTCTGGCCCGGCTGTTCCTTTTCATCTTGAGGTTCAGCACCACCTCCATAAGGCTCCCTTTCCTCTTTCACCCCAGTACTTGCTGTGATTGGATTTCATTGCTTGTGTGAAATGGGATTGCCATTCTCAGCCATTGGGCTGTAAGCCCTAGGGAACATGGTGGGAGTCAGAGGCCACGTCTGGCATTTCATTACCGTGTCCCTAAAACTCAGCACGGGCCCACACGCCTGGAGGGTTTCAGCAAATATGTCCAGCCTGGCACCAGATGTGTGCCCAACTACAGCAACTCTCGCTGGCATTGTTGGTGCATGTGTTGTCTGCCCCTTCCTCAGACTCAGAGAACTCACCAGGTTCTTGTCCCAGGCCTGGGTACTCTGCTAGGAGATGCTCATTTGTACTTCCACTGAGTGAGTAACTGGATGTTTATTTTGTTCAGGCTTGGATACTTTTTTTGTTTTTTTTTTTTTGAGTTGGAGTCTTACTCTGTCGCCCAGACTGGAGTACAGTGGCCGCTCCCGGCCACCGCAGCCTCGACCTGCTGGGCTCCAGCGATCCTTCCGCCTCAGCCTTCCAAATAGCCAGAATTACAGGCATGCGCTACCACGCCCGGCTGATTTTTTGATTTATTGTAGAGATGAGGTCTCGCTGCCCAGGTGGGTCTCGTACCCGCGGGCTCAGGCAATCCACTCACCTCAGCCTCCCAAGGCACGGGATTACAGGCTGAGCCACCGAGCCCGGCTGATACTTTTTTTGATAACACAATCTCTGCATAGTGGAGCAGGGACCACAATGTCTTAGGAGAAATGCTGTTCCTGCTTGAACAAAATGGTCTGTTAACAACAACAACAAAAAATCTTAGAACTCACTTTGTATTAACAGGTAGTTTGGGGAAAGATGAGGCTCTCATTTGAGTTTTTTAAAAAAATCTTATGCCAGGCTAGAGTATCCCAGCAGCCCAGGGCTTGACATGCTTTGGTGCCAGAGCAATGACTTTGTGTCTTACCAGGGCCTTTGGGCCCCCTTGTGTCTCTAATGGGTCAGTTAACCTTCCAGATCCCAAACTCCCTAAGGTCACAGTCCCAGAAGTGATCCACTGGGGTTTCATGCCAGACCCTGCAACAATTCCCTGGAACTCTCTGTAGCGCCTCATTACTTCCAAGAGAAGGACCCCTTTGCCTTGTCCCTCTGGAACCCAGGGAATTCCATTTCCTGCGCAGCCCATGCCCGCTGCTCCAATGCAGGCTGACATCCTGTGACGTGCCCCTGTGCCCTGCCACCTGGTCCTGCAGGGTCCTCCTTTGTGCCTCCCTCCTGGTGCAATCAGCTTCTGTGTCAGCCACTTATCATTTTCACTCCACAAGAAACTATCCCACCCTTACTCAGGCACACGCTCTGACCTGCCGCACATTGTTTGTGTTGAAGGGCTAACATCAGTGCACAGAGGGCTCTCTGCCTGCTACCATCGAGTTTCATCAGTACACAGGGGCAGCCTGTGACCTAACCATGACCCCCTGGCCTCCTCGGGTTCTTGCCAGCGTCCTCTCTCATGTAATGCCCAGCCCCGTGCTTGGCACAAGGTATCTTCTCCAATGACCTTCCGGTAGCAAGAACAGGATTTGGGGCAGGTCTTTGTCAGATCCTTAATCTGTTGCTTGTGATTTCCCTATATCTAGTAAGAATTGGCCTGTACTGATAAGCTGATGATGTTTATTACTGTCTAGAAGTGATTTTATGCCCACAGTTCTCTCCGGGAAATGAGGCAGGTGCAAAAATTATAAAGAGCATAGCAGCAAGTGCCGTGGTTCTTAAGAAGTCTCCAATGCAGGCACACGGAGAAGATGATGCCCCATTGCTGGGTAAACAAGGATGGAAGGCACATAGTTCTAGCTGGGTCTCCCAGATGAATAGTGCAGAGGGCAGGGTGGGTGAGGGAGAGAGCTCTGGGGGAAGGAATGTGAGGACAGAGCTGAGAAGGAAGAAAATCCACACGATCTCTATAGGAAGCTCAAAGGAGGTGCCCTCATCCATTTGGATGAATTCTGCATTTAAATAAAACAAAAATGTGAGTTGTACACACTTTGTGTATGTGTGTGCATATTATATGTGTACTGGTGCTTGTGTATGCATGCTATGTGTGCTATATATGTGTTGGTATGTGCATGTATGCTTTGTTGGTGTGTGTACACATATGGTGTGTGTGTTGGTGTATGTGCATGTGTGTGCATGCTAAGTGAGTAGGCATGTGTAAGGTGTTTGTGTGCAGATGTGGGTAAATGTGTATGCTATGTGTGTGTTGGTGTGTGTGCATATATTCTATGTGTATGCATGTATGTGTATACTATTTGTGTGGGCATGTGTGAGTGTATTTGTGCGTATGCTATGCGTGTGTTGGTGTGTATGCATATATTCTGTGTATGTGGATGTGTGTATACGCTGTTTGTGTACATGTGCTCATGTTTTTTGTGTATATGCTATGTGTGTGCACCTATGCTCAATGGCCTAGTGACCTGGGCAAGGGAGACCTGAGGGGAGATGACAGTGGCCCTTGGAGAGGCTCGGTCTGGGGGAGGGTGATGTGGAGAGGAGATCTTCTTCGAGCAGGTTCCTGCAGAAGCAGAAGTCAGGCCACAATCAGCATACCTCACAAGAGCTGGGGGCGCTGGACTTGTGAGGAGGAGGAGGTCTGAGCGAACTCCCAGAGCACAACCCAGGGGACTCAGGGGCCATAACTCATGGAGGGCTAGTTCCTCAAGAAGGGCCAGGCCAGGCTTCACGAACTGCTCCTCTCTTTCCCGTAAGCCCCCCTCCTGCTGCCTGGCCTCCCTTCTGTTTGAGCCCCAATGCTCTTTCACAAGAATGACCTGTCTGGGGGATTTGGAGGGAGCAAGAAATTAGGGCTATGCTGAGTCTATAGGACTCGGACAGTCACGGAAAGAGGAGAGGGAGTGAACAGAGAAGACGAGGGAGGAGAGAGGGAGAGGGGGCCACGGTGGGGTGAGAAAGACGGTGCCAGGAATCCTGACCGAGTTGTGGGATGGAGAGACGTCAGAGAGTCTTCTGCAAAATGCACACATACACACATTCACACACACACACACACACACACACACACACACACACACACACACCCCTTTGTGTTCAGGGCCAGTGCAAAATCTTAGCCAGCTCTTAGCAGTTCTGTAACTGTGTCCCTTCCCTTCTCCTGCATCCACCCTGGGACCCCTGGGAGAGCTGCTGGGCTGGACAGTCTGGTCTCTGCACAGTCCCGAGGTCTCTGCAGCAGCCGCTGGCACCGCTGGGGGAGGCAGAGCCTAGGGTGGCCCTGCAGCAGGTGTTCAAGCCTTGTGTGAGGGCTTTTTCTCCCCTTTTGGGAAGCGTGTTCCAGAGGAGGCAGTGGTGGGGCCATGATGTGGGGAACACGGCCACACAGAACACACCCTCTAAGACCTGGAGGCTTAGAGACAAAAAGAACCTTAGCGAGCACCTAGCCCCACTCTCTGTTGCAGAAATGAGAAAACCGAGGCCTCTTCAGGGGAAGAGAGGAGAGCAGAGAAGGAAAGAAGGGGCAGGGTTTGCCGAGCCCTCACATCATTCCAGATGCTTCATCTTTGTTGTATCAATGGATCTTCCTGATAGCTCTAGGTCAGACGTACCATCCATGGTGCAGAAAAGGCTACAGCACAGTGCAGAGAAGCCAGGTCAGTGGTCTCAACCCAGACCGCTAGTCAGCAGCCCGGCCGGAGCTGACCTGACCTGCCCAGTTCTAGCAGCAGGATCCCAGCAGCCCCAGCCACTCCTCCCGACCTCCCTGCACCTCCCTCCCCAGAGCACAGCGGACACCTCTGCACGTCTGCGTTCGGAAATCGTGATGGATGTGGAGAGGACAGGATTGTTGTGCTGGAAGGAGGTCTCAGGGGCCATCCCTACGCAGAAGGGCTCACCCAATGCTGGCAGTCCTCCATGGAGGTCCCAGGGATGAGCCAGGGAGGCCAGGACTGGCCTGTGTCTGCCTTTTGTCCTCCAGACACAAGCCAAACTTCTCTCTCCATGTGCTCAGGCCAATACTGCCCGAGTCTGCTCACAGTCTGTCTCAACCAGCTGACCCCTGTCCACGGTCAAGCACCTGCCTAACTTTAAACTGTACACTTGGTATCAAAGTCTAGCCAGCTGCTTCATGGTGGTACAATAAATATCAACCACGGTGGTGAAGTCATGGTCTCAACTCAGCACTGCCCACTGAGGTGATCAACCAGCAGGTCTGATACCTAGAACTCATTCTAAAAGCAGTTTTAAAAACTCAGCTGGCCGGGCTCAGTGGCTCAGCCTGTAATCCCGTGCCTTTGGGAGGCTGAGGTGAGTGGATTGCCTGAGCCCGCGGGTTCGAGACCCGCCTGGGCAGCGAGACCTCATCTCTACAATAAATCAAAAAATCAGCCGGGCGTGGTAGCACATGCCTGTAATTTCGGCTACTTGGAAGGCTGAGGCAGAAGGATCGCCAGAACCCAGCAGGCGAGGCTGTGGTGGCTGGGAGCGGCCACTGTACTCCAGTCTGGGCGACCAAGTGAGACTCCAACTCAAAAAAAAAAAAAAAAAACTCAGCTGAAGGCCTGCACTTTACCTGTACAATGATCACTTGTGTACCTAATCCTGAATTGACCCTACATCTTTAAAATAAAACTTTAAAAGATTTAAAAAGCTCAACAAAGCAAGACAACTCGATGCTTTTTCATAGCTTAAATTTTAGAGAGTGAGTTAAGCTGTGGGCTTCTGATTATTATTTTCCACCTCCTGGCCGTGCTGACGAAGCTTATCTCCTTGAACACAAAATTAGAAAGCTCCATCGCCATCTCCTGAAAGAGAAGAGTCACCAGCAAAGTCTTGATGCCAAGAAATCCTCTGCACACGTGTCTTGAGTCAGCTGGACACACACTGCCCTCTTCTTCTGATGAGTGCTTGCAGCCATTTGGTTTAAATAAAAGCCCCCAAGACATTGAAGGAAGTCTCAGTAAAATCTGAAAAGGATTTTAAGGTGAGGAGTATGTGACTCACAAGGAGCTGGGCATCTGTGTTTCTCCTCTCTGCTGTGAGAAGCTCAATGAGTCACACACACAAGTCTCCCCTTTGATGTCCATAAGTAACTTCCCATTAAAGTTAGTGGAAATCAGTCTATGCATGGAAAAGTGAGAACCAGTGATGGAATCGCAATTCTAAGCCGCGTGTTCTTATTCAAGGCCCTCCAGAATATCTGTCGCTATGGTCTTCCTGTGCTCCCTCCAATAGTTTCGTTTATTACTGAGCCAAATGACAAATTCAGGTTTTTGAAAAATCCCAGGCCTTGTCAGAGTGAGGCTTGGCGAAGATAGAAATTTGCTGAAGACATGGTTCACTGGAAGATACCTCTTCCTACTTCACCTCTGTAAAATAATGAGACTTTTAAACATTCTTCTAATTTTCTTGAAAAATAATAGAGCTTGAGGTGATATCAGTTGAGGGATTAATAAGGACAATAAAGCATATTTTGTAGACCAAAGCAAAGGAATAAAAACCAGAGAGTAGCAGTGAAAGCAGAGGAATATGGGCAGGAATGACTGAGCATGGAAAGTAATGAGCATATGGAACACATGAAGAGACAAGGCCAGTGCAGCACAAAATTAATTCAAACCCCTGACTTATTTCAAGGGAGGGGAGACCTGTCGACAGATGGTAAAACATCAGGAACATAGGATTAAGATAAATTTTTAGAGGACAGGTGTGCAGGACAGAATGGCCTTTTCTGCTCTGAAATGCTCTTCCCTCTTTAATATTTCATTGCCAGTTGGGTCCCAAGGCACAGCCCACATTAGGTACCCGTTGCAATATGCCCTTACAAAAGTGCTGTATGTCTTGTCTTTGTTACGAGGTTGAACTTTAGTCCATTTGGAGAGAGATGTATGGCTCCTTCCCCTCTTCACAGGGATGCTCTGGATCCCAAATTCAGAGGAACTCCTCATTTACAAAGAGGCCCTGGTTTGATAGATAAAGAGGCCCTGCACTTTAGCTAACAATCAGAATGATATTTCAGCGCATGAAATGCTAGTTCATAAAGAAATTTGCCTCTATACGTTTAACTATATACAAATGTAACAATTTTGTACATCAAAACCACTATAACAAAATCAGAACCACTATGACAGATGAAAAATATTTGCTATATAAGACACATCAGCACCCTGAAAATATAAACAAATCTAACAGGGAAATAAGAAAAAATAACACTGTCAAAGAAAATAAACAAGCAATTGAAAATATGATAAATAATTATGCAAAAATTATTTAATTCGTCAGAATTATAATTTAAATTAAGATACAAGACATGTATTGCTTGTGCCTGTCAGACTGATTAGAAAATAAAAGCAAATGAGTATTTTGAACTAAGTACAAGAAGTAAATATATTGGTGGTAAGAATGTAAGTTTGTCCAGCACTTCTGGATGATAACTAGTCAAATTTTAGCAAAAACCACATAAATGCTCATACTTTTTTACCTAAAAATATAGCATTGAAGATTTTCCCCAAGTTAACAGCAAAAATACATCCAAAGATATATACAGTGTAGCTTACTGCACAGTCCCTTAAAATGTCTATCAGTAGATGAGTGGCTAGACCCTTTTATTAATTCAATGAATATTTGTTGACTGTCTACTATGTGCCACTTGCTATTTTGTGTTCTTTGAATATGGCAGCAGGGAAAAAATATGGCGTAGCCTCGTCCTGCTGGAGCTTCTATTTTAGCTGAGGACATAGACGAGAAACCACTAAAAACATCATCATGCAGGCAGCAGTGCATGCCAGGAAGAAAAATTCAAAAAGAAAAGAAACAGAGAGTGAAAGAGTGCTCTTCTAGCAGAAATAATTAGCAGCCACTAAAATGATGTCATAGAGAATACTTGATACATTGGGAAGAAGTCTACAATATTTTTAAATATAAAAGATATATATATTATAAAATAATAGATGCAATTCTATGAAAATGCATGTAAGAACCAATTTTATGCACAAGAAAACTGAGATCAGTACTGAAATGCTTACAGCAGTCATCTCTAGGCAATGGGATTGCATGTGATTTTTTTGAAGCTATTTCTTATATTTTTCAAAATGTCTACTCAATTATATACTTTTACAAAGAAAAAAATAAATAGATACATAAAAGAGCTCAGTTTTTTTCCCCCTGAAAATAGCAATAAATATCTCTCCTAAGTAATTCGTTTTGTGCATGGAATGAGTCAATATGGGCTCATCAGGAATGCACAACACAACAAAGACAAAGGTGACAAGAAGGTTTGGGATGCCTGTGCTGCACCCTCATGAGTCTGGAGAGTGGTCGATACCTGGGGTTTCAGCCCCTCTATTTGATGCTGGGGCCAAGACAGAGATCTCCAGATAGCAGACTGCAATATACACTTGAACCAGGGCACTCCCCGCCCCGGCAGTGTAGGGGTCACAGAAGAAATGAGGCCTCTGTGATCACATACATGTGGAAACCAGGAAGCCCCTCCTCACTGTTTTACCCTGGTCTTACACTCTGCCTCGGTTCACACAGTCTCATCCAAAGAGCTGGCACTTCTTTCTTGGTTATTGAGAGCATTCCTCAAAAATAGCTGTACTGAACAACCACAGAGGGGAGAATCTTCAGCCTTTGAAAACATAAAACATTAAAAATGTGTTGATGGAGACAAGACTAACTTCTAAAGGCGTGCAAATATACAGTGTTTGTCTGGTTCTTAGACTCTCTTCCACACATGTGCAGAATTAACAATACCTAGATTATTCAGATTGCTTCAGTGTATAAGACACATTCACAGTCTCAGTCCTGTTTATCTTCCACATATCACCTTGTTGAGTAGAGCAGCTCTAATCTTCCCTTGACAGAGAGGGAAAGTGACCCACAGAGTGACCACCGCCTCAAGGGATACTGACTTCTGCAACCTAGCAGTGGCAAGGAGTCAGTGTGGAGCCCTGGCTCGGGGCTGTGGGTGCTGGGTTTGCAGCCAGACAGACAATGAAAACGCTGCTGGGATCCTCCAGATTCCAGACCAGAGAGCTGTTTATCTTGTACTTTTGTATCCTGCAGGATTGGACTTGGCATTTTTAAACCTTCAGATTATAGCCTCTCAGGGCCTGGGCTGAGGTTTATGAGAAAATGGATCTGATGCTGGGCAGCTTCTTGCACAGAGGAGCCTATCTAAAAAGCGTTGGCCTCTTACTCTGTGCGTCCATCGACCACGGCTGCAAATGCTTCCCCTGGTGGGGCCAGACAGCCTGCCCACTGGCCTCAGGGCCTTGGGAAACTGCCAGCCCTGCTGTCATTTAACACATTGTAGGAGGTAACTCCCAACACTGGCTATAGACACTTTGGAAGGAAAGACATGATCGATCGACTTGCAAAGCCAGGAGGGGAAAGACAACATGCATTTGGTGTTACTGGCAAGGAAACGTGCATTCTGAGGATACGCAGGATGCTCTGACTGAGCGGCACAGCTGGCCACCATGTCCGGCCCTTCCCGGCACTGCGGGGCCAACGTCCAGGCTGCCTCCGCCCCTGACCTATTCCCGCATTCCTGACTCTTTCTGTCCCATTTGTGTGATGCTTTTCAGGACTCAGTCCTTAGCCTTGTGCTATTTGTTTCTGCATGTACTGTCCAGAAGAGCTCATCCACCCTCGTAAGTTGATGGCAATGCCAGCGAGATGGCACTCCGCCGGCAGTGTGTAGGTCTGCCTTCTCCCATGGACCTGGGCCCTGTGCTTGGAACTCCTTCACCTGGGTTCATTCAAGCCCAACACATCTCATACTGGATTTGCTCTGTCTTCTCCTGAGCCCCCTTCCTTTCCTGATCACTACAGCACTCTATGTGGCAACATCCTCCAGGTTCCAGTTGAGCTGGAAGCCTCCAGGTTTCCCCTGAGCAGCTGCTGTGCTCTGGGAACTGTCTTTTAGTCCTCACAGTGACCGCATGGATGAGGGAGAAAGCGTGGATCAGAGGAGGAGATGTGTGCCCGAGATAGCGGGCGCAGGAGATGCCAAGTCTGGTTTTGCCCACCCCCTCTCGAAAACGCCATTGCCGCTTCTCTCAGGCCCTGGGTCCCCCCACCCTGCCGACCCCACCGCCACTCTGGCCCACTGCCCCTCTCCCAAGAGGCACCTGCAAACTCTGCTAAGTGCCCCCTGCACAGAGGGCCCACACACATGCCTCCTCACACGCACTCCCCTACTCGGCCCCAGGCTGTGCACGCCACCCTGCCAGCCCCCCGTTCCACGCTAAGTGATCGTGTTGGCGTTTTCTGCCTGAGAAACCCCCACCTGCACCTGCGGGGCTGATCCACACCAAGGTAAAGCAGCGTACACAGCTGAAGGACAGGCAGTCGTTAAGCCAGACCCACCCCTCGGTGGCAAAGGCCTCCGAGTGCTCAGCCTGTTCTTCCTCCCCCCTCAGAGGGAAATGGCACTGGCCCTTACCCAAAAGAGTCATTTGGAGGCGGCTGTGGTCATGCCATAGAAATCTCATCTAAAGGTTGTCATTGTCAGTGTGACTCTATTGTCACAACAAACACCTGGGCCCAGGTGCTCTCTGCCCCCAGAGAACCCTCCTCCACACTTTCCCTCTCCTGCCTATCTCTGTAAATCCTCTTCTCCCTCGAGGTCAGCATGTTCCAGGGGATGCACTCTCCCTTCCTGTAACTCTCTAGTGACTTGTCCATGTAAGAGGCCCTTACAGACTTTACCCTCTTCTAAGTGGGAGATAAAGCTTGGGGAGGACCCCCTGAAAGAGGTGATTTTTATTGCTGCGGTGGCATGAAGAATTGCCCCTGAGGCTCCTGAGCCAGACTGTCCAAATGCCTCTTATCTCTCCCTAGCTGAGCAAAATTAGTTTTCTCGTCTGTACAATGGGGATAATAATAATACTAACTTTATTTAGAATATGGAACATTAAGGTTGTTTAAAAAAAACTTCTAAAATGGAGATAATGTTGTTAATTGCCTTGTGGAAGTGTTATGAGGTCACTATTGAGGATGAAATGACGAGGGTGAAAATTCACAACTAAATATATTCATATGTTTTTAAATTCAAACAGTCATTTTAAACAGAGAGACTCAACAATCAGGCAGAAAACAGGCTTGCACCAGGAAAAAAAAAGCCAAGATGGTGGGAAAAATGTAGGTCAGATTAACAGCCACTGATATCTTTACAATATGATGGACAGGAGCAACCGGTCCTGAGAGGGTGGATCAGGGACAGACGACAGGATGCCGTGGAGACAAGAACCAGCCACCCCAGGGACACGCCAAGAGCACCTTCAGCATCTCATGAGGCACTAGGGACCCAATTCTGGGATCAGGGAATGGGAAGCAGGAGGCGAAGAGTGATGCACTTCTGGGTGCCAGGAGGGGATGTTTCCAGATGCCAGGAAGGGACTAGCCCGTGGGAGGGCCACCTGCCCCGAGGGAGGGCTGAGCAGGAGCAGCGCAGGAAGGTGAGCTCAGACAAGATGGGCTCATGCCCTCGGAGGTGCTGGGGAATGGTGGACTGCAGAGCCCTGGGCTGGGACTGTTCCTACTTTTAAGGTCACTAGAAGGGCCCGACAACAGCAGTGACAGGCCACTCCAAACTCCTTTCACAGCGCTGCTCCATGGATACTTTGTTGTTGTCGCTACTGTTGTTTGTTTGCTTGTTTTAGTTCTGCCTTATGGATACTGCGCAGACTCCCAATCCCCAGCCTAAATTCATTGCCCTTTGGAAGCAAAGCTTAGCCAATGCTGTGCTGATTGTGTCCCCCAAAGGGACATGTCCAAGTCCTAACGTACCTGCGAATGTGACCTTGTTTGGAATAGGGTTTGTGCAAGTGTAATCAAGTTAAGATGTAGAGTGGACCCTAAATCCAACGACTGGTCTTTAGAGGAAAGGTGAAGATGCAAGCACACAGAAGGACGACGGCCAGCAACCTCAGCATGGTTCCCCGTGAGGGTATAACCCCAGCTTATATTTCTGAGGGGGGCTGCAGTGTCTCATCTTCCTGGGTCTGGAGCTTCCTGAGCTGGGATTTAGAATGAGCCCAGTGCTCACTGCCCGGAATCCTTGGCGCCATTGCCTGATCTAGCTCTCTGGATGAGGAACGTGAGTCAGTGCCTTTAATGAGCAGCTCACCAGCCGCTGCTGGGACTCCTGACAGGCCAGGCAGCCGGTGTCATCCCAGGCGGCTGCAATGGCTAGAGGCTCTTATTTATACTGAATCACCTCTGATGCCTCCCTACCCCTCAAACACACACACCTGCTCTGCCCCTCTTGACCCTGGTGCTCCTGGCGTGTGCTGTCCCAGGGGGACTCATGAGCTGGAGCTGCATGCAGCCCAGGGCTACCAGTCCCAGCCTTCCATCCTTGGCAGTCACACAGATTTACCGGGACAGGCTGCTGAGGAACCTGCGCCCTCGCCTGAAACCAGTTCCCTATGTGTGCAACCAGACTGGAATCAGCCTGGGCGGCACCTACTTTCCCATCCAATGAGGCAGGCCTAAGTCACACCTGCCTGCAGACTGGGGCGGGAGGGGACCCTGAGGCCCCACAGGGAATTTTCCAGGAAAAGCAGGGCCCACCCCGTTCTCCTCTAGGTCTTGAGCTCTAGTGGCATTGGCCCTGCTGTCCCAGACCACCTTGAGGCCCCTGAGTCCCCTGCCTGTCCTACCAGGATAAAGACCCCTTCTTCTATCTCCCTTGGGTGGTAGCTGAACAAGCCCTCAGTGTCTCTCCTGCTGGGGATGGCAGCTTTGCATCAGACACGGACTCCCATCCCAATTCTATGCATTGTAGCTGGGAGATTTGGGGCAAGTTATGGATCCTCCAGGAGACAATTGTTCCTGCCTTACAGTTACTGCAAGAATTAAAGAAGATAAATTGTGTAAATCATCAAGCGTAGTGCCCTCACACAGTGAACACACAAAAGGTAAATTTATTTTCCACTCTTAATCATTCTGATCAACAGTATATTCCTTAACATTTATGTCTGAGGATCCTTCCTGGACAGTCGTTCATAGTCTGGCAGGCTCAACTTTTTCACTGAATATACAGCATTTCAACAAGTACAAAAGTGGGCAAAAACCGGCTTTAGTTATGTCTTAGCAAGCTTCAATTTTCGCTCGACCTTAGTTCTCACTGAGGGTTCTTCCAGGTGGCATGGGCCTTGTGTGAGAGCTTGCTGGCTGAGAGTGCGGCCAGTTCAGGCCCTGAGGGCTTCACAGAGAGAGTACTCTGACTTAGGCCCAGCCTCGGCACCTGCTGGCGTATCTTGAGAGTCAAGAGACTTGTGATCTTTGGCCTTTGAGCCTCTGCAGGTCTGTGCTTGCACATAGCTGTCCACTGGTGGCTCCGTGGAGCCATCCTATGCCCTCATGGCCTCAACCCCCAAACCTGGGCATGTTCACCTGTGTGCTCTCCCATCGGCCCCTGTACACAACTTAGGAGGCTCCTTCCCTCTCCGAGAAGCTGCCCAAAGTTCTGGTACCTCACTGTGATGGGGGACATAAATCGTTGCACTTCTGACTCCACCAGAGCATAGTTGTGTCTGGGGAGCGTACCGGGCTCCTGCTCAGGGATGGGGCTGCTTTCAGCCCAGCTTTCAGTAAGTCAGACTTTTTCTACCAAAACCTGGAGCCATCCTGGAGAGTCATCTTCTGGTCTGAGGATCGTCTTCCCAGGGGTCATCCCTATCCAACAGGTACCCACGCTGCTGGCCACAGTGTCTCTAGCCTCTCCCGAGTGCTATGCATAGCACATGGAAAAGAGACAGTAAATATTGACTATATTTGAAATACAATGTTCCCACTTTATTTCAATAGAGATTTTTTAAAAATGCTTCCTCTCCATGGGCCAATAAAATGAAGTAAAACTCAAATCCGTGTCCATGCAATTTCAGAAAGGAGAGATAATTTAGTGGAAATATTCCTCTCAGTGAAACCTACTCCACAGCCTACTGGCATCTACTGTGAACATTACACGTGGATGCAAGATTATATTCCTCTTCTCAAAACCCAGATATAGAATCTGAGAAAGTGAGAAGGCCTGTGTCCCTTTCAAAGAATCTCTCCACACAGCCCGGGAGGCTCTGCCAACTCTCCTTCAGGCCTGACCAGGGGCTGGACAGGGGACGAGGGCTGACCCAGGAGAATTACGGCTAGGCCCCTGCTGCCTGCCCTGCTGGTGCCACTCCCTGGGATCCTCAGCCAGTGAACTCACCTGGCAGCAAGGCACAGGAGCCTCATGCTGGGCGGCTGGGCAAGGCTCCTTGGAGCAGCAGAGGACACAGGATATGCTTGCACAGACACACAGAGATGACAGGACGCACTCACTCACACCCAGAGGACATGGATGCACTCTCACAAATATACACACAAGAACAATGACACATTCTCCCATACTCACTCACATGGATACACTCTCACATACACAAAGAGAGAATGAGGACACACAGAGGACATGGACACACTCTCACGTACTCACACATGAACAGGGGACAAGGCTAGACTCACATATACACACAGAGGACAAGGGATACATTCTCACATGCACACACAGAGGACATATGGCACATTTTCACATACCCACACACTCAGAGGACACATGATACATTCAAATACACACAGAGGAGACACAAGACACATTCTCACACACACAGAGGATGTGGACACACTCCCACATACATGCACACTGACAGACAACACACAGTTATACCACCACACACAGACCATACACACCCCCACCACCCCCCCACACACACATGCACACACATATGTGTCCACTCCCCACACTCACCTTCGCTTCTCTGAAGCTGTCACTGGGCTGGTCTGCCTGCGTCTTCCCACATCCCCACCCCTCCCAGCTCTGCTGCCTCTTCTCAGTGTGATGATTTCATGGCCTTCCCTCTTTGTCCCCACTGCAGGGCTCGCCTGCAACCTTCCTCTGCCCTGCACGAAAGTGGCTTGCTCTCTGGGGCACGGGCCTGCTGGTCTGACGGTGTGCCCTGCCCTGTTCTCATGGACCACACATGTCTGCCCACTGGGCAGGGGTCTCCTGGGGCCCAGTCAAGGGCTTCACAGGCTGGGGCATCGCAGAGTCATCCAGGGCTGTGCACACGCCATGGCTCCCAGGTGGCCCTCCTGCCAGCAGCAGGGCAACTGAAGCCTGGCCGCACAGGTGTGCTGAGCAAAGGCAGCCACTGCCCCCCCATAACAGGAGGGTCTAGCTGTTGCCTGCTGTGGGAACCTGACTCCCTGCTCCCCATACTGCCCTGAGCCGTCCTGTACCCAACCCCATACCCAGACACATGAGCCTCCACAGCACTCTGCTCCCAGGGGCACTCTACTCTCATACCCCCCGCACCCTGGCTCAGCACGGTCACACCCAACACTTCCTTCATGGCCCAGGCCTGGCAAGGCCTCCTTCTGGAGGTCTTCCTGGAGGCCAGGCGCGGTGGCTCAGCCTGTAATCCCAGCACTTTGGGAGGCCAAAGTGAGTGGAGTGCCGAAGCCTGCGGGTTCGAGACCTGCCTGTGCAACTTAGCGAGACCTCGTCTCTACAATAAGTCAAGAAATTAGCTGGGGATGGTAGTGCACACCTGTAGTTCCAGCTACTTGGAAGGCTGAGGTAGAGGGAGGGCCTGAGCCCAGCAGGTCGACGTTGGGGTGACCGTGAGTGTGCCACTGCACTCCAGACTGGGCGACAGAGTGAGACTCCAACTCAAAAAATAAAAATAAAAAAAGATTAAACCCTTGATCTCCTCAGAAAAACTACTTGTAAGAAATCTGGGCTGGGCACAGTGGCTCAGCCTATAATCCCAGCACTTTGGGAGGTCAAGGTAACTGGATTGTCTGAGCTCATGGGCTCAAGACCAGCCCGGGCAAATTGGCGAGACCTCATCTCTACAATAAATCAAAAAATTGGCCAGGCATGGTAGTGTGTGCCTATAGTTTCAGCTACTTGGAAGGCTGAGGTGGAAGGATTATCTGAGTCCAGCAGGTTGGCACTGGGGTGGCCATGAGCGTGCCACTGCACTCCAGTCTGGGTGACGGAGTGAAGACTCCAACTCAAAAAAAAAAGAACAAATAAATCTTCCTGGATTGCCAGTATGCACAAGCTTCCCCCTGCATACCCATCACCAGCTGCCACTGCCCTTGGCTTGCTCCGAGATGCACCCATTTTCCGGAGCTCAGAGCTAGCACATACAAGTCAACCCCTCCTTCAGTCCTCCTGCTGCATACTCTCTCCATGATGTGCCTTTTCCAAGACCTGCCACATGTGTATTTGCCTTTTGTGTAATGTCTGTGTCCTGCACCGTCTCTGTGGGTGCTGGGGTATACCGCTCGTGATGTCTGCACACAAAAGACCCTCCAAAATTGTTACTGAACAAACTACTTTCAATATTCCCAGAATTTAGCTGACCGAGTTAGAGCAAGGGCCCCCAAAATGCCTGACTGGTAAATACTGGAAATTCTAAGGCACCGAATCTAACAGATGGATATCATGCATAGCAATTCTGAGGTATTAGAGTTCCCTGTATTTATCCAAACTTGAAGTGTATCTGCTACATTTAACTTATTCCCCCTTTCCTCCCCCATATTAATTTGCCTCAAATGGTAAAGAGATCATGGCCTATTTTAGACATAGCAAAGACACAAGTAGGTTCCTATTATTTATATGAAATGAGCTCCAAATACTCCCCAAAGCCAGATGTAGGATGTATTTATAGCACAACATTGAACTCTTGAATTTCCTCTTCCTGAGTGTAGGGAGGCTGATGTCTTTTCAAAGAGGGCTCCAGTCTCATGCTGAACCCGGAGGACCGTGGCTTCTGTCCTGACCTCAGGACACTTTGGTTCACCATTTGACTTGTATTATAGCCCTTAAGAGACTTCACTGATATCTGCCTGCTGCAGTGAAGTGTAGGTAATTAACTGATCCTCACGGAGAGCTGCATGGCGAATATGAACTGTGTTCAGGAGGTCTTATCATTGTCTGGAGACGCCCTGGGAACAGATGCAGAGCTTCCAGGGGTCTTCACCTGTGAAGCCCCACACCTAGCAAGGACCCTTCTCCCGGATGGCCGTGGGTTACCTTGCGATGCACGTTTACGATCTGGTTAAGAGGTGAGTACCCCCAAGCCCCCCAGTCAGGCCTACAGATGGGACAGAAGCATAGGCCTGCCTTCTTCGGGCACATGCTGCGGTCTGTTGTCACAGGCAAAGGAAGGTCAGTTGTGGATCCCCACATGATAGAGGGGACAGGACACCAGTAGCAATGCCTGCCTGTTAAATGGAGGTGATCCTCTTAATGCAACAGGAGTGTAATGGAGCTTCAGAGAGATGCACGACACATTCCTGGCACATGGCAGCCATTCAGCAAACGCTGGCCCCTTTTCTCTGTAACTTCGTGGCCTATGTTTAGGAAGATAACTGCCATTCCATGGGAAACATCAGCTCGGGGTCAAAAGGACTTGGATTTGAAATGTGGTTGACATCTGCTAGGTGATAGAATTCAATCTCTCTGAATCTAGTGGTCTTATCTGTAAATTGGGAAGACAAGCGCCTTGCAGAATCATTGTCAAGATTAACCGCAGGTCGCTCCATAGCTGAAGTTCCATCGACACCCATCCCCTTCTCAGCATAGAGCACTCAGGTGCACACTGACCTGGTGTAAAACTTCAGTCTTGACTTCTGGGCCGGATGCCAGACTTGGTCTCGGAGCTCGGGCATCTTCCAAGTCCTTACCCATCTCACTTGTTCACGTCCCACTGGGTAGTTCTCTCTAACTTCCCCTTGCTTGGCCCGGCCCTGAGGTTCGTCAGCCCTGCTGCTCCGTAGGTCCTGGCAGGTCTGGTTAACAAATGGCCCATAACTGTGTGATGGATGGGAGGCTGGACAGCCAATGAATTGGTGTGTAGATTCTGCCGAAGTCAGTCTGTTCCTGGCAGTGCCCAAAGCTCAGATAAGTCACAAAAACAAAATCTTTAAAAGATCGAGTTTTGTGCCACCTTGGAGTGCTTTATGGGTCCTGCAGCTGCAACCAGATGTGGATACTTGTCCATCCTCTAGAAAAGAGGACTAATCAGCTCTGAGGGCTGCTTCTTCTCAGAAATGAAAACTGAAGTCCTGATTAAATCCTCTCTCCTCAGCACATCAGAATATCTGGACGATTGCCCCAGATTTCATGTTATCTTTGTGAGATAACTGAAGAATTCTCAGTTCCTGATTAAAACTGTCACCTGGAGAGAGGCCATGCAATTGAGGAAGCCAGGAAAGCAGCCAGGGACGTCTTGGCATTATTGTCCACACCAGTTTTGGTGAGGACAGCCTCTCTCAGTGAAGCTGGACAGCCCTGCAGACTGCTGGCCACAGCCAGCAACATTGCGGGATTCACTCAGAGGGATCTTGATTTGTTCAAAGGAGCAACACTCTTGCCCCCATGACTGCACAGAAACTGTCTTTCAATCAGTGCCCAGTAGATGTATCCCAGGGCAGCTCTACTTGTCCTCCCGTGGCCAGCTGTCCCCAAACCCACAGCCTCCGGTCAGGACTCTTCTCCAGCATGAGAAGATTTGTTCTAATTAGTATGCATTGCCTCTACTCTCCTACCTCACCCCACCCCTGGATGCATTCTTGCCTTACATGGGAAACACAAATTCTCCATCTTTCATTCTCCCACAAAGCCTACTTCCCGGGGCCCCATCTGTATCAGGCCAAGATGCTGTGAACACTCCCCTGGGGATGGTTGAGGGGCCTGTGCATGCAGCATGAGGTGTGGTTCTGGCAGCCTGTCAAGGGCCAGAATGAATCCACAGAACGGCCACTCAGAGACAGGGAAGTGTCAAAGAGGGGCTGTCACTAACTGAAGGTCCAGAATGACTGGCTTGTTCACTGGGGCCCAGGGAAACTGCAGAAGTACAGGAAGAGGCCTATTCTAGGCGTGAGTGCATAGCAGGTTCATTTCAATCTTTGTACTGCAGAAGAACCCACAGCTCACATTCTCTGTCCTACCAGCCTCCCTACTTGGACTCCCTCCAGATCTTGGCACGTGCCTAGACCTGTGGTGGGACAGAGGAGTCAGGTGGCTGCTGGCAGGAGGCAGTGGGACAGGAGGTGAGCAAACAAGATATGTCTGCAACTGGCTCTGGCGGGCTTGGACAGACAACACACAGCCTCAGCCTGATGATGAGACACCAGACTCAACAGGAAGATGTGTCCCAGGACCGCTCTCCTTTCTGCCTGTTCTCAGCACATTTCCGAAGTGTAGGTGAGGAGTAATAGCTGTGGAAGTGAGGAGGGCATCCCCGACAGGTCATTTCAGCAGGTTCCACAGACCCCAGAAAGGAAAGGAATTTCCATCATGTCATTTGGGGTTTCAAGGTTTACTGACATGACCCATCCCATGTACCCTGAGTTCTTCAATTTGGCGAGTACAGGCCTCAGTCTCATGTGCCAGGGCCCCAGAACAGCTCTCTGAAGTGGGGAGAGAGACCCAGGCAAGCACACTGTGTCCAGAGGGCTTCACAATCTGTCGTGCCACCTGTTAGTGTGTACGTCAGGATCTCAGCTCCACTTCCCTAGGGCTGGGTCCTTGCTGCTCTGATAACCGTGGGTTGAGGTTGGCAGCCCCTGCTCTGGGCCTCATATCAACTTTTCAGCGCAACTGTGCCCACTAGCAGAGATGCGCCTGTATGCATCGACCCCACCTGGCCAGGAAGCCTGATTGAGCCAGTCCATCAGATTTTTTACTTTGGAATTGGAACACAGAGATGTGAAGTCCTTAAACTGAAAAAAAATGTTTGATTGGGCCTGGGAAGGCATAGAGAGAATGGAACAGAGCAGAAACAGCAGGATGGAGTCCAGGATGAAGGCCAGAGACACAGAGGGCAGTCTCCCTGACGTCCACGGCCTCCTGGCCCCTTGTCCCAGCCCTGAGAGGGATGGGCTGCAACTCCTACCTTTGTGTGCCATGTGCTAGGCCTGTGCCCTTAATTGATTTCTGCTTTGTGTTTCAGAGCTAATCTCAATGTGTTTCCACAAAAAATGATTCCTAAGACAATGTCAATCATCGACCTTTCCAGAGGACTTACCACGGACCAGGTATTCCTTCATTCACTTCTTATGTGTTATCTCAAAAACATTCAGGTGAAGTTTACAATGTCCTCTTACCTCTTGTCCCATTTTACAGGCTTGAAAGAAAATGTGAGACAGACAGAGAATCGATGGGTTGCCCAAGACAACAGGAAAAATAAACAGCAGAGCCATGGCCTGGCCAATGGGCAGTGGAGAGGCCTGGTCATATCCCTTGTCAGGGAGATCTCAAGGTCTCTGGGAATGTAAGACTAGACTGGGCTACCTTCGAACAACAAGGAGGTTTGGAAAGGAGAGCTTTCAAGTCTGTTTGGGTCTCAAAAAAAGCTGTCAGATTAGAGGTCTTTCCTGAATTATAGGTTTGGTTGACCCTGTCAATCTTCTAAGTGACCGTTACTTTGGTTAGACTGTCATTTCTAAGCAAACTTAAGCTAAAGTAACATGATGAACTTAAGAATTACAATAGCAAAAATAGCCACAATAGTGAGTAACAAAAATTTAAGACTGATTTTGAGCCACTTTCTGACTTTAAAGGTCAACTGAAAACATAAAAAAGCCAAACATCATAATGGCAGGTGCTCGACTTAGCTACTTAGCATGTACATGAATTTTTCCAACCCAGTATCCACTTTGTCTAAGTATGACAGGAGGTATTGGCTGTGGGGCAAACACTTCCTTGCTTGGGCAAGATATAATTTAAGGTAATTCTGTTGTACCAGGGAGTAAAAGGCAAAACCCAATAGAAAGCAACATATACGAGGCCCAATATTTTAGAGCACTTAATTGCATGCAGGTCTGGCTCAGGGGTCTTGGGCGAGCAATCAGCTTCAGCTATTGTCTGCCTCACTTCCAGATCAGTTGTAGCTGCAAGTCTCTGATTGTTTCTGAAACCCAGAAGTGGGTAGAAGCTTTCTTTCAATGAAAACCATGAATCCAAGAGTCAACACCTTTCAGTTTGACAGCACAGAGATTGGCAAGGGAGTACCTGATAGGGACCTTTTCAGGGAGGTTGAGAGAATGCTTTTGTGTATGCCTCTTCCAACAGACAAAATTACCATTCTGAAGATTGTGATGTTTTGTATTTGTCTCCTAGAAACACACTGTAAAAACAATGGTTTACCAGTGTGTAGATTGTGTTTAAAGCCTTAATTTTTCGTTTATAGTATTGGTGAATTTTTTTTTATCAATTGGATATTAAAATCACAGGGAGCTAAAGGCATTGAGCATCCAGTGATAATTTCAAAAGGTGACAACTGTGTTTTCCAAAAGGTGCAGACCTTAGGTTCATTAGGACCAGGAAGTGCCTTTGACCAGGGCAATTTTAATGCTTCCTCAAGTTTTTCCAGTTCAGTTTTTGATAAAGTCATTTGTTCTTTCCACCAATCTGGAAGATTAAGGGTGGGAAGCACAATAAGAATGTTGTAATATGGACCAAACTTGGCAAACTTACCTTGTAACATGACCAGTGAAGTGAGTTCCTCAGTCACTATGTGCCTCTGAAAGTATGCCCTGAGTAGCATTAATCTTTTCTAATAACAGCTTTGCAACAGTTGAGGTAGTGGCATGCCAGCAACAGAGTGCTTCTACCCATTGAGGAAACGTGCAAATCATAACAAGAACGTATTTATAACTCTGAGAGGAAGGTAACTGGATGAAATCCATTTGCCAAATCTCAAAGAGTCCACTAGGCAAGTCAAAATGACCCGGAACTGCCTGATTCATCTTTCCTGGGTGGAATTTTGGGCAAGCACAAGCAAACAACTGTGGTCTTTGAAATGTTTTCCTATCAATAATGTTTCATAAAACTTCTAAGTTTATCAGATGCCCAGAGTCATCCGATGTGTCATTTTGAGTAGGAAATTTTCTTAGATTCTGGTAAAATGCGTTTATTATTGGTACCATAATGTAAGTTTGTTGCTGGGCAAAACATGCAACCGTTAGCAGCCCAGTAAAGTATTTCTTTATGTGATGCTCAAGACTGTATCTTTAACAACATCTTTAAATTCTTTTTTGGGGAAAATAATCCATATTAACTATAAATTTTTCAGTCTTGGTGAAATTCGAGGCAGCCACTTTTGCATGTGATCAGTTAGGCTGTTTCCTTTAGCCTCATCAGATTCCAGTTTTGAGTTGCCAGAAATTTTGACTATACCCAAAGCAAAGAGAAGCTGAACTGAATTTGATAAACTATTGACAAAAGTTCCATTTTTAATTTGGTTCCCTCCAGAGGTTAAAAATCCTTTGTTTTCGGAGCATACCAAAACATAAACAGCTCTAAAGGCAAAATGGCTATTATTGTAGTTATTTTTCATTTCACCTTTCACCCGAAGATAAATCTTGGTTAAGGCATGTAAGTTCTGCTTGTTGGGCCAAAGTAGCCATCAGCAGTGGGTTCTTTAGCTACTTCAAAAAGGGTGGTAATAGCATGACTATCACTATATTTTCCTCCAATATCTCTCCCATGTGATCCATCAGTAAACCATGACATTCTGTATTTGGGATGGGGGTTTCCTGTAAATTAACTCTAGGTTTTAGTAGCTGGCCAGTTAGATTTAGACAGTAGTATGGTTTATCATCATCAGGTAGGGAAAGAAATGTTTCTGGTTTACAGTGTTGCAGCAGGAAAGAATAACATGAGGAAAAGTCAGGCTTGCAGAAAGATGGTGCATATGGTGAGAGGTGAATAAAGCTTCCACAGCACGAGGAACATAGATTGTGGGAGGAGTTCATGATCATCTCTTCTTTAGATTTAGTTAAAGTCATGGTGGCCAATACAGCTCTCTCGCAGGGAAGGAATCTCATGAACCTAATTTTTACTGTAATAGCCAAAGAGTCTGTTGTTCTCCATGTTTTTGGCTAAGGACTTTCATCATACTTCCTTCTCTTCATGCACAAAAAGGAAGAAGAAGAGTTGATGACAAGGGTTCCCTAAGGCAAGAGGACTTAGAAGCCCTTTTTGAAACTAGTAGAAGGCCATACAGGCATTTTTCCCACTCCAGGGGATCTGGTTTGTTAAATTTCAGACAAGTTGGACTTTCAAAGAAAAATCACCGTCCTCATCCATGAATTTTCTTTTCAGAAAGCATGAGAGTATTGTAGGGGATAGTGCAGGGATACTTGGCTTCATATTCTTCTATAATTGGTTTAATTCCTCCAAAAGCTTCAGGGTTTGGGTACTGTCTGAAATTAGAAAGGGCCTGTTGAAGTACCTTTGAATCATTATTGAGTCTGCCCAATGTCTACTACGGATTTAGCTGAAAGTACCTCAGGAATCTCTTTTAAAAAAATCTAAACTCTCAGCAGTTTTGTTATTCAGGTTAAGGGCAAAACCGGGCAAGGGTGTTGAAAAATTTTTATTGTCAGTTAAAGTGGGGGTTGAGTCCATTTCAAGAATTATCTCTCCCTTTTGGGAAAAGGAAATGGCGGAATGTTATTTTCTGAAGAAGTTTCTTGCAAGTAAGCGACCTGGGGCTGAGGAAACTAGTAAGCAAGAATGATTGTCCCAGACATGACCACGATGAACCATGTCTGTCGGAGCAGTGAGAATCTCCTTTATGTCATGAAGGAAGTTTTGCCCAAACGATTAAGAGGCAAAACTGGAAAGGTCCGCTGTGTTTCCTCAGAGCATCCTCAGCCATTAAGGGACAGGAGACAGTTTATTATGGCATCCTTTATCATATTTTAATTGTATCAATTTTTTTCCAAAATCAAGGCTTTGTACAGTAGCGACAGATCCCTTTAAGACTTGTTTTTGTGGTGTTAGACTACCGTGTTTTACTATGAAGGGTAGAAAACTGTAGACGCTGTAGATTCATTCTGTTCTTTGCCTTCACTTTATTGGTCTTAGAAACTGTTGATGCTAATGGGTTGGCCAAAGAAAATAACCGTGATGGACACCACTTCCCCATTAATCTGAACCCATTTAAGTAGAACTGCAAGATATTCATCTAAGACATTTATGAAGATGGGATTAAAAGCCACTTGGGTAGATGTAGCATTCAAGGGGAGTCCAGTCTTCCTTGAAAACTACTTCAAGTCTGCTGTGATAATTCTGTACTGTTTAGCCTCTTTGGGGTCCAGACCTGAGTTATGTGCCAATCTACTTGTTTAGGAAGTACTAAAGGAACACTGGGTGTTACGATTTGGCCTTTTCTTGGGCTTTTTTTCTATTGAGAGACACATTGCATTGGCAGTTCCTTAGACAATTGTTCTAACCTGTTTTTGCCACCCAGTGTTGTACCTGACCTTCTCCCACAAGCATATTAATTGATAAAGGCCAGAGAAAGCAGGTTCATAAGTTTGGATAATAATTTGAAATTATTCAGGAGATTTATGGGGATCTTCAGTAATCTTGGGGGACTCCTTAACTACAGCCCTAAGTTTGACTTTATTCCAGTGTGTAGGAAATGTTTAAGAGAGTGCCTTCATTATCTGGATGGAGTTTGAAAGGGAGAATCTGAACAGGTTTTGGCAGAAGCAGAAAAATCAAGCACAGCTTTGGTGTCAGAAGATTAGATGGTAAATTCAGCAAGTGCAGGATACGGAGGCAGGGGAGCAGTAGGAGTGAGACTGAGGGTCGGGAGAGAAATCTGAGCCTTGAAGATGTTTCCGTTCCCTTTCAATTTTTTATTAGCCTCTGTGAGTCCAGAGATTTTGCTTTGGAGAGAGGCATTTTCAGAGTCCTGAATGCATTTGGATGCTTCTAAATCCCAATTAAAATATGTACCCCATTCAGGTTTTCAGTTGTCGCTGCTTTAGGACAAGGTCTTCTAACTTAGTTTGCAGAAAACCTAGTGTTAATATGTCAAAGAAACCTCAATTTGGCCATTATATAAAGGACCACTGTTCCAGATAAATGCAGGTGCAGGGCTCATAATTTCTTCACATATAACCAGCTGGAGCCCCAGAAGAGGGACTATCATTACAAGGTTTAGAATTAAAGAAGTCCATACTTATAATAATAATGATGATGATAATAATAATAATCACCAATAGGAAAACTCTTAATCAATAGGAAAGTGCCTAACTAATCAGGAAAACTTTCTCACAAACTAAAAGCCTTTGTTGGGACAAATGGAACAACCATCCCTAGTCTCCCAAATAAAGATGTCGATCTCAACCAAAGGTACAGAAGTTGGAGCTGGAGAGGCCTTAGGAGCAAGAATACCTGCAAGCTAGACAGTTGAGAGCACAGGGGCTCTTCGCTGTGGTGACCTCCCTCAATGCCAGAAAATGCTGGTCCACTCCAGGTGAGATCACCTTGGGTCCCACTTCCAACAGCAGCTGTGTTAAATAGGAAGAAAAGAAGATTTACACGGAGGTCAAAGAGAATAGCATTTATTTGGGAAATAAGGAATTGCAACTTGGGTACACTGAATCAAGGCAGCCCTGAATGGTGTCCCATGAGGCCAGTGAAGGAGAAGGTTTTGTAGGGGGTTTATATAAACAGTTATTGGCCAGGCAAGAATCCTGAATTGCCAAGTTGTTCTGATTGGCTAGTTAATTAGGGGACTCCTCTGAAGGCCAGAGGATACTGACTTCAGCTGTTTATTCAAGTCTATTGGAACATTTTGTGGTTTGACCTTAAGCAGATGTGAGTACAACCCTCTTGCAATCTCCCGACTGCATTTTAGAAAGACTTAACCTTAGTTACCTCATTTTCTTTCATAACACACACACACACACAAACACACACACACACACACACACGCACGTGCGCGCACACACACATTCCTACATATGCTCTATTCAGATCATAAATATCAGCATGTTCGTATGCTGATGGGAATGATTTAGTATAAGATGTAATTAATAACTGAAAATGAAGAGAAAAACTACTTGAGGGACAGTTCGAGGAGGTGAGAGGGGATGTGTCTAAGAGCAGGTGGAGGTACTGACCCTGGACAGGACACGGACAGTCCATCTGTAGCTATAGTCAGCAACAGGCAGTAAGGCGGAAGGCACGGATACAGATGCTGGTGGGTGGATAAGTGTTTTGTGTAGAGGCAGTGCAGTTTCTCTGTTGCAATCTTCTCTGTGACTTAGGAAGCAAAGTCATCAGTCAAGATGAGAATCGTGGAGGAGATAATGGTGGATTGCAGGGTAGGGGACTTGAGAACAGGAGTGTGATGAGAAGGGAAAAGTTTTAGGTGACAGAAAGGTTCACTCAGGCTCATGGCCATGAACTGAAAGGGAGCTAGCTGGTGTGTTTTATGCTTTGCTTCAGACACAATCAGCTGGTGGAATGAAGGCTAAGTGTACATAGAAAACTGGGTTTGCCCAGGGTTGTGTCTTTGACAAGAGAGTTGTATGAGGTGACAGGGCAGCAAGGAAATGGAGCAGATGTTGGAGGGGTGATAACAACCCCTGAGTGGGCAGCTTTGCCATTATGTAAGGTTGTCATGTTAAGTTTCAAAGCATATTGTTGTGCTTGTTACAGCCTGTGTGCCTGGGACAGCAATATTAAAAACACTGACACTTGAGAAAAGCAAAACAAAACAAAACAAAAAACCAGAGTGGGGAAAGGAATTTGGTCAGAAGAGAAAAGAAGACAAAAGTGAAAAAGTTGGTTGCATCAATCGTATGGAGCTGCTGGTAAAATTGGAGTTAAATACCAGAGAAAACAGACCACAAGGACAGGAAATGGCGATTTGAGAGTCAGGATGCATGATGTTAAGGTGTTGCAGCTATTGGTCATGGGCAGGAATGAAAATAGAGTCTGTGGCCAATGCAGGATGGAAGACACAGTCGTTGGAGAAGGTAAACTCAAGGAACTGAGAGTCCAGTTTATTAGAAATACCATACACATAGGCACTGAATCAAGATAGCAGGGTGCTTGTACAGAGCAGCTGTGAGTCAGGAGGGAGACGCATCCAGAAACAAGGAGAAGGGATGGGGATATCTGTGGATCACAACCACACCTGGGGTCCAATGACCCCAGTTAATCTGATGACAAAAGACCAACAGTTGGAGAATGTAGGTAGAAGGGCTGAAGTGTGCTGGAAGTGATAACGAGAACAAAGTCGCGCATTCTGCACCCAAGCCCATGCCAGTGGTGAGGAAGCCACAAGGAAAAACAGACATAGAGACAAACAGAAAAACCCACCAGCACAAGGGAAAGCTGCAGGCATCGCAGGTTGCTATTAGTACAAAAAAGGGAAAGGAAAATTCAGAGAAGTTGAGGAAGTTGAGTTGGACTATAGACTTCAGAGGACACTTGGAGGAGAAGCTGGTAGATGGCAAAGCCTTGTGAGAGACCAGCACTGGTGAGGAAAGCGACCTGCCAGAGACTTCTGGTGACTGACGGCATAGAGTGATGACGAGGTTTCGAGGGTTAGGTGTGGGGTCAAAGGGCCGATGGTCTCCAGGACTTGTGGTTTACTCCCAATTCCTGTATGGGAGACTTATCCCTACTTCTGTTGTTCCTGGTAAGATTGAAAACATCTGAGGAAGTCAGGGGTTACTTCTGACAGCTGGTTCCCTGTGTGGGGGGGTGATGGGTGGGGGGTAATGGACTTCTGAGATTGTATAATACCTTATCCTGAAGTCAAAGCCCTATGTGAGACCCTCTATAACTTTGTTAGCATTACCTTCACTGGGTGTTCCCACCCCTTTCTTTGCTGGCCAAGTCCTCTTCTAAGATGCCGCATCTCCCCCATGGAATCCCTTTCGTCCCCTCCCTGATGTGTGGTTGGGTGCCCATCTGAGTCTCTGACTTTGTGGATATTCCTTTAATAGTGCCCCTGGTTACTTTCCTCTACTTCCCATGTTCTATTAATCTTCATCCTCCTGGAAACTAGCATTGCCTTGGTGCATAGTAGGGGGGTCAGAAACATGTTGGAAGAATAACCATGCCATGTTTCAGCTTGCAAGGACCTCAGTTCCCAACCACCTCAGCCCTTCATTGCATAACTGAGAAGCACTGAACCTTGGAGGGGCAGTGGCACTTGGCTGAGTTAATGGAGCAAAGCCGGAGCTCATACCTAGGGCTCCTGACCACTAAGTCGTAGCTGTGACCTCAGCCTCACAGCTAGACAGCTCTGATTTATGGTCCCTTGGCTTTCAATTCTGACTTTACACTTGCTAGCATGCTGGCTGTTTGAAGGAGAAACCCACCTGCTGGTTCTCTGAGAGACGAGGGCCCACTTCAGACTCAAACATGTTTGAGGCCATATAAGCATGCCCCTCTTTTATCATCTGTTTCCTTTTTTGTCAGATAGGACCCAAGCTACCTTCTCTGATGACTCTCCAGCATGTTGAGCGTGGACAGAGAAAAGGCCTGGCCCATTTATTTGTATATGTACGATGCACACATTTTTGAACTTTCTTCCATTCTCTATCTGCCTTATCTGTGTTTATCCCATATTCCTCTCGGCAGCAAGCCAGCTACCTTCTTGTTCATTTTTAACTTACAAGAGGTACTCTTCCTCCTCCCTCCCTAAGCTGCCTCTATGGATGCTATTATCTTTTCAACAATCAATGTTTGGCAACAGCCCAGGTACAGAACAGCTAGGTCTAGAGACCATTCCTCAACTGAGAGCCCAGGATACTATTTTAAATAAATGTGAAGATTTAGAAAAAGGACAAATATCAAGTAAATCTTGTCTAGGATGGTCCATCAAGTAATATTCATGAAGATTAGCTGCTAGAACCTATGAATCTCAGGACCTATAAATAACCCTACTTTTGACAGGCAACACATATACATTTTCTTTAAGAGGTAAGTGTCAGGAAATTCATTTCTGTAGATCTTCAAGGAGACATGCACATCAACATGCTGCTACCTCTGTAATAAATTTGGAAATGTAAAATACAGATCGTATCTTTGAATTTTGCACACCCTCATCAGCAACCTGAAAGAATCAAAGGTTGGGAAGTCCTCACTTAAATCAACTACTACAACTTTCTGTAGAAGCAATTTCCATTCTGATGTTTTTCTGTCCCAGGCCCAGGCTATTAAAATTGGAAGGGGAATAGGGAATGAAAAATCAGGCTTGAACCTTTTACAGATGAACGTATGACAAGAATGGAGGTGGATGGCAGTTTTGCCTTGATTATGAACAGCAATATCCATAGATATATTGATAAAATCCCATGGGGAGAAGAAATTGAGTTTTGTGAACATGGTTCTATGAGTACTTTTAAATCTACAATATTACCAAGTTCATATAAGGTGACTGTCCTAAGAAAATGCAAAGTGTGAATTGTTTCATTCAACACCATTTTAATTTGCAAGTCCAGATTTGAATCTAAATCCACAGGGTTAAAAATATTTCTCAACTTAAAAATTTGAATATTTTCTAATTCTTATTTTACAGCTCTGAAATCTCTAACATCTGCCACCAAAAGCCTTGACACCCTCCCCCATCTTTTTTAGGGCAAAAGAGAAAATAAAGAGATCTACAGAAAGGCTTTTGAAGGCGTCTTGGTCCATTTTGTGCTGCTATAACAGAATACCACAGACTGGGGAATTTATAAAGAAAAGACATTTATTCCTCACGGTTCTGGAGGATAGAAAGTTCAGGGTCAAGGGGCTGGCATCTGGTGAGAGCCTTCTTGCTGCTCATCATCCCATGGCCGAAGGCAGAAGGGCAAAAAAGGGCTCAGGGCAGAAGGGGATGAGAGGAGACTGAATTCGCTTTTAGCAGGAACCCACCCCTGCAATGACAGCATTAATCCATGCATGAGGCAGAGCCCTCATGGCCTAATCACCTCTTAATGGTCCCGCCTCTTAATGCCATCACAATAGCAATTAAATTTCAACTGGAGTTTTGAAGGGGGCATTCAAACCACAGCAGAAGGAATGCATAATGAGTTAATGTAAGACACTTTTATTTTTAACACATAGATATTTTTAAGGGTTGCTATTATGTGACTTAATTCATACAATAAATGGAAGTTAAATGAATCGGACGATTGGCTTGCTACAGTTTAGGCTGTTTGTTTACCGACTTCGCTTCATTTGTTTGTTTTTCCTATATTAAGAAACTTTTTCATACATTTGTTCATCCATCCATTCTTCCATTTATTCATTTAACAAATATTTTTACTTTCTAATGCTAATGCTAATATCAGTTTCTGTGTTTATTGAATTCTTATGACGTAGCAAACATTGTGCTAGTAATTCTATGCATGCACTATCTCATCATTATAGTAGACCCCAACATGGGTGCTATGCTGACATTTTAGACAGGAGGAAGTTGAAGGTCAGACTGGTTCTAATATTAGGAGGTGGGGCAGGATTTCTTACCCTTTGCAGTGTCTTCTTAGACTCTGTGTGAGAGTGTAAAAAAAATACACTTGCACTGCCTTTGAGAAGCTTATACAGATGGAATTAGTGTAAAACAAGGTTAAAAGTGACAAATGACATTAAAAAAAAGTCTGGTAAAAAAGTCAAGGAAAAGCCAGGTGCAGCAGCTCATGCCTACAATCCCAGTAACTTTGGGAGATGAAGGCAAGAGGATTGCCTGAGCCCAGCATGTCGAGGCTACAGTGATTGTTAGCATGCCACTGCTCTCCAGCCTTGGTGACAACGTGAGACTAAGACTCAAAAACAAACAAACAAAAAAAACACCTTTTTTTAAAGTCAAAGAAATTCAGAGAAGAAAAGTTCATTTTCTACTGGGAGGATTAGGGAAAATTTTCTAGAGGAGGGATTTGAATAAAAGAGAGAGGAACAATGAACAGAGGCTTGAAAGCACAGGGGATATATGCAAATCTATCCTAATAAAGTAATCAGAGGTGCTAGCAAAGATGCATACGCAGATGGTGCTTAACATGAGCAAAACTTATCAATAGCCAAATTGTCTAATCATACAAGAAAAGTTGTAAAAATTATAAGGGATCTATATAGAGAAACTCTGATACAATGTGTAGTGGCCAAACAAGGAGGGGAAGTTCTCCAGAGAAAACAAAGGAGCCACAGCCAGAGAGGGAGGAGGAAAACCAGAAGAATTGGAGGGACAGTGGTCTGAGGAAAAGGACAAATGCAAAACTAAGACTGAATGCATCTGATGGCTTTATCATCCAGGAGAACATCAGCGAGCTTAGCAAAAACTGAGTTGATGGAGTAGTGGGAGAGGAAGGCAGAAGGGATGGATGAGAACTAAAGATTAGGGGAGGTAACACGGATGCAGAGGATAGAGGATGGACGAGTCTTTCAGGATAAGAGTTTGTGAAGAGGAGAAACAGGTTGCACCTGGAAGGTATATGGAACCAACCGACATTCTTATGTTTTAATGTGTTGTTCAGTGGGAGAGGCATGAGCACGTGATGCACCTGCAGGAAGGGGCCCAAGGAGACCCAAGGTAGAAGATGCAGGAGATGATGTCAGAATCTGGAGAAGGCAGGAGCCCAGGGAGATAAGAGCTCTGAGCAAGGGGACCGACCTCCGGCGAGGGCACCACCTGTTACGCAGCAGGATTGTGAGGGACAAGATAACTGGCCTCATAAACTTACTTTGGGCATCCATTTTCACCTGCGTTTTGGAAGACTTACATTAACATATATTCAAACTCTCCACAGGTTGATGTCTTGGTCTCAGGTTCCCCTAACCATTCAAGCCCACAGCCCTGTCTCCCTCCTGTACATGCCCAGGAGAGACCCCATCTGTCTCCTACTTGTAAGGACACAGCAGGTTCTCAGGGGCTGGAACAGCTCCTTGACTTTCTGTTACCCCCATCAGATCAGGAGCTTACGGAGAGCAGAGTCGTCTTCGTGAAAATGTCTTAATGTGGTGAATAAAAACACACTATTGGACAAATTTTAGTAAATAAACTAATCATTAGTGAGGATAAAATGCTTAGATTAAAAGAGGTTTTTTCAGGACACAATAAATTTTAAAGCATATTATTTTCATGTCCTGCAGAGGAGCGTTCTAAGATGGTCCATGAGCCCACTTCCTGGTACTCTCACCAGGACAGAATCTTCTCTCCTCCCCTTTGAGTGTGAGCAGAACCCATGACTGACTTCGAACCAACAGAATGTGCTGGCAGTGAGGGACATCACTGGACTCCATCTTGCCAGGAGACTCTTGCCAGAGGCCTGCATTGCTGACTTGATGAAGTGAGAAAGCCCTTTTGGGAAAGCCTCTAGGAGCTAAGGCTGACATTGGGAAACTGAGGCTGGCCTCCAACTCTCAGGCAACAAGGAACCAGGACCAGTGGCATACAATCACAGCAACAGAGAAATGGATTCTGCCAACCACTGAGAGAGCTTGGAAGTTAATTCTTCCATAGTCGAGTGTTCAGATGAGAATGTGGCCTAGACAATATTTTAATTGCAGCCTTCTGAGACTCTGAACTGCAGCCCCAGCTAATCTATGCCCTGACTCCTGCCTCTCAGGAACTACCAGACAATAAATATTGGAAGCCACTAACCTGATCATTTTTTACCAGCAATAGATAACTAATACAGGTAAGAGGGTAAGAGAAAGAAGCAGGTATGGTACTTCCTCTCACCTCCTTCCTCCCTGTGTAGAATCCTATCTTGGCATCCCTGGTCAAGGACACATGGCTCTTCTCAGCCTCCCCAAGTTCACAAGGCTGATGAACTTTTTAGCTACCTGTTCTAATCTTGGACTTTTTTTTTCATTATTCCAATTTGTGTTTGATATCCTACTTTTTTTTTTTTTTTTTTTTGAGTTTCCCAGGTTGGAGTGCAATGGCATACTCACAGCCACCATGGCCTCGACCTGCTGGGCTCGGTAATCAGGTGATCCTTCCATCTCAGCCTTCCAAGTAACTGGACCTACAGGCACGTGTTATCATGCCCAGCTTATTTTTTTATTTACTGTAGAGACGAGGTCTCACCAAGTTGCCCAGACTGGTCTCGAACCCGCGGGCTCAGGCAATCCTCTCACCTTGACCTCCCAATGTGCTGGGACAGGCTGAGCCTCCATGCTTGACCTTATATCCTACTTTCTCTCTCAATTTTTCTGTGTGGATGGAGACCCTGACACATCACAGGCCTGTCTATAGTGAGCTAGGGAACACAACTTGTACCTATTTCTTATAGTCTTGCACACGCCACAGAGTGTGGTGGTGGATTTGTAATTATGGTTCCTCATCTCATGTTCATATTGAAATTTAAGTGCCTCATTTCTTAGAGTAGCAAGTGAGCAAGACACTTTTTAAACAAAGACTTTTTTGTAGTTTGAAGCAAAAGGCTTCCAGGTGGCTGACTATGAAATCCTTGAAAATGGTTCACGAGGGCCTAGTGGTTAACTGAACAAGATGTCCTGGGCTAAACGGTGCAGAACAAAATGAGGAATAGCCCCAAGTCTCCTCACAGTATAATTTCCCAATTCCCTTTCCAGGCCATACCTTCTCCCTCTCTGCTGCTGTGCGCCTCATCATTAAATCAGAGACAGGAGAGGCATTAGATCATCAAGATCATTTCTTTGCCAGAGCAGAAGTGATCCCTGGAGTATATTATGTCTTTGCCTCGTCTAGTCTTCCTCGTCTCAGGAAACGCCGCCGCTTCTCCAGGGACGCCTTCCCACTGAGCGATGGTGCTCATCACCTGTTACTCCTGATTATTCCACCAACTTTTTCCTCCTCCAATTTGCCCCATTACTTCAAGTCATTCCTCCTGTATCAGGCCTAATGAATCCTCACACCCTCCCATTAACTAGTGCTTCCAACTCATGCCACCCCATTCCCTAGTCAGCCAGATTGTTATTTAATATTATTCATTGTTCCTCTCAAAAGCTTGGATGTTGTGGCAGTTAGCAGTTTGTGTAGTCAGGTGTTGCTAATCCTCAAACAACACTTGCTGAACACCCCTTCTGAAGACAGGGTGTGCTTTCTAGCTGTGCTCCCTCCCCGTGTGCAGGGACAGTTTAAAGTGAATGGCATTTAATGGCCTCAGTCCCTCCCTGGGCAGGGAGAATACCCAGAGGTCCTCCGAGCTCTGTGAAGGGCAAAGGTCTTGCCAGAAATCCTCATGACCCCTCTCCGCACGGGCACTGGAGAACAGAATTACCCTCTGAGCCTGCTAGATGCAAAACCAATCTAAATTTCCAGGCCAGAGGTAGAACTGTGAGGGTGTGATAACCAGTTACTTCTATGCCAACCATTCCAGGGCATCAGCCTCTGGCAGGGCACCCTTTACTATTTCTGTGACGAGGGACACAGCTCTCATAAGGGAACAGGAACATCCCTGTCCAATCAGTGCCATAGGGTGATGGCTACTATGAAAAGCTCCAAGGCTCAAAATCTGCTGAGAAAACCAAACACCTCATGTGCTTCCAAGGTGCCACTATGGCTGCTCAGGTGTAGGGTCAACTGATGGGTCCCTTCTAGGTTCCAAACTCACCAAACTCGGGTTGTGCCGTGGGTGGGATGGTTCCTGCAGGCATTGCCCAGGACTGACTCTTAGGTCCTGATGTGGGTGGAAGGGTTGGTCCCTGGAAGGAAGAGTCATGAGTCGGGACGGATACTCTGGTCCACGACCTTGCTAAGCTGGATGTGCTCCCCACTGGTCCCCATCTACTATGCAAGTCTACTTTGCTCATTTTGGGACCGTCCTCAATACCTCTCTTACTGGAGCTGACTTCGGACATTTTCTCTGGTTTGGTTCTTGGCTTCTACCTTTCGATTTGCTGTCACTGCTCCTGGATCCTCATTTGGTGATTTGCACCATCGGTTTGCGGCCTCTTGACACCTTTTCTGCCAGTCCCCTTCCTCATGGCCTGGCCACCAGTGGTGTGATGACCACAGGCTAGGAAGACGGCCCAAGTCTCTAGTCCACGGGCATCCTTACTCCTCGCCCAGGAGCCACTGCCTGGGCACACTGAGTGACGCAAAGTTCAGAGTGGCTCTCGGCATCCAACGTGAAGGACTATAGACTCCAGATAGGCCAATTGCATCAGCCCTCAACTATCACCCGACATCTGGGCAGGAGACTGCGAGGCCTCACCTCTCACACACTCCCCTCACACAGAAACTGCCCACACGCTCCCCTCTCACACACACATCTTTGACGTGCTCGCCTCTCACACACACTCCCCTCACACACCGCTCCTGCCTTCACTTCTCACATACTCACCTCTCACATGCTCACATCTCCCACACACTCTCCTGTCAAACACTCGTCTCTTAGACACGGTCATCCATCACACCCTCCCCTCTCACAGCTCTCACACACTCCGCCTCTCACACATTCAACGGTCTTACACGTTCACTTCTCACACACACTCCCCTCACACACACCCTCCCCCTCACACACCCTCCCCCTCACACCTGGCACACACTCCCCTCTCACACACTCAGCTGTCTTACTCACTTCACACACAGACCTCACACTCACCAGTCTCAAACATCCTCTCAGACACTCAACTTACACATTCACCTGTCACACAGTCACCTCGCACCCTCACCTCTGACCTACTCCCCTCTCACACACACTCACCTCTCTCACACGTGCCCCCCTCACACACCCCTCACATACACTTCCTTCTCACACACTCACCTGTCTCAAACACTCACCCCTCACACACCTCTCATTCACTCACTCCTGCACGCTCACCTCTCACACACTCACCTTTCGTAGCCTCACCTCTTACCAGTCTCACATCATCTCAAGCGGATTCTCTGTACGCTCTCACATTTTCTATTCTTTTTTTCTATTCTTTCCTCAATTCTCCCTAAAACACAATGCTCTTTGGGTTTTTAGATCCTTCTTTTTGTGGCCAAAAATAACTAACACCATCCTGGAGTTGGAATTCAAATTCTGTTTGGGCTAATGTTGCCCCCTCCCAATTTCAATGTTTTTATGTTGAATCCCCTTTCCCTGACAGATTCGGATGTGACTGTATTTGAAAACGAGTTCTTTAAAGAGGTAATTAAGGTGGAATGACGTCATGAGTGCGGTTCCCATCCAGCATGACTCCTCTAACAGGAAGAGGAGACTAAAACCTCAATGCACACAGAGAGAGACCATGTGAGGACACAGGCGCCTACAGGCAAGGGGCTGCAGGATAAACCAGCCACGCTGACACCTTCGTCTGGGAGAAGGAATAAGCCCCAGCCTTGTGGTATTTTGTCCTATAGCCCCAGTTAGCTAACGCGTAAGCCTGTGTTGGTTCTAATTACAACCTTTAACAAAGTGCACACAAACCAGGGCTTTCCTTGTCTGCAATTCAGTGTACACTTCAGAGCATTCTCATCTTCTGCCATGGATCCTGCCTGTCATGTAGAATGTCCTCTTTTTAACTTGCTTCTAGTCGTCATAAAATAACCACCTTTTTTTGCTATTTTGTTGTAATTATCTTACCTAAGCCATCCTAAAGAGCAGAACAACAGGTTGCCATCAGTTATTGTTACAATTAGAGGTAAAAACAACTCATACCACTGGGTAATAAAGACTGGAACCTGGGCCCTGAGGGTTGTTTCCCATGAAACAACATGTTTCATGGAACGTCTGAGCCCAGGGGCATGCTGGCCTCCTGGTATGCAGGGAGCCCTGGCTGGAGGCTGTGAGGAGTATGGCCAGGGCCTCCAGTGGGACTCTCTCCTCAGCTGTGAGGCCCTTGGCTCCTTCCTGTCTGGCTTGGGCAGATGTTGTGCCCTCATGGTCATGTCCATGGACTGCCGTGTGATTACCCATGTGACCACCAGTTACCACAGGATGGGCCACTCTGACACCAAGCAGAGACAGAGCTCTCAGCCTCGGTAGCATCTAGATGCAGTTGGACCTTACGCACGATCTTTTCTCTAAGAAATCTTGTCTGCAGAGAAGACAGGCACAGAGAGGAGGTGGAGCTATGACCCTGACCCTGACCACATCCAAGGAGCCACATCGCAGGTGCTCAGGGCCACTAGATAGAACAGTGGGGCCCCGGTCAGGCAAGTGGGACTATGTGATATGTCACCAGTGGGGCCTGGTCACCCGCCTCACTCACTGGGTTTGCTCTCCAGACTGTGAGTGCAGCATGGGGCCAAGAAGTGCCGCCAAGGGGAGTCCTACCCAGAGGCCTGCAAGCCCCACACCCTGGGGCTTCCCAGCTCCTCTGGGTGCCCAGCCAAGCCTGCCGCAGCCTGTGCATGGCCGCTCAGGGCACTGTGTTTCACGCCCGGACATCACACCGCAACTGGACCCTCCCTTCTCACCCCATTCATCCTTCCTCCTGGGCACGGAATAAAACTCACTGGTCAGAAGTCTGCCCTGGGTTTAGGAATTGAGAAATTTCTATGTTCTGAGGTGTCAGATGATTAATATCTTTCAAGAAAAGACATATTTTATCCAAGAACAAGAAAAGAAGAAGCATACGTGGCAATAGCAGCACAAGGCTTGGAGTCAGACATAACCTGAGCCAGGCTCGGGACCATGCAGATATGACTCAAGTGTGAACTTAGACTCCGGTCCAGAAGAAACTTCCCTACCTGCCCTGTGAAAGTCATAGAGATCCCCACCCTGAAAGTCCCCAGCCCTCCCTCCTAGACCTCTGAAAGCCCAACGATGACTGCCCCATCACAGAGGCTATCAGTGGCTGCATTACGTGCTTATTCACTTCGGTGCCCCAGGGGCTGTGCAGGGGGTCAGTTGAAGGGCCTTGAGCCGGCTGTCTTGGCCTGTCCACCATGACCTGGTCCTCTGTTGTTCTCCTCTCCAAGGCTACTTTCCCACTGCAGTGGCCCCCAGTCCTTCCCTCTGTGAGGTCCAGGGGCCACCGGCCTCAGTCACTGCAGAAGCCATCTCTACTCTTCCCACGGTCCTAAAGGCGCTTGGCTCCATCCGAGTTCCAGCATCCACAGGACCAGGAACGGAAAGCCCCTCACTTCACTGCTGCCCACTCCTTAGACTCAGGGAAAGCCCGGGAGGAGCACGCTACTCGTGAAGCTGCTGATTCACCCAGTCAGAACCAGGTGGCAGACACAGGACTTGCCCCTGGACCAAATCTACTGCCCAGAGGTCGCAGCACTTGCTTAAAAATTAAGACACTGAGGCAGGGGGATGATGAAAGTGCCAGCACCAGGTTCAGATCTGCCACTATGTTGCTTTGAGACCTTGATCAAAGCAGGCACTCCCTGTGCCGGTAAAGTTGAGGAGTGCCCTCTTTGAGGGCAACTGTCCTCTGCAGACACTCAGGTATTCCAGAGGTGCCTCAAGGCCTTCAGGGGCTGGGATTGGATCACAGGCAGGGCCCTGGGCCTCCAGGTCACTTCAATAAGCAGCTCAGGCATCTCAGTTTTATGTGTTGGGCTCCACTGTTTGCAAGGCATGTTTGATCACCAGTCTCTTCTGAGGTGGTTTCTAAGGGTGGGTAACCTTCCAACGTGGCTCTGAATCAGCATGACGATTCATTCTCCTCCTCCTCTAAATCATTCCAGAACACAATTTCCTTCCTTCTCCCTGGGGCCAAGTCTGACTCATTCTTTCCAACTCAGCTCAGGGGTGGCTTCCCTGTGAAGCATCCTGACAACCCAGCCCTCTCCTCTCTTTGGGGGCCCCTCCCAACCTGGGTTCATACCCAGGATACACCAGTGTCTGTCATGGCATGGGTGCTCTGTAAACACTGGTGGTTGAATCATCATAACAACCTAGGATGCCGTGATGGCTGTGATGGGTGATCTTTGAATCCCTTTCCTTCTCTGACCCCAACAGGAGTATAGAAGAATTAGTGCAGTTGTAAAGGGACTCACCTGAAACACCTTCTGTCAAATACCTTTCCTATTTATGTCACAGCAAAAATCTCCTATACGGAATGGGGAAGGGTCTGGTGTATCTTGGTGGACACAGGGCTGGGGTGCAGAATACTCCGTGAGGCTCCAGGTGCACCACCTGCAATCCATCTTCTGGCACTAGAGCACCTGTTTCATATCATTGAATGAATGGCTGGACCCGAAGGCCCTTCTGATATATTGTTAGAGCACTGGGGACTAGAAATCCATTTGTGTGATCTTTCTTCCCAAACATAGGATTGTCCACAGAGGAAAGCTCTTGCCTGTTTGATTTGCATTTCTTTTCTAACAAACCAAAATAGTGACCTTCTCCCAGGCATGGTGAAGAGGAAGATGAGAATGACACGAAGCAACTGACTTGGGTTTCTCTGATTCTGTCTACATGGGACAGGGTCGCTGGTGGGGAAGTGGACCAGTAAAGCACCATCTGAGCCAGACCCGAAGGAAAGGATGTCGAGTGTCCGACTCTGTTCACACTTGCCACACATTCCCTGAGTGGCTGCTCTTTGTGCAGGCTCTCTGGAAATCCTGCCTGCCAGGTTCATTGTCCTTGACTCTTCCTTCAACTTGGCTCCTCATCTTTAAAACAGGACTCCTTCACTGCTTCCCACACTTCTTTCCCAGAAGGAGAGATTATATAATAGAAAACAAAGGAGAAATGGGGAGGAAAGAGGAACTCAGAAAAGAGCAATTGGAGCAGAAAATAGAAGTGAGGTATTCCAGGAGATTCTAATTGACGTCTGAATTAGCGTTTCCCTGGTGGACTACTCACCATCCCTCCCACTGTCAGGGAAGGTCATCTCCATGGCAACGGGGACCACCTAGCTGGTGCCCAACTTAGTCTATCCAGGGAGACCCTGAGCAACGCCTCTCTTCAAAGTCCTCCCCGTTCCTCTCCTGGTTCCTGGTCCTCAGGGAGACTTTCCAAACACCCACACCCCTGGGTGGTCTAATGCCACTGGCTGCCAAAAGAAAGACATGGGGTTGCAATTTCAAGACTAAATTTTCACTCAAATTGGCTTGTCTTTAATGACAGTGGCGACCCCACCCCAGCACACATACGTTGACAGCAACACAGCTGGCCTGAGTGCAAACTTGGCTTCCTTGAGCAAAACTGAAACACAGAACGAACGCAGCTGTATGCATTCACTCCCTTTCCCTTGCAAAAAGCAAAGTTGCTTGCATCAACTTTGGGAGAAGGGGACTCTTTCTTATTCCAGGTTTCTTTTCCCACCATTGCTCTACCCAACACACCAGAAGTTAGCAACAGCATAAACCCTTCTTGGACAGATTCTGTCAATTTTTTCAGCTTTTGTGGAGCTTTCCTGAAAACTCTTTGGCCCCTTCAAAACCAGTCATCTTCCAAACAATCTACACTTTAGGTCTAGACATATTTTCTGGCTGGAATATTCACTCTCAAGTAGGCTGATGTGGAAATAGGCACAAAGATTGTCCAGCTCACCAAACACAGTATTGGCAATGGCTGTGGTGAAATGCTACCTTACAGGGTTGCTGTTTCGTAACACTGATTTTATTTTTCTCATGTTCCATTATGAAGTTAACTGATTAAAATGCTCTGTGTCATCATGTTTTGCCTCGAAAAGAAGTCTCTTTTATCATATAAAATAGGCCGAGCTTGGTGACTCAGCCTGTCATCCCAGCACTTTGGGAAACTGAGGCGAGTGGATTGCCTGAGCCTGCAGGTTAGAGACCAACCCGGGCAACTTGGCGAGACTTCATCTCTACAATAAACAGTTTTTAAAAAGTTAGAGAGGTATGATAGTGTGCGCCTGTAGTTCTGGTTACTTGGAAGACTGAGGCAGAAGGATTGCCAGAGTCCAGCAGGTCGACGCTGGGGTGGCCATGAGTGTACCACTGCACTCCAGCCTGAGCAACAGAGTGAGACTCCTACTCAAATATATACATAAGTAAATAAATAAGCATGGCCTTTGACCTTGTGATTCCACTTCTAAAAAGGTGTCATTAGGGGAACTACCAGGTTACTTTTCTTCAAGCATGGTGGATCACACATAGCGCTTATCTCTGCTCATTCCCCAACCTTCGCTAAAATGAAAACCAAAGAAACAAAACATTGTAAATACACAGGGACAAAGAAAATCAGACAAAATAAGAAAATAAAGGATCAGGCAAAGTTGTCGACATATTTCTGAAAGATGGAAAGTGGAGCTGAGAAGGCTGAAGCCCAAATACCTGGAGAAAGAGATGTCATTGAGAATCAAGCCCTGCTCTTTAAGGAACCCTAGAAAGGTCCAGGAGCTAGGGGACCAGGAACCGTGGGACATGGGAGCCCTAGGTCTGAAAGGGAAGACTTGGGTCAAGATCTGCACAAGAAGCTTAGACGCAGAGCCCTTGGCTCCTGCCCTCTCCCCTCCCAGCCAAAGGCCCAGGCCTCCCTCGCCCTGGGCACTGCTGTTGAAGGAAGGCCTCCAGAATGATGTGGAATCTGCTAAGAGGCAGATTCAAAGGGCTTTAACTCCTAAAAGCAGTCTGCTGATTGGGGACACTCGGCCTCCAGTGAAAAATTAAAGCACTCCTGGGAGGGTCGGAAGGAGGCAATCACAAAGCGAAAAACATGAGGGATGGTGGGAAAACAGGGCCAGCATCCAGACTGACTGGCCTGTATGCAAGATGTCAAGTCTCCATGGGCTTACCTCGGGTAGTCTGTTGGTGGCTAGGTGGGGAATCCCCAGCTGCTGGGATTCTCAGCACGGACAGCAGCTCCACCGGACTGACTGGAGGAAGGGAGGTCCCATTATCCTTGTACAGCACCTTTCCAAGCCCACAAAATACATGACTACTTCCTCGCCCATTCAGGCCACCTGGTTCTATTTTAACTGTGAGCAACCCAGGTGGCCACAAGGAGTCCATTTTGTCTGTCAGCCAGGGACATGCTTGAACAAAGCTCACATTCGGGAACACAAGCCCAGTGGAGATTGAGGGAGCTGTGTTGGAAAAAATATCTACCTAACACACCTGGAGGCTCCAGCTCCCTCCTGCAGCTCAGCTCCAGGAATAATGGTGACCAGGTCATGGCCGCAGTCTCACCCTGACCACCAGGAAGGGGCCTGACTGTTCCTAAAGAAGACATGTCTGAATCATGACAAAGCAGTGAGCTCCCTGCCCTGTAACTCTGCAGAGACGCTCACCCGGAGCCAGCCCTGTGCACACATGGAGGCTTCTGGACAGTGTCAGGACCTCCCTCCTGAACACCGGCTAAAGGACATCTGGAGGGAGGAGAGCCCCCAGCAGTAGACAGTGCAGAGTAAACAGATTTAGGGACAAAGACAGGGAGAACACCTGGAAATATGGAAGGAAAGAACAAAGGGAAAGAGGGAACCAGCATCTGAGTGATCAAGAAGACACTGAGGGAGGCAGCCCGCAACCGTCTCCTCATCAATCCTTCTGCTCCTACTCAGACATGCAGGCTGGAAGGGAAGGCAGAGATGGTGGGTAAAGGACCCCAGGACTAGCTATTGGCAAGGGCCTGAGGTTAGGATTAGAGGTGGGCTTCTCCAATTCGGCAGTGACCTGAGGCCTGTTGACAGACTGACCCAGATATGTGAAATAGGAGGAAGAGCCAGTGGTGGAAGGGTGTGCTGCCTCAAGGAAGCTAGAGGGAAACTACAGGTGGAAGGGAAGAAAGCACAAAACTGCAAAATGCAAGTCCCTAATGTTTGGACAGTTCTGGTGTGCTTCCAGGAAAAGAAATGGAGATAAGAGGATGGTCTCTGGGGCTGAGATTTGGCCAAGAAAGGAAAGCATCGTTAAGGTGAAGAACTCAGGCTCCTCCTATGGCCACAGACAGGGAGAGGCTGCATTGTGAGGACAGATAAGGGCATTCTGTCTCCACTGCCTTTGGACTCAGGCTGCAAATCAACTCTCACCTGCATTTCTAGCCTGCTGGCCTACCCTGAAGACTTGAAGTCTGTCAGCCTCACAATGGAGTGAAACAATTTCCTAAAATATCTCTCTCTCTCTCTCTCTGTCTCTCTGTCTCTCTCTGTCTGTCTCTCTCTCTTCCACTGAGCGTATGTGTGCATACACGAGCGCATGTCATGCATCTCTGGGGAACTCTGACTCATACAAATCTGGGTCTGAGAAAGGTGAGAGTGAGTTGTGCGTTCATTCTACAAACCTGCCTTGTGCCTGGATTCCCCAGAGCACCACAGACACAGAGATTTCTCAGTCTAGAACATGAGTCACAAGGTACACAGACAGGAAAAGCATAACTTGAGAGGTGCAGCAGTAGATGCACGCCTGAATTAGATAGAAGCACAAAAGATGGGTGCCCAGTGCAGAGCCAGAAGAGTCAGGTCAGTCCTCCTGAAGTCATGATGCCTGAGGGAGTGGGTGTCACCAAGGGGTTGTTGTACTCACAGAGGCCAGAGGCAGGATGCCACCCAGTGGAGTGTGTGTATGAGGGTAGGGAGAAGGGCTGTAGGCTTCGCAGGGCTGGCAGTGAAGACTCCTGGCACTAAGGACTTGAGTCCTGCCTGAGAGCTGCAGAGCGCCTCTGGTTATTCTAAACAGGGGAGTGACTCGTTCAAGATTTACACCGGTAATATATTACATAGTATTGTCAGCTGTATTTACCGTGCTATGCACTAGACCGTTATTTCTGCTATCTAATTGAAACTTCGTGCCCTTTGACCAATGTCTCCTAAAAGAGAGTTTTAGATGTTCTCACCACAAAGAAGTGGTAAATATTTGAGGTGATGGGCATAGTAATTAGCCTGATTCCATTAGTCCACAAGAATACATGCATTAAAATACCACATTGCACCTATAAATATATAGTTGTGATTTTTCATTTTAGAATAAAATAAATTTACAAATAAAAATAAATCCTAAAAAATATTTACACCAGAAAGATCTCTTTGTGGATCTCTAAGAAATGCGAGGGAGCCTATCGTAGAAGAGGGATTCTGCTGGAAGGGTCGTCTTGTGTTCTCCAAAGCAGTTGAGGCCACAGGATGGATGAATGAGTGGTTATAGTAACAGGACTTGCTGCTAAACTGGCTCCAGGGGCCTGGGGAGGATATCAAGGACCCGTGGGGGTTCTGACCTGAGGGCTGGATAGAGAGTCACAGATGACTCAGGAGGAAGAGTGGGTCTGGGTAGAGAGGAAATTTTCCCAGGGAGGGTGATGATGGGCTTCAGGATGCTGTGGGTCATCGAGGTGGCTGGATGGCCACATCACATCACAGTGACCAGTGATAGAATCACAGACAAGTGCCTGCCAGAGCTCAGGTGTGGCCAAGTTGAGCACATGGGTCAAGCTATACCAGACAATGGGAGAGGACGGTGGGAGACAGGGTGTCTTCTGCAAAAAGCAGAGGAGAGAAGTTTGTCCCCAACAGCATGGGGCTAATGACTTGGGGATTTTCATAGAGTTTTATCATTTTCAAGGACAATTAGGTAGGCTTTAAGGCATTCTTCCCATTTTGCAAACCAGAAACCTATTACAGAATGCCAGCTCCTGTCTCAGCTCTGGTTTTGTGGACATCACACCATCCCTTGGAAGTGACGTCCATGAACATGACCGACTGAACCTGATGGCACACCCTGGAATACAGAGGCTCCTCTGTGTGAGCACAGATGGCTTTCAGAAGGCAGCTCGGACCAGGAATACGGAGCTCCAATCTGGTGGTCCTCCCCTGCAGCCCAGCTTGGCCTGCCCTTCCGGGTTTAAACCCAACAGCTGCTTATGGTTTCTGTTATTTACACAATGAGTGACAGGACAAAATAGCTCTACTCACTAGGCTGGTGGCTCAAGCCCAACTCAGCATCAGTTTTCAAGTGATATGCAAATGATCGTTTTCATGGCATGCTTTTTGATTTCAAAGTCTCTCTCTCTTCACTTCCCACTCAGAATTAATTGGTCATTTTCTTCCTTAGATTAGATGTTTCCTATGGTTATTGAAGCCCATCTGCACAGGTAAGGAGCTTTATATAAATAAACAAAATACTTTGCAGTTTTTCAGTGAATCGTTTTCCTGAGGGGGTCAAAAGACTATGTATGGTATTGCTCTGTTGTGGTCAAGGTGAAATAGTGTAACCTATTGTAACCTGTGGAAATAGTGTAACCTAATGTAACCTGGATGCACTATAATATTGATGGATGAGGTCAAGCTTCATTGCAAGTTGCAAGAGTCATCTGACCACACTCACCTTGAGGAGACTAAGGAGCTAGGACCTCTTCTATCCTGAAGCTGAGTCTCTTGGTCACTGGGCATAATGTGGCATCAGCCACATGAGCCCCAGAGAAGCCATCAGGGCTGGAAGAACCAGCATGACCACAGCCTTCCGGTTCAAAGGCCCTTGGTGGAGGTGAGAGATGTCCCAAAGCCTCAAAACTCAGGAAAGTCATGTTTCCCGTTGCAGATATGGCAGAAAGACCTCAATTTAGTCCCTAAGGGGAGGAGCATGGAAGAACCAGCCACAGATTCGGGAAATTGCACCTTCTGCACAGGTCAGTATTAAACAACAGGGATGGGCAGATGATGCAGTTACGTGACCTTGGGTTCAAGGACGTTTGGGGTATGAGGAAGGAGACACACTCTTGCTAGGGGCCCTCACCATCTTGGACATCAGGTCTGGGGACAGGTCTGGGGCAGCAAGTCTCCATTCTAGCCCCCACTGGGTGCTGAGGCTACAATCTCAATGGCCCTGCTGCTCGGAGTGGATGATTCCCTGAGGAGGAAACACAGGGGCTCACAGCACAACGAACACAATCCCAGCAATCTACAGATAAAGCAATGAGGGCTAAAGGGGAAGCTTTTTACTTTCTTTAGCAAGAAAATTCAAGAGGATCAATAATACTAGTTGTTATTAATGAATGAAAGTGTAGTGATAAACATACCCTCATACATTGCTAGTAGAAGTAAATATTTGAAATAAAGAAACATTTCTGGAAAATCATAGGTACCAGGGAACTTTTGGAAACTTCCTAATTAAATAATCAAAGCAAGAGTAAAATTTTATTAACCAGGATGTTTATTACTGTGCTATTTATCATATTAAAAATAGAAATAATGCAAGGATCCACAGTTGAGGAAATGATTAATTAAATGACAGCATTTGGGGCAACCCCCTCAAGTCCCCTCCCACTGTGGGAGCTTTTCTGTCCTCTCAATAAATCTTGCTTTCTAAAAAAAAGAAAAAGAAAAAGAAAATGACAGCATTTCTGGGCAATGCCAAGTTGAGGGACAGAAGAGTCAATGGGGTAAGTCCACACACTGAGACGGGGGACATGGCAGCCATGGACATGAGAGTGGCTTACCCAACATCAACCTGTGCTGGGCAGCTCCTGGGGACACTGGGAGGAGCCCAGCCCCATGTGCCATTCCACAGCCAGCATCTGAGCCACAGCAGGATCTCCCAGAGTCTCCCTAAATTCTCCTTCCTCCTCTGTAAGGCAGAGATAGACCTGCGCAGCTCACGTAGCTGCAGTGAAGATGAAAATTAGACAATGCATTGAACACACGGTGATCACAAACCACCGTTAAACACTGTAGACAGAACCCAGATCTCCTGTCTGGTGCTCTTGGTAGGTAACACAAACCAGGCTCAGACACAGAGAGGATGCCTGGAGTTACCGCATAGTCAACCGGATTGTGTCATAGGTCTGTGGCAGAGGCAGCGATGCCAGACCTCAATGCCAGCCCTGGGGCTAAGGCAGAGGGGCCGCTACAGGCCTGAGACCCTCCTGGCTGGGCCCCTCAGCACCTGGTGACGGAAGGATGGTAAAACCTCAGCTAAGGCAGTTGAACTGGTTCTCTGCAAACGCGCCTTTAAGCCCACGGTTTTGTGAATAACAAGAAATCCATTACAGAGCTTCGGTTCCGTGCTCTCTGCTGATTTTGTCGCAATCTTCATCAATATCCTGCTCTGTCGGTAACTGGTTTTGAGACGTGGAGCAAGGCACTTTCCTTCTTGGACTCCATTCTGCAATCTGGCAAAAGGTGCGGGAAGACCCTGTGATGCAGCGCCCATGCCGGGCGACCCTTCCTCCTCAGGCCTAGTCCTGCTGGCTGGTCCTCGCTTTCACAGCCAGGCTGCAGAGGTACTCTAAGTAGAGTCAGAGGAGCACTCCAGCCTGGGCCGGCTCTCTTCTATCCATCCTTGGTCCGAGAAGACTCTGAAAATAATGACAATCCCTGGTGTCTTGAAAGGACGACATCAAAGCTAAGTGCCACTGAGGCAAAGCATTTCGCTTTCCTTTATTCCCCTTTTATAATCAGTTTTTAATTCTGATTAACATGGGTGAGGGGCCTATTAAGAGGATACTAGGGGAATATATAAGGGAAAGAGAGGATGCTGATCCTGTCAGGGAAGGGTGCCCTGCACCAGTCGTCTCTGTCTCTGAGGCCCGGTCCTAATGAGCCCTCTGCAGGGAAGGCCCGATGAGGGGCAGGGGCTGGAAGACCAGGCCTGGCACATCCCTCAGCGTTTGCCTCAGCCCACTGTGGGTGCTGGGCCCGGTAAGCATGAAATCACAGGCTGGCAGCAGAGAGGGCTGCTCAGACAGAACAGCAGGCATGGTGCAAAGCCCCCGAATACGCTGCAATTAGCAGGGAGAGTGATTTCCGCACCCCACGGCTGACAGGGAAATTGCCTGGCTGGGCCCCACGCGGGCAGCACTTTACCCTCTCCAGAGTAAATAGAGTGGGGCCTCTTGGCGGCTCTCAGAGACAAAGGAGGCTCTTTTAAGAAACCAGCCTCCTGTTTTTCCCATGAGAGACACCCCCTGTGGGCTACTGGGAGGTTTTGCCTGCCTGTGCTTGTGTGCATAAACACACAGGCACAATGGAGAGAGGCCACCACATGCCCTGAGTCCGAGGACATGGCCAGAACGAAACTGGGAGGTCCCTCAGCGCCAAGCATGGGGCAGCTCTGTCTGCCGATCCCTTCCAGTCTCATTCTCTTCCGCCTTAGAGCTCATCTCTCCGCTGCCCTTAGAAATGCAAAGAGGACAATCAATAATTAATAGAGTGAGAGCCTCTCGTCTGCATTATTAAATGCCCAAATGCTAGGACAGACCAGCCCAGAGAGGAGCTGGAAACCATATAGATCCTGCAGCTGCACTTAGAGGCATCTTGATTTCCTCTGATCTCCCTTCCCTAGAAAAAAGACAGGCCCTGGCCGGGCGTCATGGCTCATGCCTGTAACCCCAGCACTTTGGGAAGCTGAGGTAGGATAATGGCTTGAGCCCAGGAGTCCAAGATCAGCCTGGGCAACATAGCAAGATCTTGTCTCTGCAAAATAAAAATTAAAAAATCAGCTGGTTGCCGGAGCCCGTGGGTTTGAGACCCGCCTGGGCAACTTGGCGAGACCTCATCTCTACAATAAATCAAAAATCAGCCAGGTGTGGTAGCACGCGCCTGTAGTTCCAGCTCCTTGGAAGGCTGAGGCGGAAGGATCGCCGGAGCCCAGCAGGCGAGGCTGCGGTGGCCGGTAGCGGCCACTGCACTCCAGTCCAGGCGACAGAGTGAGACTCCAACTCAAAAAAAAAAAATCAGCTGGGCATGGTGGTGCACACCTGGAGTCCCAGCTACTTGGAAGGCTGAGGAGGGAGGATTGCCTGAACCAAGGAGATCAAGACTGAGGTGAGTCAAGATTGTACCACTGAACTCCAGCCTGGATGACAGAGTGATACTCCAACTCAAAAAATAAAACAAAATTAAATTAAATTAAATTGAAAAGACAGACCCTGAGGCAGCACACTGGGACAAGCCAGGGGAGAGCAAACACTTGCCAGACAAGGGTGCAATGAATGCAGAGGACAAACCTGATTTCAGATTTCAGGGACCCTGTCCGACTGCCGGACAGTGACGGTACCAGGATCCAAGGGAGGTCCTGGTCTTTCATCTGCAAAAACTGTACTTGGAGGGTTCATGAACCCACGCCATCAGCCCCTAGACACTATATCCCACGACTTGTGGGATGCATGTAGGGTGGGATGTTGTCTTTCCCATCAAACAGAGGACCAAACTGAGATGCAGCAAAGTTTGCCCAAAAGACATTGGCTTACCCCAAAGGCACACTGCTAATAAGGTACTCCATGAATTTTAAGGTGTGTATTGTCTTTTTATATTTTAACATCAGCAGCATGTCAAATTTAGTTGATGCCATCTTTTTAGAGGTATATGAAATAAAAGGCTTACAATGTATGAAATTCACTAAAGCAAATCTCATATTAGAATATATCCCCTTCTGTTTAATTATTATACTATTTATTGGGTACATAAGGACACAAGAAGATGTGGACCTGGGCAGGATTTCTCTGTCTGTCCCTCTGTGTGCAGAATTCCTTTGCTTGTCTGTAGGAAGCATACTCCTTTTTAAACAGGACAGGCCCACAGTAGTGGATGAGGTGCAGACTCTGGAGCCGCCTGAATGCAGCTGAATCTGGGCTCTCTTGACTTGCTCTTGGTTGTGGGATGTCTTCTGGGTAATGGAATTGATGATAATGCCTCCCCCTAGGGGGTTAGGCAAATGTAAATCTCCCTAAAGAGTCATCCAGCTGTCCCTGAAGAGTGACCCACACCAGCTTAGCTCCCTGAGCATTTTCCAGGTCAGGGGTCTGCCAGGTGGGCTTCCCTGGCTGTGAGCTCTGTGAAGTCAGGCTTTTGTCTTATCCATTTCTCACCAAGCTGGGAACACAATAATAACACATATTTTCTTGCAATTAAAAAGAGAGAGAGAGAGAGCACTCATATACGTCATTTCATTTCATGCCTAACATTCTCATAATTATCTAACTGGCATAGGTATTGTGTTTCTTTGTGAAGAAAGAGGGTGCCTATAATCTTGGCTATCTCAGAATAGGCGAGCCGTGTTTGGCCAAGTCTTTTACTGAAAAGCCTGGGCAGCGACTCTGGGCAAGCTGGGACCTGCTCTCCACCAAGGGCACCTTCCTGCTGTCTCACCTCAGGAGTGCGATGTGACCGGGTTGGTTACGGCTATCAACATGCCACTGTGGAGGGCCCTCACTGGCGCAGGCACCAATCCCTCTCTCAATCCATAGTCATTAGGCCTGCAAAGCCTGTGTTAGAGGAGATGATATAGAAGCGCCCGAGACGACGCCTCCCTCCCCCGCTCCTTTTTATCAAGAAAGGAGCAGAGTGACTACCAGGCACATGGGGGCTGCAGCCTCATTCCAGATGGGTAGAGAGACTTGGATAAGATCTTGCCAGTTATTGAACACAACATTGGGTCTAACTTGTCCTTGGAAGGGTAGCAGGTGCTAAGTTAAACTGCACAAGCCTAACTCACAGCTCAGCGTGTGAGATGCTCTACACCCCTGTGACCTTCCCCTGCAGATGCTGTGGGGAAAGAGCTCTGACTTCACAGTGCAGCCAGGACCCTTCAAACCACAGTTCTGCTCCAGGATGGCACCACACGCACTCTTCACAATGAGGGTGATAATATCCCCTGGAAGGGTTGTTGGGAAATTAAATGAGATATGATCTGCTTGTCTATTCCTTTGTGTCTCCAGGGTCCAGGCAAAGCAAACAGGAGCGGGAAGGCTGCCCGCTCCCCCAGCCTGGGTCTGTGCCCAATTCCTCAGACTCCATCCTGCCTGGCTGCAATCACAGCTTGACTGACTCCTTCCAAGGGCTCTCTGCCTGAGCCACTATCGATTGTAAGAGACACAGCTAAGACAGGAGGGGAGAAAATGCAGCAGCCATCCAGAAATAATTAGGAAGAGAAAAAGACTCCCAGGATCTGAGCTGTCACCTTTCTAAAAAGCCCAACCAACTCTCTCTCTCCCTCTCCCCTCCCTCCTCCCTTCTCTCTTCTCCCTTCTCTCTTCTCCCTTCTCTCTTCTCCCTTCTCTCTTCTCCCTTCTCTCTTCTCCCTTCTCTCTCCTCCCTCCCTCTTCCCTCTTCCCTTCTCTCTCTCTCTCTCTCTCTCTCTCTCTCTCACACACACACACACACACACACACACACACACACCAATTCCCAAAAAATCAGGGTTTAAAATGAGGTTATCTGCTGTGCTTGATTCCAGCTTCTAGACTTCTTTGGGGAAAGGGCTTATGGTCAAGGACATTTCTTGGCTTTTCTTGGCGGGCAGGAGCAGATGATGACTTGGTCATACAGACTGCCATCAATTCCTTCCCCTCATTCCTCTTTCCCTTCCTGGGACTATACTTCTTCTGTGGGTACAACTCTACCTAGGAAATACTCAAGCTAGATACTGTCAAATAACAAAATCCACATTTTTTAGTAAGTCTACATGCCAGGTGCTATCTTAAGCACCTTTCATATGGAAACCTTATGAGCTGGGTATTAATATTCCCAAATTACAGATGAGGAGACTGAAGGATGGAGAAGTCAGATGAACTGCTGAGGGTGCTTGTTAACCCATGAGGAGCGGGCTCCATCCTCAGCCTCTCCATGAGACTGGGCTCTTCCCACAGCCCCCAAGACTCCATCTGACCTTCTTGTCTGTTCTCAGGCATGCTGGACTCTTTGTCCTCCTTGTGAGCACCTATGGATGGGAGGAATTCAGAACACTGGAATCCACACCGTATAGGGGATCTTCTTGTTCTGTTTGAGCCAACAACCCGAGGCTGGGGGTGTAGGAGGCTGTGAATGTCAAGTCAGACAGATCCTGAGGGTAGGACCAGATCCCTGTCACTTCCAATTTTCATTCACTTTAAACCTGAAATTCTTCGATACACCATCAACATTTTTATGTTGGAAATTTCTCTCTTCTTCCTTTTTTTTTTAAAGTATGAAGCTTTCCTTACTAACTTTAAGCTGCTAGTTTCTTAGCTGGGCTATCTGTTCCTCTATAACCAGAGGACAGCAGCAGGACCCTGAGGATAGAAAAGGGAGGAGAAGGGTCCCATGCAGAGATGCACCCAAGAGCAATAGTTACTCTCATGACTTCAGTTCATCCAGCCTCTATGGCCTTTATTGCACCCCCTCAGCAGGTGTGGGGGCACTCCTGAGTCTGCCACACACGGTCCTTTGTCCAAAAAGAGATAACCAGGCACACAGATCACACCTGGTTATCAGAAAATGCAGAATTGCTAAATAAATAATTTGGGCAAATGAAATGAGAGCCAAAATAGGAGAGGAAGCAGAGGGACCAACCGCCAGGTCGACTCAGTACCAGTTCCATGCAGAGCACAAGGGACACAAGGCAGCCAGGCCTGGAACCGTTTTTCTTTTCTTTTCGTTTTCTTTTTTTTTTTTTTTTGAGTTGGAGTCTCACTCTGTCGCCCAGACTGGAGTGCAGTGGCCACTCCCGGCCACCACAGCCTCAACCTGCTGGGCTCCGGAGACCTTCCACCTCAGCCTTCCAGGAAGCTGGAACTACAGGCGCGCTACCACACCCGGCTAATTTTTTTTTTAGCCAAGTGAGGTCTCACCAAGTTGCCCAGGCGGGTCTTGAACCCGCGGGCTCAGGCAATCCACTCACCTCAGCCTCCCAAGGCACGGGATTACAGGCTGAGTTACAGACCCCGGCTGGAACCATTTTCTCAAAGTCTCCTGACCTAAGAGGGAAACTGACCTGAGTGCACGACAGTTTTCGGCAAGAGAGCTGATGGTCATAGTCACACAGGCCCATGGGCGTGGAGAGCTGAGGGGAACTCATACTTTCCTGCCAAGGCCTTCAAACTGTGGGACAGTCTGAACTCTTCAAAAACCCTGTGCTCTTCAAAAGCAGACTTTGGACAAGGTAGGCTCCCTCCACCAATAATTGTGGATGAAGAAAGAGAAACTAGGAGAAAGAAGGCTGCTTTGGGCTCCGGACCTGAACTCAGAGAAGGTGTCATTTTGGGGAGCCTTGGTGGGCCATGAGGAGCAGCTGTGGTCCCAGCAGAAGCAGGTAATCTGAGATGAGTTTGACAAAGGGCACCTTTCCAAGGGCACGGGCAGAGAGCAGCAAGCCAGAACCCCAGCTAGCAGCAGATCTAAGGGGAGGAAGGGAAGCTGGGGCAGGTGGAACAGCAGGACCCAAAGGCATCCACACCTCACTCCCAACCTGGGAATTTGCTACTTGACATGACAAAAGGACTTCACAGATGTGAATTAATTAGGGACTTTGGGATTAAAGAGATGATCCCAGATGATGCAGGTGTGGCTAAGGAAACCTCAAGGGTCCTTTCAAGAGTCAGAGAAGGATCCTGAGGACAGAGGCAGAGGCCAGGGAGAGAGAGAGATGGAGGATGCTCCACGGTGAGCCCTGAAGTGGGGGACAGGGCTCTGTGCTGGGGAGCCCAGCAGGTGCCCTGCATCGAAAAGTGAAGTCTCCCCAGAGCCCCCAGAGGAACACGGCCCTGCTGACTCCTTGCTTTGAGGACTTCAAATCTCCAGACTAGGATAATACATTGGTGCTGTTTTATCCATTAAGTGCATGCACTTTGCTATAGCAGCCGCAGCAAATGAATAAAGAACACCATCCGGATGAGGGCTGAGGGGCTGGGGCCACAATTAAGACCACAGTCTGAGGGTGGAAACCTTGGAGGCAGAGCGGGAAGAGCACAGGTTCGGTTTGGAAACCGTGTGTGAGCGTCAGAAGGAAACGCTGGACCTTTACTCCCGCCATAGTGGGGAGCGGTCCTGTCTTCATCTCCAGTGACCAGGCCTCCCAGGAGTTCCTGTTCCATGTCAAGGGACTGCACAGAGACAGAGGACTAAGAGGAGTCGTAACTGTGCTCATCCTCCATGCCACACCCGCTTTCAGAATAACAAGGAGTGGACTCGTCCTGTGTCTCCCACAATCACTAAGACACATAACAGTCCAGGAATCGATGGATGCTTCTTCTAAACCATTAGCTACTAGATTTGAGAGTTGGGGGTGAACAGAGAAGAGTCTTCAGATGGCAAAGGTGCACCCCGTGCCCCACACCAGGGACCCTAGGGTGAGCCAACCAACTGTCAGAGCTTGGAAAGCAACTCCCAGGAGTAAGAGAGACATAGGGGCTTTATCCAGCCATTGTCCCTATGAGATCAAAACTCCTGGATTCGGAGCTCCTCTCTGCCCCATGGTGACCTTGGCCCTTCTCTGAGTCTCAGATCTCAGGTCATCGCTCATATACTCTGTGCTCAGCCCCTGTTCACCATGAGAAAACAAATGAGTAGATCTGCAGTGTTGAAAAGAGGCCTCTCAAAGTTGCAGCGCCAGACAGAAGGGTATTAAATGGAAATCACATGCACGCACGCACATGCACATACACATACACATTTGCACGCAGCCTTAGATGGTGGGCTTCCCCCACCTCGTCATCCTGCCCACCCTTGCTACTGCTGGCATCCCTATCAATTACTTATGTTCACAGACGTGATCTCAGTAAACTCACCCTGCATTTGTCCTGCGGAGAGAATGGCTAAGTGTGCCCAGGCAGCTCAGCAGGACATGGGGGATGCTTTTAGAACAACCTCATTTGCATGAGGCAGAGCATGTCCCTGTGTCTTTGCAGAAGATGAAAGTCTGCCTCGCTCTTCTTATGCTCCCCCTGCTCAGGCTTCAGACCAGGCACTCACTCTTATCAAAAAGGAAAAAGACTACATCAGCAAACTCCCTCTCTCTCCCTCTCTCTTGCTCTTGCCCAAAGATTCTTTGACTGCATAATTGAAACCAAGGGAACAAAAATGCACAAAAGCAAGTGGCACAGATGTTTTCATCACAGGTACCTCAAATAACTCCAAAGGGCCCTCACCGAGCAGCGCCTGTGAATATATTTCATGCCTGGCTCGCTGAGAATTAGCATTGGAAGTCATCGCTGTGAACACAGGGAGCTGGATGAATTTCAATCCAACACAGAAACCAGCCGCTTCTGTTGCGGGATGTCAGCCACAGTCACATCACTGCAGAGCTCTTTTGCAAGACCAGCAGAAGCCGGCATGTCATTTTTGACATAGCTGCTTGTCCCTTTTCACTGCTCAGCTGACAGCACGCCCAGCTCCTGCCTGTTGCTCCGTGTGGAACAGACGCAGGTGCCCAGGCTGGAGTCTCTGGGGTTCTCTGGGAGATGTCGGCTCAGCTGTGTGTCTTGGATGGCAGAGCTGCGGGACCAATTGATTTGCCTGCCAGCAGCACAGACTTGCAGGGGAGGAGATTGCCGAGAACACCCATGGAAAACGGAAACATCCTTCCTGGGACAGTCACAGTGACTCTGGGAAGAAAGCACATAGAAGCCTTGGCCTTGCCAACACTGAGACTATGCCCTTCTTGAGATGTCCCCTGCTCACTGGGTCTGGACGTGCAGGCACACCTGGGAAACCCAGAGCAGTGTCACTGTGGCCGTGATCTCCTGCAGGGCCATTTTTGCCCTTGCTTGCTTCATATTTTCACATACTAATTTACTTATCATTTTTAATTGCATGGAGAAACCTCAGCATGGGAGGAGGAAAAGCACTCACAAATAAGTGCATGCTTGTCTCTTCTCCTCTTCCTGTACCTTTTCAACAATCAGAAGGGAAGATCCCCTCCTCTGCCTGGAGTTGGCTCCAGACAATACTAAGCCGGGCAACACGTCGATTGAGCCCAGTACTCAGGGCTATTGGAAACAAAGACACAGAAGGCACGATGTCTACCCGCAGGGGGTCACCGTGCCTATCAGCAGGACAAAGGCCCAGGATCTTCATGTATAAAGTGCATGCATCAGTGCACACACGTGTGCATACTCCCAAAGACTACGTGCATAAGCAAGCATGTGTGTGGCATATACACGGAATTTAGAAGCAGATCCAGGACCGATGCCTGCACCTCCACTGACAAGCCCTGTGGCCTCGGACAAATCAGACAGCCTCTGTGAGTCTCAGCATCTTGTCTGCACGATTAAGTCAATGTGCCTTGCAGCATCAGGGTGCGATCCAACTACAAGTTCTCTTTAGCCCACAGAAAGTGACCTGCATTGAAGGGGTAAGACATATGCCCCCGTTCCCCTCCACCCCCTTCTTTTACTCTTGACCTCCAATCCCAGGCAGTTCACGCTGCCGCCTTCCAACCCGAGCCAATCCATGTGAAGGTGGGGCACCAGTGCCCGCAGCACAGCAGGGGAAGCTGAGGCGCTCATGGTGGCTGTGCCGTTACCACAATCAGACACTGTGCGTGTATCACTTCATTAACCCTCACAGGAGCCCCGTGGAGAAGCTGCAGTTTTATCTCCACTTTACAGGTGCAGCATATGACACTGAGAGAGAAGAGGCGGCTTGCTCAGACACGCGGTGAGAGCAGGCACCAGACTCCACCCAGCGAACGTGGGGGCGGCAGAACAGTCTCAGGAGCAGTCTGAGAGGGGTCTTCTTCACTGACTGTGCTGCGAAGCTAGCTGCATGACATGGGTGGGGTCGATGGACTCTCTTGCTTTCCTTCTTCTGTTTGAATCTGGCCAGTGGGGAGCCCTGGACAGAGAGCAAGGAGAAAGGAGACAGAGGAATGGGTATTTATCCCCTGGGTCCCTTGTGGTGAGGTCTTTGTGGACTCTTTCCCCTTGGAAGGTAATGGCTTATCTTAAGACAGCCCTCACACGACCTTCTGGTTCTGGTAACTGGTCCCTCTGGCTGTCCCTCAGGCCCAGAGTGGTGATCTACCACCTGCCTTGATAGCCCTGTGATTAGTCAACCGAGATCACTCTCTTGTGAGGCTGCCTCCACCCCTCACCATTCTACATGGGACCTGGATGGAAAGGACCTTAAAAGTTGTAACCTCTGTGTGTCGTCTGTCACTCTTGGGCTTTGCTGGGTACAAGGAGGGAGCTTGGCCCAGAGTGGACACCTGGCTTTGGGGAACACGAGATGGACTATGCATTGTGGACGGGTCCCATCTTCTCCAAGAGCCTTGGTGTCACGCTCAGGTGCTGAGGGGTCGACAGGATGTCAGGGGAGAAGCAGAGCTGGGATGCTGTGAGCACTCAGATGCGCTGGGCATCTCCCTTTCTCTCGGGGCGCCTCATCCTCAGAGACTCTTTCTATTTTCCTTTTAGCTTCCCATTTCCTCCTGAGCCTCCTGTCCCTCCTGAACTTGCTCAGTTAGAAGTAGTCACCCTCAAAAAAAAATAAAAGAAAGAAAGAAATGGGCACCCTCACCCTCAGCTCCAGGACTCCTTGTCCTCCCATCTGCTTCTTGCAGGGTGTGGCCAGAGAAGCCTTGCACCCATCATGCAGTAAATGACACAGGCTACTGCTGGCCTCTGGACAAGTCTCTCCTCCCTTGTCTGCCAAGCTGATGCGTGCAGCCTGTTCCCTGGCAGTGCTCATATAAGGGGATCTGGACAGCTCCTCTGTACAAAGAGAGACTTTGAGACCTTCTCTCCACTCCCCTTTGTTCTCCACACTTCCCTTCACGGGGGCAGGAAGGGGCTCAGGCACCTGCCTGTGATGGGGGTAGCTTTGGTGCTCCTCATCACAGAGGACATCACTTGACATGCAGGCTAATCAAATCAGGAGCCAGGCATGGACCAGATTTGCTGTGGGTTTCCTCTCTTGGCTGGAAGCGTCTGTATGTTTCCCCAGAGTCATTCTTGAGATATTTAAATAGAATTTGGGAGCAAGAAGAAGGATGCTCAATACTGACAGATGATTCCACTCTGTCACGTTAGTTAATGAAGAGAGTTCTGATAGGGATCAAAGAGGGCAAGAGTTGGAAGAGGGTTTACCCCATTCATGTGAATGTCACTCTTTTTACATCCCACCGCCTGTTTCTCCACACACAAGGAAGTTCCAGCAGAATAAAATTCTTTCTCGACAAAGGACCACCTGCCTCCTTGGGAGAGGTGAAACGAAGAGAGTCCTCATCAAATAAGTGTTTTTAAAAAGCCAACTTCCACATTGCCTGTTGTACTTATTGATGGAACATTAGCCCCAGACGTTGAGAAGTGAACAGCTATAACACATTTCTATTTGCAGTAGGGCATCGGAGACCCTTTCCTTTGGACTGAGCTGTCTGTACACCTCAGGGGCTTGTCATCTCTCTTGGGACAAAAATAAAGAAGATTATGTATTTGACAGAAGGAGACCTTGCAATGTGAATGAGATCCTCTATCTCTGAGCCGTGCCTCTCTACTCGCTCCGCAGTCATCCTGAAAGCATGTGTTTGTCTTTCTCATTATGCAAACATACAAATGAAACAACAGCCCCTTCAGCTGGAATCTTGTCATTTCTAGCAGCCTTTTTGTCTCCCTCTGCCTTAAGTTGAGCTTCTGTGCCCACTCCTGCCCGTCACCCAGACACTGAGAGAAAGCACCTCTGATCCCACAAATACCAAACTCAGTGGACTCTTTCTAATATTTTGCATGGTGTTGAATTAAGAACTTTCTGATATTTTGGATGGCATTGAATTCTCCCTGAATCTTACAACTTTTAAAAGTCTGTGCTCTCTCGGCTCCTATGTATAATGGCACCAAATTAACCCAATGGTATTTGCAGCTTTTCTCCTTCCTTGGCCCTCCAAAGTGAATTCTGTTATCACTTACCCTCTTAAATTTAAAAAACAAACAAAAACTTCTCTAATGGTGGGGAGGCTCGGTCAGTCACATGCGAGAGGAAAATTAAGGAAGGGAAAGAAAAAAGGGTCAATGTGACCCAGGGGTGTATAAAGAGAATTCTAGGGGTTTAATGACTGAAATGCCTGAGATAGTCTTTAGGAGATTAAAAAACTGGGCATGTTGGGAATGGGAATACTGTGGAAGGTATGATGGATTATAAATGAGTGCTGTTTCTCTGGAAAACTCAGATACAGTATCTGAGTAATATCTCTTAACTTGACAGTATTGGATTATTTCACTGAGCTTTCATCTCTTTAAGACAGGGGTACACAGACTTCTCGATTTGCAGGACTCATGAGGGGAACACTCCCTCCTGTCCCCTCTCCTTCCTCTGTGCACACTTTTGTGGGTCCCGAGCAGCCCCAGCCCTCGGATGTTCTCCCTAGGCACTCATTGGTTGAACCTTCACCTATATGGTGGCTGCTCCAGAATCTCTGTCTCAGCCCAGATGGTCCCTCCCACTCGGGCCCTGGAGGTGCTTAAGATTCCATACCATCACTCCCCTCACACCAGCTCTCTCTTCAGGACTTTGCAATGTGATTTCTGGTCTGCTTCTGTAATCGAGTCGGAAAGTTGGTGCCCTCCTATGCTCTTTGCTTCATTCATACCTAATCAATCAGCAATGACTGGTTTTACTCTTTTCCCCACCAATTCTTCCAGCTTCCTGCTCAGCCCAGTTTCTGGCCCTCTATATGTCTCCTCTTGCCTACCGCTTTACGTGGGTTTCCACAGGGCTTTGTTTCTTTTGGTAATCCAAGTTTATGATAGTGATTCAGACAAAATCAATAGCAGTGTTCCTTCTCAGGAGCAAATCTGTCCTAATTTGGAAGATAAAGTATATGGTGAACCTAAAAATAATCCCTAGCATACTTCTTTGCTTCCAGTCTCCTTTCCTTTAAATTAGTCCTCCACTTGCCTCTACTGTGAGCTGTTCAAGCAGCAGTTAAACCTCTGCTGAAATTGTTCTTGGTCTTCCATAACAGGATGGCTCCTAAGTTTCTTCACCTGAGAGATAGGCATAGCACTTCCTACTTCTCCAGATCCAATCTTCCACATTTCCACTTCATGTTTACCTGGAAATATCAGATTGCTTGTGAATTCCTGTTTACAAATACTTGACCGTTATTTTCTCTGTGTCCTGAGCACAGTCCCTTGCTTCCTCCCCTGGCTAAGCCCTAGTCTTCTCTAAGGGATCAGTTCAAGTTCCTCTCTCCTGGGAGGCTTCCCCAGAACAACAGACAGGATCCTTCCTCACCACCTTCACAGCACCTGTGCCTGGTGCCCAGTTCCCAGGCAGCACTTTTGAAGCACCTATAGGTTCACCTTAATTCTCACCACCACACATACTTTATTCTGTGAGCTCTATTCCAACACCAAAATAATTATTCTTACTATTTTCCAGAAGTACTTTAATCCATTCCTCTATTAAAACTTATTTCATTTAAAATAAGTATTTTCAACTAAATAAATGTATATGAGCTACATATTTTTTTAATTGAAGAAGTCAGAGAGGTAGAAAAAATAAAATAAATCACCCACAAACCTATCTTATAAAACTACCAACATCTTCTCATGAGATAAGAGAAATAAACCACATTGAAAACTCACAAATCATAAGAGGTCTAGGTCACTTAGCATAGGCATAAACAGCCTAACACAGTTCCGTAGCTACTAAGAGTATCTCTGCTTTATAAAGTTGAATTACTGATATTTATAAGAACATCATCGAATGGTTAAATTGCACTTCTCAACCCATCTGTGTGTTAGCAGAGCCCAGAACTGCCCTGGTAGATGCTTGGATAACTGAGCTAGAGCCGGGCTCAGTGGCTCAACCTGTAATCCCATGCCTTGGGAGGCTGAGGTGAGAGGATTGCCTGAGCCTGCGGGTTCGAGACCCACCTGGACAACTTGGTGAGACCTCATCTCTACAATAAATAAAAAAAAAAATTAGTTGGGTGTGGTAGCACGCACCTGTAGTTCCAGCTACTTGGAAGGCTGAGATGGAAGGATCGCCATCGCCCAGCAGGTCGAGGCTGCAGTAGCCGGGAGCGGCCACTGCACTCCAGTCTGGGTGACAGAGTGAGATTCCAACTCAAAAAAAAAAGAAAAAGAAAATGGGATGTCCACTCTTCAGAAAGCTAAACAGGGAATCGCCACATGGCTGATCCAGCTGTTCCACTTCTACATAGTTATTGAAAGCAATTGAAGCAGGGGCACAGACACGGGCATCCCTATGTTCACAGCAGCACTATTCACAACAGCCCAGGGGTGGAAACAGCCTAAGTGTCCAGCAGCAGATGAGTGTATAAACAAAATGTGATATATCTGTGCAACAGAATATCATTCAGCCTTAAAAAGGAAGGAAATTGGACAGGCTCAGTGGCTCAGCCTTTAATCCCGTGCTTTTGGGAGGCCGAGGTGAGTGAATTGCCTGAGCCCGCGGGTTTGAGACCCGCCTGGGCAACTTGGTGAGACCTCATCTCTACAATAAATAAAAAATTAGCTGGGCGTGGTAGCGCGCGCCTGCAGTTCCAGCTGCTTGGAGGGCTGAGGCAGAAGGATCACCGGCGCCCAGCAGGTCAAGGCTGCGGTGGCCGGGAGTGGCCACTGCACTCTAATCTGGGCAACGGAGTGAGACTCCAACTCAAAAAAAAAAAAAAGAAAACTGAGCTGGGATAGAAAGGCAGGGAAAGAGAGATCTTTGTGTCCCAGAGAATCTTGTGGACACACAGCACTGACATGCTGTGGAGCAGAAACTTGGAGAATGAAGGAAAGGGGAAACCTGTGTCTCCCTGTAAGGGAGGTAGTCATCTCTGATTGCCAGGTCACCAACAGGACAGAGTCCAGAAGGGATCCAGATCTGGAAAGCAGCTAGAAGCAAATGAGCAGAGTGATCTCTCCTGAGTCCGCTTACCCCACGGTCTTCCTGCCCTGAGCAATGGACTCTACAAACCCTTATCTCAAGTCAAATTTCTAGAAGATCCACTGTATACACATACACATGAGTATATGCACATACACATAGGATCCATGCCCAGATCAAGATCCAGTTCTAGGCGGAGAGAGATGTTACACAGAGGAGATAAATGGTTTACTGATCATCAGGTCCTTAAAGAATCAGGGAACCTCCCACTTTAAGAACAGAAAGGGTCTCCACTTTCCAGAAGGAAACAGAACCAGCTCAGGGTGCTGCGAAGACTTTCATAAAGAGACCACTGACAGATGAGGGCAGAAGACTGAAGGGAAAGAGCACAACCCACACAAACTGGAGTCTTGGGGGATACTGACCGATCAGGAGGTGTAGTCATGGATGCAGCCTCTATGACCAGGAAACACAGTTCCAATGGGAGAAAGTGATGAAAAATACCAGGACCCTCCTTCTTCCATCCCCAGGTCTCCTGCAGATATTGTCCATTAGCAGACCCAACCGGATAGCAGTGGAAGTCTGAGCAAGATGTCCTGGAGAAGACGTTCAATAACCCTAATCCTAACCCTAGGGTAGCCCCTAGGGACACAGAGCAGGGAAGATAATAAGAACACTATGGGGCCTGGCTCGGTGGCTCAGCCTGTAATTCCGCACTTTGGGAGGCCGAGGTGAGTGAATTGCCTGAGCCCGCAGGTTCGAGACCCACCTGGGCAACTTGGCGAGACCTCCTCTCTACGATAGATCAAAAAATTAGCCAGGCGTGGTAGCGTGCGCCTGTAGTTTCAGCTACTTGGAAGGCTGAGGCAGAAAGATCGCCGGAGCCCAGCAGGTCGAGGCTGCGGTGGCCAGAAGCGGCCACTGCTCTCCAGTCTGGGTGACTGAGTGAGACTCCAACTCAAAAAAAAAAAAAAAAGAAAGAAAGAAAAAGAACACTGTGGAAATGCAGAGTATGGCAATGGGAGGAGCCGGCACAGAACACGACTTTAGATGGATTGACTCAAATTTCCCACTGCTGACATCAGCCTAAGAAGTTCACCTGTAATATCCCTTCCAGCTTGTTGTCCAGTTTCAGCTGAATACTGACAAAGACTCTAGATTCCAACTCTCAGGTTCACTTGCTCATTAATCCATCCATTCAAATATCAGTGATGTTCCAGGGACTGTGCTTGGAACTATGAAGGGCACAGAGGTGACAAAACAAGATTCCTGTTCTTTCATGAGAAAGCAACATCTATATGGATTTATGAAATAACCACTATAATATAAACATAAGCCTGAAGGAATGAAAAAAATAAGGAATCATTAATTCGGGAGAAAACATCTCATTTCAGCATTCAAAGATGAACAGAAGGATAAGATTTTCACACATGTTTGTAGTGGGACAGTCTTTCCCAAAGAGTCAGAATTCAATACTATCTTTGCCCAATACATAGCTTTCACATACATACACATACAGAGAGTGTGAGAGAGAGAGAGAGAGAGAGAGAGAGAGAGAGAGAGTGAGGGTTCAGGTGTTAACCTCAGTCAAGGCAAAAAATTAACTAAGAATTCTGTAAAAACCAAATCACCATCAACAGCATCGCCATCCTTCTACTGACATGATACCCGTCGACATGGGGTAACCCCAGTTGTTATCAGTCTAATCCCTCCATTTGTGGCTCTGCAATCCTTCCTCATCAGGAAGGCCCCACGAGTGAGGTGGCATGCACAAGTTGCAGGGCTTCTGTACCCATCAGGCACCCTTTGACCCCTGGCTTGTTGACCCAGGAAAGCTTGGCCTCTTGTGAACGGAAGGCCCCTCTCAGGATGGGCAGGCGTCAAGCCTATGGCAGACTTTCTTTGCTTTGGCTGAGCTTCAGGACTCTTCTTTGCAAAACATTTGAAACATTTCTAGCCAAAAGTTTCCAGAGGGAGCTCACATCCCTCGGCTGACAGGCCCTACGCCTTTGGCATCTACTCCTGTGGGGTGACTTGCCCACAGTTGTTCAGGAGGCATGAGGCCCTCTTGGTTCTCACCCTCCACCTCATGACCAGGTAGGAAACACTGCTTCACCAGTGACCCAGGCCCAGGTGGGGTCGTTTCTTCCCATCCCCACACCACGCCCCTTGTCCATATCTCCATGCCTCATCCCGGGACTGCTCAGGGAGCGCCTACCAGGGTGTGCTGCTTCAACCATCCTCTCTCACAGCTGATTTTCCACATGGAACAAAGGGTTGTTTTTCGTAAGCCATGTCCCAACAAATCACTCTCAAAATTCCACAACAGCCTTTCATTGTGAATAAAAGACCAGGTCTTTATAATGGATGGCAGGGCTCCATTTGCTTGTCACCTGGTATTTCCCTGACTGCGCCTCTGCCCCTCCATCTCCTGCTCCCCGCAAGCTCTCTCTCCCCACACTGTGGCCACCATGGGCCTCCTGGCTGCTTTTCGGACCACAGTGGGCACATCCCAGCCTGTTCCTTCCCACAGGCCTTCCCTGAATTTCTAAATGCCACCTTGCTCAAATGGCATCTTCTCCTCTATCTGGCCAGCACAACACGGCATCCTGTGCACCCCACGGTGCTTCCACACCCTTCACCCTGTTCCACCTTCTATTTTTGCTTCCCTGATATAGTTCTAATGCCATTTAACTAGCTTAGGTATTGCTCACTGTCTGTCTCCCCTCACTGGATTGTAAATGCTTGACAACCAGGGAACTTGATCTTTTAAAATAATGAAAACTCCTCATGCATTCCAACCCCCAAGATCACTGCCTACAGTGCTCATCGGCTCTTCTGAAGGTGGGATGAAGGCATCACAGTGCAGTCCAGCGCCTGCTTGTGGCAAGCACCTACATGAGTGCAGGCTTGTCTGCAGAAGGGGGTGTGCTGTTATCCAGGAGCTTCACATCAGGTAACAGCCATGATTCTACTTTCCCCATGGGAAACATTTTCTCCTGATGAATCACTTCTTACTGCTTCAGTGATGGATCTACCATACCCCACAATCCCCCTACTGGGAATACACCCAGAGGAACTCAAATCACTCTATGAAAAAGATAGCTGCACATGCATGTTTATTGCAGCATTATTCACAATAGCAAAAACATGGAACCAACCATGCTGCCCATTGAAAGAGGACTGCATAAAAAATGTGGTACATATACATGATGGAATGTTACACAGCCATAAAGAAGGACCAAATTATGAACTCCACAGCAACTTGGATGGACTTAGAGGCTATAATACTGAGTGCTCTATCACAGAAGCAAAGAACCAAGTATCACATATTCTCACTCATAAGTGGACCTTGAACAACTATCATAATACTATAATAAAGGGATCGACAGTAGTGGGAAACTGCCAGGGGAGGGGGGAGTTCACCACATCAGCAAGGATACCTGCATAATGAACATTTGTATACCTAACCCTGAATTGCACCCCACATATTTAAAATGAAAAATTTAAAAGAAACAGCCCCATTACAAAGTGGGCAAAAGATATGAACAAACACTTCTCAAAAGAAGACATACAAGCAGTCAAAAGATACATAAAAAAATGCTCAGCCCCATTAGTCATCAAAGAAATGCAAATTAAAACCACACTGAGATGCTACCTAACTCCAGTCAGGATGACCATCATCAATAACTCAAAAAACAACAGATGCTGGAGAGGATGCAGCAAAAAGGGAACACTTCTACACCGTTGGTGGGAGTGTAAACTAGTACAGCCTCTGTGAAAAACAGTATGGCAATTCCTAAAAGATCTAATAATCAACCTTCCATACGACTCCACAGTTCCCCTTCTGGGAATATACCCAAAGGACCCAAACTACTCTATGAAAAAGACACCTGCACACACATGTTTATTACAGCATTATTCGCAATGGCAAAAATATGGAACCAACCGTGCTGCCCACTGAAAGAGGACTGCGTAAAAATTGTGGTGTATATACATGATGGAATGTTACACAGCCATAAAGAAGGACAAAATTATGAACTTCACAGCAACTTGGATGGACTTAGAGGCTATAATACTAAGTGATCTATCACAGAAACAAAGAACCGAGTATCACATGTTCTCACTCATAACTGAACCTTGAACAACTATCATAATACTATTAAGAAAGGGATTGGCCCAGGGGAGGGCAGGGACAGAATTGGCAGTAGTGGGAACCTGCCAGAGGAGGGGGGAGAGCATCTCATCATCAAGGGTACTTGCATAATGAATATTTTTATACCTAACCCTGAATTGTACCCCACATACTAAAAATAAATAATTAAAAGAAAGAAAGAAAAGAAAAGTTAGAAGATGAATCATGTTGCTGGTGGGAGGCATTTGTAAACTGTATGCCTCTCTCAGGTCAGAAACTAGAGCCAAGGTGAAGAATCCCAGACAGTTTCACTTGAGGGTGGAAGAGAATAACGTTCAGCTGCAGTGACCATGGCCACCCAATGCAGAGGATGAGATGAAAGTTTGGAAGCCACAGGGCGCTGAAACGTGCCATCATGAGGGTCCCATCACGAGCAGACGCCACGCTGAGACGTGGGGCCGGGTTCTAGGCACAGGAGGGATGGAAAAGGTGAGCCAGGGCCCAAGGGCAACCACAGGGGTCCCTGCCCCAGGGTAAAGGACGGCATCCAGGCAGGGAGGAAGAAGGAAAAGGGGGGGGACCACCCTGCGAGGCCCCAGTGACAAGTGATGGGTGGGCCTGTGTGTCTGGAAGGCACAGGGGGGAATGGAAGCAGCGTTGGAGACCCTGTCCAGGGCAGGAGAGCAGGAGGCGCCAGCTTTCCCTCGCCTCCTCCCCCACCTCCTGCCTCTTTCTGTGGGCCAACCCGAGGTGGGTAACCTGAGTGTGTGGAATTCCTCCCCCAGGAGGGGAGCGCCCACAGCCCTGCGATACCAGGAAAGCCTGGCCGGTGGGCAAGGAAGAGCAAAGAGGACAGGGACTCCGGGTCACCCAAAAGCTGCAGCAATGCTCACCAGGGCACTCAGCTTAGGAGGAAAGCCTCAGCACTAAGGAAACTTGACTATTTTTAGCATAAAATCCTTCTCTTCTATTTTCTCCGTAGAATTTGTCAACGTTTTTTAAAATACAGCCCTGTCACCTCTGTGATAAGGAGAACCAAGAACACGGGATTTTAAGGGAGCAGCAGGGTTCTCCTGGGGCACAAATGGTGATAATTGGGGAACTGGCAGGAAAACTCCACAGCGGCGGGGGAGAGGGGGGAGAACTCCAGTGGAGGGGAAAAACTCCACTTTGGAGGGGGGGAAACTTCACTGGGGAGGGAAACCTTCTTCGCTGGGGATGGAGAACTCCAGTGAGCAGGAAAGAACTGCACAAGTGGGGTGAACTCCACTGAGGGGAGAGAACTCCAGAGAGGAGGAGACAACTCCATTTGGGGAAGAGAACTCCACTGGGCAGGAGGGCTCCCCTGGTGGGGAGAACTCCGGTGGGAGGAAGAACTTCATTGTGGGGATGGCCAGTGGGGAGGGAGAACTCCAGTGGGGAGGAGAGAACTGCACTTGGGAGAAGACAAGTTCACTGGGGAGGAGAGAACACCAGAGGGGAAGGAGAACTCCAAGGGGGAAAAAGAACTCCACTGGAGGGGAGACTCCAGCGGGGAGAGAGAACTCTAGTCCAGAGGGAGAACTCTGCAGGGGGAGAATTCCAGTGGGGAACAAGGACTCCACTGGGGAGGAAGAACTCCAGTGGAGAGAACTCCACTATGTGGGAAGAATTCCACTGTGGGGTAAGACCTCCACCGTGGGGGAAACTCCACTGGGGATGGAGAATGCCAGTGGGTGAGCGGGAAGTTCACTGGGGGGGAAGAAATCCAGTGGGGAAGACAGAACTCCACTGGGGGGGAGGAATTTCAGTGGTGAGGGAGGAACTCCACTGGGAGGGAGAACTTCAGTGAGAGGAAGAGTTTCATTGCGAAGGGGACCTCCCCTGAGAAGGAGAGATAATTCCACTGGGGAGGGAAAGCTGGTGGTCTCACCCTGCTCTGGAAGATTTCTCTCTTTATCTAGAGTTTTCTTAACCCACAGGAGTTCCTTTCCTTCTATGCTTCTACATGGAAGCGTTTGGAGTCTGCCTGTCCTTTGTGCCTGTCTCTGTAGCCCTTTTTCAGAGGTCAGACTATCCTTCATGGCCTTCTCCAAGGCCCTACTCTGACGAAAGTGCCACTGCCATGCAGAATCGCTGAGCTTCAAATGCCAGGAATGTAAGGAGTAGTTGGACACAAATCCCTAAGTGATAAGAACTTCAGCCTCTGGTCACTGGACTTGTGAAAAATTATGTTTTTGAAATCTTAAGGGCCAAAGGAAAGAGAGAAAGGACTTTCCAGCTTCAACACTACATGTACTTGCAGTGTTCCTGAGACTTAAAACAATATTTGAGTTCATGGGCAGCTCCTATTAAATTCACTTTAATGAAAGATTTGCTAGTTCTTCAGTCTCTGTGATACAGTCCTGAATTGTCTGGTTACTTTCTCCACTACGGTATAGGTTCGTGACTACATGGCGAGCCTGTTAGTGTTGGCTGCAATTCACAAATGAGACAGGTGTGTCTTCCCCAAGGTCACACAACTAACCGCTAAGTAGCAGAGCTAGGATTTGGATATTTATCTTTGTGGCTCTGAAACCTGTACTGAATATGACTCTGTACCTTTAATCACATGTATTCCCTTAAAGGGATTCACCTCAAGATTTCACATCTATCAACATCTTTGCCAGCTTTTAAAAGACAACTTCATTAAAGAAGTTGTTGTTGATCATGTGTTTCCCCCACAGCACCTCTGTCCCACCACCAAAATAATAATTCCTTTATTTTCTATATACCTCTGTGAGCACTCATTTCACTTAAATAAGTATTTTCCACTAAATAAGTGTGCATGGGCTACATATTTTAATATGAGTCAGAAAAGTAGAAAGAAAATGATAAATCACTTATAAACTTATCTCACAAAATCTTCTAACAGCTTGTCATGAGAGAAGAGATTAACTCTATTGAAACAGAAATCCTTAGATGTTTAGGTCATTTAGCATAGGAAAAATGACTGCATACCATTTCATAGCTACCAAGAATAACCGTTTTATAGGATGTAGTAATTTATATGTACGACATCATCTATGAATGATTAAATATTATATATACAAAGGAGTATAATCTATTTTAGATATATTTCAATTCAAATTCAAAATAATTTGTGTGTACTTAAGTTTTGATGCTAAAATTAGTAAGCTTAAGTATCTGCAAAACTGGTTTGAATTTGAGTGTAGCATCTTGTCACTCCACGGTGCTGGACAAGGGGCATTCCTAAAGCAGCATTTAACAATAAGTTAAACAACAATAAAACAAACACAGAGTAAAACAGATACACTATTGAAGTGTCAGTTATAGAACCATTTGGAGTTTTCATGAAATTGATTATAATTGTATTTCAAATACATACAGTGAAAGGAATTATGAACTGGCCACAGTGCTGAAGGTGGATGATTTATTCATGGCTAAATGGCAAAACTACTGGTGAAATCAAGCTGGATTTGCCATTTTTACTAATAATTTGAAAGAAAGCACAAAGATTAAATGAATTCAGAGCATGGATCTCAAGATTGCCCCAAATATTATAGTGATGGCCCTTACGTGTGTACAGGGTCCCAAGTGCAGTTCCATCCTTTTCCTACTTTCCTTCTGTGAGGAGCAGCATCATCATTGCCCCCAGAAAGAATCTCAGGCATGGAGACTGCAGGGATTTTCCCAAGGCCAGCAGTATGGATAGAACTCAGATCTTTGACCCTTAACTATGAACTTGTTCCACTCCACAGCGCAAAAGAACTAAAAGATAAAAGAGAACACTTTGACTCCCACTGGGAAGTGAGGTAGGTAACCAGCATTTGATGAGCCATTGCTACATGACTGTCTGACTTGCATATCTCAGGTTGCTTTACACATGTAATTTATGTTAAATCTCTGAACAACTCTGTGAGATAGGTATTACTCTCTTGTTTTCAAGAAAGCATAGAGGAGCTTAGAGAAGTTAAATAACTTTCTCAAGTAAACAGCAAACTTTATATATTGTAATTAAATAAAGCATGCATTTATTAATTCAATTTAAACTTCCTATTCTTTCAGGAAGTATGCACCATGCTAGGCACTGGAGATTAAAAAAAGGGGGCAATATGTCTAATCGTTTTCTTCATGGAGTGGGAGTTATAACTAGGCAATTAAAATGCAGAGTCAGGGAGAACATTGTTCCAGGCAGAGTAAACAGTGTGAGCAATGATCTGGAGGTGAGAGGGATGATGGCTCATTTAATGAACTGAGAGTAATTGGTTATGGCTTCAGCAGAGTATAAATGGGTGTGAGAACACAGAGTTGAAAGAAATGTGGCTCAGAAGCATGCAAAGTTCAGGTTAAGGAGGGCATTCCTTCTCAGTCCCAGTAGATAGTTGGAGCTGATCCTGAGGGCAATGGGGTGGTGTCAAACCCCACTGAGTGTGACACTGTACAGAGACTACTCCAGCATCAGAATGGAGACAGAAAACCTAGTTGGAAGCTATTGCAACAATGTGGGCAAAATAGTATATTGCTGAAGATATCCCAGAGAAGAAGGGGAAAGACATTTTAGATGAACCTTTCCATCATTGTACACCCAGCACCTAGGACAGTCTGGTACATAGTACGTCCTCAATAAATGTCTATCACAGAGAGAAAGGAGATGGTAGTCAAACGCCTGTGTGCATAACTCCAGAGCTCTTCCCGAAGGCCAGGAAAGCACCTTGCCTCCCCTCTGTAGTCTAATCATAGAGTCTGTTCAGCATAGAAGGAAGGGGGTCACGGACAGACATAGCACAGAAGCCTGAAACAGCATGACATGCACTGAAATGCTGAGACTCCTGCATAGGAGGGGCTTCAGTGAGTGTGGGGAGGTTAATGGAGTGGGAGACTTTGGGCAGGAGACTGGAGTAGAAATCACAGAAATGCAGGGGGGTTCTTGGCCAGGAGCTCAGGTATTCCCCATAAGAACAGGAAGACAAGGGTGTTTCTTTGAGAGCAGGTGGTAGGGCCTGTCTCAGAGCTCAGGCTGCTTGTCTGTACCTCACTGCCCAGCTCGCCTCATCACTGCATCCCCACCTCCCCCAGTCACACTGTCAGCACCTGACAGCTGCCTCTTGGTTAAACCAGTGATTCTCAATCTTCACTGCACAATGGAATCACCAGGGATCTTTAAAAAGTGCTGACATCTTTAAAAAGTGATTTTGAGTCGATTGGTGCAGCTTGGGCATCAGGATTTTTGAAAGATCCTCAGATGATTTTAATGTGTAGCAAAGGTTAAGAATGACTGTTCTAGGCCCTGATAAAGCATCTGTTCACAGACAGGGATCTCCACTGAGCTTCTCACTGAGTTCTAGGCTAATATCTTGTTATACTGACCGGTCTCTTAGCTCCAGATTCCCTCACACCTTGTGCCCCATCCTGCGTATGGCTGCAGCTTCTCAGAAACTGAGGTCAGACCTCAGTTGTCAAAGGTATTGACAAAGTCATTGGTAAAGATCTTCTGGAAGTGAGAATCCCGCCCCAGGGTCGAATCTCCTTGGTCATGCCTGCTTTCAGCCTTCCTTGACTCAAATCAATTCTGGATGTGGGTTCTAGATGTTTAGACCCTGCCCTCTTTACCCTCCATGGCATCCAGGGAGATAGTCTATGAAAAGCACTGATGGTCATGAGACAGACCAGTATCTTACATACATGCTTAAGCTAGTTCCATTGTGCTCTTGCGACTGATTTCACAAGTATATGTTCATGAACATATGGGAAAATACTTATAGTTCTAAATTACATTTTCAAAGAGATTTTGACCCATAGTAGGGAAAGACTATGAAGGAGTGGGAAAAGAACCAGAATTTGTAAAACTGGTTGAGCATAAATTCAAATCTGAGGCATTTGGCCACTTAACATCCCTAAGTTTTAAGACTTCTCATCAGCAAAGTGGGGAGAGTAAAATCTTGCTATTTCATTTGCCCTTCACAACAGAACTGCACATAAGTCCTGAATCATTGTTCATACTTAGAGATGAGGGGGTATGTTTATGAAGATGATTAAATGTGGAAATAGAGCTGTAATCAGAGGTCATAAGTCAGAATCCAATTTTTTTTTTTCTGATTGCATTGTCCATGCTCTTCCAACCACACACTCAACCATGGCCAACTGTGTCCCTGGATGACAGGACCTCTCTTCAACCTCTGAAGAATTTCAAAATGCTGAGTCTGTCACTCATGAACAATGCCTGCCTGGCCAGGTTAAAGGAGTCTTCTGGCCCAGTGCCTACGTTTCAGAAAGACCTCTAACTAGCTACCAGGATCCAGAGTCAACCACAATGGTCTGGAAGTCTTCCTTATTGAATGAGATACATCCACACCTCAAACAAAACAGCTGTTGGCATACCTAGGTCCTCCAGAACCCATATAACATTGAAAAGACTGACTTTCCTAGGGCCACAACTTTTCCCACCTCTGTCTATAAAGAATGCCTCAGAAATACCTCTTGATCTTCATATCCTCTCCTTTCCATGGCAGAAAGTCTACCTTCACTCTACTGTGATTCTGTGCCAGAGCTTCATATGCTTATGGTAAGTCCTCTCTCCTTCCATCTTCCCACCACCAGTGGTTAAATGCAAGGTCTAAGAATGACATTGTCTTACTCCACTCAGGCTGCTGTAAAAAATACCTTAGATGACTAATTTATTTTTTAAAAGTTATTGCTCACAGTTCTGGAGGTTGGAAATTCTAATATCAAGCTGCCAGAAGGTTTGGCATCTGGGTAAGGCTCATTCTCTGCTTCATAGATGGTGCCTCCTTGCTGGGTCCTCACACTGCAAGCACAGAGAATATGCCCCAAAGACTTAGTTTTTAAGGACACTTATCCCACTCATGGAAGCCTCTCCTTATGAGCTAACCACCTCCCCAAGGCTCCACTTGCCAACACCATCACCACTTGAGATCAACATAGAAATTTTGCGGGGACAGCAAGATTTAGACTATAGCAGATGCTATCATTAGAATTGATTACCCAAATTCCTTAAAGACCACGGGTGATCCAACCGTACTCTATTATTTCTGTCTACTCTCAGTCACCATTCAAAGCCCAAGCTTTCCAGTCATTATCATCACCTGAACTCTTATTCTTCATTTGTATACATTCTCTCTTCCAATTCAACACATTCTTTCTGTCCCAGTAATCACTTCTATTTCTTTTAAGGGCACAAGCTATCAACAACAAAATTCTCTAGGTCCCCACTGCACTCTCAAGTCTCCCAATCCCTTTTTCTCTCAGACTGAAAAGTGAATCTCTCTTAAGATCACTGATTCCTCTTTCTGGCAGTTCTTTTTTCTCTCCTACACCCATGGCACCACTGAGATAGAGGTGGTATAGACTTCTCTTTGGATAGATCTTCCCAGATCATTTACTTCCCTTTTGCTTCACAGCCCCCACATCCTTGGAAGTACATCTCATCAGTCATGCGACACACTGCCTCTACCTTTTGCTGTCATTTGCCAACTCAGAGACATTCCACTTATTTCTTTTAAGTATCAGGATCAATTACAACTGTTTCCATCACCACTCCTGTCACTGTAGTGAGGCCATCACCTCTGTTCACAACCCATCCAGCACCTGCTCCTCAAACCATCTCCCCTCATGGCCGCTTCCACCTGAACTGAGCCTCTCACTGCATGGCCATACCCTAGAACTTAGCATTATCAATCATTTGTAGTCCTCAATGCCTGGTTTTAAAAACCTACCCACTGAGCCACTGTGTTTCCACATTACCCATTCTAAAACTTCCAATATAATTCATCTTTGGTCCCACTGGAATCCCCAATCCATTCATCCCACAAGGTTTTTACTGTCCCTAATCCCTCCATAACCTTATTTCCATCTTGAAGTGGAACGGATGCCCTGGTTTATTAATATGCGTACCCCTTACATACCTCTGCAACTCCTTTGCCCATACTTCTTCCAAGACAACCTTCTAGAAAAATCCAAATTGGGTTAAAGCCAAGTATGCCTATCCATGGACAAATGAAAGCAGTCCACATGTACACACATTCACACAGACACACAACGATGCTGACCATTCTCATTTCAAATTTAGGACTATACACCTTAGTGAAGCCTCAACATTTCCTAGCAAAAAGTCTACTCTTACACTTACTCCCTCTCCTTTTGCAATGATTTCTCCTTCTACTGGGCTGTATTCCACCAGATTATAATAGTCACCTTCTTAATATAATAGAAGAAAATCTGTAGATCCCAGGTCCCTAACCACTGCCGTTTTCTTGCAAGACTGTGCCATCTTCTTTCTTCACTTTCTCACCCTCTATCCTTGCCACAACATGTTCCAATCACCACCCTTTCTGACTGCTTTTGTCAGGATCATCAAAAAGCTCCCTCTAGCCAAATCCAAAGAAATAATTTTTCATCTCCAGGTTCCTTGAACAACGGTAATATTTGACACATTTGAAAGCTCCTTCCTTGAAATGTCTTCTTCTCTTGGCTGCCTTGTCTCTGACCTCCTCCCACCTCATTGGTGGCTGCGTCTGTTTCCTTCCCTGACTCTTCATCTACTGTCCTGCAGGCTCATTCTCCATCCCCTTCTCTGCCTTTACTCGCCCCAGATGATTTTCTGTAAGACTATAACCCTGAGTCCTTCCTGGACACTATTAACTCCAAGCTTATGCCTCTCCTCTCAGCAAAGCTCCTGATCCATGCTTGTGTATCCAGCTCCTGATTGGACATCTCCATATATGGGCTAAGACACATTTCAAACTTAGCGTTTCCAAAGCAGAGCCCTGCTTTCCCTTCCCCTAATTCAATGTTCATTCAGTCTTCCCCACCTCAGTAAATGGTGCCATCATTCCTTTTTACCTTTGGCAAAAGTCTAGTTCTTATTTCTTCACACACGCCAAGCCCATCCCTCCTCACATCGACCACACCTGCTGCTCCTAACTCTAGAATGCTCCTCCCAAATCGTGACATGGTTCACAGCGCCATTTCACTCTGATCCAACATAACCTTCTCAAAGAGGGTTTTCCTGGCATCCCTGTTGGAAATAACCCCCTCCCCACACCTGTGTCCCTTACCTATTTCTCTTCAAAGTACTTCACATCACATTGCATATTTTTGCATATTTACTTTGTCTAGTCACTAGAATGTAAGTTCTCTTGCATTTTTGCCTTTTTTCTTCCTTTGGCTCCTTCTTTCCTGTATCTCCAGTACCATGAACACATGAGGTTCTCCATAAATACTTGTATCTTAAAGAAAGAGTTGACAGGCTCTTACACTAGTTGATGAGTCATTGCAATGACTATTTTCCAGTGAGAATCTGCCACACAGGGGACATGTTATATGCTTGGATTTTTTTGTTCTTTAAAAACATCCTCCCATAATCCCAGCACTTTGGGAGACCGAGGCAAGAAGACTGCCTGATCTCAAGGGTTCGAGACCAGCCTGGGCAACTTGGTGAAACCTCTTCTCTACAATAAATCAAAAACTAAGCCAGGTGTGGTAGTGTGCACCTGTAGTTTCAGCTACTTGGAAAGTTGAGGCAGAAGGATCACCTGAGCCCAGCAGGTTGAGGCTGTGGTGGCCGTGAGCGTGCCCCTGCACTCTACTCTGTGCAACACAGTGAGACTCCATCTCAAAAAAAAGAAAATCCTGAAAATGGACGTTGTCTCTGTCTTATAGCTGCACACACTGAGGCCTGTAAAGGTGTAATAACCTGCCCATGATCAAACAGCTAGTGGGGGGAGGGTTAGGTTTCCTGTAAAGAGATATCTGATTCCAGAATCAGTGTGGTTTCCGTTAAGTTACACATCTGTGCGTGTGTCCGTGTTCGGCTGGTGAGAGATATTTCTTGGCAAAAAAGATTCCAGGGCCCTACACCTGGAAGGTAAGTTCTGGGAATGCGAATGATGGGGGATAAACCCTCTGCCCTCCCGCCTGCTGCCCTCCAAGGGACTCTGCAGTCCCAAAGCCATTTCCCGGGTCCTGACATCAAGTCCTTCCCCACAGCCAAGCCTCTGTTCCACAGTCCCACAGCTCTGGGCTACCCACCAAGGCCAGGTTGTCCCGAGCAGAGGGAAGCCCACTGCCGCAGTGAGCAAGGGCACTCACACCTGCGTCTCGGCCCGGCTCCGGATGAGTGTGAGAGCCCCAGGCCCTGGCCTTCCTTATGCACAAGGCTTCCATCTTGTTTGGCTCCTACCCCTTCTGTGGGGACTGAGGCCCAGCTCCCTCAGCTTGGTTGGTTCCATTCTGGCTACCAGAGCTTTCCTGTGCAAACTGCCCGTGTTCCCCACTCCCCTGCATACACATACCCGGGAGTTCCTGCTAGAATGGCTTAAAGCGCTGGCTCCATCGAGGCAGCTCACCACTTCCCTTCCTACTTCCCTGAAACAATGTTGGGAAAATGATGTCTCCTGGTGTTGAGAGAGAGGTGGGGAGAGGGAAGGCGGAGGGAGGGAGGGAGGGGGGAGGGACAGGCAAAGAGACAGAGAGGAATTGGGGGAAATGTTCAAGGACAGAGGCAGGCAGAGCAGAGCGCAGTGGGCACATGGCCCGGTGTTGCCTCGGGGGAGCCCTGGCTCCTGCATTCGGGTGGCAAGTCTCGCCTGGCTGCACGTGCTGCTGCATGCCAGCAGTGTGTGTTTGTCCTGAACTCTTGGCATTTCCACATTTAGTATATCATGGCATTTCCATGCTAAAGTAAGCCCTTAATGATGCACTAAAGGAAAAGCAAAGAACAGCCCAGAGATGAGGTTGGAGACTGAGAAGGGACCGTGGCCAAACTACCTGCCCTGCAGAGAATTCACGAAGTCCCCACTTTGGTACTCCCGAACAAACCCTGACCTGAGTCCATGGCTCTTCTCCCAGCCAGCCGCGCCATCTCCACAGGCCACTTGACTGTGCCAAGAGTCCACTCTGCCATCTATGAAATGACAGTGGCCCTGGTCCAGCACACTGGGTCTGTGAGAAGCCAGCAAGTTCATGCAAGTGAAAATATCTCTGACATAGCAAATTGCCTGGCTGCTGGGAGCTCATGCCCCACATCCTGCCTGCCTCACTCTTGCCATCCTGAGCTGAGGGGTTGCGGCCAAGGCCACCTCCAGGAAAGCCTGGGGACCCTCAGATAGATGGGCCCTTCAGCCCGGCTCACATACCTGCCCCCTTGCCCTGCCTGCCCTCCACGTCTTGGCTCCATCCTCCTGGCCGTGTGTCTTCTGCCCTGCCCATTCCACTGGCCAGCTTTCTCTTTGACCTTTTCGGATGCCTTCCTACCTATAGACACATGTTGTCACTTAAAGTGCTTTCTGAGGAATTGCCTGATGCCCTTCCATGCTACCTTGGGCCCCCTGTGTCTGAGCCTCGTCCACACCCTTGCTGCTAGGTCTATTGTTACCCGGGTATCCTGGATGGATGGCACCTCCTACCTGTACCCCCAAGCTGCCGGTCTGTCCTCAGCTCTGTCCCCTGTTTGTCACTCTGTTTCCTGCAGACTGCTCCCCACAAGACCAGCCCCCAAAGTGGAGGCCCTGTGCCCTACTGAGATTTCTCGAAGCTCTTTCCTGGGGGCAGAAAACTGCCTGGCCACAGACCTGAAGGGTCTTGGTTAAAGTTCAGACTCAGGATCCCAGCCTGATGCTCTCTCGGGGTTGAGCCTGAAGGAGGATGGGAAGGTTGATCCTCTCACAAGAAGTTGTTGACCTCCTGTGGGCCCAGGAATATTTAAAGCTTTAGCTTTTCAAGCTCTGCTTCCTGGGTAGCTGCAAATTGGTGACAAAATCTCTGCCCCTGTAAGTGCCTCTCCTGGCCACACATGGATACCCAGGGCTGACCACACATAAAATCACACACATCGACACCCATGTACTGCTGACACACAAACATACACAATACACATTTGCGCATGCACACACACGGACACACACACCAGACACACAGACTGGACCATACTGGCCACACAGAAATACATACATACATACATACATACACAATACATGTGCATACACATGCATGCACACACACACATACCAGACACACACCACACATAAACAATTACACACAGATGGAATACAGAATATAGGACCTGGAGTCGAAGACTAAGATCAAAGCCCTGAATCTGCCTCTTACTAACCATGGTGCTTTGGGCAGGTAAATTAGCCACTGTGAGCCTCAGTTTCTCAAATGTCAAAGAGGCATAATGATGATTGAAACTTTTCCTGAACTTTCCTCAAGTTGCTATAAGGATGGAATTAGGCTACGTTCAAGCTCCTTGTGGCATGTGCTGCACGATGGCTGTGATTCTTGTCCCCAGGGAGACACTCAGTACACAAATTTGATTCGGCCAACTTGCATGGGAATTGATTTACAAGCAGAAGAAAGGCAGCCTAGAGCGACAGGAGAATGGTGAGTTGGAAAGCGATGAGAAGCAGAGAGGAGTCTAGGCTGCCCAGCTTCCACTCCCTTCCTCTGAAGAAAGAGCTCGCCTCGTGGAGCTTCCCGGGGAACACAGGCATTCCCCCATCAATTAACAACCACTTACTGAGCATTTGCTCTCCCAGACACCCAATAAACTTTGGGGTGTGCAGCAGCGTAGGCAAGGTCTCTCCTTTCAAGGAAGTTATTTAATTTTTTAACTTTATTTGATGATAAAGGGTACAAGTTAGGGTTAGGTACGCAAGTCATGTATGTGCCGCTGAAGTTTGGGCCTCCAACTGGTCCTTACTTCTCCAGGTTTAGGATCTGGTACCCTCTGTGCTGTTATATCCCCACCACCACCACCTTCCTCCCTCCCCTGGCAGTGTCTCCCTACTGAGTAGAACATGTGGTATTTGGTTCTTTGTTTCTGTGATAGATCACTAAGAAAGATAGTCTCCAATTTCATCCAATTTGCCGAGATGTCTGCAATTTTGTCCTTCTTTATGGCTGTGAAATATTTCACTGTGTCTATGTACCGCATTTCTTTACCCTGGCTATTTTCATTGGACAGCAGGGTTGGTTCCATGTTTCTGCTCTTGTGAATAGTATGGCAATAATACAAATAGATGGTTTTACAGACTGGTGAAATTCACGGAGTATTCGAAAATAGCAGAAGAGAAGCCTCATGGAGGGTGAGAGCAGAGAGGAGATCCAGCTTTTGTCAGGGCTCTGTAGGAGAGGATTCCTGGACCAAGTGACTCCTCCAGCTAGGAAGGGAGATAGCAGGCAGGGAGTCCGCAAGGGCAGAGGGGAGACACAGGGCAGCATGCACAGGTGGGGTACTGAAGTGGGTGAGCGACGTGGCACTACCTCTTTCACCTCCCCGAGCCTTCCCCTCTCTTTCGTTAAATGCAGAGGTACACCGCTTCACAGTTTTGTGAGGGAGATGTTCATAGAGCATTTAGTCTAGCGCCCAAGTGTCCGCATGATGTCCAGTGCATGGTTGGGTATCAGAGTCTGAGAGCCCCCATGCTGAAAGTATTTGTAAAACCACCAAGAGCATGCAATCCCCTCTGCTAACAGCAGATGGAGAAGATCTTCCCGAGAAGCAGCAGCCTTTCTGTGGGGGTGAGACCACAGAGAAGCCCAAATAGAAAGAGCCTGAGAGGAAGGAGAGAATCCAGCAGATGAGTATGGTCATGACAGTCACAAAAGGAGAGATTTCCAAGAGGAGGGGCTGGGAGTGACTGGGGAGAAGGTCAGCAGAGTGAGGAGGTGGGACGTGGACGTCCTAGCAACTGGCCAGCAGGCAGCTGACCACAGGGAGGCAGGAGGGAGCACAGGGGCAGGAAGGGCGGACACCAGCATGGCCATCCTGGGCTGGCAAATGGGGGCTTCCATGGGTGAGGAATGTGGGGCGTGGGCCAACATGCTCTAACTGCCTCAATCAACCACCCGTTGGACTTCAGCAAATGTTGCCAACACATCTCCTGGACACATGAGTACTCCTCTGGTCAGATGTGACCTGAGGGCTCGCCCGCAGCCTCTTATCATCCCCAAAGGTCCCTTTCAAGGCAGTCTTGCTTTGACGCCCCAGCACCTGCTCCATGTCCTCTTTTCACTGTGTACCTCCTTCTACGAGGAGACCTCCTTCTTCCTCTAGGAACTGTTCAAACCCTGGTATCCCCACTGCCCACCCCAGTGCCAGGCTCAGGGGCTGCGGTGGGATGAATAAGGGAAAACAGGAATGGAAAAATACTCCCCTGGTGCCCCCCACTCTCCAACACCAGTTAGGTGAGACCTGGGCTCAAGATGGTCGCCAGAGACGCGGGGTGAGCAGATGGTGCAGCAGCCTTGGCTTTGCCCTTGCCCAGCTTCCACTCCTTTTAACTCTGAAGAAAGAGCTCGCTTCATGGCGCTTCCTCCTCCAGCTGCTGGGCATCAGCCCGCTGCCCCGGGGAGGGCACAGGTCTTCTCCATCAGGCCCTGTGAAGTTCTGACCCCAGACAGGCAGCACCCAGACCTCCTCCTGGAAAAGAGGAGATGCAGAGTTTGACACAGCCCTGGGACAAAGCTCCCCTGCAGTGGTTAGTGGGCCCCAATTTACAGATGAAAGACCCTAGGCCTACCTCTCCCAGGACACACAAGAGTGCTGAGCCCTGCCTACAGACCCTGAGCCTCCAAGTGGGAGCACTCCCCACCCATGGAGGGAGCTTCTCCTTTAAGGAGTGACCCCACCCCTTTCCAAGGAGTAAACCCACCTCTAGCTGTGGCCAGAGACAGAGGCAGAGGTGAGTAACTCCTGGAAGCAGAGGCTCACACTTTCATGTCCCTGCCATGAGAGGCTAACTCGGGACTCCCCTCTCTGATTAGGGGCAACTCTCAATGCAGTGCCAGCATTGTTAGTGCTGCTTTCCCTCTCCCCTACACCTGCCACATTCCTCGAAAACAGGCCTGGGAGCCAGGTGGGTTCCCAGCGCTCAGGGGTCTCCAGGCTAGGGAAGGAGCAGCAGGGCCTAGAAAGGGACAGCTGTGCTATCAGGCTCCCCCCTGCCCTGCTGAGTCTTCCTGTGAAGTGTGGAGAGTGGCTGTGTCCATGGCCTCACTCGCTCCATCTGTAAAATGGGAGTTATAGAACTTACTTATCGAAGCCTTGTGAAAACTAACAAAATAGTGTCCATAGGAAGCAACTGCCACATACGCCTCTAGGGCCCTGTTTCAGACCTCACCCCCACCACACACACACACACACACACACCACACACACACACACACACACACACGTACACACACCCTAATTTGTAGTCAAAAGAAGAAGGCACTGATTGTGGCTGATTACAGGTCACCCACTCATCTGTGATGGCCGCCTCTGTTAGTGACAAGCAGCTTCCTTGGCTCACAGGCACGTAACATGCCCACAGGCCACACATTCAGTGGCCTCTTTTATGTGAAGGACATGACTGAGACACAGAATAGGAGCAGAGAGGGCTCCACACAGCCAAAAGAGAATGACGCTGAGAAAGGATCCTGAGGCCTGCACAGGACTCCCAGGGACTCGCCTTCCCACACAGACCTCACACCCATGGGTGTCTTCACACACGTGTGGGTTGTTCCTCGGGTAGACCGCGCGAGACAGCATACAGCATGACACACAGCTACATAAAGGCTGGCCAGCCTGACCAGTCGACAGCAGCAAGAAACAACTGGTGGTGAAAGAAAAATGAGGAAAGGCACAAACCAAAGCCAGGGTTGAGAGAGAAAACAAGCCATATTCCCAGAGTGTAGGAATACATCCTTCTGAACAAGTCAATGCCGTGGACATCACAGATTCACACCACACCCCAGACTGGCCTGCAAGCCCACTGGGGCTCAACAGCTCAGTCTTGCCCTTCCCCCCACTTCTCCAGCTCGCCAGGGGCTCTCGTGTCACTGAGGGTGAGTTCAGCAGAAAAGACGGCAGCCATGCTTCAGGCACCCCATTCAAGATGACAGTGACAGGAATGATCAAGTGGAGGCATCATTGGCAGCAATTAAAATAATAAAAGGCCTGAGTCTGTGTCACAGAGGAAGAGTCTACACACGTGAAGAAGACGGCAGCGAGGTGGTCTAGATCAGAGGCAACACAGCTTTATCTCGTTTCCTGGGTCTGAAAACTCCCTTCTGGGGGATGCGGTGCTGGGGTAACCTTGGTTCAGATCCTGGGATGGGGATGAGTCCTGATTCTGCTAGAATGTAGATTCGAGACCATAGGCAAGACTCCATCTTTCTGAGCCTCTGTTCTCTCATTTATAAAAAACCATACAGGCAATATTCCTTTGTCTACTAATTCCTGAGTTTATTGATGAATCACATCAGATACCATCCAGGAGTATATTGTGCTCAGTATAAATTGCTTTGGAAAGGTAAGGGCTTTTTATAATTGTACAATAAATGCAACCAACACGTCCACCCAGGCAGCAGATGACAGCTATGCGGCTGAGAGAGGGCAAACTAGCTGACTCCACATCTTCTCTCTCCCTATCACTCCCGCCCACAGACCCATGCCATCATTCTGCTAAATGCATGCATAATTAACCTGATATTTCAACAGCCATTCCCTCAGTGAAATACAGGGGCATTATCATGATATATTGTGAGATTCTGCTGATTTGAGGTTACAAAGTATGTAATTAGCTCATGTCACTCTGCATAGCTACCTGCGAGTAAGTGGCAACATTCATTACGGTGTACAATGAAACATAAAAATGATAAAAGAAAAACAAAATTCTCCTTCATTACTGAACTCGGCGACAATAAGAACCTAATTGCAAAATTCTATTTGTTTTAGATAGTTTGGTGAGTTTTTTAAAAACATAAAGTTCAAGTATGAAAGACAGAAGTGTTCTTAGAGATCATGGCTTAGTCCAAGATTCTACACAGGATGAAATTGAGACCTTGGGAGACGACATCATTTTTCCAGTATTATCAGTAAATTCATAGAATGTGGGTGAACAGAGATAAGGACTCAGGATAACCATAGTGAGATTCACTCACGGTTACATGCAGGTGCCGTGACAAGCGCAGCCCTGTGCAATCTCCTTTCATTCTCCTACACTTGCTTGAAGTGTGTGCTGCACACACAGCACAGTTCATAGATGTGGAGACTGGGATCTATCGGGGGTTGAGTCATTAGTCCTAGGTCCTACAGATAGGTGATGTCAGGGCTGGCACAAGAGTCTATGGGCTCCCAGTCAGCCACACATCCAAAATAAAGAGTGGGCTGGTCTCGGTGGCTCAGCCTGTAATCCCAGCACTTTGGGAGGCCAAAATGAGTAGATTGCGTGAGCCAGCGGGTTCGAGACCAGCCCAGGCAACTTGGCGAGACCTCATCGCTACAATAAATAAATGAGCCGGATGTGGTAGCGCCCACGTGTAGTTCCAGCTACTTGGAAGGTTGAGGCAGAAGGATTGCTGGAGCCCAGCAGGTCGACACTGGGGTGGCCATGAGCGTGCCACTGCACTCCAGCCTGGGCGATGGACTGAGACTCCAACTCAAAAAATAAAAAGTAAAAATAAAAAATAAAGAGTGGCGTGTGAGCGGGCCGTCCTCTCCCACCCTGGTCACGGCCACTGCTCCCATTTTACAGACGAGGAAACTGTGTCTCATGAAGAATCATTTCTTTCTCAGTCCTTCCACAGCTTCGTGACAAACCACCGTTTGAGCCCTGCTTTGTCTGATGTGAAACCTGTGAGAAACCCACTCCCTTCTCAGAGCCCCAGGAGTCGTGTGAATCAGCACAAGCCCAAGATGATGCACCATACCCCAGACTGGCCTGCAACCCCACTGGGCCTCAACAGCTCAGCCTGGCCTTTCCCCCTCGCTTCTCCACCACTCCAGGGGCTCTAATGTCACTGAGGGTGAGTCCAGCAGAAGCGCCCAGACCTCCCAGTGGGTGGGAGGAATAGGCTAGGCTGTGTCTGTAGATGGCTTTTCTGTACTTCAAAGATAGACAGAGCAGTGTCATGATCCAGATTGGTCTGGAACCCCTGCCCAGCAAAGAAGCAGGGCTCTTGTTCTTGAAAGGCTCCACTCAGGGAGGCACAAGCTAAAGTGAGCTAAAAATGTAAGTACTTTGAAAAGACGGGCAGTGGGGTACCATGGGGAAATCACAGTCATGGGCTTTAAATCCCAAGTTTAAGTTCCAGCTACTAGCAGAGTGTGGAGCAGAGTCAAGCTCCTATGGCTGTGACTTTGTCCTTCACATCAGCCTACAGGGCATATTGTAGGACTAAGGACTGAGTTTTCACACTCACAGACCTAGGTGTGGTGACTGGTCAGTGTTCCATATACACATCTGCTCCCATATTGGCCCCCTTTCTGCCAAAGTGACTGGTTTCAATCAACGCCCCCCGCCCCCCGCCTGGTAACAGACCCTCATAGGCACATCACACCCATTAAAATGGTTACTGTCAAAAAAACAGAAAATAACAAGGACTGAAGTGCATGTGAAGAAATTGAAACTCTTGAGTACTATTGGAGAAAAATGTAAAATAATGTAACCATTGCAGAAAGCAGTATGAAAATTCCTTAAAAATTAAAAATAAAATTTTCTTATGATCCATCAATACCACTCCTGGATATTCACCCAATAGAATGGAAGAAAAGGTCTTGAATAGAAATCTGTACATCCATGTTTATAGCAGCATTATTCCCAATAGCCAAGATATGGAAACAATATAGTGTCCATCAACAAATGAATGGAAAATATTATTCAGTCTTTAAAAAGAAGTACATTCTGACATATGCTACAACATGGATGAACTTGAGGACACTATACTAAGTGAAAAAAGTCAGTCATAAAAATATAAACACTGTGTGATTCCATTTATATGAAATATCTAGAGTAGTCAGAGTCATAGAGACAGATGGTAGAATGGTGGTTGCCAGGAGTTGGTAGAAAGAGGAAAAGGGATTATTGTTTAATGGGTACAGAGTTTTAGTTTTGAAAGACTAAAAAGTTCTGACTGGGCATAGTGGCTCACACTTGTAATCCCAGCATCTTGGGAGGCCAAGGTAAGAGGATTGCCTGAGTCCAAGTGTTCGAGACCAGCTAGGCAACTTGGTGAGACCTCATCTCTACAATAAATTTAAAAAATAGTCAGGTATAGTGGCATGCACCTATAGTTCCAGCTTACTTGGAAGGCTGATGTGGAAGGATCACCTGAGTCCAGCAGGTCGAGGCTGTGGTGGCCGTGAGCGTGTCACTGCACTTCAGCCTGGGCGACAGAGTGAGACTCCAACTCAAAAAAAAAAAAAAGTTCTGGATATCGGTTGTACGACAATGTGAATATATTTAACACTACTGAATGGTATGCTTAGAAATGCTTAAAGTAGGGCAACCCCCTCAGGTCCCCTCCCACTGTGGGAGCTTTTCTGTCCTCTTAATAAATCCTGCTTTAAAAAAATGCTTAAAGTAGTAAATGTTGTTATGCTTATTTTACTACAACTTCAAAAGCAGACCCTTCCTATGTAAGGTTGGGGAAATAATTGCCTGCTAGGCTATCATTTTGGAAACTTTCTGGAAATAATAGGTGCTCAACATGTTATTGCCACTGTAATTTGTAACAATCTGAGAGTAGGACCAGTTGGGCCCTATAGATGTTTGAAGAAACTATTGTAAATGGAAAGTCAGATGCCTCACTGCTGGGAAATGGGTGTAAGGAAGGAACCTGGTATGGGTTAGAAGGTAGATACCTGGGAAAGCATTTGCTGGAGAGATGAAGCCACACTGCAATTTGAGCAACGTGGACACATCCCATCGCATGGCAACTTTTTTCTGTTCATATTCTGGACAGTTGAGAAGAAGCAGCAGCATGCAGAGAAGATGAACAGGTGCCTGAAATCTGCCCTGCGAGTAGGTTTGTAAGAAACAGTGTGCAAGAGATAGTGACAGGGAGGCTCAGAGAAAGCAGAGTCCAGGTTAGGTGGACACCCCCTTGCCCGGGCATTTGAAGCCCATGGCCCTAAAACCACAAAGAGCCATTCCAATCTTATCTCTATAACTGGCTTGTAGAAATAAAATAGGAAACTACCCGATGACCAGCTGACAGACATCAGTTCATGACAACATTTTGCCACAATGGACAACAACGAATCCCAGAGGTTTCATGAGAAAAATTTCCAGGAAAGTCACTAATAATCCAAACAGAGTTTGAGCCAGGAGAAAGTCATTAAGTCAAGAATGCGCTCAGATATCACACTTTTTTGGCTTTCGGCCATGAGGGTTGTCAATTTTTTGCTATGGCATCAACGGAAGCAGCACAAGATATTTGAAGGTAACTCACTGGTTATCACAGAACAAAATCCCACCTTTTTCTGGCTCTGAATGCAAGACATGCACAGTAATAGAGAGCCCTGGCATGCCATCCAATGTCACTAAGACTCATGCCCCTTCTGTGTCAAAGGTTGCCGCTGGCTGCAGGAGTTCTTATTCATTGGGGACAGATGAAGAAATTGATGGTTGGAACTGGACTAAAGCACGAATGACCAAAGAAGAGGAAGCTACAGGACAAAACAAGCTCTGTTTTTGAAGTAGGTTCTTAGCACTAAAGTGTTCAGTTTATTTCTAAGAAGGAGTTTATGCGCAAGAAATTTATTCCAGTGTTTTCCAGTGGACCCTTAATATTAGTAAAATTTTAAAGGTAGAAAACAGACCCTACTCTGTCCAACTCAAGCAAAGTCATTGATTGAAGGCATATCCAATGGCTTGCATATTAGCAGATAGCTTTGTACCAATACTAATGCCTGTGCTAGATGCACACCTCATAGTTATGTGTGATGCTGACATCAGAGCCCACAACACCAGAGCCCACAACAGTGCGAGGAACCCAGCAGAGACTCAGCCAAGTCCTGCTGGCTGATTGGGGATCTCAACATCACTTGATGGGATAATCTATAGGATATCGATTGCTGGTTTTGATTTTACAAATTAAGAAATCTACCACATCATAGATTTTTCTCCCAGCCCCACCCTAGTGAGTATACGTAACTTTAACCAACTTCTTTCACATCTCTGAATCTCAGTTTCTTATCTGTAAAATGAGGGTCTGGTCTAAGAAATGCCTTCCACCTGGACAGCCATTGTTTGTGAAGCCATCAGAAGGATGTGCACAGGAAGAGGTGGCAAGGTGGCTCATGGAAATTGACACAGCCTGTTCTCATTCAGGCCAGCATCTGGTGGTGTGGCCTTTGGTGTATCAAACAGCACGCAAAGGTCATTTGAGGAGCTGGGCAGAAGCCCACCCATCCCACTCTACTCCTGAAGAGGACCAGGTTGGATGTTCTCTGACAGGGAGGCTGTCTCTCAAAGGGCAGGGAAACAAATCAGGAACGATTGTCAGGAGCAGTTAATGGTGATTTGCTCCAATTTTCCCCTGGTAATAGTTAGTCTGCGGTGCACCTCTAGCTCCAGCAATGAATATTTAACAAGAAAATATGTCATCAGAACAAGCCTCCACAGTCAGTGAATTAATATTAATGGGACGAAAATCGAGCCTCCTACTGAATCCTGAGAGAAGACAGTAAAGGCAGTGATTACGAAGGAACTCAGACGATCTCAGAACTGACCTTACCCTGAGCTACACTCAGCGGGAGCCACATGAGAAACAATTAAATATTCAACGTGGCTCTCCCTCTAGCCCAGAACTTGGGGTGTAGGTGCTCCTGACAGCACGCATTTCCAAGCTGATCTCCAATGAGGCCGACAGGCCAGGAGGAGACACGTGAAAGAGCCTTGGCAAAGGCCAGAAGGGGAGGGAATGCTGTCCCAGGGCCCCCAAAATGGCTTAGGACAAGGTTCAGTCCAAGGTCTCATTCTGCAAGTGAGAAACTGGAGGACAGAATTGTCACCAACTTGCTCATGCCCCATCTAATTGGGAGCAGTGTGTTTTCTTAAAATCAAGCCCCGATCTCTAAAAAGTATCTGAAATAGTCCCTAGCACAAGTTCAGTAAAGACAGGATCACCTTTCCTAGACTTCCTTAACTCCTCAGCACAACAAAGAAATGAGTCCATGAACCCTGCACTCATCCTCAACTGGAACATCTGGGCACCCTCTCCTGCAGTAGGTTGTTGAGGCCACTCCACTCCACACAAAGCTGTTAGGTTTTGCCACTTAAGTATCGGTGAAGGTGTTTTTCAGGCAAGAAGGATCTCTGGCAAATTTGATTTTGTCAGGTAGTAGGTGCTCGGCAAATTTATGTGTATTCATCCAATTCTTTATACATTCTATAAATATTTACTGAATATAGAAAAATATGACTACTGATCTACCCTTCAAAAGGAGCAAAATCATTTTCCCCATGGCTCTTGTCTTCTAGTATATGGGACAATGAACAAGATAAATGTGTAAAATAGCAATATGTTAAAAATCTGCTAAAAAAAAGATAAGGAAGATAGAAATTGTGTGCAGTTAAAGTTTAGATATGAGGTGAAAAGAGAAAGCCTTCACTAAGATGGTGACTTTGAACAAAGAGCCAAGGAAAGCAAGGGAGGAGGCTGATGGCAGAGCAATCCATGATGTGGGGAGGAGGTTAATGGAGGAGCACTCCGTGGTGAGGGCAGAGGAGGCTGATGGCAGAGCACTCAGTGAACAGGAGAAAGAGGCTGACGGAAGAGCACCATATGGAGAGGGGAAGGAGGCTGATGTCAGAGCACTCAGTGGAGAGGAGGGGGAGGCTGACGGAAGAGCACTCAGGGGAGTGAGGAAGGTGGCTGATGGAAGAGCACTCATTGGAGTGAGGGGGGAGGCTGTTGGTGAACACTCAGTGGAGTGAAGAGGAGGCTGTTGGAAGAGCATTCAGTGGAGTCAGGGAGGAGGCAGATGGAAGAGCGCTCAGTAGAGAGGAGGAGGAGGCTGAGGGAAGAGCACTCAGGGGAGTGAGGAAGGAGGCTGTCGGCAAGCACTCAGTGGAGTGGGGGGTGTCGGAAGAGCACTCTGTAGAGAGGAAAGCTGATGGAAGAGCACAAGATGGTGCTCTCTGCAGTTCCTCTGAATGAAATCACCAAAGCCTAAATGTGACTACAATAGCAACAAACTATTTTTCTTTGTGCTAAGAAGCTTAAGAAGTCTAGGAGAACCGAGCTTAGCAAGATTCAGACGATATGAATTTTCAAACTGTATTTAGCCGGTGGAAGCTGATGGAAGAGCACTACAGAAAATGAGATCAGCGATGCCACATCCCTGAGGTAGGAGTCTGCCTGGTATGTTTAAGAAAGAAGAAGGAGTCTAGTATGGGCAAATAGCATGAGTACAAGAGAGGATTAGACAGTGGGGTCAGAGAGGTGATGAAGGCAAGATCACATAGGACCTTATGCCTAGACATTTCTTGAGATTTTACTCCGAGAACATAGATGATCCTAGAAGCATCTTGCTTTAAATCAGAGAAGTCATCAGATCTCACTTCTGTTGTACAGAGTCACTTTGGTTCCCCTCTGAAGAAGTAACTCTAAGGTTCAAGGGGGATTCAGGGAAAGTGGGTGCAGGGTCACTTCCATGATACACAAAAAGGAAGTCAGAGTTGCTGAGCAGTGGGCATTGCTGCTTCCATCTTGTTGGTATACTCAACAGGATTTGGTAATGGATTTGTAGTGCAATGAGAACAAAAGGAAATAAAGATCATTCTTAGATCTTTGCGCTGAGTCACTGGAAGAAAGTGACTGTCATTAGCTAAGTTGGGAAAGCAGACTCTGGAAAAAAGGAAGAGGGAGCTGAGAAGTTCAAGTAGCCATGTTGCACTGTAAGTGCCTGTGCAACATCTATGTAGAGTTGTCACATAAAACAGGGGTCCCCCAACCCCAGGGTCATGGACCTTTAATGGTTGGTGGCCAGTTAGGAACTGGGCCACACCGCAGGAGGTGAGTTGTAGCTACAGCCGCTCCCCCTGGCTCACATTGCTGCCTGAGCTCCAGCTCCTGTCAGATCAGCAGTGAAAGCATACTTCCATTTCCAACATCCTATCTTTATGAAGCAGGGTTTTCTGCAGTGACAGCAACCAAAACAAGATTACGGAGTAGACTAGACATCAACAACACACTTTGGGGGTCACTTCTCCCATCACCTCCAGATGGGACTATCTAGTTGCAGGAAAACAAGCTCAGGGTTCCCACTGGTTCTGCATCATGGTGAGTTGTATAATTATTTCATTACATATTTCAACATAATAATAAAGTGCACAATAAATGTAATGCGCTTGAATCATCCCAAAGCCATCTCCCCACTCTTGGTCCATAAAAAAATTATCTTCCATGAAACTGATCCCTGATGTCACCAAGGTTGGGGATCACTAACATAAACAGTTATGTGAATAAGTTTGGGTCTGGGAAGAGAATGGACCTGACAATATGCAATGGGACTCATCAACATTCCGGTTGTATTCATAGCTATGACTCTGAATGGAATCACTATAACTTAAATGTAAAAACAAAAACAAACAAACAAGGAAGGAGGCAGGAAGAAAATGAGGCCGGGTGGTGTCCTGAAGGCCAAATGAAGAAAGGGCTTTAAGGGGAAAAGGGTCGGCTACCATCGCAGTGACCAATATGAGGTCAGGAGGCTTGAGGACATAACTGTCACTGAGATAAGCAGGGTGAGGCTTATTGATAACTTTGACAAGAACTGTTGTGTGGAGGGTGGGGAAAGACCGACTGCATCCAAGAGAGTGTGGAGAGGAGAAACGAGAGCTGATGAACGTAGGTACTCTTTCAAAGTGTTTTGCTATAAAGGGAACTGGATAAACGGGGGCATAGCTGGAGGACAAACAAAACTCAAAGGGGCATCTAAAGGGTGAAGAAATGAATCATATTTATCTGCTCTTGGATTTGCAGTGAAGAATGTCTGGAAAATAATGTCTTGAGGAGGCAAGGGAGTAGGGAACCTACAGAACCATAGAGGATTGCCCTTAGCTGGACATATATGAAGGTCGTCCCCAATAAAAGGAGAGACAAGTGGGCGAACCGAGGGATGAACAGGTGGGTGGGTGGGTGGATGAGTAGACGAGTAGGTAGGTGGGTGGGTGGTATTATGCATCTAACAGAGTAATGAATATTTATTTACTGTCAGTGGCTCTTGGGTGGGATCTAGGACCAAATTGGTAGTGGTAGCCTCTCATTCAAAACACTCCAAATTCTCAAGGATCTGAAACCCAGAGAGGTTGATAAGATTTAGCTAATGAACATATTAGCAGGCAACAGAGACAAGGAGGTCAGGCTTTGTTTCCTAGAGACATACTGGTGATGTCATTTGTCAATTAAAGAATGAGAGCCTCCTGCAAGCTGCTGCTCTCTGAGTGCTCAGACGACCAGCTCCCTAGAATGCCAATTTAATTGTATCACTTCCCTGCATAAAACCCTTCACTGGCTTCCATTTGCCCTTAGGATAAAATACAGCATTCTTACTGTGACCTACAATTCTCACTGTCCCAACTTCTTTTCTGTGTGGATAAAATGGCTATTGCAGCCTAACACACCGCTTCAACATTGAGTAGCTTAAATTAATAGCTATTCATTATTTCTTACTGGGTCTATGAGTCAGCCTGGCAGCTCTTCTCGTGGGGACGAGGCTCTGCTACTCTCAGCACGTCTCACTCGTAAGTCCGTCAGTCAGTGGGTCAGCTGGGGCTGGCCGGTCTAGGATGGCACTGGCTTGTGTAACTGGCTTCTGCCGGGGCTTGCTCACAGAGCTGTGGAAGAGTTGAGAGAGACAGACAGAAACAGAGATGGAAATGGGAAGCAGCTCTCATGCCCCTTGAGGCTTAGGCTCAGAGGGACTCATTTTCACAACATCCTGTTGGTCCAAGCGAGGCCAGCCAAGATTCAGCAGGGAGGGGGCTGGAGGGGTTTAGACTCCAACTCTCGATGTGATGTTAGAAGCCACGAAGTCAAAGTGAGGAGGCTGTGGGTCCAGAGGAGGAACCAATGGGGGCAAGTATTTGTGACCCACCTGCCACACCATGTGCTGCCCACGTTCCTGCATTCTTCCCTCACTGCCTTCACCCACCGTTTTCCCTCCCTTCCTCAACTCAGAGCATTTGTGAGTGCTGAGAGTATTTGTAAGGTTTCTTTTCTATACCCACCTGACTCCTCATTCCTCTGGTCTAGTGAACTCTTATTCAACCTTCAGGTCATTGAGTGACTATCACTTCCTCAAGGAAACCCCGTTGGCCACCCTGGAGTCAGGGGAGGCCCTGCTGCTCTTCCTTCAAGGGCAAGCTTCCCCTTTTTTGTCTGTGTAACTTGCCAAAATTCCATTCAGATACTGACTTGCAAACCTGTGTGTTTGATGTCTGTCTCCCCCCTAGAATGCAAACTCGGTGAGGGCAGCCCCTGTTGGTCTTGTCTACATTTATGTTTTGACATATATTGCGAGTTCAACAAGAGTATTTGCTAGAATTGCATGAATTAAAGAAAGGACACCTCTTTGCACAGACAGACAATAATTCGTGTTACTTTTTCAGTCTGTAACACGGTTTTTATATTTTCTCTCCTAAGTCAGTTCTTCTTAGAAAAAGTGAAGCATTTTAGCATGATCTATGTTTTAAAAGAATGCATACAAAGTGACTAGATTGGGCTGTGCATAATTCTATATACCCCCACTGAATGTGCTAAGCCATTCAGATGTAGATCATGCACCTACATCTGCATACGTGGGCTTGAATTCAGACTGTGACAATCATCACCTGAGTAAATACTGGAAAAGTGCTAACCTCATTATGACTCAGTTTCCTCTCTAAAGGGAAATAAAAATGGCTACCTCTCAGGGTTTGATGATTACTAACTATTCTATGTGTTGATAAAGTCTGCCACATGGCAAGAACTCCATCAATGCTCATTCCACTTTCCTCCTCTGTTCATGTTTTCTTTTTCAATTTTTTTTCTTGACTTTCTGGACGAACACCCAGCACCCAGTAAGTTCTCAGTTTATAACTGGAAAATTAAACTGATGATACTTTGCTGTTAACCAGAAAAGAAGAGTCAAAGGAACACTTTTAGGAAGAGCGAAGCTCATTTCAGCTTTTGAGGCAGACTAGACATGAAGGGGGTGGTACAGCAGACAGGCAGAAGCACAGGCCTGAGGTTTGGGGAGCAAGGTTGGGCAGCACAGGAAGACTTGAGAGAAATCTACCAGCAATGACAATCATATGGGGGCCTGACAAAAACAAAACAATTCTAGAATTTCCTCAACACCTATTTTCTCTTAGCAATGAAGGAGAGAAAAACCGGGATGGGAAGTCCTCACAGATGAACTCTCTGGCCAACTCTAGGCACCATATCTCTAAAGAAATCCTGGAATATTGGAGGGTGGCTTTGCAGCTTCCTAAATGGACTCACAATTTTCTATATGTTCTAGTTTACAGACTTTAGGCTGCATGAAAACTACACCCACACCGAGACTTCCTCGGTAATACTCGGTTCAGACTCACAAAGAAGGAAACACTCCATCAGCGTAGACTGAGGGTCGGCGGGCACAGTACAAACAGGATGCAACCCACGGCCTCCAGCTCATCCCAGCTGGTGTGGAGATCAAGGTCATTTTCCCAAAAGCCATTTTCCCAAAAGTTCTAGTAGCCTGGATTCCTGCCGGGAGTTGAAACATCCAAAGAAGAAACACTTTTCTTCTTGACCTTGTTCTGGAAGATGCTGCTAGACTCCGTCTTTGTTTTTCATCTTGTACCCGAAGCCCGAGGCTATCCAACAGCCTGTGGATATGAACTCAGGGGCTGCAGAGCTGTATTTATTTTCCGGTAGACTCATCTATCCATCAGGGAAATTTCTCAAGTTCCTCTCGGTCTCAAAAGTCACACATGGAATCCTAATCCCACAGACTAAGTGCAGGGTCAAGCATCTCGCCTAGAGCAACAGGCTGCTTCACTGGAGCACATAGCCACCTCTTCCTTCCAGCAGTCTACAGCTCACAGGACACCCAGGAGTGTTCAGTGGGGAGTACTATCTACCCCATATTTGACCCTTTACTGACTTGCACCTTCAGTGATACTGACACCTCTTAGTTTCACTGCTTATATTGTAGATTCTCTTGTTTGTATTATCTAATTGTACTTCTTATTTGTTTCCTCTTATTTAGTATTTGTAGATCCTATATCTCTTAGAGCCCCAGAATTTAAAGCCTCAAGAAAAGCAAAAATGCTTCTATTAATTAAAATGCCATGGACCTTTGGTTATGGAAGTCCTGTAACATGCCAACCTCTAGGCTATGATGGGTTTATATATCAGTATGCTATGTGAAGGCCTATTTTTCAGATTCACTCTTTTAGGTTTGTTTGTCTTAAAAAAAATTTTTTGAGATTGGGGTCTCATTCTGCAGCCCAGGCTGGAGTGCACTGGCCCTATCATGGCTCACTGCAGCCTTGAATTCCTGGGCCCAAGCGGTCCTCCCACCTCAGCCTTCCAAGTGGCTCAGACTACATGCAGGTACCCCCACACTTGGCTAATTTTTTAAAACTGTTTTGTAGAGACAGGATCACACTATGTCGCTCAGGTTGGTCTCAAACTCCTGGCCTCAAGTGATCCTCCCACCTTGGCCTCCAAAAGCACTGGGATTACAGGCATAAGCCAACCATGCCTGGCCTTAGCAAACTTTTTATTTTAGAGTAGTTTTATATCTACAGAAAAGTTGTGAAGATTGTACAGAGTTCCCATATACCCACGCTCTCCCTGCACACAGCTTTCCTTATTACATCTTACGTAAGTATAGTACACTTACCACAATTAATGAGCTAATATTCATACATTATTATTAACTAAAGTCTGTAATTTATTAGGACTTCCTTAGTTTTTACCTGATATATTTTTTTGATCCAGGATCCCACAGGACATTGAGTTATCACTTGCCTGAGACAATTTCTCAGACTTCCTTTGTTTTTTTATAAACCTTGACTGCTATGAGGAGTGCTGGTCAGGTATTTTGTAGAATATCCCTCACATAGGAGTTTTCTGAGCTTCACCCTCAGGATTCGACAGGGTGATGGCTTGGGGAGAAAGACCACAGAGATAAATGCTCTCTCATCACGTCATTTCAAAGGTATTTGCCATCAACATGGCTTATCTCTGCTGCTGTTGGCCTGGTCACCAAGGTAGTGTTTGCTGGGTTTCTGCACTGAAAAACTACCCCTTCCCTGTTTCCCTACTATACTCTCCGGAAGGAGGTCATTATGAACAGCCTGTACTTGCAGGGTGGGCCACCTTCAGAAATTAGATTTTTTTTTTTGATGTGTCTACTCTCCATTTATTTATTCAATTGTTTGTTTCTATTTGTATAAACCCACAGATAAGTGTTTTATACTTTGGGTTAAAATCTGATGCTACATTGTTTATTGTTGCTCAAATTGCTCAAGTTTTGGCCACTGAGGAGTTTTTTTCAGGTGGCCACTGTGTCACTTTGACATGCCCTATCATTTTTGGATGTTACTTTTAGTTTTGCTTTTGAGAATTCCTTGCTTTCTGGCACTACAGGATGCTCTGGGCTCATCTTGTACATTTCCTACCTCAGTCTAGAATCAACCGTTTCTCCCAGCAGCTTAATTCCCTTTTAAAGTATAAATTTTTGTATTAAGATGGCCAACACGAGGAGCTAGGGTGAGTTTCTCCCATGGAGTGAGCCAAGGTAGTTCCCTCAGTAGCCAGAGAGGAACGGATCCAGCAGTATGCCCCATGAGTCTCCAAAGGAGAAACAGTAACCACTTAGAGCAAAGAAGAAGAAGAAAAATCCACCGGCCTGGGCTGGAACTGGCCAGACACTCTCCTGCACCACCACAGTTCACCACAGCCTCCAGGCACAGCGGGGAGTGGGAGGGTGAGTGACAGGACTTCACAGAATCTGTGTTCCCAGCATACTTGCTGGGATCCCGGGGCCTCGTGCAACCCCAACCCCTCACGAGAAACCCATTCCCCACAGCCACGCTCTGCTGTGGAGTGGTGCAGGAAAAAAGCCCAGAGCAGCTGCCATTTCCCGAATCTCAACCCTTGCCGGGTGGAGCGGCTGTTAAACAGCCAGCTTGGGAGAGGGGAAGGCAAACTCTGCTGCTACAGACAGTTGCTGGCTGGGAGTGTCTGAGAACACCTGAGGCCCTGAAGCCAGCTGACCTTGATAATCAGATCACAGATTACCTGAGGCCAAGGGGAGGTGTGTGGGGGGTTGCCATAGCAACCTCTCACTCTCCTGGGAACTCTTCTGGGTCTGCTATGCTCTGCACAACAGAGTCACCTCAGTGGCCTGGGACTTCCTCCTAAACCCCACCTGGGTAGCTAAGAGCTCAGGCTTGCAGGGAGTGTCAGCTCCTTTCCCCTGCACTACCTCCAAAGGCTCAAAACAGAGAGAAAACTTGGAAAGATCCCCAGAACCCCTCCCTTGGCCTAGACCAGCAGGGCATTTCCTTGAAAAAAACACTCTCCAAGAAGAAACCGAAAATCCACCCTCATAGCCAGCTTTCTTGCACAAGAGACACCTCCTGGCAGGAGATCAACAGTATAACCAACAACATTGGATGCGATGTCTCAGCTCTGGGGAAGGTCTGATCCCAAATGCCAGCTTATAACGCTTTCCAAGCCACACTGGACACTTTGGACGCCATGAGCCCAGTACAGGTGCACAGTGCAGGGCTGCCTCATCTAGCAATCGAGAAAACCATCTCACTAAGGCTACGTATAACCATAAGAACCCAACAGTGCCTGTGTCAGCCTTCTGTCAACCACAAATCAGAAGAAATTGTCTACTCAAATAAGAAGGAAGCAGAAAAGTAACTCTGATGATATGAAAACGCAGAGTTTTCCAACATCCCCCGAAGACCACACCAACTTTTCAGCAATGAATTCTAGTCAAAATGAAATTGTTAAAATTCCAGACATAGAATTCAAGTTTGATGATAAAACTGGTCAAGGAACTTTAGGAGAAATCTGAAAACCTACATAAAGAAATGTAAAAACCATTCAAGACATGGAAGAAAAATTCTCCAAAGAGATAGACATCTAAGAAAAAATAAAAAAGCCAGCTGAAATTCTGGAATTGAAAGAAGCATTTAGGGAAGTACAAAATGCAGTGGAAAGTTTAATAGCTGACTGGAACAAGCAGAAGAAAGGATCTCAGAACTTGAAAATAAGGCTTTTGAATTAACCCAATCAGACAACAATAAAGGAAAAAAGAAACAAGAGAACAGAACAAAGTCTCCAAGAAATATGAGATTATGTAAAATGTCCAAGCCTAAGAATCATAGGTGTTTCTGAGGAAGAAGAGAAAGTAACATATCTGGAAAGCCTATTTGAGGAAATAATGAAGGAAAACGTCCCTGGTCTTGCCAGAGATCTAAACATCCAGATACAAAAAGCCCAAAGAACTTCCAGAAGATTCATTACAAAAAGATCATCCCTAGGGCATATAATCATCTGGCTATGCAAAGTTAATGAGAAAGAAAAAAACTTTAAGAGAAGTGAGAAAAAAAAATATCAAATAACTTACAAAGGAGTAAAGCTATCAGACTAACAGCCGACTTCTCAGAAGAAATCCTATAAGACAGAAGGATGTGGGGCCCCATCTTCAATCTCCTCAAGCAGAATAACTGTCAACCAAGGTATCTGTACCCCACAAAACTAAGTTTCATAAATGAAGGAGAAATAAGTCCTTTGTAGAGAAGCAAACACTGAGGGAATTTGTCACCAAATTTGTCACTAGACCAGCTCTACAAAAAATATTCAAAGGAGTCCTAAATACAAAAACAAAAGGTTGAAAAACACTGAAAATCATAAAGTTCACAGGCTTTGTGGCACACCAACAAAATAGAGAAAATAAATAAAGCAACCAGACAACAGCCAGCATGATAAATAGAATTGTCCCTTACATATCATTATTAACTCTGAAACTAAATGGCTTCATTGTCCCACTAAAATTAAGCATACTAGCAGAAAAGATGAAACACACACACACACACACACACACAACCAAAATATCTATTGCCTTCAAGAAAACCACAGAACCCACAAAGACTCCTATAGACTCAAGGAAAAGAGGTGGGGAAAAATATTGCATGCAAATGAAAACCCAAACAAGTAGGAATAGCCATCCTCATATCAGATAAAACAGACTTTAGATTAAAAACATAACTCTATTACCCTGATACCAAAGCCAGAAAAAGGCACAACCAAAAAAGAAAATTACAGATCAATATCCCTTATGACATAAATGTAAAAATTCTCAACAAAATACTAGCAAACCAAATTTAATATCACATAAAAAAACATACACCACAACCAAGTGGGTTTTATCCCAGAGATGCACAGGTGGTTCAATATACACAAGTCAATAAATGTGATCCACTACATAAACAGAATTGAAAACAAAAATCATATGATCATTTCAATAGATGCAGAAAAAGCATTTGGCAAAATCCAGCATAACTTCATGATAAAAACCCTCAGCAAAATAGGCATAGAGGGAACATTCCTCAAAATAATAAAATCTGTATACAGTCAACGTCACTCTGAATGGAGAAAAGTTAAACACATTTCCCCTTAGGACTGGAACAGGGTAAAGATGTCCACTTTCACCACTACTATTCAACATAGTACTGGAAGTCCTAGCCAGAGCAATCAGACAAGACAAAGAAATGAAAGGTATCCCAATTGGAAAAGAAGAAAGCAAACTATCTCTGTATGCCTATGATATACCTAGAGAACCTTAAAGAAGCCTCCAAAAGACTCCTGGACTTGATAAATAAATCTGGTAAAGTTTCAGGATACAAAATCAAACTCACACAAATCAGTAAGTAGCACTGCTATACACCAATAGCGACCAAGCTAAGGATCAAATCAGGAATTCATTTCCATTTACAATAGCAGCCAAAAAGCTAAATTACCTAAATATGCCTAACCAAGGAGGTGAAGGATCTTTACAAAGAGAACTACAAAAGTCTGATGAAATAAATTGCAAAGGACACAAACAAATGGAGAAAAATCCTATGCTCATGGATTGGAAGAACCAATATTATTAAAAATGAACATATTACCCAGAGTAATCCACAGATTCAATGCAATTCCTACAAAGCTACCAACTTTATTTTTCACAGACTTAGAAAAACAATTCTAAAATTCGTATGAAACCAAAAAAAAAAAAAAGAGCCAGTATTGTCAAAACAATCCTAAGCAAATGAGCAAAGATGAAGGCATCACATTACCTGACTTCAAATTATACTAAGATTGTAGTTACCAAAACAGCATGGTACTGGTACAAGAACAGACACATCAGCCAATGGAACAGAATAGAAAATCCAATAATAACTCCAAATACCTACAACCACTGATCTTTGACAAAGCAGACAAAAACACGCATTGGGGAAAGGACACCCTATTAAACAAATGGTGCTGGGAAAATTGGATAGCTACATGCAGAACGATGAAACCTGAATCCAATGTCGCACCATATAAAAAAGCAACCTAAGATGGCTTAAAGACTTAAATGTCAGTCTTGAAACCATAAAAAACTCTTCTGGGCATCGGACTACGGGAATAAGTTATGGCTAAAGCTCCAAAAGCAAATTCAACTAAAACGAAAATAAATAAGTGGGACTTAATTCAACTAAAAAGCTTTTGTATAGCAAAAGAAATAACCAACAGAGCAAACAGGCAACCTATAGAATGGGAGAAGATATTCACAAACTGTACATCTGACAACAGACTAATATCCAGAATCTACAAAGAACTCAAACAAATTAGCAAGAAAAAAGTAAATAGCCCGATTAAAAAGTGGGCAAGTGACATGATCAGATATCTCTCAAAAGAAAATATACAAAAGCGCAAAAAAAAAATGAAATAATGACTCATAATCAGGGAAATAACAAGTAAAATCCCAAGGAGATACCACCTTACACTGGTCAAAATGGCCATTATTAGAAAATCAAAAAACAATAGATGCTGGCATGAATGTGGAGAAAAGCGAGCACTTATATACTGTTGGTGGTAGTGTAAGTTAGTACAACCTCTATGGAAAGTGGTATGAAGATTTCCCAAACAACTAAAAGTAGATCTACTATTTGATCCAGCAATCCCACTAGGTATCTACCCTAACGAACAAAGGTCAGTATATAACAAAGACACCTGCACCCACATGTTCATCACAGCACAATTCACAATTGCAATGACATGGAACCAACCTGAATGCCCATCAGTAATCAGTGGATAATGAAAATGTGGTGTATTACACCATAGGCTACTACACAGCCTTAAAAAAGAATGAAGTCATGTCCTTTGTAGCAACATGGATGGAGCTGAAGATCATCATTCTAAGTAAACTGACTAGAAACAGAAAACCAAATGCCATATGTTCTCACTCATATGTGGGAGTGAGCAGTCACAAGGATGGAAAAATAGACAATAGGGACACTAACAAGGGGGTGAGGGGAGTTATGGTTCAGGAACTACCTACAGGCCACAATGTTCACTATCTGGAGAATGGGCCACCTGAGACCCAATTCCCACCACCGTAAAATACACCCATGTAAAGAACAAGCATGTGTACCCCCTGAATCTAAAAGAAAAAAATTTTTAAAATGAAGTACAAATTTTCTTGAGATTCTCTTAGGGGTAGTCAGCTCTGAAAATTCATAATATGATCAGTAATCAAAGAAAGGAGTCCTCCTTTTATTAGCAAAGAAGCTCTGCTTAGGAAATCTTCAAGCATAATTCTTTCTAGACCTAACCTTTTCTTCCTCAGGCTTCTATGGCCAAATCTTCAAGGTAGTATGTCTTCACTTGATAGAAAGCAAAGTCACTATTACTTGCTAGCAAAAATGAACCGTTTGCATGTATTCTATTCTAGGATATAACACTGATGTCTTGCAAAATCAACCAACACATAAGCTGACCAGGAAATGCTTGTGTTTTTCTTCAATAAAACAGATCTTGCTTTGAATTATAACTCTTCCATTCACTAGCTGTGTGATTTGGCAAATCTTCCCTAAACTGCAGTGTTCTCATCTTACAATAAGGCCAGGTGAAAGCATCACCAGAGCCCAGCAGGTCGGTGCTGGGGTGGCCATGAGGGTGCATGCCACTGCACTCCAGCCTGGACAATGGAGTGAGACTTAAATTCAAAACAATAATAATAATAAGGCCAACCATGCCTGTTCTAAGGGTGTTACAAGAAATAACAGAAAAAAAGGCTTCAGCACCTAGAAAGATTTCACGCTTAGTGGCTACTCAAACATTCGGTTGCTTTCTTCTGTTGAACACTGAAACTGAGCATTCATTCAGCACCATTTGTGGGAACCACACCGGGATCACAGTCCCTTAAGAAGAGTCCAGGAGTGGCCGTGTAAGAGGAGCTCTTGGGGCCTTCTACAGAGTCCTGAGTTTACCAGGGGATCTTGGGACAACACGCTCACCTCAGGAGGGCAGTTCTGTCAGAACACAAGTCACCTGTACCCTGGGTGGGAGGTGAGGCCATAAAATGGCCTGCTGCAGATGGGGCCCGGTCCATGCATGTCCTGGAGGCAGCCAGGCCCAGTGGAGAGACCCATGTGTGACGACATAGTCTGCAGTCCACCCAGCTCATCCTGTCCTCAGTTAAACAACTTTGATCAGCTCACTGGATCACTCCGGGCCTCCATTTCCTGGCTTGTAACAAGATCCGTCGAGGGGCTTCGCGTTGAAAGTAAACAAGCTGGTGTGGGGGCATGTGGCCAAGAGCCGACCTCCTAGTGGTGGGCTCTGTTGCTGTCCCCCCCATGCTGTGCACACCGAGAACACATGACACCTCCACTCAGAACTAGAATGTCTGCGCTGTCCCTGGAGCCTAATTTGACCTGAGGCTCGGCGACCTGCCCGACACTTGCCCACCAGAAGACAGTACAAGGCCACCATGTGACCAGCCCTCTAATAAGAACCTCTGTGTGAGGAACTGGCCCAATTAGCTGAAGTTGGCAGATGCCGGGTCTACTTTGCCATAGGCAGGGCCATCTTGCAAGCCCTTCTCCTTTAGCAAATCCTTCAAGGACAGCCAGTGTCCTCACAATTAACCGAGATACCTCCTGCGAGCCCTGGGGCCTCAGCGGGTGAGGCTCTGACTGGAGGAGGAGCCTGGCAGCCTCGTGCAGGAGAGGTGAGGCCCCACTGAGAGGAGGGGCATCAGAGAGCCCACAATGACAGGAAGCACCTCCCAGGCTGAGGATTGCAGCAGGGCACAGAGCCAGCTCCCAGACCTCCCAGTAGGCCAGGGAAGGGCAGAGGTGAGGGCCGAGGGCGTGACCTTGAACTTCACAGCTCTTTCTGGCTCCATTCAACCACGCAGGCACGGGAGGGCACAGAGTTCCAGCACTTGCCGTGAAATGTGTGCCAGCTCTTTGGTTCCATTTGCTTAAGTGCTCCAGGTTGCTACCCTTTCTATAAGATCAGGACAGATAAGGACAGCTTCTCGGGGGATGAGGATTAGGTGAGACTGTGTGCTGCCTCAGTTTCCCTGGTGCATAGTAAATACTCAGGGAAGACAAGCTAGCCTCATCACATCTTGCTTTTTGGCCGAGGTGGAGGTATTCACAGGATCTTCAATAGCAATGCTTGAGCTGCGTTAGCAATCAGGACACACAATCTCCTCCATGTCACCGTGATTGCATGGCCATTTCAATTGCATTGCAGGCTTGAGACTGTGGGCCAGGAGCCCTGGGCTCTGACCCAGGAGCTGACGAGTGTTGCTGGTCACTTTGCAAGGCAGGGAGGCCTGTGCACCTGTGCTCTGATCCCTCCACCTCAAGCTCTCCCCAGTGCCACGAGAAGTGACTCAACTCTCAGGCACCTGTTCCCACACTTTGGAGATGAGCCAGGGTAAACCTGCAGGCTCCCTTCAGCTCTTAGAGTCTGGGAGCTTCCTGATTTCTTTTCCCAAAGTTCTGTTATAGCTTCATGGATTCTGTGTCCTGGAAAGGTAGCAGGATTTTTACTCTGTAGTTCTTTAATGTGTGTGTGTGTGTGCGTGTAGAGGCATGGTATGTGCATGTGTATATATGGGGTGTGTGTGTGTGCTTGTGTTTTTGTGTGTGGCATGTGTTGGGCAGAGTGGGCAGGGAACAGACTGAGCATTTAGCCAGGCTATGTTTAGTCTGAGTTGCCCAGACTAAACTTAGATGGTTATTTTCTAACTATTACATATTGTATTCTCATTTGGAAAATATGTGCTGCACATACTTTATAGCAGAAATAATGCATAATAATCATGTATATGTATCTAACAATTTTAACAGCCAGTTTTGGGGTTTTCTTTCCAACAGAAAGCTTTTTTAAGAAAAAAATTAAAGCAGACATGCCATGATAAAACACGCAAAATTTATGTGCACTCTTAAGACAAAACAGAGGGCTTCTATTCACCTGCTTGTTTGGTGCATTGGGATCCAGCTCCAGACCCTTTAGACCTGCAGACCCAGCTGAAAGTTTACCTGCATTCACCAGGAAAAGAGAGAACAAGGGAGCAAACCTCTCTTGAGCATTCCACGCCATTCTAGGGACATGACCTCACGGGGCCATCCCGAGGAGACAGGAGGCACATGCTTTGAGCCAGGGAAACCAGGCTCTGGGAGGCACTAGGATCCTCGTCCAGGCTGAGCACTCTGTGAGTCACACTATGAAGCCAAGTACATGCCTGAAGGTGGTCTTCGGAGTAGTGGGTCACCAGGAGCAGCAGATGAATCCCATGACTCTGACACAGCCAAAGAAAATAAGTGGGAGGAGAAGACAAGAAAAGAGAGAGAGGCCCAATGATGGAAGGAAAATATAAGGCTTTATCTAAGAAACAGCAACCACTGATCCTCCTGCTCACCTAGGAAATGTCACCATAGAAACAGAAAAAGCTACTGGATTCTCTTACATAAAATACTCAGAACTGAGTCATGGGCATTAACTCTTTGATATTGACAAGGATCAGGGCTCTGATGAGTGGCTGGGACACTTTCAAGGAAGTCAGTGCATGGGTGGGATGCGGCTGGGCATTAGGATGCACCCTGAGTGCACCAAGAGTTAAGGTCATGTGGAAGTGACCCTCAGAGGGTCACACAGAACCACCCACAGGACATAACCAAACACAGGCTGGGAAGGGGGTGCATAGGGACAGCCATGAGCTGTTTGGGATGGGGAGAGCACACATGGGGTGGGGCGGGAGCAGGAGCCCCTTCTTATGTGTTCCTGTGGAATGGGGAGGGGCTGCTGCTAAAGGGACACAGCTGCCTGCTGGTGTCGCTTAGGTGGTCGGCTTTTAGATAATGAGTGTCCTGCACTTACTGATAAAATGATGTAGAAAAGACACGGATGATCCTTAAATGTGTATGGCTAAGTGAAAGAAGCCAGTCTGAAAGGATACACCCTGAGTGACTTCCACTGTATGGCATTCTGGAAAAGGCAAGACTATGGAGACAGTGAAAAGATCAGCAGTGACTACGGGCCCAGAGGGGAGGGAGGGATGAGTGGGTGAAACACAGAGGATTTTTAGGGCAGTGAAACTACTTTGTACGACACTATAATGGTGGGTGCATGGCAATACACATTTGTTCAAAGCTACAGAATGCTCAACACCAAGAGGGATCCCTGACTGGACTCTGGACTTTGGGTGATAGTGATGTGTAGTCATGCAGGTTCATTGATGGTTAGAAAGGAACTACACCAATGGAAGATGTTAATTATAGAGGTGTGGAGGGGTTGGAGGGAGGAATACATGGAAATTCTCTGTACTCCGGGCTCAATTGTTCTGTAAACCTAAATCTCCTCTAAAAAATTAAGCCTATTAATATAAAAACTTATCCAGAGTAGAATTTAACTGGTAGATGATTTAAGTGATTCCTCAGGAAAATGCAACCTTTCCTTCTATCTCTCTGCCCACACCCAGTGTGCATCATGCCCCTGTGGAAGGGAGCAGTGGTCCATGGTCCTTCCAGTGTTCTCACCCACTCAGCCATGCCACCGTGACCAGTATCTTCTGTTTTCCCACCAGCACCTTTCCTACAAAATGCTGTTCCTCACACTTTCAAACACTAACTTTGAGCCTTCAGACTTTCGAATACTAGATTTGGACCTGGCGCGTTTTATTTGGCATATTTTATTTGTTAACTTCCCTAATTTCCATATTCACTGGAGAATAAGCTGGTTCAGAGCACAAGACAAAGGTAAAAATTTGAACAAGACTCGCAGTCTGGGCCTGTGTCTGGCCAGGAGCACCCCTGGCTCTACTGGTCACTCAGTGCCTCTAGTATCCTGATTGGGAACTTAGGCAGACCTCCTTCTTGCTGTCCACGCACTGTCTGCAGCCTGTTCACCATCTGAGCAACCTGGCCCTCTTGGACTCTCTTCACCACAGTGTTACCTATTTCTCCTCTTATTGCTTCTGGTTCCTAAGTCTCCGTTGTCCTTCCCGGCCCCTCTCACTCAGCCCTGGGACCTTGGTGCTGCCTCAGGACCCCTCCTGTTCCCGCCCCGCCTCAGTTTCCTGCCTCTTCTCCGATGCTTTACACTTTCCCTCAGAACTCTCTGGCTCTCAACCAGTGCTACTCTGTTTGGTGTTATCATTTCCTACAGCATAGCTTGTAGACAACTGGACTGGAAGGACCCACTATTTTCATCCTTCCATCCTGGTCACAGTCACTGAATATGTTCCCTGAGAAAAATATCAAGCAAAATGCTGTGACTGATAAAGATGAATGCAATTCCATCCCAATGACCAGAGGCCCTCCTGGACACCCGGGGTACTCAGTCGCACGTTCGATGCTGGGAGGCGACAATGGTCTCCAGTTGACCACCTCCGATCTCACCAATGAGGACTTCTGCTAAAGGGCATCGAGTTGATATCCAGCCCTCAATAAATGCTGCTTGGGTTGATGTAGCTGATTGTTCTAGGTATCTGCTTCTGTGTAAAAGACTACCCCAAAACTTAGTGGCTGAAACAACAAGTATTTTATTATATCTCGCAATTCTGTAGCTCAGGAATTCTGTCAAGGCTTGACGGAGCAGTTCTCCACATAGTGGTCACTCGGGGGTCAATCTGGCTACTGGGAGGAACTAGGTTGCTCCACTCCCATGCCTGGCACCTTGATAGGGACAGCAGGGAAGCTTCTTTCCTCTCCTTGCCCATGGAGTTACTGCCTCCTCCAGGCAGCCTGCCTGGCAGGTAGTAGGAATTTTCTCCTGGTGTTTTGGGACTACCACAGGCAGTGGTCCAAGAGGCCTAGGCAGAAGCTTTGTTTCTTTGGAAGTAGTCTCAGAAGCTCTGGAATGTTGCTTCTTCTGCATCCTAAGGATGACACTAATTGCTAAGGCCAATCTAGAGTCAAGAGGGAGAGACTGAGGCTCCACCCCTTAGGGAAAAGACTTACAGAACTGAGAATGCAGGAGATGGATGGTGGCTGGCTTAGGAACGGCAGAAATTCCCAGGGGAAAAATGAAAGGGCCCTTAGAGGATACCAACACCTCCTCCTCTCCATACAGGGAGGGTGGAGGAATGTCCCCGGGCTGCATCCCTGGAGCCATAATGCTGTGAAAATCTAGAAAACCCTTTCTGAAGAGAGCAGGGATGTCTCCTATGTTAGGACTGCATGAATGTCAAGGTCATGGGCGCAAGACTCCTCCCATCCTGTTTCCCAAAGATCTCTGGAAACTTAGAGTGAAGGCTTCTGAGCTCACCAGTTCCAAGAAGCCAGAGAAAAACAGAGACCTCAGGAGCTTGCTGAGTTACCCTTAAGCTATCCTGGAGAAATAAGCAACAAATCTGCTTCCTTTGTCTTCACTTTTTAGATTTTATTTTTTGTTTTGTTTAGTTTCTGGGTCAGTGTCTCACTCTGTCACCCAGGCTCAAGTGCAATGGCACAATTACGTTCAGTGTAGTCTCTACCTCCTGGGTTCAGTCTGCCTCAGCCTCCTGAGTAGCTGGGACGACAGGCACACATCACAGTACCCAGTTTGTTTGTTTTTTATGTTTTTAGCCTAGGCTGGTCTTGAACTCCTGGCCTTCAGTGATCCCCCAGCCACATGCTTCCAACACATCTTTAAGTTTCCCAAGATCATCAAAAGTGCAGGCCACTCAGAGGCCCAGGAAATAGAGCTCCTTGCCACGGCCCTGGGAGTAAGCTGACTTCTGTGAGTGACTATGAGATGAGGAGCATTGCTGGGACCTTCATGCTCCCCTGCAGCTGTCAGAGCTCACCATCCTGTGACCCCCATCCTAGCTGCCCCCGGGAAGTGGGCTCTAAGATGGTTGACTAGCGAGTCCTTGGGGTGGATGCCTGTGGGTGGGAGAAAGGGGAGGAGGCTGAGCAATAGGAGCAGCTCACCATGTGAGCCTCTGTGGAGGCATCAGTGACTCTTTAGGGCTCTCTGAAGCCGAGGTCCCTTCAGAACTGCCCAAGTTGTCAACCAACCCCTGGATGTGGGCCACCCTGTGGGAGGGGTGTGCCCATCAGTAAGGCAGTCTTCCAGGTGCCCCCACAGGCACAGAAAGCTGGAGGCTTTGCACCAGCATCTGTGGGTGAGTCCTCCTTCTCTCCCAAGGAGCCCAGGAGGTCCATTCCGGGGGCCATGCGATTGCACACATCCTGATTGCTCCTCCAGGACTCTGGAGGAACTTCCTTTCCTGAGGCTCTGGAGAAGATGGTGAGTAGAAAGAACATCAGTGTCTACCACTGCCACAGGTCTTGGGGTTGCAGCAGTGTCCAAATCCTGAGCGTGTGTCTCAGATTCCTCTTACTGGTAGCAGTTACACATTCAGGATCTGTGTCAGCCACCCACCTGCTTGGTCCCTGGAGGCACCCTGTTCCTTTGAGCCTCTCCACAAATATCTGGGGTGTGAGGGTCCCTCATTGCCTCTCCCATCTCTCTGTTCATGATAAGTGTGTCCACCTGAGACTTAGTCTCTGTCATTCTGGGTTCCATTACCCGAATTGCCATCAGTGGCCCCAGTTCTGTGACAACCATCCCTGACCTACAGAGAATGCCACAATGCACACCGCCGCCACACAGGCGCTCCTCGTGGCCTTGGTGTTTTGTGCGCTCCTGGGCCCTTCAGTGGATGGCAGCTGTCTGGGTTTCAGTCTCACCCAAAGGTCATCTGCAGCATGCTCATTGCTCTGAGTCACTCACGCTTCCTCTGCCATCTGCCTTGTCAATGCTGGCATTCCCACCACACTTGGAGGCCACCACTTGTTCCATGCTTGGAGGAGGCATTCTGGTGGCATTGCACGCCACTGACCAGGAATCTTGCAAAGGCGCTGAGCCCTGTGGTCTAGGGAAGCATTCACAGTCTAACCACCCTCCCAGCCTTCACACTGCCTCTGCCTCTTGTAGCCTTCTGAGCAAGCACCGTCCTAGTCCAGTGCCCTGCCCACTCCCCCAACCCACCAGTGGTGCTGGCTGACCCCGCAACTCCTTTGCTCCCTTATCAGAGTGGGCCTATCCTCAGTCAGACAGGCTGTGACCAGCCGGGTCCCGGGCAGGCCCTGGGGGCAGGTGCTGCTATGCAAGATGAGGCCTCTGCATCTCCCAGCCAGAGCGGCAGCTCTGCCTCACTGCAGAGGAATGCCCTTTCGTCAGGTGCAGAGGCTTCAGAAGAATCGACAGCTCCAGATTTGCAGAAGTGCCAGCCTTCTTCACATGTTAGCATCCTGTCCTGTTTCTCCCCGCCCCTGCCCTGGCCACAGCCAGCCTGCCTGGGTTGGGAGCTCAGCCTTTGTCAGATCAAGCTACTCCTGTGAGTGAGTCCGCGGATTACCCCTCGGCCTCCTCAGTCTTCCCTCAGGCTGAGCCCTCCTCTCTGCCTACTATACTCAACTCTTAAGCTCTTAACTGCCAGTTCTGTCCGCTACGGCCGTCATTTCAGAGTCAACCAACAAGACCCCCGACCCAAAATCAACCACCCTCTGTCTTCCCTGCCCTTCCCCAATTCTCAACCAGCTGGTGCAGCCTCACTCCCACTGGGACGTGCCTCTCATTCCTGGTGAGAACGGTAGCCTCATACTGCTGCTCGATGTTTCTACTGCCTCCAGAGATGGGGTTCCCGCTGCCTACGGGGCCAAGGGTCAGTGTCATAAAATCAACCCAGCCTACGTGTCATCTGACCACAACTGGCCAGAGTGTCTTCGGGCTGTGGTCCCAGGAAACAAGCTCTGAGAGGGAGGTTAGTGTGGGGGACCTCTGGGGAGCCCCAGATAGGACAGGTGGGAGACAGGGCAGGCAGGGGCCTGAGCAGGGATGAAGTCTCCGTACAAGCTCCCATTCACCCTAGGAGCAGTGCTGGATGTCCTTCGGAGTTGACAGAGCTGAGGCAAGGACAGGGATCAGGTCTTTATAACCTATACCATCGGGTCACTGGGTGTGGGCTGCCCAGGGGAAGGGAGTACCCTGACCAAGCTGGGTAGGGGGGCTAAGAGCCGACCTCCTAGCCGTGGGCAATGCCTTCTTTCTGAATGGGAACCTGTACATACAGAGTCCAGCTCACTTCCCTTCCCAACCCCTTCTAGGCACAGCATCTATACTGACTCAGTCCAGAGATAAATGGACCCTTTGTTGACTGAGCAGGAAACCTCAAAGTCAACTCTGAAAACAGCATCTTCTGCAAGGTGCATGGCCTGAGCCTTGACGACTCTCCATCACTTAATATGTCTTCTTTAAATCAACTCCCTTTTAGCTTAAAAAATCGTATTTGAAAAGAAAATTTTATATCATTATCATAAATAGAAAAACAGTGCCTCTTGCCCCATAAAAATATAAATATAAATATAAAACCAGAACAAGGCATAGCCAATTCTAGCTGGAGATTCTTGCTGTCCAGGGTTCTGAGGCCGAGGCTGGTGTGTCCACTTTGAGTCGCGGGAAACTGCAGGTGTTGGAGACGCACCAAGACAGAGCCGCCCCCCGTTGAGAATTCTCACTATGAAATCAGGTGGCCCGAAAACACAGATACGAACAGAAAGCTAGAGTGACACCACTTTCTCTGTAAGGTTTCATGTTGTTTAACGCTAACGTTGCACACCACCTGGAAAGACCCTGCACTCTGAGGGGGCACAGCTCCACCCTTTGAGAAGTGCCAGTTCCAGGAAGACAAAGGAAAATGCGCCTACACCAAAAGGGCTGGAGGCCAGTGCTGCTGAGTGCTGTGCCAGGTCATCACCCTGCACCAACACTGTGTCCTACACGCCATGGCGACCGTGAAGGGACGAGAGGCAGGTGGAGGGGCACGAGAACGCTGATGCATTTTTCTGATGTCCTGTGCATCTCCAGCCAACCTTAAAATGAAAAGCTGGCTGGGTGCGGTGACTCAAACCTGGAATCACAGAAGTTTGGGAGGCCGAGGCGAGAGAACTACCTGAGCCCATGGGTTCGAGACCCGCCTGGGAAACTTGGTGAGACCTCATCTCTACAATACATCAAAAATTACCCGGGCGTGGTAGCGCGCGCCTGTACTTCCAGCTGCTTGGAAGGCTGAGGCGGAAGAATCGCCGGAGCCTAGCAAGTCGACGCTGGGGTGGCCATGAGCGTGCTATGGCACTCCAGCCTGGGCAACAGAGTGAGACTCTGGCTGAAGAAATCCAAAAAATGAAATTAATAAATGAAATAAATGATAAATGAAAAAGTAAAAAGCTGTAGAAATTATGGCTGAGTGACTGATAAACTCAGGTACGTGGACAGGATCAGAGAGCTCCTGCAAGCAACCTAAGGCGGAGGGAACAGAAGCTGAAGCCACTGGGCCTCAGTCCCGGGCCTGGACCCTCACAGTCTGCCGAAGTCATCTCCGAACCCCGGAGCTCCTCACACACCCGCCGAGGATGTGGCCCACCAGTCACTTCATGCCAGCGCTGCCCCTTGTTTCCCAAAGTGAAGTCAAGGTCAAAGGCAAGGGCCTGGGAAGACCGTGTCTGCCTTTCTTCAAGGAGCTGACACTGCTCCCAGTTCCCCTCCTGCTTGCCTTCCTTCAGCGCCAGCCCCCACTTCCCTTTCCTTCCTGTCTCCTCCCCTCCCCCACCCGCCCCTCCCTTTTGAGAGGCCAAGGCTGAAGTTGCAAGGTTACAGTAGACCTGTTTCTCTGAAGGAGAGAAGGAAGGGTTAGAAGTCCCTGTCTCCTTAGGGCCATCTCTTCAAAGTTTCTCTCATAAAAAATGCACAGCAAATGTCCCGACTAATAAGGCTGCGAGCTCTCCTCTTCCTTCTTTAACGTCAGCAATTGTTAGAGAACATTCTGAAGTGCTTAAGAACAGAATGCTGCTCCTGTGCTCCTCTTGACTGATTCCATTTCGTTCTGATTTTTGGGTGACTTGTGCTGCTTCTTCCTGTTTGTGGACTAAACAGAAGGATGGGGACATTCCTGGTCCAACAGCCACCAAGCTAGAGTCAGAAGAGAAGGAACGAATCTCGTTGTGTCGAGTAGTAGTTGTATGACTTTGGGCACGTGAGTGAGCCTCAGTTTCTCCTTCCATAAAATGGGGATGATGAAGCTCACCACATGGGGCTACTTATGAATTCCCGCAAGTCATGCACACCCAGATCAAAGTAGTCAAGAAAAGTGGAATTTCTGCAGCCAGAAAAGATACTGCAGTGGCTCACAGCACTGCAGAAACTGGGTTCTAAGTGCCCCCAGGTCACTTGCAGGGACCTTCAAGCCTTTCTTGGCTTCATGTCACAGACAGGCTGCACCACCAGCAGCTCTGACTCACCTCTCACACCTAGAGACCCTGGAAAATCGAACTCCCCTGCTCCCGGTCTCCATTTGTCCATCTGATAGGAGGTTCTAGTTAGCCCTGTCTGTCCATGTCCATGTCATGCAGGTGAAGCTGTGACTGGCAGACATAGATGAAACCCAATACAGGGCCTGTTGTCTGAAGGGGAGGAGGTTTACGATTTGTTGAATGAACCCAAAACCAAGGCTTCCTCTGCTGGCATTTGTAGTTAATGGCATCGGGTAGATGAAATAGACCTGTGCTTTCGGGATGCATGTGGCCCTGGGCTGGCCTGGACTGGGTCAGCTGGTGATCAAGGTGGAAGGCCGGACACACAGGAGTCCTTTCCCCAGGGTCAGGACACCAGCATTGGGACTGCATGCCTGGGTGCAGGAGACAATGTCATCCACAGGGAGCACGCACAAACAGAAAACACACAGGCTGGGCCCAGGTGAAGTCCAGCATTGGCAGGAGACAGTAGAAGGCACAGAGAGGAGGAACGCCGCAGGACAGGCAGCATCCAGGGACAGGTGGGCAGGCAGCTGTGTGCTGGGGACAGTGCTCCAGGGGTCTCCTGGTCCTGATTCCTCTCCCAGTCAGCCTTTGTCCCAGATTATAAAGGAACACCAGTGGGGATCCCCCGCCACAGAGCCGGACACACAAGAGCACTCAACTGAGCACTTACATCACTTCCTCTGATCATTCAGGAAGAGAGTGGGCTGTGAGAGTCTGTGTCAGTGATGGACTCCCAGCATGACATTGTACTAATGTCTCAACCAGTAACAAAGGCTACTCATTCCTGAAGGAGTAGGAGAAAAAGCTGTGTGTTAATGCTATCATTTTCCAAAATTACCAGGCAAAAAGACGAGCATACGGTATCTTTTCTCTAAGATAATGAACATGGACAAAAAGAAATACCAAGGCTGTGTCATCACTATTTACCCATCTGACAATATAGAAGCCTATTTTAAATGACAATACTTATCCAATGTCTACGAAAATACCTAGCAAGTGGTTCAGGATAAATGCATTGTCTAGAAGGCTGCACCACTTGAGTTTGGATCTAATCCATGACATTGCACTAATTAGACACATGTTATTAAATATTAAATCATCTCAGCCTGTACAATGTTTAATGTGTGGTTTGAAATTGTATTTGTAATATATCTACAGGTTTATCTGTTGCAAAATAAAGCCTATCAAATTTCATCACAATGGATATAGATACTAGATTAGAAAAGAATGAGAAAATATGGCTAACTTTATTTTCCATAAACTAAAATACACGCTTGCAACTCAGTACAAAATAAATCTTTATTGTCCCCAATATAAAATCAGTTTCTTCAAGATGCATCACATGTAGTCAGTTATTATGAGACCCGTGCCATGTGATGTTTCATTTTTGGATTTTGTTTTTTGTTTTTTGTTTTTGGAGTCTCACTCTGTTGCCCAGACTGGAGTGCAGTGGCCGCTCCCAGTCACCACAGCCTTGACCTGCTGGGCTCCGGCGATCCTTCTGCCTCAGCCTTCCAAGTAGCTGGAACTACAGGCGCACGCTACCACGCCCGGCTAATTTTTGATTTATTGTAGAGATGAGGTCTCACCAAGTTGCCCAAGCGGGTCTCGAACCTGCGATCTCAGGCAATCCACTCACCTCAACCTCCCAAAGCGTGGGATTACAGGCTGAGCCACCAAGCCCGGCTTTCATTTTCTTTACAATTACTATTGTGCAGTTTTTGCCGGTGCTGATGTCTTCTAAGAAAAAAGTAGTTTTACTACTAGAATTAAATTGCATTAATAGTGAATTTAAGTTTATAAATATATAATTTACTTATTTCATCATTGTACCTGTTTTAAAGACAGACAAAAGAGTTGGTGTTTGTGACTGCTCAATATTTAGCCTTTCGTATAGTGTCAGGTTAAGAGTTCTGAACTGGAAATCAGGAGAACTGGCTTTGTTTCTCTTTTATTTTGTCTCTGTTTTATTGTCTCTGCACAATATTTACTAACTCGCTAACACACTGTATGCCTTGGACGTGTCTTTCACCCTCTCTGAGGCCCATTTTCCTCATCTGTAAAAAAGGGTATCAACTTAGGTACTCAGAAAGTCCCTTTCTATCACATTCTATTATTTACTTAAGGAAAGAAAATGCTATTAAAATAAGATTATAGAAAAAGTAAAGAGGCATGAGATGCCATTGCATTGCTTTATCTGCTAGCAGAAACGTTTTGTATTTTGTGAATCTAGATGTTTTTTCTCTTTTCGCCTTGCTTGTCCAAAAAAGCAATGAAATAGCATTTTATTCCACAAACATTTGTGGAATGCCTACTGTGGACAGGAACCCACTTAGACACTGTGGATATAGCAAAGCAGACACAGACATCAAGCCCACATAGTGAGGGAGTAGACATGAAACATAAATAAGTGAAATGCATAAAATGTTTCTATTGTTGCATGACAAATTACCACAAACTTAACAGCTGGAAACAGCCCATCTTATGATCTCATTGTTCTTCGGTCAGGAGTCTGGGCACAGCTGAGCTGGGTTTTCTGCCAATTCATGAAGTGGCAATCCAGACATCAGCTGGACGGTGTTCTCATCTGCAGGTTTGACTGGGGAAGAATCCTCTTTCAAGTCCACTCAGGCTGCTGGCAGAATTCCTTTCCTTTTTGGATAGCTTGGTAACTAAAAGCAAGCCAAGGAGAGCGAGCTCCCGGAGCAAGTTTCCCGGGGAAAGCACAACCTCTCATGATGTCCCACAGGCACGTCATCACATCAAAGCCAGCATATTCTGTCGGGTGGAAGTGAGTCATAGGCCCTGTCACACAGAGGAGAAGCTTATACCAGGATGGGACACAGGAAGCAGGAACCTTGAGGACCTTTGTAGCGTGCCTGCCACAGAAGGCTCTACGTGCCATTGGAAAATTAAAACCAGGAAGGGTGATGGAGAATCCCATGGGAGGACTGTGGGGGGTGGCATTTGATCCAAGACTGGAAAGAAGCAGAAGAGTTATCACAATTATTGGGGCTTCCCATGGAAGAATGAGCCAAGGCAATGTTCCTGAGGGAGATGCGGCCCAGTGTGTCCAGGAGAAGCAGAGCTGTTGCAGGAGAGGAGATGCTGAGAGCCATGGATGGGATGGGGGGGGTTGATGGAGCAGGGTTGGGCCTCAGGTCTTTGCTTTCTGGCTTGACTGCAGATGAGATGGGAGGTCTCAGAGAGTGCCAAGCTGTGGAATGACAGAACTTCCTTGCTTTTCCAGGGTTCTTCTGAGACCCAGAAGGGCAGTCAGAGCAGGAAGACCAACCAGGCACTGTTGCCACACATCATGGAGCTGATGCTGGCTCTTATAGGCAGTGATTCATAAACAGCAAAGAGATGTCAGTGCTTAACTTGGTTTGGAAGATGGTATTGACAGCTTATAGGGATGGATTCGAAGTGAGTTTCAAGACCCTACAATGGCTCTGAAGTCTTCCCCTGCCTCTGATCAGACCTCACTCGACCCCTCTAACTGTGTCTTGCCATACCCTGTGGGACCTGGCTTATGTAGGGACCTGGCCCCAGTCTTTCCTGGGTCCTGCACTGTCTCCCCACTCTGAGCATTCCTGCTGCTCAACCCCTCTTCCCTGGCATCCTGTGCCCTCCCAGACCTTTGACAGGCATGTGTCAGTTCTTGGGATGCTCCTCCCTGGGATGCTACCGGGTAAGTCTGGGTTGCTTTTCCCAGGACCTCTAGATAGCAGTGAGTGTATTCTGCCCGTGTTTGTACCACACACTTATTCTTCACTAGATGCAGCTCTTTGAGGGCATTCACCATGTCTTTACTTCCAGCCCCTAGTACAGTGCCTGGAATAAAGTAGACACTGATTAAACATGATTATGGAGGTCTAGAATGGGAAGATTAATGTAGCGACTAAATGGATAACCCAGATGACCCAAAACTGGGCTTCAGCAAGAAGCCAAGTGCAAGAAGGAAGGTTTCCAGGTTACCCACGGAAGGCAACAAGCATTGCAAATTGAATTTAAGCATCCCTGTCCCCAGAGGCCAGTTCATAACTTGTAGAGGGTAGGGGAGTTTGGCGAAGTGAAGCTCAACCAGCAAGCAGGGGAACAAGGAATGTTCATGGTCGTGGCAAGAATGGAGCACAGAAGAGAGACCGGGGAAGATCAGACAGACCCCATCATCAATAGAGAAATCAGAGCAGTTAGGCCACTGGGCCAAACCAGTAGCCAGAGCCCAGAGTGAGCTCAGGGATGCTCAGACTCTCTAAGGGTCCCCAGTGATGGTGAAAGGAGGACCGGGTGCCTTGGGCTTCGGGGCCCTTTCAGTCTCCACGTGAATGGTCCTGTTTTCTCAATGAAGGCTTCATCTGCCAGGTGGTGTGGGGGCATCTGGTTTGCACTGAGTCTAGCAACAGTGAAGTCTGGTGCCTGGAGACCCCTGTCTGGGCCACACTTTGGGACACCAGTCATCCCATGCCCCTAGAGGGCTGTCCTGAGGACCTCACAGGCAGAACTCGGGTGCCCCGAGGTCCCTGCATGCCTCGTCTGAGTAGGGGCTCACGCTTCACTGTATCAACTCCAGCAAAGCACAGTGACCCTGCTGAACCCCACACAGGACACACGTGGCCTCCCTAGGGCCCCACCTGAGACCTCCCTGGCAGGTGTGCAGATAGCATGCCCACCTGAGACCTTCCTGGGAGGTACACAGACAGTGTCCCCACCTCCCACCTTGATCCTGCGACTGAGAAGGGCTTCCAGAAAGGGGAGGCTCGCAGTCACCCTTCATCCTCCTGACGATCAAGCTAGAGGCCCACTCTTAGAGGCCTTTCTTCCATCTTCCTGTACTCTATGAGAATGCCAATACCTGGGTGAGATGATGCATTAACCTATTTCTCACTGAGGCGTGGGTCATTTATCAGATCTACTTTCACTGCACGGGGGGCGACTGGCTGCCAGGCACATGCTGCTCTGCTCAAGCCGGCCAAAGACAGGCCGGGCTGTGGCTTCAGTGGACTCTGTGACTGTGCTAGTCTCCTCCCCCTCTGAGCCTCAGGGCTGGAACTGATTGAAGGGGGTGGACTCCAAACGCTCCAAGCCCTCGGCCTCCTGGGAATTCTTCAATGATGGGAAAGGACTCACTTGCCTCTGCCTTTCCTCCTAAGGCAAATCCCAAGTGGACATTTTGCATTTGATGCAGAATGAATTCAAGCCAGACAGGAAGGTGCCAGGGTCTCTGTGGGGTTTTTCCACTTGCAGTTTCTGGTCTGCTGCTCTGAGCGTCCTTTCCTTTACATCAAAATTATCAGTCCTGAGAAAATCGAATAAGCCGTGGCTTGCGACAACTGCAAGCCGAGGGTGGCAAGGCTGCCTTTCCATCGTGCTTTCTGGAAAGCCTAGAAACAGGCACAGGCAGAGCAGCAGGCAGCCAGCACCAGGCTCGGGAGGAGACTGCTTCCCCCAACCCCTCTCTGCGTCGACACGCTGCGGAAAGATGTCATTGACAAACATGGTAACAGGTTCCATCAGTGACAGCCCCCGGGGAGCTCTGAGAGTGATTCACAGTCACCCTGGCAGAGGGCTGGTCCGGGTGTGCCGTGGGTAACTCTTGAGTGGGAAAAACACAGGCATATGGGAGTGTCTCAGGAAGGAACATGGCAGTGGGGGCGGCCGGGAAGCCAGCGCGTCTGCGTCTGTGACAGGCTGGGAACACCAGGCTCCGCAGACGTCCGAGTCCCAGCTTTGGGCTCTCCGCGGTCACCCCCCTTCCCCGCAGGGAGCTGTGTGATGCTTCAGCCACCTCCCACCTACGGTCTGGTCCATTTCCTGAGAAGACTCCAGAACCTCTCACAAGCACGCACACTTGATGGGGTGAGGGGCTCACTTTCCTCCTCACTTCTTGACAGCGCTTGTGATGACTGCTGAATGCATCCCTTCCAGGAACCAGCGTTTGTCGCGTGCCCTTGGGTTCATCCTCTCCACTCTCTCCTTAAAGCTGCAAGGTGCTCAGGTTTTCTCCACACCGTTTCGGAAAGCTCACTCAGTTATCTAGAAGGAGGGTGAGCACTTGGCAGTAGAGCACCAAGGGCCATCATTCAGAGACAGTCTCCTGGTTGAACCTGAGGGTCGGCACTCGATGACAGGGCGCCAGACCTGTCCAGACGCTGACCCGGAGAGAAGCAAGGTATGGGAAGCACCGTGGAAAAGCTTCCAGTGAGGGAGCTTTCCTCAGCCTGGAGGGGTGGGGTCTGAGCATCCCTATGCGGTGGGACAGGCCAGCAAGCACGAAGCCCCTCCAGGGGTTTTGATGGTCAGCAGGGTCAACCTGGGACCCACCCAAGTTTGGAGATTCCTCCACCCCAGAGTCCCCGGAAGACTAGGGGAGCTTCTCAGCCTTTCTGAGGTGACTTCGGGCTTCTCTGAGCTGAGGACAGATACAAATGGGAAGGATTTCTCACCTGAAAGGACTCAAGGTCATCTTTGGAGTCCATTTTTTTTCTCTAAAAAATAAGTAAAGTGAGGTCAGACAGAGGAAGAAGGCAAGAAGGACAGAAGGAAGAAGGGAGGGTGGGGAGGATTTTTCACATTCCGACCTTGAGAAAATGTTTGTGAATGCAGTCACGTACCATATAACGTTTCAGTCAGTGGCAAACAGCATATACGACAGTGGTCCCATAAGATTATAATATGTTACTTTTACTGTTCCTTTTCTGTGTGTAGACATGGTCTTCAGTTTTCTCAATGAAGGCTTCATCTGCCAGGTGGTGTGAGGGCGTCTGGTTTGCACTGAGCCTCCGAGCACTGGAGTCTGGTGCCTGGAGACCCCTGTCGGGGCCACGCTCTGGGACACCAGTCACCCCATACCCCTGAAGGGAACACACTCACCATTGTGTTCTCATTGCCCACGGCATTTAGCACAGCCAACTGCTGTCCAGGTCTGCTTCCCAGGAGCAACAAACTGTACCACACAGAAGCTGTGTGGTAGGTGACACCATCTAGGTGTGTGGAGGCTCAAGCTACGATGTTCACACAATGACGAAATCACCTCGTGCTGCGTTTCTCAGAATGCATCCCTGTCCCTGTCACTACACAATGCACACCTGTGAATACCAGGAAAGGCAGGCGTTCTAATCAGCCTGCAGAGGCAAACACGTGAAGAAACTGTCCCCTACATGTTTGTGGCTAAAGAAAAGTGTAGAAGAAAGGGCCCACCACCAGGGTGACTCAGTGGCACTCCTGCATGGAGGACGCAGGGAGGAGGCTAAACCTCCCTTGTGGAAGCCTGAGTTGGAGGTCACATCCATGGGGGTCCTCCCATGAGCGCCCTGCGCCTCCAACAGGCCCCCGCCCACCCACACATGAGAAACCCAGGCCTGACTCACCAAGGAGATACCACGTCCCACCTGGCAAGGTTTCCAGGTGCCCAGCCGTCCCACGCAGCCACAGGTGGAGCTGGGCCAACCTCTCACTAACAGCAAGTACTCTAGGATGGCCTCATTCCTGGGCTGCCCCACCCTCCTCTCCTCAGGTGCTGTTCTCACCCCCTCCTGAAGGTTACAAGGGAGGCTTTGGCAAAAGCCCCTTGGGGTGACCTGAGGGTCCACCCTGGAGAACAAGTACCCATCATGGGTGAGGAACATGCTAGAAAGAAGCACACAACAGACTCTCTGTGCTTCCCTTTCCCCATAAAGTAAGAATCTGCCCAGATGTTGGATCCACAAAAGGACATGGAGGGGTGTGAGGCCAGCTTCCAACACCCAGCTGTGGCAGACCTCACGTCGTGGGCTGCAGACCCAAGGGTTCTCACCCTTACAGGACTTGTTGCTCTTGGCGAAGGTCCAGTCTGTCTATCACAGGTCACTAGTGGCTTGGGGCCTGAGCTGTAGGCTACTTGGGTGAGGGGACAGGGCTGCCCTCTACTTCTGGAGCAACTGGTAGAGTAGGGAGTTCCTTCCTGGGATGGTAAGCCTGGTGGGGAGAGGAGATGTCAGGAACTTTGATCTGGACCCACTAGTTGTGAGAGGTCTTTTAGGACATCAAGTTGGGTTGTGAAGTCGGGTGTTCAACTGGGAATCTGGAGTTGTGCTCAGCAAGGCTCCTTCTGGAAGACAGCCACACCTCGGGGTGACTGTGGCAGCCTTTGACCAGCTCGTGCCACCAGGAGCATGCCTCTACACCACAGCCCCCCAGGGACCCCCGGCTGGAGCCATCTAGATGCTCCACTTTAATGTTATATGCCCTTCCCCTGTGGCAGTTTCCAGCTACTGCCAATTCCTTTCTTATTGTAACAAGGTAAATGTTCAGGGTTCGCTTATGTGTGAGAACATGTAGTATTCAGTTATTTGTTTCTGTGGCAGATCACTGAGTACTATGGACTCTAAATCCATCCAAACTGCTGCAAAGTCCATAATTTTGTTCTTTATGACAGCATAATATTCCACCATGTATACATACCACATTTTTTTATACAGTCCGTTTTCAATGGGCAGCACAGTTGATTCCATGTTTCTGCTATTGTGAACAGTCCTGCAACAAATATGCATGTGCAAGTATCTTTTTTGTAGAGTGATTTGAGTTCCTCCAGATATATTCCCAGAAGAGGGATTGCTGGATTGTATGGAAGGTCAATTTCTAGTTCTTTTAGGAATTACCACAGTGTTTTTCATAGAGGTTCAACTAATTTGCATTTCCACCAATAGTGTAGAAGCATTTCCTTTTCTCCACATCTTCACCAGCATCTGTTGTTATTTGTTTTATTAATGATGTACAGTCTTACTGGGGTTAGGTGGTACCTCACTGTGGTTTTGATTTGTATTTCTCTGATGATTTATGAGACAGCATTTTTTCATATGTCTGGTGGCTGTTTGTATATAATCTTTTGAGAAGTGTCTATTCATGTATTTTGCCCACTTTTTAATGGGGCAGTTTGGTTTTTTTCCTTTCGGCACGTTTGAGTTCCTTGTAGATCCTGGCTGTTTGGCCTTTGTCAGATATACAGTTAGCAAATATCTTTTCCCATTCTATGGGCGGTCTCCCCACTCTTTCAGTGCTTTCTGTTGCTTTGCAGAAGCTTTTCAGTTTGATGAGGTCTCACTTGTCTATCTTATTTCTTATAGCATGGTCATCTGGGGTTTTAATCAGGAATTGGTTGCCTATTCTGATTTCCATAAGAGTGTCTCCTGTGTTTTCTAAGATTCTTATGGTTTGAGGTTTTATCTCTAGTTCTTTGATTCATTCGTAATTGATTTTGTGTATGGTGATAGGTAAGGGTCCTGTTTCATTATTCTGCATGTGGTCAGCCAGTTTTCCCAACATTATTTACTGAATAGGTTCCCCTCTCCCCAGTAGTTGTTAGAGGAGGCTTTGTCAAAGATAAGTTGGTTGAGAAATTGAGGTTTTGCTTCTGGGACTTCTATTCTGTCCCAATGGTCTACATGCCTGTTCTTGTACGAATACCGGGCTGTTTTGAATGTTGTAGCCTTATAATAAAGCTTTAAATCTAAAAGTGTGATACCTCCTGCTTTATTTACTTTGCTGAGGATTGTTTTGCCTATTAGTGGTCATTATGTTTCCATCTGAATTTCTGTATTGCCTATCCAGGTCTGAGAAGAATGCACCTGGTAATGTGTTAAAACTGTAAATTGCCTTGGGTAGGATGGACACCTTAACAATGTTGATTCTTCCAATTCAAGAGCATGGAATATTTTTCCATTTGTTTGTGTCTTCTTTGATTTCTTTGTGCCATGTTTTGCAGTTTTCATTGTAAAGTTCTTTCACGGGTCTGGTTAGGAAGATTCCAAAGCATTTCTTTTTGTGTGTGGCTATTGTGAATGAGGTTGTACTTTTTATTTGGTTCTCTGCCTGTTTTTTGTTGGTGTATAAAATGCAACTGTCCTTTGCACATTGATTTTATAACCTGAGACTTTGCCCAAGTCCTTTATCAGTGTAAGGAAGTTTTTGACAGATTACCTTGGATTTTCCAGGTATAGGATCATATTGTCTACAAAGAGGCATAGCTTGACTTCCTCTTTTCCTGTTTGAATACCTCTGATATCCTTCTCTTGTCTGGTTGCTCTAGCTAGAACTTCCAACACTATGTTGAACAGGAAATGTAAGAGTGGCCATCATGGGTAATTTTTGAGATGTGTTGTTGGATCCAATTTGCTAGAATCTTGTTGAGAATTTTTGTATCTACGTTCATTAGGGATATTGGCTTGTAGTTCTTTTTGTTGGGTCTTTGTCCAGTTTGGGTATTAGTGTAATAAATAGATTTGGGAAGAGTTACATCTTTGTTGATTGCCTGGAATACTTTCAATGGGATTGGTATCAGCATCTCCTCATATGTTTTATAGAATCCCACTGGAAGGTCGTCTAGCCCAGAGTTTTCTTTTTTGCTGTTGTTGTTTTTTTTGTAAGTAGATTTCTTATGACAAAGTCAGTTTCTGGGTTGTTATTGGTCTATTTAGGGTCTCTATTTCTTCTTGTTTCAACCTTGGGAGGTTGTGTAATGCCAGTCCTCCATCTCATTTAGGTTTTCATGTCTGTTTCCATACAGGTGTGCATAGTAGTCTTCAATAATCTTTTGTATTTCTTTGAGGTTGGCTGTGACTTGATCTTTTGCATTTCTGATTGTGTTTATCTGGGATTTTTCTCTCTTTTTCTTGGTCAGTCTGACTAGGGGTCCATCAATCGTTTTTATCCTTTCGAAGAACCAGCTTTTTGTTTCATTGATTTTTTTTTTCCTATGATACTTTTGTCTTCTATATTCAGTATTGGGCTTTTACTTTGATGATCTGGATTGTTCTGCTGAATTTTGGATTTTGGTGTTCTTGCTTTTCCAACTCCCTTAGGTGATTTGTTAGGCTGTTGACTTGAGATCTTTCTATTTTGTTGATGTACATTTGTAGAGATATAAATTCCCCTCATAGTACTAATTTTATGGCATCCCAGATATTTTTGCAAGATGTGTCTTTGCTTTCATTTGTTTCCAAGAATCTTTTAAATTCTGTTTTGATTTCTGTGTTTACCCAGCAGTTGTTCAGCATCATGCTGTTTAGTGTCCATGTCTTTGTGGATTTGGGGAGGGTGAATTTTATTGGTAGAAATATTTATTTTTATTCCACTGTGGTCTGAGAAGGTACATGGTAGTATTTTGATCTTATGGAATTTGCTAATGCTTGATTTATGGCCGAGGATATGGTTGATCTTGGGGTATATACCATGTGTTGGTGCATAGAATGCATATTCCGTGGTTGTTGAGTGGAGTGTTCTGTAGGTATCTATTAAGTGCTTCTGTGTTGGGTGCATAAATATTTAGGATGGAAATTTCTTGTTTATGAATTGAACACTTCATCATTATGTAATGTCCTTCTGTAGCTTTTTAAATTTTTGATAGCTTGAAGGTTGTTTTGTCTGATATTAAAATCACAACTCCTGCCTTCTTTTTTCTTTTTCCTTTCACCTGAAAGTTTGTTTTCCATCCTTTAACTTTGAGTCCATAGGAGTCCTTTGTAGTGAGATGTGTTTCCTAGTGGTAGCATATTGTTGGGCAGTTTTTTAAAAAATCCCATTTGCCATTCTATGCCTTTTCACATTGCATTTAATCCATTGACATTCAGGTTGACAGATGTGAGGGTTTATCCCTGTCTTAAGGCTGTTTTGTTTCCTCTTAACTTTTGGGTTGATTTATGTGTGTTTTCAATTTTATAGTTGTGAGTTGTGCTGTGTTTAATCTATGTTTTCCTGCATTCATGGAAAGTGCATGATTGTTCTTTCTTTCTTTCTTTCTTTCTTTCTTTTTTTTTTTTCATCTGTGCTTAATACCTTCTTGAGCATCTCCTGTAGAGCTGGTCTGGAAGCAGCATAATCTGGTAGGGATTAGATATCTGGGAAAGATTTTAATTCTCTATAATTGATGAAACTGAGCTTGGCTGGGTAGGAAATTCTTGGTTGAAATTGTTTATCTTTGAGGACTTTGAAAATTGGACTCCAGTCTTAGTGTTTCTGCTGACAAGTCTGCTGCTACTCTGATTGGTCTTCCCTGGATAGGGAGTCTGACCTTTCTTTCTAACTGTCTTTAGGATTTTTCTTTTATACCTACTTTGTGTAGGTAAATTACTATGTACCTAGGGGTTGGTCTTCTCATTTGATGCATTGCATGGTTCTCAGAATCTCTTGTGTTTAGATGGTTGCATCTCTAATGAGATGGGGAAAGTTTTATTGAATAACCTCTAGGCATACTTGTTCCAAAGTGTTCTCCATTTCCCTTTCTTCTTCTGGGATACCAGTCAGATGTAGGTTCAGCCTCTTGATAAAATCACACATCTCTTGGAGGCTTTGTTCTTTCTTTCTGAGTTTTCTTTCTATGTTTTTTACAGATCAGATTAATTCCATGTTTTGGTCTTTATGTTCTGAGATTTTTTTTCTTCTGCCTGATTAATTCTGCTTTCCATTCTTGTCTTCTTATTTATTCCCTGGATGAAATTTTTATGACCAAAATCTCTGTTACAAGTTCTTTCAGTGTTGCATTTTGTCTTTTTTGAGTGTTATTCACTCTTTCCATCAATTCCCTAGTCCCTATTGTATTCTGGGGTCAATCATTGGTGATTTCCATTGCTTAGGCTCTGAGGTCTGATTTTTTGGGTGTTGCCTGTGTGTACACTGGGTATTACCTGTATTCTTTTGTTGATTTCTCCTCATTTGTGAAAGATCTCTTTCTTTTCTCTTCATTTCCATTAATCAGTGGTAGTCGGCAGGGTTTTCTCTTCTGTTGTTTGCTCAGTCCTCTAGTTTGCCCTAATCAGAGCCTCCAAATTTGTTCTGTTTTGGAAAAGGGCTGGAGGTGGGAATACTTGCTGTTTCTTATAGTTTTGAGAGTTGAATAAGGTGGAGGTTGGGGAGCTAGTATTCAGAAATTACTTGCAAGTTACAATAGTCACTGACTGGCATATTGGCCTCCTGAGATCTACTTCCCACCACCACTCTATATGACAATGCAATGGGTACATGTGTGTACTCCTTGAGTCCAAGATAAAGTAACAGTAATGAGGAAAACAGAGAAAAGTAGAATGAAATAACATGGATAGAAATAAAAAATAATAATAATAAACTATAGAAAAATAAAAGCAAAAACAAGAACAAGCAAGCAAAAAGAAAACAAAAAAATAAAAACCAAAATCAACAGAAAAGAAAACTCAGAAAAACAAAATACAGAAAAACTGAACACACACACACACACACACACACACACACACACACACAAATCAAAAGAAGAAGAAGAAGGAGAAAATGGGAGGAGGAATGCAAATCAAACCCTCACGTACACATTCACACACACTAAACCAAAACAAAAGAAGAGCAAAACAAAATTTTTTAAAAAAGAGAGAAAAAGGGGGGGAATGCCCTCCCACACGCATTCACACACACAATAAAACAAAAAAGAAAAATAGAATTAAAGAAGAATTTCTGGGCACTAACTGCCCTCTTGAGGCAGATTCTGTAATTATTCCCACCTGCCATCTCTTGTGGGGCTGTGGACTCCTTCACAATCTCCCCAGCATATGACCCAAGGGGGGAGGAGGGGGTGGTGGGAGTGAGTAGGCCAATAGTCCTCCCCCTCTCACTACTGTAAGGTCAGGAGGATCCCCACTGGTCGGGAGGTGCAGGATTGTCTCCTTCCCAGGTGCCGGCATCAGGCGCCCCAGTCACACTTATTCCAATGTAGAGTTCTTCTAGCATGGCTGCCATCCAGGCTCTCCACCTGGACTTGTCCCTCTCAGTTGTGCCCCAGCTGTGTAAGTCTGATGATCAGAGGATTGCTGGGAAGGAGGTGGTTAACTCAGCTCAGGGCTCACTGCTGATCTCTTGAGTGATTTTCCTTATCCTTTTCTGGTCCCACCTTTTGTCCCACAGCTGGATCAAGATGGCAGCAGGGTGCCTGGGACTCCACACTCATCCTGTCCCGCTGAATTTTGTGCTTTGGGGATATTCTCCCTGGGTTACAATCAACCCCTGAGTAGTTAACCCACCAGTCACAGAGAGCTGGTCTGTTGCTTCATGATGAGCAAGCTGGAGCACGTCCCTGCCCAGTTTTCAAGATGGTGGCGGGGTGCCTCTTTCTTATTTTCCAGTGGGACTCTGCCTCTGGCTCTGGCTGTCTTGCTGCACTCCTTCTGCAGCCCTTGCTGCTAGTGTCCAGCCTGGCACTGCAGTGGCCGGGTAGTCTGGCAATGGTCATCACTCCTGGCAGTTTCTCCCCAGGAAATTATTTGTTGATTTTAGAAAATGGCGTTCTGTTTCTGTGTCCCATTGGGTGCTAGGGTCCAAGCAGAGCAGCTGTCAGCACCAGCAACTCCACCAGAAGAGCCCTGGCCACTTGCTCCCGAGTCCCCACTCAGTCAATCACTCACACACCCACTTACAGACACACATGAAAATTCCATACACTCACTCGGGGACTCAAGTCCCCACACAGGAATTTGCACAGTCTGACTGACTCCACCATCATCTTTTTTCTCTCAGGGACAGTTTTCCAGACTTCAAATGCTTCCCATCCTGGGGACAAAAAGTCCACCAATAGCAAGCCTTCCTTTGAATTGAGATTGATTTTCTTCTCCAAACCACTTCTCTCACAATAATGATACTCCAGGGGAACCGAAGATGCATGAATCCTGCTTGCAGTCACAGGAGTGATGAGGCTGCCTGAAAAGATACACCACAGAGGTTTCCAGTGCCCCCAGCAAGATCTCTGCTTACTCTGTAGGTCTACTGAATACTGGCCTCAAAATGCTCCCTGTGCAGCTCTGTGGGTCCTCTTTGACCGTCTGGGCCCCCTGCAGTGAAGGCCTTGATCTCCCCCGCCTCACCTCCCCTCATTCTGATCAAGGACAAGGAATCCACATGCAGCCTCAATACCATGACTAGCCAACACCAGCCAACACCCTGTACCCTATTGCCATCCCCATGCAGACCAGTGATAATAACAAGTCACTCCTGATCAGTGCCAGAGGGCTGTTCTCCATGCTCTCTGGGAGGCCATGGACCCTGCCATGATTCCTAAGCTCCATGCTCAGGTGGTCTGACTAAGCCCAGTTCCTCTTCTGGGCTCCTCATCCCTGACCTGGAACCACCATTTCATCTCCTGCAGGGTCCAGGCCTCCCCTGGGATGGGCTCTCACCCTACTCCTGCTCCTGAGTAGAGCTCTGACCAGGACAGACCCCATACCGAGGAATCTATCACTGGACTAGGGCTTCTTACTGGAACCCTGGCACAGGCAACTTCCTGGACCCACAGGCATTTTTCACAATTCATGGCCTAGCTGCATATGTGACCTGACACAAGTCAGTTATTGCTTCTGAGTGCCAGTTTCCCTCTCTGGGAAAATGCTGTCCTAACAGGAGCTGTGTGAGGACTAAGTGAGCAACAAGAGGCACATGACACCTTCCTTAGTCTGCAGGAATATTGATTTCATTCCCTTCCTCGCTCACCTGGTTGGGTCTCCTGGGTAAGCTTCAACACCCAGACTTGCCCCCAGTGGATGCTGTGCCAGTTCAACCTCCCTCCAGGCTGTCTGGGAGATGGGCTGCTTGCTGGGCTCTGCACACACATGGTTGCTCAGCCCTGTGCCCTGTGCCCCTCCTTGCCCATGTCCGTCCCGTGAGTTCTGCCAAGCAGATACTCCCAGGTTGCTCTGCAGTCCAGGACGTGAGTCCCTTCTTTTTGCTGCTTGGGACCTGGCTCCCTTCCTGAGAGGACATCCCCAGGACAGCATTACTTGTTCACATGCTGGGTTTTGCCCCGGAGACCCTGACTCTTTAGGACCAGAGTGCAGCCTAGACAGTGGGGGACAGGCAGCTCTGTGTGATCTGACTCACAGCCAGGCTTGAGATCCACGGCCCCACGGTGAGCCAGCCAGCGTCCTCAGTGGCTATGAGAGTGGACTCTGCTGCCTTCTCCCCTTCTCCAGTCCTCTCCCTCCAGGTCCCCCTCCCACTATGTCCCCTGTACTCCTACAGCCCCCTCTTCTGTATATACACCCCCTACTTTGCCCTCCCCTAAACCCACCTCTTCCTAGGCCCTCTCTCTGTGCAGAGAAGCCCTCACACCCAGCCTATTGCCCTCACCACCATGGGAAAGAAGCAAGAAAACTTGCTGAGGTCAAGGACTATGCACAGCTAAGAGAAAACGCCAGGTCTGAGCCTGCAGGCAGGATGACGAGGGGGATCAGCGTGGTGAGCAGGGCGATGTGGTCCTCTCTGCGTGGCCTCTGCCTCCACCCCTCAGGGCAGCCCAGTTTCTCCGATCAGCTCTGACAACGAATCCGAGTCTTCCAGGCTTGGCTTCCAGCCACGTCCATAACGCCGGGAATACAGCGTTCTAATTAACGGCTCTCATTAATCAGGGCTCAAACTGGGCAGAACTCAGATACAGCCTGGTGGGGAGATGAGTGTCTGCTGCACTGACAAAGGCGAGCAGCCACCTCCGGCTGAGTATCTACCCCAAGCGCCAGGCCTTGGGTGGGTCGAGACCTGGGATTTGGGCCGAAGAGACAAGAGATGCAGACGCTGGCCTCAGGAGATACCGTGGAGACACCACTATACGAAGGCTGGCAGACTTCAGAACATAATTATTTTCTGTTTGCTTCATTGCCCAGAACCTCTCAGCAGTGATCCCACAGCCAACAGAATAAAGCCCATGCTCCTAGCTAAGCATGGAATGCCTGGCCATCTGACCCCGAGTAACCTGCATCTTCCTCTTGTCTCCGTCTACCCTCCCATGATAAGCCCAGATGAGCACTCTTGGCCTGACTCTGGGCATTGTATGATGTGCGTGTCATGCCAGCTGTGCCTCCCCAGCTGCACGTGGCTTACCCTGCTGGGCCTGGGTCATCCCAGACGACCCCCGCCCTTGACTGCTGCTCTGGTAAGTGCAGCGGCTCTTAGCACAGACTGCCCCTTAGGCCCTCCGTCTGCCCAGGCTGGGGATAGATTTGGAGATTCAATCTTGTCTCTTAAAATTTGGCTTCAGCCAGGCCCTCACGGCTCAGAGCTCAGAGGCCTTTCCTTCCTTCCCCCACCCCTGCACTCGGGCCTCCTTCCTTGCTCGGCCACCTCTGCCCTCACTCCATGCTGACCCCACATGCCCTCCAAGGTCCTGTTCAGCCAAACCTTCCCTGGGCTCCTGGAGCCTGAGCACTTTCTCCATGGATGTGCAGAGCAATTTATCAAAGCATCACTATAGAGCATCTCACATTCTTCCATTAACTATTATTATTTAAAACACAGCTTTATCTCTCCCAGATTTTAATTGCCTTGAAGATGGAGCTGTATTTGAGGAGTTCTGCTCCCCGCTTCAGTGTCCAACACCATCTACCTAAAAAAGCAGATACAAATAAAGATATTTGAAAAGTCCTTATTTTTATTTTTTAAATTTTACTTATTTATTATTTTTTAATTTTTTTCTCTTTTAATCTTATTTTAAAATTGTGGGATACAATTTAGGGTGAGGCATACAAATATTCGTTGGGCAGGTACCCTTGTTGATGAGGTGTGCCCCCCTACCCCAGGCAGATATCAACTACTGTCGATCCCACCTCCCCAGAAAAGTCCTTATTTTTAAATGACCAAAAGTCAAGGATTTACATTTAGGCCCATGCTCTGTCTTATTTTCAGATATGAGAGGAAAGGACATACTTTTCAAAGTGACTCTTGCCTATCATGAAGTCTGAATGACAGCTCTGAAGAAGTCCAGAACAGTCAATTTTCCAGTGAACCAAAGGAAAGGCAAAATAATCATTTTGACTGTATTGTCTTACAGACCATCTTTCAAAGGCATACAGATAGGCCTAAGTCAACACAGCTGGTACCTCTGTGGGCAGAGCACCTATGGACAGACGCCCATCGAAGCTCCCAGGTCTCTGGTGAGGTAGAGAATGAAATTCATCCAACCCCTGAGGTTGCCTCTGGGAGTAAATTAATTTGAGTCTCCATATAGATTCATGCTCACACGATGTGTCTCTTTCTCCTGCAAGTAGAGGGCAGCTTAAAATACAGGCTGCTTGAAATGTCTTCTTATTTATTGATACCGGGAATGTTAATATAATGCTAGCTGGTGTGTATTTACCCAATATTATCAGGTGAATCTGTATTTAATACAGTAAAATGGTTCTTCACAGAATTATTTTAACCACAGAATTATAGAAAGCATGACTTGTGAAGTCAGGTACCAGTTTGAGTCCTGGTTCTGATTTTATTAGTTGGAAGATCTTGGTGGAGATGTAAACCCTTCAAATCTCACTTTCCCTATTTGTAAAATGACTTTGAAGATACCCATTCTATTCATTTCAGAATTGCTTCAGATATCAAGAAGACATAGTAGAAAGCACTATTGGGGCATCCCTTTGCTATAAAGAGAACATATCTAACCAAAGAACATGGAGCATATCATGGGTTCTCAGGAATGCCCGTCTCTTCTCTCCCACTTTATTCCCAAAGAAGACTGTATGTGACTGGTTGCAGCCAGCAAAAGGGTAGACTGGAGTCTCACATCTGGTAGAATCCATGGGAAGATGCAGCTAGAGTAATGAGAGGCCAGTCACCTCCAGAAAGGTGCCATTCCTTGTGGGCTGGCTGCTAAGCCAGAAACACATTTTCTCTGGGCAGAAAGGACAGCTGGGAGCCAAGAGAGTGTCCCAAGTCACAAAAGGAACAAGGGGAAATGCAGTCACAGCAAGGACCTGGCAGATGTCTTCTGCACAGTGCCCAGCCCGTCACTGCCATCGCCCCGCCCCACAGCAAGTGCCTCAGCCCCACAGCGTCTCACAGAAGCGGGTGGCTCTCTAGAAGCCTGCAGCTATGGTGGGATCTTGCAGGCATTGCACTTGCCATCATCATTTCCTCCTTTTCTAGAGATTTCTCCTCAATGCCCATTTTCATGTTCATTTCAGGATAATTGGCTCATGGCAGTTCCAACACTGAAAAGAAAAAAAAAAACATGAGCTGTTGGTCATTTTTACCTATACTTAAACTTTGTAATGACCATTTCTTTAATTGGGAAATAAGAGGTCTTGCTTGTTTCATCTCCAGATGATTGTTTAATCCCCCAACCATTGGCTCAGATACTTTCTAAACTTCGTTTACTGCATCCAGCCACACTCAGACCAGGGCTTTGTGTTGTAAATCTGATTGGCAATCTGTGCCCTTTAGCTCAGGCCTCATGTGATACAGCAAAATTTATGTAGTCTTTTTCTGGTTCCTGGCACAGTGCTCTTAAACACTTGGAATTTTCTGAATGTTGGGAGTATCTATGGTTATTCATAACAAGCCCCTCTCTACCCTACTGAGTTTGTGCTAATGAGATGATTCATTGTGAGGGGAGTCTGGGGAGGGGGCTTCAGAAAGAGGACCAGTCACCAAAAGAAGCAAGCATTTGATTAAAGGATTGTAACTTCCAGACCTGCCCCCAACCTCCACGGAGAAAAAAAGACTAAAGGTTATGTTCCATCCTCAATGACCAATGATTTCATCAGTCATGTCCAAGCAATTAAACACCATATAAAAATGCTGAAACAATAAGATTCAAGGAGTTTCAGGGTTGGGAACACATATAGGTGCAGGAAGGGTGGTACACCCTGTAACCCCTCCCCAACCATGCCCTATGTATCTCTTTATCTGGTCATTCGTTCTTATCCTGTATAATCAACTGATAATCATAATACAACTTGAGTTCTGTGAGTTGTTCTAGCATACTATCAAACCTGCAGAGGACCATAGAAAATCCCAAATGTAGAACTGCTTGTTCAAAAGTGCAGGTGGTCTCCATGACACGCAACTGGTGTCTGGAGTGAAGACATTCTTGTGGGTCTGAGTCCTTAAGCCTCTGGGGTCAGTGCTAATTTCAAGGGGTTAATCTCAGAATTAGTTGAATCATTGGACACACAGCTGGTATCAAAGGATTACTGTTAGAAACAGACCTCCACATTTGGTTCAGAACCAAATCCCACATATATGGATGTTAATATCCCCCCAGGTCCTTTGCTACCTGGACAGGCCCTCATCATCTGCTTCCAGTGGTCTCTAGCACAGTCCACAACATACACCTCTCCTGTTGAACCTAATCCACGTTCTTCTGTTCACAGCAATTGAATTGTTGCCCAACACCCACAAGATAAAGGCCAACAAAAGACTCGTTCTCTTGGGTTGTGAGGCATATTTTGCAGCTCTTGCTTAGGGAGAATACAAATGGAATCCTCTGACACCCAACTGAGTGAGTTTCTGTTGTCTAAGGGACAGAATTCTCATTCCCTTCTCCTGATGTATGACCACCCCACAGAAAACCTTCCAAAAAAATGCTCAAGTCACTGTATGCCAAGAGTTTCCCATAATAAAATCCAAACCACACAGACAGCATATTGTGGGGGGACACTGTGGGGAAAATAGCATAGAAAACATTGGAGGATGTGACCTTAGCCTAGCTGACCTGGCCCAGTACATCTTCAGGCATGCATTAGAACAAGAAAGGGTTGCTGAAATAATCTATGCTTCTCAAAGCTTGTTTTTGTTTATCTTTTATTACCCTTCAATGTCTTAACAATAAGAACAAAAAGATAGCTCAAATGAAGATAAACATTTTATTTTTCTATAGACCTTACTGTTTCTTTTTGGACTAAAATGCCTCAAATTAAAGTTGCATGTAAGTATTTTATGACCTTGGGGTACATGTCAACACCATGGTCTGATGACAGCTGTGGAAAGAACAACTCTAGTGATTTCTCCCCAGTACTTGGTATTCCCCTAAATGTGACAGGAGATGAGAATGGGTGAGTAATCCTTCCCAAGGCCCCTGTGCTAGAGCTCTGGCCCTCTCCAGCCTTCTTCCTCAACCCATTTGGTGTGTCCCTGAGACGCCTTCCCTGACCATCCAGGAGAGTTCAGCCCCGTCTCTCGGCACCTCTTCTCTTCTTTGTGCTCTCTCTTTAGGCCAACACTCATCAAATATTGCATTTATCTTTTTAACTGCAAAGAGAGTAAAAGCAACTTTCCCAGAAGCATAGAGCCAGGAAGTGAGTCAGCCAGAGTTTGAACCCTGGCAGAATCTTGACCTTGGTAACAGCAGATAGAGCACCTACCTAGGTGTTGAATGACCGGAAGAGCAGTTATGTCCAAAATGCTGATTGCATCGACACTCTATCATCAGAGCTAATGTCTGAGAAGAGGGCTCGCTCACACACGTTGGCTGTTTGGCTCAGACAGTGTAATCATATATCATATTCTCAAATGGGACTTGTGGCAGATTCACAAGTATCTTTGAGGTGGTGACTAATGGAGGTCCAGCCCCTGAAGTCAGTCTGGATATGGAGGAAGAAGTGCCCGGAGGGCTGATCTCCAGACAGTGTATGAAAGAGAAAGAATTTGGGATTTGGAATGAGACAGGCAAAAGCTAAAATAGAATTTAAAAACTGATTTTGCAGGCCACAGAACAAACCATGCCTGCATTTGTGAATAACAAAAAAATAGTGTCCTCAATTAGGTTAATGCAGAAAACTTTTCTTAGTAATCACTGTTTAAGCGAAAGTGGGGATGGGGAGGGGATGGGGGCAAGGAATGAGCACTTGTCATTCTTAAAATTACTCTTTCGTTGGACTTATTTTTACATTCAAACAAAATAATCACCAGTAGATAAAGTCAAGATGCATGGACCAATTGTGACACATGGATCAGTCATGATGAATGGGCCTGTCAAGATGCACAGAAATCATCATCCATGGACCACTCATGATGCATGAACCAGTCTCGATGTATGGGCCAGTTACGATACATAGAAGTCATGATGCATGAAATTCATTGATGGATGGAACAGTCATGGTGACTGGAAGTCATAATACATGGACCAGTTATGATCCATGGACCACTCATGATGCATGGATATCATGATGCGTGGGCCAGCCATGGTACACAGAAATCATGATGCGTGAAAGTCATGGTGCATGCACCAGTCATGAGCATGCGAGTCATCGTGCTGAGATGTCATCACAACTGGACCAGTGTTGATGCATGGAAGTCATAATACATGGACCTATCATGATGTACAGACCAGGTATTATGCATGGAAGTTATGATACATGGACCAGTCATGACGCATGGAAGTTATGATGCATGAAAATCATGCATGGACCAGTTGTGAGCATAGAAGTCATCATACATGGAAGACATCATGCATGGACCAGTCATGATGCATGGAAGTCATGATCTGGCCCTGCCTTTCTCTTCAGAGCTACCTTCCAGGATCCTAAGCTATCTGTTGCTCCTGGGCCCTTACATGTTATAGTCCAACAATACTGAATGCCTGGAGTTCTTCCAGTACGTTGTTTCATATCTTGTTACCTTACCACTTAAAGTTTCCTCTACTAGAAATTCTCTCTCTTCCTTTTTTTATTTCTGATCTTGTTCACTTTCATGGTGAAGCATGAACTTTAAAGTCCTTCTCTGGTTACCCCAGACCCATTCCTTTGTCCTCCCAAAACACCTTGAACCTACTTTCTACCTTGTACCTACAGGACATAGCAACAGAATTAGCTCCTCTTTTGTGTGTTACTCTGATACAGGACTGTGAGATTCCTGAGAACAAGACACAGGCCTCATACATCAGAAACACATGCCCGTGTACATCATATAGCAGGAGATCCATAAATGCATCAAGATAAAATAAATAAATGATCAAATAAACTACTTACCTACTTCCTAGGCTTGTGAGACAAGATCAGGGCAAGGTACTTAGTATTGCAATGTTTGCAAAACCCTCTTTTTTCTCCTTGATAATTATTGTTCTCTTAAACTACAAAAGCTTTATATCCATTAAAATACCTACGTGATATCAAAGTGAACTCTGGGGCCCAAGGATGCCCAGGAGAAATGAATGTTACTTTCTTTCATGAAAGCTATTTCTGAGAATGAACATAGAGAAACTAGGCTCTGAGAATGTCCAAACATGCCCCTGTTGGGGTATCCAGGTTTTGTTCCAGGAAATATTACAGGAATAAAAGACAGAAAAAAGACAGGGAGATGGGCAGGCTTTGAAGACCAGAATCATAAGCTCAAAGAATGCATTGAAAGCTGTGTGAGGTGAGGCATATAAATGGAAACTAATTAATCTGAAGGAGTGATTTTCTGGTGGATATTTGAGTGTGCATGGATGCCATCTGGCAGAATGCTCACAAAGGAGCTAACTGTAAACAGAAAAACCCCAAAAAAGCATCTTGGAAACTGGACTCTGCCTGTGAGCACTGCCATCCAAGCCAGGACAGCCCAGAGCCCACTGTTCCTGATGGTCTTACCCTCCTTGACTTTGCCTTTAGCTGTGTGGAGAACAGACCACCAGGCTTTGGGGCGGAGACCTGAGTTCAAGTCCCTGCTGGTCATCAACTAACAAGGTGACCTGGAGAAAGCCACTCAGCCTCTCTGCCACCATCTTCCTCTCTGCCGTCAGCAGCACAGCGGCACTGTGGGCCCCGGACCCCTTAGTGACAGCACTTTGCAGATTGTGGAGGCTTCCACCAGCGGGAGCGACTATTATAGAATTGAGTCCTCTCAACAGTTCAGAAATGCTGCTGGGAAAAAGTCACGTTTTCCAGATTCAAGGTCATATGCTCCTTGGTTCATGGACTCAGGCAGTTGGTCATCCAATATTTAATGAGTAGTATGGAGAGCTGACAGCAATGCGTAGTATCACTGCCAGCTCTCCATAGTAGATCACGGTATCACTCAGGCTCATGGCTACACGAGAGTGGGGAGAGGCCGTGGAGGCAGAATGTGGGCATTGCGACTGAGCAAGCCCCGGTGTGCCCTGCCTCTGCCATCGCTTGAGTTTTCTAGAAAGGAGTAATCTCGCCCGAAATCATGTGTGCAGCATGCTCAGCACAGTGCCTGACATGCAAGGGATACATAGGACACTCGGGACATGGCAGGATGATCCTCCTGCCCTTCTTGTCAAGTCCTCTAGCTGAGAGTCCTAGTAGCAAGTGATCATCCAGAAAAGCCAACCCTCCCTGGTCCTGGGAAAAATAACATCAATGATGTTACTGGGTTGAAAATAAGGCTCAGTGACAAAAATTTATGGAAACCACAGAGGTGTGTATTTGGGGCCATGAAACAGAGGACAAACAAGGAGACTAAATGGTCCTCAAAGACCCAGCACCTCTGCCATGGTCTGACAAGGCTGTGATGACCCTAGGCACCAGAGTTGCGGGAGGCTGGCAGGCCTCTCTGCACTCCATGCTCCATGATCTCTGTGGCAAGACTGCTCCCTGGCTCACCTCCCCACTTCTGATGAGTGTATCTTAGTCCTGGCCATGGGTTCTTCTTTTCCCCTGCCATGGCTCCATTGCTTTGTCCTCAGAGCACTGCATTTCTCACCTTAGGAGAATTTGTTCAGCAAGTGCTTGTATTCAAATTTTCCAGCTGGTCTGGTTATTCTTAGATCTAGAAATAGTCCTGAACTCTGCCTGATGACTCCCTGATAAAGAGATAGCCCTGAACTCTGTTCAGTGACTCTCAGATTTAGAGATGGCTCTGCAGTCCTCCCAATGACTCTCAGATCTAGAGATGGCCCTGCACTCCCCCCAATGAATCTTGGATCTAGAGATGGCCCTGAACTCCACTCGATAATTCCCAGAGCTAGAGACGGTCCTGAACTCTCCCCAATGACTCCAGGATCTAGAGATGGCCCCGAACTCCACATGATGACTCCCAGATCTAGAGATGACCCTGGACTCTGCCCAATGACTCTCAGACCTAGAGATGGCTCTGCACTCCCCCCAATGACTCCTGGATCTAGAGATGGCCCCGAACTCCCCCAATGACTCCTGGATCAGGGGATGGCCTTGAACTCTGTCCACGGATTCCCAGATCTAGAGATGGCCTTGAACTCTCCCCAGTGACCCCCAGATCTAGAGATGGCCCTGAATTCCCTCTGATGACTCCCACAGCTAGATATGGCCCTGAATTCCCTCTGATGACTCCCACAGCTAGAAATGGCCCTCTTTTGACTCCCATATCTAGAGATGGCCCTGAACTCCCCTCAGTGACTCCCAGATCTAGAGATGGCCCTGAACTCTACCCAATGACTCCCAGATCTAGAGATAGCCCTGCACTCCCCCCCAATGACTTCTGGATCTAGAGATGGCCCTAAACTCCTGCAATAATTCCTGAATCTAGAGATGGTCCTGAACTCTGCCATCACATTTTAAGAAGCCTGTTCATGGCTTGTTAGACAGGGCCAGATGAGTGTTACATAGGACCTTAAATTTCATGCCCAGAAACCCAACCCATTACCTTGCCACAAAACACTTCTTCCCATCACCACCCAAGCCCAAGCCTGGAGCCAGTGAGTGGTCTGCTTCCTCTCTGCCCATGCCATCCATTCCTCAGCACATGGAATTGGTCTTGAGCCCAGCTGATTTTACTCCCCTAACATGTCTTTACTCCTTCCTCATCTTCGTAAATCAACTGTCATGTCCTAGTTCAGAAGCCCGTCATTCCCAAATAGACCATCTCAATAGCTACTACAGTCTCCTCACTTCCAGTCTCATCCCTGCTTGGCCCCACTCTCAACGTGGCAGCCTGGGAGGCTGCTAAAACTATAGCCTCTCCAGCTTGTCTCTTGTTAGTCAAACACCAGTGCCCTTTCTGTTGCATCCCGGACAAGCTGAGACCTCGCAGCACCATCCTTGAACTGACTCCTCCTGTCCTCCTGGAGTATCATCTCATGCTCTTCCACCCTGATGGTCATGTCCTGGTCATGAGAGATTCAGACCCCAGTCCGTCCTGCCAGCACAAGCAGCCTCATCTTGGGACATCCCCTCCCTTTGCCTTTCCCCTACCTCCCTACCTTTGCTGGCCAACTACCCCCAGCCATCCCACCCTGAGCGTCCACTATCCCTGGAAATCTTCCATGACTCTGAGAGGGACCAAGTGCCCTGCTGAGCTGTCACACACCCTGAGGCCATCTCCAACAGAGAAGCTGCCCAACTTCCCTGTTGCAGTAAGAAACCTGTAGCTTTCCTTTTGAGGACCGTGTTCTCTCTTAGGAGAAATTCTCCATCATAGTTCACATTCACTCTTTTCTTTGCTGCTACACTTGAGAGAGAATGGCAAGTGTCTACCAGGGGTCTGCTGAACTCAGGAAAACACAACAACTAGAAGAAAATCAAGAGCTGGAGGTAGTACCCACTCCCAGTGACGACAGCCCACCCACAGAGCAGCCACCAACTCAGCAGCATTCATTCAGTGCCTACTCTATGCCATGGCAAAGCTATTACAAACCATTGCCCATGACAGTCCCAGTGGCTGTCATCACATGCCTGCTTCTTCACTGGATTGAAACTCTCTAAGATCAACACCTGTTGTATTTATCTCAGTGTCTCCCAGGAGCACTGCCCTGTGCCTAGCCTGGAGCACTGCCACATATATGCTTGTGGAGTCAGAGACACAACGGTTGGTGCACCCCAAGTTGCCCTTTGTCTTTGCATCTTCCTTGAGGAAGAACCACAGACTTGAGGAAGAATCACTTTCATTGTCAGTGACATTTGACATGGGAGCTGCCTTCCGTCCATTAACAGGGTTTACATGTATGTTGCCTCCTTCTGGGTGACTTGAATCTGGCACTGGTGTTTCCCCAGTGGTGGCCTCAGGGTTCTGATCACTGGCACCTTGAACCCACCCTCGTCTCTGTCACAGCCCGGCAGGTATCATGCACACAGCTCATGAGTGACAGCCACACTTGACACAGAGGCCTGGTTACTTCTCTGCAGTGCATTCCACTCGCGATTACATAATTAATATCAAACACAGTTCATTCACTGACACGCAATCTGCTACAATTCCAGACGTTGCCACTTATGGCTCAATCTTTGCAAGATTCATTAGGTTTGGTTGTTCATAGAATCTGCTTAATTTCCAGCTATGCCCTGTCCTGTTGAAAAAAATTATAATCTGTAACAATTACACAGTTCACTTGTTTAATGGAAAATAGATTTGTCATAATTCTCTTGTTAAAAATGGCTTCACTTCCAGAGAATGCTTGGTGTGCCCCTGCAGTGGCATTCTGGAAGGACTCCTGAGTTTCCCACAGTTCCCAGGCACGGAGAGTCCAACCCAGCATCACTCACCATACCCAGTTTCTGCCTACACCAGTAGAGTGTGTCTCTGAACAAGTTTTTGTGGAACATTTTATGTGGAAAGTCGCTGATGATGAAAACTGGATGGTTATGTAAAGAAAGAACTCCATGGCCAAATAAGCTTGAGGGAGAGTCGATGAAAGACTTCATACAAAAAGTCTCAATATTGGGTCTATCTGAGGGTGTAATACAAGACACAGCATTTACATATCTGCATGCATCCTGAAGCCCCTGCCCCTTTTATCTGGGGCCAGCTGGTGGCATGGAGGTCTGGAAGCATCTCTTAGAAGCTGTGTGCTAAACCCTCTGCTCATACTCAGAAGGGAATGTGTAAGCAGCAATGGTGCACCTGCCTCCACCCCATGGATGGTGTTTTCAACAAAAAGAAACATCCCATGTGTTCATTCCTTCATTTATTCATTCATCCAGTATTTTCTGAGCAGCTTCTCTGCGCCCACGAGAGACTTTCTTAGATTGGGTTGTCCAGAAGCTGTCTCAGAAGGAAGAATTTGTGTTCAAGTGACCCACAAGGGAAGTGCTTCCAGAGGAAATCTTTGCAGAAGCAGAACACTTAAGATGCAGTGGAGTAAGCCAAATGCAGGGTGACCTCGACAAGTGTACCTGTGAGACAGCTTCAACCAAACTAGCCAGGAGCCCTAGAGGGCAAGGCACCCTTGGGTTTCTCGGAAGCCCAGGGATGGGCTCCTGTTCCTTTACACAGGTGAGGCTCTATGCTACAAGGCATAGGGTGTGAGCTCCAAGGGCTCTCATCTCAGCACCTGAGCAGGCCTCTGAGAAGGAGTCACAGCCATGCTGGATCCCGGGGGAAGGTGCCATGCCTGGGTGGGTGCATGCAGAGGCTGTGGTGAGCAGGAGGCGATCTACCACAGGGATCCCAAAGGGGACAGAGAGGCCTCATCTCAAACCTTAAGACCGCGTGTCCCCCTTCCCTTGCTGCTCTCAACTGATCTGTTTTGAAGCTCTGCTGACTCAAGCTACAAGGCCCTCAGCTCCTCACCCTCCCCAGGATGGCAGCAAGGCTGCCCAGGGCTCTCTGTGCCACCAGTATCTCCTCACCCCTCTCAGTCCTAAAGTTGACCCTATCACAGCACCTGTCACAGAGTAAGTGAGTAGCCAGGCCTTTGAGGAAATTAATGAACGAATAACGACAGGATGGGGATAGACAGGTGGATGACTCGCACGGCTCTATTGGAAAAGGCAACTGTGGGAGCAGGCCCTAAAGACAGGCTTCCAGTTCCACGTTCTCATTCACCATGCGACCTTGGGCAAGGGACCGAGTTTCTGTGTCTGCTCTCTCGCCTACAAAGGAGGCATTAAATGGGTTGACACATCCAAAGTAATTTAAAGAGTAAGCCCCCAGTAAATGTTAGCATTATCATCACCTTTATCACCTATCTAGACAGAGCAAAAGCAAACACAAAATAGTTGCAGGAGCATTTGAGGCTTTCTGCTGTCTCACTCTTGGCTCCGACATGCTTTCTATCCCCTTCCCATATGCTATGGCCTGTCCCAACTGGATGATTCGGGACTTCTTTATATACCCGGGGTGTTCTAACACCTTTGCCCTCATGCCTTACTCTTTCTGTCCTCAATTTTGAATTGTCTTCATTCCCTCTGCACATACATGGCACCATCCCAAGCCCACCCCTTCCCAAGTGAGACTCATGTATTCCTCTTCTAGGATGGCTAGGCACCATCTGACCCTCTCTCATGCCACAATCATGTTTGGATTTCTTAGTTTTGCTCATCTTCACGCTTCTGGATCTTCTGTACCTTCCAACGTGATACCTCGCACATCACAGACTCTTGCGGAATGGAGAGGAGATTAAGAGAAGGGAGTTATGATTGGGTGGAGTGTATTCACAGGGAGAGGATTGTATGGGGTGAAGATTTCACAGTGAGTCTAGTGGAGTGCTTTTCTCATTAGTGTGGCATTGACAGAGCAGACCCAAACAAGCAAAACGTTTTAATGATATTTTGCCAGTAAGGGAGACCTCAGGTTCTGATGTAACTACATTTCTAAATCTCTATGGTCATCAGAAGATCAGATGCAATTATTCAGTGTGGGGAACTCAAAGTTACTTGGGAGCCAAGGTGAACTCATCTAATTTTATTAGCATTTCTCAGAAACCCGCAGAACATGACCAGAATATGTCAGGCCAATCCAGGTTGTACAGGGGAGGTGGCATTCTTGAATCCACAATGTTATTTTCATTTTTACAGATTCAACTATCCATGCTTCTGTTCTAGAAAGGAGAGAACCACCCAATCAAATTCTGGCCCACAAGATCACTTCCTGAAAGATGCTGGGGGAGAATTTCCCAGCCACAAGCAAAGCCCCGGTGAATTCTCTGCAGTCCTGCATAGGCAGGGAAGCGAGGAGGCTGTCGCTCAGCTGAGCAGACCAGCTCCTCTGGCCTGGGTGCCTCCTCCCCTGCAGCTCCCCAGGGCAGCCCAGCTGTGGAGAAGACACTTGCAGACACAAACACATGAAGGAAGTGAAAACAAATGACCCCCACCTGTGTTCTGCATTGTCTGGACCATATTGGAGTTTTCTTTCATTACAAGTGGGGCAAAGTCATGCACAAAACCCAGTGTTCATTCACATTTCCGCCTGATATGTTTGACCACACAGAAGGCACAATTCCAGCTGCTGAGGCTGCAGGGGTGAACAAGACAGCAAGGGCTGAAAGTGGAATGTGCGATGGTCCAGGGGCACAGGCAACAGGGAAGACTCACAGCCACCATTTGTGGATGCTTTGGAGATTACAGTAGATGGCAAGAGGGTATGCAGAGGAGGCTGTCTCATGGACCAAGATCTGAACCACAGGTGGCCGCCAGTGGAGGGCCTGGGAGAAGTCCTGTATGCTTGAAGGATAGGAAAATGACCTGGAACTTTATAAGTTAGGAAGAAGACTTTAGGTCTTATTTAAGGTAAAGTCAGAGTCTCAAAATGCTTTCAGCAGAAAAGCAACATCACCTAGTTTATGCTTTTGAGAAGTTTCCTGGTGGGAAGACAAGGTTAGAAAGAAAAGAGTGTTAAGTGGTCCCTGGAGAGAGAGCTCAGGTCAGAAGACAATGGTTTAGATCAAGGACAGCTGGGGAGAAGGAGAAAAACTGATGACTGGGAACACTGAGAAGAGGTGGTCACAAAATGGTGGATACATTTTAATTTGAGGGAGACAGGAAGTTTTCAATTTGCACAGCTCAAAAGATGCTGAGGCCCGTTATAGAGCTGAGGAAGCATCAAAGAAAGAAAGCTTGTTTTTTTGCGGGAGTGAGAAGTATAGGTCTGCTGGAGCCTGAGAGCCATTTGTGGGTTTTCAGGCACCAAGTAAATAATAGGCACCAAGTGTAAGGCAGCATGGCCTGGCAGCTCAGCCTGGGGCCAACACAGCTTGGCTCCAGGTTGGGCCCTGTTCCTAGGGAGACTCAGGGTGTGCACTGGGTTGCCTTGGCGTGGCATGGCATATGCCACACAGAGATGATGTTCCTTTCACATGAAGTCATCATCTGCTGAAGCATCACAATTCAACAGTTGTGTGCTGTGTAGACGGGAACACGGAGACAGAGCCAGCGCTGCACAAGTGGGCTTGATCCATGATATTTCACACACAAGCCACCTACTTGTGACCTTTGATTAAGATGAGAAGGGGGATGTGGCTCTACTAAGGGGAAAGAAACTCATGAGAAGCAATGATGTACCAAAGTCAGAGGAAGAAAAAATGTTAGAACCAGGAATTTGGGATTAGGAATTTGAAATCTAGTAGAATTAGGAATTTCATGTGATGAGAATTGAAGAACTATAAAACAACTGGTCAATGATGGATTTATTCAACAGTTGCTTTGAGAGAATTATCTAAAGCAAAAGAGGTCAAAGTACAATTTTATTTATTTCATACCCAAAGTTAAGTTACAATAGATTAAATGGAAAAATATAGGAACAAAATAAAGTCCTAAAAAATGCAAGTAGTTCCCATGTGCTTTCTAAATAGTCTATAAGGCAGAAAGAGAAGAGGGTGGGACATTAGGATCAGACAAATTTAGGTTGAATTCCAGGTTCCGTCACATGTGATGTCACACAACCTATTAATCTCTGTATGTCTCAGTTTTCTTGTCCAAAATCAAAAGAAGAATTATCATGAAGACTAAATTAAATGCTGCAACCACAACATTTAGCCTGCCATACGATAAGTACCTACTTTAGGTGAGCTATTCTACTGTAATTGTATGTATTTTATAAAGAGTTTCAAGCTGGCTCAGTGGCTCAGCCTGTAATCCCACGCCTTGGGAGGCTGAGGTGAGTGGATTGCCTGAGCCCACGGGTTCGAAACCCTCCTGGGCAACTTGGCAAGACCTCATCTCTACAATAAATCAAAAAAATCTGCCGGGCGTGGTAGCGTGTGCCTGTAATTCCGGCTACTCAGAAGACTGAGGAGGAAGGATCGCTGGAGCCCAGCAGGAGCGGCCACTGCACTCCAGTCTGGGTGATAGAGTGAGACTCCAACTCAAAAAAAAAAAAAAAAAAAAGAGTTTCAGTAATGTTGAGGAAATGCTTCTTTTTTCTTATCCTGCCAACCCTCAGACCTTCCAAACATTTCATTTCTCGGAATGCCCATTGAATTACAGTCAACCAAGCTTCTAATTGTGCACCCCAATTCCATTGTAGAATCACCAATAACTAGACCCCTTCATGAGAAAGGGTGGCATCAGGGATTCTGTGTGCTGGATGTGTAAACAGCAGACCCTGAGTTCTGCATTCCTATCCTGGCTCTGGCACAGACACAGAAGATGTCCCTGGATGCTGCTCAATACTGAGGAAGGGCCTGTGTCCAGCCCCAGGCACTGGGATTAGCAGGCGGAAAAAAAAGCTGATCTCCATGACAACCCACCCAGGTAGGAACTGTGATCTCCATTTTTTAGATGAGGATACTGAGAATAAATTAAGTAACCAATGCACAGTCAGAATTCAGTAGGTGGCAAAACTGAGGTTTGAGTTGGGAAGGTCGGTCTGGCTCTGCCGTGGAGTTCTCTCTGGCTTGACACATCCAGCCTTCATCCATCTGTGGAACTCACACTCTGGCTGGGCACAAAGCCAGTCGATGCGGCAGCCCTCACAGAGCCTGGACTCCAGCAAGAGACAGTCAGCTCAGCAAACGCCTCACTGATGTTTGATAAGTGATAAGTGGTGGTCAGGGAAACGCACAGCAGAGAGAATTGAAACTCACATGGTAGAGGGTCAGGGAAGATTTCCTTTCTAAGAGGATTTAAAAACAAACAAAAATAATACTAAAGCTAAGCTTCTTTTCAAAAGAAAATTGTACAGTGCACATAATGGTCTCTTGAAAATATGTAACTGATGTTCAGATTCAAGATGGCATTATTTACCCAAGGGGGCAATGGGACCATTGATGGCCCTTGGTGAAGCCCAACTCATTTTGCCTCTGAATCCCAGATTTCTCAGGTGCAGAAAATGGAGATATGGGTGTGCCAAGCATGTGTCCAATTCTAAGACCAGACTGAAAATGAAATGAGTCAAAAGCCCACATAGGGCAAATGCGAGATCACTTCTCTCACTGCGTGGTTCTTATAACCTAGCTGCCAAGGGGTAAAAAAAAAAATGCCATGAACACTTAATTCCTCTAAGTTAGGAGGCTTGAGGACACATTGCAGGAGGCAGGGGGAGCATGCCTGCCTGGCCTTATTGCTGCTATCCTTACACTTTAAATTAGAAAGACAAAGCTTGTAACCTCAGAAGAAGGGCTATTGCCTGAGCCACAGGGATCCTTGGACCTGCCAGCCAGCATCAAAGCTATCACACCCGGGCAGATTTTGTCTCTGATAAACTGAAAGTCCACCACACCACGTGGAGCAGGAAGCCACAGGGAGGTAGCCCAGCAGGCTTCCACTGAGGCCCCAAAGGATGATCTGGGCCGTAATCTGTTTTCCAAATTCCATTTGTGGGAGTTCCAGTGAGCAATTCTCTTTCCTAATAGGGTAACTTATCAGCCTCCCATCCTCCCGTGATAGCACGTAGGGCTTCTGGGCAGCCGCACTCTGCTGACCTGAGCTGCCCACGCAATCTCCTCAACGGCAATGACCTTATTTAGGCGATAGAATCTTATAGCTTAAATAACTGGAGGATGGCCTATCTGAACATGGTAGATAACATATTTTCTGTCAACGACACCATGAACCAGTTTTCCACCTCATTTTTTTAACATCAGAAATAAATGAAAAAGGGGAAGATCTTACAAGATACTCCTGTAAGTGGTGACTGAACGTCTACTCCATGGAAGACACAGCGACCCCTGAGTGCCGTGAGGGTATGGAGGAGCTCATGATCCACAAGAAAAGAATGAAGTCAGGGCAGAACCAGCAGCATGCAGAGCAGGGCACTTCCAGGAGCTGCATTGAGAGGAGATGAGAAATATCATTTCGGGCCAGAGAATCGGGACAGGCACACAGTAGGCACTCACGGTTTCATGATGACTGACTTCAGGAATTAAACAGACTCACTTGGAATTTGCTGTCAGTTTCACCTCCAGAAGAGCACGTCTATCCACTGCCAGTTAATGAGAAACACCACTTCGGTTTGCAGATGTCTGAGGAAAATATGCTGTGGAAGCGGTTCAAAGCCAAAACCCAAATCTGATGGAAATACACAGGGCCTCTTGCTGATGGTCCCTGCCAGGGGAAGAAAGGCTCTTTTCACCAACACCTCCTTTAGGGCTGTCATCAAGTTGTCAGGCACCTGGACTAGCACGCCCCTGCGGGAGCAATGAATGAACAAGCAGCTTCTGGTCTGAACGTAATCTACCGAAACTTCATGTTTGGCCTTGGACCTGACATTACTGACCACACTGAGCTCCTTCATGACACTCACAGGTGGAAAAGGCTTCTGCATCAAGACAGGTATCCTAAAACGTACTTGAGATGAATTAAAATAACATGGAGAGGTGCCATATCAAGGAGCCAGTGGCGATGACTGGTTTTCAGAAGGCACTTTGCCTCTTCATTCTCAGCCAGCAGAGGAAGCATTTGTCTTGCAGCACTTGAGCTCAGGGGAAGGAAATGAAGCATCCCCAGGAGCACGGCTGGCAAGAGCCTTTCCCTTCCCCAGCTTTGGTGCCAAGAGGTTCTTCCTGCACTTGGAAGAGCCATTTTCTCTCCCCAGCTCCTCTCTTCCATGTGTTCAAAGAGGGCTCCTTTCCACCCTGTGCAGTGCTCAGCCCCACCCATGGACCCTTTTGAGGAGTTTTCCCAGTCTTACCTCTCTCTTCTCACTGGGACCCAATGCCACAGTTCTTGCATTTCTAGCCAGACACTTACCCCTGCTGACAAAAGCAGCCCTCAGGGGCTTCCTCTCCCCTGACTTGGAGCATTCAACTCAGGCCTCAGAATATTGCAAAGATGCTCTATTTATTCTGTACAACTCAGGCTTCTAGAACCAGCTGCAGCATCACCTCCTGATAAGACCACCCATCCTTCACACCGGAGAACCGTTAGGTTGTGCCTCACAGTATGACTTGCCAAGTGGCTGTTACACTACGTGCCACAGCATGACATGCCCTACATTCAACCATCTTCCCAAGCACATGGACCATGTCCTGCTCTCCATATCTTCCCTCTGCCCTAGCATGTACCTGGCACACAGTAGCTACTCAGTAAACGTTAACAAATCCATGCGCAATGAAGCAGCTTTGCATTCAGGAAGACAAAGAATCCAGAAACAACCTACCCCCTCAGTTAGAAGCCCTGTGTGTTCCATTGGGTGTGAGCAGGAATGGGAATGCGCCGTCTGACATTCATGTCAGGATCCGGGAGCCGGAAGCATCTGCTGAACAAGCCTGTCAGGAAAGAAACGTACTCCCTGCAGGGCTTCAGTGAGAAATGCACAAACCGTGGGCCTTGCCCATCCCACCATCAGAATTTGGAGCCAGTGTGGCATCCAACTGTCAGAAAATCAGGAGACTCTGTTCCAGCCTGGCCTCCATCTCAAAGGCATTGTGCTCCCAGTTATTTTTAATTGGGCCTTCGAGTGGATATTCAGATGCTCTTATCCACACCAGAAACAAGCCAAGAACTGGCTCCACAATGTAATGAAATGGAGCAGAGGGGAGCCTCTGTGTACTACGTGTGTGGGCTCTGTGATGACCCAACGTGACTTGGGCTGAGGCTCACTGTCCAAGAGAGAGGATTGGCCAAGCATGTCAGTCATGGCACCGGCTTCCATCACATTTCCTTCAGGGCATAGACCCAGTTTCTGTATTTCCCTATCCTTTATTGTCTTTAATAAGGTTCCTCAAATAAGGCATAGTTTTAAAAGCATCTGGCAGCTTTATTGAAGAGTGTTCTGCTGCCTGAAAGTAGGTTTTTTTCCAGCTGGGGTAAAAGCGAAAGCAGGAATTAAGCATTCATCTCCTGTTGGAAATACTAAGTAGGGCCCCCTGTTTATGAAAACTGCTCTGTCTGGGATGCCCTTGTCAGTACAGCTGGCCATGAGTAATCCTTTTGTTTCATAACTGTAAGGCAAGCACAGAGAAAGAACGAGGGAGTGGTTAAAGAAAATTTCTTAGAGGAAAGGCTGGCCCTGAAGAAGAATCAGCAGCCTGTTCTTTTGATGTGTCCCTCATACCCCCTAGCTGGGGTCTGGTGGTCACACAGTACACGTAGTCCTGAGGAAGTAGGTGTCGGTGGTCACGTAGCCCCTAGAAGTGGCCTTGAGGAAGCAGGCTGGTACTGGTGGTCATGGAACATTGAGAATGCAGGTGTTGGCAGTAGAAGCAAGACCTCGCTTAAGCAAGCAGGAATGGAGTGGGGAGGGGGGAGTGGGGGTTGTAGCTCCCTTACAATACCCATCACCTCGCTGGATTTTCACAGTGTTTGAAGAAGCAGAGGATTGCTGCTATCCTATTTGTGAACAGAGTATGTGATCTCTTCGAGGGTCCTCCTAATTCCACGCCAGCACCACTCATGCCTATGGGCCAAGGTCAGCCTGTCAGTGCCTGTTCCAGGTCAGAAGCTGATATACCTCAAAATACCTAATTCTAGCTTCCTATAAGTGGTGAACTGCACAAAAAAACAGCACGAATAACGAACTGGCATTCACCAAGTCCACTTTGTAGCTACAAAATCTATTGCTGAGCCTGAGAGTGGTCACCACGGAGTTTCATCTTCTTCCCTCACAGTTGAGTGAGTCTGCAGACGCCAAGGCCCCTGCAGAAGCCACACTCAGGAGGCCTGAGGATAGGGTGGCATCCCCAGAGGAGCTTTTCCATGGCAAAAAGAAGAAAAGAAAGGGTTTGTAACAGACACAGGCCATGACATAACTGAAGCTTTGCTGGATCCTGGCAGAGTTACAGAGAGCTGTGGTGAACTTTACTGCCAAGATATCAGGGAAGCTCTTGGCTTTGTAATTGCTAAAGTCATCCTTTAAGCACAATGACTGTCCACTGCAGAATTCTCAAGTAGATAGGGCCAGGGACTCCTTGCCAACCAGATCACCACCCTCAGTTCAACGTTGATGAAAGCCAGCACAATGACGTGGATACCCAGGGCTTCCTGGGCGATGGCACCAAAGGTCCCATGCACCTTCGCAACCAGGCCTGGGACCCACAGTCTGCCCTGAAGAGCCAGCTATTTGATTTTCCTTTCTGCCATCCTGTTCTTTATTTGACCAAGAAGAACTCAGAGAGAGAATGACCCACAGCAGGCAAGCAAGGGGTCTGCCATGTTTGTTACCTGGAAATCACTCATTCTTCTCCTATCTTCCAAAAACTATGAACATGCTGGTGTTTTTTGTTTGTTTCTTGTTTTGTTTTTAACCAAATTAGAACAAACTGTAAGCATATGTTTTGCTGTAGTCGCGGTTACTCAGAAACACTCATCTTTTAAAAATCATGAAGATTTTTCTCCATACCAGGAGACATTTGCAGTCCCAAGATTTCCCTATGTGACCGTGGGCATTGTTCATAGCCTCTGACTTTTTCTACCTAAAATAAAATTTAGAAGAGTTGGAGTGATAGAACATACTTATTTAGCAAATTTCACTCACACTTGCCCTCTGCATGGGAAGCATATCTTCCCTGCCCTGTTGACTCTGGGTTGGGTAGTGACCATGCTTGGGCAGATGGGATGTGAGCAAATACACTCTGGGCTGCCTCCAAGCAAAAGTCTAGCTGGGCCTCTTGCCCAGGGCTCCACCCTGAGAGCAGCGCATAGGGATGACCCCAGCCTGGAGCAGAGATGAAAAACCTGCCCCAAACCCCAAATGATAACTAAATCCGTGTTGGTAAGTTCTTAAGCTCTTAGCCATGATAAAACAGCCCACGGGGAAAGCTGACTCGGTCAGGTGGTAGACAGGAAGGAGACCCACAGAGCAGACATAAAACACCACATTTGGGGGCGTCTGACTGTGGTGCTGACTCACACAGTGACACCCCCTCATATGCAGAACCTCTCAGAAGTGCAGCCATCTGGACGTGGCACACACTTACTAGTTGCAAGTAATCATCTTCAGAACAATAAGAATAAATGCTCACAATTAAGTTTATGTGTTTTACTGAACAGGATCAAAGAGAAATAACTCTCACATCAAAAACAAGAATGGATCCATCAAAGAGCTCCATCTATGTTTCCCCTTCACGCAGACTAGACATATCACGGTTCTAGAACACGATGTCATCCATGTGGGGTGTCTTTGGGCCCACAGAGACTGCCGAGTCGTCTGCTCTCCCAGGGGTGATAACCATCTCTTTTCACCCTCGAGTACTCTTTTGTGCTTTGCAGAGAGTTTCCTCTCTGGATGGTGAGTACAGCAGGGGCAGGACACCACTCAACATCCAGGTCCAAATGCCTGGGATCTACCAAAGGTCATCCCTGAGGAGTGGGCAGGGTGGAGTAGGAGTTGGCCCAGAGGCCAGCAACTTTGACTCAGAGTGTCATTCAACCGCATCGTGATGAACAAGCCATGTTACACATCACCGCACAGCATCTTCCTCCTTAGGCTTTGTCACATGAGATGCTGATTGGACTCAAAACAAAAGCTGATTTTGGATGAAAACACTCATGTATTTTTCGATGAAACAATATTAATTTGGAGAGTGAGCATCTGATCAGAATTTCTTGTAAATATTTATATCAAGTTCCTAGGGAAGAAAGAGACCTAGTTAATTGTAATTAAATCACAGATAATTCATTACTTACAGTATACATCACGGCTGGAGCTCCACTGGGCTCAGAATCTTAAATGACTCCACACTCAAGCCCAACCCAACTTGACAAAGGTGGCATCTCATCGGGTGCATCTGACAATGACAAATGGAAATTAGGGGTAGATGCATCCTCCCATGCCAGTCACTGTCATGGGGGAACCATCCATGCTGAGACATGGCACAGCCCACACTCACAGGGGAGCAGGGGCCAGGGTGGCAGCAGCCAGAACATCTCCTGGACACCTCCCTCCTCGTGCTGAGTCTCTGGAAGGGGCCATTTTCTTGCAGGACCTCCCATCCTCCTCATCTTGCCCCCACATGAGGAACTGTGACAGTCACAGGGCATAAGAGTGGCAGGGCTGAGGAGAACAGCACCCAGTGGCTAGAAGGAGGAAGACTCTATGATGGCGGCCTTCGGACTTACAGATGCAGAGAAAAGAAGCCTGGAGCCACTCAGACAGGGAGGGTGGGAGGGAGGTGGGCAGCCACACACCACCCTCCACAGGGGAGAGCTGTGGGATTGAGGAGGCTCCTGAGAGACATAGGAAAGAGGAGAAAAGCATGGGCGTTGCCTGAGGGTTAGAAGGAATGTGTGGAGAGCAATGGCTGAAAGGTTAGGAACAGGTCTCACCAGGGAATGCAGTCATAAACATGACGGGCTCCGAACTGTGGCTCCACCCTCACCCTCGTCACTTGGCCTTGCCATTTTGCTCTTCCAACACCTGCTCCTCTCCTCACCTCGTGTCGCGCCACATTTAGGGCGTCACCTCTTACTTGCCTCCCTGGGGAGCCCTCAGACCATCCCCCAGCTCCAGGGTCTCCTCCTTCAATTCATCTTTATATGACAGCACATTCACAAAATGGAGCTGTGATCACCACTCACTCCCAGACCTCTCCAATCACTTCCATTGTCTGTACTCAAAAGGCTGGAGCCCACAGTTCAGGCTCACTGTGGACGTCCTACAGCCTCACGTCTCTTCCAGTGGAAGATTCTCAGTTGTCGTCACCACAGCTACCACCTGGCTGCTCACCAGGGCATGGCGTGTAGTAGACACAGATCCTCACAACCCCCAGATTCAGTATTTACAAATCACCTGCTTACTAAAATCCACTTGTAACTTAAAATCAATCCTTGCATATACTTGCAGTCACTTGTGGACATGAACAGAACAGGAAAATAGCCGAGTCACAGGAAGCACAGGTTCTGGGCTGAGGTAGAATACGGTGCTGCCCAGCTTCATGCCTTATCTCTGAGACTGTGAACAAGGGTCTTCTTGAGATCTAGCTAATGCCACTTTTCTTTCCATTTGTGAGTGACATCACTGTTAAAATGATTCCCAGACACAATCTGATGTGCATCTATTATTCCTAAGTACAAGGAGGCCACGATGCCCCTTAGAGAGAAAACACATGTCAGAGAAGTTACCTTTAGGCATGAACTACAGCACTGCTGGCCATGAGTTCAGTGTTAATGAATGAACAATATATGTTAAATAAGGTATCTTTAATCAGAAGCACACATCAAATAATGCTGTATATTGGCCAGTTGATAAAAATATTGTGGCCCAAAGCTCAAAGGAACCTAGCCTGCAATGGCTAATTTTCTTTGTCACCTTGGTTGAGTTATGCTCCCTGAATGTTCTCAGCTTACCAACCTCCTTAATCACATGAGCCAGTTCCTTAAAATAAATCTCTTTCTACACACACACACACACACACACACACACACACACACACACACACTTTGTTGTTTCTGTTTCTCTGAAGAACTCTGACTAATAAACTACCCCTGTACTCCCCTAGGAGCAATGGTTCAGAATTCACTAGCTCAATTGTTGGTGGTGACTTAGAACAGAGTTTCCTTGAACCTCACACCTGCCACCTGGCTACGAGCACTCATGTCATGGGATTTTCTAAGCCTATACCCACCTCCCACCACGTGAAGGCTCCTCTGTCTCTCTTGGCCCCTCCCTCATAAGCCCACAGGACCTGGGGTCTCACCTCTCTCATCACATCTGGAGCAGAAACTACGCGTCGTGTGGGACGAGTTGCCCCCTAGGTTTTAGCACACGGCCAGTTAAGTTCCTGGGGCATAGAAGTCACTGGGTGCCCTCTGTCTGACACTGAACTCATCTGATGTGAGCATCCCACACAGAAGGCAAGGGTTCCCGGTTGTAATCAAAGCCACTTTCATTGGCAACAGAAGAGATGTCTGTCACATAGGTGTGATTTGAGGGCACCACAAGGCTCTCCTACAACTCACATTCCATGAATGTTGGGAACACCTGCAAATTCTCTTCCTCATGAGGACTTAATGGCTACAGTGAGAGTAGATATCTGTTGTTGGGGGAACCAGGCAGCATGATGACCTCAGGCGAGCACTTTGGCTCCTTGGGTCTGCAAGGCCCTGAGAAAGTGGGGCTCAGGGCAGATGTGTTTTAATGGGTTCTGTATAGGAGACATTCAGGATGCATAAGTGTTTGGGCTAAAGTAGCCAAAGACTAAAACATGGTGAGGATGCCCCTGGTGTGAGGCTGGCGGGGAGCACGTGTAAACAATGTCACTGGATGCTGGTCTGGGAGCACTCTTGGTCCTCAGGCTATGCCATGTCTTTCCTCATTTCCGGATCTTCTCCTGACTTATCATGGAGCCATAACAAAGACAGCTGGCATCTCACAGTACTCTGGAGAGAATATCTAGATCAGTGAGTTGTGAAAGCTTCAAGGAAAGTGAGAGAAGAGTTAAGTGAGAACGTCAAGGAAGCAGATTTTGGTTCAATCACTCATTGGAAATGGCAAAGCTCTTTAGCAATTCCAGCTGTCCCCACATGCAGCGTCTGTCTGGTGTGGTGGGAAGCATCCCTTCAGGGATGCTTTACGTGCAGTAAAGTACAAGGGGCATCAGGAAACTTGCTGGGGAGGGTGTTTCTAATTTCCCAGGGTCCCTTTCAATGCTGAGGGCCCCGGAAATGGCCCAAGTCCCTTCCCTACTTGAGAGCCATCAGTGTCAACACTGTTTCCCCACCCCCGCACAGGGGCCACACCAGGATTGCCCTTGGAGCAGAGTGGCTGCAAGCTTGCACCATGCTGTTGAAGGACCCAAGATCTTGGTGGAGAGAGCACAGCTTGGTGGCTGTAGGGTTTGCTGGTGCCCACTGTCTCTGGTAAGGTACAAGCTCCTCTTCCTCGGGGCATGCCCAGCCTCACGAGAGCTAGCAGCTGGCTGAGAGGAGCCTGGCCAGGCTCCAGCCTCCCTCATCCTTGCACAATGCACAGACTCTGCAGCTATACCTGGATCTCCCACCCACAGATCTTCATTTTCCTTCCTGACTCATTTCAGTCCTCTGGCCCCAACCCTTATGTCAAGATTGGTAAAATTTTTGCATGGACAGTGACCAGGACTGACAGTTATAAGCGAGATAGTTACTGTCCAAACACTTAGGTTCAAATCCCAGGCTGAAAATGTAATGGTTATATGCATGTATGTGAATCGATGCATCCCTCTGTACCTCAGTTTCCCTATCTGTAAGATATTCTGATGTGAGGTTTGCTGTGAAGAGAAATGAGCTCACACTTTGAAGTATGAAGCACTGTTCAGACGTCCACTCATTAATGGTACCAGAAAACATGTGACCACGCCACCTACCTGCAGAGACTGTCCCTCCAGAATCCTTGGTCACACACTACAGGTTTGTGTCACCTGCCCCGTGCACAGAACTTCCCTTTCTGGCACATTCTCCATCCACTTGGGCACAGGTGTGAGCAACTGTCATTCACAGAATTGGCTCAATTTACATTTGGTCAAACTAACAATTAAACTAACAATATACACTGAAGTTACTTTTTAGCATCTCGCTCTTTGATATTTTTGAGGAGCTCAGTTGTCAGTTTTGTTTGTTTGCTTTTGTTTTCCATTTGCTCAATACATTAGTTCTAAGGTTAAGTGAGTTCTGAAAATAAAATCTCAAGAACACCCTATCATTTTTTTTTGTAATTTTTCCCCGGGCAAATAGTGAGGTGTAAAATGGAGGTATGACTTATCCCCCAATAGTGGTATTTGTTGCAGTACTTTCCAACGCATCAGTGAATAATTTCACTAAAAATAATTGGTTTCTAAATGACATTGGTGAAAATAATAATTATAATGATGATCAAAGCCATTGATTTGAGATGTGAATAGTCACTGGTCAAACATAATTGCCAAATAGTCTTCAGTGATGCATAGTTAAAAGTTTATGATAGTGCTGATTAATTTTGACAATCTGGTATGTACTCAAAGAGGCAGACTGGGGAAAACCTTGTCCTGGAGACACTGAGCTTCCGACCAGATCTCTACCTGCATCTCTTATGAAGAATGTGACTTTGGAAGCATCACTTGACCATTCTGAGCCTTTTTTTCTCTGAAAATAAATGGGCATAAGGATTTCTTAGAGAGGCAGATAAGCACGGATGACTGAGCATGTGTGGGTTGCCAGCTGCATGACTAGTACATTCTGTCCATACAACAAATATCAGTACCCCTTCCCCATGACAAATGTGGAGAAATCTTTATAGAAAAAAAATCTCTACCCATTGCTTTAGAAGCCCAAAGAAGAGAAAGATCTTCTGAATACCGGATGGCAACACTACTCTGGTCCCCAATCAGCATCAGTGAAAATGATGGAGCACTGGGGGGGGGCACTGGGCGGAGCCACCGCTGTGCCCTCTGTGAATATGAGCCTCTGAACAGCGGCGGCACGTCTTGGTGGGCACAGGTAGCAGAAGCAGCGTGCCCGGGTCTGAGCACAAGTTCTCCCACTACGTAGCTGACAACCTTGGGCTGTTTACTTAATTATACCCTCACCAGTGTTTTCTCAGAGGATTGTGAAAGGCTTAAGTAAATTTACACATTGATAATATTTAGAACACATCCTAAGGCTCAATTAATATTAGCTATCCATTTAGATCAAGAGTCAGCAAACTACAGTGCCCACCTATTTATGGAAACAAAGTTTTATTGAAACACTGTTTGCTCATTTACTTAGTTGTTTTTATTGCAGTTTTCACATTACAGCAGAGAGTTCAGCAACTGAAACAAAGACTACATGCTCTGCAAACCTAGAATATTTACTTTCTGGCCCATTATAGGAAGTCTGTTGACCCTTGTTCTAAATGTATCAGACCTTCCATTCACAAGGAGAATTCAGGATGTCTGTATGTAGCCCTGAGTGTGTCTCTTTTAGGTCCAGGACAGTCCAAGGAGACGCCTGACTGAACCAATGCCAGCAGCAGGGCAGGATCCCACCAGAACTGTGCCCTGCCCCCATGCAAAATGAGGACTCCAGGCCTCTGAGACCCCACTCTTTCCATTGTTCCATCTTTGGGACTAGGAGCTGAACCTCCCGTCCTAAAACAGTGTTAATAAGAATGTTTAGTTATCACATTAACACTCACCACTTTAAAAACTTCATTTTTATCACCTTTGTGCCATTATTCCAATGAATAGCACTGAAAAACACTAAGCTTGAGCTTCAAAGAACAAGGTGCCAGTTTTTGAAGTATGATGTTGCTTGATAATGGGACTTTCTCAGAGATTTCAGATATGGAAATGGATTGGGATGTTATGTAAACTTTTGCATCCACACATGCCTGACAATATAGATCTGTATATACAAGTTAATGGAAAATATGAGTGGGATCCCCCAGAAAGCAGAATTATCTTTTGGAGTGTGGGCCCTTGTAGTAGAGGCTTCCTTCACTAGGTCAGAGTCCTAGGAACTCGTTAGCATCAGTGCACCAGCTAGCGTTGTTGTGAGAGGCTGCATTTAGCTTCAGTGATTTTTTTTTCTGGAGATTCTTTCGGTGTGTTTGCCCATTTCATGACAGGTGATTACAAGCGCACCCGCCTACACCACACGGTGTGTTCCAGCAATTTTTGACCCCAGATGGCATGGCCCCCATCCCCCAACTTCCCTATTCACCGGGTCTTGCCCTGAGTGACTTTTTTGGTTTGTTTCCCTGGATGAAAAAAGTCCTCAAAGGGAAGTGTTTCGCGGATATCGAGAGTTGAAACCAAACACAGCAGAAGCACTAAAATGCATCAGCATTGCCAAGTTCAAAAACTGTTTTGGGCAGTGGAAAAAGCATCTCGATAGGTGTATTGAATCAAATGGGGAGTACTTTGAAGGTGACTGAAATTTAAACATGTAAGAATAAATACACAAATTTTTATAAGTAAATTCTGAGTTTTGGGGGGCGTCCCCATATATTACACTTATCATATTATTTCTTGTTGACATCTAGAGACAGCCATGGGTATATTCTATATTTTATATGCCTGTTCATTCAGTTGGCGTTTTAGGCACTGTTGACAAATACACATTAGGAAGTGACCTCTTTGCAAGTTATCTTTACCAAAAATCGTAAGATTGGAATTTTCTTCAAGTCCCTTTCAACAGTTCCTTGGCATTATGGAGTAAAGGTAGGAACTATTGAATAGAACAAGGCAAGCATTTTTTTAAAAATCTTATTTTACAGGTGTGGGGTACAAGTCAGGATTAGGTCCATAAGTTGTCTATGTACAGGTGAAGTCAGGGGCTCCCACTGGTCCTCACTTCCCCTGGTTTAGGATCAGGTACCCTTAGTGACTTTACATGCCCCCCCTTCCTCCCCTGGGAGTGTCCTGCTACTGACAATCCCTTTCTTGCAGTGTATGATAAATGTTCAAGGTCCACTTATGAAAGACAACATGTGGTATTCAGTTCTTTGCTTCTATGATAGATCACTGTGTATGTTAGACTCTAAATTCAATCAAGTTGTAGCAAAGTCCATAATTTTGTCCTTATTTATGGCTGCATAATATTCCATCATGTACATGTACCACTTTGTTTTTTTTTATCCAGTCCAGTTTCAATGGACAGCATAGTTGATTCCATGTTTTTGCTATTGTGAATAGTGCTACAATGATCATGCATGCACAGGTATCTTTTATTAGGTATTTTCCAGGTATATTCCCAGATGGAGAATTGTAGTCACATGAAAGGTCAATTTTCAGATCTTTTAGAAATTGCCACACTGTTTCTCACAGAGGTTATACTCCTACCAATGGGGTAGAAGCATTCCCTTTTCTCCACATCCTCCCCAGCATCTGTTGTTTGTTGATGTATTAATGATGACCATCCTGACTAGAGTTAGGTGATATGTCAATGTGGTTTTGATTTGCATTATTTTGATGATTAGTGAGGCTGAGCATTTTCTCATGTATCTATTTGCTGCTTGTATGTCTTCTTTTAAGAAATGCCTATTCATGTCTTTTGCCTACTTTGTTATAGGGCTGTCCCCCCCCCCGCCCTTGGACCATTTGATTTCCTTGTAGATCCTGGATATTAGGCCTTTGTCAGATAAACAGTTGGCAAATATTTTTTTCCCATTCTGTGGGTTTTCTTCTCACTCTCTTGATGGTTTCTTTTTCTTTGAAAAAGGTTTTCAGTTTGATGAGGTCCCACTTGTCTATCTTATCTCTTATGTTATAGCCTTTTGGGGAAATGGTTGCCTATTCCAATGTCTTTAAGGGGTCTTCTGTGTTGTTTAAGAATCTTATAGTTCGAGGTTTTATGTTTAGGTCTGTGATCCATTTAGAGTTCATTTTGTGTGTGTGTGTGTGTGTGTGTGTGTGTGTGTGTGTGTGTGTGTGTGTGTGAAGTAGGGGTCCTGTTTCATTCTTCTGCATGTAGTCAGCCAGTTTCCCAGGACCATTTACTGAATAGATTGTCCTCTCACCAAGATTGTTATTGGTGGCTTTGTGTAAGATGAATTGGTTAAGAAGTTGAGGTTTTGCTTCTGGGATCTCCATCCCGTTCCATTGGTCTGTATGACTGTTCTTGTACCAATACCAGGCTGTTTTGATTATTGTAGCCTTATAATAAAGTTTAAAGTCTGGAAGAAAGTGTAATACCTCCTACTTTGTTTCTTTGACTGAGGATTGTCTTGGCTATTCGTGGACTTTTCTGTTTCCATATTGTATTGTTGTTTCCAGGTCTGAGAAGAATGTCGTTGGTAGTTTAATGGGTATTGCATTGAATCTGTAGATTTCCTTTGGTACAAAGGACATCTTAACAATGTTGATTCTTCCGATCCATGAGCATGGAATATTTTTCCATTTTTTTTGTGCCTTCCTTGATTTCTTTGAGCAGTGTTTTGTAGTTTTCATTGTAAATGTTTTTCCACTTCTCTGGTTAGGAAGATGCCAAGGTATTTCTTTTTTGTGTGACTATTGTGAATTGGATTGTGCATTTTATTTGGTTCTCTACCTGTTTGCTGTTGGTGTATAAAAATATGATTGCTTTTGCACATTGATTTCATACCCTGAGACTTTGCTAAAATCCTTTCTCAATACAAGGAGGTTTTTGACAGATTCCCTTGAATTTTCAAAGTATCAAATCATATCATCAGCAAAGAGAGATACTTTAACTTTCTCTTTTCCTATTTGAATACCCCTGAGTTCCTTCTCTTGTCTGATTGCTCTAGTTAGGACTCCTAACACCCTGTGGAACAGGAGGGTGAGTGGGCAGCCTTGTCTTGTTCTGGTTTTCAGGAGAAATGCTTCCAATATCTGTCCTTTTAGCCATATGTTGACTGTGTGTTTATCTTAGATGGGTCTTACTATTTTTAGATCTGTTCCCTCTATGCCTAGGTGTTAAAGGATTTTTATCAAGAGGGAATGCTGGATTTTATCAAAAGCCTTTTCTGAGTCTAATGATATAATAATGTGGTTCTTCTTTTTACATCAAGGCAGGCACTTTTAAATTATACTTATGATGTCATATATCTTTATTTATTTGAGTTGGAGTCTCACTCTATCGACCCGACTGGAGAGCAGTGGCCGCTCCTGGCCACCATAGCCTCGACCTGCTGGGCTCCGGCGATCCTTCCGCCTCAGCCTTCCAAGTAGCCGGAATTACAGGCATGCGCTACCACACCCAGCTGATTTTTTGATTTATTGTAGAGATGAGTTCTCGCTGCCCAGGCAGTTCTCGAACCCGCGGGCTCAGGCAATCCACTCACCTCAGCCTCCCAAAGGCGCGGGATTACAGGCTGAGCCACGGAGCCCGGCTAAATTTTTTTTGACTTGGAGTCTCACTCTGTCGCCCAGACTGGAGTGCAGTGACTGCTCCCGGCCACCGCAGCCTCAACCTGCTGGGATCCGGCGATCCTTCCGCCTCAGCCTTCCAAGTAGCTGGAATTACAGGCATGCGCTACCACGCCCGGCTGATTTTTTTATTTATGGTAGAGATGAGGTCTCGCTGCCCAGGCGGGTCTCAAACCCATGGGCTCAGGCAATCCACTCACCTCAGCCTCCCAAAGGCGCGGGATTACAGGCTGAGCCACTGAGCCCGGCATGTATCTTTATTTTTCACCAAGTTTCCTCTTTCTTTTTTTGCAATTGATTGACAGGCATTCTTTCCCATGGATAGCCACTGCCATCACTATTCACACTTGCAGGAATGGACAGGAGGATTATTAACACTTATTCTTTAACTCCTCAACATTGACTTGACTGGACTGTGGTATAGGAGATTTTATATGGGTGAGAAATGTGTTTAGATGAAGGCTGAGGCTAGGAACTGAAGTAGGGCAACTCAATCAGTTATTATTGCAATTACACGAGCGACTGTGGAAGGTGGTTATGATAATTGCTTCTGAGCAACAGGGACAAAGCAGATCTGCAGGGCTGATGAACGGTCATCCCAAATATAGGAAATGAGCAAAGCACAAAGTGCAATTATCTGTGGAAGAGAAATCCCAGATCCAAAAAATACCCATGCAAAAACCACATCCTGAATTAGATTCCCTTTCCCTGCATGCGTATAGCCTTCTGTACCTACTTTCATCACAGTCACAGTCTATTGTTATCTCACTTGTTATTTATCTCCCCAGAAGACTGAAACTTCCTTGAAAACAACTATGCGTTGTATTAATTGTATAATGTGTGTGTGTGTGTGTGTGTGTGTGTGTGTGTGTGTGTGTGTGTGTGTGTGTTCCTCATCCCCAAAATTATTTGAAGTTATTCTAAGACCTCCACGTAGCTGAGAATTCTCCAAGTAAATGCAGGTGGGAAAAAATAAATAAATAAAAGTAAGAAAATAAGAAGCCAGCAGTAATATTAATACACAAACTCATTTGAAAAACAGTGATATTAAATTCAATATTTGACTATTCTTTAATCCTATAAATATGATATATTCATGTGGTTCTATTCAACACTTTGTCTCTGCTTCCTCAGTGTTTAATGCTATATCTCATACCCACTAGGTATTCAGTTAAGTTGAAAACAAAAGGGGGACAGAGTAAAGGAAGGAAGGAGAGGAGGAAGGAAAGAAAAGGAAGGCTGTAGGAAAGAAAGGAGAGAGAGGGAAAGAAGGAGGAAGAAAGCAAGAAAGGAAAGAGAGAAAGAAGGAAGGAGGAAGGGAAGGGAAAAAGAAGAAGGAGGGGAAGAAAATAAGGAGGAAGAAAGGAGAAAGGGAAGGAAGAAAGGAAAACAAGAGAAGGGAAAGGAAAGGGGGGAGAAGGGAAGGGAGGGAAGGAGGTAGGGAGGGATGAGAGGAAGGAAGGAAGATGGAAGGAGGGAAGGAGGGAAGGAAGGAACTAACTGCATGATGGTTTTCAATGCTGACAAGAACAGAAAATCTTCTGAGGTTCAGCTGAGTTCCTGTGTCTATGGACCTCTCATGCAGTGAGATCAGGAAAGGATATGTAGTGAAAAGCTACACATCTATACCCCATCAAGAGGAAAAGCTACACCATACAAAGGAGAGATCAAAAGAAACAGCATATTCAACTAGTCGAATTCTGATAAACACTCTATAAAATTGAATACAAATAGCAGCGGTATAAGACAAGGATAAGAAAAAAAACCCTTTGCACTTTTCTGGGTTAAGTAGTGTATGCTTTCTGTTTTAACAAATCCACCAACAGAAGTGTAATGCCTCAAGCACAGCAGAACTTTCCTTTTAACGCGTAGAGACCAGAGGGCATGCCCGCTCAGGACTCAGGCTGAAGAACCTCTGTCATCTTCAACAAGCACTTCCATGTGGCCCAGGGGCCTGTTTCTAGTCAGTGGGAGGGTGGGGAACAGACAGAGAACTTTCCCAGAAGTGGCCTGTAGCATTGCTGCCCACGTCTCGTGAGCTGGCACAAAGTCATGCTATCCCACCTCCCTGCACAGGAGCCTGGGAAACATTGTTTAATTGTATGCCCAGGAAGAAGAAAATGCAAATTTTGGTGAACAGCCAAAAATCTGTGCCTGTTGCTCCGGCAAACTGGAGAGACAGAAGTCCTCCTTTAATCTAATCACAGGTGGCAAATGAAATATTTTTATGATGCAGAGAAAAACTTAATGAATATTCAAACAGTCTTTTGAGACAGGTAAATCAATATTAGTATTTTGCCAGTGGTCAAAGGGAGACTCTCAGTAAATGAGTTTAGGAGTTCCACAGCGCATTAAGTTATCACTACAGAAAAGCAGTGGGACTAAAAACTCCTGGATTTCACTCATTCACTTACTTCTTCAAATACGGACAAGGAACTTCTGTGTTTGAAACTGTTTTACATAGTAAGACAGAGAGAACCATCTTGTAGTGGAAAACAGCTTGGATAATACGGGTTGAAAGACCAATAGCAAGCCCAAGTGTTCATTAATGCCAGGACAAGCATACCTCGGAGCTGTTGTGGGTTCAGCTCGGGACCATGCAAAAGAAGTGATTGTCAAAATAGAGACTCACATGAATATTTTGATGCATATAAAAGTTGTGTTTATACTGTGTTGTCTATTAAGTGTGTAATATCATTGTGTCTTTAAAAAGTACATACCTAAATTAGAAAATACTTTATTGCTAAAAAATACCCATGATCACCTGAGCCTTCAGTGAGTTTTAATCGTTTTGCTGGTAGAGAGTCTTGCCTTGATGTTGGTACTGCTAACTGACCAGGGGTGTATTTGCTGAGGGTGAGGCTGACTGTGGCAATTTCTTAAAACAAGACAACAATGAAGTTTGCCAGATCAATTGATTCTTTCACAAAAGACTTCTCTGTAGCACACAATGCTATCGGATAGCATTTTAATCACAGTAGAACCTCTTTCAAAATCAGTGTCAATCCTCTCAAACCCTGCCACTTCTTTACCAAGTTTCTGTAATATTCTATATACTTTGCTGCAATTCAGCAATGTCCACAGCATATTCACCAGCAGATTTTATCTCAAAAATTCACTTTCTTTGCTCAACCATAAGAAGCAATCCTCATCCATGAAAGTTTTTTCATGAGATTGTAGCAATCCGTTCACATCTTCATACTCCATTTCTAATTCTACTTTTGCTATTTCTACCATATCTGCTGGTACTTCCTCTAATGAAGTCTTGAGCACTCAAAGTCATCAATGAGGACTGGAAGCAATTTCTTCCAAACTCCTGTTAATGATGATATTTTACCTTCTCTGATAAATCACAAATGTTCTTAATGGCACCTAGAATAGCAGGTATTTTTCAGAAGGTTTTCAATTGACTGTACCCAGATTCATCAGAGGAATTGCTACCTTTGGCAGCTACAGTCTTATGAAACGAAGTTCTTAAATATCAAGACTTGAAACTTAGAATTATTCCTTGATCCATGGATTGCAGAAGGAATGTTGTGTTAGCAGGCATCAGAACAACATGCATCTTTGTCAAAGCTCTCGGGTGACCAGGTGCATTGTCAATGAGCAGTAGTATTTTTTAAATAATCTTCTTTTCTGAAAAGTAGATCCCAAAAGTAAGCTAAAAATATTCAGTAAGCCATGCTATAAACAGATGTGTTGTCATCCAGGCTTTTGGTTCCATTTACAAAACACAAGCAGAGTATATTCAGTGTAATTCTTAAGTGTCTGAAGATTTCCAGAATGGTAAATGAACATTGGCTTCAACTTAAAGTCACCCACTGTGTTAGCCTCTAACAGGATTAAGCCTGTTCTTTGAAGCTTTGAAGCCAGGCATTCTCCTCTCTAAATATAAAATCCTAGATGGCATCTTCTTCCAGCAGAAGGCTGTTTAATCTACATGGAAAAAATTCTGTTGTTTAGTGTAGCTGTCTTAGTTGATTATCTCAGCTAGATGTTCTAGATAGCTTTCTGTAAGTTCTCCATCAGCGCTTGCTGCTTCACCTTGAACTTTGATGTTGCAGAGATGACATCTTTCACAAAATCTTGTGAACCCCCGTCTGCTAGCTTCACACTTTTCTTTGCAGCTTCCTTGCCTCTGTCAACCTTCATAGAATTGAGAGAGTTAGGACCTTGCTCTGAAGTAGGCTTTGGCATAAGGGAATGATTGTGGCTGGTTTGATTTTCTATCTAGACCACTAGAACTTTCTCATATCAGCAATAAGTTTGTGTCACTTTCTTATCACTTGGGTGTTCACTAGAGGAGCACTTTTAATTTCCTTCAAGAACTTTTTCTTTGTACTCATGAATTGGCTGTTTGTTGCAATATAACTAGCTTTTGGCTTATCTCAGCTTTTGGCATGCCTTCCTCACTAAGCTTAATCATTTCTAGGTTTTTTTTTTTTTGAGTTGGAGTCTCACTCTGTCGCCCAGACTGGAGTGTGGTGGCCACTCCCGGCCACTGCAGCCTCGACCTGCTGGGCTCCAGTGATCCTTCTGCCTCAGCCTTCCGAGTAGCCGGAATTACAGGCATGCAGTACCACACCCAGCTGATTCTTTGATTTATTGTAGAGATAAGGTCTCTTTGCCCAGGCGAGTCTCGAACCCGCGGGCTCAGGCAATCCACTCACCTCAGCCTCCCAAAGGTGCGGGATTACAGGCTGAGCCACCGAGCCCGGCTTCATTTCTAGTCTTTTATTATACTTTTTAAAAATGAGATAGGCAACTCTTCCTTTCTCTTAAAAACTTAGAGGTCATTGTAGGGTAACTAATTGGCTTAATTTTACAATTGTTGTGTTTCAGGGAACAGGGAAGCCCAAAGAGAGGGGAAAAGATGAGGGAACAGTCAGTCAATGGAGCAGTCAGAACACACACATTTATAAAATATGTTTACTATCTTACACGAGCATGGTTCATGCCTCCCCAAAACAATTACAATACTAAAGCCAAAGATCGCTGATCACAAATCACCATAATAGATACAATAATGATGTAAAGTTTGAAATATTGTGAGAATCACCAAAACGTGACATAGAGACACAGTGAGTTCAACACGCTGGAAAACTGGTGCCAATAGACTTGCTTGATGCTAGGTCGTCACAAACCTTCACTTTGTAAAAACCACTGAGAAGTGCAGCAAAGCTAAGCATAATAAAAAGAGGTCTGCCTGTACTTGCCAAGCTAACTTGAAGGATCTTATCATCTTAACAACAGGATTAGCCTTGGTGGGTTTAAGAACACAGATGTGAGCCGTGGTACAGAGAGAACACATTTGGAGTCGAAGAACTTGGGTTTGAATCTGGTTCTGCCACTTTGTGCCATCTATCAGTCATTCATTCAACAAGCATTTATTTAGTATCCAACATATTCTGGCTTTCTAAAGAAAAACAAGACTCCTGTTCTATTGAGCTTTGATTGCAGTGGGAAATAGACAGTAAACACACACACAGGGGAAAATTCCAGACCATTAGGTCTCCTGTTTGTGATGATGTGTTCAGGTTCTGCCAATCCAGCCTCAATCCTTCACTGCCATCACTTTCCCTTTAAACAGCCAACCTTGCTGCACCCTTAGTCCTTGTGGGTCGAGAGCTGCCCTCTCTTAGTTCTGGAGGTGGGATAGAGCCTAGTCCTGACCAATCATAGCTCAGGATCATTTTTTCCACTCGGAAAAAATCCAGCGCAGTTTCAGGACAACTGAGGTCACAGGCCAGGCCCATGAGATTTCTCCCCAGGACCTTTTTTGAGGCTACCAGGAAGAGAGTCACTTTCTTCGCCAGTTGCTAATCAGGGGCGACATAAACCTGCGGGCACTGATAGCTATGGGTCCCGAGCACAAGAAGAAGTCTCCCCTGCAACAGAATAAAATAAGCCGGCACCAGGGGACCAGCTGAGGCATGGGGAAGGGAGGTTTCTAGGACCATACTTGAGTCCCTCCATCTGGCTGTGCTTGACACCGTTCATCACTGACTTCCTGCTCACAAATGCTAGTGAATTCCCATTTTCCTTGAGCCACTTTAAGTGTGTGCTTGCAATTTGCAACCAAGAAGCGTCTAATAACCAGCAAGGTGGGGAAGGTGAAGAGGTGGGAAGGTAGGGAGGGAAAGGTTAGACAGCAGAAATATTGAGAATAACATGGTCAGGGATGGCCATAGGGGTGGCATGGGCTCTGGGAGGTGACATCTCTTCTGGGGAGTAGCATTGGCTCTGGAGACACAAAGGTAATAATAAAACAGTGCTGTGACCAGCAGGAAAAAGAAAACTCCAGGTAGGAGCAACAGAGGCAAAGCCGAAAATTGGAAGAAAGCTGGGGGTATCTGGAGAACAGAGAGGAGTCCTGAGTAGAAGCAGCAAATAGGTTGGAGGGCATGGGACAAGCCAGATGAAGCAAGCATAAGAGTTTACACTTGGTCCAGGGAGAGTCACCGAAGAGTCGTAGGCAGAGGAAGGGCATGGTCTCATTTATGTTATTGAAGGATCAGTCTGATGAGAAGGAGCAGAAAATCACTTCAAAGACAATAGCAGTAGTTGGGGAAATAATTGGTCCTGAATTGGATTAGGAAGAGTCCAGGAGAGGAAGGGAACGGAATGAGTTCAAGGAATCTAGGAGGTGGTGAAAATGGGACCTGCTGGTGGCCTTGAGGAGGCAAGTGTAGGACCGAGGGAGATGCTGGGTCTCTGTTTCCAGGGCCTGAGTGACTGGCCGGGTCTTGGCTGAGGAAGGCGTGGTATGCCAGATGCACTTGGCATGCCAGTCTCAGGGCCTCTTCAGACCACAAGACTTGTTACTTAGTCTACAAAATGTGACAATTTATTAGTCACTCAGAATCTTACTTCTCCAATGATAAAAATATAAGCTGTCTTGTGAAAATAAGGTTGAGGTGGAAAATATAAAAGTGACAAAAACATGTAGCTGGTGCTCAATAAACACTGTCTACCTTGGATTTGAATGTGATGCATGCCTCACAAGAGGGGCAGGCCCACACTTGGACTCACGTCTACCCTGCTGTCAGAGTCCATAGACACACGGTATGATTCCAGGATGAGTCGAAGCTACTTTGGCCCCTGGGATTTAGACACATCTGGGCATGTTTAGCAAGCAGGCAGAGTGGGCCTGCCTAATTCTATTTGCATGAGGGGCTGAGCGGCCTCCAGGGAGAAAATTCCTGCTAAGAGAAGAAGGAGTTCAGGCAGACAAGTTATATGATAATGTTGCTTGAATTTATCTCCAGGGACAGAGTCTCAGAGACCAAAATATCAAAATATGAGTCCTATGGTGAAAAGAGAAAACATAAGCAAAAAACATAAAAAGTTATTCGGCAGCCGGACTCAGTGGCTCAGCCTGTAATCCCATGCCTTTGGGAGGCTGAGGTGAGTGGATTGCCTGAGTCCGCAGGTTCGAGACCCGCCTGGGCAGCGAGACCTCATCTCTACAATAAATCAAAGAATCAGCCAGGCATGGTAGTGCATGCCTGTAATTCCGGCTACTCGGAAGGCTGAGGCGGAAGGATCACCGGAGCCCAGCAGGTCGAAGCTGCGGTGGCAGGGAGCGGCCACTGCACTCCAGTCTGGGCGACAGAGAGAGACTCCAACTAAAAAAAAAAAAAGTTATTCGGCTAACATCTCCGTAAGATCTAGGAGAGAAATGGCCCCACCCCCAATCTGTCACCAAGTATTCCCTGCTTTTCACAGCCTGGGAGCTCAGCACCACCCAGCACTGCAGCGGCACCAAGGGGACAGGTGCCTGGCCAGTCCTGCAGAATCCAGGTGGGGAAGTGGGTGGCCAGAAAAAGCACACACAACCTGGAATGGCGAGAGCAAGTAGACGGTACGTGGTGAAGGCAAAGCTGATCCGCACAGCAGAGCTGAACTGGAGGGCAACAAGAACAGCCAGTGCATGTTTCCTCGAGCCCTGTTATGTCAGGTGAGAAACTCCTGGGAACTCCAGAGGAAATAACATGCCTAGAGGAAATTAAGCAGGGAGCAGAATTTCTACAACAGGCAGTGAAGCTGAAGCCAGAGACACAGAGGCCGGCCACAGACATAATAGCCATATCCCACGATCACGTCACCCCCTCTTCCAGTAACCCTCCAATGTGTTCACACAGCCCCAGGCCCAGGACCCTTGGGTACTGCCACTCCCTCCTTCTAAACAATTCTTTTTAAAAAGGTTGACTTCTCTCCATTTAGGCTGGCTTCTTCCTGATAATTTTGTTAGGTGCCATTGTTCTCAATCAAGATTTCAAATCTAGTTCCAAACACAAAATAATGAATATGCTCAACAGCTTTGTAGAAGTGTGTAATCAACCACTTTTGCAAATGTCTTCCCTTTATATATTTCCTAAAACTATCCAAGATCTATTTCAGTTCTTTTGTCAAAAAATAAGCTATTTTTAACCAAATGTGAGTGCTGGTCATTTCATTGGCTTAAATACTTTTAAACAAGTCATAATACTTTATCCGCAGAAATGTCTCTGCTGGATGCCACTGCCGAGATGAAACCTGATTGTGCTGATGCACACACACCTACCTTGGACCTGGCGTCTGTCTGCCTGCTTTTGTTATGCTCCTTTGCGACTTGCTCAGCCATGGCTGGTGTGGAGTTTGTGTCTCTGAAATGTCACCTCCTGAAACTCCTAAAGGAGATGGAACAGAAGGAAGCTCCCTCTGAAGAAGCACCTTGACAAAATCTTATTTTTACAAAAGCCACATGTGCTCATGGCAGAAAATTTAGGAAATAAAGAAAAAAAGCATAAAGAAGGAAACACAAATGACCCATGATCTTAACATCTCAAAACAACAATAAGCCTTGGAGTCTGAGCATGCCCAACTCAAAATGGAAATTAGAAGGGTCACGGGGGTCCTGGCTGGAGTCACATCTGACTGTGCAGCACACCTTGTTCAGGGTGTGAGCTCAGATCACAACGGTGCCCTGTTTTGGGAGATGCAGAGAGACAGACAGGTCTCCAAGGCATTTCTGTGCGTGGGACACATGACCTCAGCCCTGTTTACTGGACCCGAACAGGGTGAAACTGACCTGAGAGGGACCACATGTTAGAGGTCTATACACTTCAGGGTCAGGGGCAGCCTCCTCCTGTCACGCATGCAGAGTGTCAGAGACAGCCAGTCTCTAGGGAGAAACTATACAGACACAACAAGAGGCAAGACATGAGGGACAGTGTGGCCAGGAGGCCATCTGCCCAGCCTCCTGTCATGCTCCCAGGTCCAGTCGTGCATTTGCTGCCTCTGGAGAGCCCCAACATGCTCAAGTCAACTAAAATTGGCTTTTCTTAAGACTTTTCACAGCCAAGAGGGCTAATTCCAACACTGGGTAATATGCCCTGTGCTGTGATAATGGTGAACCATCATGGAGAGCCTCTGTGCTTGGCACTAATCAGCCCTCCCACAGTAAGTCCTTACAACAGCCTCAAGCATGATCTGTTGTCATCTCCATTTCTCCACATATGGGCAATCTAAGTCTAAGCATGATCAAGTCACTCGCCTGGGGTCCAAAACCCAGAAAGTGATTGGCTTGGGTTTCAAACTTCAACCGTCCGTTCCCAGGACCTGTCCTCTACCGTCCGTTCCCAGGACCTGTCCTCTACACTGCTAATAGCAGTGATGATATAAACAGATAGAAGGATATTGTAAATGACTCTATTCTGAAATAGTTGTTTTCTTCTTTCTTTTCCAGAGTTGAGATAGGCTGCAAACTCTCTGCCTCACCAAAAGCCTTCAGTGAGTTTGGACTGAGGAATGACTTTCTTCCAAGCACTCCTCTAGACCCAGATAACCAGAGATAAAATTAGGCAGCCTCCACCTCCAGGGAGAGAGCAGGGTCAGGAAAGGGTATCCTTGTAAGGTGGTGGAGGTGGAAGCTGGGGTGGGAAGTCCAGGAGACAAAGGACCTAGGCTGATGTGGCCCCTCAACATACCTTGCGAGCCCTGGAAGCCCTGCCTCCTGGAAGCCCACCCACAGGTCAGTATCTGAGTAGTCCTTTCCTTCTCAGCTGGTGCCACTTCTCACCCATGCCCAGGGAAACACCTGCCAGCCCTCCATGACCTTAACTGGCCTTGTGAAGATGTTTTCCTCCCAAAGACTGCTGTTCAGGGTCTCACCACAAGCCCTTCACATCCTGATCCAGTTGGACGCTGCTGGAGTCCTTAATCTGTCAACCCATCCTAACATTAAATAGGAGACTCTTCAAATTCCCTCAGTGACACCCCAGAAAATCCCAGAGGAATGATCATTTTAACAGCTTTTTTTCCATCATGTCAATATTTTCAATAAACAGCCCTTTTGCTTGAGTGCTCTTAGGAATATGATTAACATAATTTCCTTGGCTTTCTCAAAATTTGATGTTTACAAGGCTATTTTGGAAAGAGCATAATGCAGGCTGACGGGGACACGATGTTGAAATGATGCTCTTATTTACTTTTAATATTAATATTGCTGCTAGAGCAAAGCCATAGTGCTCTGTCAAACTGATCCTCAGCCACTTCTCTGGGGCATCTTGATGAGAAATTCTGACATTTCTGGGATGCAAAGGAGCTCATAAACTGGGACTTTCTGCTGAGCCAATTCTATATTCTGTTTAGTCCTAGTAGACTCCGTCCAGGATTGGGATTTGGTTATTTATTTTTCTGGTATCTTTTCATATTTTGCCTCCTCCAGGAAGCCTCCCCTGGCTTCTCTTCCTTACCCTCTGGCGAAAGAGTTGAACCATTCTGTCTCTGAGCTAACATTACATGTTTTAAACATTTGTATTATTGAGCTTATCATACTCTATCAGAATGAATTTGTCACTATGTCTGCTTCTCATAATAAATTATTACTAAATTACTTGAGGCTGGAACCGAGTCCTGCTCATCTTTGCAACCCCAGCTCCCAGAACAGTGCCAGGCATGGAGTGGGCCACTATCTTGGGCCTTGGACCACTGTGCCTTGGACCACGGTCTCCACATTCCTGGTGTTCACACCCCTATGACATCCCCTCACCTTGCCTGTAGGCTGCATCTCATGACTCAATTCTAATAAATCGAACAGAGGAGAAGTGACAGGATGTCACTTCTGAGATGAAGCCACAAAAAGCCAATGACTTTGATCCTTCTCACTCACTCATGGCCCTCAGAGCTCTTGCTCTGGGGAAGCCAGTCATTGTTTTGTGAGCAGCCCTGTGGAGGGACTCATGGAGTAAGGAACTCGGGACTCCCACCAGCAACCAGCCAGGACCTGGGGCCTGTCAAGCGTCAGTGTGATCCTGAAAGGGAGCCTTCCCACAGTCCTGCCCTGAGCTGGCTGCGACCTGGCTGACACCCTGATTGCACCATGTGGGACACTGATTTGGTACACACAGCTGAGCCATGCAGGCGTCCCTGGCCCACAGAAACCGTGAGATACTCAGGGCCTTTTGCTTTAAGTCATTAAGCTTTGGAATAATTTGCTATATAGCAGTAGTAACTAATACAGTGCTTAATTGTTAATCTGAGCTGAATTAAATGAAATGAAATCCTCTCTTTATGTGAGGGTCTTAAAATGACTAGGCAAAGAGCAAGAGGAAATATGTTCAAGTCAACTACATTACCAAGACTAGAGACACTGGAACACGAAAGCATTCTTTGAAACCCAAATAAAGTTGTTTTAGGACAAATACAATTCGGTTCTAATTATATATAGAACAGTACAATAAGGTGACAAAGATCATAACCTAGGGTTTAACATTCCTGGGTTTAAATCCAAGACCTGTCCTATATGGGCATGGTGACCCTGAGAAAGGCATTTATTTATATTATTTGAGCTTTTCAGAGAAAATACAAAACCTCATCTTATAGCAAGAATTAATCCAGTTGATACTGAAGAAATATTTACATAGCCACTAATTGCAGACCCTCTATAAGGACCTGGATCTATAAAGACAACATACACCATCTCTGTCCTCAAGGGTCTCAAAGTGAACAGAGTGACACAGATTCCACATGAACTCTAAGATCCCAAATGATTGATACATCTCAGATCATTCTAGATTCCCTTTTTGTCACATAACACTCAAAAGGGATTATATGGGCCAAAAATTTACAAAAATGAGCTTGTTTGCAATGGTGTTTGATAAATGTGAGGCTGAGAGACATAAACACTGCTGTGACCTACCTAACCCTTGGAGGAAACACTAACAAGGGAATCTATATCCTCTTGGTCCCACCCTGAGAGTTGAAAAAGTCAGCTGGGTGTACTGTGCATCTGATTCAGAGCAGAGTCTCAAGGAATTCTGTCTGCAGGAATTTCAGGGTTAGAAGGGAGGCTGGAGACTGTCCGTTCAAACCTCCCTGCCAAGATTTACTGTCGGCTGCTGCTGTGGCTTGAAGAGCAGCCCCAAGTTCTGCCTACATACCCCTGGGAGCTCCTATTCATCTCTGTGGCTCTGGTGGCTAATGGTTTCTTCTGACAGGGGGACCCCAGACTCCCTGATGTGCTCCCACAAGCATCAGCTCTCCCCTGGAAGATTCTGGGGAGCCGGGCTCTATTCCTCAGGCTGTCTTCCAGAGAAACCTCATCCACGACCTCCGGGTATGTCTGATCTGCACATGAAACATTCTTCTTTCAAATATTTTGATGGATTTAAACATCAGAAATGGAAGTGTGCACTCTGATGAAGAACTGAAGTCTGTGTTTAGGGATTCTTCAACTCAGTTCATTGAGCACCTTGTTCTGGTGGAAGATGTGGATACTGCTGCTTTCACAGAATAATGGAATTTACCTGTCCCAGTTCTTCAGATGTCTTTTTGTTACACCAGTTTCAATTGTGTATGAATTTTAGACTTAAAAAGACTTTTGATTGTTTCATCTACGATTGTATGATTAACCTTGAAAAAACACACTTCTCTTGAACATGTGAGTAAGAACTGAGAGCCAACTTCTACCCAGTTCTAAGCCAAGTAAAGAGGACCCAGGAGAACTAATTGAATTAATACCTTTCCCTGGATGTTGGAAAGAGATTGCTCACCATGCAGAATACAGTGTGGTGCTGGCAGAGTGGCTTCTCCATCCTTTCATTTGCTGTTAGCAAAGTTCCATTCGGCCTGGACTTCCAGTACAACCACAACCCCAAGTCAAGCTTGTACAGGAATTAAGATAGGGCAATGGCAAAGCAGCTCATACCCTTGTCTGGCCTCAGCTTCCTAGTGACCTTGGGAGGCAAACATTGAGGCTGAGCTGCTTCCCTCCTGTGAGCCCTGCAGTACACTTGGAAAGAACATGTAGAACAGAGGCTTAGACTTTCTCTAAGACAGAACCGAGAACCAGCTGCATGTTGGAGTAGAGAAGTCGGAAAAGAGTACTCCTCCCCAAGGATCCCAGGAAATGCCTCCCAAAGTTTCAGATTCTAAAGCAAGTTAATTGGAAGGCTTTGAGAGAACAATCCAACTGGTGGGCCATCCCATGACCCCAGTGCTGGGGACATCCCGCTGCATTTCTGGACAATCAGGATGATGCACAGTTAGATTTCCAAAATGGATTTTTGGGCGTGAAAACTCACTCTTCCAATAGTTTCTTTCAACACAGCATGTGCAGTGCATAATCAAATCCTAACAATGGTGCTTCAATATCTTCAAAGCATATCTGCCCTCAGTTTTCATTTTCATGTAGCTAGTGATTGGGAGAACCAGAACTTCAAAGCCCATGAGAAGGGGGTATGGGAAGGGGCAGCTTCCGTGTGCTCTGTGGGCTGCTCTCTCATACTACCAGGGCCTTCCACCATTTCTATACAGGCACTGAGTGCAATGGTTTTGCTTAAAGGAAGTAATGACTGGAAAATGAGTTTCATGACCTCAGTGGCCTCTAGCAGAGCATGGAGTACAGAAGCCTCTAGAACATTATCTGCACCTAAGGTGAGGGCCAGGACAGTGAGCAGGAACTAGACTGGGACGAGAGGTCCACAACCGCATCCTGCTCTGGTAATGTGACTTTGGATTCTTCACTTTCTGCCTCTTAGCCTCTGTTTCTCACCCTGCAAAACAAAGTTGTTAGGATTCCAATTTGACAGGAAAGAGGTCTACATGCTTTTATCTCCTCTCTTTCTCAAAACCCCACTGAAACCACACATAACATTTTTTTTAATTTATTTTAAAATTGTAGGGTACAGTTGAGGATTAGGTATACAAATATTCACTGTGAAGGTACCCTTGTTGATGAGGTGTGCCTCCCCCCAGGCAGATATCGACTACTGTTAGTCCCAACTCTCTGTTCCTCCCCATAGTTTCCCGCCACTGTCAATCCTTTTCCCATAGTATTATGGTATTTGTTCAAGGTCCACTTATGAGTGAGAACATGTGATACTCAGATCTTTGTTTCAGATCTTTGCTTCTGTGAAAGTAGAAAACTATAACACAAAAGTAAGGGAGGAAGAGAGAGAGATATCAGTGGACAAAAGATTTCAAGGAATCTCTGGAAGATACACACCTGTGAAGAAAGTTTAGGAGATAGAACATCAAGCACCTCTAGATGGAGAGATGCAAAGTTACCCCTACTTGTCTGCCCCAGGAAGGCACCAGGTATAAGGACAGCAGAGATGAAGCACAGGTGGAAAGTGGAGGAGTTCTTGCAGAAGCCATGCCTGCTCTCTTCTAGGCAGTGTTCTCTGGGCTGACAATGCCACAATGAACACAGAAAGTTAACTGTGATCACTGAGCATGTATCCTAGGCTGAAAATTAGATAATAAACAACCAAATAACTATTCGCATAACTAAGGCTAAGAAATACATAGGTAATGCTAAAGTGCTGAGAAGAGAATTTTAAAAGAGGACTCTGAATGGGAGTCAGAGGTTCAGAGGAAGAAAGTTGACATCCTGAGGTCAACTTGGCAAAGACTAGGACTTGGGTTTTGATGAGATCACCTTTTGCTTACATTAGATCAGTGGTCAGGGAAACCTTCTCTGAGGAGGTGACATTTAGGCCAAGGTCCTCTGGAAGGAAGATGCCAGCTGTGTGGGAGACAAGGAGAATAATCATCCAGGAAGAAGGAAAATGAAGCAAAGACCCTAAAGTGAGGATGTGCTCACTGTATTCAAGGGACCCAATGAGGGCCTCGTGCCCAGTAGCATCAAACACACTTTTGTTAAATGAAGAAACAATTTCAAAATTTTTCCAGGAGGTGCATGTGGCTCTAGTGCTGTGAATGAAACCAGGCCATGCAGGACTATAAAGCCAGAGTAAGTAGGCTGAATTTTATACTAATGGAGGAGGAAATGGTGATGATCAGCTCTCGTTATGTTCTTAAAAGATCCCTTTGACCGTTGTCTAAAAATAGTGATTGAAATAATAACTAATCATTTCCAGAAGGCCTTATGAGCCAGGCTTAAAAGAAGCAAAGTCAATAACAATACTGCCAATCATGCCTGGACCTGGTGGAGTAGTGATGCAGCCACACACAACCAACCTCTGTACTGACTGGACTCCAGGAACTCCTCTTTGCTATCCCTAACACTCACAGCAGAAAGAATCTTCCTCCCTCAGCCATGATTCTGCCCTGAAAGTGCAGAGCAATGCCTCTGACTATGCCTCTGAAGTAAAATTCTACACCCAGAGGGGCTGCCATGCGTGGTTGTCATTCTCAATCTCTCGAGTAAGAGAGAGTATGAAGAATGGGGTCACCTCAGTCAGAGAGTTTAAAAAAAGTTTTTAAAAGAGTGCTGAAAGCATCAGAGTTTATAAAATATTATAAAAGGAATCCTTATACACATTATAGAAGATCCACAAGCAGTAGAGAGAGATAGAAAACCAAAAAGCTTATTCAAATAAGTAATAACTGAAAACTTTCCAAATCTGGGCAATAAGGTGCACATTCATATCCAAGAAGCCCCCACAAAACAAATGAGATGAACCCCCCAAAAAACATACCAAGATACTCTACAAATTGTCAAAAATCAAAGACAGGGAATTTTGAAAGGAGAAAAAAATGTGACTTGTCACATACAAGGGAATCTCCACAAGAGCATCAAAGGATACTGATACAGTTAAAGGGCTGAAAAAAAAGACGCTATATATCAAAAAAAATCAACCTTACATTAAAAACCATCACAAACGAAAAAGAGTAACATTTTATAATAATAAAATAGTCCACAAAGTAGGACAATTACAAATATGCACCCAACATCAGAACACCTAAATATATAAAGCAAATATTGACAAAACTGAAGAGAGAAATAAACAAACATACAAAAGTGGGACAGTACAAATGTAATGTCTCACTTTCAATAATGCACAGTACTTCTGGACAGAAGATCAGTAAAGAAAAGAAGATTTGAATAACACCATATAGCACATGGTCCTAACAGACTTATACAAAACCTTCCATGTAAGAGTAGCAGAATGCATATTCTTCTCAACTATACGTGGATTTTTTTTCAGGATAGAGTACATGTTAGGTCATAAAACAAGCTTTAACAAATTTAAGAATATTATAATGAAACCAATTATCATTGTCTTCTTTTACTACAGTGAAATAAAAATAGAAATCAATAGCAAAAGAAAAAATTTGAAAATTTACTAATATGTGAAAATTAGACAACATGGGTTTGAACTACCATTGAGTCAACAAATAATTCAAAGGAAAATCATAAAAAATCTTGAGACAAATTGAGAGAAATAAGCAAAAGTACAATAATACTATGAAATGGTTATGTCCCACTTTTAATAATGCATAGTACATCTGGACGGACGATCAATAAAGAAAAGAATATTTGAATAACACTATAGAACACATGGTCCTAACAGACTTATGCAAAACCTTCCACATAACAGTAGCAGAATGCATATTCTTCTCAATATACTAAATACACTAAAACTTATAGGCTGTAGCAAAATCAGTACTAAGAGGCAAGTTCATAGTGACCAACACCTGCATTGATAAAGATCAAAGATCTCAAATAAACAAATTAACTTGACATCTCAAGCAACAATAAAAAGAACAAACTGAGGCCAAGGTCAACAAAGGAAATAAATAGCAAAGATTAAATCAGAAATAATCGGAATCGAAAATAAAATAAGACAAAAAGAATAAAACTAATAAAAGCTTTTAAAAGATAAATAAAATTGACAAACTATTAGCTAGATTAAGAAAATAAGGGAAAAGAAATAAGTAAAATAAGAAATTAAAGAAAAGATATTACAACTGATACCGCAGAATTAAAGAGTATCATAAGAGACTGCTATGAACAATTATACAACTACAAACTGAATAACCTAGAAGAAATGGATAAATTCCTAGAAATATGCAACCTACAAAGACTAAATTATGAAAAAATGGAAGACAGAACAGAGTTATATCTAGTATGGAGACTGAATTAGCAAACAAAAACCTTCCAACAAGGAAAATCCAAGACCAGATGGCTTAACTGGTGAGTTCCATCAGACATTTAAAGAAGAATCAATGTCAATCTTTCTCAAACTCTTACAAAAAATTTGAGAGGAAGAAACACTTCCAAACTCATTTTATAAAGTCAAAGATACCACAGATAAGAAAATTACAGACCAGTATCCTTGATTAACATAGATTGAAAAGAAGTCCTTAACAAAATATTTTTTTAAAAAAACTAAGTCCAACAAGCACACTAGAAGGATTATATATCATGATAAAGTGAAACTTATTCCTAGGATGCAAGTATAGTCCAACATACACAAATCAATTATTCAGATACACCATATTAATTAAATAAAGGATAAAAATCATATAATCATCTCGACAGATGAAGAAAATTTTTGAAAAAATTCAGTGCTCTCTTTGATAAAAACTCTCAACAAACTAAAAATAAAAGAAAATGACTCAACTTAATAAAGCCTATACATAAAAATCTGACAACTAACATCATACTCAGTAGTGGAAAAGTCAAAGCTTTTCCTCTAAGATCAGGAACAAGGCAAGAATGCTCATTATCATACTTTTTTTCAATATAATATTAAAAGTCCTCCCAGATAATTAGGCAAAAATAAAAATATATAAATATAAACAACATTCAAATGAGAAATGATGGAGTAAAACTGTCCCTGTTTGCAGACAATGTGATCTAACACTAAGACAGGAAACACTAAAGAATAACTAAGAAACAAAGTCAATAAAGTTACATGATACAAAATCATCATGCAAAAATCAGTTGTATTTCTATATACTAACAAAGTATCTGAAGAGGAAATTAGGAAAATATTTTATTTACTAAAGCATGAAAAATAAAATACCTAGATAGAAACACAACTTGAGCTGAAAGACTTGTACCAAAAACTACAAAACTTTAATAAAGAAAATTAAACAAGACACAAATGGAAAACTTCTGTGTTCATAGATTGAAACTGTGTTCATAGAATAAAACTAATAAAAGTTTTTAAAAGATAAATAAAATTGACAAACTATTAGCTACACTAAGAAAATAAGGGAAAAGAAATAAATAAAATAAGAAATGAAAGAAAAGAGATTACAACTGATGGCACAGAATTAAAGAGTACCATAAGAGACTGCTATGAACCATTATACAACTACAAACTTGAAAGATTGAAAGAATTAATATTGTTAAAATGTCCACACTACCCAAAGTGATATACAGATTCAATCCAATTCCTATCAAATTGCATATTTTTGCAAAACTAGGAACAAAAATTCTAAAATTCATATGAAGCCACAAAGGACCACAAATAGTCAAGTCAATCTTGAGAAAGAAGAACAAAGTTGGAGGCATTACGTTTCCTGGATTCAGAGTCTGCTACAAAGTTATAGTGATCAAAACAGTATGGTACTAGCAGAAAACCAGATGTATACAAAAATAGAACAGAATAGAGAGCATAGAAATAAATGTACACATACATGGCAAACACCAAGAATACATAATAGGAAAAGTATGGTCTCTTCAAAAATGGTGTTGGAAAAACTGGATATCTACCTGCTAAAAGATAAAAGTAGACCCTTATCTTACGTCCTTAATGGAAATAAACTCAAAATGGGTTAAAGACTTAAATGTAAAACCCAAAACTGTAAAACCACTAGAAGAAAACATAGGAGAAAAGCTCTATAGCATAGGTCTTAGTATTAAATGGACATGACCCCAAAAGCACATGCAACAAAAGCAAAAATAAACAAGTGGGGCTACTTCAGACTAAAAAAGCTTCTGTACAACAAAGGAAATAACCAACAAGGTGAAAAGGCAACCTATAAAATGGGAGGATATATTTGCAATCCATATCTCTGACAAGGGGTCAATCTCTAAAATATATAAGGAATTCCTACAACTCAGTAGGTTTAAAAATATCTAATAACCTAATTTTAAAATTGTCTAAAGATATGTATAAACATTTCATCAGAAATAAACAAATGGCCAAGGCATATACAAAAAATTGCTCAACATCACTATTCACCAGGTAAATGCAAATCATAACTACAATGAGACATCACTCTATACCTGTCAGAATAGTTATTATCAAAAAAATAATAATGATAACAAGTGTAGGTGAGGCAGTGGAAGAAAGAGAACCCATGCACACTGTTGGTGAAGTGCAAAATGGTGCAGCCACCATGGAAACAGCATGAATGTTGCTCAAAACATTAAAAATACAACTACTATATGATCCAGGAATCCTACTTTTTAGTATTTATACAAAAGAATAAAAATTGGATCTCAAGAGACACTAGCACTTCTCTATTCATTACAATATTATTCGCAATAGCTGAAATGTAGATACAGTCTAAATGTCCACTGCTCGATGAATGAATACAGAAAATACGGCATATGCATGAAATGGAATACTATTTAGTCTTACAAGAGAATAAAATTCTGCAATATATGACAACATGGATAAAGTTTAAGGCGATTATGCTAAGTGAAATAAGCCAGAAACAGAATGACAAATGCAATATAATTCGACTTAAACAAGCTGAAATAGTCAAATGTGTAGAATTCAAAGGGTGAAGTGGTTGTTGCTGCAATGGGAGGGAGGAAAATGGTGCATTACTAAAGAACAGGCACAATGTCCCAGTCAAGCAAGCTGAATAACCTCTTGAAATCTGCTGTCCAACATTGTATCTATAGTAAAAAGGAATACAATGTACACTTAAAAATTTTTCATGAGGGTACTTTTCACATTAAATATTCCTATCACAATAAAATAAGTATATATATATAATCTAAAATCATATATGGGTGAGATTCAAGGCACAATTCATCCTAAGGCAAAAACTCTCTCTAGCTGTGAACCTGTAAAACCAGATAAGCCATGCACTCCCAAAACCTAATAACGGTATCAACATCCCCAATCCAAGAGGAAGAAATAGAAAATGAGAGGTGTGGGGCATTCAGCAAGTCCAAAACCTAGTCAGACAAATTCCACTCAGTCTTAAGGCTCCAGAACAATCCTCCTGGGCTCCACGCTCTACCCTGTGGATCCCTGATGTGGCAGCATCACCTCCATCACCCTAAGTGGTGGCTTTGTCCCCTTGAATCTGTGAAGAAGTCCCTACCCCATGGCTCTGCAGGACGGCCTTCCCCAGGAGGCACTGGGGAGTGGCATCCTGGTCCTCTGAAGCTGAGGAAGATGCACCATAGCCCCAGGCCTGTAGTGAGAGAGGAAGCCCTGATGATCTCTGAATTGCCTTTGAGATCGTTCTTCCCTCTTCCTGAAGGATGACGCAGATTTGAAGCTAGACAGCCTTCTTGTCCCATTCTACAAAATTCCAGAAGTCAGACTGCCTCCTTTTATTCTGTCCCACCTTCTCCATTCACTTCAACTCAAGCTGGCAGTGTTTCTGCTAGTATAATCCCATCTCTGTTCCTGGATTCTGCTGAGGTTGCTGATTAAATCATCGAGTAATCTCCATATGGAGTGACTGTCCAACTGCACTCTTGTTGTTATCTTCAGAACATGCTTTCTCAATTTCTACACTATAAACACGCTGAGAATTTTCCTCAAGTTTTGGTTTTGTTTTTGCTCAACAATTCCTTTAATTTATCTCTCTCCTCTCACATTGAACAATAAGAAGTAGGAAAAAAACAGGCCACACCTTCAACATTTGGATTCGAAATCTCCTTGGCTAAATATCCCAGGTTGTAACTCACAATTTCTACTTTCCACAAGACGCTAGTGCACAGTCAAGCTAAGTTCTTTGCCACTTAATAACAGCCTCCAGTGTCCGATAACCTGCTTTTCATTTCCTCCTGAGACCTTACTAGAAGCTCCCTTAATGTTCATGTTTCCACCAACATTCTGGTCATGATTACTTATACATTCTCTAAGACAACAGAATTTCTTTACACCTGTACCATCTTCCTTTGACACATTCACCAGAATCACCTTTAACATCCTTATTTCTACCAGTAGTTCCTCGAGGAAGTCTAGGCTTCTTCTAGAATGAATCTCTTCCAACCTAGACCCAGTTCCAAGGCCACCCGCACATTTTTAGGTACTTGCGACAACAGCATTCCACTTTTAGTATCAAAATATGTATCTGTCTTTTGTATCTGCCATAACAAAACACCACAGACCAGATGACTTAAACAACAGAAGTTTTTTTTTTCACTGTTCTGAAGGCTGACTGTCTGGGATCCAGATGTTGGCTGGTTTGGTTTCTACTGAGCCTCTCTTCCTAACTTGCATATAACTGCCCTCTCGCTGTGTCCTCACAGGGTCTTTCCTCTGTGCATACACACCCGTGATGTCTCTTCCTCTTCTTATAAGAACACAAGTCCTACTGGGTCAGAGCCCACCATTATGGTCTCACTTAACCTTTGTCACTTTCTTAAAAACCCTGGCTCCAAATACTGTCACATGGGAGTTACACTTCAACATATGAATTTTGGGGGGACACAGCTCAGTCACAGCAATGTTCAACTAGATGTGTGTGTTATGAATAGGGAATGATGTGGAAATTCCAGTTAAGAGTAAAATTATAAACACTGAGATGGACAACATAGAGGCCCACAGTGCCTTGATAGGATTAGTCTCAGAGGAAAGTGGGGGTCAGAAACCCTCTACATGGGTGATTGTCCAGCCACACTCTTACTGGTATCTTCAGAACATGCTTTCTCATTTCCATCGATTGAGGACAGAACAGGTGGTGAGGAGTAGAAATAGTGACCATAGAATGGGAATCTTGACGGCTCGGATTCTCTTCCAGCTCAACCAGGGAATTGCTTCTCTTTTCACACCTCCCTCTGCCAACACCTCGTGCTCAGAGAAGGCCTTCAGTAGATTCTTCAAGGAAATTAGGCCGGCCTTTGGGAGGCTGAGGTAAGTGGATTGCCTGAGCCTGCGGGGTCGAGAATCACCTGGGCAACTTGTCGAGACCTCATCTCTATAATAAATCAAAAATTAGCCAGGCGTGTTAGTGCGCGCCTGTACTTCCAGCACTTGGAAGGCTGAGGCGGAAGGATCACCGGAGCCCAGCAGGTGGAGGCTGCGGTGGCCGGGAGCGGCCACTGCACTCCAGTCTGGGTGACAGAGTGAGACTCCAACTCAAAAAAAATAAAAAAGAAAAAAAGAAATTAGGCCGCAGGAGCTCTAGCCTCAGAAGCACAGAGTAGATGGCTAGAGTAGCCTCAGGGATGGCAAAGACAGGAGCAAGTCACAATCTACATACTGAGTAGCCCTCTACCCTCTAGCTCCACCAGAGGGCTATAGAAATGAGAAGTGAGATGCTCTCAATTATCCCCCAAGACGACCGGCTCACCAGCAGATGCACCTATAGTAAAGTCAACCAGTCAACAACACTGCCTAGACAGGGCGCTGTACTGGAAGGGAACATGTCCAGATTGCCCCAGTACTCACAGGGAGCAGTAGTTACACAAGCAGGGGGGAGCCCTGGATACCTGGCAACATTTTCATTTGACTGCATATCACTACACCGTCTGGGTGGAGAGGCAAGGAAGCATGTGCAGAATGAATCCTGCTCTACCATTTAGTAAGGCCAGAGATTGTACCTTATTGATAAGGTCTAGTGATGAGAGCATATTTTCAACCCCCAAAGACACATTCTAAAAGGCCAAATGAGTTGAAGGTGGCTGACTGTGAAGAGCAGCCATAGAGGCAGGGAGAAGATGGCATGTAGCACGAGAAGCCACCCGGCACTGTTGGGTGCTGCTTTGGGAAGCTCAACAAAAGCATCCTCCCCTCCACCAGCATTTCTGAACCAATTGAGAACCAGATAGACACGAAGCATGGTGAGGGAGGAGGATCAGGAAAGCAGCAACGTCAGCCTCTAACTCTGAGTCCTAAAATCAAACAACCTGGAAACCCCAGGCCTCCCCCACTGACCTGCCACCATGAGGTAGCCTAAGGACACCAACCGGGAAGTGTGCTTCCCATAGAAAACTGACTCCCAGGGAAAAAGAGGAGGGCAGGGTAGAGGTACTTCTGCCCTGAGCCTCACCTCAAATTCACAATTAAATGAATCTATCGTGGCCAGGTGCTGTGGCTCATGCCTGTAATCCCAGTACTTTGGAAAGCCAAGGTGAGAGAATTGCTTGAGCTCAGGAATTCAAGACCACCATGGGCAACATAGCAAGACCTCATCTTTACAAAATCATCAAAAAAATTAGCCAGGCATGGTGGTACGTGCCTCTAGTCCCAGCTACTCAGGAGGCTGAAGCAGAAGGATTACTTTAGTCCCAGAGGTTAAGTCTGTGCTAAGACATAATCGTGCCACTACACTCCAGACGGGGCAACAGAGTAAGACCCTGACCCCCCCCCAAAAAAAAGAATCCATTATCTTCTTTGGAGAGGAACAAGCGAGGGTGGCCCAAACTCAGAAGAGCCACTCTGGGAAGGTGGTACCAGGAGTGGAGAAGTCATGTTTCCCCAACATGGACAACCTGACTTTCTAAATTATGCATGCGTATTCCTGTGCTGAAAGTAAATACTGGTTTGAAGACAGTCGAAAGCAGGAAGTTGTTTAGACTACCTCCTTGCCATCCTCGCTTCTGACCTCTGAGCAGATAGGAAGCAGGGACACTTGCATAAGTGGAAAAGCCTGGGACCTGCCTGCAAGAAACAACAGTAGTGGCACCTTTAGGGGCAGGGGTAGGGGCATTTCTTGGTCCAAGCTGATCCACTGTCATGTTATTGCTCCCAGTCAGACCCCAACTCCGGTGAGATCGACCCTTATGACACCCCTTATGACACTTCATCTCTGTTCCGAATGGTTCTGGTAGTTAGCATGCCATGTAGTAGGAAAGGTTCAGACTGGGAAATCAGTGAGCTCTTGACCTGAAATAGGCAAAATCATGAAACCAACCTACTTCACAGGGTCCAGGTGAGAAATATAAAATCTGAGCTGGAACTTTACTCACAGTGGCCCATGGTTGGCATCCCCAGTCTCCAGTACCATCACGCAGCTGAAGTGCCTCAGACTCACAGAGACAGAGCCATTCACAGCACCAAAACCTAAGATTCATGGGCAATTAATGTGAAAATCTTGGAGGAATCTCCACTAATTAAAAAGCAGAGTTTGGGGAGTTTTTTAATTTTTTTTACTTTAAAGATGTGGGTTACAATTCAGGGTTAGGTATACAAATGTTCATTATGCAGGTAGCCTGCGTTGTTGATGAAGTGTCCCCCACTTCCCCAAGCAGATTCCCACTACTGCCAATCTCACTTCCCCACCCCCCTCCCAGCAGTTTTAAGAAGAATCTACCCAGGTTCCAGGTTTCAGGCTTCAGATTATTACAAACTCAGATTCATTTCACAAAGTAGCCTAAAACATAAAAGGGAATGAAATCTTCTTTAGAATAAGGAGGTGTGAATGCTTTGCCCAGGCCTCATGCACACAGTGGGAACCCAGTACTTGAGTCCCATGCATCCTCTTTCCCTGCCTTCCTGCAGCTCTCGCAATGAGCCTTGACATGTGCCAAGGATCCTCAGGACAGGTCTGGTCTGATGTACCTGGTTCCACTGCAGCTGCGTTAGCCGGAGCCACTGAAGCAAAGGCTTTGCTATGGTGGTCCCATGCCAGGAGGGCCTCCCTGGAATGCTCAGATTACAAGTAGATTCCAGCTGTACATTAAACATGATTTGTTAAGTAAAGCCATCCATCCATGATGGTGTGGCCTCATAGCTGACCAGCCACCAGTCCTGAAGACATTCAGGTAGCCTCTTTCCACAAACATAGCAGCATGAACTTGAGTTGATCAGGAGGGGCAGGGAAGGCTCTGCACTTGGCTCCCACAGTGAGACTGCACATTTCTATGTCTTCAGACTACCAGCTTCTCCTCTTGTCCTGACAGCTCACATTCTTGGGCTCTTTCCCCTCGATAAAGCCACTTTTTGTAACCCTGAAGTCCATGTCCTGCATGGGGGCCACTCACTTGAGTCTTTCGACCCACCACCAGTGACAATTTTCTGGGTTATCTTGTGCCCAGGGAGTGAACAGGAACCACGAAAGCTCACAGACCTTGCGGCAGGTCCCCAGAACCCAGGTCCAGCGGAAGGGAGCAAAGCCTGCTCAGACTCATAGGAGCAAGGGTGGCTCAAAAGTGACTCCAGAGCAGTTTCCAAATATCTGGGATGCTGTCACGTGAAAGAGGGAAAATCATTTTTCTGCGGAGCCCAAATCAGTAGGATAAGGAATAGGCGTGGCGAATGCAAGCTGACTTGGGAGTCAACAAGGCCACCTTCCCTGGCGTGAAAGACACCCCATCCCAGGACAGTAATTGCAGGCGACCCAGCTTCCCAGCAGAGGATTCTCAGCTGTAGTTACCACAGTGGGGCGGGGCACTGGTCAGCAGAGTGGAGTCAGACCTCAGAGTCGCCAACACCTCCAGTGCCCGGCAGCATCTATCGCGAACATTCTTTCCGCTGTCATCCAACCATCACCCTTCCTGTAAGATTTGCAGCCTTGGGAGTGTTTTAAAATGCCTTTTGAACAGACTGGGTCCTTAGTGAGTGATTTCCTGGCAGACCCCTAAATAAACTCAGGGCTGCAGAAGTCCTCAAAGTCCTGAGAAGTCCTGGGCTTCCTGAAATTGTGTGGCACCCATACTGTCTCCTCGGATCAGACTGATGACTGGGTCTGCCCTGCAGTTTCAACAAGGTCCCTCAGTAAATCTGACCTGAATTCACACCAGGGATGCAGAGGGATTCCCTCAAAGCATGCGAAGGGGCTCCCTGAGGACAGGTAACCCACCAGTCAGATACCCCAGGTTCCAGTCCCACCTCAAATCTCCTGTTAATTAGCTGTGTGCCTTTGGGCAAGTTACTCTGACACTCTGTTTTAGTTCCCACTTCTGCAACATCAGGCAGACCAGAGAGAGACAGGGCGTTCTGTGCAACTGTGACGGGCTTGTGTCGAACACTGGCTGGAATCAGGGCTGCTGTTCCTCTTCTTCCAGCCTGCGGCCCACAGACAGAGACAGCCAGGCCCACGCTTCTCCTGCAGAGATTGCCACATCCCGGCCCCCTTTCCCTTGTTGCCATGGGAAGAAGAGAGCTGAAAGCCATGCTCAGCACGCAGGCGTATCCGCCGCTCAGTCCCTGTAGAGAAGAACTCCGCAGCCCCTGGGATGGGCCTGTCAGTGCCTCAGGCTCCGCGGCTCATCAGCAGAGAGAGCAGCAGGCAGGGGCTTCCAGCACATGTGGGGCCCCGGCCCCCAGTTTCTCCCTAACCCAGAGATTGCCAGAACACCCTGGGTAGGCTTGCAATGATTGCATGTTCCATGTCCTGTGTAACTCCCCCCAAAAGAGTCCAGTCCATGCCCAAGGTTGAAGTGAGGCCCAGCTGAATCAGCCAGGTCACCTCTGGGTGGGGAGGTAAGGGGGTCCCGCCCCACCCTTAAGTTCCAGCTGAGGTGAGGAAAGGAGCTAACTCCTATCCCGGACTTTGTGTGTGTCTTGACACTGCAGCAAATACTTCACGTACTTGGCTCCATGTAACCCCAACAGCATCCTGAAAAGGTTTAGCATCAGCCTCATGTTATGGGTGAACAAGCTAAGTCTCTGAACACCAAGAAACAGGACTATGTTCAGACAGCTAGGAGGAGTCTCAACCCAATTACATTGATCTAGGAATGTAAATTCAAGATGCATTCTTACCCTACATTCAAGCTTTTAGTATTGAAGTACTGCCTCCTCAAGCCTTCATTTATGCAATGGGCTCAATCGTGACCACCAAATTAACAAGTTCAAATCCCAGGAAACTGTGAAAAAGGGTCTCAGCAGAGGAGACGTGGGAAGATTATCCTGGATTGTCTGGGTGGGCCCTAAATTCAATCATTAGTATCCTTAGAAAAGCGGGAAAGGAGAAATTCAGCACAGAGGAGGCTGTGGGACCATGGAGGAGAGACTGGAGTGAGGCAGCCACAAGCCAAGGACTGCCAGCGGCCACATGAAGCCGAAAGAGGCCAGGAGGACCCTTTTCTGGAGACTCTGGAGAGAGCACGGCCCAGCTGGCACCGTTATTCTAGCCCCTGAAATTGATTTTGGACTTCTAGCCTCCAAAACTATGAGAATACGTGTTCACTGTTTTAAGCAGCCCAGTCTGTGGTCATTTTTCACAGCACCCACATGGCCCAGATACAAGGATAGGGTGAGCGTTCTGAGAAGCAGTACGGGCATCCATCCATCCTTGTCACCTCTTCCAAAATGACTCCCAACCTCCACCACGTCGTCTAACAGCACCCTAAACCAGTACTACTCTGAGCCAATGGCACTCACCTTTCTCCAAATTAGGATGTTCCTCTAAGCTCCAGTAGCAAACATCTCAAAAACCACTTGCCGTTCCCACTGGATGTCTCGGGAATCTCACACATCACACATGCGGAAGGGAGTTCTTCACTTCTCCACACCTCAAAATCTGTGTGCCTGTCTTGGGTTTCTTCATTTGCCAAGTGGTGTGGGGTCATTCTTTATCCTCCACTTCCCTCACGCCGAGTGGCCCTTCCAGGGACAGGTGATGGTGACTCCACACCGCCCTCCATCCCACGTTCCAGTCACAGTCCTCTCCGAGTGGGCCCGTGGCGACACCCTAATAACACTCTTAGCACCGCTTTGTCTGCATCCTCCACACAGCCGCTGGAGGGATCAGACCAACACAGATCTAAGTGTGTCACTCCTTTGCGCTTAGAATAACACCCAAATTCCTTACCAGGGACCAAAACCCTGCCCATTCCCCTCACCCTGTGCTAGCACATTCCCTCCTGGATCTCCTCAGGGTCCCAGGTTTGCACAGTTCTTCCCTCCAACGGGGATATCTTTTTCAGATCTCTAAACCTGGCTTCTTCTCACCCACCAGATCTCTGCCTGCATAGAGCCCTTCCCTGTGTGAGCTACTTCAAAAGCCTGCGAGAGGCACCCTACTGTTCTCTCACCATATCCTTAGTTTCCCATTTTGTAACAAGGCTCCCAATCAGTCAGTGTACCATTCATTTAGTTATGCTCTTTCCCATGCCCTGGTTTGAATGTGTCCCCAAGAGTTCCTGTGTTGAAATCTGGATCCCCAATGCAACACTCTTGGGAGGTGGGGCCCAGTAAGAGGTGATTGAGTCATGTGGCCTGTCTAGCCATCTAGATAGTGGGCTGTGATAAAGCAAGGTTGGCAGCAGGTGTCTCTCTCGGTCTCACATGCTTGTTTCTGTCTTCTGCCCTTCCGCCATGGGATGACCTTGCCAAATACCAGTTCCATGCTTTTAGATCTCCAGCCTCCAGAACTTTGAGCAATACATTCCTTTTCTTTATCAATTACCTCATCTGTGGTATTCTGTTTTAGCTGCAGAAAACGAACTAGGATAATCCACTAGAATGCAAGACCCAGGGGGTCTGTGTGTCTCGTGCACCATCGTCTTGCCAATGCTGGATACAGAGCCCAGCACCCAGTAGCAGCTCCAATCATGTTTGTGAAATGAATAAATAATTTTCAGAACAATTATAAATTAGGCAGAGCAGGTATTATCATGATACCTATTATTAAATGAGGGCGTCAAAACCCAGAAGTGTTAAGTGCCTTGTCTGAGATCACACAGCTCACAAACAGAACAGAAAAGGTGAAGCGCGAGATGAGGTACAAGTGAGCCGAAAAAGGCAAGATGCCATAAGAGACGGGATGATTGCTGATCCTTTTCTCTTGATAGCTAGCCAAAAGCAAATTTAGGAAAATAAAGAGGAAAGCATTCAGGGGAGGAAAGAAAAGCACTAATTTGGCAATGGGAAATTTGCAGGGCAAAGTTTGGCAGTTGGCAATCTGAGGTGGGATCAGGAATCACAAGAAGCAGGAAGAAGACTGACTGGTAAGGCATCAAGAACAGTGGTTTAGAGTTGGTCACGCATCCCATGCCTGCTCTCCCTTTGCACAGTGGCCCTCATCCCCTCCCCTTGAATCTGAGCTGGTCTCCAAAACCCAGTGACTGAGACACCCTGCAAGAAGTGATGCTTGCGGCCTCCATGCTGGGTTACAAGAAGCCCCGCAGTGTCTGTCCTCTTATCTCTGAGCACTCACTTTGAGGGACCCTGCAGAGCCACGCACAAACCCAGCTGCCCAGCAGGGGAGACCACCCAGGGAGACCACGTGGAAAGTCACATGGGGAAGGAGAGGCCCAGACTCCATCGACAGTGGGGAGACCCAGCTCTCCCAGACCCAGTTACTCTCCAACTGCAGCCACAAGAGGGACGTGAGCACATCCAGCAGAAGACCTCCTCTTGTCAACCACAGGACACTTATGAAAGACAACCAATAGCCCTGGGTGATTTAGGTCTCTCTGCTTCCGGGCAGTTTGTTGTAAAAGAATAGGCTACTGGGCCAGACCCAACCCCAGCCTGCTGTCCTGGGTCTGCCACAACTGGTGTTTCAGGCAACCCAGAGAGATGCTCCTTCTCCACCGAGGTGTAAGGCAACCATGTTTTGCGAGGTCACTGGGCACCTGGGGCACGTCCATCTCCCCAGCTCTCCCTGCTTTCCCCACGATGGTAGTGCATCCCTTCTGGAGATGACAGCCTCCCTCACCTCATGGCCACAGCCCTCTAAACACCCTCTCCTCATTGCCCTGCTCAAAATATAGGAACATTTTGAGGGAGTGAATGGTTCATGGAGGGAATAGGGAGACGTAAGGGTGAAGCCAGACAGGTCACGGTCATCTGGTTGCCAAGGAGCGGGCTTAAGGCGAGGAAGGACTCGACAGCCCGCCCCTCTCAGTCCTAAGCTCCGTGAGCAGAGTACACAGAGGGTCCTGGAGGAGGGGGATCCATTGTCACTCCCCACACAGACTGTGCATCTGAGCCACCATGAACGCCACAAACAGAGGATCCCAGAGCAAATGGCTCTCAAAGACCGGATAATTCCATTCTCCACTGTTACAGGTCACAGCACTCAGCTCTGCAACCCTGTGTCACATTGGGCAAATAATGCTTTCTCAATAAAATTTCTCTAGTTGAACAATGATGAGGCCCATCAAAGGTGGGTCAGTGCTCCAGTTATACACTGCTATGGAACAAACCACTCTGAAAATGGTGGAGAGAGACAACAACCAACTTACTGTGCTTGCAGAATCTGTAGGTCAGGGATTTAAAACGGGAATGGGAGGAGTTTCTGGCCTCTCTTCCTCAGTGCCCAGGTCTCTTATGAGAACAACTCAAATGGCTGGGAGCTGAAATGTTCTGGCGCTTCTTGACTCATGTCTAGTGTCTGAACTGCAATGACTCAAGAGTGAGATTCAGCGAGCTTATTGACTAAGAGTGTATGTGTGGCCCTTCTCTGTGCCCAGCCTTCTCCCAACATGACAACTGAGTCTAGGAGCAGAAGGTTCTCAAATGGAGTGTGAGCATGCCCAAAAGCCTGGGCACAGTGCACAGCCTTTATCAGCCAGCATGAAGGACTCCTGGCATCCTTCCCCCATCCTCTGTGGGTTGAAGTGGTCACAAGCCCACCCAGATGCAAATCAAGAGACCCCACCTCTGGAAGAACATGGAAGAACCCACAGCCGATACTTTTAATCTGCCATTGTCAAGAACCCAGAGAGGCTGTTGATACCTGTCTAAGTTTGTCTTCTGTTGCGTAACTGCATACCTGAGACTGGGGAGTTTCCAAAAAAAGGAACTCATTGCTTACAGTTCTAGAGTCTGGAAAGTCCAAGGTCAAGAGGTTCATCTAGTGAGGGCCACCTTACTGGTGAGGAATCTGCAGAGGTGCCAGGTAGCACAGACTAGAGGGCTCAGGAGTGATTGACAACCTGACTTTAATAGCAGGCCACTGTCATGACAAGTAACCCACTCTCTCAATAACCCACTAAACCAGTGATCCATGTATGGATTAATCCATTCATGGGGGTGGAGTCCTCATTACGGCTTACCTCCCCAAGGTCTCACCTCTCAGCGCGGCTGCACTGGAGATCAAGATTCAACACATGAACATTCATACCAGAGCAATGGCTGTGATCGCTGGCTTAGGGTTTAAACAGTAAGATTTTTCTTCACGGTTCTGAAGGCTGGAAGCCCAAGACCGAGGAGGCAACTGATTTCTCCTGAGATCACATCTCCTGAGATCACATTTCGCCTGACATGGTCTTTGCCCTGTGTCCTCATGCCCTGTGACCTCTGTGTGTGACTTTTCATAAGGACACCAGTCAGATTGGATCAGGATCTGTCTCAATAGCCTCATTTTACCCTAATCACCTCTTTAAAGTCCCTCTCTCCAAATATAGTCACATTCAACCTGTGAGTCTTGAGAAGACACAATTCAGCCTGGTGAGGTGGCCTGATACTCAGGCGAGGTCTTTCCTTGGCACTCTCAGACTGCTCGGCTATCATCACAAGGACAGACTGATCCCCAAATCCCTGTCCCCTGACTCATGGAGATGTCAGGAGCTGGAAAAGGCAGAGAGAGGTTCAGGTGTCAGAGACCTCCACCTAATTTCGAAGCACGCCATAAAGTCAGCTCCTTCCTGCTCCCAAATATGACACAGGAATGTGCTGGCTGGTGCCAAGAGCTCATCCTGTTGATTAAAAACTGCAATCTCTCTGATGATATCCTCCATGAAAGCACAGACTCCAGGCATGACTACATCTGTCCCTTGTGTCTTATTTCATTTCCTTTACTGAACGCATAGAGCAGCTACAACAATTTCTATCTCAATATATGCATGGTTTATACATCTTTAGGGCGGAAAGACAGAAGTGGGATCCCACATTGACTGGAACTATCCGGGAAGCAACAGGATTCGAATTCCATTCTCTTCATCTGGCTGGCTCTGCTCCTTGGCCAGCTTGCCAGTTATACTGCTCTGCTCTTTCCCTGGTTTCCAAAAGCTACACATGAGATGGGCCATACGTCAGCAGTCAGCCCCAGGGAAATTCTTGGCCTTTGAGCACTGAATTTTTAAAAAATACACATCCCTAAAATCTTAAAATCTAGGCTCCTTCTAACAAACATAAAAGCAGCCCAGGTTTCTTTCTTTTTAAATCTATAGGCTCATGGCAGATTACCATTCTGTCCACATCTGAAAGCAGGAGCTCTGGGCAGCTGGTCTCTGCAGCATGTAGGCTGGCAGGGGCCAGGCAGGAGGCGTGGGCTTGGCCCCGCCTGGGTGTCAGACTGTCCCTAGAACTCAGATTCAAGAGACTGGATTCCGTCCCACGGCAGAGGCGCCACAGACACAGCCCCCAGCCCCATGTCTATCCAGAGCATGTAGCCCCTTGGCGAGGCCTGCACACACTCCTTCACCGCTGTCCACTTTGTAGAGGCATGAAACTATCCTAGTATGTTGAAACCAAACCTGTTCCTTAAAATCTCCATTGTTGACAGAATCCACTGCTGCTTGCCAAAACTGAAATGGTCATTCTTAAAATGTTCGTTTGAAGCTCTAAAATTATCTGCCAAATTCTGACACAATCCGATGAGAAACCAGTTCTCTCCCAGAATGTCAACTGCTATAATGCAGAGAGAGGAACACAGCAGACGGCTGCCTCTCCACATCTGTGGCACATCCATGGCAGTTACTCAGGCAGCGGGAGCTGGACCTATGTCTACACCTTCTTATGACATGACGGCTTTGGTTTTAGAAGACGCCCCACGTGTGTGCGTTAGAGATCAATGACTGGATGCCTTCATGCTTCAGACATATTGAAGCCCAGACTGGACAGGCGTGCCTAAGGCAGGAGGGCAGACGCTTTCTTGGCATTGGGGAAGTGGGCAGCTGCCGAGCGACAATGCTGCCCAGAAAGGCACAGGCCCTGGAGAGGACCAAGTCCAGTGTGAGGCCTGGGCCACAGCAGGCCAACCTGCCTGGATGGACTCTGGGCACCCCTGGTCCTTGTCTGCCCCTCCTACCCCTCCTAGGCAGCACATCCAGAAGGAGCCCTCACGTTGATTAGAGTCTGACAGAGACGGCTGTGGAAGACCAGACAGGGGAGGCATCCTGGCCAGCACCCCTGGGCAGGGAGACAGCACGGCAGCAAAGACTGGCTCTGGGGCTCTTTCTGCCAGCACTGTCTCAAGCCAAAGGTACATGAAGGTGGTCTGGGTGTCGTGACCCCACAGAGACAGTGGCAAAGCCCCTTTCCTCCTTTGCCATGCTATAGGCCAGGCCCAAGTAGAGAGCAGGATCTCAGCAAGTCCTTGAAGGTCAACACTTGGAAGATGCAAGTCTTTCAGAGAAGAGAGGATGGAAAGTAGAAGTCCAAACACACAACCACATCGGCGTCAGGAGCCACAGGAGAGAATCCTACCAGGTGATTTTCGTTAGCTGACAGGAGGTGATTCCCATCAGGTGACAGCCAGTGAGGGTCCTCAGGAAGAAATGGTCAGTCTCCATTACTCCTTCTTTTTCTCTCCTTTCTGTGCTCTGACCCTTTCTCTCCATCTCTGCTTGCCTCTCTCTCCTTCTCCTACTCTTCCTCCTCCCCATTCCTCTTCCTTCTCCTAAAACACAGACACACCCTGAATGCGCTCTACTCCTCCCCTTTGTGTTCTGGCTTCCGTCTCATCCCAGCCCTCCCCACCTTACTTCACCCTGCCAGCCACAGAATCTAGTGTGGACCTGGGAAACCAGGGTGCTCTTTGCACAATGCTGGGTGGCTCTTCCCTCTCCTTCTAATCTGACCAACTCATTTTGGACTTGCAGCCCTCAGTTCAACTGTCCCTCGCTCAAGGACCAGGCCAGCAAAGCCTATATCCCTTCTTCCTAGAACAGCTGGAGTTGCACATCAGTGTGATTCTATGACCACTGTCTGCTTCTCAGGCAGACTGGCTGCACCAAAAAGGGTCCAAGACCTCTGCCTGATGCCGAGTGGGTGCTGTTGACAGACAAATGTATGATGAGGACATGCTGGCCAGAAGAGGACAGGCAGCAACTGGGAGGATGGGTCCCATAAAGCCAAAGGGCCAACCGGATAGCAAAGCAGGTCGGAGGTCATGCCCAGGAGGGCCAACAGCTGCTCAGTGCTCCCCCTCAGCCCCTGCTGAGCATACACATGTGCACACACATTTACACACATACATACACATGCACATACAACACAAACATACACATACATAGAGCAGAGGCTAGAAAAATGCACCCACCCCTCTCTCACTGGACTGCCAGGTTCACACCGACCCTCAGAAGATGCCCAAGGTCACATCCCTTCCTGCTGGAGCTTCCAGGTTCACACACTTCCCTCAGTGGACTCCTAGGCTCACGTCCCTCCCTCAGTGGACCCCCAGACTCACATTCTTTCCTCAGTGAATCCCCAGGTTTGTACCCCTCCCTCAGTGAGCCCCCAGGTTCACATCCCTCCCTCAGGGGACATCCTAATTCACATCCTCTCTTAGTAAATTACACACACACACACACACACACACACACACACACACACACACACACTTCTCTGCAAGCTGGAAAAGTTGTATGTCTTATTCACTGAACAGTTTAACTACTTCTCTGGGAGGGAAAATCATCATTCCCACCTGAACAGAGAACAGGGGCTCTGTCAGATAATGCTCAAGGTTTATAAAGCTCACATGTGGGAGACCTGAGAGCCAGTTCTGACTCTTCAGGACCTCAGGCCTCACCTCCAGGTGGTCGGGGGCAGGAGTCAGATGGGAAATCTTGCCTGCTGCATGCCATACGGAGAGTTAGATTTCATTTGAAGGTCATGGAGAGCCCACAGAGAATTTTAAGCAGGGGAGAGAAAGGATTCTATTTGCACAATAAGAAGGAAGCTTATTGGAAACAGTTTGGAGAACAGATTAAATGTGTGTTAGAGGGAAGGAGAGCTGCACCGTGGAACCTATGGCAAGGCAGAGAGACTGGAAAGCTTTGGAGTGGTTAAGACCAGAGATAAGGGAAGCCTGAACTACAATCAAGGGGAGGAGAGAAGCACTGGAAGGGACAGTGCGGTGGGACATGGGATGGGTGGTGGGTGGTGGCCAATAAGCGCTTCTGAGTTTTTGGTTTACACCATGGGAGAGCAGTGGAGCTTTCCTGAGTCAGAGGATACAGAAGGGGGGCAGGTTTGGGGTGAAAGTCAGGAAAAGCTGGTTTTGTGTTGATGGGGGTTGAGGTACCCATGAGTCTCCCAACAGAAAAAACAAGGGGCAGCTGAGGACACTGGTCTGGAACTCTGGGGAGAAGGCAGGGGCTAGAGATAGGTATGAGGCCCTTAGAAGAATATGGCTCCCCCAGGGCAATGCTGAAGTCACCCAAGGACAGTGTGCAGGGGGCAGAGGGGTCAAGAATGCAACTCTCCGGGAGCAGAGAGAGAGCGGGAGAGAAAGGAAGTCGGGGATGCGTGGGGTGACCTGGGTGAGAGGGGCCATGTGGAAGCCATGAGAGCCGACCACTGAACAAGAAGCATGGACCCAGATACCTAATGCGACAGAAAGGCCCCCGAGGTACAGCACCCAGTGGTATGGAACTGGTTGACTTCTGAGGCTCCTTCCTATCAGGGTGCACTTTCATCCTCTGACTGCTAGCCACATGCCTCTTCTTTTCATTTTCTCCAGTATCCCCACAGTCCAGAGATCTGACACACAGGAAAGCATGCCTAGAGAATCCCAAATGAATGAATTGATGAATGTGTGTGTGCTGCATCTTGCCGGGGCTGAGAACCTCAGAGCAAGGGTCCCCTTTCCAGCCAGGCATTGGCCGGTCTGCTGCTCCAGTTGTGTAGACTCCATGGTGATGGGCAGGACTCCCTCAGGCCATGGCAAGCAACAAATCCTCAAGCCGACTGTACATGCCAAGGCCGAGACAAAAATACCTGCACAGAATCCAGAAAGCCAGGGAAGTGCTTGATGCCATCTCCCACCCTTTCTCTTTCACACCAGAATGTGCACAAGCAGGTACGTGCACATGTGTGCACACACACAAATGGGACACGCACACACGGACACATCCAGAGGTCTAGTGTCTCCCTTGGAGACAGGGCATTCCTTCCTGTCATGCTTCCTTTGCAGCCTGGAAGAAGCTTCCGGCCCCCCCGGCCTTCTGTTAAGCACACTCTGCACGTGGGAACTTTCTAGCCCTTTCCTGACTGTGTGCTGCTCTCCTGTCATCTGGTCACAGAGACTGACAAGCATAGGCACATCGCCAACTTGGCCCCAACTCCACTTGAAGGCTGGACTGGCAGATAAATTGGTCCTGGAGGGGGATGAGGAGGGGGAACAGAAAGAGGAGGTCTCGGAGGGAAGATTTCAGATTCTTTTTTTCTGCTAAACCAAACTCCAGCTTTCCAAGGCTCATTGCTGTGTTGCAAGGACTGACAGAGAGCCAGCCCGGGAGCAGGCAGATGGTGCTGGGAGGGGAGTGTGGGCCAAGCAGGACGAGCAGGGACCCATCAGAATCCAGATAAAGCAGCAGCTCCAGGAGGAATGGTCTGGCCTGCCGACCTCAGAGCATCTCCGGAGGCTGTTCTGGCTCATTCCAGTTCATTCCGGTTTTGTGAGAGCCAGAGGATAGTCAGATCCAGCCCGAGAGGCACTGACCCACATCCTTAAGCTGCTTGAGAGAGGACTGGTGCATGGCCACGGCCCGCCAGGCGCCTGTGACCTTCAGCCTTTTCAGATCAATGACTGATCCCACTGTGGCCACATATAACCCCAGAGAAGGTGGGCAGATGGCGCCAAAAGAATCAGACTTCCAGACAAGCTTTTCTGTTGTTGCTTGCCAATCCTTGTCAGAGGCCAGCAGTATCTCCTTCATGATTCAAGTCACGGTATAGTAAAATGCACATAATTGTCATTCCATAATATGAATTTCATCATCCCCTGTTAATCCTGTTGTTATTTCCCCCAAAGTCCTAAGATAAGAAACAAAATGTTAGTAACAATGAATGTGTCCAGATATCTGAATGCCGAGGGCATCCCCCGACGGTCGCCAACCAGGTTTCCTGAGGACCACTTGTGTGAACCAGGCAAATGGCACTTACCCTGCAGAGAAGGCTGCCCGAATTCCTGGTTCTCCCTGAGTGTGCTGCTTACTCCAGATATCCTGTGAAACCACAGGGCTGTGGGAAGCCTGTATGGAGCACACTGTTTCGAGAGAGATTTGGGACCCTCCCATAGACTGGGTCCACCAGGGTCTACCTGCACTGTCTGCGTTGCGTTGGCAGGTACAGCCACCACGGCTCCCTGAAAACTGAATCAGGCTCATGCAGATGCTTACTGAGAAGGTAGGAGAAAAGAGAGCAGAAGTCAGGAAAAAAATCTGTATCTTATACATGACCATATATAAAATGTTATCTATCTTAGGTTTAAACCCAATGTCACCTCTTCTGAAATCCCAATTTCATCTGTCCTTGGCATGACATGCTGTGAAATGTACAAGGCCTAAAGTCCTTAAGTGGTGTTCTGGACACCAGACAATTCTTACAATTATGAACTTAGTGAAAAAAACCTAACTGAATGAAAAGATGCCAGCTGGACTTCCTTTGATCCAGACATATGACTCAGGTGTAAGGAGGGCAGTATTTAACAAAAGGTATTTCAAGTTTGCGTGAGCAAAACCATTTGAAAATTAACATGATACCAAGGCCATAACACCACAGCTCACAGCCTGTGCCTCTCCCACAACCCAACTGCGTAGAGAAACTAAACGCTTACAGGGACACTGACAATGGTAATCAAACTCATTCTTCAGAAAAAATAATTAAAGTGAGTTGTTAAGGACTGCTCTGATATGAACATACTCAGAGGCATGGATATGTAGTAGAAGAATATAAAGATACCAGCCCAAGCCAAAATTGCCCAGGAAAGTGGCACTACAGTCTAAAAATGTGCCCCCCAAATCTCCATGTTGAAATCCTAGCCCCCAAGGTGATGATATTTGGTAGGTTTAGAAAGTTGCTGAGTTTGTGAGAGTGAAGTCCTTGTGAGTAGGATGAGTGACCTTCTAAAAGAGGCCCAAGAAAGCTCCCTCTCGCCTTCCACCACCTGAGGGCACAATAAGAAGACAGCATCTATCATCTCCCCAGAACCTGCCAGCTCATGGATCTTGGAATTACAGCATCCAGAACTGTGATAAATACATTTCTATTGTTTATAAGCGCCACCCCCCTCCCCGCCCCGGTCTATGTCAGTTTGTTATAGCAGCCTGAACAAAAGGAGACAGAGAATTGGTGCTGAGGTGAGGCGTTGCTTTAACAAACACCTAAAAACATGGAAGCAGCGTTGGAACCGGTAACAGGCAAAGGTTGGAAGAGTCTGAAGATGCATGCGGGGAGAAGCTAAGGTTGACTGAAGGAGGTTTTAAAGGTGATTCTGGCCGGGCTCGGTGGCTCAGCCTGTAATCCCACGCCTTTGGGAGGCTGAGGTGAGTGGATTGCCTGAGCCCGCAAGTTCAAGACCCGCCTGGGCAGCAAGACCTCATCTCTTCAATAAACCAAAAAATCAGCGGGCGTGGTAGCGCATGCCTGTAATTCCGGCTACTTGGAAGGCTGAGGCGAAAGGATCGCTGGAGCCCAGCAGGTCGAGGCTGCGGTGGCCGGGAGCGGCCACAGCACTCCAGTCTGGGCGACAGAGTGAGACTCCAACTCAAAAAAAAAAAAAAAAGGTGATTCTGGCAAGGGCTCAGAAAGGACAGAGGAGAGCTATGGGGAGAGCCTCAGTCCTCTTAGAGAAAATCTAAGCTATCACGAACAGAATGTTGGTGTGAGCAAAGGCCATTCTCTTGGGGTCTCAGATAGAAATGAGGAACTTGCTGTTGGACAGTGGAGGAAAGGCCACTCCTGTTATAAAGTGGTGAGGATCTTGGCTGAATTGCATTTTCTTGGCTGAATTGCATTTTTGTCATCGCATTTTATGGAAGGTGGAAACTTCGAGCAGTGAAATTGGATATTTGGCTGAGGAAATATCTAAGCAAAGTGTTGAAGGAACAGGATGGTTCCTCTTGACTGCTTATGGTAAAATGGGAGAAGAGAGAAATGATTGTAAAACAGAATTGTTAATCAAAAAGGAAGCAGAACCTAAAAATGTGGAAATTTTTAACCTGTCCATAATGAGAAAACTAAGAAAGCCCTTTTGGGAAAGAACAAAGGTGTGGCCAAGTGACCATCTGAAATGGAAATTAGTATGGATCTGTCATCTCAATTGAAGACAGGTGCTTTTCATAAGGGTCATGGGGAGATTAATCAGTCATCTAAATAGAAGTCAGGACCTACTGTCTGTGGCAATGGCAGAATGACCCCAAGGCATTTCAGACCTCCTCAAGGCTGTCCCTCTCCTCGTGGGCCCATAGTGCGAGATCCTGGAAGGCTAAACGATACCGAAGGAGAGGCTACTACTGCCCAGCCCTGCCTCACATCATAGGCTCTGCTCCTCATAATTTGTCCCCAGGCTCCTCTTCTACCCCAGATATGGCTCCAGGGGACAGTGTCACATGCACTTTGCACAGCAAAACTGTGAGAGCCTGACTGCCTCCCTTGGATTACCCAGGATGTTCTGCGAGAAAGAGGACTTAGACAAAGAGCTGCCCCAGGGCAGGGCCACTGCAGTAAGCCCCCACTAGAGTAATGATGTCATGGAGGTGGGGCCGCTCAAAGCCATGGGAGCAGGGCTGTCTGGAGCCTTGGGGGTCCAACTCCTGCCTGGCAAAGCTGTGGTAGATCCCCCACCCCAGTGGGCCTGGAAGGCAGGGGCACAGCCCCAGTGTATTTTGGCACTGAACCAAAGATTATGCTTGGTCTTTAGGCTCGAGACCCGTCATTCCTTACTTCTTTCCTACTTCTCCCTTTTGGAACAGGAATGTCTATTCCAAGCCTGCCCCACCATTGTATTTTGAAAGTACCACATAACATGTTTGATTTCACCAGCTCACAGCTGGAGGGGAATTTGCCTTGGGATGAAACATACCTTTGAGTCTCACCCACATCTGATTTAGATGAGACTTTGGACTTAGGCTTTGGCATTGATGCTGAAAGAAGTTAAAACTTTTGAGACTATTACAATAGAATGAATGTGAGAAAAATTTGAAGTTGGGGTCAGAATGCTATGGCTTGAATGTATATATGTCTCCACAATTTATATGTTGAAACAAACAGCAATTTGATGGTATTCAGAGGTACGGCCTTTGGGAGGTGATTAGGCCATAAGGGCTCCACTCACATGAATGAGATTAATGCCCTTATACAAGAGACTTCAGAGAGCTTCCTGGTCCTTTCATCTCTTCTGTCATGTGAGGACACATTATTCATCCATTTTGCCATTCTGCTTTCTGCCATGGGAGAAGGCAGCAGCAAGGCCCCATCTTGGAACCAGAGCGCAGGCCTCGCCAGACACTGAACCTACCAGTGCCTTGACCTTGAACTTCCCAGCCTCCAGAACTGTGAGAAATAAGCTTGATTGTGTATAAATTACCTGGTCTAAGGCATATTGTTATAGCAGATTTACTGAACTGAAACAGTTACTTTTCTGTATTTCTAAAAACATATTTATAAAAGCAATGTCACACTGAGTGTCCCCAAGACTGATGGTATAATTTTGGAAGTGAGCCATTTTATACCAAGTGAGAGGAGGCAGACAAGCAGATGTCTCCATGAGCTTTTGAAGAAGCTTGAAGTCTAGTCATTGCTATCCTGATGAGTCTAGTTAAGACCACGCTTAAAATCACAGGCTGAGAAGAACATGCCAGGAGCCATCCCTTCCCCAAGAGCTCTGTTCCATGGGGAAACTATCACTCTGTGTAGATGTGTTCTCAGATCTATGTAGATGTGGCCTAGAGCAGGGGAACCCCTCTACCTCTTAGTCTTCACATAAAAATACAATAGAATATCCTAGCTGTGGGAATTTTCAAGACCCAATAAACTGCCCTTTCACACTCAGGGCAGGAACTTCTGTGGGAAACAGAGTTCTTCAAGATTTTTGAGATGCAGCAAATGAGCTCAGCATGTGCGTGGATGCACACTAGGAAAAGCAAATGCTTGTTTGTACAGAATCTCTCTGCATGCTGAAAGACAGAGCAAAGTGTACACAACCATTGTACCTTAAGACAACGTCCAGAGTTCCTTCCAAGTAGACCACTGGGTCTTCACCCACAGACCACACATCAGGGGTCTCAGGAAGTACCTTGTCCTCGATGTCAATTATATTTTCTGACCTATGGGGACAAAATCTTCCATTCCACAGTCACAACTCAAGCCCAGCCCTCCTACGAGGAGACACAGCATCACAGCCAATCCTCTCCTTGAGGGGAGCAGAGGGAAGAGGAAGTAACAGCAGAAGAGTTTTGCAGGTAGCAAAAATAGGCACTAAGAGAACAGATTTGGGCATGCCATGGGGGCTGAAGCCCAAATTAGGCCTGTGGACTTTGGGAGTTAGTTGCCCAGGTATTGCCGTGGCTACAAAGAAAATATTGCCTTCTAAAAAATGCTGCAAATAGGCTGAGTCGTCCTCTGCCTCTCTGTCTCTAGCCTTTTCAGAATGAGCTCTAGGTTATAGGAAAGAGCATTGGGGCAGCTCATTCCCTTGTCTACAGCAGGCTGTGAGAGCCCGATATGTCCAGAGCGTGAGGGAGACGGCAGAGAGCCACTCCAAACAGAGACTGAACCAGGTGGCCAACCAACCTGGACTGTGGGTGCTCCATGGCAGGGTGAGATTCTCTCTACCTGTCTCTGCCTCTGTCTATCTGTGTGTCTCACACAGAGGTGCACATAAACACGCATGTACATACCCACGCCGCAGCCGATCCCTGTCAGTTAACACGCATTCCACATGACTACTGCGGTTGCGAGGTGAGTAGGAATCCCACCAGGCCTAGCACAGGATGGGAGGAGTTCTTCAGCCTGGCTCAGGAAGGGAACTCACTCACTCATCTTTTCAAAGCTTTGATCCATCTTCCTCACTTTGAGTAGATTTCAAAGAATACCTCCAGAGATCATCCCTATTTTTATTCATTTCTCGTTGCCTTTCTTTTTTCTCCCCTTTTCCTCTCTAGATGGTGATGGCAAACTTCAAAAAGAGAGAGACTCCCAAGAGAAAGGACAAGACAGCAGGATTCTGGCTGGGGTGGCAACCATGCCCTTTTCTTCCTGATTGTCTCCTGGGGTCTCCTCTCCCCCTGTTGGGGTCTAGGGGGACGGCAGCTCTTTCCTCAAGAAGAGCCATCTCTTGGAGGTCTTCCCTCAATTCCTATTCCCGGAATCTCCTCCGTAAGGGGAGGCTCTGCCGACTTGGCGTGTCAACTTTCTGTCTCCAAGGGCTCTGTGCTGCTGGGGTCTGGGAATCCATTCTATGTTGTAACTGTGATGGGCTTGTCTTGGGATCCTCACCTAAACACATGCTAAGATGTCAGCCCCTTTTAACCCCCCTGTTAAGGAAGGAGAGAGTCTATCACGCTGCCTCACGGGAATCTGAAGCAGTGCCATGGGAATGCGGTTAGGCTTTCTACCTCCCAGCCCTGCAGGAGACCTGCAGCATCCAACCCCTCACCCACCCACGTCTGCCTTCTCAGGGAAAGCCCCCGCCTGTCCCCACTTCCTTGCCTTGCCTTCCCTGTGCATGCCTGCTCTCTGCCATTTCCTGCTCAACGGAGCCCCAAACCCTTCATGCTCTTGGTAGCCAAGAGCTGCTGAGGAGGGCTCTTCGAGGCACATTTGGTCCCTGATGGCATCCAAGTTGATAGCTTCACCGCAGACAGGCTGACGTAGAGGTATCTGGTGTTTACCCGGTTCCTACAAGTGACCAGTGGGTGGGAGACCAGCCAGGACTCCTGCTGTTAGGACAGCTATAGTCACGCATGGCTCTGGGCTTGGCCTGGGTGTCCAGCCAGACCAGCTGTCTGGTCGCAGGAGCACACACAAGCACAGTGCCCAGCTGTGGCAAAACTCCTCTCCTCCGTCTCCATACTGCATCGAAAGGGAGTAAGGCAGACGGAGTCCTGTACATCCACAGATGCAGATGCAATGACCCAGGGAAGAGGATAACTTCTGGGAAGAGCCCGCAGTCACTTGGAGATTAAGCTGGGCCAGGGCTGTGTGGGTGGCTACCAGCAAGTGTGCTCAGGTGCCTTGGACTGGCCTGGTGGTAAATCTTGTTCTATTCAAACCAGGCCTGTCCCCTCAACCCATACACAGGGCAAGACCACATGTATCCCATCTGCCACCTCATCTCTATCTGTGTGGACAGAATCAGCTGACCCTGTGCCCCTCTTGCCTAACTTGGTTCAGACAATGGAACACATCCGTAGGACACAGAGTAGGGAGAACTCGAGGTAGTCTTTTTGTCCAACTCCTTCCCTATGGGGCCATTCTTGGCCCAATCTTAAGACGGAGGACACAGGTCCCAGCAAATATCTTGGTTCAGATCCCCAGAGTTTGATATTTATTCACACTATGCCTCCTCAGGCCTAGGGAAGGGAGGTCGAGACCCTACTGTACCCCACACTCAAGCCTCCCACTCATTGGCTGCACCTGTAGTCCTCAGATGACCAGTGTGAGACTCCCTCCTGTTGCTGCTAGAATCCTGAGTGACACCAACGCCATCTTGTCCCACTTCTTTATTTTGTATGTTGTACATGGGATCTAGAAAGGTATAAGTGTTTTCCCAATGTCCTAAAGCCAGACAGTGATAGGGATGCCTCTAACCTCAACAGGATTTGGGAATGCCCTTTGTGCCTGGTATGTGAGTATGCATGTATGTGCACATGTGCCTTCACCTATGCATGTGAGTGTGTGGTACCTGTGCATATGTGTGCACGGTTATGTGCGGACATATGTGGGCATGTGTGCATATGCATGGGCATGTGTGTATACATGAATGTGTCGTGTGTGCTGTGTGGGTGCATGTGTGTTGTGTACATGTGTATACACATGCACATCTGTATGTGCCCATGTATTTGTGTGGGCATGTGAGTCAGAGGAGCAGGGCGCTGAGCTAGGCGTACCCAGGAACAGGAATTCTGGGTCTGGAGTGTGGTGGAGTCTCAAGGGTCCAGCACTCCAGTCAAGGAACGGGAACCCACTCCAGGGTGAGCACCTCCTACCTGCAGGACCTTCATGACCTGCCCAAGCAGCATGTCTTTGTCTTCAGCTCCCATTATTCTCTTCCAAAGCCACCAAGATGTGGATGGGAGTGGTCAGAGGGGCTAAGGGAGGAGACAAAAATAGAAGCAGTTCTTATCTTAGACCCAGGGTCTATCTTTCTTCATTTTACCACTGTATATGAGGTTTTAGAAGCCTTCTTTACCTTGGAAATCTTTTCACAGTAAGGCGAGAAGAGTATTTTCCAGGAGGAAAAGAGAAGTGTCGCCTTCACCATTTTCATGAAGATAAGACAGGGCGCATTTGCTTAACATCACTCAGCAAATCAAATTTAAAATGAGGACTAAGCTGTGCCCTGGACCAAAAAGCATGTATTGGGCTGGTTCTTATGAGCCTCTGGTTCTGTGTCAAACCAGCAGCTACATATCACCTCTGGGTCTCAATTTTCTCATATGTCACAAGATGGGCAGATTGGATGATCTCGAAGGCCTCTTCCAGAGCAAAAGCAGTTCTTGAGCCAACCTAGAAGGAAGAGACTGGCTGGAGTTGGAACAAAAGACTTCCAGGAGTGTCTCTGGACATCTGTGCTTATCACACCCAGGAAGGCCAGCACTTGACTCCCACAATCCCCTCCTCCTCCTGGACCAGGCACCCAGGGAAGCATGCTAACCTGTGCACCCTTAGGGTGCAGTTTGGATGGTTCCTGGGCCAGAGCTACATTGACGTTCCCTCTCCAATACTGCTGTCTCCAAAATGGGACACATTTGCTTTGGATTTTCTATCCTTTCTTCCCTATGGGAAAGCACAGAAGTGCCATGTGGAATCTAAGAGAGACAAGTGCATTTGGGAAATATCCTTCTCCTCACTTCACTGTGGAAAAGACTTCTGAATGCAGAAGGCTTCCAAAACCTCATATGTGGTGGTAAAACCAAGGCAGGTAAACCCAGCATTGATCTCAATGATCAAAGAGCTGCTCCTTCTTTCTGTCTCCACTCAGAGTCCCTCTGACCATTCCCATCCACTCAACTGACTCATCTCCCTCCATGGCTCCCCCAGTGTTCAGGCCCCCACACTCACCTGCAAAGTAGAGATGGAAAAAAAGAAAGCCAAGGAAATACAGAAAGAGGAAGCGAAGTCAAAGGTGATACCTAAAGATGTCTCTGAAATATGAAAAAGAAAAAACAGTGAACTGCATTAAGATTTTAAATTTAAAAGTCATCTCCAAGTTGTGTCTTTTATATCATAAGCTGATGTCACAAATTTCATTTTATAATTGTAAGCATTCCAGCTTGTCTTCCAGAATGGTGTTTACAGAGCCAGGTGTCTTGAATCAGACCATGCCATCCCACAAAGCCAGGTGGGTAAACTCAGGTTCACCCACCCGTCCCTGGGATTTGGCCAACCTGCTGGTGGTGCAGGGCCATACAGGTACCTGTCTCTGCTTTCTGTCACAGGCTTGTCGCCTGCCACTCTCCACCTGTTTCAGGGACACTCACTGGACACTTGGGGCGTCTTTAGCTATCCTGACTTGTGGTATCTACAGAGATGCACACCCACAGCAGTCCTGGCACTGTGATGGTGAGGATAGCCACAGGCCAGGACAAAGTGATTGGTGGTGTTGTTATTGCAGTTCTGCTTCCTTCTTATTACCATGGTCAAGAGGAAGAAGACCAGGCAGTAATGTGGAAAGATGCAAGTGCCCCCTAAATAAAGTGCCCTGTGACCATACCACAGGGTTCAGCAGGAATTTCATGACCCACAGTGCAGTCTTCTCTGTTGGGCACCTCGGGGGAGACCCTCCGCCAACTTAGGGTTTTCTCAAGGTGTTGTTCCGACTGAGCACCAACCCTCATTTAATGCTCATGACACACCGGGCACTTGGTGCTGCTCTGGCGTTCGACCCTCACCAGGTCCACAGCACTATACCCACTGCACAGGGGGTCCAGGAACTTCCCCAGGGACCCCCATCTGGTGAGTGAGTATGACCCAGTGGTCCTTTCTTCCCAGCCCTGGGGCTGGAGTGTCTTCTTTGAGGATTTACTCCTCCCTGCGAAAACATTTCATGACTTGTGCTTCCTTCCACGGCCCTAGGTACAGGCTTCAACTTCAGTTAAGTGACAGCTCACAAACCAGGTGCCCTCCTTCCAAAATCAGTTCAACAATAAATAGGACTGTGCCATGAAACCAAGTACCTTGGAGTGCCTATAAACATTAATTATTCACCCTCAAGGAAACACAGGCCCCAGCCACAGAGACACACATGGTGCTGACAAAATCGAAACCGAAAAAGAAAAAATAGGAGGTCTTCTCTTTCGCTATTTTAACTCCGAGATGTTTTTTCTTCTAAAGAATGCAGGGCATACCGGTATTTTCAGCATCACCTAGGTATGTCTTTCCCCACGGCCCGGCCCGGCAGCTGACGTGGGTGGACACATCCCAGGGTGCACAGCCACCCAACACCTCTGTGAGCCTGCTGGCAATTGCTCTGGCTCCCTTGGGACCTTGCATAGCACCAGGGAGGCTGCGCCCAGCTTCCCCATACTATTTGGAAATTCTATTTGCTGCTGGCAATTTACAGCCTTGGAAGAAAGTAGCTGAGCAGACACGCTTTCTCTGCGTACAGGGTTGTTCATCCCTCTGGGTGACCCTCACCCTTATGTGAGAGAGAAGGCGCCTGGGGCATCTGTCACCTCCTGATGCCTCCCCAGACACTGGGACTCCTCAGATAAGGAAGTCAGGGTCACCTCCCTCCAGGCCACACTCAGATGCCAGGGCCCAGATTAAAAAGAGCGCAGGAACCAGAGCCTTCAGGGCTCTGTGTGTGAAAGCCACTGGGCGACTGGAACACACACACTATACATATACATACAGCACACACTACACACCACACAACTCACAGCACATGCCACGCAGACATGCCACACACCACACACCATTCGCACACCACATACCATACAACACAGAGTACACACTACACAATACACAGTACACACTACATACCCCACAACACACAAAACACAACGCACAGCACATAGACATACCACACACCATACATACACCACACAGCACATACTACACACTGCAGACACACCACACAAAACATGTACATGCCACATAACACATACTACATACCACGCAGCACACAGTACACGCTACATACCAGACAACACACACTACATACCACACAACACACAGTACACACTGCACACCACACAGACATATCACATACCATACACACACCACAAGGACACACACACATCATACACATACCACACAGCACACACTACACTACACACAGTGTACACTACACACCACACATCACATACACAGTACACACTATATATCATACCAAACACAGCACACACTACACACCACACAAACACACCACACACCATAAACACACCACAATACATACTACACACCACAACATACAGCACACGGTACATACTAGACACCATACAATACACGGTTCACAATGCATACCACACAGACACATCACACACACAACAGCATGCAACACACAGATACACACAAGCCATACTCACACCACATACTGCACACACACAAACCACACATATATCCCACATTATATGCACACTACACAGCACCACACACTACAAGCATGCTACAAACGCTAAACACACTACACACACACCACAGCACACCACACTGCACACACACCACAGTATGCCACAAATGCAAGCCACATAGCATACCACACACTAACACACTACACTACACACACACCATGTACTACACACACAGCATACACCACACATATCACACACTATGCATACACACACACCACACACACTAAACATACACCACCACATACACACAAGCCACACAACTATACATGCACACCACAGTATGCCACACACATACACACCACACATTACACACACACCATATATACATGTCACACACACATGCCTATACATACTCCATCACATGTATACACCATAAACACACCTGCCACACATAAATGCCCGCCACATGCGCACACTCCATACACAAAGACACTCTGCACACACACGCTGCTCCCCACCACGGCAGCCCCCTTAGACTGGCGGAGGCCAGTGTGGTGCCTTGTCGTTCTGCTCTTCGGAGCCGTGAACTGAGCTGCAGTGTGTGTGCCCCTCTCCTCTGCTGCAGGCTTCATCCTTTTTCTCTCCCCCTCTTTCCTCTTCTCCCTCCCTCCTGGGCTCCTGGGCTCAGGGCTGGCAGGAAACCCAGGAGGCAGGAAAAATGCGAGGAAGACAGGGAGAAGGGCAACTCCTGTGACTGAGACAGGAACCGGTCACAGGAGACAGATCACCAGTGCTGAGTGTGTGCCAGGGCCTGGGCCAGGGCCTGGAAGGGAGGGCAGCCAGGGCGGGAGCCCAGTGGGAGGAGGCCTAGGAGCTGACAGGGATGCCTGGGGGAGGAAGAACACCCGGGCCTCTGCATCCTAACCCAGAGTCACCGAGGCTCAGCCCTCAGGCAGGGGGCTCACAGTCAGGCTGAGGCTGGGGCACCTGCCCTTTCCCTCCCTGCTTCTCCTACCCATGGTGAGCAAGCTCAGAGAAGTTCAGTGACTGCGAAAGCGGATGCACCTGGAGCCCCTTGGTCACCAGGCCTGGACCAGGGGCCGCCTCACCTCTCTGCAAGCACGGGAGTTACTGAGCCTGGCAAAGTGCACAGGGCTGACCTTCCTCTCCCTCCACCCACCCTTCCTCACCCACTGGGGTCTGCAAGCCCAGAGGACCCCTCATGGTGCCTCCATCCCACTCCCTGAGGAGTCTTTCCGAAAGACGGGCCCTCCACGCCCCCTCGCCCCACCCCTCCACTCTTTCCTTCTTTCTCTCTTTCCTTCACTCTTCCTCCCTTCCTTTCTTTCTTTCTCTCACTTTTCTGCTGAAAACCCTTCCCAGTCTTTCTGGCTGCCCTGTCCTCCGTGTTCATGCCCAGTGGACATTTCCAGCCTCCTTATTCTTCCTCTTGTTTGGAGTGACCATTTAATTGATGTCAAACCCGAGATGCTCTCAAGAGTGGACAGAAGGGCAGGCTGCTGAGTGGTTGTTCAGAGGTGGTGCAGGGCTGTCCGGGCAAGCACGCCTCGGAACATGGCACGTATGCCCTAGAGAACACAAGATGCACAGTCTCAGAAGCCTGGTGTCCACAGTCACACCGGTCAATAGCTCCCAAATGAATGGGAGGACCAATCACCATCAGTAAGATCAAGATACTGTGCTGACCCCTCATCTGCCGTGCCCCCGCCTCCCTGCCCACTGGAAGCTGGCATGGTCGGTGGCAGTGGAGAGGTCCCTGTCCTGCCCCAGGAGCCAGACTACTTCTGGAGCCCAGCGCCCTACCAGCCACCCATTTCGTCCTTCCCCTCCCTCCTCGAGCTGCCCAAGGGCAGGCAGCGTGGTCCCCTCATCAATGATTGTTTGCTGGATTGTTCATCGTATTTTCCTTTACGACATTTCTAGCCCCAAACAGCCTTACTGTCCCACGAAGGAGCATCCCAAATCGGAGTGAGTTGAGGGCGTCTTGCCTGCTGGAGAGAGCAAGATCTACTGGCTAGTCCCTCCTTCCTAAGTGAGGAAACCACATAAATCACAGACGAGGCGGGTATCTGTGACCCGCCAAGGTCACACAGCCTATGAGGGACGCCTCAGAGGCCGAGTCGTGTCTCTGGCTTAGACCTGGCATTTTCCCGCCCTGTCCGGCTGCTCTTCCTAGAACATCTCAGACATCCCTAATGGAATTGCTCCCAGGGGCTCTCTCTGGCAGCCTTTGTCCTTGTTCTGAGAGGCAGATCCAGCCAGCGGCCGCTGACACTCCCGAAAGCTCTTTTCAGAACAAGCACTGACAGGAGAGTCTGAGCCCAGAAAACACCCAGATGCCTCTTAAGCTTCCAGTCACTGTGAGGAAGCCTCCTAATCAATGTCTAGCAAATGCAGTTGGAGGGGGGAGGGGAGGGGGCATCGGTCAAGGGCTGGCCGGGGTGGGGGACAGGGTGGCGAGGCCGTGACCATGACCACTTGGTGGCCCCACCCCGGCATCTTCTGCATCCCCAGGGAAGCTCGTGCTTCTGCCATGGAAATATATCCTGGAAGTTGCCTCCACTCATCATGACACTGCCTGACTGGGAGCACTTCCTGTGTTGTGCCTGGACCTGACCGCCTCCCCCATCCATCCCCACTCTGGAGCACAGACCTCAGCTCCTCCCCATGAGAGGCTTTCAGGAGGCTCCAGAGTGTGAGGTACAGCACTTGACCCAGGCTCCCTGCCTCACAGCATCCGGGAATTGCATGCTCATCCACCTGCTACTTCCCTACCATCACTGTCCCTCTGCACCCTGAGGTCTGTACTCACTAGTGTCCTGGGCAGGTGTTCAATGAATCCCTGTTGAATGACTTATTTCGGATTTACTGTAACACAGAGAACCAGAGATCTTTCTTGTTCTGAGGGGATTGAAGCATTCAGGGGACTCTTGGAACAAGATTATGAAATCAGGATAAAGGCGGTTTGGGGACCACTGCCCCTCTGCCCCCTGCCCCTCCTGTCTAAGCCTGCCCTGCTCCTGTCACTCTCAGACTAAATCACTGCTAACAGCCACTGCTGATGCCGCAGGGGACCTGCATGTTAAAGAGTCAAGCCTTTGCTCGTAATAAGACTTTATTTGTGTGAGGGCTTCACAGCCTCAAGGGCAAAATTGCCATCATTATCTAGTGTAAAGGGATTTTTGAAGAGGGCTGCCCTCCCCCACGAGTCACTCCCCGTGGGCACCCTCTGTTCTACCAGGAGGGGATGTTAACCCGTTGTGAAGGCTCTCGTCTGCATAGGAGGTGTGTGTGTCTGGAGCCACCTACGAGAAGCAGTGGCTGAAAGTCTCCCCCACCTGTCTCAGACGGAATGGAGCAGAGAATGAAGTGCCAGTATCTCACTCTGGGGACACATCAGAGTCTGGTTGTTTCTCGGGTCAGTAGGGAAGACAGTCAGCCTCCTAGGGGCCGGTCTCCCTGTCGTTGCAGCCCACCACGCCACCAGTCGAATTATGTTCAGACGCCGACTCAGTCCCATCACTCCTCTGCTCCGGTCGCTTCCTCGACTTCCCCAGCTCAGGCTCTAATCCTGGAGCACAGGCCTCTCAGGACAGGCCCTTTCCTGGGGTTTCAGCCTCCTCTTTCCTCCTTCGCCTCTCTAATCCCTCCCCTTTATGGTCACAAGGAGGCTGCATGACAAATTGCCCCAAGACTCCAGAGTATAAAGGAGTCCTGTGGGGGGGGGGCTTGATTGGCCATGCTGCCTCAGGCTGTAGGCCTGCAGACAGTTCCCCTTAGGGGTCCCATCCTGCCTGAACTGGGAACTAGTCATTACTGGTTGAAGTGTGTCCCCCAGAAGAATATGTGGAAACCCTACCCCCAGTACCTGTGACTATGACTTCATTCGGAAATAAGGTCTCTGAGGTGCAATCTGGTTAAGAAGAGGTCAGTAGGGGTCACCAGAAGCCAGGAGAGACAGAGATGGATGCTCCCTGGAGTGAGAGAGCGTGGCCCCAACGACAGCTGGCTTTCAGATTTCTCGTGTCCAGAACTGGGAGAGAACAAATCTCCATGTTTTTAAGCCGCTCAGCTAGTGGTGCCTGTTCTGGCAGCCTTGTTGTGCTAAGGCAAAGCAGGGGTTCTAAAGAGCAGAGATGCAGGCATTTTCAGGCTAAGGTTCAGTACCGAATTCCTGTCACATCCACCTTTGCCGCTGGGCCAAGGCCAGGGTTGAGACATGTATTCTGCCCTGTGAGCAGGGCAAGGTAAAGAGCTGCGACCCATCCCTGTATCAGCCACCTCTCAGCGACTTCTCGTGGCTGCATGAATATGTGGTGTCATATCAGAGACTGTTTCCATGGTGGCCTCTCCCTTACTTCTTCCCTATACCACAGACACACACATACACAAATACAAGCACACACAAACACATACATAAACAAGCACATACATATAAGCACACACATAAAAACAAATGCACACACATAAACACAAACACACACAATACATACATACAAACACAAATATATACACAAATACAAGCACACACATAAATACAAACACAGACACATATACACAAATACACACACTCACAGACACATACACACACAATACATACATGCAATCACACATATATATGCAAATACAAGCACACACATATACACAAATACATGCACATCCATACACACACGAACACATATACATACATACCATATGCATGCAAACACACACATGCTTAGGCTCCAGGTACTCAAAAAAGAGAGTACTCCATACACATGATGAATTTTGGGTCTCGGTGCCTTCTCCAAGAATGTTCTCCAAGGCCACCAGGAATGGGGTCAGGGCAGCTCCTTCTCATATTTACTGTCTTATTTTGTCTCCAAAGCTTTTACCACTCTTCGTCTTTGACCCTTCTCCCTAACTATAGCAGAATTAAAGCTGTGAGCCTCCTATATTTTATTAGACACTTAGATTCCATTGTAAATCTCAATGTAAATGGGACCTCCCAGCTACAAATGCCTCCAAAGGTCATGGGTAGTGCGTCCTCATCGTGTGTTCCCAGCACATAGCACATAAGAGGACCCAATAATGAAGTACAACAATGAAGTCAGTGAAATACTGGATAAATAAGGAATAAATAAGTGGACAAAATATGAGTTAAATGCAAAATGAGACAGCATCATAGACAAATACCTTTTAAGTTAAGGAATTTTAGAAATAGATCATGTGAAATCGATCTAGAAATAGAAATTTGAGGAGGAAAATGTTTTGCAGAAAGAGAAGGAGATGAACGAGTTGTGTGAGGAACGTCCAGCCAAGTGAGCCTGGACCTGATTCTGTTGCACGTGCGCTGTCTCTGCCAACTATCAACATGACGTGTATGGGAACCTCAAGAGCCACCGGGAACACGAGACCCAGCAGGAGCCACACGGGGAAGGTCAGTTAGCTTGAGGTCATAACCAGATGTTCACACACCTTCATTACCCCGGTCTCGGGTTACTTACCTGAAACACATGCATATTGATGCCCTCTAGAGTTGTTGCACAATGAGATGAAAGGACAGTTGATAACCTGAGCCCATGCCTGTCTCAGAGTAGATCTCAAGGATGTTAGTTCCCTTCCTTCCCCACCCACTCACGCACACTGCTGGTATCTCATGAGTCTCGCTCAGTAGCAATTTCCTATGTCCTCATGTTAACTGATGGAAGGAAGGAAGGAAGGAAGGAGGGAAGGAAGGAAGGAAGGAAGGAAATAATGGACAGTCATACCTTCCACATCCATCTGCCAATACTAGCTTCAAGGGTAGAAAATTGGACTGGATGAGTCTTACGGCTAACTTTCTGATTTACTTTTTGTAGTTGATACTTTTAAAACTTCACCTAACACTCCAGTAACAGGGCAGATTCTATGATATTTTGTCAGACACTCAGTAGACAGGAGTGGATTCTGAACCCCTCAGACTTTTAATATTTAATTTTCAATTTTACTTCTAATATTCCATTGTATTTTCTGAGTCACAGCTATAAAAGTGAAAACTACAAGAACTTAAGAAATCCATTTGCTTCTCTTTTATGTGAAGACTCAGCTATGATAATTCTGAACATTATTTTCAGATGAAAAAACAACACCCAATTATGATGAAAACAAGCACATTATTTAAATGTATACTTCATGTTATTGCTAACATTGCTGTGATTACCTATAGGGACACTCAATTTTTGCCCTGTGAACTTCAATAAAGCTCTAGATGCCTTTATTGTTAATAAGTGGAAAGTGTTATCGTCACTATTTTGTAAAGTAATTGTGCAAAAATTCTGGGCGTCATAACACATTTGACACATTTGAAAACAGAAGCGTGGGACAAGGAGGTCATAGTGTGGCTTAGGAACAAAGAATGAAGAATAGAGGACAAGGGTAGAGCTGCTTCCGTCATCTCCCAGCTATCTGACCTAAGATGCCCTGAGCTTCAGTTTCCTCAGCTATAAAACAGATAAAATCTCCACGAGTCATTGGAGACAGTGTGTGCAATAATCCAACTTCAGAATGATATTAGTGCTTATTATAACATTTTGGTGAATACAAAGCCACCTCTCTCTTAAGTTCAGTTACTCAGTGAGCACGATATTTATCACCCCCAGGGTCCCACCACAGTGAATTCTGAGTCAGCCTTGACCTGTATGCCTCTCGGGCTGATCTCAACTGCTCACATGATTTTCACCTTCACACACACACAGCAGATGAGTGATTCTGTACCTGAAGTACTATTGCCACCCTGAACTGGAGACTTGTTGCCAAACTCAGCTACCAACACCCCACAGACACCACAAGCTCCAGAAGTTCCAAATGTAAGTCATTGTTCTCTCCTACAAAACCTTTTCCATGTTTTTTTTTAATTCCTGTTCCAAGTTAATGGCACCACTGCTAACTTGCCCAAGCCAACAACCAAGGAGTCTCCTTCTCCCCTTTTCATACTTCCTCTACTAATCCCATCAATTTGATCACTAAGCCCTGGTATTTGAACCTCCAAAACATTTATTAAATGTATCCTTCTCTCCATACCACTCTCTGGGACTAGCTCCCATCACCTTTCGTCCAGATTAGTTGTGTCCGTGATCCAGTCTTGACCTACTTAAGGCCAATTTTCCCACTGAAGCCAGAGCTATCTCTAGGGAAAATCCAAATCTCACCTTCATATGTCTGCCCATGCAGTTCCATCTACTTTCTGGATGTGGAAGTCTAGCCCTATATCAAATTCCCGGACATCCTGAAAGACTCAGATAAAACACTTCCAGGAAGCTCCTGAGTTCAGCAACGGTCTTTTATGTCCCATGCCCTCTCTTCATACTTCTCTCTCAGCACATTAGTTTTCACTGAAATCACCTCCCAGCCCAGACCTGTGCTGTGTGTTTCCTATTGATAGTAGTACCCTACCCTCCCATGCGTCCCAGACTCCCTGGCAAGCAGAGATCCAATGAGAGTCATTCAAATAAAATTTGGAATATAGAAAAGGAAAAACAATATATTCCCCAGCAGCAGCAATCGTGGGCAGGCATATAATTGTCACAAGTCAACTGGCAGATGTAGGATTTTTCTACTGGCTTCCTGGCACCTTCATAAAAAGAAGCCACTCAGGGCTCTTTATCACCAGACATTGGTGGTGGCGTGCCTGCAATTTCAACAGCCTCTTGATCTCCTAAAAGGCTTACTGTTAATTTACACATGTCTGGATATCCTGAGAGAAGCAGCAGCTTTCCTGGCCTTCACTCCCCTAGAACTTACTACAAGTCTGTAAATACCTAAATCCCCGTATTAGTTTCTTCCTGTTTTAGATATCTAGGGTGGTTTCTGTTTTCCTGATATTCAGTATTAGATGTATTCCAACCTCTTGTGCTTATGAGTAATATAGCAGCACCTCTACTAGAGAGAGTATTCTATAGTATTTCTTAACCTGAACTAAAACAGCCCACATCCATCGATCTCTTTAGAGCTCTCCAGAAAAGTGATCAGGCAGCCATCTTCTTGTCTTCTGCTATTTCTGCCCATAATTTTAGACATAAGTGCAAAATGGAATTGAACATGATGAAAACAAGCACAAGCCCTGATAGACTCACCATCAGTCCTTAACCATCATCTGTACTGAAAGCCATTGCAGAACACCCATCAATTGCCTAAAACCCCAAAGGAATGCTATGCTTCTGTCAGGTTACCCAAGAAGGTGCTGGGTCAGGACCTTTTATGAAACGTGTCTAGTGTGAGGTCCAGAAGGCTCTTACTCATGGAGCCTGGCACAGTGAAGTTCAGCCACACTCGTTAGCGATTGTTAGTAATGTTATCACTCACCTACAACCTGCCCAGCAACCTTAAGCTGCCAACAAATTGTTGTGTTTCTGCTGACTACCAGCTATTGAGATTTGCCCTTCATAAAAAAAGAAAATATAAATGCTTAATAAATGTACACAAAAAGTCATGCTCATTAATAAAAAAATTATAAAAAACAAAAAATATCTATTTTAATAGGTTATTGCCAATGTTGGCAAGTGTGTATGGAAACAAATGTTACCAAACGTTCTTTTAGATACTTCTAGAAGGTTTACATTTTTTACACCCTTTCTAGAAAGCAGTGTCTTTGTGCTTATCAAGAGACTTTAAAGCATTCATATTATTTTATCAAAAGTAAGAATATAATATGCCAACAGAATTTTGACTCAAAGTTGCCTGGTGTGTAACCAATTTATTGAAAGACATAGGTTCCATGCTGCAAGCAAAAACCTACTTCATTCTTTTACACCACTTTCTTACAAACCCTCTCATGACTACTTTTCCCCACCCCTCAATAAAACTGTGGGCAGGACCCGTAACTCTTTCAGACACTCTTGAGTCACAAAGAAGCCTTCTATTCAATTGCAGATAATAGAAAATCCAGTCAAATATAATATCAAAACTCCAGGCTCTCACCCGGTTTAAAGTTTGTCTTTTCCCTGAGCATAAATTTCCTCCTGCTAGAAAAGCTTCAATGGATATAGTATGGGATAAAAGGATGGGTTACTGGTGGCAGGAAGGAAAAACCTCTTAGTTGACTTATTCATTTACCAGTTGTTTGTGCCATCCAATTATAAATACTGATTCTATTGCTGAGGAAGAAAAATAATGTCTAGCAGCAGGACATTTTCTAAGCAAAGTATTATTGATGTAATCTAATTTGATGTACTATTATATCACCTTTTAAAATTTTACTTCTTAAAAAGTTCTTAATTATGTGGAAAAATGTGATAAAATGTGGTGCATAAAAGTCATATACAAAATCATATGTACATTTAATGTAAAGAAAAATTCCATGGAAGAAAGACTCAAACAAACTATAGGAAATGATACTAGTATTTATCTCTGTGCAGATGGTTAAGGATGATTGTTTTTACCTTTCATTTTATATTTTCTGCAAAATTCAAGTGCTCTCCAATGAGAGTATAATGTTTAGGTCATCAGAAAATAACATTAAGTTTAAAAATGGAAGAAGAAACACAAGGATTGTTTTTCCAGGCCTGAGTGTCTTGTGGCCTTTCTTCTCTTCTTCACCTTACTCTAATGTGTTAATAAGTTTGCAAGATAAGTCACACCGTCCCAGGGAACAAGGTTTAACCCATCAGACATCCAGGCCATGTTCACACGTCTGCAATGATAAGCCAGCAGAAGAAACGGGAGTGATGCCTGGCCTCTGGCTGTCCTGGGAAAGTCCTTTGTTGCCTAGAGAGTACTTTATCCAGTGAAGGTTAGGAGGGCTGTCTTATTTGAAGAGGATGATGGGATCAAAGATCTCTGAGTCAGAAGCTATCATGGGAGGTAACTGACCACCAAGGCTGTGCAATGTGAGTGTCCAGCTGGTGCCCAGCACCGGACAAGACAAGGCCTTCACAGTGTGCTGCTTCCAGTCCCCACCAGTGGTTCTTCTCTCTCCCGTGCCGAAACTGCCTTGTTTAGAGTCTGGAAGCGCAAAGCCATTTCTGATGCACAAACAAATCCTAGCAAGGCTGCTATTTAGAAGCCTGGGTCACTCCAAGGGAACATAGCCCCCTAGACACGTGTCTTCTTTGTCACTACCCATCTCCCCTTTTAAATTTTTGACAGACCTCCTCCTTTGACCAGACATCGACATGCCAGAGCACTCCAGGTCTTCACCCTCCTCTCTCACTTCGGCTTTCTCCCTTTGAGATGTTATTCTATCTTTTTTTTTTTTTTTTTGAGTTGGAGTCTTACTCTGTCACCCAGACTGGAGTGCAGTGGCCACTCCCGGCCACCGCAGCCTCGACCTGATGGGCTCCGGTGATCCTTCTGCCTCAGCCTTCCAAGTAGCCGGAATTACAGGCATGTGCTACCATGCCCAGCTGATTTTTTGATTTATTGTAGAAATGAGGTCTCACTGCCCAGGCGGGTCTCGAACCCACGGGCTCAGGCAATCCACTCATCTCAGCCTCCCAAAGGCGCAGGATTGCAGGTTGAGCCACCGAGCCCAGCGTTATTCTATCTTTAAATACCATTTGCAAGTGGTAAATTCCTGATTTGTATCTCCAGCCATTGTTCTTCTCATAAGCCTCCAACTCTTAATCCCCAGCCTTCCAAGCTCTACAATGGGTTATTTCACAGGAGTCTCAAAATTAAAATTTAGTATTTAAAAGAGAAGACTTAAGCCGGGCTCGGTGGCTCAGCCTGTAATCCCGTGCCTTTGGGAGGCTGAGGTGAGTGGATTGCCTGAGCCCGTGGGTTTGAGACCCACCTGGGCAGCGAGACCTCATCTCTACAATAAATCAAAAAAAAAAAAAAATCAGCCGGGCATGGTAGTGCATGCCTGTAATTCCGGCTACTCGGAAGGCTGAGGCGGAAGGATCGCCGGAGCCCAGCAGGTCGAGGCTGCGGTGGCCGGAAGCGGCCACTGCACTCCAGTCTGGGCGACAGAGTGAGACTCCAACTCAAAAAAAAAAAAAGAAAAGAGAAGACTTAATTTTCCCCCAAATCAATTTCACTTTCTGTCTTCCCAGCTCAGAACATTTCTTATCTGAAATCTCCACTGGTAAAGAGACAGTATTCCTCCTCATTGCCCGGGCCAAAAGCATTAGAAATCATCCTCAACCTCTGTGTCACTCACATCCTACAATGCCCCACCAGCAAATCCTCTGGACCAACCTCCAAACATGTGGAACCACCTCTCTTTAGCCCCACTTAGACTAATAAAGCCTGGTCTTGATGGAGGATCTGTGCATTTCTCACAAGAACCACCCTCTCCGGTTTCACAGAGCAGGACACAGAAGCACACGATAGTGAGACAGCCTGTCCAGAGCACGCAGGTGGACTGTCTTAGAGACGGAGCACATGTGAGAAGAGAGCAAACAAGTGGGAGAGAGCATGTGAAAGAATGAACACATGATAGAGTGAACATGTGGGAGACTGAACACGCGATGGAGAGAAAGTGTGATAGAGTGAACACATGATAGAGTCGACAGTGATAGAGTGAACAAGTGACTGGCAGAGTAAACATATCCGAGAGCGAGCACATGAAAGCGAACATGTGACAGACCAAATGTGATGGATAGGCAAGTGATAGAGTGATATGCTCTAGATGAACACATGACAGAGTGAACGTGATAGAGTGAATAAGTAATTGGTAGAGTGAACATGTGACAGAGTAACTATGTGACAGAGTTAACACATGATTGATAGAGGGAATAAGTTATTGACAGTGAGCATGTGACAGAGTGAACATGTGATAGAGTGAATAAGTGATTGACAGAGTGAACATATGACAGAATGGACAGCTGACAGAGTGGACACATGTCAGGGCGAACAACGTGATAGAGTGAACACGTTATAGAGGAAACAAGTAAGAGAGCAAGCCATGATAAAGGAAGCACATGACTGAGGAGACATGTGATGGGAGAACATGTGATAGAGGGAACAAGTGGCTGGAGAAGCATGCCACGGGGGAACAAGTGATAGAGGAAACACGTGATAGAGAAAAAACATGAGAGGGGAACACATAATAGAGGGAACATGTGATGGGGGACGTATGATGGGGAAATACATGGTGGGAGAATATGTGCTAGAGGGAATACGTGACAGGGGAATACATGATGGGGAACACAGGCCATTACAGCGGGCCAGCCCAGCAGCACCCCTGGAAAGGCTTCTGCACCTCCTGCCGCATCTTGTGCCAGACTCCTGCAATGGCTCCAAGTTCTCCTTCTCCCTGTTTCCTGCCATACTCCCACATCCAGCACCCATGAAGCAGCCAGAGTAAAGTCATAAATCAGATCACATCATGCCCTCTCCCAGGCCCTTGAAGTGTTTGATTTAATTTAGAAGGAATCTAAAACTCCTGAGACTTAAGTCGCCTGGCGTCCCAGTCCTGATGACCTCCATCCAGCCTGTGCCTGGCTCTCCATGCCACTCACGGCCTCCCATGCACATCTGGGGCCCAAGTCTGCACAGGTGTCACTCCTTCCACTCACACTCACCTCAGTGTCTTTGCAGGACTCGTGTCCTTAGGACCTTGGTGCCTATGCACCCTCTCAGAGGGGCCTTTCCTGACCAAATAACTGCTCTGGGCAGTTGTCCACAGCCCTTAGCTGTACTGTCCAGGCCTCTCTGGGGTACACGCTGTGAGAGGACTGACCCCTGGGTTCCCCTTGCCACTTCCACAAGTCCCCAGTGATCACACAGCCCTGGGGAATGATGAGTGCCACGTGAAGGCCTGTGATGTGGAGGAGGCACTTGTAGGGTTTCGCTGTCCATGGTCTTTGCACTGCTTTTGTCAGCAGGCCGGGCCCTGATGGAAAAGGAGGGACATGGTGCAAGGCTGAGAGGAACACTGGGGAGACTTTTCTCATCAGGGCCCAGGCTTACACTCCAGTGTCCTCAGGAAAGGCGCCACCAGCAGAGCCAGGGGATGAGAATGAGGCACCTCAGGCAGAGAGGTACTGGGAGCCCAGGGCACCCTCTCTCAGCTGGGTTTATGGCCGAGTCCCCGGTCAGCAGAAGTGGGTCTTTGGGATTCTGGAGTAAATTATGTGGAAAGGGCAGAGGGGCCACAGGGTCATGACGGTATGTGAGGGACCTGTACCAAGAAAGGACGAGTGGTATTCCAAAATGGGCATTCTGAGTCAGGCTCAGACACAGAAAGAAAGACAGGATGAGTAATTCTTCTCCTGTACATGTTGATCTTTCCTCAGAATTGTCTCCTCTGGGAGTCCCCGTCTGGGTCTCTTTGTGAATTCTCTGCAACTTTCCAACTCTTGGGTCATTTAGGGACATCCATGGATCAGAAACCCCAGAAGAGGTCAATACAGTTTGTCTGTTCATCTTTCTCCATGAAGCCTTCCTTCATAGTGTTATAAGCAAAGAGGACAGTAGGACGTCATTATGATCACGAGACCACCCCCTGTGCCTCTGGAAGAAAACGCTACTGGCCGAATGTATACACAGGATATGGCAAGGCTCACATCTGCAGGCCTTCTGCTTCTTCTGATTTGCATGCCCGGCAAAGACTCCAGCAGCCTCCCCTAACAGCCTCCGCAGTCCCGTGCCTCTCTGGGCTGTTTTCACATCTTTGTTGCCTGGGCCTCCTGGCTCGCTCATTTTGCTAAATCGCTACCACATTAGCTCAGCTTAGCTCTTTCTCTTGAACTAGGACCTTTCTCTAGTGTCTGAGGTCTCAAATCCTGGCGGTATTGACACTTACCCTTCCAGCTCCCTGCAGGCCAGGGTTCACTGGCCCTGTGTCCATTCTGCATCCAACAGCCTTAAGCCAGGCGAGGGTGCGGTGGGGGCAGTTGTCAGTGCCTCTTCATGTTGGGAACCAGCCATGGAGGCCCACTGAGCGTTAGGGATCAGGAAGGGCCATTGACTCCGAGACCACTAGGATGCGTTTGGGAGCTATTGACCCCATTTCCTCCCCCTTTCTACTCAGTACTAACCTGATTAAGCTCCTATAAGCTCAAACATAAAAACTCTGAGACCAAGACGAACACAAGCTCACTTTAGAAGCTCATTGCTCCCATTCTTCCACAAACTGCAGTTTCGGCTTTCACACAACTTGAAATTCAAACTTGGGTCACATCTAAGAGCCTTAGTACTGATCACAGACTTCTGGGTTGTGATCTCAGAATGCACTGAAGTTGAATAAGGTGTAAATTGTGTAGAATATAATTTCAGAAGACAGTCATTCTATTGAAAGAATGTGGCTAGATTACTTGCAGGTAGCCCACTGTGAACTTTGGACTGGGCCACATTCCAAACATTCTGGGATGGGCCACTTTCGTTTGTAAAGTAAATACTTAAGCTTCTATAGAATTGTTTAACTTGGCATAAATCAATCAGCTTAGGATGAAAAAGGTTTATAGAATATGTCAGTCACAGATTAGGTTATCCTTTGCTATGGAATTTTAAGATTATCATATGAAAAGGGTTTAAAGGCAATCATTGATTAAGTTTTCATGGATGAAGGTTTCTGGTGGGTGGGGAACGCCCCTCCCACATCTAACTTTGTGTATAAAGGACCCGTTGTAATTCCCAATAACACACATCGCTTCTGTACTAGACCGGAGTCCAGTCTCTTTCTTTCTCTCTCTCTCTCTTTCTCTCTTCTTCCCCCCAATCGCTGATGCCATCTCCACCTTTGGGGTACCCTGAACCTGGCTGGAGCAGTACTCTGGCATCTTCAGTGAGATGGAAGCTCACTGAAAGGCGGCGATGGCTCTGAGGGTAAAAGAAGGTGAAGTGCTAGTTATTTTAGGATGCTTGGGTGATAGTCCAAATGGCCATTGTGGGAAATAAGGTGTAAGCTTCCAGGGTTGACAATCAGGACAAGCCAAAGTCATGGAGCATGATCCTACAAGAGCTACAGTTGGCCTTGCTGTCTGTGGTGGAACCAGGAACAGTTGACTGGAAAAGAACAGGACGGGGGGCTGGTGAGGGTGGAGGTGAAGCCACGGGAGCTTCAGAGAAACTGGAGGTTGGGCAGGCCTCCTCGTGAAAAGAACAGATTTAGTAGGAATCAGGGAGTATCTGGGGTGAAGAAAAGAAAGCCGAAAGAAGTGAGGTCACAGGGCACTTGGAGACACGCCGTGTGAGGTGGAGTGAGTCTGATGAATGAATGGACCCCAAAGTAAGGTGCACTGTCAGTATAGACAGCACCAGGGACCTGTAAACCCTGATGATTTAGAGCCGGACGAATTATCTCCTTGGATGCAGGAGGCAGGCTGGCGATGAGGTCATGAACAGATGTCTGGCCCTAGGGAACGATACCAGGCAGCCGCAAACACCATGACGACTGTCAGGGAGAGGATGAGGCTGAGGCGATTGATGGCCCAGGCTCCAGAGCGGTTGGATTGTCACAAAAGGTGGCAGAGCAGTGACCAGCAAGGGCAGCAAGAGCCCAGATCGTGAGGAAGAGCCAGGCTGGGGTCCATATTCCCATCTCAATGTGACGTGATGAGGAAGGAGCCAGAGCTGCCGAGGACAGCCGAGCAGAAGGACAGAATGAGCCGGACCCCAAGCAAGTCAATCTGCTGGCCCAAGGCAGTGTTCCACCTCAGGGTGCTTCTGAGGGGAAATGAAGCTCCCCTCTTTTTACTACTGGAACGATTCCTGTTACCCTCAGTCAAATGCCATCATGCTGTAAGAGCTATTTCAGTTAAAAATAAATACAGCAACCCTTTGTAGGACCAGCCCAACACATAGTTACGTTGCTCCGTGTTCTGGGATAGAAACAAATATGGAGGAAAGAAACCAGATATCCCGACTGTCACAGAGTAATGTGAGCAGCACAACACGTACCCCCAGACTTCACGGCAGCTAAACTAACTACAGAGGACTGTGCCTGGGTCTGTCAGATCCAGGTGTCTGTCCTGGTGGGTTCTTGGGTGTGCTGAGAGCTGGGAACTGTGAGGAGATAAATCTTAGATAGCCAACAAGATTTACCATCCTTGCAACCCCTTGGACTCCACATTTGCACAAACAACTTGTCACAGAGTACTGGGTCACACAGACCTCCTGTAGCCCCACTGTGGACTCATGAAGGAGTCAAATGCCCTAGTCCCTTGGTAGAAAGACCAAGTTGAGAATTGGGCAGGAGATGTTGAGTCTCAAAAGTGCAATACAGCTCACAGGCAATAGTGAATACTGCCTTTTGGGACTGTGTCTCCCCAGGCTCTGACTGTGCTATCCAACTGAGAGGAGAAATTTAAATGTCCAAATAGGATGAGAACATCACAATCCAGAAAGGGCAGAGGGTATTTGAAAGGGAGAGACCACTGGTGCTAGTCACCCACCAGAATGGCCATGGGGGAACCAGAAGCAAAGAGGGTACCTACTCAGAAAGGAAAATTAGCCCCAACCAGCTTGTACTTTTTGTAAAACCATGTGGTGTGAGTGCCTGTGGGCTGGTATTTCTGTCCACACAGTGTTGAAAAATCATTCTGCAATTTAGAAAATCAGACAGGAAAATAAAACCAACAAGTCAACAGCCCAAGTGTCAGTGAAAGATGGCACTGTCTTCCTGAGATGAGGCAAAGCCATTACCAACTGATTAAAGTCATACAATGAAACATGGCTGTGTCCTCAGAGGCCGGCAGGAAAGAGAAACCTCAGGACCACTCTTGGCGAAAATATCCTCAAAACAGGCTAACAGATGTATTTTTCTGGACAAAAATCAATGCAAATTTGATCTCTTTTTCCTCAACCAATGGCATCTTAAGGCAAAGTATACTAATAAGAGAAACACAGTTGATGTAGTGACATCTTTAGAAAGTGAAGAAAACTCTTCTCCCTCAAACCAGTTCTCCCTCATCATGGAATTATGTACAGCAAAATACGATCAAAGGACTGTCCAACAAAAGAGGCCTGGAGATCAATCTAGTACCAACCTCTCACCTCACAGATAAGGAAACTGAGACCCAAGGAGATGATCTGCCTTTGGCCACATAAATGACCTGCAGCATTGTTCAAACGCATGCTCAGTGAGTTCTGTTAATGGGGGTGAGCGCTGCAAGAGGGTGGAATTTGTTCTGAGTTGCAGGACACATGCACACAAAGCACTATCTCCCAAGCATCCTAGGAGAGGGTGTGGAGAAAAGGGAACACTTCTACACTGTTGGCGGGAGTGTAAACTGGTGCAACCTCTGTGGAAAGCAGTGTGGCGATTCCTAAAAGCTCTAAACATCTACCTCCCATACGACCCCGCAATCCCCCTAATGGGAATATATCCGGAAGAACACAAATCACTCTACAAAAAAGACACCTGCACACGTATGTTTATCGCAGCATTGTTCACAATAGCAAGAACCTGGAAGCAACCATGCTGCCCATCAAAAGAGATTGGATTAAAAAAATTCCATATACACGATGGAATACTACGCAGTCATAAAAAAGAACAAAATCATGAATTTTGCAGCAACCTGGATGGAACTGGAGTCTATAATACTGAGTGACCTCTCACAAAAACAAAGGTCCGAGTATCACATGTTTTCACTCATATAATGGACCTTGAACATCCAATCTAATACTATAAGAAAATGACTGACAGTAGTGGGAAACTAGGTGGGGGAGGGAGATGGGATTAACGGGCAAATATCTATCTGGGGATGGGGAAGCACCTCTAATCAACAGGGTGCCTGAATGAAACATGTTTGTATACCTAACCTTTTACTGTACCCCACAACATCATAATAAAAAAATATTGATTATTAAAAAAATAATAATAATTAACACTTCACCTTCTCTTACCCTCAGAGCCACTGCCACCTTTCAGTGAGCTTCCATCTCACTGAAGAGACACTGACAACAACCCCCGCCATACCCTCACCTGGCTTAAGGCTGTTGGATGCAGAGTGGACACAGAGCCAGCGAGCCCTGGCCTGTAGGGGGTTGGAAGCATGAATGTCAGTACCACCAGGATTTGAGACCTCAGATACTGGAGGAAGGTATTAGTTCATGAAAAAGAGTTAAGTTGAGCCAAAGTAGTGGCAATTTAGCAAAACAAGTAAGTCAGGAGGCCCATGCGCTATGTGCTATTATGTGCCAAGTGCTACACTGAGTACTTCTCTATTATCTCCCCCAGTCCTCCCAGTCTCAGCAGGCTGACAGCAGATAATAAAATTATCTCTATTATCGCCCAGCAACTGTGCGAGGGAGGCACCATTGCCCATATGTGTACAGAGGAGGAAACAGGCACTTACAACAGCTCACTAACTTGTCCAGCGCCACAGAAGTAGTGAATGTCTGAGCTAAATTCAGACTTCGGTTCTCCTTCTCCAGGTCCACACTTCTGAAGATAATGCTGTTCATAAAATTAAACACTCGTGCTTGGACTGATGGGATTGTCATCAGAATTTGCCACCATGGGTTATCAGCCAGCCTGGGGTTCTGAGCTTACAGTTGGCCGAGGTGGCGTTAACGCACCAGCGCTCCTTAGGCGACCATGCTGGAAAGGCATGCTCAGCACCTTTTCTTAGCTCAGAGGCAGTCACACTAAAGAGACTGTGTTGGCTGCCTGGAAACAGACCTGAGAGAGGCTCAGCTAATGAGCGGTTATCCTCCTCCCACTGGGGAAACCCGGAGATGGTCTATCCAAGACTGTGAGCTCCCCTGAACCTCTTTCCTTCTTTCTTTCCCTAAAGCCTGCATCTCTCACTTTCATTCCAGTCAGGAAGAAGAAAGCAGAATCTACAGGAAGTCGAGGTGACACCAAGATGGTGTCTGGAGCTCATGGACTCGAGGACAATAAAACCTGGGCTTTCCTAGAAGATAGATGTCAGGAAGAGAGTCCTAGAGAAGCGACTCAGAGTACATGACACGGTAGACTGGCCTTACGTCATGCATGCCCCCAGGTTCTTTACTGAAGTTTTGAGCACACCACAAAGCTGCAAAATGATGCAACAGTCAGCTGTCCCAAAAGCTTTGTTGGGAGTGTGCCAGGTGGCCGCTCCAAGGCACATCCCCACACATACTCTTGGAAGAGCTGCCATGTAGTCAGCACTGCACGGTGGAGGGGTCACGGTGCCACTGCTCTTCATGTTTCGGTATCCAGCAGAGCACCTGACAAATATGGAAGATGTTGTGTTTGCTGCACCAGTAGGGTAATTAGTTAGGCCACAGCCAATCTATTAAGGACCTACGAATCCATCGGGCATTGCATTAATTCATTGAAAGTCTGACCTGAGAGAAAATACTAAAGAGCTTAAGCACTTAATAGAACAAAATGTCCTGAAACCAGCATTGAATCTACTAAATAATGAACCTGATGAAAGCCCATGTCTGCAACCTGACCGGCCCCAGCTCGCCAACCATCCCGGGCTCAGCAGGGTGACAGCAGCTGCTTCCATGAGTGGGGAGACAGGGAGGAAGGAAAGAGCCCTTCTCATTCAGGAGTCGGTGATCAGCTTGGTCCCATCCACTCTAATAGATGCCACACAGGTCATGCCAGACATGACCTTCAGAGCTTTTCTAGAAACCAAAGGTGGCCACAGACCTGACCTCATCTGGAGGCAGCTGGCTCCATGAGAGTTGAGTGGTCCTCACTCACAGAGCAGAGGTGAAGGCTGCAGGGAAGCATCCACCCTCACCTGCCCTTGTCTTCTGCTGCTACTGTCCTCAGCACCTGTGCTGTTCCCTGCCCAGAGGTGAGTGGTGGATCATTAAGTCTCACAGAACCGATTTCGCCTGACCGCAGACAGGGAGGCCATCTTTCCTCACATGAATGCAGTGCTTTCTAAGTCTGGGATTCTATGGGAGAATAGCCCAAAGCTGGGCCTGCAGTCAGCCCTTGCTGCCACCTCTGGGGCACAGATGGCGCCCCCCCACCCCTCCCACCCATGAGGATCAGCAGCCGTTCTCCTAGAAGTGGCTCTGGACACCCGAGGAGCCATCACTTCTTCAAGAGGATGTAACACTCCCATCCAGGCATTCATTTTACCCCGAGACACAACCAATGTTTTATAAAGACCCTGCCATGTGGACGTTAGGTGTCCTGGAACTTATGGAAAGGAACCCTCCCTGGTTGTAATTTAGCAGAATAAAAGTGAAGATTTCCATGCTGGGGCACAAGTCGGAGTTGAGAGGAATAATTTTGTGCCAGAAGCAAAGAAATGTGAGTGTCTCTATCCAATGTTGAGCATATTGGATTTTGTTGGTTGGTTCTGGAGTCACTCTGTGGGGCCTGGGGGTGAGTTAGTGTTTATCTTGATCTACCCAGAGTGAAAATGTTTCACTGCTGACAGTGCAACATTTCTGAGCCTAGTGTGTGCTTCCCACTCCTGGGGCTTCCCCTCCTGGGGCTCCCTGTGAGTCCTGAGCGGTCCTTGCCCACAGGGACAGTGGCCCTGAAAGCCTGGTCTATACCTGGTTGATGAGGAGAGGGTTCAGGGCATGCTGGGGAACGCATCCATGGATCCCCGGGCCTGAGCTATGAGGGGGCATGGACAGGCCATCACCAGACAACCAGGAACAACAGTGGCCAGCCAAGTCGCTCCCCAGCATCAGCCCCAGACCTTCCACCAGACTGTGGGTGAGGGTTCTGTCAGCTTTCTGTCCCCTACTCTTGACATAAGCCCCAATCCAGGGACTAGGTGGTCACCATGCTGCCCGCCAACGTGTTATCCTTGAGAAAAGGCCTAGTACCTAGCATGGAGCTGTGCAAGGTGCAAAATCCCATGCAAACATCAACTTTTAAAATATTGATTGAGAAGCCCTACTTTACAGAACAGTAAATCAAGGTCTGAAAAATTCAAATAATAACAAAAGCATCTATGAATGGCTAAATGCTGCTTTAAGTGTCTCTACCTACTATCCCATTTAGTCATTGTATCAAGCCTGTGTGGTAGGCATTGTTATTAACGTCCCTTTACAGATGAGGAAGTTGGGGCACAGAGAGGCTGAGTAACTCATCCAAGGTCATGCAGCAAGTGTCAGGTGCAGATGAGGCTGGTGGCCACGTCAGAATTCTTCTTCTTGGCCTCTCATGAGTAGCTCCACTCCTGCGTGTCAGGAACCAGTCCATGAGCTTTACCCGTATTAGCTCATACAACTGTTCATCACCCTCAGGAAGTAGGTACCGGTTGGCCAGGATAGGAAAGAAGGAACTCAAGCGCAGACAAGGATCTGATAGAAATGACTGTGAAGTTCCTGTTCATCCCCAAACTGGAAGCAATCCAAGGGTACACGAACTGGGGAATGGGAAAATGCTGCAGCACATCCCTACAGTGGAACAACACTCGACAGTGAAAAGGAGCACACTTCTGATACACATGCAAAGCAGACGAGCACTCAGTGAGGTCAGACGCTGTGTGAGCCCACCTGCGTGGCACTCTGGAAAAGCAACACTGTCGGGAGAGAATGTTGATCAGCAGCTGCCGAGGGCTGGAGTCAAGGGAGGGGCTGACTCTGGAGGGGCTCAGGTAAGACTGGGGTGACAGAAGTGCTCTCTGTCTGGACGGTAGTGGTGGCACACCTGTGTGTGTCAATCAGCGCTCACACTGCTATCCACTTTAAAGAGTGGATTTTGCTCTCTGAGTCTGCAGAGAGCCCGGTCAGCCATGCGATGCTGTGAGTCTGCAGAAGGCTTAGGTCTAGGGCCAGGACACGGCATCACCAAGACAGCCCTTGGAGAGACCTGGGGAGCTGGCCCAGAACCCAACCCTGGGGTCCTGGTTTGCATGTTCTCACCCTCTCCATGAGGTCTCGCAAGGCAAGTTTTTGCTTTTGTTCATCATCGGTTATTTGTCAGCACTCTTCTAGCCTCCTGGTGAGCAAAACTGCAAACGGCGAGACCTTTTCCCACCTCCAAATTCAAATGCCGCAGTGGGTCAGAGCACGTATATTGGTCAATAACATACACATGTGTACATCAGCTGGCCTTTCTGAAGAGGACAGAGATTGATGGGGCGTGCATATTTCCCACATTATCCCTGATTAGCATGCTCATCAGCTCCTCCGTATGGATCAGTAAGGATTCAGTGGCATGAGAAAATGGCAGAAAGAGAACTATATCCCCATTAGGGACCAGTGCGTGTTTAAGGAGGCAGAGTCGTCTCTGTTTAAGTTGAACTCTTGCTTTGTGCAGAATTAACCCTGTTTTCATGCTGGGTGTTTCAATAGTACCAGTCATTTCTTTTCTGTTTAACCACACAGGTTCTAGCTGGAACCTGAATGCCAGAGGACTCCTGGAGATGAAAAGGCAGATACCCTCCCTCCTGATACAAGCATCTGTGCATTTCTCATCTCACATATTTGAAAAATGAGATGGACACAAGTAAACGACCACACAGATCTAGTCAGAGAACACAGCCAGTGAAGAGAGAAAAGAACAGAGTGCAGGCCCACTGCTCTGGGTCTGGAGGTGTCAGGGGGTAGTCTCCAGTCTCTAACTCAGGCGCTGCTGACTCTGTTGCTGCTGCTTTGACCATGATGGCAGGACCACACAGGAGCACAGATCTTATGGAAGACACTGTCCTTACAGACTATTTTATGTCATCTAATCCTTAAAACGACCCTTTCAAATAGATCACACTCTCCCCATTTTTACACAGGAGAAAACTGGATTGGAAGGAGATTATAAAACAGGTGATGACCTGTGTAAATCCCAGGCGGGGCTTGACAAAGGGGGTGGGGCTTCTCTTTGCCATCTTTCTGGAGGCCGTGAGGCACCAGGGGATAAACAGAGCCACTACATAGAAGCCTCTGTCCTCAGATCCCCTTGTGTAAGAGAAGACCATTCACCAGCCAGGAACACTTGCTATGGACTCCTGGAGAGCAAAAAAAATGCGTTTATAAAGTTCAGGCGTTTTTGAAGAAGCTGATTTTGCCTGATTAACCCAGTAGTATTGTTCCCATTTAACTTATGACAAAATTGAGGTGGGTGACTTGCCAGGGTTCCACATGAGTCCAGGACCCCTGAGTCATCCTGAGATCTGCCCCTCTGCCAAGCCCACGCTCTCCCCGCCCTGTGAATGCTTTGGGGGGGAGGTGTCTCCCTCTTTTCCCCTATTCCAGAAACTTGGAGTAAGAACAGGGACTCCCTACACTCAGGAGTTCCACCTTCACTGCTATAACCAGACATTGGCTGCCCGGATTCCAGGGCCTAAATTAAATGGCCATGGAGGATGAAACGATGCAGTGGGTGGCCACACAGTAAGAGCAGTCTTGGCCCGGCCCTACCGCCATGAGGATGAGCTGGTGCAAGAAGAATGTGACGTGACTCGGGGTTCCCTAAAGTTCTTCAACCGTAAAACCAGTCAGGTAGCTAGGGCCCCCCCTGCTTTGGAAGACTCATTATCATTCAAAACCATTTTTATATATTTCTGTCTGATCACAGAATTGTGTACCCAGAAAGTTAAACCAGGATAAGCTCACTCCTATCAGCATTTTTTTTTTTATTAACAAGAATATCTCAGCATTTTTTTTATTAACAAGAATATCTATGACCCACGCCACAGGTCATAGTGCTAAGGGACCCAGACTTTACATTATACAACCACTGTCCAGGGCTGTGTCTAGCCCATTGGGATGGGCTTTCCTTAAGTATTTGTTAGATGAGTTTGGGAGGGGTTGGTTTTTTGTCTGTTTGTTTCAATGAGAAGCAGCCTAGTGTTGCTAATAATTTTCATCACAAAATAAGGGCATCAAAAACAGTATATACCATCACAATCATTTCATTATAAACAACATTTTCTGCCCAAAAGAAATAGGAAGCATATGGTTTCAAAATATCCTTTAAATGCATATCCTTGCCTTTATGGAAACGCACATTGTCCATAACTTGGTGTTCACCTACACTGGTAATCATCAAGGGCTGCCACAGGCTTGTGACTAGTGTCTGTAAACCTCTCAGGTGGTGAATCAGATGGACACCGGCTTGGGTCCTGTTAGGCCTGTCATTGGTGACTCTCTTAAAGCCTCATTTCTTCATTTGCAAGAAGCACCCCACTGGCCCTTTTCACAGCGGTTTGCAACTGGCCCTGTTGGAGCACAGAGCCGAAGGTGCTTGCTATGGTCACTGTGTTTGGTCTTCAGAGAAATCTTAGGAGACAGGAGGCCTCTCCAACTCCTGAATGATGGGGGTGAGAAGGCAGAGTGGACATGCTATACATAGAGAAGTTGTTTTCCTGCTTCTGCCATAGCCCCTTTCTCCTTCCAAGACCACAGCCAAAGTGTTCCTGTTATCCACTGGTTCTGTGTCCAGCACATTGTCTTCTCATCTGGGCACACAGGACAACTGCATTCTTCAGCCTTCCTTGCAGTTAGGTTGGGACACATGGCAGTCTCACCAGTGGACTGCAAACAGAAGCAATGCACCCCTTCTAGTCCAGAGCACAGAGCAAGCATCACCTTTTCCACCATCTCTCTTCTCTGGGTGCAGCTGTTCTACCACATGCTTTGGCCTCAGAATTACAGCCTGCTGTAGCCCAGTTACAGCCTGGATCCCTGCATCCCCGCTTGAGGGAGGCTCAGTCAAAGGGCTTCATATCAGCCTATGACATGTGAGTTAGAAATAGACCTTTGTTTACTGAGCTACTGAGACAATAGTGTCAATTACTCTGAATAAAACAGCTAACAAAAAAAAAGTTTTAAAAAAGTCTGTCCATCCCACTAGGAGAAAAGCCAAAGTCCTTAAAATGTCCTAGAAGATCCTGCATGCCCCAGGCACCCATGACTTTCTGACTTCACCTTTTACAGTGTGCTCTGAATTCACTGCAGCCACACTGGCTTCCTAGCTACTCCTCAGACACACCTAGATTGCTCCACTTCAGGGCCGTTGCACTGGCTGTGTAGACCTTCCTCAGATATTTGCATGGCTTATTCACTCACCTATTTAGATCTTTATTCAAACGTCACCTTCCAGTAAAGTTACTATAGGCCACTCTCCCTACCCTTGTCCTGGCTTAAATTTTTCCCCTAACACTTATCACCATCTAATCTAATATCTAGTTTACTTATATATTTTATCTTGTGCCTTCCTCTAATGGAATGTTGGTTTCATGAGGATAGTGTGTGTGTGTGTGTGTGTGTGTGTGTGTGTGTGTGTGTGTGCGCGCACGCGTGTGTGTGTGTGTGTGTGTGTGTGTGTGTGTTGTTCACTCCTATAGACAGTGTCTAGAACAATCTCTGGGATGTAAAAGGGGCTCAATAAACATTTGCTAAATAAACGAACTAGGATACAGGAAAAAATATTAGAGATAGGAGGCGGGAATAAAAAACGCCTTGGGAAACCTCTTACCGCAGAGAGCGTGCTTGAGCCAAACTTACAAAATGAGTGACCCTGTGAAGACCCCGGCAGAGCATGTGGCCTTCCAGGTGACATTTGCAGAGCAGACAACCCAGGTTGTACCCTAGGAAAAGACTGGGTTGCAAGAAGGGCAGCAGGTGATGACACCCCACAGAGAAGGGAGTGAGGCTGGCAAGGAACACGAGGGTTCCACCCCAGCCAGTTAAGGAATTATGTCCACGGCTGCAATCATGACAGGGAGTAGAGCCATTTCCAACAGCAGCAGGCACTTTCCACAGTGCCTGCACTCTTCCAACTCTCCATGTGTAGTATCGAATTCCATCCTACAAACAATGGTGCAAGGACTGAGAAGACCACTTCACAGCGGCGTAACTTGGGGAATGGTTCCCAGCCGGTAGCAGGCAGACGGATTCCAGTGACTGGTTCATCTCTGGCCCTGGGGGCCAGAGCACACTAAGCGCCTTCTTGGTGGACACTCATGTATAAATTGTTTAAGGGCATGTAGCAGGCACTCAAAGAATCAGCTCTGAAGTCTTGCCCATAATGAGCACTGCTCTCCTCTCCTCCAGTGCCCACCCTGCGTCCTCTTGCTCCGAGGACCACATGGTCTCTGCGAGCCTGTGAGAAGTATCTCAGTGACTCAGCAGGCCCTTCCATGTTAGGATATGGAGCCTCAGGACTGAGACCATCCACATTGTCTAAAACATAGTTTTCCATGTATCCTGCTTCCCTTCTTTCCTTCAGAATCATTAGGTTCATGTCTACAAACAACATCCCGTGGGGGATCATTCAGGGTCTGTAATTGCTGTGGCTGTCGAATCTTGTTTGGGTTAAATTGCTCCCCTAACTCTTGTTTCTCAGTACATGCCATGCTATATTTTGGAATGCTGGCTTCAGATCTGCATTATTTATGTTGCCACAAAGACTAGAGCCTTTTTGATGCTGTGTTTTGAGTAAACTGGCTTTGCAGACTTTTAAACTTAAGAAAGAGAAAGCAAAAACTGGAGTGAGGTAAGCCCTGTTTTGAGTACCTACTGTGGGCTAGGCACTGAGCCCACTTGATCTGAGAATCTCAACTCCACCAGCCCTGCCATCTGGAAGGGACAGAGGGAGGCACAGAAAAAAAGCAATAACGTCATTCCCTGGTGTCCTCAAACCCTTGAGCCCTGGGCATCCAGGGCCTGGTAGTCCTTCTCCATCCTTGGGGCCACGTGAGCCTCACATGCACTTGTGCACCCACTGTGCCTGGTGCTGTACCTGGTGCTTCTGGGCATGTGGGAATGGCACACACCATGCCAGACATGGCCACAACTTCAGAAATGCTGTGGCCCCACATGACTGGAAGGTCATGTCAGGTCTAGGTCTGGGGTCTTTGGACTCCTGCTACAGAACTTTGGTCACTAGCCCTCACTGCATCATTTGCAGGCCTTAAACCAGATGCTACATAAAGGGATTTTAAAATGTCATCAGCTTCCCAAAAACAAAGCGACCTTTCATTAACGATCATTGAATGCCCATGGGACCGCTATTTCTGGAAAAGGACGCTGAATGGGTAGATGGAAACTGTCTTCTGTGACTGGTGACTGGGAAGGAAGCTTCTAAAACTAGAAAAGAATGGGTGGGGTGTCAGAGGAACCGGCTCAGGCTCCACACAGGTCCTACACAAGCTGAGAGGAGCTGGCTAGCTGGGTCCCATGCCTCCATGCCCACCAGGCCAGAGTCAGTCCCCCTCAGCCCACTCAGAGTGAAGTCACAAGGGAACAGGGCCTTGGGATTGCCAGAACCACCTGCTGCCTTGCCATGGGGTCTCCTCTCTGCTTGCAGCCCTCTGGGCCTCCTTCCTGCACCCTTGGCATGACCTCTCTGGCCCCAGGTGCCTGGCTGCCTTTTCCTCTGGCCACACACTCCCCAGTTCCTTGGCCACACTTTCTCACCATCAGAGCCTTCCCAAAAGTCACTCCCTTCCCTAAGTACCAGGCTACCTTGTCTGCCAGGCAGCTCAATCAGCAGCAGCATCCCCCTCCATCCCTCCCTCCATGTCCATGGGCCTCAGTCCATGCAGGGCCACCAGACAGCTCAACCATCCCTCCCAGAAGCTACCATCACCTTGGCCCATGCAAGGTCACGCTCTTCAGACAGGCATCCAGCATCAGAGTAGTGCCGGGAGTCCCAGACATGCCCTCAGCAGGCTGCCTGGCCACCTTTCCTTCCCACCAGCAATTCCTGCTTGTGCTCAGAGCTTACTTGGGCAGCATTTAATGGTTGGGTAGCACAGCCTAGTTACATTTTCCAGAGTCCACTCTCCCAGACCAGTGAGGAAGGGCCCTCCAGTGCTCCCTGCACACATACATTTCTCAAGTGTGACTCCCTGGTTCACTTTCCTGGAGCCAGGGCCCACACATAGTCTAGCGACTGCTGGGTCCCATTCACTGAGTGTCCCTGCCTGAATCTGCCTGATGTCCCTGCCAGCTGAGTCAGTTTCCTTGGTCATTTCCTTCACTAGTGGTGTCCTCATGGCACCTCTGGCAGCTATGCCACGTCTCTCACCTTCTCCATCCCCTCTTGCTTAGCGCATCCTCAGGGCATCTCTATAGCAGGTGGAGTGGTGCCAAGTCTCCAGTCTCTGCCTGGACATGGTTGGCACAGGTTGGGCCAGCCGTAGTGGCCTCCACATCCCTAACATGGAAGGGCGCGTTGAGTTGCTGAGATGCCTCACAGGCTCACAGAGATCATGCGGTCCCTGGAGCAAGAGGGTGCAGAGTGGTCATGGGAGGAGAGGAGAATGGCGCTCATTACGTTCAAGACTTCAGAGCTGATTCTTTTAGCCCCTGCTACAAGCCCTTAAACAATGTACACATAAGTGTCCACCAAGAAAGCAGCCTTGCATCAGATTTGCCTATTTTGTTCACTATTGTATGCTCAGCCACCAACACAGTGCCTGGCACATAGTAGGTGCTCATTAATGTTTGTGCATTTAAGGAAAAGATCTGGGTTCAGATCCTAGACAAACATTCCCAGCCAGGAGACTGTCCATGGTCTCCGGGAAACCATGCATCATCCCCAGACAGAGAACAGGCCCCGCTGAGGAGGGCTGTGACAAGGACTAAAGTAGCATCTAAAAAAAACTGAGTGCACAGTAGGTGTTAAATAAGTGGTTGTTATTAATCATGTAACCACTGAGCTAAGCATTTGGCATATGAATAAGCCTCTGTCCCCCATAGAGTTACAGGCCTTGGGAGATGTGGGCACAGGTAACAACACAGGTAAAGAGGGACCCCAATGGGGTGGGGGAGAGGAGGCGAGAGGTAAGAGAGAGAAGCAGAATTTCACCCACCCTGGGGCTCAGGAAAGGCGTTTTAAAATAATTGATACATTGCAATTGCACCTATTTTGGGGGTAAAAAATTTGACATTTTGATTCATATATATGTTATGTGATGATCAAATCAGAGTAGTTGGCATATCCATCCGCTCATGCATTCATCATTTCTTTGTGATGAGAATATTCAAAAGCCTCTCTTCTAGCTATTTTGTGATATACAATACCTTAATGTTAACCATCATCACTCCACGGTGCAACACCTGTATTGACCGGAACTTTTTCCACGGCTTAAAATGGAATAAGGCACCCAGAGCAGAAGGGACAGGGATTTCCCAGTGGCCAGGCTTGCACAAGCAAGGCAGGAAGGTATGCAACTCCAGGCCAGACCCACTGGAGATGGAGAGGATTTCCAGACTCCACGAATAATTGGCAATTACTCTAGGTCTAGGCCAACAAGGGGACATTCCAGAGAAGTGAGCTTGGCCAAGCCGCAGGTGCAGGCATGGCCAGGCGAGAGAGCAGCACCAGCATGGAGTGCGTGCTCAACCAGCAGGACACTTGGTTACACCCTAACTAGTCATTCACAAGCTGGGTGACTGGATACCCCAAAGGAAGGGCTGGTGGACAAGAGACCCACACAACCGTAGGGTTCTAGGTACAGGTCGGGCAGCCCCACACGTCCAGCCTCTCACTGTTCCGGGTGAGTCACTGAAGGACCCAGGAGGCAGCAGACCTTCACTCTGGAATGTGAATGTGTTCTCCTCCCTCCCTGCAGAAAGGCTTGGAGGGGAGTCGCAAGGTTCTTTCTGAACCTCACACCCCAGGGCCTCCCATCTCTTTCACCACTGGGATCCTAGGAGGTGGGAGGTGCAGGAAGGGTCTCACATGCCTGGCAGGGTGACTGGGAGGCAGAGGTGGGGAGGGGAGAATCTATATAGCTTGAGCTCTTTGCAACATGGTGGCTAAAGACACTGAAAAATACACTAAAACCTCGTAGCTACCCTCACAGCTCTAAGGGAGCATGACCTGGAACTGGCCCCAAAGAGCAACACCAATTAGAACACTTGGCCTCTCTCAGAAGGCCCAGCCCTGGGTCTCCACCTCCAAGAGAAGCCAGCTGTAAAGTCCCTGGGCACTATGGGCACCCACAGCCACCAAGCACAAAGAAGCTCCAGAGACCGCTGTCCTCGCCTCTGGGGAGCACACATCCCAGAAACCAGACAGGAGAGCTGTGAGCTCACTCGCGAACTGGCACGCCCGGACAGCCCCCGCGGGTCACAGCCTTGCCTGGCTGGCCCTTCTCCCAGCCTCCCTCTAGAAAGAGAAATTATAGTCATCCCTCGACGGGGTATGGAATTGGCTTCTTTCTGTGGTGTTTTTTTCCTTTTCCTACCAAAAGGGGTTCAAAAGTTGAGAGCTGATTTGTATTCCAAGCACCAGCGGACTGCTGCAAGCCCAGCTCGGTGGGGGACAGGTCTGCGATAGAAGAGTCAGCTGGGCCCTCTAGCCCAGCCCCACTTGAGACCCGCTCCCCGGGACAGAAGAGCTTCTGGGTGTTGCTCCTCCCCCGCCTCCTCCCGCTTTCCAGCCTTTATAATAATCATGTCCCTGCTGTGTACAATTCCTCTTGGTGATAATGACGGCCAATCCACTTACAGCGGTGGAATTCAGGGGGATCTCTAAGGAATTTCAGGAGGCCTTTCCAGAGAGCAGCAGGCACATCATTTGCATACATTTGTATAAGTTATGCATCGGTATACACTTCTCTTTAACATTGCAACCTAATGAAATCACTCAGACAGGCACATTAAAAACACGATTTACTCTGGAAGTCTGACCCTTCTGTATTAAATCATTTGAATGATCATTTGAATATATTTGCACAAGTGGCAGTTAAAAGGGCCCTCACCCGCATTTTCAGAATTCACGCAACAATTTGGCTGCCTTCAAGGAGGGGGTGAGGGGACAGATCAACAGTTTTCCCGAAGCCACCCAAGGCATAAGAACCCCACCCCATCTGGTCAAAGGACGTCCCAACAAGAACACCCAGCCTCAGTGTCAGGCCATCCTCAAGGCTTCAGGAAATCAGCACAGAAATTCTCAAAAATGAAGTAATTTCACTCACACTAAGCATAAAAAACTGGATCAGTCCCTTTGTGGAGATATGAGGATGTCAGAAAAGTTAAAGCAAGCGGGACAAGAGAATGCCAACTCCAAAGCTGACGGAGTTTTCTTAGAAAAGAGAGCCATGCCCAGCCCCACCAGGAGCGCCAGCGAGGGGCTCACACTGCCCAAGGGTCAGATGCAGGAAGGCCTCTCCCTGGAAGGGTTAACCTGCACTCAGCTAGATTGGCAGGGAGGCTGGAGCTCATTATGCAGGAAGACTTGAAAGCCAGCACAGCAGCTCTGAAATGATTTAGGTGCGGCCTCACCCGCCTGCAGGCTAATGGCTTCTCAAGGTCATGTGGCTCTGGCTCTTTCAAGGCTCCCACTGAGCAGACAGGATTCGAATGTTCCATGAGAGCTGGCAATACTGAGATGAGATCTTAGCAGGAGAGCCCAGGCCAAAGGGTCCTAAAACCCACCTTCCTACTTTACACTTTACAAAGTGCATCTTTCCCACACATTTTTTTTCTCATCCTCTTTTCATCCAAACCTTCAATTAACAGATAAAGAAAACTATTCCAACAAGTGTGTGACTTGTTCCAGGTCACTCAGTTAATGGGGGCAACACAAAAGTCAGCTTTTTCCCTCTGACCCAAAGTCCCAGAGCCCCCGCTTTTAGGACCCCATCTTCTGTCTGACATCCACGCAGGCAGCTTCTTGGCTAGAAGCTCTTCTCTGAGTGTGTCTTATATGGAGTGGGAGCTACATGGCGTGGACCCAGCACATGGTGAGAATCATGTCTTCCCTGGGAGCATGACCTGGAACTGGTCCCAGAGAGCAACGCCAATCAGAACACCTGGCCTCTCGGAAGGCCCGGCCCTGGGTCTCCACCTCCATGAGAAGCTAGCTATAATCCCTGGGCACTGTGGGCACCCATAGCCACCAAGCACAAAGAAGTTCCATGAACTCCCACCCCAGAATGTGTATAAAAGGACAGCAAGCCAACAGTCTACATCTGCCCAGGTTTAGAATGCCTCTCTTGAGTCTCTGACCTGCCCACCTCTGGGCCCGCATGACCAGATATCAGAGCAGTCTTCTGTGCCTTTCCAGAACCATCCATCTCATTAGGTCTTTCATTGCAGGGCTGCCCTCTCTGGAAACAGTACTCTCCCTGTCTGACCCAGCATGCTGCTGGACTCCTGCCCAATCCTGCCAGCTGGGACTTCCCACAGCGGCCCACTCTGGTTTTACTTAGCTAGGCAAAGGCGTATAGACTCTCGCAAAGTGCAAAGCATCCTTAGACTCTGGTGCCACAATGCCCCCAGCCACAAGAGATGCAGGTTGAGGGTTCAGGTTTCCTGCCATAGTGGGCAGATGTTTTCCAGCAACTCCAGCCCTAAGTGAGCATTTCCTCTGGCAAAATGTTTTCATCACAGCTCTATCACCCAGGCAAGGCTGGTTTCAAGGAAGAACATGAATCTTTTCCTTTCACTCTCAGCTCAACTGTCAACTATGATTTTATTTCACCTTTCTCTAACATGAAGTGACAACATGTTTTGGGGCCAAAATCATTTATTCTCCTTTTCAAGCAAAAGATCTGAGTGTGGGGGAGACGAGGTTAGAGGCGACCAGGAATGCTTTGTCCCTCAGTCTACACAGAGTTGCTGTCCCAGAAATGCACATTCCATGCCACGTGCTCCTCTTGTCCTCGGCAGGAGCCAAGTGAGATCTCAGGATTACCTGCTGCAGGATGTGCAGCTTTGCTCTTTTATTCCTGCCCTGCCAACTCAACAACACTGGCCTTTCAAAAGTGAATCCATAGTTCTATTTGTGATAAGTGCTGTTCTGCTCATTTTAACTGCTCCACGGTCATGGTAAGAGTATAGAACTGACAGTACTCTCTGCTGATAAGAGTGGCAGATACCAGGGCAGGGCATTGTTTCAGAGAAGTAGCACTGGTGGCAAATAAAATGATACTAACTAATTTTTGCTGTTGGGTGGAACTTTACTTTCTCCATTGAAATTGAGTTGCGATTGCACTCAAGTAAATCTTTTTGTGCACTCTTCACCAGACATGGGCTGCTTATTACTCCTTCCAAACGCAGGTGCCATTCCAAGGTGAGACAAACTCTCCTTGGCAGAACTGTTATATGACGTGGTAGAAAGAACACTAGGTCAGAAAGGTGGCCCGGCCTGGGCTGAACACTGGGACAGCCTCTCTGTGTGACCTCCTAACATTCTAACTTGTTAGGCCTCATTTGGGGATGGAGCCCTGTGTTCAAGGTGCCCAGTGTCTCAGGCACCCACCCCTGGTCCCTCCTCACCTGCTCCTCAGAGCGGCTCACCTGCTAACTCTGCGTGGGATCCATGAGAGTTTCAGTTGAATTTATAAAGTCTAATAGGTATAAAATGAAAGAGCAATGTAGTTAATTTGGCATTTCTCTGACTAAAAATATATTGAGTATCTCTTCATAGTTTTTAAGCATCCAAATTTCTCCTTTCCTGAATTACCTACTCATTTTCTTTGCACATTTTTTTTAGTTTACTCTTTTTTTCCCCAATTTTAAAGAAATAGTCTCTATATTCTGGCTGGCAATCTCTTGATAGGTTTAAAAGTTGAAAATATCTTCTCTTAGTCATTACTCATCTTTTCACCGTATGATATCCTCTGCTGAACAGAAAAACAACATTTTGAGTCATCAAATTTATGCCTTTTCACAATGGGTTATGCTTTTGATGTACTGCTTAAGAATTCCTTCTTATCCCCAAATTATAAAGACACCCACATTCTCTTCCTATACCTTTATAGCTCTGTATTTCACAGTCAGGTCTCCAGCCCCGCCAAAGGTGCATTGTTTGGTCTGAGGCAGAAATTTAACTGTAGCTTTCTCCATAGACTATGTTACTTCAGTGCCATTTATGAAGCTATTTATCTCTCCTTACCATTGTGTGTGACCCATTATCACATACCGGGCTCCCAAAGATACAAACGTGGCTCTGAAATTTGTTTTCTATCTCTTTTTGTCTATACAGGTCAATTCTTCCACCAGACACATAATTTTTCTTACTATCACTAGCATGTCTTCATATCAGGTAGACTCACTCCTCTCTCTTTTTTTTTTTTTTTTTTTTTTTTTTGCAAAATTTTCTTTTCTATTGTAGGCACTTGTCATTCCATAAATTTAGAAATAATTTAATTGTATGCATTAGTGCGATTGCTAGATCATATGATGGTTCTATGTTTCATTTTTTAGAGGAAATTCCTTACCATTTTCCATAATGACTGTACCTATTTATATTCCCACCAACAGTACACAGAGGTTCTCTTTTCTCCACATTTTCTTTAAAAATCGTTTTAATAATAGCCATTGTAGCAGGTACTAGGTGACATCTCGTTGTGGTTATAATCCCACTACTCTATATATATTTAAAGGAAATAAAATCAGTATGTTAAAGAGATTATCTGCACTCCCATGTTCATTTTATTATTATTCACAATAGCCAAAATATGAAAACATTTTAGAGTCCATCAATGAGTAAATAGATAAAGAAAAATATGGTGTATATGTAATATAATATTTAAAAAGAAGGAAAGTTGTCATTTGTGACAACACAGATGAACCTACAGGACATTATGCTAAGTAAAATAAGTTGGATACAGAAAGACAAATTCTACATGATCTTGCTTGCGTATGGAATCTTAAGAAATCAAGCTCACAGAAGTAAAGGACAGGATAGTGGTTACCAGGAGTTGGAGAGTTTCGTTTGAATTTCTAAAGTCCAATGAATATAAAATGAAATAAAAATGTAGTTAATTTCACTACATTGAGGTAAGGGAGATGTTGGTCAGAGGATACAAGATTTCAGTTTGGGGGAATCAATTCAAGTGATCTACTGTACAACATAGTAGCTATAATTAGTAACAATGTATTGTACTTTGAAAATTTTTTTTTAAAAAGGTAGATCTTAAATCTTCTCATCTCAATAAGTATGTGAGATGATACATATGTTAATTCACCTGGTTGAGCCATTCTACAATTTAAAAAGAAGAGTAATTTGATTTTAAAAACAATTACACTCAAATTTTTATTGAAAGAACATTACATGGGTAGATTTAGTGAGGAGAAATGGATTTCTTCACAATACCAAGTTGTCTCATCCATGAATATGGTATATATATTGGCTTTTTTCATTTATAATTTCATGTCCTTTAATCATTTTCATACAGATCTTAGTTACTTAATAATAAGCTAATTGCTTGATCATTTATAGCTATGGCTGCTGTTGTGAATGGAATTTTATTTTCTATTTTATTTCCTAGTTGATTGTTGCTGGTTTAAATTATTTTTTATTGATTTTTCACAAAAGGAGAAGCTTTAGTATCCATGAGACAAAACTCAGGAGCGAACTATCCAGTTTACTTGCATCATGAATTCAACTTTTAACCACAGAGACAATGAATAGCAACACTGCATTAGGAGCAATACTTGTCATGTTGTAGTAATGGATGAGAAAGTTGTGATGACTATACTCTACCATTCAATAACTATACAGCAGATATCATCACACTGTACTTAAGAATCCAGATTTTATATTTGGACTGAAGTACTCTACTTAAAGTTGTGTCTCCTTGAGAAAACTGTTTCTCTTTCTGAGCTTCAGTTTCCTCCTCTGTAAACTGGGACCACTAGTCATGCATCACTTAATGATAGGAACACATTCTGAGAAAAGAGAATGTAAGATTTATAATTTTCAGACTTCCAGCCCCCATTTAATGGAAGAGATCCTGGAAGGACTGGCATGGAGCTGAGGTACAACAGCACATAAATGGTATGTCAACTATTTTATTGGGAGTGCTTTTGAAACTTAAAATTGCATTTTTTTATGACTTTGTTCAGTAACAAAATGAAAGAAAAACGTGGTTAATTTCACTACATTGAGGTAAGGGAGATGTTGGTCAGAGGATACAGGATTTCAGTTAGGGGGAATAAATTCAAGAAATCTACTGTACAGCATAGTAACTATAAGGTATAACAGAAACAAACAAAGCAGGACTTTGATTTGAATGCTCGTGTGTGAAATGTGCCTGTATACCTTGAATCCTTGTTGATCTTGTAGTTCATCTACCACATTTATTCTTCTGCAACCTCAAGCAAAGCACTAAGCAGAGCTAATGGAATGACTTACTACTGGTTGAACTGAACTAAATGGAAGAAATCCTATCTTTCCATGAAACAAGCAATGAAGTAGAAGAAGGAAATTCAAAAGTTCCCATAGTCATTGATTGCTGATATTTCACATGGTGGGAGAAAAACGGCTCAACACCACATGAGCACAATATGGCATGAGTATGCCTCTGACCTGAGATGGACCTGACAGAGAAAACCTGAGCTCTGGTGTCAACACTGTTCTTAACTAGGCACTACCTTTCTGGTTTCACATTTTAAAATGTGAAACACTGAGAGATTGGATTGCCTGATTTTGTAGTGTCCATATGAGCTCTGAGATTATTGATGATAGGAATGATGAAGTCCTTTCTAGCTTGAATTTCTAAGTTCTTACTCCGGATATTTTCACCAGCCTGCCACCCACACTATCATGCCTACCTGCCAGAGAAAGTGAAGAAGAAAAGACCAACAGGGAATTCCCACAGCACACATCTTAATTATCTGACCTTGAACATGAGAATTATAATGAATGTCGTTAAGTTTGGAATATCCAGTTTTGATAAAGCAAATAATACTGGTTAGCCAGACATGACTCAGAAATACTTTAATTCCTAATATTTTTTACTAATATTTGTCATTAAATTTTTACTAAAATTGATCAATTTTAAGAAAAATCAAGTGACAATTAAAACTCAACTTGTGACGCTGTCTGTCTCTGGCTTAAGAGAAGATTCTTGTATGAACTCAAGAGACAGCCTTGCTAGAGATGGACCCATGAAGTATAAGACCTGCTGCTGGTGATCAGGAGGGAGCAGAAGTCCATGGGATGACTGCACTCAGCACAGACCAGGTGAAGGACAGAGTTCACTGAACCCAAGGAAGAACTTCCAGTAAGGTGTAAGCCAGCAAGTCTTGAACTGGTGTGTCAATTTGTTGAGGTACAGAGTTGGTCCCCTGCTCCCCTGCTTCCCACTATTTCAGGTCCTGGTTAAGAAACATTCTCAGCATATTTGTTTCCTAGGGCTTCTATAGCAGAGGTCCCCAAACTAGTGGGCGTAAAAATGACAGAAGTGTGCTGTCTCACAGTTCTGGAGGCTGTAGGTCTGAGGTCAAAGTGTCAGTAAGGTTGGCTCTTTCTGAGGGCTTGAGGGTGAATCTGCTCTGGGATTATCTCCTGGCTTCTGATGACAGATGACAATACTCAGCATTCCTTAGCACATAGAATCAAGGCACCCTGAGCTCTGCCTCCATTTTCACATGGTGTTCTTCCTGTGTGCCTTTACTTATCTTTCTGCTGGGTGTGTCTGTATCCAAATTTCCCCTTTTATAAGGACACCAATTATAGAGGATAGAGACTCACCCTAATTACATATTAATTACATCTATGAGAACTCTTTTCAAATATGCTAGCATCTTGCATTACTGGGGTTTAGGACTTTAAAACAACTTTTTAGGGGACACAATATACATGAACATTAGTTCTTTGTTTGGGGGGGTGTTATTTCGAGTCTCACTCTGTTGCCCAATCTAGAGTGCTGTGGCATACTCATGGCCACCCCAGCATCGACCTGCTGGGCTCCGGTGATCCTTCCACCTCAGCCTTCCAAGTAGCCAGAACTACAGGCTCACGCTACCATATCCGGCTACTTTTTTATTTATTGTAGAGACGAAGTCTCGCCAAGTTGCTCGGGCTGCTCTCAAACCCGTGGGCTCAGGCAATACACTCGCCTCGGCCTCCCAAAGTGCTGGATGACAGGCTTGAGTCACAATAGCCGACCGAGCATTGTTTTAAAGCACCTTTATTGATATAAATTGTCATCAACTTATTCAGGTTATTTGTTATGAGGACGCTCTTTCTGGAGGATAGTTCCCAATTTCCCAGTCATTCTGAAGACATTTAAAACAAATTTTGTATAGCCATTACCTTACTTAAAACATTCTTATTTACAGACACATTACATAAAATACCTTTTAGTAATCTAATATCTGTATTTCTCCCCAGTATCGTGTGAGATGCCTTATGAGCGTTATTACATTTTTTTATCCTCACAACCCTCCTGCAATGTAGCTACTGACATTTTCCCTTTACAGGGGGCAGAACCTGAGGCCCACATAGGCTGATAACTTGCTGAAGGTGGCAGAGTTAGTAAGTTGAGGAGCTGCGTTTCAGATGCAGGTCTGCATTACTCTATGGGCAGAATCCTTCCTGCTTGTCTCTGTCTAGTGTTTCCATCAAGATCCAGGCACTAAGACCTCGTGTGGCCCCTGCCTGAGATATTCTTTCTCCTCCCAGCCAACCATGGACCCTTTGTTTCAAGGCTGCCCCTCCCAGGGCCTTAAACTTCTGCAGCTATTTCTGGACCCACAAAGCAGACAAGAGTCCTCGTACCTGCCTTGGTCAAACCACAGTACCAGTCACAAATCTGCCTTCCAGTCATTTGGGCACCGGCCTTTCCCGTGCTCTCTTCTGGAAAGCCCTTGACAACACTGAAGTTGGACCACCTCACTACAAGTCACTAAAACACTTTTGGTGATTATCAAAGTGAAATGGGCCTACCATTTGCTGTTGCCACCATTTGAGTTTTTTTTCTATCCTAAAAGTCCTCTTCTAGTCTCTGGTATGCCCTCAGAGAGCTTTTTGACCAATATTTCTTCCAACCACAACCTTTCAGCATCACAAGCGGGTGTTACAGTTGTATTGGAACTTGAAAGCAGTACGAGAGTTAGTGATGGAAGGATGTGACTAGCTCCTAAAGATCAATTAACTTCAAGATGGGGGCAATATGTAAAGTCTTAAAACTGCACATGAGCCAGATGTACCACTGAGGCCTACCAAGTTCCTTCTGCTTTTATGCAAAAGCTCAAAATGTTAGATGATTTTATGGATAGCATTTAGAGGTGACGCAAATCTTGAATCATAACAGGGGAAAAAAATCTACTGGTTTTAGTTTCTATTTTTGTTTTAAAAGTTGACAGAAGTGTTGGACTCAATGACTCAGCCTGTAACCTCAGCACTTTGGAAGGCCGACGCAAATGGATTACCTGAGCCCGCGGGTTTAAGACTCACCTGAGCAACTTGGCGAGGCCTCATCCCTGCAATAAATCAAAAGTTAGCCGGGCCTGTTTCACCCACCTGCTACTTGGAAGGTTGAGGTGGAAGGATCGCTGGAGCCCAGCAGGTCAACGCTGGGGTGGCAATGAGTGTGCCACTGCGCTCCAGCCTAGGCAACAGAGTGAGGCTTCGGCTCAAAAAAAAAAAGTTGACTGAAGATTTACCCCTTCTCAATATACCCTGGGCCCAGATTCCAGAAAGGAACCATCATTTTTTCTACTCTCTAATGAGTAGAGAGATATAACATGTCTTTATAAAAAGAATCACATAAGAGGAGTGAAAAAGAAGACATTCTGAAAAGTGCTTTTAGAAATAATTATGCTAATTTTATAGGTTATTTAGGCCAGTAATTATAAAAAATAATTTTTGCAAATTAAAATTCAGGGAAGAGAAAAATTGCAAAAAGCACAGTCTGAGCATAAAGAAATGAGGGAGCCTGAAGTTTGGGGGGTGGGGGGGCGACATGTCTTTTGCAATTTCAGGACATGTTTTGACTTGTGCACTTGAAATATGATAATCATGTGCCAGAAAAGTAAACCAGTAATTGCATTTTTTTAAATCTTTGGAACCAAGTGTGCAAGGTGTGAAGGTACCTTTCTTTCATTATATTTCAATATCCTACTCTATTATTGACAAAAGACACCTGAGCTCTGTTTCTTTTTCCTTTTTTTTTCCATTTCATAGATCTAAGAGAAAAGTGAAGGTTGCCTTTGCAAACGTGCCTTACCAAATGGTCTCTATGGGAAAGTAAAAAGCCAAGTGTTTCCATTTTGAGGTTTAATTACAAAGACTATTGGAGAAAGGGGATAAAAAATAGTAAATCATTGAGCATGTTAACTAACCTTTGTACAGTATAGTGATTTACAGGGCATAAAACTGGTTATTCCTCCAGTGTTTCATTCCATCCTCATGACCGCCTTGAGAACAGGATTGTGGTGAAGCAGGCTTCAGCCCAGGGCTTCTGACATCAGTCTACATTCCTTCCTCTGCAATACAGTGCCCTGGTTCCTTCTTCATTTTGCCACCTGTCAACACCCATCACTGAGAGGCTTTGCCTTCATCGGCAACAAACCATTCTGACCAGGATTCCTTTTCAAAAGTGCAAGTAAAATACAGTCTGATCGAATTCCATTTTTAAGATTGTATGTATGTTGCCTATATGCTTCCAATGCTCCTGTTGGATCAGATAAATGCCCCAGGTCCTCTCCTGGTCTTCAGGTCTTGTGCCCCCTGGGGCTCGTGGTCTCTGGTGCCCGTTCTCTGGCCCAAAGCTCTCTCGATTCAGCCTCTTCAACTTCCTGGCAGGCCCCCTGTGCTTCCCAGTGGGGCCTCGCCAGGCTGCTGTCTCTTGCCCAGGTGTCCGCACGGATCCCTCCCCAGGTATAGCAGCACCTTCTCAGGAGCCCACCTGCCCAGCCTCCCTGGGGGGTTCCCCACACCCCAGCTCTCTAGTCACACTCCCTGACTTACTCATGTCACTCTTCTTCTACCTCACACTTTCAAATAGGAACTTCTTGTACGTTTTATCTTTTGAAGCCACCATGTGTGCCCTATGCAGAGGAGCCAAAGAAGGGAGGTTGAGAGAGGAACAGCATTTGGGCAAGGCCCCGTGAAAACCTGGCTCTGAGCAGGGAGAAGCCCCCAGAGCCAAGACCCCGGCGAGCCTGGCTAGGGGAACGCTTCTCCCTCTGCTGCTGATTGCCTTCAAAGTGAGATGCACAGGTTGGCAGAAAACGCTTGTCAGAAAGAATGTTCCCCAATCTGATCATGATGGATGCAATGTGCTGCGTCAAATCACTTCCTGTTTCCTGATTATGGAAGGAGGATGTGATTTAATCAGCGCATTTGCAGCAGTTCAGAGCTCGTGCAGCCCTAAACAGGTGCAGCATTCCCTCTGCGGCCTCCTACACAGGCTGGTTGAGATACCCAGCTAGGCCAGAGGCTGATCTTGGCTCAGCCCCACAGCAGAGACATGCACGCCAGCTTGGGAAGAAATGAACAGGGACTCCGTGGATAACACACAGCCTGTCAGAGCAAGCTCATCAAATCAGCAGTTTTCAAAAGGCATTGGAGCAGAGCCTTATGTATAAAGACTATCGATGTTGAACTGTAATTTTTAACATGGCACCTTCTCCTCAACCCCCACGTCACCCTAGGCATCCTATCGACCTTGCTACCTTTGCTCCGAAACACTCCTTACCAATCCACACTCATCCTCTTGAAGCTACTTGTTAACCAGGTACTTACACACACTGTTTATTTTATCTCCGTTTCACACATTAAAAAATGAGACTCAGAGAGGAGAAGCAACTTGTGAAGTCACATAGCAAAAAGCTTCAAGCAGCCTGGAATCTCACCTGCAATCTGCATGCCGGTTGGTCCCTCCGACAGGGCCTTCCAACCCTCTTGCTGGGGTCAGACGGTGGCTTCCAGATGGGATAAACACTGAAAGAACAACCCTTGGCCTAAAAGCACTTTTCTGAGAAACTTGAGTACCCCACATTCTTCTGCAATGTGCCCTCTGATCTTCTGGGCATCATTACAAATTCTAAAGATATAACAGCTCCTTCAAAGATAAAGGAAACTTTGGTCTTTATGCAACTTAAATAGAGATAAACATTTTTAAAAAGTAGCTAGTTGTGTGAGGTAGAAGAAAAGTGACATGAGTGAGTCAGGGAGTGTGACTAAGGACCTGGAGTGTGAGGGATACCCCCAGGCAGACTGGGCAGGCGGCCTCCTGAGAAGGTGCCAAGAAGACACCTGGGAGCTCGTGAGCGAGAGACAGGAGCATGGCAAGGCCCTTCAGGAGAACACGCAGGACCTGTAAGGAAGCCAAAGGGGCTGAGAGGAGGAAGTCCTGTGCCAGAGCTTGAGAACTAGAAACCAGGAGACCCGGAAACCAAGAGACCCAGAGACCATAAGAGGAAATCGGGCATTGACCTGAGCAGATGGGAGTGCTGGAAGGCTCTGTTCAGAAAGGTGGCTGACCAGACTTACCTTACAGTAGGGTCTTCCTGGTACTCAGTGGAGGAAGGGCCTACGATCTGCAATGGCAACAGAAGGAACATGCCGAGACAAGGTGGTGGAAGCCAGTCCACTCACAGCCTATCTGAAGGCAGGCCCTGCAGGATGTGCATGGGGCTGGATGTGAGGTGTGAGAAGAAAGGTCAAGGATGGCGCCGGGATTTTTGGCCTAAGCCACAACAGGAAAGATGGAGCTGCCGTTGATTAGGCCAGGGAAGGCCATGGATACCCCTAACTCTGCCGCTTGCAGGAGGCCTTCATTTTCCCTGTATCAAGCCTATGCATGATTACAGTGCTTCCGTCCAATGAAGTTCCTCTCCCCAATACAGTGTTCAAAATAGGTGACACCCTTTCAAAAGTCTAAGCTGTTGTTCTATTAGAAACACAGAAAAGGCATCTTTGGGCTTAAAAGTAGCCCATAGCTATTGAACATTTATATGGTGAATATTTTCGAGTAGAAATAATAATACAATACCATAAAAACAAAACTTGCATGCTACAAAACTATGTCTGTGAATCATACAATCTCTTCTTAACATAATTTAGAAATACAAATTATCCATTTCTACCAACCATCTTAGATTCTACTTATTATTCCTATATAAACATGATAAAAGATAGAAGCCAGCAATTGAAATAGAGATGCACAATTCCACAAAAGTAAAACCCAGAGTCTGTCAGTAGTTGAGGGAGATCCAATCAGAGCTAGCCCTCACCTTAAATATTCACGTACCATTCCCCTCTGCACTCCAGATGCCCAGGACATGCCTTGGTCAGCTCCACTGTTCGCAACTGTACAACCGTGATAATCTAAAAAGTGACCTGCCTAGTGCACTCTCCTTTCCATTCTAATCCAGATTATATGATCCCACCAAATGTGACTTCCTAGGAGGCAAATGCGGCCATGCCTCTTCCCTGGCTAGTTAGTACTTTTCAATGATTTTTCATTGCCTACAAAACAAAGTCCAGACTCCTTAGGTAGAATATGAGCTTCTTGCTATCTGGCTCCTGCTTCCTTCTCACTTCATTTGACCTCATTTCGTCTTGCAAACTCTGCAGCTCGGCCTCCACAAACTATATTCTGATTCCTAAGTATACTAGTAAGCTCACTCGTGCCTCCATGCCCTTCAGCATAATTCAACTCTGCCTGGTATTTGCTTCCCTGCTCTTTGTTAAGCCCTCCCTCATCCTTCAAGACCCATCTCATAAGATACAGCTCCTAGGAAGCCTTTCAGGACTTACCTCCTGCAGAGTAAGGGCTCCCTCACCAGCACAGTGATCGCATTTCGGATGCCTCTCCCACACGTATCATGCATTTTAATTATCTGAGCCTTTGTCTCTGACTCCTCTTGGAAGCTCCACTTCTCACAGGCTCTAGGCAAATGCAGCTAGCTGCCATTCATGGAACATTTGTTTCAAGGGAAGTAGGTGACACGGGCACTACCGATGTTACTTAACCTATGTTCTCTGAACCCTAAGCTAGGACACTTATTCTGAAATGTGCCTGACAATAAGACTATAAGTTGCCAGAAAAGTTACAACCAAAACAAGGGGGATTGGCCCGGCAGGTGGCTCATGCCTGTAATTCCAGCCCTTGGCGAGGCTGAGGCAGGAGGATTGCTTCAGCCCAGGAGTTTGAGACCAGCTTGGGCAACATAGCAAAACCTTGTTTCTACAAAAAATAAAAAATAAAAATTAGCCAGACATAGTGGCATGCACCTGTAGTCCCAGCTACTCAAGATGCTGAAGTGAAAGGATCATCTGAGCCCAGGAGGTCAAGGCTACAGTGAGCTATGATCATTGTGATCATGCCACTGCCACTGTACTCCAGCCTGGGATACAGTGAGACTCAGAATAAAAAAAAAGAACGAAAGAAAGGAAAAAGAAGCATGGAATATGAGGTTGTTTCAGCACACATTTTACCTGTTAATAGAGACTGATTTGTAAGGAGTGATTTAAAAAATATATTTATCACATTAATAAGTGTCATTCAGTTATACCTACAGTTTGCGGGAAAAAAATATCTACAGACACCTGAACCTCTTTTGCAAAATGCAAAAGTGCTTATACTTGTGATGATTTAAAGCATTTCAGAAAATCGTTTATTAACTTGACCATTTATTCATTCTGGCATTTGAAAAGTTCGTCATATATGCCAACTCCTAAAATCTTTACTAAGTTTTGGGTACACAAGATAAATAAGACCTGCCCTCACCCATTATACCAGGTATGTTAAGGTCAGGACAGGGAACATAACACATTTGTGCCACAGGCAGGCAAAGATTCTTCCTAGCCTGGGCTCCCTGCAGAGAACATGTTCTCACTCGGCATAAGACACCATGTATCCAAGGGAAGTGCCAACACACCTTAAACACAGCTTAACTAAAACTTAATCATCCATTTGCAAAATAACAGTTAACTTTATTAAGCATTTACTGTATGTTTAGCACTTATCTTCGTCCGTTCCTGCCAGTGTAACAAAATATCTAGGACTGGGTAATTGATAAAGAACAGAAGTTTGTTCCTCACAGTTCTGGAGGCAACAAGTTCAAGATCAAGACACACATAGTGTCCATGTCTGGTGAGGGCCAGGTATCTGCTTCCACAGGCAACATCTTGTTTTTGCCTCATCTGGAGATGGGGGACATCACATCATGTCATCACATGGTGGAAGGGAATGAAGGGCAAAAAAAGGGCCTGGCTAGGTTTCTCCAGTCCTTTCACAAGAGCATTAACCTATACATGAAGGCAACGTGCTCGTGACCTAATCACCTCTCAAGGCCACACTGCTTAACACTGACACATTGAGGATTAAGTTTCAATACAAATCTCAGACACATTCAAATCTTAACAGTACTTTTAGTGTATTGTCATATTTAATCCTCACTATATTCCTGTGATGTAAATTCTCTTAATTGTTATTCTCTTAATTTTACAGATAAGGGAGCATGTTTTAGGGAAGTTAAGTAATTTTCCTTTGGTCTCATGGTATTAGGCAGTGAGCTGGGATAAACACTGATTTCCTCTAGAAGAAGCTTAGGAGATAAGCAAACGCTGATGGCTCTCAAAGGCAGGTTTCCTATTCTGATATCAATGCAAAGTCAGTGATTCCAAGTCTTCCTACATATGTACCTTAATCTGAGTAGGGTCCTACTAGCTGCAAAAAGGTGTAATTCTGAAAATGAGCAAAATACATCCAAAGGTACACTTACACTACGCAGTAAGACATATGTATGAAACCCCCTGACACAGAACATTTACATAGATACGGAAACTTGTTTATGAAAACCCATAAACACTAAGAACGTCTTTCTTAGTAACTTCACCTGGGAAACTCAATGTCATAAATCTTGTTAGATCCTCCCCACTCCCAAAAGGAAAGATAGGCACTGCCTTCAGCTTTGGCCAGCTCTGGAGAACTCCCAGAAGTCTACAAGGGGATAAGAGAGCCTCATTCAATGCTATTCCTGATGCATCCTGGCAAGTCTATTATACAGACATTGTATCCCAGTCAAGCTGGGATGGCATTTACACTGTCACATGAATGAAATATGAAATTCTCTTCCATTATTTCCCAAGCTCTCATTTTATAAAGTTCCAATGATTCTTAGAGTCCATCCAACCATAGTTGAGCTCAGGACAATAGCTAAGTGCAGAGGAGGAAGCTTCGTCTCGCAGCTCAGTCTGCTAAACAACTGTCACTTGAAGGTCAATTAGAGCCCTAGAAGAACTGCCCAGTTCCTGAGTTAAGTGACCTCTCTCCTAAAGTTAATAGATGAGAAGGACACTTCCATGATTAAAGTGGCAAAGGAGCACATTCAGAAGGTCACCCATTCTATCAGCCCAGCACCCCGAGAATGTGCATACACAGAGGGCTTTTGTAGAAGTCTCCCCTGCTTCTCCAATCACGTTATTGGATGCCACGCCCACCTGTGATGGTAGGTTAGATGCATGAGGAACTTCCAGAGGGAGTATAACTTTTTTTTAATGGAAGGACTTATTTTAAGGTAGACTAGACTAATTAACAAAATGTCAAACATTATTGTACAACACCACCACAGTCTAATGATCACTAAGAATCTAGCAATACAGGGTAATTTTCAGTACTGCTAGAGTGGACTTTGAGGCTTTCTTATTTCCTTTTTTAATATCTACTCCAAAATTATCAAATCCATGAATTTGGGATGTAGCCTTCTCTCTGTTTTTATACTAATACTGAACATTACTACATATAACATGTTTATCATTTGGGTGGGTTGTTTTTCAAATTTATATGCCTAGTCTGTATATCTTTCTGTATTTACTTCTTTCCACTAATAATTATATTTTGAGATCTACTCAAGGGGATTGCATTGTCCTAACTTGTTGGTGTTTACTACTATATACTATCCATTTTGTGCATAGACAACTTATCCAATTCCCTACTGGTAAATATTTAAGTCATTCCAGTGAATCACAGATGGCCTATAAGGCAGTGATGCACATCTTTGTACATGTGGCCTTATGTATTTCATAAGAATTTATTATCATTATGAACCAAGAAGAAGTTCTTGGTTAGTGGTTTTGTATATATTTTTTCCAGATATTGTCAGAGTACTCACCAAAGTGGGGGTACACAGTTACTCCCACTAGCAATAAAAGAGCTTCTACTTCCTCTTATTCTTGATAACATTTACATTATCAGATTGAAAATTTCTGTCAATCTGATAATTAAAAATATATCTCATTATTTCATTCATATATTTGCCTGACTTGCTGGGAAAGTTGTATATAAAATATGAGAAGAGGTTCTAATTGCATCACTTTTCAAATAGATTACCAATATTTCCAGTAGCAGTCAATGAATTGTCTTTCTTTACAATCTGTGCAGCTACTTATTTTTCTTGTATTATTGTATTGGCTAAAATCTCCAGTACAGTGTTGAATAGTAGCAGACAAATAGCTATTATCATATTGTTTGTTATTTTAATGTGAATGCATTTACAAATGTATTATTAACTATTATATTTGTTGTAAATTTTTGATAGTTTTTATTAACTTAAGAATGTTTGAGCCGGGCTCGAGTGGCTCAGCCTGTAATCCCGCGCCTCTGGGAGGCTGAAGTGAGTGGATTGCCTGAGCCCGCGTGTTCGAGACCCACCTGGGCAGCGAAACCTCATCTCTACAATAAATCAAAAAATCAGCCAGGCTTGGTAGCGCATGCCTGTAATCCCGGCTACTTGGAAGGCTGAGGTGGAAGGATCGCTGGAGCTCAGCAGGTCGAGGCTGCGGTGGCCAGGAGTGGCCACTGCACTCCAGTCTGGGCGACAGAGCGAGACTCCAACTCAAAAAAAAAAAAAAAAATCAGCCGGGCATGGTAGCGCATGCCTGTAATCCCGGCTACTTGGAAGGCTGAGGCGGAAGGATCACCGGAGCCCAGCAGATCGAGGCTGAGGTGGCCAGGAGCGGCCACTGCACTCCAGTCTGGGAGACAGAGTGAGACTCAAAAAAAGAAAAAGAATGTTTTCCACTTTTCGTATTTTGCTAAGTGGTTCTATAATTAAAGTGGTATTGACTTTTATTAAACACATCATCTATATATATTAAAATGATAAAAAACAGTTTCGACCTTACTGAAAATTTATATCAAATTATTCTCTGATGTTTTCTAGGTTTTTTATTGTGACAAAATATTTCACTTTGCAATAATGTAGAATTACTTTTTACATATCACTTAGTTTATAAAATTTAAACATACAGTTTGCTCATCCATGTCCATAAGTAATATTATTTACCTAACAATTTAGATCATTTAAAAGATCATTTTTACCATAGACTTTTACCAGTGTATTATAGAGTTTATACTAACCTCTTAAAGTTATTTAATGAACTTTCTTCTATGTTGTACGAAACAATTTTATGTGACAGCGATTTGTTACTTGAAGGTAAAATTGTAATCCTGGTGTGGTTTTTTTTTTGAGATTTTTGTTACTCATAGTTTGAATTTCTTTAATGAATATTGATCTGTCTGCTCTACTTTAAGTAATTTCTTTTTTTATTTTTTATTAAAGACTGTCCATTTCATTCATTTTTCAAAAATTTTGGCATGTTCTTTATGATTTTGATTTTTTTTAATTTGTGGCCTATTCAAGATCAACATTTAAAATGTTTGTTGTGTATATTAAAAGAATGTGTACGTTTAATTTATCTGATATGGTGTTTTACACATATTTATTAGATCAAGATTTTTAAATTATGTTCTTTAAAACATTTATAGATTTTAAAATTTTTTGTCTTCTTGATCTACCAGTTTCTATGAAAAGCATTTCAAATTCTCTTACTATGATTATGAATTTGTAAATATTTTCTAAGATTTGCTTTAACACTAAATATATTTGTTCATATATTATATTTATATATATATATATCACATAGTTTGTGGTGTGTGTACAGAGACAAAGTACACACACACTATGTTGAAAGATAAAAACAACTCATGATTATTATATAATCATTAACAGTTTTAATTTTTAGCATTCAGTAATGGCCCATTATCACTTAATATTATGCTCACTTTAAATTGTATTTTTCTTGACACTAATATTGGTAAACCTTTTTTCTTTTCATTAAAATGTGCACAGTGTTTTTTAATCCTTTTCCCGTCTTATACTCAGTCTTTCAATGACTTTATGTTTAAGAGTGCCCCATTCATAAGTAAACTTAGTCCATCTTTATTTAGATAATTAATAATGTATTAGAACTTATGAAGCAACCCAAAAGAAACCGGAATTATTTTTTTTGGAAGGCAGGCCCCTTTGTAGTATAGGCTTCCCCTGATTGGTCAGTGTTGTAGGAGCCCATTTGCATCAGTGGCTGGCATTGTTGTGAGAGGCTGCATTCAGATTCAGTGAATTTTTTTTTTTTTTTGGAGATTCAATATGTTTGCCCATTTCATGATGGGTGATTTATGAGCACACCTGCCCACATTGAACTGAGTGTTCAACAGTTTTTAACCAATAATGGAATGATCCCCATGCCCCACCCTCCCTATTCATCCAATCTCACCCCGAGCACCTTTTTTTGTTTCTCTGAATTAAAAAACAATTCCTCAAAGGGACATGTTTTGCCAATGCAGAAGAGGTGAAACAAGAAGTGGTAGAAGCACTAAAAGCCAGCAAAACTGACTAGTTCAAAAAGTGTTTTGAGCAGTAGAAAAAGCGTCTTGATAGGTGTTACATCAAAGAGTGCTTTGAAGGTGACTGAAATTTAAACAGGTAAGAATAAATACATAATTTTTTATACATAAATTCTGGTGGTTTTGTTTTGTTTTGTTTTGTTTTGTTTTGTTTTGAGTTGGAAGTCTCACTCTGTCGCTCAGACTGGAGTGCAGTGGCTGCTCCCGGCCACCGCAGCCTCGACCTGCCGGGCTCCGGCAATCCTTCCGCCTCAGCCTTCCAAGTCGCTGGAACTAGTTTCCTTTATTTCTTTTGGGATTATATTACATGTTTAATTGGTAGAATATCAGAATCATATGTAAAATTATTTTTATTGCCGTATTTTCATTATATAACTCTCTTCACACATTGTTTACACTGATGTACACATGTACACACACATGCACTCTCACACTTTTTTTGGCTGAACAATTTGAAAACGTTGCATATATCATGATTCTTAATCTCTAAATATTTTAGCATGTACATACTTAGAACAAGGACATGCTTCTACATGATCAAATATCCTTATTATATTCAAGAAATTTAACATTGACATGGAGGTATGATATAAGGTTCAGTCCATATTCTAATTTTTTTCAGTTTCCCCAGTACTGCATCTTATTGTCATGCTGCTTTAGTTGCCTTTAATTTAAGATTATTTTACTACTTTCCTTTGTCTTCCTTTACATTGGCACCTTTGAACCTAGACCAGTTGATTAAAGAATATCTCACTGCTGACTTTGATTGCTTTCTTGCAATCAAATGCAGGCTAACAATTTCTGGCAAGAACACTATACAAGTGAAGCCATGTCTTTTCCCATGCATCTCTTTAGGAGGTATGTCAAGTCAAGTCTTATTATTGGTGGTACAAGTTTTATCACTTAGTTGAGGAGATAGCTGCCAGATCTCCCCACTCTAACGTACCATCTTCTCCTTGTAAATAATAAATGACCTGAAAAGAGATATACTAAGATCATGTCGATATCCTGTTTCCCATTCACCTTTTACCCAAGGATGATCCTGGTCTGAGCAAATGTTTATATTGTTGGTTGCAAAAACAATGAGTATAGGTAACTAAAATACCTTAGGCAATAAAAGTAGTAGAGTACACAGCATTCTAGCAGTGGCTGCCTTTGTTTTTTTGAGTCGGAGTCTCACCCTGTCATCCAGGCTGGAGTGCGGTGGCGCGCTCATGACCACCGCAGACTTGACCTGCTGGGCTAAGGTGATCCTTCCATCTCAGCCTTCCAGTGGTGGCCATTTATTGAGTGTCCACTGTGAGCCACCACAGGCTGAGCAGTTTGTATGTATTACTCCAAGTCTTTCAAAGTCCTTTGAGTTATGTACTCTTACTATCCCCACATGGCAGTTCAGGAAGCTGAAGCTAAACGAGTCTAAATAGCTTGCTCTAGGCCACTGTCTTTGTCCGTTTGTGTCGCCATAAAGGAATACCTGAGGCTAGGCAATTTATTTAAAAAAGAGGCTCATTTAGCTCACAGTTCTGCAGGCTGTACAAGAAGCATGGTGCCAGCCTCTGCTCAGCTTCTGGTGGGGGCTTTTGTGCTGCATAAAAACATAGTGGAGAAGGTCAAAGGGCAGCAGTTGCATACCAAGAAGGACCAGACCCAAGGCACATCCTGGCTTTTTAACGACCCACTCTCAAAGGAACTAATCCATTCCCCTAAGAACAAATCCAGTCTCGCAAGAGCAAGAACTCACTCACTACCAGGATAATGGCACCAACCCATTTCAGAGAGATCTGGCCCCATGACCCAGATACCCCATGACCCAGATACTTCTCACCCCACCTCCCTACAACCACCACCCTGGGTATCAAATTTTAACATGAGATTTATTGGGGACATCAAACAATACGTAAACCCTGACAGTTAATGACATAGCTAAATCTACATTTGATTTCAGTTTCCTGTGACTTCAAAGTGAATGTTATTTCCAAATCATTTATCTTCTCTGGACTCCCAAGTACAGCTCGACAATGGGATTGAATGAACTCCCCAGCCCCACAGTTCTGGCTAAGAGGACATTCTACCGTAGGTCTGGAGGGAGAAACAGGAGGGATGGTGGGGGATAAAGATACCAGACAAGGTAGAGAAAGCCAAAGACCATGCAAAGGACTCTGAGCACATCCCTTCCCTGCAATGAAACAGGCCCACTGCATGGAACTGAAAAACAAATTATTAAAATCTCCAGTCTGTAGACTCAGTAAACAAAAAACATGGCACCCACAGACCTGGAGCTATGATCTGGAATCAGGAGAGAATGCATAAAACAATAGTCTCTAATTGAAAGCTGCAATGTAGGTAGAAAGGGGAAGGTTGAAAATTTCATAAAACTAAATCAATGACTTAGAACCATGAGGGGAAAAAAGATAAGGAGATTTGAATTATAAGGTGAAATCTAACAAAAAACAAATCTCAGAGCTCCAATTTAGAAATTTCAAAAGTAACAAGAACACACAAAACTCAAAGTTTAAACATCCTGGGGCTAAGGAGAGATTCAAATCTTAATATCAAGAAGAGTAGCAAAACTTCATGGAAAAACATTTTGAAATTGTGTACATATATACATATATATATACATACACATATGTACATATATACACATATTTTTTCAAGACTTTTTCAAAAAACTCTTCCACTATTACCAAGAAGATAGTAGACAGCCTACAAATGAAGAAAATCAGGTTGGTATTAAATATAGCATAGTATTTGAATAATTTTTTAACTTTCAAAGAATGCCACCTAGAAAAAATTATATTAAATTATATATAATTATATTACAAGGCTGACAAAAAGACCTTATAAGAAAACCCACGAAATTATAGGAGTTGCATACCTTGCTTGAAAAAAATTTCAAACAATAAATTCAGAATAGGATTAGAAACTGCAAAAATGGAGTGGACATGGTATAAAATAAATGAGAGTAAACATTGTTGGCCGGGCATGGTGGCTCACACCTGGAATCCCAATGCTTTGAGAGGCCAAGGTGGGAGGATTGCTTGAGCCCAGAAGGTCAAGAGCAGCCTGGGCAACATTGTAAGACCTAGTCTCTACAAAAAATTTAAAAATTAGCCAGATGTGGTGGTGCACACTGTAATACCAGCTACTTGGAAGGCTGAGATGGGAGTATCACGTGAACCCAGGAATTTGAAGCTAAAGTAAACTGTGATTGTGCCACTACACTCCAGCGTGGGTGCCATAGTGAAGCCCCAACTCAAAAAACAAAAAAAAGGTCAATGGAGGAGGTGGAATGTAACAGGTAAATCACAGAGATTAGTCTAATTCTAAAAGGGTAATAGAAGTAATACAAACATTAATTAATAGCATACTGACCAACAGCAGTGTTACCAGTAAGGATCTGAATGATTGCATCTCCTAACATAAGATGGCGGTAAATGTCTCATGTTACTTGAGAAAGAGACAGAAAGACATTTTTGATGCTGATGCACACTTAAAAAGTTAAAAATTATTTCTCAAAGATAACAACTAGAATTGAAATGATTATAATTTTATAGAAGGCACAATCCATAATGAATATGTGTGCTATATAGGTTACGGTGTCCACCTCAATGTCACAAAACTAAAAAGAATTTTTGAATAAATAAAAAAGAAAATTTGCAACATCTTCCAAATTAACAATGAGAGAAGTATACATGAGAATTTATGGAACACAACAAAATCTGAAGTCAGAAGAAAGTCATAGCCTTAAATGCTATATCAGTATTTAAAATTGAAAAAAAAAATGCAATTGATAACAATAGTAATATAATATTTTCATCCTAAAATAAACCAAAATTATTTTAATAATAATTAATTTGGGGAGAGTAAGGAAACAATCTTGCATCATACTAACTGAGTAAAACCTTTCAGAAGAGAAATGCATCAGTAAGTACTCAAAGCCTTTAAACTGTAAGTTTATTTTTGACCCAGCAATTCCACCTCTAAGAATTTACTCTAAAAATATTATTATGAAAGTATAAAAGATATATCTCCAAGAACTTTTATCACAGCATTGGTTATAGTAGGAAAATATTGCAAAATATACTAAATAACAGCCATAAGAGGCTAGGTATGATATGCTACATCAAAGTGAAGGCACACTTTTTCTTCATAGAAAAGAACACAGTAGAAAATATATAATACTCTTTATATTGAATGTATTCAACTTTTCATAAGTAGACAAGTAAGAAAGGCAGATTCTAAACAGTAGATATGGTATGATGCCATTTTAGTAATAAACAAACAAGAATGGACACAGACACATATGCCCATAGAATAATTATCATGAATTTACTTCCTCAAAACACTTACCTCTGTAGAGGAGTTTTTTTAGAATTTTTTAGGGGGAACATGGGGTTCTCCTTTTCCTAATTTTCCACAATGCATGTTAGAAATTTGTAACCCTATTGATAGATGTCATCAAACACAAATAGAACAAACCAAGCTAATGTGATAGCAATTAATAGATGGATCCAGCATCTAAGTTCACTGATCCCATCACACTTGACATCAGTCACTTAGGAAGCCCCGAGAGAAAACACAAGGGGCTTCGAACGCACTTGGGCGAGTTGCTCATTTTGTGAATCAGACTAGTGAATGTCAGAGAAGGCAAGTGACTGAACCAGGCTCACTCAGAGTGTTCAGAACAGAACCCGGGTCAGAATCTCTACTTCCTGATTTAATTCAATGCTTGAAAAGGCCCCTGCCACTGAGGACATGCACCTTATTCTGTACAGTTAACATGGAAGACAGAAAAATTTGGAAACACTGGTTTTACCAAGTTCAAAAGATTTTTGGTCCACTCGCTCATCCATGACATATGAAATAATGAGAGGACTGTCCTTAAATTATCTTTAAAATCAGTATGGGTTCTAAAAGTGGGATGAGGCAAAAGCTTGAGGCAGCATCTTCCGTGGTTTCCGATAAGCACGAGGGCTTTGAGCAATGTCCTACCTCGCACCCTGGAGCTGCAGCTCACTGAGGGACAGGCTACTGAAGCAATGACTCCACTTTGTTTTTGTTTTTGTTTTTCATTTTTTATTTTAAAGATGTGGAGTACAATTCAGGGTTAAATATACAAATTTTCATTATGCAGTTACCCTTGTTGATGAGGTGTGCCCCCCACCCCTGGCAGAATCCCACTACCGTCACTTCCACCACCACCACCCCTCCTGCCCCACCCCCAGGCAACTTCCCACTATTGCCAGTCCTTTTTTTGCAGTATTACAATGATTGTTCAAGGTCCACTTGAGTGGGAACATGTGACTCCGCTTTGTTTTTTCAAGTCTGACCCTGTGAAGAGGGTGACGTGTCCTCTGCGGTAGGCGCCATGGTGGAAACGCCGGTCAGGCGACTGCAGTGTTCCCGCGCTCTGCTCCAGGAAGCAGGGACAGCACCCCAGCTAACCAGGCCTGCAGCTGCTGCTTTCTGCATGACGTTTCCCATTTGTTGAGTTGTGAAAGTCATTTTGAAAAGAGGGGCCTTGAAAGAGAAAAAGAAAGTAAAACTTATGGAACAGCCTTTGTGGGCAGCTCTCATTAGGATGCGTGTCTCCATGGTGACCAAGGTCTGCTCCTGAATGCCAAAGCGGCAGTCACTGCATGCTCCTCGTTGGAGGAGACACAAGTGCCCAAATATCAACATGAAGAACAAAGACTTTCAGGAACTTTTTGTGGGAGTTTTTATTCACTGTAAAGCTGCAATACAGGTCTGCTCAGAGCTCACAGAAAAGAACATGACAGCCCTCAAACCACACGTCCTTCAGGTGAGACCGTAAGCCCCTCCTCAGATGGCCAGCAAGGTTCTCAGAAGATCAAGGCAGTAGACATATCTCCCCAAGCGCTGTCAGTGGGGGGATGATCAAAGGCATCCATTCATTCAATATTTATTCAACAAATATACAGTATTAAGAATCAAACTGAGAGCTGAGTTCAGTAAGCTAAGGAGTTGTCCAGATAGGTCACTCAAATCAAAGGAGAGGTGAGAAGCAAGAATCAGAACGCAGGTGCCAGCAGCCAAGAGAGGAAAGGAAGGCCTGTGGAGGTTTTACTGCCCGAGGCTGGACTTCTGTGCTCTCTGTTGGTGTGGTGCACCCCAGGGAGAGAGGGCCACATGTGCATAAAGGGAGGTGAGAACAGGGAATCCAGAGAGCTCCCCCTCATGACGCACTACTTTCTAAGGCCTCTTTCCAGAGTAAGGCAGCCAGAAGCAATACCCTGGCCTAGGAGGAAGAGAAGGCAAAGGCGATACATGAGAAATTAAAGCCTCTCTCCTACTTCGGGAAGGCACAGATCTGCACAGAGAATGTAGAAATTCACCTGACATAGAGTCAGAGATGTGTGAGAGGAAGAGACATGGTGGCCTTCAATCAAGGCGAATGGCACAAGGTGATTCTGGTCTGCTGGGTGCAATCCATGCCGGTTCCACTCAGCTCTGCCCGTCTTTTTCTCCAAGGCCCTATAGGTATGTTACCTGGTCCTTCATGGATGCCTCTCTGTACGTGAGCCCTGAGCTTCAGTTCTGCAAATGGTCATCCCAACCCGGATCTCAGCCAACAAGAATTTCTTACCAGCTTCCTGCCCATGCCTCCAGTCTTCTCTCTTCCCACCAGCCCTTTTGTGCCATATGCTTTATTTATTCCTACTTATCACTTTCCCAAAAGCACTTTGGCTTTGAGTATACTACTCCATTTGCCTTAAATATAAGTCCCGTTTCTCCTCCTCACTCCACCTGTGAAGTGCAGACAAGTCGTTTTCTGCTCTCTGATTAGCCTTTTATCCCCTTCGCTAAAGTCACAAAGAAATCACTCACTTTATTCCCCCACCCAACATGTATTGAGTATCTGCTATTTGTCACACTCTCTGCTAGCACTGGAAGAAGTAAAGAGCCAGAAGCATTCCCTATTCCAGAATCACACGACCTAGCCAGGGAAATGGACAAGTAAGCAGAAAATAATCTGGAGTGTAACTACTCTAGAAACCTCTCACTAAGTCCTGGGGTAGGGGAAGCCTTCCTAGCAGAGATGGCTTCTGATGCCTTGGAGGATGAATCTGAGTCTTCTCAGCAATGAGGGAAGCTGGCCAGTCTGTAGAGAATAGCATGAGGAAAGACACAGAGGAATGAAGGAAACAGTTGGTCATTGTGGCTGGAGATTGCGGCATGGCTCTCAGGAGAGAGACTAGTGGGAGAAGTAAGCCATGGTTTGTGTAACACCAAAGGACTCGCTCTTGATCCAGGTGGGGCAGGCAGAAGGATCCGAGCAGAAGAGGGACCAGATCCAATGTATAGATCAGGGATGTATCTCTGGCAGTATAATTAAAGATGTCCTGGCCAGGTGCAGTGGCGTATGCCTGTCATCCCAGCACTTTGGGAGGCTAAGGCAAGAGGACTGCCTGAGCCCAGGGGTTTAAGACCAGCCTGGGCAACTTGATGAGACCTCATCTCTACATTAAATCAAAAAAATAAACTGGGCATTGTAGCGCGTGCCTGTAGTTCCAGCTACTTGGAAGGCTGAGGCAGAAGGAACGCCTGAGCCCAACAGGTCGAAGCTGCAGTGGTCGTGAGCAGCATACCACTGCTCTCTAGTCTTGGTGACAGAGTGAGACCCCGACTCAAAAAAAAAAAAGAATGTCCTATGGGGTGGAGTGAAGAGACATGTCTAGAGGCAAAGAGATCAAAAGAGAAATAAATTGAAAATTTGAAAAGAACCAGATGTTTCAAATTTATAAATTGGGAGCTAAACCCAGCTATTTACATTTATTTACCTGTCTTTAAGAAGAAATTCCTTGAAGTGGGGACCAAAGTAAGGCCCAAATGTTACCTATACAATGATCATTTGTATACCTCACCCTGAATTGTACCTCACATCTTTAAAATAAAAATTTTAAAAAGAAGAAATTCCTGTTCAGCTTCTCCTCACCATTTTAATCACTCCAACCATTTCAACTCTAGAAACTCCCAATTGTCTTCAGGCCAAAATAAATGTACATAGAGAGTGTCTAGAACTTCCATAGCAGGAGTGAGGGAATGCAGAGTTCTGGCCCTACCTGCTCCGACTGCTGACTCTTTTGCCTTGATGAACCTGAAGATTTGCTGGGCCATGAATTCTCAGTGTCTTCCCAGCTCGGAGCTCCACTCCCATGTGCAATCCTGAGTCAACTGAGTGCCATCTGTTGTGAGAAGAGTTAGCCAGAATGTGAAAGTGAGTTCGTTAAGGTTTGACAAGAAGGTGCCAATCCCGGCACCAAGACCTCATCACCTTGCATGGAAGACGGTAAGTGAGCACCGGGAGACAGCTGACTCTTCCATGAACTGGAAGACACGCAGTGATTCCATGGAGAATCGGACCATTGTTCTCAAGCTATGGTCCCTGTGGAACACCTGTGCTCTGACCCTGGACTGCAGGCATACAGAGTAGAAAAAGCAGTGGATCTGGAGCCAGAAAGACTTAGGGCTTGAGTCTTGGCTCCACCTCTCTCTTTAGGACCACCTCCCTAAGCCTCGCGTCTATCACATAGAAAGTAAGAATACAATTACTGCTCAGGGCTATAAAAAAAGGATCAGTCATAGCAGAAGTGAAATACATAGCAGGGCTCCTGAAATGTAGTAGGTGATTAATAAAGTGAAGTTAATATAATCTTGCTTCTGAATTGAGGTCTCATCTTAAATCTTACAGTGATGTCTTTGATCTAGCTCACAAAACATAATTTAATAAATGGAAAGTTTCTCATTTAATTTTTTATCCTGTGGATTGTCTTGATTTTAGAGGCTGCTACCAGTTTCCATTGCTAGAAGTTGGCATAAGACAGTGTCTGATTTAGTACATGTTTACAAATGAAAGTCATTTTAGGTCCACTGTGTTGCTTTGCATGATGCATGTCCCAGACTACCTTGACTCCAAGTACTCCACTGCCTGGACAAGTGTGGAACCTCATTTTGATTTAGAAAGCCTACAGTAAGACACAAGATTACACAGTTGAACTTGGTTCTCTGCGACAGATTTGTTCTAGGAAAACTAGATGAGGTGTTTTCTTTTTAATCTTCACTTCTGAAGATTCAGTGGGAGATAAGTGTCCAGTCGCAGCCCTGGTGTCACCTTAAAAGCTGCTGGGGACCTCCCTGCATTTCTGGTCCCCCTCACAGTGGCCCCCTCCCCTTGGACTAGACATGTTCTCATCCCCATGGCCACCCACTGACACTTACTCCTCCCTCCAAACTCGACCCACAAGCCACCCATCCCTGATGCTTTCCTTGATTACGGCTTCCCACCCACCACTGGTTGAGTTAGAAGCAATTGTTCCCACAAGTGAGTTCCTTAAAGTGGCTATTGTGTGAGTTTTGATTTGAGGATGTAGAGTCAATCATAGACTATTATTTTTTAATTACTAGTTTCCAGAAAGAAATTGTGTATTTCATAACCAAAACTCACACTCACATGAAATGTATACCAACTATGCAAACCAATACCCAGGGAACTTCTCTGCAGAAAACTGAGAAAACTCAGCATGATTTTCAGGGCCTTTCCAAGCTGCCAGTCTCCTAACTCTTAACAACCCCACCCACCCTGTCACTGCAAGAGCTTCTGGGTACGTCACCTCCATAAAATCATAGTGAAAACTACCTGGAGGTCACCCCTTTACTCATCAGTACAACTGAATCTCAGGCCTTTCTGCAGCATCCTCTCAGGGCATTTATAGAAGACTTCGGAGCCCCTGAGAGACTTGCCTGCCAGGCCGGCAGGCCAGTCTTGGAGATTACTTTTGATAGAGCACCAAAACCAGCTTTGAGATTGGAGCAATTGTTGGGCCACACACATTGAGACGCACTGAGCAGGCTGAAGTGGCTCCATGTCTCATGGGCTCTCAGATCACCAATCAGGAAAATGAGGGCCTGACCCACGGAATTCCTGCTCCAAAGCCAAATTCATATTCAGCTACTTTCATCGCCATAGGGCTTGACACAGTGGGGAGAATCCCAACATCACCCCAATAGCCGTGGCCTCTGGAAAGCTCTTCCACCTCCCTAGACATTCACTCTGCAATCAATGAGAGGAGGTTAATAACCTGCCCCTTCTTGGTGGTTGCAGGAGCTGGGTGTGCATTCCAGGCCCCTTCTGGAAATTGCGGTTGCCCCTCCTTCAAAACCCAGGCTACCTTTGCTCAAGTGTTCAAGGCTGTCAGGACCATATTTAATGCACCTCTTGGTTTTATTCCCCACTATTGCCCATCCCTTATCCAAGGGTAGGTTTTGGTTGGAGTTATCGTAGTAGGTCCCTTGGAGAGGGTAAGTTCCAATATCTGCTTGGACTTTTCCTGGCTGATCAAAGATCTGAAGGAGACATGGAATATCCCAGTCTTCCTGTCATCCAAGATTCATCTGTAAATCACCCCCTAGTGTGAAGGCAGGAGCCAACTTCCTCTTGCTGTGAAGAATTCCTGAAGGTTTAATCCATTTCTTCTTTCTTTCTGGACTCATTCCTCCCATCTGTGTCCAGTGCATCTGCTTTTGCCTGGCTTTTTTCTTCCACTCCTTCCCAAAACTTGAGTCCTCTATAACCAAGGCTTAATTTAGGCTTGGTTCCCAGTGTGATTAACTCCACAGATTTGAGACAGGTGATGGACTCAGAATTAATGCAAGGTAAATGCTTGTGAGGATGAGGAACCATTTTTGTCCTTCCTTCTACCTAAGTAACCATCCTCCGCATTCTCTCTCCATTGACAAGGCTGGTGGCGAGTGAAATGAATACATGAATGCATCATCAGCGGCCAAGTGATGACTCTTACTCACATCTTCTTGCAGAGATTGTCCCCTGCACAGAAGAGTTAAATTTCCTCTATGAGACTTTGCAGGACAAATGATCATTTGGCTATTACTTTATTTATTTATTTATTTATTTATTTATTTATTTTGAGTTGGAGTCTCACTCTGTCACCAAGACTGGAGTGCAGTGGCCGCTCCCGGACACCGCAGCCTCGACCTGCTGTGCTCTGGTGATCCTTCCACCTCAGCCTTCCGAGTAGCCGGAATTACAGGCATGCGCTACCACGCCCGACTGATTTTTTGATTTATTGTAGAGATGAGGTCTCGCTGCCCAGGCGGGTCTCGAACCCGCAGGCTCAGGCAATCCACTCACCTCAGCCTCCCAAAGGCGCGGGATTACAGGCTGAGCCACTGAGCCCGGCGGCTATTACTTTAATGATAGCCCCTCAGCTCCAGCAGAGAGTGGCAGATATGGTGGCCACTTGGTGACAACATGATGGGGAAACCACAGCCTGTGGCATCCTCCTGCATTTAATGAAAGGACTTGCAGGGGCTCCTGGCAGAGTTCTTTCCAAAGCACAGGGCAAGACAATCATGTCAGGGTAAGGGCTCAAGGAAGCACTTGCAAAACAGAGCTCACGCCTGGTGACCGACAGTGAAAACCTGATTACCGCCCCCTCAATCAATTTCACTGCAACTTGTATTTTTCTTGAGCACTTCTGTTAAAGAGAGAGAGGGGGAGAGAGAGACCCAAACACTTAAAGGAGGAGGCTGGGAGAAAGAGGAGGACATTGCCATGTCAGGTTCCTGCTCTCAGGTTGCTCAGGCCCCAGCAAGGAGGTGGCCCTTCAGGCTGGCTGTGGCATGGTGTGCTGGCGTGAAGAGGAGGGCTCAAGCCACTCCTTACAGAGCAGAATTCACTGGACATCATCTTGATGAATGGCCTGGTTTTGAAAGGCATCACTCTGAAGAAGAGCTCAGAGGGCATTGGAAGAAAGGGGTCATAAAAAGCTAAGAGCTGAGGCAGGAACAGACAAGAAGGACACCCCACTTGTGTGGGGTCAAGGGCGAATGCAAGAACAAAGCCTGACACATATGGAAGAGGGTGAGGCCAACCTGTTGGGAACAGCCAGCACAGCTCTCCATTGAGGATTTGGGCAGGAATGAGAAACAATCAAGACTATTTAAGAAGATTCATCCTCAGAGTGAGGTCCAGATGGTACTGGAGGAGGCAGCCATAGGGAGTCTCTTACAGGAGTTGAGGGGTGAAACATTAAGTCTCAAAATCAGGGCAAAGGCCTTAGGGTGGGCAGAGGGGACCAAAGCAGAGACTTGGGGCCATATTGACAGTCAGTGCTCTTGTCACAAGTCCGGTCATACAGTTGACCAGAGCCTCGGCTCTGGAGGAAGCATGAAACTCCACTCGAGCATCACACTTCAGAGAAGGAGCCAAGTGAAATCACCAGCCAGTGCAAGAAGGTGCTCATGAGCTTTGCTATCTATGGAGAAATCAGAAAAAAATTATGCAAAATTATTTTTCTGCTGAGCTTTAATGAGTCTCCTGAAGGACTAAATGGAAGGAAAAAATTAACTATGCATAAAAGACATCACCATCCTAAAACAGTACAAAAATGAAAATTCATGGTCCTGAATTTTCCTGTTTTTGAATTTTTTTAATTTGATATGAGAAAGTACTTTGAGGTTAAAACTGCTGCTGTCTCAGCCCTTTTTTGTGCCCTCAGCGCCTGGCCCATGCCTGGAACCTTCTAAGAGCTGAATAAATAGTCTATAAACAGATGAAAATGTTGTGAATTATCATTATATTACACTCTGGTGTCATTCATCGGCCACTTACTATGTGCCAGGCATGTGTCTTAGTCCACTTTGTGTTGCTATAACAGAATACCTGGAATTGGGGAACTTATAAAGAAAGGGGGTTTATTTGGTTTATGATTCTGGAGGCTGAGAAGTCCAAAAGGCATCTTCTCAGCTTCTGGTTAAGGCTTCATACTTCATCTCAATATGGTAGAGAGGAAGAAGTGGAAGCAGGCCTTTGCAAAAAGAAACCAAACAAGAGAGGTACTTGGTAACTACTCATTCTTGTGGGAACTAGTTCATTCCCACAGAAACTAACCTTGTCTCCAGAGAAAGCGATGAATCCATCTTAATGGCCTAACCCCCTCTTAAACACCACCTTTCAACTCCATTACATTGCAGATCAAGCCTCCGTGTGAACTTTGGTAGGGACACACCATAGCAACATATATTTTCTAACTTTTATGAGAATCTAGCAAAGTCAATATTATTCAGTTTTACAGATGGGGAAAAATGAGTCTCTGATCATCAAATAAGCCATTCTAGATCACACAGCTGCAAAGTGACTGAACTGGGATTCACACCACATGGTATGGATGAGGTTAAAGTCCAGGATCACATTATTAAGCCAGGCTCCCTCTAGCACATTGATTCAAAATACAGGCATATGATAACAGTGCTAATAAGGCCTAACATCAGGACCTACAAGGAACTCAAATGAACCAAAAAGAAACAGATAAACAGCCCTATTTTTAAAAATGTGCAGAGGACATGAATAGACAGTTCTCAAAGGAAGACGTACGAACAGGCCACAGATACATGAAAAAATGCTCAGCCTCACTAATCATCAGAGAAATGCAAATCAAAACTACAATGAGATACCACCTTACCCCAGTAAAGATGATCATCATCAATAAATCAAAAACCAACAGATACTGATACAGGTACAGAGAGAAGAGGACGCTTCTACACAAGTTGTTCTACAAAAAAAAAAAAAAGACACCCACATGCATGTTTATTGCAGAACTATTGACAATAGCAGAAACATGGAACCAACTCTACTGCCCATAGAAAGTAGACTGGATAAAGAAAGTATGGTATATATACATGATGGAATATTACACAGCCATGAAGAAGGACAAAATCATGGACTTCTCAGCAAATCGGATGGAGTTGGAGACAATCATTCTTAGAGATCTATCAAAGAAGCAAAGAACTGAATACCGCATGTTTTCACTCATAAGTGGGACCTGAACATGAATAACAATAACACAAGGGAGAGATCAGCTGTCGTGGGACACTGCCAGGGGTGGGAGAATGGGTGGGGGAGCACGTAACAACACAAAGCATACCTGGTCCTAAACCGGTGGAAGTGAGGACCAGTTGGAGGCCCAAACTTCACCCACATTATATTGCATTACATATGTGCCTAACCCTGTCTTGTATCCCACATCTTTATAAGAAAATAAAGTAAAACAAACAAACAAAACAGTGCTAATGATGTATCCAGTATAAACCTCAGACAGCTGCCGAAAACATTGAGGCCTGCGTAGTGGTCATTATCAAGAGCAAATAATTTGTTTCTACAAAACTAAGTCTTAGGCTCTCATCCAACCGCACACGTCCAGGTCGCAGGGCTGCATCTATACCTCTTCTTTCTCTGCATATCCTGAGGGGAACTCTTTTTTTAGTCAGCAATCCCAGACAAAAACTCTGCTCTCCCCTCTGAACCACACTTAAAATAAAATCTCAAGTAGAAGCCCGGTGCTTTCGTGGGCCTGTCTCCATCCAAACACCCTCATTAATTCTTTAAGCTCCCCTCTTAGAACTGATCATGAAAAATTAAACGGTGGCACAGCAGGTGAAGTGCAAATCCCGAATGTCTTTGGCATCATGCTTGGCTTGCAGGTCATGAAACTCAAGGGAATCCCAAGGCCAGAGCCCTCAAAACTTGCCCTTCCTGGGGCTCGCCCGGAGGCTTGTTTGTGCCTTGATTCCAGCCACTCCTGTGAGGGACTGCCGACCTCCCAGCAGGAAGGGGCACACTATCCTCACTTTCCTGGCTTCCCAAACCCTGGGCTTTCATGGGGGGAGGTTACAGGGGGCATACTCGTCTTCACCCTTCGCTTGGCAAGATTCACTGAGACGTAAGAAAGTCACACTTATTGACTCTCTAGAAAGAAGTTTAATTTGTATCTGTTCTTGGGTTGGGTTTGTACATGAGTATTTAATCTAATCATTGGGTGGTGGCCAACAGGCACATTTCAGAGAAAACAGGACCCCCTTTTACATGTGTCTAATATGAGGCAGGCAAAGAGAAAATGACAAAATCTTTTCCTTCAAGCCCCAAATTCCAATTCTTCTCAGTGGTCTCGGTTTCTGTATCTTCCTCTGTAAGGCTCAAAGAGCAGCACTTCTGCTCTGTTCCTTCAAGTTAGCTTCAATGACCAGCCTTCTGGGGATAGGAAAGCAGGTCGTTATGCAAATGAGATGCATTTCTAGAGCCCAGAGCAACACCTTGTTTCCCTGGCATCATGGGGGATGCGTCATTCCACTGAACTTAAAAAAATTAACCCTGTGAGTGTCAATATAATGAGAGTACATATCATCCTTCCATCATTTGGTGACATAAGAATGAGGGAACTTTTAAAAATCGTGTTTCTGTTATCACGAACCAGAGCATTGTGCAGTGAGAGATGCAAGGCGTCCTGAGCTGAGGCTGCAGGAGGTGCTCCCAGACCGTCGTGCAGCTGTGTTTGTGTCCATGCGCCTCTCCCCAGGGAGACCCCTTCTCAAGGCTGCCAGGGTCTGGCCTTAGACGCCTCTCCTCAGACAGGGTGCGCCGAGAGCTCAGTGGCTGCGGTCACTCCTGCCTCCCCACCGGGCAGGCAGGGAGTCCAGGCATGGCGGGCCGAAAGGAGCTCCCCTGACTACTGTCCACAAGCGGGTAGAACAACACCGGAGGGCAGCCCAGGGCCTGGGCCACAGCCCCCTCCCGTCCTCAGAAGTGTGCTTACACCTTCCTGTTGTTGTTCATGCCTCTACACATCTGTACTCACAGAAAGTAGTGTCTTTCTCCAGTGCAGACCCAGAGAGTCTTAAGAACCTTCAGCAAACATGCGCATTCTGAACTACAGTACACTAAAGAACATTTTTACCTGCTACTGTATTTCATAGAGCAACGAAAGAATTTAGCCCTGGTAATTTTTATAGCCAAATTCCAACTGATATTCTTTAAGAGAACTATCATAAAATTGTTCTTTAACACATATTCTCACGATCAAGTAGTTTTTCTTTACTAGCGTCCTTAGTAAATTAAGGTATACAAATACTTTGGAGTGTATTGGGAGACCATGTGTTCTGTTTTTATATTCTAAAGTTATTAGTTAAGATGATAGAAACTATAAGTAAGGCATATGACCCCAAAATACATAAATAGCTAACTGTATAAAGAGAGTGATAAGCATAAGGCCCGTGCATGATCATTGATCATCGGTATTTTCCCCTTAATTTGGACATCAGCATAGAGTTTGGTTATTAGCCATGAAGGCACAGCTGAGAAGAAGCAATGGCTAGAGTACCACATCACACAGCACAGCTGAGGGTCATGGGGAGTCGGCGGGAGGTGTCCGAGAGGATGCAGTGGCTTGGGAAGGGTTGTTGGAGATTACACCTGGGTGAGCAAGTGAAGGCTGGGCAGGTAGGCAGAGGGGGCCGTCTGGAGAAGCAGCATGGGCACAGACACAGGCACAGGGGGGCCCCCTGATGGACCCCAGAACTCAGCAGGCGCTAACTGTGGTGTGTGAGTACCTTGCCAGGTAGGGGTGGTAAGTCCATGGGGAAACTGAGGCAGTCAATAAAAGGTGAGTTTTGAGCAGTGGTTAGAGGATTTCAAGGTAAAATGAAAGAAATACATTAGGAATGAAGAAGAAAGTCAAGTACCAATTCTAGTTATACGACAGGGGAGATGTCATGGGGAAAAAGTGTCACAGACAAAATGAAGGGATGGGTTTCTGGGCGTCATGGCAGTGTTGGGGGCAGTTCCAGCCTGTGGGCATGCTCCCCGTGGGACACCACAAAGCTCCAACACTGCATCCATTGGGGGGCGAAAGGCTCAACTTCTAGGGCATAAACACACAGTTCCCCTCTAGGCTCATTTCCGTTCTCTTATTTTTCACTCAGTTCCTTCACGAAACGCTTATTCCATGCTTTGCCCTTGCCCTGCATGTCAGTCGCCAGTGCTCATCTCAAACACTGAGCTTTCTAGTGTCCCTGGTGGTCTCGTGGGTGGGAGGACTTCAGCGGTGCCTCAAGCACCACGCCTCCCCAGGGGAGGAGCAAGGTGACAGTCAAGTGGCATATGGGGACGGCTGCAGAACGCCACTGGTTTACAGGTCAGTCTACAGAGACCTACCGGCCTTCACTCTGTCGTGGCGCCAGATGACACCCCAGCTACCGCCAGTGAGCCAACATGACATATTCTTCTACGTCTTCATGGCCTTTGTGAACCAGCTTTAAGCCCACCCCATCCTGCACTCTTTCCCAGCCACCCCACCCCAAACAAAGTACTTCATTCATTCCTTCATTACTCCTTCATTCAAGAAACACTCCGAACCCTACCCCCTGCCAAAGTGTCTGGAACTGGGATTAGGGGCTGGAAGTCAAAATTGAAAAATAGGCATAGTTTCTGTCTTCTCCGAGCTTACAGTATGGCAGATGTGGTAGGATACAAGTAAATGAGCAATTAAATAAAGAGTGATGAGAGAGGAACTATCTAATCAGAGGCTGTATCATTAATTCGATAATAAGTCGTGTGTTAAGCAGCATTTCAATTTTTTGTATGCACTTGGATATGTCTAATTTTATGTCCCCTGTGAAATGTTAGCTTCTTGAGGACAAGGAGAGTGTCTTAAACTGTACATTACTGTCTAATTGGCCCCAGATCAGTGCTATACACATGAAAGGTACTCAATAAATATTTCTAAATTTATTTTATCGTATGTATTTAAGGCATACACGATGTTTTGATACACATACTTGCAGTGAAATGATTCCTACTTTAAACACATTTATAGATCCATCACCTTCCGTAGCTGACTTCTGAGTATGTGTCTGGTAAGAGCACCTGAAATCTACTCTCTCAGCAAATTTTTAGTGTTTAACACAATATTATCCACTATACTCATTGTGCCATACAGTAAGTCTTTAGACTTCTCCATCTTACATAGCTTTGGCAGACTTCTCCCCATTTCCTATCCTTCTCCACTCCTGGACACCATCATTCTACTCTTGGAGTCTATGTATTCATTTGTGATGTTGTTGTTGTTGTTTTAGATTTGGTATCTAAGTGAGATCACACAGTACTTTTCTTGCTGTGTCTGGCTTCTTTAATTAGCATGTCTTCCAGTTTTATCCACATTGTAGCCAATGGCACAGACACCACAGTTTTTTAGCCATTCATCCGTTGATGAACATTTGGGTTTCTTCTGTGCCTTGGCTATTGTAAATAATGGTGAAATGAACATGGGAATGAAAGCATCTCTATAAGATGCTTAATTCATTGAATCTGGGTATATGCCCAACAGAGGGATGACTGGGTCATATGGCAATTCTATTTTTATTTGTTGAGGGATCTCCATACTGTCTTTCATAATAGCTGTACCAATTTACACTCCCTTCAACAGTGTATAAGGGTACACTGGGTACACTATATCCCCATCGGTAGTATTATATTTTGGCTTTTTGATATAGCCATTTAACAGATGTGAGATATCTCATTGTGGTTTTGATTTGCACTTTCCCAATGATTAGCGATTTTATACACCTTTTCAATACTTGTTGGCAGTTTGTATGTCTTCCTTGGAAAAATGTGTATTCAGATCCTTTGTTCAGTTTTAAAATCAGGTTATTTGCTTTTTTGTTGTTGAGTTATTCAAATGTATTGTGATTTTAAATTATATTACAAAACTATAGTAATCAAAATAATATGGTAATGGCATAAAATTAGACATGTAACCAGTGGAATAGATCAGAAATCCCAGGAATAAAACCAAGCATATATGGTCAGCCGATTTTCAATAATCCACCAAAAATACACAATGAAGAAAAGATAGTCTCTTCAATGAATTCTATTAGGAAAACTGGATAGTCAAATGCAAAATAATATAACTGGATTCTAATCTTACATCATACACAATCAACACGAAATAGATTAAATACCTAAATTGCCTTGGCAATTTTTTTTTAAATCGCACACTAAAATCTCAGACAACAAAAGCAAAAATAAACAAATAGAACTGCATCCAACTTAAAAGCTTCTGCACAGCAAAAGAAACAACAAAACGAAAAGGCAGCCTCAGACTCGGGAAAAATTTTGCAAAGCATCTGTATGATAAAGGATTAATACTGATGTGTTCATGGATTTTATGTGATGACTCACCCAAACAATTAGACAAGGGGATACAAGATTTGGGAAAGACTTAAAGAAGACATTAAATGATAGGAAAGAGTTAAAGAGAAAAGCGTCTTTATTTTCTGTTCATCTAATGTGCCAGCCCTGAATAATGGCACGCACCTCAGACCCTAGACTCAAGGAGTCTGCCTCTAAATAGACCCAGCTATCTCAGAACTCATGCAAGTTCACAGAGTGAGAACAGGGAGTAGGCCCTGACAGAGAGGGCGCCTTGAACAAAACTTCCTCACAGCCTCTCAGGCTCATCCCTTCTTTTGCACATTTTCCAGATTCTGTAACTTCAGGAACTCTGTATTCTCTGTTCTTAAAAACAAGTAGAGTCAAGATAATTTTTGTTTCAATGACTTTTTTCTTATCACAATGGAGAAACTGATGAGAGAAAACAAAAACAAAAAACACAGCAACAATTGTTCGTCTACTTTTGGGCACAGGAGCTCTAGTCCACCTCACATTTCTGTATTCAACAAAGTGTAAATATTTACCATGTGTTTTGGCCTAGGTCTCAAAGTCAGCTTTCTGAGGACTTAAGACCACCCTTAATTAAGTCCCACCCTGGGCTTCATCTCAAGTCTACATTCAAGAGTTTCTTTAAGGCTCCAGAGCTTTTCCTACTGAGATTGTCTTAAGTTCTTGTTCCAAATCTGATCTGTAAGTATTAAATTATTTTTCTTTTTATATAATATTATATCCTCTCATTCTCCCCTCAAAAGCTGCACCCATCACAGCATGACACATACCATTCCAGAAAAAATCCTGAAATCATATGTGAGACCCACCAGCACATGGCATGTACAGCTAACTAGGCGTGTGGTAGTACATTTGTACATTTTTAGAACTAACTAAATATGTGGGGATGATTAGAGCTTATACACTTAACTAAGTATATGCAAGTGACCAGAGCTCACTGAGTTAACCCAAGTGAGTGGACTAACCAGAGCTCATTCAATTGACCAGATGTGTAGGGGTGGCCAGAGCTTGTTCAGTTAACCAGGTATGTGGGGTGACCAGAGCTTGTCTTGTTAACTGGGCATGTGAGGTGACCAGAGTTCATTCAGTTAACAAGTTGTGGGGTGGCCAGAGCTTGTCCTGTCAACGAGGTGTGTGTGGGTAACTAGAGCTCATTCAGTTGACCAGATGTGTAGGGTGGCCAGAGCAAGTTCAGTAAACAAGGTTGTGTGGGGTGGTCAGAGGTCATTCAGTTAAGCAGGTTTTGGGGGTATCCAGAGTTCATTCAGATAACCAGGTATGGGGTGGCCAGAGTTCATTCAGTTACCAGGAATGTGGAGTGGCCAGAGCTCATTTAGTTAACCTGGTGTGGGGTAGCCAGAGTTCATTCAGTTAACCAAGTGCGTGTGGCTAAAGCTCATTTAGTTAGCCAGGTATGTGGGGTGGCTGGCATATTTCATGCATTCTTTACATTTTGGAATATGCTCCTTGACATTTACAGACATGTTTGTGAATGTATTTACCTTAATGACCTAGTTGATTTGTCAATAAAAGGTAATGTTTTACTCTCTTTCTTAAAGAGATGTTTAAAATATTTTATTAACTACACTATTAGGATTAAGATAAATCTCTCAAGATTACACTGATAAGTCATTGCAAGATGGAATTGTTTCTTGATATTTGGGGCCTAGATTTTATGTCTGGGCAATTTAGCAATTTTTTTTATACTCTGTGGGTTCAGGTATAATGCTATTTTTGAAGGGCACCATCTCTTACTGATCTTATCGGAAGCCACCACACACAAACACATCTTCATGCTACAAGCAAGCCCAGAGCTGAGAGGCCAGACACCTGGACTGTAGGACTTTGGTCAAGGAGCTTTCTCTCTTAGGACCCCAATTTTCTCATTTGTATATTAAGGTGACCAGGCTGAATGATGTCTCTGATTCTTTCTGGCACCTTGTATCAGCCCAAGGCCATGTCACAGGGCTATGTACTGTGAAGGGTTGCTCTAAGGGTTGAAAAACAAGACTTCGTTTAGAAATGGTGCCGAGTTCCCCTAGGCTCGCACTGTCTTGTGAGCTAAGACAACTCAAGGCCCTCTGCTGAATGAATTAGAACAGGGGCCAATGAAGACCTAGAGAAATTAAGAAAAAAAGCACCCTCCTTTTTTAACCACTGGGTATATAGTTATAAAGAAGTTTATTTAAAAGCCATCTTGAAAGGGGGCTGGGAATTTAGAGTTCACCTAGTCAGGTGAGAGGAGGGGAAGGGGAACAGAGTGAGCAGAGACACAGACATTAGAAGGAACGACCTCTATCGGGAAGCCACAAGCAGGTTCATCCAATTCGAACAATGCAGATCATTGAGCTCTTACTCTATGTCAAGCCAGGAGCAATAGGCCAGTGATATTCACATAAAAGAGACATGGTAGGATTTTAAGGGAAGTTGATAACAGAAATTTACCAAGGGAGACAATGCATAAATAAACAAACAGAAAAAAGTTCTCTGTTTGTAATGGAAAGAGCGTGTAAATTATTACATAGTTTTAAATGCTCTCCTTTTCTTTTGGTAAACATCAATCTACTAACTGGCACAGGTAAATGTTAGGGACACAGAGATGAGAATAAGATGGGGAAAGCTGTGAAAAACAAGACCTCTGGTTTCGGTTAGTACCCCACTAGGGAGGGTCTGTAATACCCAAGGAAGAACAATAGGGAGCTACTGAAGATTTCTGAGCAAAAGAATCACATGAGCAAAGTCATTAAGGCAATTAATCTGTCAGCTATGTCCATGGTAGATGGGGAGTGGTGCGGAGACAATGGCGATATTTCAGAGAAGAGTACAGTGAGTTGAATGCTGGTGTGGGCAGATTTGTCATCCTAAGCCACCCTGTGATGACAGACTCTGGCCACTGCTGCCAGGCTTCAGAGATACCTGAATTCTCAACATTCATCCTCACATTTCACAGGCTCCATGTTTTTTGACTGTGCTGGATTTGGCATTTTGTTTTTGCCTTAAAGTGCAATAAATTTTGTTTTGGGGTACCCGAAAAGCACAATAAAGGCATGTAAACTGACTGCCATGATCCAAGGGCAAAGAAGCCGAGCAAGCAGAAATGATGTCATCGTTCATCCTACTGGCATTAGACTACTTCGGGACTGGATCCCTGAACATCTATTTTTTAAACACCGAGTCCCTGAAATAAAGGAGCCCACAGCGTGGCCTGGACACCCCCTGGCCAGTGTGCAGGCAGCACACAGCCAGGAGCAGCGTCTGCCAGCCCTGCTCTCATCCCTGTCACAACAGGATTTGTGGCCATGCAATCCAAGAGACTGAATGAACACTGACATTCTAAAACTCCAAACCCATTACGAACTCTCATAATTGCTTGCAGCTCCATTACAGAAAAAACAGTCATCCTTTTTAGGGGTCAAAATCTAAAAAACCCACTTTTTTCCCTTTAACATGCATTCACTTTGTCCTTCTGTAAACGAAAAGCTTAATCGATGATCTTTCGTGTATCAGCAAGTAGAGTATTCCTTTCAGGGTGAAATTTTGTCATATTTTTAAATGTTTGCTTTTACGTTGTCAGCTAGGCATATATCTTCCCTAAGAGTCCCCCACTAGCAAATTTGTTTAAGTAAAAATTTGCATACCAAGGTCCAGACTTGTGACCTTGGTAGAGCAGACAGTGATCAAGTGTGAGCTGGTACAGCAGCAAGTCTGCCTTCCACGGGAGTCACGGGCATGGCCCTCTCTACACTCGTCTGATGCAGGAACTGACGAGTGAAGAGAGCATTACCTTTGAGTCGAAACCAGAAAGCAATCCAAAATCAGCTAATAAAGGGAAAAACAAGAAAATGGTGTGGTGCTTTGGTGAGATATCTTGTGGCAACGTTCCTTTGCCAGAATGTTAGAGATGGAATTGAGTATGCTGGTTGGGTCTAAGCCATCCCATTCTATAGCCAGAAAGAGCATGACTGTCGTTTCTTGATTCTCAGATGCCATCAATTGTAAGATGCACCATCTATTTATTAACCACTTTTCAGAAAGAAAAAAATAAGACTCTGTTAAAAGCACTCATCAATTACAAGCTGCATTCAGCTTTCAGACACACAGGTGAAAAATATGCATCTTAGAATAAAGACATAAAGTATTTTAATTCAAAGGTCATAATCAATTAATCATTTTAAAGGACTTAATCAACATGAGCTCATGGGATTATAGGTCATCATGAACAAACAATGACAGGGCCGCATTAGAAAAGAAACGCATAAATATCTGTCAGGTAAACTAAGAAAAAGAAGAGACTCCAGAGGAGGAAGCTGCAAACATTTTTATCCTGTTTCTTAAAAATATTAAGATTTGCCTCTAGCTTATAACTGACTACTAACAACCATGATTATAAAACATAAAAACACATACAGGCATTCGACAAATAAAAAGAAACATCTGTCTTCTTCACTGTTCTATCTTCAGTGTGTGACTCTTATGAGGTGAGGTGATCCATGTTTATGTGTGGCATGAAGATATGTTTGTCAAGCAAAGACAAAATCAAGCATGGAGTAATCACCAAGTCTAGTGGTTTTGCATCCTACATAGTTTAGGGTTCGTGCCTTCCTACCCCAATCTGGCTCATCGACATCTTCTCATGGGCACGACTGCACCTGCTACCTCACCCCCACAGTGCTCCCAGTGTCTGCACCAGTCCCTCCTGAGCATGGCCAACCGGGTTCATCTGAAACACACCTGAGGAGCAGAGGCAAGGTGCCAGTCACTGAACAGTTTTTGAACATTCCATAAATTCCCATAAAAACAGACAGAATCACTTGAACAGCAAGACAAGAAACCCTCAGACAGCATCTTCAATAAAGCTAGGTAACAGCATAGCCCCACAGATGGCAAAGTGTGATGACTGGATGTGCTGAGCCACTGACAGACCCTGGCTCCGGGGCTGAGAGCCACGACAGGGAGAGCAGAGAATGCACAGAAACTCACCAAGGACAGCAGCCACCACTGAGTGGGGAAGGGCAGGAGGCATGAGGGCTGCACACAGGGCTGGGCGCCTGGCCTCCTGAGCTCTGACAAGGCCACCGAGAGCCTTCCAGGAGCAGAATCACAATCCAGAGGAGAGGGACTTTACAACAGATGGAAAAGGTCAGGATCAAAGCGGAAGAGAATGAAAACAGATGTTAGAACCTCCTTGGTGCCTGATCCAAACCAACCAATATGTATATACAGAAATCTGAAATTTGAACAAGATCTTTTATAGCAATAGGAAACATTCCTAATTATTTCTCATTGTGTCAGCTGTGGTTATGGTACTGTGGTTTTGAATTTCTTTTATTTTTTCATTTCCTCTTTTTTATCTTTTTTTTAAATTTTAAAGACGTGGGGGTACAGTCAGAATTGTTTTTCTTTTTTTAAAAGTGTCTTTATCCAATAGAGAGTCGTACCAAAATCATCAAGGATGTCTGAGATTTGCTGCAAAGTTGTCTGTGGGGAGAGATGGAGCAGGAAAGGGAAGAAACACGACAGAATTAGCCATGTGGTGATGATTGTTGAAGCTGATTGTGAGAGCTTGGGGCTCAATTTACTACTTTTTTGTATATCTTCAAATTTTTTCAAACAAAAGTTTTTTTTTAAAAAATCACCATTTCAGCCATGTCATTTATCTACAAAAAACACTTTATTAACTCCCTGAAATTCCCCCAATATTTGACACACTATCAAAGCTGTCCCCAGTCTCACTGCAAGCCACTTCCAGCCTTGCACTGAACCTCTCATGCCAATGCAGTGTGCTGTATTTGATGCCTGTGGTCATGCTATTCCTGCCACCTGGAACACCCTCCCAGCTTGAGCCTTTCCTCCATGTCTAGCTCAAGCCTCCTGTCTCCTGAGTGCTAGGTCAAGGAAACAAGCAAATAGGAAAAGAGAGATGAGCGACGGGCAGTTCAGCTGCAAAACCGGTTTATTCCAAAAGGGAGAACCTGCAGAGAGAACTCCAGAAAACTGAATTCATTACCACTTACAGGCTAGGGCTTGGGGCAAAATTTCTGCAGTTGGCGTTGCTAGTGGGTAACTAGGGTTTGTGGTTAGGTAAGTTGGGAGGAAGCCTTGTGGTTTAGGCTAGGTGTTACATATGGCAGTATTCACTCTGCGGTCGGTGCTCAACTGATAAGTTTTCATCCCAGTTTGCATTAGCAAAACAATGGGGACTATCTACAATAGTTTTCCTAAGGCTAACATTCCTGCTTTTTGATGATAGATAGATGATAAATTAGATGGATAGATAGATAGACAGATAGAGAGATGACGGATAGATAGGAGAGGAGGGCACATAGGTGTGGGAAGAGGGGCATCATAGGTCATCTGTCTACTTACTGCTGAGGTAAGGCCGTTGTATTTGGGGTTAAAGCTGTGTGGTGCACTCCCCGGGGTTGAGGCTTTATACTCACTGGTATTGAAAGTTGTGAAATCTGAATTGGCAAAGCAGGCGGATATTGTTGACATGTTTTTCTCTGCTAGTTTGGATAAAGGCATTTAGCTGTTGGGAGACAAAATGGAAAATAAGGGTAATAAGGCAAGGTCTAAGCATGTGTAAGAGAAGGATGAACAATAGAGGCTTGAAAAATGGGATTATCCAGGGCATCCAGGTAAAGAAGGGTGACCCAGTCTACCATGAGTTGGTAGCCAGCCATTTGAGTCTTGTTGCTTGGTTTTGAAGTCTGTGGGATGCATCCTGAACTATGCTTGATTTATTAATAAAAAATAACTTTCGAGCCAGGCTCGGTGGCTCAGCCTGTAATCCCGCGCCTTTGGGAGGCTGAGGTGAGTGGATTGCCTGAGCCTGTGGGTTCGAGACCCGCCTGGGCAGCGAGACCTCATCTCTACAATAAAAATTAAAAAATCAGCCGGGTGTGGAAGCGCATGCCTATAATTCTGGCTACTTGGAAGGCTGAGGCAGAAGGATCTCCAGAGCCCAGCAGGTCGAGGCTGCGGTGGCCGGGAATGGCCACTGCACTCCAGTCTGAGTGACCAAGTGAGACTCCAACTCAAAAAAAAAAAAAAAAAACTTTCTGGATATATATATATGTATATAGATACCTCCTTTTTTAGCTGTTAGAAGGTTAAGCACTCTTTTATTTTGCAGCACTATGCCTGTTAGTAAATTCAATTGTAAATGCTTAATCATGCTAGTAATAACAGGAGCTGAATTATCCTTTTGGATTCAATTGTAGAGGAAAGGATTGAAGCTGGTAGGGGGACTTTAATTGTCTGATTGTCAGGTAGAATACTGATATTTGGAGACTGATGTATTAAAGTACAAATGTCTGACCAATTGGCGAGTAGTCAGAGTCAGGAGGAAGAAAATTCCCAGTGTGAAAAGTCAAAACCTATAGGTAATGGAAGCTAACTATGCACCTTCATCTTTTTTATATTTTTTAATGGACGATTTATCTGGAAGTGTAGCTCTGATGAGGGCTTGAAAGCCTATGTTATCAGGATAGATCGTGAACTCAGATTGGTTATATAAAGTTAAGAAGAAATTGGAGTTATTAATAACTATTGGTTGGGAGGTATTGAATTGTGAGAGGTTTAGAAATGTGCAGGCTGGTGTGTTTGTAGGTTTTTTTCCCATGACATTTCCTGTGCAACTACATCTGGTAGGTGGTGTTGACAGAGAGACGGCACAGGAATGGCTTGACAATTTTCTATGGCAATGGATGAAGTGCCAGAGAATCATAGAGGTTATGTTTAGGCTTTGAGGTGTCGAGATTGGTGGTTTTGCGAAGGTTGGAAAGTAAGTGTATGTTGGCAAAGGACAGGGGGAATAGTTCTCAAAAAGGACTCATGAGAGGGGTTAGGGAATGAGCATGAGAGACCAAAAGGTTGGAGTGGTTAGTAAGGTTTGAGAGGTAATTGTTTTCCAGATTGGAGGTTTGTGATATTTTAGTAGAAAATGAGCTAGGAAAAGATGTAGTTTTTGAATGTGTTGTCTCAAATAAAAGCTTGAACCTGATTGGGTGAATATTCCTTTGTAGATTCTGAAATGTATTAATAGGTGATTAAGATCACTAAAAATTTGAAAAAAGGATTTGCTTTAAATGTAAGATGTAAATTTATGTTAGTTTGGGCTTAAGTGTCTAGGTTGGCCGGGATGGCTGTAAACTGCTGGGTTTGGATTGATAAATTTAGCAGTTAGAGTTAAATGGAAGTTGTGTGAGTTAAATGGAAGAATGAGTGTATGAGATTGATGAAAGGAGTCTAATTGTTAGAGGAGAACAAGCTAAGTGGGAATGAGATGCATAAGGAGGCTAAGGTTAAAATAAGAGTCTAATGGAGGCGAGGGTTGAGCTTTATGATGTGGTAAGGAGGTGGTAAAGTAAAATGAATGTTAGGAAGAAGGACCGAGTGATAAGGTTGGGGGAGAAATCATCTAGGTCTCTTTGTAACTAAAGATCAGGAATTGTTAAACGTTACTGCTTTCGTGAGGTAAGGAGATTATTAAGGGGGTCAAAGGCAAGGTTAGAGTGAGGGATCTCTAAGAAATTGTTGAAGGTGGGGTTTATTAACTTAGGGAAGAAGGAAAGTTAGGCCGTTACCGGGTGGAGGTTTTTGGCAAAAATTTCTGATAACATAGGCTAAGATGAATATCGTAGCAGTGAATATTGGTATATTATTAAAAGAACATTTGTAAGTATGGAGTTATTAAGGGCCTTTTTTGGCATGTGACTTAGGAGATTTTGAAAGTTTAGGAACTTTTGTTAGCTGAAGAGAGGTAGGTCCTGTGGGAAATGAAGTATATGTAGATGGAGGCATGTGAAGTGTAAAACTGGAGGTTCTTTTTAATTTCAAATTGTGTATTTAGTGTGTAAGGCCCATAACTTTGGCTGTTGAGGGTATGGAAAAGGAGACAGTTATGTGTTTTTAGAGGCTAGTTTTAGTGTTTTGGTTATGAGTCTAGTGGTAGTGCCTGAAACTTGGAGGCATGATGGCCAGCCTTGGATGACAGAGTTGTGCTGTTATGATGGACATGCTATGGCCTGTGGAGTATGACCATCGATGGACATAAAAGTTTAAGGGCAACTTTGTGTTCTATGTGGACATATAAGGTGAAAGGTTTGGTAGGGTTTGGCAGTCCTACGACTGGGGCCTTTATGAGGGCCTCTTTTAGTTTGTGAAAATGAGAATTGATTGGGTGTGAGGGGTTTAAAGGTTTGTGGACAGGGTCTTGTGAAGCTAAATAAAGAAATTTGGCTAACAGACTAAAATTAGGTATCCATAATTGAAAATGTCTTGTGAAGCCTAAGAAAGGAAGGAGATTCCTCTTTGGAGACAGAAACAGGCACGTTTTGAATTAGGTGTTTTGTGTGTGTATGGGAATGGCTTGGGTTATAGGAGTTATAATGAGTCCAGGATAGTTTGCTTGCGTTTTATCAGTTTGGGCTTTAGTGAGAGAAACTGGATATTTGTGTTTTTCCAGAAAGTTGAGTACTTGAGAGGTATGTTGAAAGATTATATGAGGGACTACATAGGAGAAGATTGCTAACATACTGTAGAAGAGTAATGAGGATTAAGTTTAAACTAGATAGGTCTTGAGAAAGGGTTTGTCCAAAGAGGTGAGGATTGTCCCTGAAGCCTTGTGGCAGGACAGTCCAGGTTAATTGGGTTGAATTTTGTGAGCTGGCATTTACCTAAGTGAAAATGAAGAGATTTTGGCAGGCTATGTTAAGGAGGGTGATGAAGAAGATGTTTTTAAGTCTAGAATGGAGAAATGAGTGGTGTTAGGTAGGAAGTGAGAGAGCAGAATGTAGGGGTTTGGAATGATGGGATGAATGGGGATGACAGCCTAATTGACCATATGCAGATCTTGGATAAGCCAGTATGAATTATCTGTTTTTCTTTTGTTGTTGTTGTTTTTGAGTTGGAGTCTCACTCTGTTGCCCAGATTGGAGTGCAATGGCCACTCCTGGCCACTGCAGCCTCGACCTGCTGGGCTCCGACGATCCTTCCATCTCAGCCTTCCAAGTAGATGGAACTACAGGCAAGCACTACCATGCCCGGCTAATTTTTTGATTTATTGTAGAGATGAGGTCTTGCCAAGTTGCCCATGGGACTGTTGTGAGAAGTTGGTCGGCTTTAGGATATTTACCTGGAGCAATTTTGAGTTAACGGATTTGAGTCCCATTAAGTGAGATGGACTTAAAGAGTATTGCAGTTGGTTAAGGTAGGATGAGGGATTTTGTAGATTGACCCATGATAGGGGTATGGAAGCACACAATATTGAGTATGGAAATGTTCCAGACCATAAGATTTATAACAGGAAAGAGGGATGCAAGAGGATACAGAGGTGGGGGAAGACATCTGGACGGCAAAGTAAAATGAAGGAGGGTGGAATTGTAAGACGGCAAACAGTATAGAAACCCAAAACTTTGTTAGGATCCCTTCCTAAGATAGGTGTGGGGCATTATGGAATAACTAAAAAGGAGTGAGTGAAGGGTGTGTTGAATAGAAAGCAGAGCAGTAGCTCTGTCATTTTAGAAGTGAAAGATATTTTATCTACTTGGACAATAGAGATAGAGGAGTTAAGGTGGGGTCCTGCATATTCTGGCAAGACTGAGTACGAAGTCCCCATGATCTACAAGAAAGAGACAGGCTTACCAAATACTGACACTGTTACCCTAGGTTTTGTAATGGTGCTGATGGTGAAGTCAGTGGGGGCAGCAAACTCTGAGCCCCATCCGTCTTCAGTAGCCAAGCCAAGGTATTCAGCCAGTCTTGACTGTGGATGTGGAAACCTGGGACTGTCAGAAGTGACCACATGGGAGAGAGGGTCTCACTGGTCGCAATCAAACGGTGCCCTTTTTCCACAAGTAGAACATGGGTTGGGGGCAGCCTAGGATTTGGGCATGCCCTTGCCCAGTGTCCTGGCTGGTCATATTTGGACTATTCTCCTGGTGGTGGACAGGGGTTTGTTGGGGATTGGTAAGGTTTTATTTTATTTATTTATTTATTTATTTATTTATTTATTTATTTATTTATTTTCAGCCATTGGAACCCTGTCGAAGGGTTGCTGCCAGTAGTTGTTGTCTGGTCTGGTTTCCTTTTAGTATTTGAGTCTTTTGCTCCTCATCTCTACTGTTAAAAACCTTAAAGACAGTTTTTATAAGATCCTGACATGAAGTTTGGGAACCATTCTCTAATCTTTGAAGTTTTTAATGTATGTCTGGGCTTGACTGAGAGAAAAAATGAAGGTGTAAGTAAATTTTACCTTTATTAGAATTTGGGGTAAAAGCAGTATACTTAAGCATGGTCTCTGAGAGACGGAAGAAGAAAAAGGCAGGGTTTTTGTCAGAACCTTGAGTAATTTTTTTGATTTTTTCATAATGGACTAGTTTTAGAGCTGCCCTATCCATTCCAGATAATAGGCAAGTTATTATATGACCCCTTTTCTGCCTGTTTGGGGAGTTGATTTGATAATCCCAGGTGGGCTTCATGTGGGGCACTGCTGTGGCACCTGTGGGATTATGAGCTGAGTCCTGCTGGGGCTAGCAAGGGATTGAGCTGCTGCCCAGATGTGTTCCCTCTCCTCTGGGGGAAGGAAGGCAGAAATAATAACACACAGGCTATTCCAGGTAAGGTCATAGATCTGGGTGATATGGAGGAATTATTTACAGTAAATAGTAGGGTTAGAGGTAAAGGTGCTTAGGCGTTTTTTAATTTGAGAGAGGTTGTTCAGGGGAACAGGAACGTGAACCCGTACTATGCCCTCTTCCCTGGACACCTCTTTGACAGGAAGGATGGGAGTGGAACTTTGGGGATGACTGAGGGATGGAGGACATTGGGTATGAGAGTGTGAGGGGTAGAGGGAAAAGGAAGGAGGAGGTTGTGAATAGGGAGGATTTGAAAAGGATTATAGGTTTGACAGAGGGAGGGGTTGGATCAGAGATAGAGGAAACCTTGAGCATAGGGGACCTCAGACCATTTTCCATTGTGTTGGAGTGAATTGTTGAGGTTGCAGAGAATTTGGAAGCTAATTTGTTAAGGATACAAAGAATTTGGAAGTTAAAAGTTCCATTTTGAGGTCATTGATTGTTATTGTTCAATTGATATTGGGGTCAAACCGTATTACAGAAGAAAATGAGATACTTTGGCCCTAGAGTAAGGCCTAAATTTTTGAGACATTTGAGAGACATTTTGGTCTTAGAGGAAGACCTAAAGTTTTGAGATTTTGAAGCAGACACCCGAGAGGAGTGTCTCAGGGAAGTTTAGAGGAGGCTTGACCCACACTAGAGAAATTGGAAGGTTGTGTAATTCGATTCCTGGGAATGGGAGGACCAATGGAAGGGCATCCCCCTTGGACTTCAATTTTTCCCCAAAGGTTATGGTGGTGGCTGCTTTAAGGACATTCCCTCTAAGAGACAACCAAGATCACCACTTGATGGTGATTTGGAGAAGACCTCTCACCTGGTACCGGTGTTCCTGGCAGTATTTCCGTCTTGGATAGAAATGAGGGAAGGATATGCGAGAGGAATCTGGTGGTGGGAAAAGGGAAAACTCGCCCCTTAATTAATAACCGATACTGAATGAAATGTCCAGCAGTGGAGAAGGTCCTGCTGGAGCTGCCTGAGTTGGGGAGAGGGGAAAGTGGAAAAAGGTGAGAGAGGAGAGAGGACGGGGGAGAATGGATGGAGAACTGGTCTAAGCACAGGGACAACTTCGGAGTCGGCCCATGGTGGGATCCTAAACCTCGGTCCCAGGTTTTGGCACCAAATGTTAGGTCAAGAAAATGAGCAAATAGGAAAAGAGAGATGGGAGATGGGCAGCTCAACAGCAACATAGGTTTATTCCAAGGTGGAGAACCCGTGGAAGGCACTACAGAAAACGGAATCCCACTACCACTTACAGGTTAGGGCAGTTATAGGACTTGGGGAAAAATGGTTGAGATTGGCGTTGCTCGGGGGAAACTAAGGTTTGTGGTTAAGTAGATTGGGAGGAAGGCTGTGGCTAGACTAGGTGTTACAACAGCAGAATGGACTCTGCAGTCGGCGCTCAGCTGATAAGTGTCCATCTCGGTTTGTGTTAGCAAAACGGCAGGGACTATCTATGATGACTTTCCTGAGGCAACCTCTGAGGAGCCCTCCCGCTCCCTGGCTGGCAACCTTGCCCTCTCTGTGCCCCATGGGATGCAGGGCACACTCTTCAACATGAATTCCCGCATCACACCTGAACAAACAGTAGCTATTCGCTTACTGTTTTTTGGACTGAGATTTGTTTTTGTGGGAGTATTTTCCAACAAGTATTTCTAACCCATTTTGCCCCTTAAATGCTCACAACTTGGAGAGAGAAAGTTGGTAAAAATAAAGGCAAAATAGCAACATGTATCGAAAGTCTCAAAACTATTTATCCCTATTGATCCAATAATTCCACTTCTAGGAATGTATTCAAAGGGAATTAGTGAAACATACCAAGAGATTTATATAAAAGAATATTTAGTATTTTTTCCCATTCTGTGGGCTGCATATCTGACAAAGGTTTAAACATACAGGATCTACAAGGAACTCAAACATGCCAAAAAAAAAAAAAACAAACAGTCCCATTAAAAAATGGGCAAAAGACATGAATGGATAAGTATCAAAAGAAGATATACAAGCAGTCAACAGACACATGAAAAAATGCTTAGCCTCACTAATCATCAGAGAAATGCAAATCAAAACTACATTGAGATACCACCTAATTCCAGTGAAAAAGGCCATAATTAATATAACAAAAACAACAAATGCTGGTGAGGATGCGGAAAAAAGGGAATGCTTCTACACTGTTGATGGGAGTGCAAATTAATTCCACCTCTGTGGGAAAAAAGTGTGGTGATTTTTAAAAGAAATAGAAATCGACCTTCCATACAACCTAGCAATCCCCCTATTGGGAATATACCTAGAGAAACGCAAATCACGCTACAAAAAAGATGCCTGCACACACGTTTATCGCAGCACTATTCACAATAGCAAAAACATAGAATCAACCATGCTGCCCATTGAAAGTGGACTGGATTTTTAAAAAGTGGTGTATATACATAATGGAATATTACACAGCCATAAAGAAGGGCAAAATTATGGACTTTGCAGCAACTTGGATGGATTTGGAGTCTATCATGCTCAGTGACTTATCACAGAAACAAAGAACTGAGTACCACATGTTCTCCTTCCTAAGTGGACGCTGAGCACCCATCATAATACGACAAAAAAGGAATAGACACTGCGAGGGCCAAGGGGGCAGCAGCACATAACAGCAGTAAGAGTGACTGACCCTAACTCAGGTGAAATGAGGTCCAGTGGTAGGCCTCAAACTTCCCCTGTACCTAAACCACTTATGTACGCAATCCTGCCTTGTAACCCACAACTTTAAAATCAAATAAAATTTTAAAATAATAAAGGAATATTTAGTAATAAAAGCATTCCAAACTTCAATCTAGAAAAATCATTTATAATCCATCAATAATCATGTTAATAGACTATTTAGTGGCATGGGGAATACTTAAGATTTATTATTATTTATTACAAAGCAATAACATTTGGTTATGAATCAACATATTCAACATCAACACCTTTGAATCATTTAAAAATTCACCTAGAAAAATGCGTGACAAAAATATACCTAAATAGTCAGAGTTTTATCCTGAGGTGGTAGAACTACAAGGCTTTTCTAAATTTAATACACTGTATTTATTTAAAGCAGTTTTAGGTTTACAGATGAATTGAGCTGAAAGCATAGGTTCTTCCCACATAATCCCTTCCCATGTGATTAACTTCACCATTAGTGTGTACATTTTTTTTTTTTTTTTTTGGAGTTGAAGTTTCACTTTTGTCGCCCAGGCTGGAAAGCAGTGGCATGCTCACGGCCACCGCAGCCTCAACCTGCTGGGTTTAGGCGATCCTTCCATCTTAACCTTCCAAGTAGCTAGAACTAGAGATGCATACCATCAGGCCTGGCTACTTTGTGTGATTTATTGTAGAGATGAGGTCTCACCAAGTTGCTGATCTTGAACTCCCGGCCTCAGGCAATCTTCTCACCCTCGGTCTTCCAAAATGCTGGGATGACAGACTGAGCCACCACTCCTGGCCAGTGTGTACACTTCTTACAGTTGAGGAGCCAGTATTGATAAATTCCTATTAACTAAAGCCCATAGTTTACATTCCATCTCCCACTTTGTATTGTACAATTCTGTGGGTTTTGACAAATACACGATGTCATATGTTCTCCAGTACAGGCTCATACAGAAGACTTCCACTGCTCCAAAACCCCTTGTTCCTCTGCTTCACAGACACTGAACCTCTGATCTTTTCACTGTCTCTGCAGTTTTGCCTTTTCCAGAATGTCATGTAGTTGCAATTATAAAGTGTGCGGGCTCTTCATACTTAGCAATGTTGTTGAATGTTCCCCTTTGTCTTTTGGGGGCTGCTCACTCACTGAATAACAGCACATTGCATGGAAGTACCAAAGTGGGTTTCTCACTTTATCTACTTAAGGGCATTTTGGTAACTATGCACAAAGCTGTGATAAATACCTATAGACAGATTTTTGTGTGGATGTAAGTTTTTAACTCACTGGCAAACTCATTTCAATTCAGCATGTTTACTTTTATAAGAAACAGTCAAACTACCTTCCAAAGTGTCTGTACAATCTTGCATTCCACCAGCAAAGATTGAGAGTTTTTATTGCTCCATCCCCTTGTCAGCAATGGTGTTGGCAGTAAAATGTGTTCGATTTTATCCAGTCTAATGGATATGTGTCATGGTATTGTAATGTTTTAATTTATAATTTCCTAATGGTACATAATGTCAAGCATCATTCAATGTGCTTATTTGTCATCTCTATATCTTCTTTGATGAGGTATCATCCATTCAGATCATTTATCAACTTTTTAATTGGGTTGTTTGTATTCTTATTGTAGAGTTTTAAGAATGTTTTGCATATTTTGGATTAAAATCCAAAAATACATTTTAACATATCTGTTACATTTATATGTTAGAAATATGTAAATATATATAGAAAATATTTTATCTTAGTCTATGGTTTGTCTTTTCATTCTTTTAAGAGTCTTTCATGGAGCAGAAGTTTTAGTTTTAATGAAGTTCAGCTTATCCCTTTTTTTCACAGATGATGCTCTTGGTGTTTTATCTCAAACTTATTGCCAAGCCTAATTGCACCTAGATTTTCTCCTATTTTATTTTCTAGAAATTGCTTTACTTTTGTATATTACATTTTACATGACTTGTTGTGCGTTAATTTTTGTAAATCTTCATCTATATTTTTTTTTGCAGGACGATGTTCATTTGTTCCAGCACCATTTGTTTATAAGATCATACTTGCACCACTGAATTGCCTTTGCTCCTTTGTCAATATCAATTGACTACATACATATGTGAGTATATTTCTGGATTTTCTCTTCTGCTCCATTGAGGTACTTGTGTATTTGCTTACAAAACTACTTCGTCTTGATCACTGAGCTTTAGGGTAAGACTTGAAGTCATATATTTCAATCTTTGTTCTTCATTAATATTGTATTGGCTATTCTGGGTCTTTTGCATTTCCTTTCTTCTGTGCTTAATACCTTTTTAAAGTGTCTCCTGTAGAGCTGGTCATAGAAGCTGCATCCTCTTAGGGATTGGATGTCTGGGAGGAATTTTAATTCTCTATCACTGATGAAGGTGAGCTTGGCTGGGTAGGAAATTCTTGGTTGAAATTGTTTATCTTTGAGGGCTTTGAATATTGGACTCCAGTCCCTTCTTGCTTGCAGTGCTGCTGCCACTAGGTCTGCTGCTATTCTGATTGGTTGTCCCTGTAAGTAGTCTGACCTTTACCTCTTACTGCCTTTAGGATTTTTTCTTTTGTGCCTACTTTGTGTAGGTGAATTACTATGTGTCTAGGTCTAGGGGTTGGTCTTTTCATTTGATGTCTTGCAGGGGTTCTCTGTATCTCTTGTGTTTGGCTCGTCATATCTCTGGTGAGATGGGGGAAATTTCCTTGGATAATCTCCTGGAATACTTGCTCCAAGGTGTTCTCCATTTCCCTTTCTTCTTCTGGGATACCAATCAGGCTTAGGTTTGGCCTCTTGATATAACTGCACATCTCTTATAGGCTTTGTTCTTTTTTTCTGAGTCTCCTTTCTATGTTTTTTACAGATCAGCTTAATTCCATGTTCTGGTCTTCAAGTTCTGAGATTCTTTCATCTACTAGATTAATTCTGCTTTCCATGCGTGTCATCCTGTTATTTATTTCCTGGATGAAATTTTTTATGGCCAAAAACTGTTACCAGTTCTTTCAGTGTTGCATCTTGTCCTTCTTGAGTCTTATTTACTCTTTTCATCCATTCCTTCCCTATTCACTTCATATACTGTGGCCAGTTGTTGGTGACTTCCAATGGTTGGGCTCAGAGGTCTGATTTTTCAGGCATTTTCTCTTTGTTACACTTGAAATTACCTGTGGTCTTTCACTATTTTTTCCTCATTTGTGACAGATCTCTTCCTTTTCTCTTTAGTTTCATTATTCAGTGGCAGTGGGAAGACTTTCACTTCTGATGCTTGCTCAGCCCTCTGTTCTTCCCTGATCTGGACTCCGAATTTGCTCTATTTTGAAATAGGCCTGTGGGTGGGAACTTTTGCTGTCTCTTGTAGTTTTGAAAGTCGAATAAGGTAGGGGAAGGGGAGCTAGGATTCAGAAATTACTTGCAAATCACAATTTTCACTGATTGTGATATGTGTTCCATGAGACCCACTCCCCACCACCACTCTATATTACAATGCAATGGGTACATGTGTGTACCCCCTGAATCCAAGATACAGTAACAACAATGAGGATAACAGAGAAAAATAGAATGAAATAAGATGAACAAGAATTTTTTTAATTGAAAAAAAACTGAACAATGAAAGCAGAATCCAAAGTAAAAAACAATTGAACATGCACACACAGAGATATATGCACACACCCCAAAATAAACTGAAATAACAACAAAATTTTAAAAAACAAGAAAACTAAACATACACACACACCTAGCATGAAATGAATGGAGAATAAAAAGAGAAAGACTGGGTGGCGGGAAGGAATTCAGATAGAACTCTCACACATATATTCACACACACCTCAAACTAAAAAGAGAGAGAGAGAAGAACAAAAGAACAAAAACAAACCAACAACAAAAAAAATGAAAGATGAACACTCATTCAAATACACACATAAACAGAAAACAAAAAACAAAAGAAAAAAGAAAAAGAAAAAAAAGAGGGATGCAGATCAAACCCCCACATACACATTCACACATGAAGAAAAATTATTTTTAAAATAGTAAAACTAACAAAAAAGCAAAAAAAAAAATTTTTTTTGAAGCTTCTACCCTCTTGTGGCAGGTTTCTCTCATCTGCTTCTCTGCAGAGCTTCCACCTCTTCACTCTTTGCCCTCCCCAGCGCCAAACCAGGGAAGGAGAGGGGGTAGTGGGGGTGGGTGGGGCTACAGTCCTCCCTGCCGCTCTAATCTGGTCAGGGGGATTACCTCAGGTAGGGAGGTGCAGGATTGTCTTTTCCCCAGGTATGTACTGGGGGGGGGTACCCAGCCAGGCCTGTCCTGAAATGGATTGACATCCAGGTTCCGCCTGGGTTCATTCCTCTCAATTGTGCCCCAGCCATGTAGGTCTGACATCCAGGGGATTGCTGAAGAAGATGGGTGTTGAGTCAGCCCCAGACTCACCACTGATCTCTTTGGAGTTCTTTCTCCTCCTTTTCTGGATTCACCTTTTGTCCCGAGGCTGGATCAGGCTGGGGGGCGGGGTGCCTGAGACTTAGTATTTGTCAGGTCCCTCTGAAGTTTGTGCTCTCAGGATATTTCCTCTGGGTCACAATCAAGCCCTGAGTAGTTAATCTGCTGGTCACAGAAATCAGGTCTGTTGCTCTGTGGTGAGCAAGTCAGAGCACTTTCCTTCCCTGTTTTCAGGATGGTAGTGGGATGCCTCTTTTGTATTCTCCAGTGGAACTCTGCCTCTGGGCTCCCTCTGCAGCCCTTGCTGCCAGTGTCCAGGCAGGCACTGCAGTGGTGAGGAAGAGCCTGGAGCCGGTTGTCTCTTCTGCTGCAGTGATGAGGCAAAGCCTGGAGCCAGCAGACTCTCTCCACTGCTTCTTTGCAGGAAAACTTTTGTCAGTTAAAAAAAAATGATGCTAAGCTTCTGCAACCCAGGAAGCACTAGGGACCAAACAGAGCAACTGCAGCACCAGCTGCTTCACCAGGAGGGCCCTGGCCACTTGCTCATGAGCCTCCACTTAGTCAGTCTCTCTCAGCATCTTCTTCCCAGGAAGGGTTTTGTTGATTTTTTTTTAAATGGCACCTGGCTTCTACATCCTGAAAATTGCTAGGGGCTGAGCACCTGCAGCACCAGCCTCTGCTCCAGGGGAGCCCTGGCTGCTAGCTCCCTAGCCCTCACTCAGTCTGCCACTCACACACCCACTTGCTCACCAGCACATACACAAAATTTTCCATACACTCACTCACACTGGGACTCACATAGTCTGACTCAGTCACCATCTTCCCAACACTCATGCATTTCCATATAAATTTTAAAATCAATTTGTTGATATCAACAAAGAAACTTACTGGGATTTTGCTTCAATTTAATTGAATCTACAAATCAAGCTGAGAAAAACTGACATCTTAACAATGTTGAGACTTTCTATAAACTAATAGGAATTTCTTCACTTATTTAGACTTTCTTTGATTTCTTTCATCAGAGTTTTATCATTTTTCCTATATAGAAAGTGTACATATTTGTTAGACTTGTGCATAAGTATTTCCCTTTTTGTTATTGATGTAAATGCTTTTAATTCCAAATTCAAATTGTTTGTTGATGGTATATATGTGCTATAAACTTCATGTCCCTCTCTCCAGAATTCAATTGCTGAACCTGATCCTCAATGTGAGGGTGTTTGGGGATGGGGCCTTTGGGGGTTATGAGGTTGTGATGGCAGAGCACTAATGAATGGGATTAGTGGCCTTATTAAAGAGGCACCAGAGACTTCCATTGCCCTTCCCACCATGTGGGGACATGGCAAGATGATGGCCATTGATGAGCCAGGATATGGGTTTTCACCAGACACCAAATCTGCTGGTGACTTAAACTTGGCCATCGGCTTCTCAGCCTCCAGAATGATGAGAGATACATATAAATTTATATTGTTTATAAACCACCCAATCTATGGTAATTTGTTTAGCAATCCAAATAGATTAAGGCAATAAGAAAGTAATCAACTTTTGTATATTGACCTTGTAACTTGCAACCTTGTTATAATTGCTTAATGTCTTAATTGCAAAATTAATTGCTTAATGTTATAATTGCAAAATGTCTTCCTCCCAATATTTCCTTTATATTCAGGTAAAGAATGATTCTCATTCCAGGAGTCTTGATTCTGTTGATTCTTTGGAGTTTTCAATAGAGATAATCACATCATCTGCAGACAGAGAGTTATTTTATTTCTTCCTTTCCAGTTATACATCTTTCATTTTTGCTCTGATCTCATTGCATTAGCTACTACTTCAAGTCAATGTTCAGTGGAAGTGATGAGAGGAGATGTTCTTGCCTTGTTGCCAATCTTAGGGGACAAGTATCTAACTTATCATTATCTATGATGTTAGCTGTAGTTTGTTTTGTTTTGTAGATGTTCTTTTGTTTTTTATCAAGTTGAGGTGATCCCCTCTGTTGTGGACTAAATTACATCTCCTTAGGATTTATATGGTGAAGTCCTAACCCCTAATTTATTAGAATATCACGATACCTAAAGATAGGCTCTTTAAAGAGGTTATTAAGTTGAAGTCATTAAAGTGGGCCCTAATCCCATATAAGAGGAAGAATTTTGGACACACACATGTACAGAGGGAAGATCACTTGAAGATATAGGGAGAAGATACTCCAGGCAACTTCAAGCCAAGGGGAGTCCTCAAAAACCAGGCCTACCAACACCTTTATCTCAGATTTCTGTCCTTCAGAACTATGAGAAAGTGAATTTCTGTTGTTCAAGTCACCCAGTCTGTGGTAGTTTGTTATGGCAACCCTAGCAAACTACTAAATCCTCTATTCATAGTGTGCTGAGAGTTTTTGTCATGAGTGCTGGATTTTGTCGAATTATTTTTTATGTCTATTGATATTTCCTATTTAGCCTGTTGATGTGATGTATTACATTAATCAATTTCTGAAGGTTGCATCAGCCTTGCATACCTGAGATAAATTCCACTTTGTCATGGTATATAATTTTAAATACATTGTTGTATTCAATATGATAAGATTTGGGGGGATTTTTTGTTTTTTGGGTTTTGGGGGTTTTTTTTTGTTGTTGTTGTTCTCCTCAAGGAATTTTTTTAATTTTTTATATTTTTAATCAATTTTTTAAAATGATATTGTAGGGTACAGTTAAGGGTTAGGTATACAATTATGCTCTGTTCAGGCACCCTTGTTGGTAAGAGGTATCTCCCCATCCCCAGACAGATATTAACTACCGTAAATCCCATCTCCCTTCCCCTCCCACCCCCATAGTTTCCCACCACCGTCAGTCATTTTTTTATATTATTACGTCGAATGTTCAAGGTCCACTATATGAGTGAGAACATGTGATACTCAGATCTTTGTTTCTGTGAGAGATCACACAGTATTACAAACACTAGTTCTATCCAAGTTGCTGCAAAATTCATGATTTTGTTCTTTTTTATGGCTGCATAGTATTCCATCGTGTATATGTACCACATTTTTTTAATCCAGTCCTCTTTTGATGGACAGCATGGTTGCTTCCAGGCTCTTGCTATTGTGAACAATGCTGCAATAAACATACGTGTGCAGGTATTTTTTTTATAGAGTGATTTGAGTTCTTCAGGGTATATTCCCAGTAGGGGGATTACGGGTTCATATGGGAGGTCAATATTTAGAGCTTTTAGGAATCACCATATTGTTTTCCACAGAGGTTGCACTAATTTGCACTCCCACCAACAGTGTAGAAGAGTTCCCTTTTCTCCACACCCTCTCCAGCAACTGTTATTTTTTGAGTTATTGATAATTGCCATTTTGACTGGAGTTAGGTGGTTTCTCAGTGAGGTTTTGATTTGCATTTCCCTGATGATTAGTGAGGTTGAGCATTTCTTCATGTGTCTGTTGGCTGCATGGATGTCTTTCTTTGGGAAGTGTCTGTTCATATCTTTTGTCCATTTTATAATGGGGTTCTTTCTTTTTTTCTTTTCAGCACATCTGAGTTCCTTGTAGATCCAAGATGTTAAGCCTTTCTCAGACCTGGAGTGGCAAATATTTTTTCCCAGTCTGTAGGCTGTCTCCCTGCTCTCTTGATGGTTTCTTTGGCTTTGCAGAAGCTTGTCATTTTGATGAGGTCCCACTTGTCTATCTTATCTCTTATGGCCTGTGGGTTTCAGGTTTTGTTCAGGAATTGGATGCCAGTTCCAGTTTCCATGAGGGTATGTCCTTCATTTTCTAAGGTTCTTATGGTTTGAAGTTTTACATTTAGGTCTCTGATCCATTTGGAGCTAGTTTTTGTGTATGGGGATAGATAGGGGTCCTGTTTCAATCTTCTGCATGTGGTCAGCCAGTTTTCCCAGCACCATTTACTGAATAGGTCTCCTCTCCCCAGTGGTAGGTGGTGGAGGCTTGTCAAAGATGAGTTGGTTGAGATATTGAGGTTTTGCTTCTGGAATCTCAATTCTATTCCATTGGTCTATATGCCTGTTCCTGTACCAATACCAAGTTGCTTTATAGTAAAGTTTGAAGTCTGGTAATGTGATACCACCTGGTTTGTTTTTATTTTTGCTAAGGATTGTTTTGGCTATTCTTGGTCATTTGTGTTTCCATATGAATTCCTGTGCTGTTTTTTCTAGGTCTGAGAAGAATGTTGTTGGTAATTTGATGGGTATTGCATTAAATCTGTAGACTGCTTTAGGTAAGATGGACATCTTCACAATGTTGATTCTCCCAATCCAGGAGCATGGGATATTTTTCCACTTGTTTGTGTCATCTTTGATTTCTTTGAGCAATGTTTTGTAGTTTTCATTGTAATGGTCTTTCATGTTTCTGGTTAGGAAGATACCAAGGTTTTCTTTGTGTGTGTGTGGCTATTGTGAATGGGATTCTGGTTTTTATTTAAGTTTCTGTTTGTTTATTATTGGTGTAAAGAAATGTGATTGTCTTTTGCACATTTATTTTATACCCTGAGACTTTGCCAAAGTCCTTTATCTGTGTAAGGAGGTTTTTGACAGATTCTCTTGGGTTTTCAAGGTACATGATCATGTCATCTGCAAAGAGAGGTAGTTTAATTTCCTCTTTTCCTACTTGAATACCCCTGATTGCCTTCTCTTCTCTGATTGCTGTAGCCAGGACTTCCAATACTATATTGAACAGGAGAGGTGAGAGTGGGCATCCTTGTCTTCCCGTTTTCAGGGGAAAGGGTTCCCATTTTTGTCCATTTAGGAGTATACTGGCTGTGGGTTTCTCATAGATGGCTTTTACTATTTTGAGGTATGTTCCCCATATGCTTAGCTGTTTGAGGATTTTTATCAAGAAGGGATGCTGGATTTTATCAAAAGCTTTTTCTGCATCAAATGATATAATCATGTGGTTTTTTTGACATATGTTGATGTATTTAATTACACTTATGGTTTTACGAATGTTGAACCAGCTTTGCACCCCAGGGATGAAGGTTACTTGGTCATGATCGATGATTTTTGAGATGTGTTGTTGAATTCGGTTTGCTAGGATCTTGTTGAGAATTTTAGCATCTATGTTCATTAAAGATATTGGCCTGTAATTTTCTTTGTTGGGTCTTTACCTGGCTTGGGTATCAATGTGATGTTAGCTTCGTAAAATGATTTGAGGAGAGTTCCATCTTTCTCAATCCACTGGAATAACTTCAGTAGGATTGGTATAAGCTTCTCCTTAAATGTCTTGTAGAATTCTGCTGGAAAGCCATCTAGTCCAGGGCTTTTTTTTTTGTAGGTAGTTTTCTTATTACGTGGTCAATTTCTTTGATTGTTACTGGTCTATTTAGGGCCTCAATGTCTTCTTGTTTCAACCTAGGCAGGTTGTGTGATGACAAAAAGTCCTCCATTTCAGAAAGGTTTTCAAGTTTGTTTCCTTACAAGTATACATAGTAGTCTCTGATGATCGTTTGTATTTCTTCAGGATCAGATGTGACTTCTTCTTTTGTGTTTCTGATTTTGTTTATTTGGGATTTTTCTCTCTTTTTCTTGGTCAGTCTAGCTAGGGGATCATCGATCTTGTTTATCCTTTTGAAGAACCAGCTTTTTGTTTCATTGATTTTTTGTATTATCTTTTTGTCTTCTATGTCCTGGATTTTGGGCTTTTATTTTGGTGATCTGGATTCTTCTGCTGAAACTAGGGTTTTTGTAATCTTGCTTTTCCAGTTTTTTTAGGTGGCTTCTTGGGCTGTTGATTTGTGATCCTTCCATTTTCTTCATGTGCAATTGTAGGGATATAAATTCCCCTCTTACTGCAGCTTTCATGGCGTCACAGAGATCTTGGTAAGATGTTTCTTCATTTTCATTTGTTTCCAGGTTTCTTTTAATCTCTGTTTGGACTTCATCATTGACCCAGAAGTTGTTTATCATCATGCTGTTTAGTGTCCATGTCTTTGTGGGTTTGGGGGGGACCTTGTTGGTGTTAATGCTTATTTTTATTCCACCGTGGTCCGAGAAGGTGCATGGTAAAATTTCAGTACTTTTAAATTTGCTTATGCTTGACTCATGGCCAAGTATGTGGTCGATCTTAGAGTACGTTCCATGTGGTGATGAGTTGAATGTGTATTCTGTGGTCTTTGGATGGAGGGTTCTGTAGGTATCAATTAAGTTCATTTGATCAAGAGTTACATTGAGGTTTCGGATCTCATTGCTGATTTTTTTATCCTGATAATCTGTCTAGTGTTGTGAGTGGGGTATTATAATGCCCAGCTATGATGATATTGGAGTCGATATCTTTTTTTAGTTTACCTAGGAGCTGCTTTATGAAAGTTGGGTCTCCTATGTTTGGCACATATATATGTAGGATGGATATTTCTTGTTGATGGATTGAACATTTTATCATTATGTGGTGACCTTCTGTATCTTTTTAAATTTTTGATAGCTTAAAGGGTATTTTGTCTGATATTAAGATCACAACTCCTCCTTTCTTTTGTGTTCCATTCACCTGAAAATGTGTTTCCCATCCACTTACTTTGAGTCTGTGAGTGTCCTTTCTAGTGAGGTGAGTCTCTTGAAGGCAATAGATTATTACTTGGTGGCGTTTTATCCATTTTGCCATTCTATGTCTTTTCAGTGGTGCATTTAGTCCATTCACATTCAAACTAATCATTAAGATTTGATTGTTGATCCCTATCATAATGTTCTTACAGAGTTGTTGTTCTACCTGTTTGTGTGTTGTCTTTCTTTTGTTCTTAGAGTTGGATCATGTGTGTTTTTAATCTTTTACCTGTACTCTTGTGAAGAAGGATGTTGTTCTTTTTTCCTTTTCTTCTGTGTTCAATACTTGCTTAAGTGTTTCTTGTAGCAGTGGTCTGGTGGCAGCATAGGTTCTTATGGATTGGATATCTGGGAAAGATTTCAATTCTCTCTCACTGATGAAGCTTAGCTTGGATGGGTAGGTTATTCTCGGTTGAAATTGTTTATCTTTTAGAACTTTGAAGATAGGGTTCCAAACTCTCCTCGCCTGGACGGTTTCTGTAGATAAATCTGCTGCTATTCTAATTGGTCTTCCCTGGTATGTAGTCTGACCTTTTTCTCTTGCAGCCTTTAGCATTTTTTCTTTTATACCTACTTTGTTTAGGTGAATTATTATATGTCTGGGAGTTGGTCTTCTCATTTGTTGTCTTGCAGGGGTTCTCTGAATCTCTTTGTTTGAATTTTTTCATCCTTGACAAGATGAGGGAAGTTTTCTTGAATGATTTCATGAAATGTTTGTTCCAGTGTGACCTCTGTTTCTCTCTCTGCCTCAGGAGGGCCAATTACTCTTAAGTGTGGTCTCTTGAAGTGGTCATTCATCTCTTGAAGGTTTTTTTCCATCTTTTTGAGCTTCTTTTCTATGCGTTTGACAGTTTAGGTTAGTTCTGTGTTTTGTTCTTCGAGCTCTGAGATTCTTTCTTCTGCTTGGCTAATTCTGCTTTCCATGCTTATTAGTTTGTTATTTATTTCCATCACAGTATTCTTTACTGCTGTTATTTCTGACATCAGCTCCTTCCAGTTTTCCTCTTGTCTCTCCTCAATTTTTTTAATGCTCTCTATTAATGTCTTGATGTCTGGGTTTGTTGCATGTGGCCAGTCATTATGGGGGCTCTTCATTGTTTGTGTTCCAGAATCTGTTTTCCCAGTGTCTGATCTCCCAGGGGTCTGTGTGAGACCTATATTCTTCTTTTGGTTTTTCTTCATTTGTGTAGTGTTTCCCCCTCCCTACTTTTTCCTTCCCTCCATGTCACCGTCTTCTTTAATTCTGTTATTCAGGTGGTGAGGGGTTGTTTTTATTTCTGTTTGTTCAATCTCCTATTCTTCTTTATGTATGTCCTTTACTTTGTTCAATTCTGGAGTTGCACTGTAGGTTATGGGTGGTCCTTTTTGCAGTTTTGAGATTTACTTAAGGGGGAACTGTGATTCAAAATCTATCTGCAGGTCCTGGTACCCACTGACAGATGTATGAATAATCTGAAACCCACTTCCCACTGCCTTGGAATCTGTCCATGCAGTGGGGTTGTAGGTTTACTCCCTGAAATAAAATGCAGTTAACAGAGGAAAGAGAATGGAGCAGGCTGTGGGGGGGAAGAGGGTGGTGGAGAGAGAGAGGTGTAAGGGTGAAAACAGATGAGTGTACCAACAAATGGAGAGAGAGACAAAAATTGAAACATACAAAAACAGTAGACCATGGTTACAAACTAACCAACTCCCATACAAAAAAAAACTAAAACCTACAATGTTGCTATCATACAAGCTTACCAATCTCCTTATTGGCGTGCTATTCCTCTATACAAAGATACGGTTTATAGAGAGAAGAAAATAAAAGAAGGGAAAAGAAGGAGAAAAAAAGGAGGGGGAACAAAACAGAAGGAATAGAATCAAGTTAGTAGACTAACAGAACCAATCAAGCACAGTCTGAGACTTTTCATTTAAGTCAAATGTCCTTTCAGCTCTGATTTCTAGCTGTCTTTTCAAGCTAGTAAGTTTGTTCAAGGTTAGCATCAGTTGCCCCTGGCCTGCTGTGAAGGGCATTTCAGATCATCACTCAGTTCCCCACTGCCCCATTCACTACTCAGATCTGACCTGTGTCTGTCAGGCTTCCATTTTTCCCCTTTTGGTGTTGTTACCTTGAATCGCCAGCAGGTGTGTTATCCCTCGCTCCAGATGGTCTTTATCACAGCTGCTCGCCTGCCCCTAAGGGGAGGGAGATGTTGCCTGGAGGCACACAGGGGGAGACCCACGGCCTGGCAGGACATCTGGTGGTAGTAGACCTCAGCAGATTTTGCTTGCAGGGGCTTCAAGGTCTGAAGTCGTGGATCACCTCAGGCACGGGCCATGCAATGTGTAACGGCTGCGTTAGCGGTGGCAGCTGTGGCTCACCTCAGGCACTGACGGTCCAATGTGGAATGGCTGTTTTGGCAGTGGTGGTGGTGGTGGTGGCAGCGGCAGTGGTGGCGGTGGCAGTGGCAGAGGCTGGCCTCAGGCACAGACAGAGCGATGTGTAATGACTGCCTCGGAGTTGGTGGCAGTGGTGGCAGCGGCAGCAGCTCGCCTCTGGCACTGGCGGTGCGATGTGGAATGGCTGCCTGCGGCAGTGGCAACAGCAGCAGCCACAGTAGCTGCCCGGATCGCGGTGATGCCTCAGTGAGGTCTAGGGCTGAGCTCTGAGTGAAGAGCAGGCTGCTGACGATGGGATCTGCAGCCTCTGGGGAGAGAACCAGAGTCTTTTTGTAATCTCCTCAGTGGAGAGTCTCACAGACCAAGCTGCCCCGTTGCCATCCAGGGGGAATTTTTTGTATCTATATTCATAAGAGATGTGCATCTGTAGTTTTCTTTCTTACAATGTATCTGGTTTTGATATTAGGGTAATGTAATATATATAATGTCATATAATAAGTTATCAAGTGTTCTCTCTATTTCAATATTATAGATAATGGGTATTCCCTCCTTAAATGTTTGGTAGAACTTACCAGTGAATTCATCCCTCCTTAAATGTTTGGTAGAACTCACCAGTGAAGCCTGGTGCTTTCTTCTTTGAAAGATTCAATTTCCTTAGTAGGAAGTCTGACAATTAAGTTTGTGAATTCTTCCTAGAAAAAGTCCTACATACCTCATTGCTGAATATCATGGTGGTCACCTTTGAAGTCCTCCCCTTGGGAAGCTCATGCACTGATACCAGCACCTATCCACCTGTTAAAGCAATTTTGGAACTCTTCTTCTTGAAAGGCTATCAGAGCTGTCATCGTGAGAATGTTGGAGTTTGAATTATAGCAATGAACAAATATTAAATTTCTTGTTAAATGTGGCAAGAGTGAAAGTGAAATCAGGGATATGTTGTCCAAGTTTTTGTGGATTAATGCCATGAAGAAAATGTCAGTGTACAAATGGATTAAGCATTTTTTCTGAAGGGAGAGAAACCATCACTGATGAAGAGAGGTCAGGATGGCCAGTAATGAGCAGGACTGTTTAAAACATTGCAAAAATCTGATGAATTATGTATCAAAATTGTCAACTGACTGTGAAAAGCATAGCAGACCAAATAAACATTGATAGAGAAACAGGAAAATCTCAACTGAGAATCTTGGCAGGAGAAAGGCGTGTGCAAAAGTGGTCCTGAAGGAGCTCTTACATCATGACAGCTCACGTAGCGCTGTCTGAGGGAGTTTCAGCCAGTAAACAAATAACTGTATTAACACCTTCCCTACAAACCTTCCCCCAGTGATTTTTTTCTTTACCTGAATATAAAGGAAATATTGGAAGAAAGACATTTTGATGACATTCAAGACATCAAGAATAATACAACGACAGCCATTCCGGAAAAAGAGTTCCAAAATCGCTTTGATGGGTTTGATGGATGGACTAGGCACTGGCATTGGCCCCTAACCTCCCACGGGGGGTATTTCAAAGGTGACCATAGTAATATTCGGCAGTGAGGTATTGTAGTACTTTTGCTAGGATGAGTACATGAATTTAATTGTCACCCTCATAGATATAGGCCTATTTAGATTATCTGTTTCTTCTTGTATGAGTTTGGAAGATTTTTGCCTTCCAAGGAGTTGTTTCATTTCATTCAAGTTGTCAAATTTGTGGGCATATAGTTTCTCGTAATTGTCCTCTATTATTCTTTTAATATTCATTGGTTCATTAGTGATGGCCTCTCCTTCATCTCTGATATTAATAATCTCTCTCTTTCTTTCTCTCATTGGCCTTACTAGAATTTCATCAATGTTATTATCTTTTCAAGCAACCAAATTTTTGTCTTATTGATTTTATCTATGCTTTCCTGTTTTCAATTTCATTTCATGTAAGTCCTCATTTAACATTATCAATAAGTTCTTGGAAATCGTGACTTTAAGTAAAATGATATATAGCAGGTCTTTATAACTAAATTTCATTCAACATCATTTTGTTACAATGTTGATGAGAAAAAAATTGGTTTCATTATACATTTTTGGTCACAAAGTCAGTTTCCAAAAATCTATCAATGATCTTAAGGACTTACTGTATTTCTACTCTGCTCTCATTTTTATTCTTTCCTTCTGTTTGTTTTAGATTTAATTTGCTCTTTTTCTAATCTCCGAAGATGGAAGCTTAGATTATTGATTCAATTATTTATTCTCATGTAATATATATACTCAATGGTTTAAATGTATCTCTAAACACTACTTTCACTGCATCCCACACATTTGTTGAATTGTATTTTCATTTTTGTCTAGTTCAAAATACTTTAAATTTTTTGTAACTTCTTTGTTTTATATTCTATTTAGAAGTGTATTTTTAAATTTCCAAGTATATTGAAATTTTTCAGCTGTTTATTTCTGTTATTTATTTTGGTTTAATTTCATTGCAATCTGAAATCATACTTTATATGATTAGAATTCTTTTAAAAATTTTAAAGATATGTGTTATGGCCCAGAATGTGGCCTATCTTGGTCAATCTTTCATGTGAACTTGAAAAGAATGTGTATTCTGGTGTTTGGGAGTGAAATATTCTATCAATGTCAATTAGATCCAGTTGGTTAATAGTGTTCAGTTCCACTATGTCAATACTGATTTTCTGCCTACTGGATCTGCCCATTTCTGATAGAAGGGGTTGAGGTCTCCAGCTGTGGCAGTGGACTCATCTATTCTTTCAGTTCTGCAAGTTTTTGCCTCACATATCTTGATGCTCTTTTTTTAGATGCATACACATTAAAAATTGTAGGTCTTCTTGAAGAATTGTTCCCTTTATTATTATATAATGTCTTTCTTTATCCCTGATAAGGTTCCTTGCCTTAACGTCTACCTTGGTTGAAATTAACATAGCTACTCCTGCTTTCTTTTGATTAGTGTATGAAATATCTTTCTCTATTTCTTTACTCTTAATCAATCTGAATCTTTGTATTTAAACTAACTTTCTTGTATTTAGTGTATACTTTAGTCAATCTCTGTCTTTCCTTCCTTTTTTTAAATTTTATTTTAAAGATGTGGGGCATAAGTCAGGACGAGGTACATAAGTGGTCTACGTACAGGTAAAGTTTGGGACTCCCATGGGTCCTCATATCCCCGGGTTTAGGATCAGGTACCCTTAGTGAGGTTATGTGCTCCCTCCCTGGCAGTGCCCCACTGCTCCTGATCCAGTCTTTGTAGTATTGTGATAAATGGATACCGCAGACTCTAGGGCAATCAATAAAATTTTTTTTAAAGAAGCATAATTGATAGAAGAGAGATAAACAAAATCATAAAATACTCAAAACAGAGAAGACAAGAAAACAAAAAAGGGAAACAAATAGAAAGCCACTATAAATATGAAGCTATTAATAAAATTTTATCAATAATTATTTCAAATGTGAATGGTATAAATATATCAATTAAAAGACAGAGACTGTGTCATTTATCTTCATTTTGTTTTTGTTTTCTTCTGTTCTCTGTTTTGAGTGTTTTATGATTTTGCTTTTCTCTTCTATCAATTATGTTTCTTTTCTAAAAATTTTGTTTGATTGTCCTAGAGTCTGCAGTATCCATTTACAATGAATCCAACCCCACTTTCAAATAACATTATACTATTATGTGTTACTCCCAGTCTGATAATTTCAAAAACTTTCTTATATCTGAGTCTAGTTCTGGTGGTTATCTACCCTTTCAAACTTTTTAGTGATTATTTCTGCCTTTCAGCATGCACTATATTTTTGTCTTAAAAGTGGAAGTGATGCATCAGATAAACAGAACTGAAGTAAACAGTTCTTCAGTGTGAAGTTTTATGTTTATCTAGCAAGGAGTTGAGCTGCATTACTCTTTGATGTAGCTCTGGTTTCAGAGGCTACGTTTTTCTCTGGTTTTCTTGTCGTTGTCTTTGCTATTGTCTTTAGGTTTCCCTGGGTACCCCTTCTTAGATAAAATCTGAGGCTCTCAGTCCTTTCAGATGTAATCTCTTGTTGTATTATATAAGAGCTGTATTGAAGCAGTAGTAAAGTTTCTGGGAAGAGAAGCACTCTATAATCCTAACATGGTCTCAGTTATTTAGTGCAGCAGTCCCCAAACTTTTTGACATTGGGGACTGGTTTCGAGGAAGGCCATTTTTCCACAAACCAGGGTTTGGGGGATGGTTTTGGGATTATTCAAGCTTATTTCATTTATTGTGCACTTGACTTCCATTATTATTACATTATAATATATGATGAAATAATTATGCAACACACCATAATGCAGAATCAGTGAGAGTCCTGAGCTTGTTTTCCTGCAACTAGATGGTCCCATCTATGGGTGACAGGAGACAGTGACCTCCAAAGTGTTTTGCTTATGTCCAGTCTGATCCATAATCTCGTTTTGGTTGTTGTTACTGCAAAAAACCCTGCTTCACAAAGATAGGATGTTGGAAATGGAAACAGGCTTTTCAGTGCAGATGACAGGAGGCGGAGCTCAGGCAGTAATGTAAGCAACAGGGAGTGGCCATAAATGCAGCTGAAGTTTCACTGGCTAGCCACTCATCTCCTGCTGTGCAGCTCCGTTCCTAAAAGACAATGGACCAATGTCAGTCTGTGGCCTGGGGGGGTGGGAACCCCTATTTTAGTGAGCTAATGTCCCTGGGCTATGACCTTCACAAGTGCCTCTCAGTCTTTTTTCTTTTTTTTTTTTCCTTTTTTCCACTCATGAAGTAAGACAGAAAGGCTAGCATGGGCTAGAGCTTCCAATGGGCTCAGATAGTTTTGTGAGTTCTGACAACAGCTCTCCCATCATTAATATGTTTTACTCAGACCATTAAGCACAATACTTCAAAGAATATTCTCTCCCTTTATCTTCCCACACATCCACCACTCCAAATATGCCACAGGCATTAAAGTCTAAGCTCTGTCCTGTCACGTGAGGTCTGACATTCACCACGTGGCACATCTGCTTGGGTCTTCTTATTATGTTGAGGGAAGCCACGGGTTTCTGAGAGGAGCCAGGGCAGCTGATCTAGCACAAACCCGGAGTGTCAGCAAACCTAAGTTTCCTGCAAGCCTACCTTCCCTCGCCAGCGGGTTGTTATTTCAGTGCAGGGGAGTTATGACAGCGTGCGGATTTGTTGCTGTTGCTCCCCAGCTGAATTAAGGGAGGAGTCATGAGGTGCAGGTCCAGAAGGGAATGCGCTTTACCTTTCAGGCCAGCTTTCAGCTTGCTGACCATCTAATTGTGTGTAGCACTATTCCAATGGCCTTATGTTCCTGTATTGCTGTGAGCTAGCTTGGTATATAATGGTCCACAAAAGTGACCTCCTAAGTTGCTGCTAAATTATCACAACACTGTGGTAGAAGATCCTGGAATGCTGTAGATGGGACAGGTTCCTAAGACACCAAGACCTGAGGGTGAAAGTCTTGCCAAAGGTCACTAACCCATAACAAGTGACCTGGACTTTAGGGCTCTTGGATCCAGACCCCTGCTACATACACAAAATAAGAAACTGTGAGCTTCCGGCTACTCGGAAGGCTGAGGCTGAAGGATCGCCGGAGCCCAGCAGGCGAGGCTGCAGTGGCCGGGAGCGGCCAATGCACTCCAGTCTGGGCAACCGAGTGAGACTCCAACTCAAAAAAAGAAAACAAACTGTGAGCAAAGTGAGTTTGTTTCATGCCGGGCTTCATCCAAGGAAATTTCCCTCTGGAAACATTAGGCGCACCTGAGGTGAACACTTTTACTTCTCTAACGTGACCTAGTTTTTGGAATTCAGTAGATAATCAGGGCAGTCTGTTTCCCACTGTGATACAGTTTTGGGGTCAGAAAACTAGAGAAGTCATTTAGTGTTGTCACATATCCATATGGCACCAAATAACTAACCACCAACCATGTCTATTTTAAACTTGGGCAAAAGAGCTTGGCAAAGAACGACCAGCCCTATTGGCAGACGAAGTAATGTATTCCTTGGCATATCAATATTACTATTTTGTTATTAAAATTATTATTTTTATTATGGGACATGGATAAGTTATTCAAAGCCATGTGTCCATGTCCCATTTACTCCAACTGCATGTTTCCTCAAGGGCCAGGCCAGCCTGGGCTGACTCGTCACCTGGCACAGCAGGTATAATGCCTATTGCCCTGGTACCTATTAAATCAGAAGACAGAAAAAACTGACTTTTAGATTGGAGAAAGTTGTTTTAATGTGTAATGTATGTTTATCTTTATACCAATGAAGTCATACATGCAATTTTGGTTATTTTTATTTTTATTGAATTTCATACTGCATTCCTGAAGACAGCATCTCCCTGGTCTCAGATTCTTTTGTGGTATAAACAGAGGGGTGTCTGAATTATACATTTCGGTTTAACAAGCAGAGACACTCACTTTTTACCCCAGAGCTTGGAGAAGCCTCAGTTTTCCTGATCAATAACATTCCTGCCCACTGCAGGAACCAGTTAACATTTCACCATGTTACACCAAATGTTACATCTGGGAAATCCTGTTCAGTCCCTGCCATTCAGTAGCAGTGGGTTGTTGGAGGTGGGAGGAGCACAAATGGTTGTTTGGGAAGGAAAACTGTGAGTAAGAAGACTTCCAAGTGTCTGTCCTGCTTTCTGTGGAGACATTTGAAGTCAGAACCGAGAGTGTCCATGGTGCTTCCAGTATAGCAGCAGGCTCACATATTATGCAGCAGGTGAAGGCAAGAGCTCAAATTATGCCCTCACTGCTAGGCATTCCAGGGGCACAAAACTCAGGCAATTACACATTTGCGAATCCGAAAGGAAAACTGATGAGGTGTTATCAGAGAACAGTAGCACTCATCCCTCAAGCACCTAAAATTAGTTGTGGCTGCTTGGACAGATGCTTTAATTTCTTTGTACTTTGGTTTCCTGCCTGCCTGCAACATGGAAGTCAAAATTCCCCCCACAGAGCTGCTTCACACAGGAAGGCTAACGTTATGATGCTACGAATTGCATCCCATTTATCCAGGAATCCTCCAAATTTTCCACAGCACCCAGAAAATTGGTGGAAATAATCAATGTGCCAATGGGAGGGAGGTGTTTAGTGCTGTAGGTAATACAGAGGAAGGAAGAAACACATAATTGCACAATCTGGGTCTTATTTTTCTTTTGGCAAAGCCACAGGTGATTCCCATAGATCAGGCTATCCTGTGGGGCTCCATTTGCGAAGAACAAATCCATCCTGGCATTGCCCCCATCAACAAACACCACCCCAGCCTTCGTCTTCAAGCACTGAGGTTAAAGCAGGAGGATCTCCCTTCTGGGACCCTCACCATTCCACATGTTTCCAAGCCATCATCCCAAACCCCGTTAAGGATGGCTCTGTGCAAATGTGTGTCAGAGGGAGCAAAATCAAAGTACTAGAGGCAAAGGGGAATGACAGCTTTGGCTGTAGCGTCACGTATCCACATACACAAGGACCGTGGAAATGTGCGAGCACATATGTGCACCTATGTGGCCACATACGTGTCTGCATACACATGTGAGCATGCATGTCTTCAACTAATGTCCACAACTATGCCAAACATTCAGTGTTGTGATTGTGCCTAATTGCGTGTACGCTGACATACCGCAGCATCATGACAGGGTCTGAACCCAGGCCTCCTGCCTCTGACATGGGCACCTTGCCTTGCAGTGCCAGTCACCACGTCTCATCACACCACTTCTAGGGTCGGCTCATCTACTGTGGTCCCTTCCTCCATAAAAAGATTAAAATTACATTCTATGACCTCATTGCTATTAATATATATCATTAAATATATTAATATTATAGATTTAAATATTGTATTCCTCCTAAAACTTTATTTTTGAACTTTTATCACTAGAAACAAATACGTTAAAGAAAACAAGTCATCGATGTAAAAAGAAAAACAATCGTATATAACGTAGTTGAAAACTAAACCATCATTCAGTATGGAAAAGAAAAAGATTCCAGAAATCACCGCCGTACAGACCCTTATGTGGCTCCAGGGCAGCCAGCTCTCTGAGCCCTGAGCTTGGAGAACAGGCCCCGGCATCTCTGCGTTCTACCCGTGCCACCATCTGCAGCCATGTTACTGGTGTCTGTCTCCCCTACCACCTCTCTGCATTGAGATGACCTCTTATCCGGAGGCTGATCTGCCCCCCTAAGGGACAAGGAAAACTGCTGGCTGTGTTCCACGGGGTCGTGACTTATCAGCCGCGTCCTCCACAGGTGCCGCGTGACCTGGAGAGGTCTCAGGAGCACCTGGAGCCCTGAGAGTCACCCTCCCTGGCTCTCTCGGGAGCATACTACCACACCCACCTCACGCTCTGCTGCCTGTTTTCCTCTCTCCGGGGCTAATGAGATAAACAGACCTGGAGCACTGTGTTGTACTATTGATCACATTGTGAACTGCAAGCACTGGGCCTGCACAGCACTTCTGCAGCCTCCTGCGAGGCATTCAGCAAATGCCAAGGAGTGAATTTCTAATCAACTCCTGCTGCTCACCGCGGGGCTCCCTCTGAAACTTTCACACCTTGCTGCCTGCTCCTTGCTGATCTCGGCAGTGGGAAAGTCAGAGTCTCCACTCCTGGTCTCTGCCTTTTTGACCTAGACCCTACATCTGAGACAGTTCCAGCAGGCAAACAGGCACTTTGAAGATGGCTTCCTGGACGACCAGCCTCTGGGAACTTGGGGCTACCCCACCTACAAAAGGCGCAGTTCCACTTAGCTTTCTGACTTCTGTCCTTCTAGAAGCTGCTTTGTCTTGTCTCCTGATCTCTGTCAGTTCCTTCGTCACTGTCTCCTGTGCCTCCCCTTTTCTCTCTTCCTGTGACTATCTTGAGACCCTATATTTCCCTCCTGTCATCCTTGCCTCAGTCTGGGAATGAGAGGAGAGCTGAGGCCCCACTATTGATATGAGGGGAAAATCCAGGTCACACAACATCATCCAGTGATTCATCGCTGGCCCTGGTCTGCTTCGAGTGAGGCATCTCTGCCGCACTTGGGGTGGGAGGTGGCAGCAGCCTAGTGCTGGTTCTCTCCCTGTGAGCTGTGTGGATTCAACTGGCAACACACCCAGGCGTCATTCCTGGAGCCACAGGTACATTTTTAGACCTAGCTATACAGAATGACTCTTCATTCTCGTAATATGTATGTGAAATTGCCCAACAGTCTTGTCTACAGCTCCCTGCACATCGTAGGCACCCAACCTGCAGCTGTTGGATGGTATGAGCTTCATCCTTTGGGTGTCTTTAAGCTTCCCCACTTTGTGTGTGTGTGTGTGTGTGTGTGTGTGTGTGTGTGTAAGGACAAAACACCACTGCGGGGGCCCGCCCCGCGAGGGTCGTGGGAAGTGTTGAAGGAGAGACAGATAGACGACGGATGAAGATCATATACCGGACACCTGCTTCTTGAACAGGTGACCATTGAATGCTAGTTAATACAGAGCTTTTATACCATTTGTGAAGGGGCAAAACAAAGAAAATTCTTTCATATACATATCTTTTAAAAGTTACCAGCTAGTGGTCTTAGTAGCAAACAAACCAAGATTCCCATAGGCCTCCAGACAACGTCTTATTCATAAAGCTAACAATGACACTCTCAGTCCAATGTCCCAAATTACAAATGTTCCAAGAAAGTTTCTGTAAGTGTATATTTCTTTATGTGTCAGGAATGTTGTCATCTTAGGCTCTTATGTTCTTCAGAGTCCTGTGATCGCCTCCCTTGTCCAGATGTCCTCGTTACTTTTCTCTTAGCTTGCAGTGCTTGTTTCTAAAGAGAACTCAAAAGAAGCTTTTAGTAATGTTTCCCAGGACCCTCAAGGTTACTTTCTGTTTTAGCTGATCTGTCATAAAAGTGTCTAATTATTATAATATGAGTTCAGTGAAAACCTACTCTATAAATGTTAACTTAGAGTTTTAACTATAGAATTAAGTAAAAACCTTAACATTAATCTTTATCCAAAGTCAGTGAAAACAGTGTTATAAATCACCTACATAACTCCTAGATAAGTGTTAGAACTTATAATGAATTCATAATGAACTTATTATAAACTTGTGCTTCTAAAAATCCTTATGTCTAAACACTAAACTGCATAGTCCTAAATCAAATAAGGAGTGGATATACTTATATCATTTATTACTTAAGCAATATCTAGTAACTTATAACCAAGTGAAAGAAAGAAAGCACTCTTGATGTGCTTCAGAGTTTAACCCTTGCATATGTTAGAAAAGGCCAAGTGGCATAGTGGGAAAAATGGAAAAATAAACCATGATATTTCCAGGTTAGCTGTGAGTACTTCACATAAACATGCCATTTTCTTCTTCCACGAATGCACAGAATTCTTCGGCGGTATCAAACAGCAAAGGTGAAGGACAGAAGGGCCTCAGCTTCCTGGGCTCGCCCTGCGGCCCGGGGTCTTCAGCCCACCCGGACCCTGTCAATCAGGTGGACCTCCAAGGCTGGCTCCCAACACACCACCCCTTTTTACTAGTTTTGGAAAGGACCTTACCACCCTATCTCTAATACCGCCTGACTCAGTTCTGTTCTGACAGGTGCTTTCCCAACCTCTTTTCAAAGTACTTCCATTCTTCTGGAAGTCCTAAAGCATTTGACACTACAGTGACCCTTGAACAATGCGAAGGTTAGGAGCACTGAACTTCCCTATACTATGCAGTTTAAAATCCACATATTTGACTCCCCAAATACTTAACTACATGTGACCAGAAGACTCATCGATAACATGGCAAATACTATTTTGTATGTTATATGTATTATATCCTTATAGCAAAGTAAGCTAAAGAAACTTATTAAGAAAATCATAAGGGAGAAGATATATTTCCTATTCATTAAGCGGAAGTTCTTCATCCTTGTTTCACATGGAGTGGGTTAAGGAGGAGGAAGAAGAGGAGGGGTTGGTCTTGCTGTCTCAGGGATGGCAGAAGCAAAAGAAAATTCACACAGTCCACGTGTAGACCACATGATTCAAAGCCCCGCTGTTCAAGGGTTAATGGTACTTCTACTATTTAGCTCGTGCTGATGCACTCATGGGTTCCCTGTCCTGTAGAACTCAGAACTGTGAAACATTAGAGCCAATGGTAACCTAAAAATCCTTACCCAAGCAAGTTAGTCTAGGCGTGAGGAAACTGAAGCCCCTGGAATGAAGTGGTCTCAAGATGAGACTGTTGGTGGACTGTGCGGGTCCACTGGTATGTGGATGTTCTTCTGCCCCTGCCACCCCTGAGACAGTAAGACCAGCCCCTCCCCTTCATCCTTCTCCTCAGCCCATTCTGTGTGAAGATGATGAGGATGAAGATGAGACCTGAGGTCTGGGACACACGCCATCCTCGTGAAGGATTCTTTTCACACATGTCTCAGTGGAAAACATGTCTGGCAGGGCCTGCTGATCCCAGGGGGCACCACAACCGAGGTATGGGTCTGTCACCAACACAGTGCTGATGACACAGCCACAGTACCAAGGCCTCAAGGGAAATGTGGCCATCTCATCATTGACTCTCATGTACCTGGCCTAGGTGGTCTTTCTGCCTCCTCATGACATTGTTGTGCATGAAGACCATGGTCAAAAATAAAACCCTTCATGGTTCTGTTATATTCCACTTCAATTGGCCCTAATGCCTATTTCCTAGCTGCTTCCTAAACCAGGCAAGGGAGAGGCAGGATTTCTAGGGGGTCCAGGCTGGCATGAAAAAGGTAAAGGCCCTGCCCCTCCCCGACAGGTCGCAGTCCTCAGGACTCATGGAATGAGGTCTTCCACCCAGCTTTCCTCTCACCCATTTATTTGCTACAAGAGGACTTGAACAAAATGTGTGCCCAGGAAAAGGAGGAGAGAAGTAAACTCACAGACAGGGAGTCAATTCTCCTTTCACATTAGATGTGAATCTCTCCTCATACAAGGAAAATGTGCTAATGTAGCAAAATTCTCACCAGGACTTGAAGAAAAAGTTCTTTTGCAACAACCTAGCACAAAACTCCTGGCCCTCAGCTGGAATGGGGCCTGGGAGACAGACATACAGGGACTTTCCTTCCACTGGTAACCCTCTGAATATTTTTTAGAGAACAAGTCTGCTCTGGGAATCACTCTGTGAATCAGACTTCAGCAGGTCACAGTTAGACAGATCTGACTTCCCAGGACCAGTTCAAAGCCTTAGTCCTGTTCTCATGCCTGAGATATTTTCCTAATGTTCCCTCCTCTCATTTTCCCTTCCTCATTTTTCCCCATGATTTTAAATTGATGTTGGGCCCAGGAGGCACATAGTCATCACTCCCCAAGGAGTTGGATAATGTTTCCCCACAACTCATGCAATCAGAGGCCAGAGCATGGGCTTTGGAGTTTACAAATCAGAGTGACTGAACCCTGAGATATCAAGACCACATAAAGTTCCCTCAGAATCACCAACCACCTTGGAAATCCTTTTATCTAAAAAGAAGGAAGGAAGGAAGAAAGGAAGGAAGGAAGAAGGGAGGGAGGGAGGGAGGGGAGGAAAGGAAGGGAAAGGAAAGCTATTGCCAAGATAATGGAACAGAAACAAACATTCTGAACCCCTCGGCTCAACACAGGCACATGGTGCCCGGTGGTGCTCTCATGGTCAATCTCATCATAGGCCCAGGGGCAGGGAAGCCGCCTGGAGCCTTTTGTGTCTGATTCTTAGTGGTCAGATCTATGTATCTTTCTCCTGTATGGTCACACCATGAAACCTTCATTTCCCTGAGGACATCTTAGGATGGGTCATCACATACTCTTTCATCTCAGGGAGATCCTGTTGGCTGCCAGGGGGTCTCCAGTCCCTCTCAGCGTCACAGGACCACATTCTCTTACTGTATTTAACATGTCCCCAACTATTCTATGGAAGGAGGGACTCCGGTGTCTGTCTGCTCTCCCCTGTGCCTCTGTGGATTCTCACTCCTCATGGGATCCTCATGGGGTCCTCCTCATGGCATCACTCCTCATGGGATCTTCATGGGATCCTCATGGGATCCCCTCACTGTCATTTCCTGCTTCAACAGGGGGCCCCATCTCCCTCACCGGCCTTGTGAGCCTCTTTGGCTCACCCACACACAAGCCCCAAACCCCTGATTTGACCCTTCACAGCACCACAAAGGCCAGTGCTGATGTGAAGAGTAGGGCTTCCACTCAGCCTGCTGTGAGCATATCCAGACACCAGCAGCAAAGGATCTGTTGACTGGCACCTCAAGTGAGGAAAGGACCCCTTGTCCCATCAGATGAGAAGTCCAAGGCACCTCAGGGTTGGAGGGCCAGTGATGCTCCCTGGAGGGACTAGACGCACCCCTGTTGGGCAGAGCCTGCCCCACAATCCAGGACGGCTACTCTCCAAATAAGAGGCTGGGGGCCCCAACGTTCTGTATTTGAGACGTTGCAGTTTTATCAAGAACAACATTCCCCTCAGTCACAGGAATATCCTCCTTCATCTTGCTGTGCAGAATTGCCCTCTAGGGACAAGACCGCTTGAGATCATCAAGGTACGCCAGTCTTGTAGTGGAGAAAAAAAGGATAGAAAGGCCTTGGGCAGGCAGCCCCCACTGCTACCACACACCCTCCATCTTCTGCATCCCATCCTGGGACCTGCCAAGGGCCTCCTCCTCTGAGCTCCCTGACCACTGCCCAGCATCTTCTGTGTGAAACCTCATTATTTCCACCTCTTCTCCCTTGCCTTCTTTCTGGACCCCTAGACACTCAAGTTTAAGACAGCTTATTCATTCCTCTTTCTCTAGGCCATGCCCTTCTCCAAGCCAAATGCTAGATCTGACTCTCCTAAGTCTGAAAAGAAGTCTTTTCTTCTACATCACCTACTTTTAGACACAGGCTTCCCCCTCCCGTTTCTACAAGCAGGAAGCTGCTGTCTGCAGATTTCCCCATTCTTAAGAGTACCATCCCCCTTCCCTGCTCTCCCACAGAGGCAGCAGCAGCTAGTAATGTCTGCAGTGGCTGTACTGTGATTGTGGTCGTCTTTAAGAGCACATTTTTCTTGATATCCCAGAGGAGGAAACTGAGACACAGCAAAGTTAATGGAGTGCCCAGTGTCATGTGAATAGGCTAGTGGAGGAATTGGAGATAAAACCAGAAGGATCCATCTTAATTCCGTTCTTTCCTACTGCTCTGAGACAGCTCCAAGTTCAACCCAACACACCTTCTGTTCAGTCCAGAGAGTCCCCAAACCGTCTCCTGAGACCATTTTGGTCTGTCTCTGCCTCAAACACCCACACCCGGAGGTCCTTGTCTTCCTTTCTGGGGTGTGCATTCTAAATAATCTCTTATTGTTGATAATATTCTTTTCCCTCCTGATCCCTACAAAGAAAAGAAATGTATCCAGAGCTTCCTAAAGCATGCTTGCTCTCAGTTCTGAAATGTTTGGCTTCCTTTTGTGGTTGCTGAATAAGCGATTTCATTCCAACTTAGTTGAGATCTGTCACAAAGTACAACTTGCTGTTTGGCCTTAGAAGTTAGGCACCTCCTAAGGAGAGTCAGCTATGTGGCGGCAACCTGTGCAAGCCCTCATCACCCACTCAGAAGGGCCTTGGTCAGACGCTTGACTGTTCTGCTGTCACCGTCATGAATTCTCAATGATACTGTCTTTTTGCACTGGTGTTTTGTGAGCAAAATCAACAGAGCAATGGAGGCTTTAAGGCCCAGCTACCCATGGTCCCACCATGCCTCCCTTGATTAGATATTGACCACCAACTCCCCAATCTGGGTGTCCTGACCTCACTGCCCTTCTCCTCCCCTTCCCACCTGCTGTCACCCCTCCCTTGGCGGACCTCTGCATAAGTGGCCTCTGCACAGGGGTGCGGAATGCTCTGCATGGTAGCCTCCACACTAGTGGCACAAATCCCAAGGTATATGGAGTTGGGAAGGGCAGTGCCATCCCAGGGTGGGAATGTGGTCCCATGGCCTGAGTGTGTCCTCACACCCCAGTCCTGAGCATGTTCTCACATCAAGATCTAAAGATCCCAGGGTCATCTGTTGCTCTAGGTTGGGGTAATGGACTCTGAAGTGGAAAATGCCCAACTTGATGTCCCCAAACCTGTCCCTAACCAGGATAGTTGCGGGCACCTGCCAGGGTTCACAAGGGTCCCAGGGCCTGGGCAGCACCCTTGACTGGCCCTGCACCCGGGGCACCCTCTTCCTCCTTCAGGCTCTCTGAGTGGGTCTCCTCTGGCCAGTTGGAGGCATCCACCAGTTGTGAAATATGAATTGTGTGATTCTATGATTCTTCACACTAGTTACAAACTAGTGTCGCACATTATAAAGATGAAAGGTAAAATGCATACTAGCAATTCAAAATGTTAATGTTTTCCTTATTGATGACTGCATTAAGTATCAAATAAAAACAACCTGACAAGTCAAGAGCCAGACCATGGAAGAAGAAACTTAAAAGGTTTTACATTTTTCTACCTTTCAGGCACTTTGCCCACATTTTGAACAAGGAGCCCCACAGCCCACAGTTTCATTTTGCACTGGGCCCTGCAAATTATGAAACCAGTTCTGCTCCCAAGTGCACCAAGAGTATCACCAAAATGATTCAAAAGCACCAAGTCTTCCCACCCTATGCTAAAGAGCTGGTAACTGCCCCCCACTACTCCACTGCTAAACACAGGGTTTTCTTCCAGTGAGGGCATAGCAGTCAGAAGCTCCTGTCTCTGAACTCCAGAGTATTTTCTCCACACCTACCTTGTCCTGAGGCCCCAAAGTCATCGGGTCGGGGAACACCAGCTCAGAGCAAGCTCCTCATCGTCGTGGCAGCAGTGGCTCACAGACAAATGGGCTATGCCCAGCCTGATTAGATTGGCCCAAACACTTTAAACATCAAACCAACTGACCCTTGACATGAGACAGGTTGATTTATTATCCTGCCGGCACTGCTGACAGCCAACACCAGGAGCCTGGCGCTGTCTGGTCATTTTTCAAGCTCCGTGCACATGAGTGGACCCTGCATCCTCTAGCACATTACCACAGACAGCCCCACCAGAATGCTAACAGGCTTCTATCGGGATTCTTTTAAGAGGCTCGAATGAAGAGTCTAATAAAGGGCAGCCAGGAAAAAAAAAATTCTGCCGTGTGAGTGTGCAGATAAATATATGCCATATTATTAAAAAGCAAGCAAACCTCAGCCAGAATGTGAGCACCGGAAAGGGCTTGGAGGTCATGAGGTTCTTCCCAAAGGCACCACCTGTCCAGGGTTGCCCTGCCTTTGCAACTTCCTGCCTGCCATGGATGAGCTGCTCCAAATGGCGTAAATGCCTCACACTGAAAAAGCATATTAAATAACTTCTACAGTTGTCAAATGTTGCACCACTTCTATCTTACATGTTTAACAATAAGAATCTATTTAAGCATTACTAATTCAGAATTTATGTTAATACAGGGCAAAAAACAAGTTTATTTGTAAACTTCATGATTAAAAAATTAGTAACACAGATAATATTGCAGAGGATATATGCCACTTGTTATGACCATGGATGAGAGCTGCTCACATCTTCCTTAGAACCCTGTACTTCCAGGTAAGTCATCTCTGCATTCAGTATGTTATTTTCTCCACTTAGTAATTCAGAGCTCCAAAGATTTCTTGTTGTTACCTCTATGCTAGCCCATTCAGAGTTTTCATATGTACCTGAATGTTAATGAAACCACATTTCATTAATTCAGGTTAGCCATAGCCAATGGCCACAATGTCAAGACCCCTAAGACATTAGATCTCTACTCTGCCACATGGGAGTACTTTTTACTAGAAAGTTTTTCATCTCTTGAGTTTCAGTGTGCCCAACATTTAAATGAGAGTCATAAAGTTTGTTGTTCCTGGCTTAAAATCTGTCAGGAGGACTCACAAGATGATGGATTTCCAATAGCTTGGCAAGATGTCAAGTCCTGTGCAAATGCAGATGGTCATGACGAAGAGGGTGCCCTCCTCCCTGCTGCACGGCTACCACCTAAGTCTTCTCAGCTCTGAATGTCTTTGCCCTCTGCCCAGGTGTAGAGGAGCTCTCTGTCTCTAGAAGAAAGTCGAAAATCCTAAGTAATGTGGGCACAATCACAAATGCAAAAGCAAAGCAAGGTTCAGCCACATACTTACCAAGAGGATGGCCAGGCTGAGGCTGTGGCTAAATGGCAGCTTCACAATGTGTATTTGGAGCAACTGTGAGCCTGCACCCAGTCTGGCGGCTTACAAGGAGAAGCATATAAAAGGATTTTGCTCTGAGATTGAAAGTCTAATATTTGCATTCCTAGAAAGTTGATAAGAAAGTAGGAACAAGGCCATACTGCAGAGTTTAATTAAACTTTCAAGTCTATTTAGGCATTTTAAATAAGTACCAATTTTTCTAGCTTTGAGAACAGAGTAATATAGAAAGTGAGAGAAATAGTATTCCAGAAAGGCATTCATAAATTCCCTTTGTAATTTAAATAAAATTCTCTGGAACAAGAATACTCAACTTTCAGGAGGCAGTCAGACTTATTTTCTCCACGCAGGAGACAAGAAGAACCTCTGGTGGGAATCTGATTCACCAAAAAGGAAAGAGTCAAGAGACTGACATCAGAAGCTCTTGTCAAACCTTCCCAGACCACACTTTAATGAAACCCACAGTCAACCAGCTCTGCTCAGACTTTCAGAGCAGTCCAACTGATTGCTGGCCTGTCATTCTTAATCATGAGCAGATGGTCAAGGAACACTAGACATCTTAGAAGTGCTTCTAATGAGGGAGCCAGTGACCAGAACAATCAAGCAGGAACAGAAGCAATTTGTAGAGAGCAGAGACTGTGTAGAGAGAAGGAAACTTAAGAAACAGACACTATCATTAATATTCACAGGTAAGAAAAAATACTGCATCCACATTGCAAAAATAAGATGCTCAGAAAAAAAATCAGAGAACAAAAATAGTTATTAGTTGTTAAAAATATGAAAGGAGATTCTGGCTTCCATTTAACATGTAGAAAGCTAGATAGCATCTGATCCACTCTTACAATAATACAAAAAAAAATACTCTATAAAACAACAACTTTACTTGGATCCAATTGAGAGCTGAAAACAGAGTAGAGCAAATTAATACAGATCTTAGGGTCCTTGGGAAAACACAGCCTAAAAGGAGAGATGAGACTCAAGCATTTTTGAATGTCAATAGCAATCTGGCAAATTGAAGCACAAAGATAAAACAGTGACAAAATAGAAAACAGTATCCAAGAGTTGTGGGACAATAGAAAATTATCTAGGATATACATAATTGGAATCCAAAGGGAACAGTATGGAAAAAAATAAATATCATAGATAATGGCCAAGGATTTACCCAAATTAGTGAAACATACCTGAAGAATACAACCAAGGAGTTCGAAGAAACCTCAATAGGATAAGTATCAAGAAAACAAGACAAATAAACAAAAAGCAGACATATTTTCAAACCATTTAAAACTAAAAGTAAAGAAAACATTTGTTTTCTGCGTGTGTAGGTTAAACTTTAAAAACAAACAAAATGTTTGAAGAAAGCCAAAGAAAAAAGACACATAGTATACAAAGAATAACAGAAAAAAACTGAGTTAAATGGCCAACTGAAGACATTGCAGGATTGCAGATCTGTGCAAAGAAATCTTTATGGAGGAGCAGACTTAACATTTTGAGGGTCAACCTGAAAACCCAAGTTGAAGCCTATAAAACAGTCTCCTTGAGACGCAGAGGACAGACAGTTTCAAGCCCCAGACACACCCAGAAGCAGAACACCCCCATGATATGAGAATGAGAGAGCACCTTTCAAGACAGAAGGAGTAAGTGAAAACAACAGCTTTTCTTCACATACTTCAAGTGAGCCTCTGAAGTCTCAATTAAAGGACAGACAGTCCAGGTCTCCTGCACCCTTCCCAGACCAGCCAGGTGCAGGCAGAGGGCTGTTCTAAATAGAGATAGAGGCACTGGTGAGTGCCACATGGAGCTGAGAGAACCCTGGTCCCCAGGAGTCCCACATTGCAGCTGCCAACTCCTCCCCTATCAAAAAGCGCAGTGAGCAACACCCTGTGGGGGCGATCTGTGCCCAAGGTGAGCATGAAAGGAAAAAAATCCTAAAGGCAGTTAGAGAGAAGGGACAGATCATCTACTGAGGAAGAGCCACCACAATTGCAACAGACATCTCTGCAGAAATCCTACAAGTAAGAGGAGAGGGACTGAGGTCTCATCTTTAACATTCTTGAAGACAAACAACCCCAGCCAAGAATTTCCTATTCTGTCAAGCTAAGCTTCATTAATGAAGGAGAATTAAAATCCTTCTCAGATATGCAATCCCTAAGAGAATATGCTAGTTCAGGTTCAGTCCTTCAGGAGATGCTTAAGAGAGTTCTAAGTAGATAAACAAAAGAAAGTTTTTACCCATCAAAAAAGCACCAGAAAGCATGAAGATTACAGATAAAAATCAGCCTCAAAACCTAAAAAGAAAAGCAGCCTTTTAATAGCAATAAGAAAAGAACAAACCCCCAAATATCAACAATGAACTTAAATGTGAATGAACACCTAAAAGGCAGAGTGGTAAAATGGATAAAGAAACATAATTCATCCTTCTGCTGCCTTCAGGAAATCTATTTCACTGCAAATGACAACCACAGGATCAAGGCAAAGGGCTAAAGAAAGATCTTCTGGGCAAATGGAAAACAAAAGACCAGGAGTAGCTATTCTTATATCAGACAAAACAGACTTTAAACCAATACAAGTTTAAAAGTATCTAATGGAAGCTATATGATGCTAAAAGGTGCAATCCACCAACAAGAAATATCCATCTTGAATATTTAAACACACAAAATAGGAACAACCAGATTTCTAAACAACTGCTACTTAGACTATGAGAGAACATAGAGAGCCATACAATTATAGATGGAGACTTTATTTAGGGTACCTTAATACTAATATTTGTTAGGGTATCCTTCAAGGCCTTAGATCATCAGGGCAAAAGCCTAACAAGGAAATCTGGAACCTTAACTTGATACTTGACCAATTGGACCTAATAGACATTTATAGAACACTTCACCCAACCACAGAATATACATTCTTCTCGTCAGTACATGGAACATACTCCAAGATCAAACACATACCTGGACATAAACCAAGTGTGAACAAACTTCAAAAGATAGTAATTATGTGCCAATCATCATCTCAGACCACAGTGGAATAAAATAAATATCATCACCAACAGGAACCCTCAAAACACCCAAATAATGAAATTAAACATGCTTCTAAATGACTTTATTGGTTAACACAGAAAGCAAAGCAAAAATGAAAATATTCCTAGAAACAAATGAAAACAAACACACCAAAATCTCTGGGATATTATGAAATCTGTGCTGAGAGAAAAGTTTACAACATCCATGTACCTATCATGAAAATAGAGAGATATCAAGTAAACAGTCTAATATCACATTTAAAGGAACTAGAAAGACAAAAGTAATCCAATTCCACAATTAGTAGAAAAATGGAAGTTATTAAAATATAGTCACAGTTAAATTAAATAGATACCCCAAAAAATCATTACAAAGATAAACAAGACAAAAAGCTGTTTCTTTGAAAGGATACATAAGATTGATGGACCTCTGGCCAGATTAATCGAATGACAGAGAGAGGGAGAGAGAGAATTTTAATAAACACAATTAGAAGCAAAAAAAAAAAGCAATGTTACAGCCAACCCTGAAGAAATACAAAAGATTATTGGAGAGTAATACAAGCATCTGTATGCAAATTAACTAAACACTGTACAAGAAATAGAGGAATTCCTAGCGTCACATAACCTCCTAAGTTAGAAACAGGAAGAAACTGAAAACCTAAGCAGATTAATAACAATCCAAGAAATTAGCTTAATAATATGATAACTTCACACCAGGAAAATGTCCTGGGTCAGATGGTTTCTCAAGTGAATTCTATAAGACACACAAGGAAGAGGGATGCCAATCCTATTGAAAGTATTCAACACAATTGAGAATGAAGGGATTATCTCTAGCTCATTCTGTGAAGCCACTATCATCCTGATACCCCAAAATGGGAAAAATCCAACAAGGAAAGAAAACTACAAGCCAATTTTCCTGATGTACATAAATGCAAAAATTATCAAGATTCTAGCAAATTGCATCCAACAGCACATTTCAAGAATTATCCATCACAATCAGGTGGGCTTCATTTCTGGGATGCAAGGTTGGTTCAACATATGTAAATTAATAAGTGTAATTCATCGCATAAACAGGACTAAAACCAAGAACCACATAACTATATCATTAGACACACAGAAAAAACATTCAATAAAATACAACATCCCTTCTTGATACAAAAAAAAAAAAACGCTTGGACACCTAGGCATTGAAGGAACTGTCCTCAAAATAATAAATTATCTATGACAAACCTGCAGCCAACCTCATACATAACAGATGGAAGCGGAAAGCATTTCCCTTAAGAACTCTAATACAGTAAGGATGACACTCTCCCCTCCTATTTAACAGCACTGAAAGTCCTAGCCAGAGCAATCAGGCAGAGGAAAGAAATTAGTGGTGTCCAAATAAGAAAAGAGGAAGTTAAATTATCCCTCCTTGCATATGATATGATTTTATACCTAGAAAACCCTAGAGAGTTCATCAAAAACCTTCTAGTCTTGATAAATGACTTTGGTAAAGTATTGGAATACAAAATTAATGTGCAAAAAACAGTTGCATTTCTATATACCAACTACATGCAGTATGAGAAAAAATCAAAAACACAATCTCATTCACAATAACCACAAAAAAGAAAAACCTTAGCATTCATCTACCCAAAGGGTGAAATATCTCTACAATGAGAACTAAAAACATTGCTCAAAGAAATCAAGGACAACATAAATAAATGGAAGAGTATCCCATGGCTAATGGATTAAAAGAATCAATATCATCAAATTGTCCGTTCTACCCAAGGCAATCTGCAGATTCAGTGCAATCCCTATCAAATTACCAGCACCATTTTTTACAGAGCTAGAAAAGCCAATTCATATGAAAGCAACAACAACAAAAAACGAATCTGAATAGCTAAAGCAAACTGCAGCAAAACGAACAATGCTAGAGGCTCACACTTCCATACTTCAAACTTTACTACAAGACTACAAACTTTACTACAGTAACCAAGACTGCATGCTACTGGATAAAATATAGATACCTAGACCAATGGAACAGGACAGAGAATCCAGAAATAAAATCACAGATCTTTAATCAACTCATATTCAACAAAGCTGACAAAAACAAACATTAAGAAAAGAAAACTATATTTAGCAAATGGTGCTGAAAAACTGCCTAACTACTTGCAGAATATGAAACTGGACCCTTATTATCACCATATACAAAAATTAACTCAAAATGGATTAAAGACTTAAATGCAAAACCCCAAACCATAAGACTATTAGAAGAAAGGTTAGGGAACACTCTCTTGGACATTGGCCTAGGCAATGAATTCATGACCCAGCTCTCAAAAGAAAATGCAACAAAAGCTAAAATTGACAGGTGGGACCTTATTAAACTAAAAATTTTTGCTCACAAAATAAACTGTCAAGAGAGTAAAGGTGTGACCTACAGAATGAGAAAAATATTTGCAAGTTGTGTATTCAATAAAGTCTGAACATTCAAGATCTACAAGGAACTCACACAAATTAACAGGAAAAAAACAAATGACCCCATTAATAAATGGGTAAAGGACATAAGCAGACACTTCTCAAAGGAAAACAGCCAACAAACAAGGGGAAATGTTCAGTTTTGCTAATCATCATAGAAACACACCTCAAAACTACAATGAGATATCATCTCACATAGGTCAGGATGGTTATCATTAAAAAGTCAAAAAATAGCGGTGTTGGTGAGACCACGGATAAAAAGAAACACTTCTACACTGTTGGTAGTAATGCAAGCTAGTTCAACCTTTGTAGAAAGCAGTGTGGCATTTTCTCAAACAACTAAAAATTGAGCTACCAGCAATCCCACTTCCAAAAAGGCACCTGAGAATTCTCAGGAAGATGGTAGCAGAGCCAGTCAGACTAAGCAAGTCCCAGTGTGAGTGAGTGTATAGAAAATTTTGCATATGTGTTGGTGAGTAAGTGGGCATGTGAGTGATTGACTGAGTAGGGGCTTGGGAGTAAATGGCCAGGGCGCTTCCAGTGAAGCAGCTGGTGCTGCAGCTGCTCTGCTTGGTCCCTAGTGCTTACTGGGGCACAGAAGCCAAGAGCCATTTTTTAAAAATCAACAAAGCCCTTCCTGGGAGGAAGAAGCTGCTGGGAAAGACTGCCAGCTCCAGGCTCCGCCTCATTACCACAACACCTGACCAGACACAGGCAGCAATGGCTGCAGAGGGAGCACAGCAAGAGAGCCCAGAGGCAAAGCCCCACTGCAAAAGATGAAGGAGACACCCTGCCACCATCTTGAAAACGAGGCAGCAAAGTGCTCCGACTTTCTCACCACAGAGCGACAGACCCAATCTCTGTGACCAATGAATTATCTACTCAGGGGTTGATTGTGACCCAGAAGGAATATCCCAAAAGCACAAACTCTGGAGGGAGAGGATGAGGGCTGAGTCTCAGGCACCCCACCACCTACCTTGATTCAGTTGCAGGACAAAGGATATGACCAGAAAAAGACAAGGAAGACTTCTAAAGAGATCAGTGGTGAGTCCAGGGCTGATTCCACCCCTTCCTCCCCAGAAATCCTCTGAACATCAGACCTACATGGCTGAGTTATGATTGAGAGGGATGAACCCAGGTAGAGCCTGGAAATCAGCCATAATAAAAGGACTCTACTCCAGGATAAGCCTGACTGGGGAGCCGCCTTCAGTACTTGGGGAAAAGACAATCCCTAGCCACCCCACCAGTAGAGATCCTCCTGACCATAATTGAGGGGAAGGGGAAGACTGAAATCCCACCTATACCCACTGCTCCCTCCCCCTTCCCTGGGCAGAACATGGGAAAGATTGTGAATGAGGCTGAAGCTCTGCAGGAGACATCAGAGGAGCAGCGGAGAGGAACGATTACAGAGCCTGCCACAAGAGGGTTTTCTTTTGTTTTTTGGTTGTTGTTTGCTTATTTGTTTATATTTTTCCTTTATGCATGAATGCATATGTAAGGGTTTGTGCTGTATCTCCCCGCCCTCTTTTTTTCTCTCTTCTTTTTTTTCTTTGATTTTTTGTTTTCTGTTTATGTGTGTACATGAAGGATTGAGTATTCATATTTCAGGGTTTTTTTATTTCTTTGATTTTGCTTTTATGTCCTCTTTTTTAGTTTAATGTGTGTGTGAATACATATGTGAGGGTTTGATTTGAATTCTTTTTTATTTTTATTTTTCTCTTTTTCTTCTCCTTTCATTTAGGATTGGGAGTGTGTGTGTCTGTTTGGTTTCCCTGTTTGTTGTTGCTTTGTTTTGTTTTGCTTTGTGTTGCTTTGTTGTTATTCTGGTCTGTTTTGGGGTGTGTGTATCTGTGTGCATGTGTGTGTGTGTGTGTGTGTGTGTGTGTGTGTGTGTGCACGTGTGCGCAATTTTTTTTTTGCTTTTGTTTCTGCTCTTGCTCTGTCTTTTAATTTTTTAAAATTTAAAGTAGAATTTAATTCTACTTTTCTCAATTCTTCTCATGGCTATTACTGCATCTTAGATTCAGGATGTAAACACACATATCCATTGCATTGTCATATAGAGAGGTGTTGGGCAGTGGGTCTCAAGGAACCCATACCACAGTGAGTGAACAGTGTGACTTGCAAGTAGTTTCTGATTCCTAGCTCTCCATCTTCCACCTTATTCAACTTTCAAAACTACAAGACACAACACTTCCTCCCTTCCACAACCCTGTTTCAAAAGAGAACAAATTCAGAGCCCTAAGCAAGGAGTAAATGAGGGCTGAGGAAACATCAGAAGTGAAAGTCTCTCTCACTGCCACTGAATAATGGAACTAAAGAGAAAAGAAAAAGATCTGTCAAAAATGAGGAAAAATCAATGGAAGAACAAAGGTAATTCCCAGCATTACAAAGAGCAAATGCCTGAAAAATCAGACCTCAGAGCTCAAATAATGGAAGTCACCAACAACTAGCCCCAGAATACAACAGGGATTAGGGAATGGATGGAAAGAGTGAGCAAGACTCAAGAAAATCAAGCTGTAACACTGAAGGAACTTGTAAAAGAGATTTTGGCCATAAAAAATTTCATCCAGGAAATAAATAACAAGATGACAAACATGGAAAGCAGAATTAATCAAGCAGAAGAAAGAATCTCAGAACTTGAAGGTCACAACATGGAATTAACTTGCTCTGTGAAAAACATAGAAAGAAAATTCAGAAAGAAACAACAAAGCCTCCAAAGGATGTGCGATTATATCAAGAGGCTGTACCTATGCCTGATTGGTATCAAGAAGAAAGGGAAAGGGAGAACACTTTGAAGCAAGTATTCCAGGAGGTTATTTAAGAAAACTTTCCCCATCTAACCAGAGATGTGACCATCCAAACACAAGAGATACAGAAAATCCCTGCAAGACATCAAATGAGAAGACCAATCCCTAGACACATAGTAATTCGCCTACAATAAATAGGCACAAAAGAAAAAAAGGCAGTAAGAGAGAAAGGTCAGACCACCTACTGGGGAAAACCAATCAGAGTAGCAGCTGACCTACTGGCAGAAATACTACAAGATAGAAGGGACTGGAGTTCAATATTCAAAGTCCTCAAACGTAAACAATTTCAACCAAGAATTTCCTACCCAGCCAAGCTCAGATTCATCAGCAATGGAGAATTAAAATCCTTCCCAGACATCCAATCCCTAAGAGATTATGCAGCATTCAGCCCAGGTCTACAGAAGATGCTTAAAAAGGTATAAAGCACAGCAGAAAAAAAGAATGATGACACACTTTCCAAGCGAACAGCAGAACACAGAATCAACAAAGAATACATTGCAATGGCAAACTTGAAAACAGACCCATGCAAAAACACAGACAAAAAACTTATTATAAGAACCTCATAATGGAGAAAAACAATCACATTTCAATAATCAGCCTGAATGTGAATGAACTAAATGCACCACTTAAAAGATACAGAATGGCAAATTGGATTTTAAAAAAAAAACCATGACCCAATAACTTGCTGCATCCAGGAAACACATCTCACCATAAAAGAAGCACACAGACTTAACGTTATAGAATGGAAAATAAGTTTCCAGATGAATGGATTACAAAAGAAGGTAGAAGCCACAATCTTACATCAGACAAAGCATCTTTAAGCTATCAAAACTTTAAAACGACACAAAGGACACTACATAATGATAAATGGCTCAATCCATCAACAAGACATATCCATCCTAAACATGTATGCACCTAACACAGAAGCACCAGCATTTATAAAGCAACTACTAAGTAAACGAAAAAAGATATTGATTCTAAAACTATTTTAGCTGGGGATTTAAATGCCCTACTAACAACCCTAGAAAGATCATTGAGCAAAAAATCAACAAAGAGATCTGGAACCTCAACCTGACACTTAGCCAAATGGACTTAATAGATACCTACAGAATGCTCCACCCAACAACCACAGAGTATACATTCTACTCATCACCACATGGAACATACACCAAGGTCAATCACATCCTCAGCCATAAATCAAGCATAAACAAATTTCATAAGATCAAAATACTGCCGTGCATCTTCTCAGACCACAGTGGAATAAAAATAAATATTAACATCAACAAAATTCCTCTAACACCCACAAAGACATCGACACACAACAGCATGATGATGAACAACTACTGAGTCAACACAGAAATCAACACAGAAATTAATTAAAAGATTCCTGGAACTGGCAGTAGTATGAAACTGTCAGGGGGGAGGGGGAGATTGGTAATAGTGGCAATCTGCTGGGAGGGCATACCTCATCAACAAGGGTATCTGCATAATGAACATTTGTATACCTAACCCTGAATTGTACACCACATCTTTAAAATTTAAAAAAAAAAAGATTCCTTGAAATAAAGGAAAATGAAGAAACATTCTACCAAAACCTCTTGGATGCCATGAAATCAGTTCTAGGAGGGGAGTTTATATCTCTACTAACACACATGAAGAAAATGGAAAGATCACAAGTTAGCAGCCTAACAAATCACCTAAGGGAGCTGGAAAGACAAGACCACCAAAACCCTAACTTTAGCAGAAGAATCCAGATCACCAAAGTAAAAGCCCAAATACAGAAACAGAAGACAAAAAAAATCATAGAAAAAAATCAACAAAACGAAAAGCAGATTATTTGAAAGAATAAACAAAATTGATGTACCCCTAGCCATAATGACCAAGAAGGAGAGAGAAAAAGCCCAAATAAGCACAATCAGATATGAAAAATATTAAATCACAACTGACTCCTAAGAAATATAAATGATTATCAGAGACTACTATGCACAATTGTATGGAAACAAACTTGATCACATAAATGAAATGGAGAACTTTCTGACATCACACAACCTCCCAAGGTTAAAAAAAAGAAGACACTGCCACACTAAATAGACCAATAACAACCCAGGAAATTGACTCTATCATAAGAAAACTACCTAAAAAAAAAAAAAAAAAAAAACCTAGACCAGACACCTTTCCAGCAGAATTCTATAAAACATACAAGGAGGAGCTGATACCACTCTCATTGAAAGTATTCTATGCAATGGAGAAAGATGGAACTCTCCTTAAATCATTTTATGAAACTAACATCACACTAATACCCAAACTGGGTAAAGATCCAACAAAAAAAGAGAACTTCAGACCAATATCCCTATGAACATAGATAAAAAAAATTCTCAGCAAGATTCTAGAAAATTGGATCCAACAACACAACTCAAAAATTATCCGCCATGACCAAATAGGCTTTATCCCCAGGATGCAGAGCTCATTAAATATTCACAAGATCACAAATGTAATTAAATACATCAACAGATGTAAAAACAATAACCACAGGATTATATCATTATATATAGAAAAAGCTTTTGATAAAATCCAGCATTACTTCTTGATAAAAAAAAAAAAACCCTCAAACACCTAGGCACAGAAGGAACATACCTCAAAATAGTAAGCGCCATCTATGATAAACCCACAGCCAGCATATTGCTAAGCAGAGAGAAACGGGAAATATTTCTCCAGAAAACCAGAACAAGACAAGGCTTCCCACTCTCACCCCTCCTTTTCAACATAGTGTTGGGAGTTATAGCTAGAGCAACTACACAAGAGATGGAAATTAGCAGATCGAAATAGCAAAAGAGGAAGTTATGTTATCCCCCTTTGCTGGTGATATGATCATATACCTCGAAAACCTAAGAGAATCTATCGAAAACCTGATTTCACTGAAAAGGGGCCTTAGCAAAGTCTCAATGTACAAAATAAAGGTGCAAAAGACAGTTGCATTTTTTTTTTTAATTTTTTTATTTATATCCATATTTTTTATTATGATATTGTGGGGGTACACTTAAGGGTTAGGTATACAAATATGCTTCGTTCAGGCACCCTTGTTGATGAGATGTGTCTCCCATCCCCAGACAGATATTTACTATTGTTAATCCCATCTTCCTTCCTCTCCCCCCATAATTTCCCACCACTGTCAGTCATTTTCTTATAGTATTACGTTGGATGTTCAAGGTCCACTATATGAGTGAGAACATGTGTTACTCAGATCTTTGTTTCTGTGAGAGATGACTCAGTATTATAAACTCTAGTTCCATCCAAATTGCTGCAAAATTCATGATTTTTTTCTTTTTTATGGCTGTGTATTATTCCATCGTGTATATGTACCACATTTTTTAATCCAGTCCTCTTTTGATGGACAGCATGGTTGCTTCCAAGTTCTTGCTATTGTGAACAATGCTGCGATAAACACACCTGTGCAGGTATCTCTTTTATAGAGTGATTTGAGTTCTTCAGGGTATATTCCCAGTAGGGGGATTGCGGGGTCATATGGGAGGTCAATATTTAGAGCTTTTAGAAATCGCCATACTGTTTTCCGCAGAGGTTGCACTAATTTGCACTCCCACCAACAGTGTGGAAGTGTTCCCTTTTCTCCACCCCCTTTCCAGCAACTGTTATTTTTTGAGTTATTGATAATTGCCATTCTGACTGGAGTTAGGTGGTATCTCATGTGGTATCTCTGGAGTTAGGTGGTATCTCATTTTGATTTGCGTCTCCCTGATGATTAGTGAGGTTGAACATTTTTTCATGTGTCTGTTGGCTGCACAGATGTCTTCCTTTGAGAAGCGTCTGTTCATATCTTTTGCCCATTTTATAACGGGGTTGTTTTTTTTTTCTTTTCAGCATGTTTGAGTTCCTTGTAGATCCAAGATGTTAAGCCTTTCTCAGACCTGGAGTTGGCAAATACATTTTCCCAGTCTGTAGGTTGTCTCCCTGCTCTCTTGATGGTTTCTTTGGTTTTGCAGAAGCTTATCAGTTTAATGAGGTCCCACTTGTCTATCTTATCTCTTATGGCCTGTGGGCTTTGGGTTTTGTTCAGGAATTGGATGCCAGTTCCAATTTCCATGAGGGCATGTCCTTCATTTTCTAAGGTTCTTATGGTTTGAGGTTTTACATTTAGGTCCCTGATCCATATGGAGTTAAGTTTTGTGTATAGGGATAGATAGGGGTCCTGTTTCAATCTTCTGCATGTGGTCAGCCACTTTTCCCAGCACCATTTACTGAATAGGTTCTCCTTTCCCCAGTGGTAGGTGGTGGAGGCTTTGTCGAAAATGAGTTGGTTGAGAAATTGAGGTTTTGCTTCTGGAATCTCAATTCTATTCCATTGGTCTATATGCCTGTTCCTGTACCAATACCAAGCTGTTTTGATGATTGTAGCTTTATAGTAAAGTTTGAGGTCTGGTAATGTGATACCACCTGCTTTGTTTTTTCTGCTGAGGATTGTTCTGGCTATTCTAGGTCATTTGTGTTTCCATATGAATTCCTGTGTTGTTTTTTCTATGTCTGAGAAGAATGTTGCTGGTAATTTGGTGGGTATTGCATTAAATCTGTAGATTGCCTTAGGTAAGATGGACATCTTTACAATGTTGATTCTTCCAATCCATGAACATGTAATATTTTTCCACTTGTTTGTGTCATCTTTTATTTCTTTGAGCAGTGTTTTGTAGTTTTTATTGTAAAGATCTTTCACATTTCTGGCTAGGAAGATGCCAAGGTAATTCCTTTATTGTGTGTGCGACTATTGTGAATGGAATTGTGCTTTTTATTTGGGTTTCTGTTTGTTTATTACTGGTGTAAAGAAATACAATTGTCTTTTGCACATTTATTTTATAGCCTGAGACTTTGCCAAAGTCCTTTCTCAGTGTAAAGAGGTTTTTGACAGATTCTCTTTCAAGGTACATGATCATGTCATCTGCAAAGATAGATAGCTTGACTTCCTCTTTTCCTATTTGAATACCGCTGATTGCCTTCTCTTCTCTGATTGCTCTAGCCAGGACTTCCAATACTATATTGAACAGGAGGGGTGAGAGTGGGCATACTTATCTTGTTCCAGTTTTCAGAGGATATGGTTCCAGTTTTTGTCCCATTTAGGAGTATGCTGGCTATAGGTTTCTCATAGATGGCTTTTACTATTTTGAGGTATATTCCCCATATGCCTAGCTGTTTGAGGGTTTTTATCAAGAAGCGGTGCTGGATTTTATCAAAAGCTTTTTCTGCATCTAATGATCTAATCATGTGGTTTTTGTTTTGACATCTGTTGATGTATTTAATTACATTTATGGTTTTATGAATGTTCAACCAGCCTTGCATCCCAGGAATGAACCCTACTTGGTCATGATCGATGATTTTTGAGATGTGTTGTTGAATCTGGTTTGCTAGGATCTTGTTGAGAATTTTAGCGTCTATGTTCATCAAAGATATTGGCCTGTAGTTCTTTCTTTGTTGGGTCTTTACCTGGCTTGGGTATTAATGTGATGTTAGCTTCATAAAATGATTTGGGGAGAGTTCTGACTTTCTCAGTCACCTGGAATCCCTTCAGTAGCATTGGAATAAGCTTCTCCTTAAATGTCTTGTAGAATTCTGCTGGAAAGCCATCTGGTTCAGGGCCTTTTTTTGTAGGTGGTTTTCTTATTACATAGTCAATTTCCTTGATTGTTATTGGTCTATTTAGGGTCTCAATTTCTTCTTGTTTCAACCTACGCAGGTTATGTGATGACAGAAAGACCTCCATTTCTGAAAGGTTTTCAAGTTTGTTTCCATACAAGTGTACATAGTAGTCTCTAATGATCTTTTGTATTTCTTCAGGATCAGATATGACTTTATCTTTTGTGTTTATTTGGGCTTTTTCTCTCTTTTTCTTGGTCAGTCTAGCTAGGGGACAATCGATCTTGTTTATCCTTTAATGAACCAGCATTGTGTTTCATTGATTTTTTTGTATGATCTTTTTTCTTTTATGTCCTGGATTTGGGCTTTTATTTTGGTGATCTGGATTCTTCTGCTGAAATTAGGATTTTTGTGGTCTTGCTCTTCCAGCCTTTTTAGGTGGCTTCTTAGGTTGTTGATTTGTGATCCTTCCATTTTCTTCATGTGCAATTGTAGGGATATAAATTCCCCTCTTACTACAGCTTTCATGGCATCCCAGAGAATTTGGTAAGATGTTTCTTCATCTTCATATCTTTCCAGGTATCTTTTGATCTCTGTTTTTATTTCATCATTGACCCAGGAGTTGTTTAGCATCATACTGTTTAGTGTCCATGTCTTTGTGGGTTTTGGGGGGACCTTGTTGGTGTTAATGCTTATTTTTATTCCACCGTGGTCCGAGAAGGTGCATGGTAAAATTTCAGTCCTTTTAACTTTGCTTATGCTTGACTTATGGCCAAGTATGTGGTTGATCTTAGAGTACGTTCCATGTGGTGATGAGTAGAATGGGTATTCTGTGGTCTTTGGATGGAGGATTCTGTAGGTATCAGTTAAGTCCATTTGATCAAGAGTCACCTTGAGGCTTCAGATCTCATTGCTGATTTTTTGTCCTGATGATCTGTCTAGGGTTGTGAGTGGGGTATTAAAGCCCCCAGCTATGATGGTATTGAAGTTCATATCTTTTTTTAGTTTACCTAGGAGCTGCTTTATGAAAGTTGGAGCTCTTATGTTTGGTGCATATATGTTTAGGATGGATATTTCTTGTTGATGGATTGAACCTTTTATCATTATGTAGTGACCTTCTGTATCTTTTTTAATTTTTGATAGCTTAAAGGGTATTTTGTTTGATATTAAGATCTCAACTCCTCCTTTCTTTTATGTTCCATTCGCCTGAAAATTTGCTTCCCATCCTCTTACTTTGAGTCTGTGAGTGTCCTTTCATCCTTTCTAGTGAGGTGAGTCTCTTGAAGGCAATAGATTGTTGCCTGGTGGTGTTTTATCCATTTTGCCATCCTATGTCTTTTCAGTGGTGCATTTAGTCCGTTCACATTCAAACTAATTATTGAAATGTGAGAACTGATCCCTATCATAATGTTCTTACAGAGTTGTTGTTCTTCCTGTTTGTGTGTTGTCTTTCTTTGGTTTTAGAGTTGGATCATGTGTGTTTTTAATCTTTTGCCTGTACTCTTGTGAAGAACGTTGCTGTTTTTTTTCATTTTCTTCTGCATTCAAACTTTCTTAAGTGTTTCTTGCAGAGGTGGTCTTGTGGCAGTGTAGGTTCTTAGGGATTGGATATCTGGGAAAGATTTCAATTCTCCCTCACTGATGAAGCTTAGCTTGGATGGGTAGTTATTCTCGGTTGAAATTGTTTATCTTTTAGAACTTTCAAGATAGGGCTCCAAACTCTCCTTGCCTGGACAGTTTCTGTAGATAAATCTGCTGCTATTCTAATTGGTCTTCCCTGGTATGTAGTCTGACCTTTTTCTCTTGCACCTTTAGCATTTTTTCTTTTATACCTACTTTGTTTAGGCGAATTATTATATGTCTGGGAGTTGGTCTTCTCATTTGTTGTCTTGCAGGGGTTCTCTGAATTTCTTGTGTTTGGATTTTTTCATCCTTGATGAGGTGAAGAAAGTTTTCTTGAATGATTTCATGAAATATTTGTTCCAATGTGGCCTCTGTTTCTCTCTCTGCCTCAGGAAGGCCAATTACTCTTAGGTTTGGTCTCTTGCAGTGATCATTCATCTCTTGAAGGTTTTGTTCTATCTTTTTGAGCTTCTTTTCTATGCTTTTGACAGTTTGGGTTAGTTCTGTGTTTTGGTCTTCGAGTCCTGAGATTCTTTCTTTTGCTTGGCTAATTCTGCTTTCCATGCTTATTAGTTTGTTATTTATTTCCATCACAGTATTCTTTACTACTGTTATTTCTGACATCAGTTGCTTCCTATTTTCCTCTTGTCTCTCCTCAATTTTTTTAATTTTTCTCTATTAGTGTCTTGATGTCTGGGTTTGTTGCATGTGACCAGTCATTCTGAGGGCTCATCATTGTTTGTGTTCCAGAATCTGTTTTCTCAGTGTGTAATCTCCCAGAGGTCTGTGTGAGACCTATATTCTTCTTTTGGTTTTTCTTCATTTGTATGGTTTTTTCTCCCTCTCTACTTTTTCCCTTCCCTCCACATCACCGTCTTCTTTAATTCTGTTATTCAGGGGTAGAGTGATTGTTTTTACTCTGTTTGTTCAATCTCCTAATCTTTATATATGCCCTCTTATTTTGTTCAATTCTGGAGTTGCACTGCAGGTTGGGGGTGGTCCTTTTTGCAGTTTTGAGATTTACTTAAGGGGGGAAGCTGTATTTCAAAATCTATCTGCAGGTCCTGGTATTCATTGACAGGTGTATGGATAATCGGAAACCTATTTCCCACTGCCCTGGAATCTGTCCATGCAGTGGGGCTCTAGGTTTACTCCCTGAAATAAAATTGGTTAGCAGAGGGAAGAGAATGGAGCAGACAGTGGGGGGAACAGGGGGATGGAGAGAGAGAGAGGAGTAAAGGGGGAAACAGACGGGTGTACCAACAAATGGAGAGAGAGACCTAAACTGAAACAGATAAAAACAATAGACCACGGCTACAGACTAACCAACTCCCATACAAAAATAAAATAAAATATGCAATGATGCTAATACAAGCTAACCAACCACCTTATTGGTGTGCTGTTCCTCTATACAAAGATATGGTTTACAGAGAGGAGAAAAGAGAAGAAATGGAAGAGGTAAAGAAAAAAAAAGAAAAAAGGGAAAAAACGAAAAAGAAACAAAACAGTAGAAGTAGAATTAAGTCATTAAACTAACAGAACCAATCAAGCACACTCTGAGACTTTTCGTTTAAGTCCAGTGTCCTTTCAGCTCTGATTTCTAGCTGTCTTTTCAGGCTGGTAAATTAGTTCGCAGTTACGGTTAGTTGCCCCCGGCCTGCTGTGAAGGACAGTTCAGATCACCCTCAGTTCACCACTCAAATCTGGCCTGTATCTGTTTTTCAAGCTTGTTTCTCCCGTTTCAGTGTTGTTACCTTGAATCGCCAGCAGGTAGTGCTATCTCAGCTGCTCGTCCCAGAGGGGGTGGAGCCGGACAGGAGTCAGGCAGAGGCGGGAGATGGGAGCCTGCTTCAGGGCACACAGGAGGAGACCCACGGCTGGCAGGACATCACCTTGGCAGCAGAGGTGGCAGCGATCCCAGCAGATCTTGCCTGCAGGGGCTTCAAGGACTGAAGTCATGAATTGCCTTAGGTATGGGTGGCGTGATGCACTATGGCTGCCACGGAGGCCGTGGCAGTGCAGCGGCTGCTGTGTCTGCAGCTTCAGTGGTTGTCCAGACCACTGTGATGTCCCAGCGGTTGCCACGGCCGAGCTCCATGTAAAGAGCAGGCTGCCGATGTTGGGATCTGCAGCCCCCAGGGAGAGTGCCAGAGACCCTCTGTGTTCTCCTTTGCAGAGGGTTTCATAGACCGGGTTGCCCTGTCGCCATCTTGCCAGAAATCTGACAGTTGCATTCTTATACACCAACTACAAACAGCCAAAGAAACAAATAAAAAGCACAATTCCATACACAATAGCCAAAAAAATGAAATACCTCAGCATTTTTTTCCTAACCAGAGGTGTGAAAGACCTTTACAATGAAAATCCAAAAACACTGCTCAAAGAAATCCAAAAAGACACAAACAAATGGAAAAATATTCCATGCTTACGGATAGGAAGAATCAACATTGTTAAGATGTCCATCCTACCAAAGGCAATCTACAAATTCAACATAATAACCATTAAATTACTAACATCATTCTTCTCAGACCTGGAAATGACAATACAGAAATTCAAATGGAAACATAAACAATCACAAATGACCAAAACAATCCTTAGCAAAAGAAACTAAGTGGGAGATATCAAACTTTCAGGCTTTAAAGTTTACTATAAGTCTACAATAATCAAAACAGCCTGGTATTGGTACAAGAATAGGCATATGGACCAATGGAACAAGATGAAGATTCTGAAAGCAAAATCTCAATTTCTCAACCAACTCATCTTTGACAAAGTGTCCAACAACAACCACTGGAAAGAGGAGAACTGATTTAGTATATGGTGCTGGAAAAACTGACTGACCACATGCAGAAGATTGAAACAGGACCTCTGTGCAGCACCATACACAAAAATGAACTCTAAATCAATCAAAGACCTAAAGGTAAAACATCAAACTATAAGAATCTTAGAAAATGCAGGAGACACCCTTATGGAAATTGGAACTGGCAACCAATTCCTGATCAAAACCCCAAGTGCCATGCCATAAAATAGACAAGTGGGACCTCAACAAACTAAAAAGTTTCTGCAAAGCAAAAGAAATGATTACAAGAGCAGGAAGATTGCCCACAGAAAGGGAAAAATATTTGCCAATTGTATATCTGACAAAGGCCTAACAGCCTGGATCTACAAGGAATTCAATGTGGCAAAAGGAAAAAAAAAACACCCTCCTTAAAAAGTGGGCAAAAGAAATGAATAGTCACTTCTCAAAAGAAGATATATGGGCAGCCAACAGACACATGTACAAGTGCTCAGTCTACTATTTATTGGAGAAATGCAAATCAAAACCACATTGAGATACCACCTAACTCCAGTAAGTATGTCCATCATTAATAAAGCACACAACAGATGCTGGTGAGAATGCAGAGAAAAAGGAATGCTTCTACACTGCTTGTGGGAATTTAAACTAGTGCAACCTCTTTGGAAAACAGTGTGGTGATTTCTAAAAGAACTAGATATTGATCTTCCATATGACCCAGCAATCCCCTACTGGGAATATACCCAGAGCAATGTACATCATTCTACAAAAAAGATAACAGCATATGCATGTTTATTGCAGCACTATTCACAATAGCAAACACATGGTACCAATTGTGTTGCTGATCAAAACTAGACTGGATTAAAAAAATATGGTACATATACACAATGGAATGTTATGTAGCCATAAAGAAGGACAAACATATGAACTTTGCAGCAACTTGGATTAATTTAGAGTCTGTAATACTCAGTGATCTATCATAGAAACAAAGAACAGAGTACCACTTGTTCTCACTCATAAGCAGACACTGAACATTTACCATAATACTATAAGAAAGGAATTGGCAATAGTGGGATACTGCTGGGCAGGGTAGGGGTGAGGGGCACAACGGCAATAAGGGTACCTGATTTCAAACCAGGCAAAGTAGAGACCAAAGGGAGGCCCAAACTTTACCTGTATAATGACCACTTGTATACCTAATCCTGAATTGTATCCCATATCTTTAAAATAATAAAATAATGTTTTAAAGACACTTGCATACATATGTTCATTGCAGCACTAATCACAATAGCAAAAATATGGAGCCAACCCAGATGCCCAACCAAAGTAGACTAGATCAAGAAAATGTGGCATATATACATGATGGAATACTATGCAGCCATAAAAAAGAGTGACATTGTGTCCTTTGTGAACACAGGGATGCAGCTGGAGATCATTATTCTAAGTGAACTATTACAGAAACAAAATACTGAATACCACATGTTCTCACTCAAAAACAGGCCCTAAACATTGGGCATGCGAGCACAAAGGCAGGAACGACTGACTCTGGACACTGTCAATGGGGCAAAAAAGGGAAAGGGTAAGGGTCACACAACCACTCACTGGATATCAAGTCCACTGCTGGGGTGTAAGAGGCTCACTAGAAGCCCCATCCTCAGCTGTGTGCAACTTACTTAGGTAGCAAATCCTCATATGTACTCCACACCTATAAAATACTTTAAAAAGAAAAAAAAAGAAAGAAACCAGGAACAAATGACAAAAGAGAATGAAAACAAATAATTACAATTGACTTCTGTTCAAAACTATGTAAGCCAAAATACAATAAATTGCCATCTTTAAAGTGCAGAGAATACAAAAGAAAAATTGTCAACCTGGAATTCTATACCAAGTAAAATTTATCTTTCAGAAGGAAGGAATGAAGGATTTTTAGAGACAAGTAAAAATTGAGAGAACTAATTGCCACAAGATTTGATCTATAAGGAATATTAAGGGGAGCTCTTTAGACAAACATATCTAAACAAAGAAAGGAGAGACAGCTGGAAATGATGCAAGTAAAAGTAAATAAAAACATTTCTACTTTAATTGCTCTAAAACATAACTGACTGTCTAAAGCAAATAATGTGTTAATTGCATCCTCTCAGAAAAAAACGAAAATATAAAATGAACATAGTATCCATGAACTGTGTGTTTATAACATGGGTAAAAATAAAATATAGAGCAATAGCACAAAGGTTAGGAATAAGAAATTATGAATATATTGTCCATAGCCTTTTAGTAACTGGGTCACACAGCAGGAAATAAGCAGGGGATGGGAGAGTGAGCGAAGCTTCATCTGTATTTACAGCCACCCTCCATTGCTTGCATTACTGCCTGAGCTCCACCTCCTATCATATCAGCACTGAAAAGCCTGCTTCCATTTCCAACATCCTGTCTTTGTGAAGCAGGGTTTTCTGAAGTGACAGCAACCAAAATGAGATTATGAAGTAGACTGGACATAAGCAACACTCTTTGGGGGTCATATACTTCCATTCCTCTCAGATGGGACCACCTAGTTGCAGGAAAACAAGCTCAGGACTCCCACTGATTCTATAGTATGGAAAATTGCATAATTATTTCATTATATATTGCAATGTAATAATAATAGAAATAAAGTGCACAATAGATCTCATGCATTTGAATCACCCCAAGACCATTCCATGGCCCCACGCCCCGGTCTGTGAAAAAACTGTCTTCCATGAAACCAGTCCCTGATGCCAAAAAGGTTGGGGACCACTGAAATACTCTGTTTCCAGACCTCGTCCAGAGAAAACAGTCACAGACTCCTCAATACTTTCTTCCTCCTTTTCAGATGCATAAAGTTGTCTGGGGTGACTGTGGGAGCCATGGGGTGATATTGATGGAACTTCTGTGGGCGAGTTCTAGAGTGACCAGGAAGGTGCAGATCAGAATAGTTTCCTTTCTCTATCTCCCACACCACAGATCGAGCCTCCTGGCACTGTAAAGTACATGGAAACTTAGTCTCCATGACAACCCAAAGTCAAGAATCAAAGCACCTTGCTAAAGGAGAAGTCAATAAGCACATAGGAAAGTACTCCATCCTTGGGCCACACACAGGACAAGGCTATTGTTCACAAGGGGTTGATATTAGGCTTTGTTCCCTGGGGCCAGGGTTGATGCAAGGGAAACCTGAAGACAGCTGTGATAACATGCCTAGGGAAGAAGAGGGACCATGCTGGAGGAGCTGATTCAAGGGAGAATTTGCATAGCAGGGATTGGAAATGAAAGTGAACCATCAGGAGCAGCTGGGATCAGAGGCAGCCAAGGCCAATTTCAGATGAGAAAAGGAGGTGACAGAGGGTAGAACTTACTTCCCGAACAGGTATGGACATCCAGACTGCAGGTCATTTCATGTTAACAGCATAGTTCCTGGATAGGTCAGTCCTGCAGAGACCAGGTCAGGGTGCATAGAACATACGCCCTAGGGATGAAAGCAGGAGACCAGTTTGTGAATTGCTTACCTTTGTGGCACAGGATGCAAGATAGATAGGTAGGTAGGTAGGTAGATAGACAGACAGATAGATAGATAGATAGATAGATAGATCATAGGTACCTGATAAATTGGTGATTGATAGATGATTGATTGATAGAAAATGATAGCTAAACAATAAATAAATAGATTGACAGGTAATTTATGATTGGTAGATAGATGATAGATGATAGACTAGAGACATGACAGAGAAATGATAGAGATGGATGGATGGATGGATGGATGGATAGATAGACAAACAGACAGACAGATGATAGACAATTAGAAATCAGTATGAAATACAGGATTGAAAAGATGGATTTGAACTTAACAAGGTTCAAATTCTGCACTTGCTCTGCCCTAATTAGCTGTGCATCTTACACAAGTCATTTCTCTTCTTAGAAAATGAGTTTTCTCACCTGTAGATGTGTATTTTTCCAAACCACCTCTAAGGGCAACGGGATGACAGATGTGAAGTATGGCAGAGTCCAAACTCTTACCCAATTTCAAGAAGGTTAGTGTTTTAGCTCTTTTTATGAAATTCTACGCATGATACCATTACAAGAATTGGCTGCGCTACTAAAATAATAATTAAAAGCACAGACCAGATTATCTTAAGGCTCTTACAAGGCTAAGAGTTTAAGGATGAGCTCCTTGGTTAGTTCTGGGCACCCCATACCTTAATAGCACCCAAGACAGAGACCCCAGGGAAGGGGGCTTTCCTAACTATGCCAAGAGCTACCTCAGAGTCCCATTCTTGCCACTTCTGCAATCTCAGTACCTACAGCAGCAGGTAACCTGGTGCCTGACACATGGTTAGATGAAAAAAGAAAAGAAATTCCATAAAATCTTGTTTATTCACTCAACAAACAGTTACTAAGGACCTGTTATATATCAGGCAATATGGTAGGTGACAGAGTTGAAGAAAAGACCGTTCCTGCATGTTTGCAATGTAGTCTGATGAATTAATGGTAAAAACAGGATGCTATCAAAGACAACAGGAGCAACAACCAGTCCTGTGTGACTGAGAGAGGAGGTCAGAAAGTCATCTGAAAGGAGGGAGGCTTTCTCCTGAACCCACTGGTGTCCACTCTGAGGAGTGGACGCTGAGGGCTGCATGAAGGAAGCCAGATGTAAGGCCTCGGCCAGAGTGTCCACAGAGCTTCTGACAATCCATAAATCACTCACTCCAGGTGGTTAATGTACAGGAATGAGTCCCAGAGCAGAGATGAGAGCTGAGAGGTGGGCTGAGTCCAGCACACGAGTGTGAAGCCGAGGAACGTGACTTCGCTGTGCAGGTGACAGGCCAGGGAACCTCAAACAGTGCAGGAACACAGTGAGGCAGATATCAGCTAGAGCTACTCTCGCTTCCTGGTTCAACAGCGCAGGAACACGATGAGGCAGGTATCACCTAAGACCACTCTCAGTGTACAATTCAACTGGCTCAGAGAGGTCAGGCAAGAGGCTGGGCGAGCCCAGTAAGAGACGACAGTGACCTAGACTGAGATGGTGCCCATGGTGTGGAGAAAAAAGGATGAATTCAGGAGATATTGGGGGAAATACTGGATTACTAATCATTTATTTTGAGAGAATTCTTCTGGCTGTAGGCCCAAGTTCTGTAGTTAAGGAGCTCTCTATCACCCTCTCTGGAAGCCTGAACTGACAGCTTTTTTTTTTTTTTTTCATATTCTTTTTTTTTTTTTTTTTTTTTTTTTTTTTTTTTTGAGTTGGAGTCTCACTCTGTCACCCAGACTGGAGTGCAGTGGCCACTCCCGGCCACCGCAACCTCGACCTGCTGAGCTCCAGTGATCCTTCCACCTCAGTCTTCCAAGTAGCCGGAATTACAGGCATGCGCTACCACGCCCAGCTGATTTTTTTATTTATTATGGAGATGAGGTCTCACTGCCCAGGCGGGTCTCGAACCCACGGGCTCAGGCAATCCACTCACCTCAGCCTCCCAAAGGCGCGGATTACAGACTGAGCCACCAAGCCCGGCGACAGCTCTCTCTTTAAACTGAGTCGGGAGAAGCCTTTATTCATCATCAATAGAAGACTCTGCTTCCTTCTTTTTTTATTTTATTTTATTAGAGAGACATGGGGTGCAAGTAAGGATTCACTACACAAGCAGGCTGTATGCAGGTGAAGTCTGGACCTCCAACAGGCCCTCACTTCCCCTGGTTTGGGACCAGCTACCCTTTGGGTTGTTAAGTGCTCCCTGCTCCCTCCCTCCCCTGGCAGTGCCCTATGACTGCCAATCTGATCCTTGTGCTGTGATTAATGCTCAAGTCCCACTTATGAGTGAGAACAAGTGGCAACCGGTTCTTTGCTTCTGTGATAGATCACTAAGCATGACGGTCTCCAACTCCATTCAATTTGTTGCAAAGTCCATGATTTTGTTCTTTATGACTGTATAGTAATCCATCGTGTAGATGTACCACATTTTCTTTATCCAGTTCACTTTCTATGGGCAGTGGGGTTGGTTCCATGTTTTTGCTATTGTGAATAGTGTGGCTATAAATATGCGTACTCAGGTGTCTTTTTTGGTAGAACAGTTTATGTTCCTCCAAGTATATTCCCAGAAGAGGGATTTCTGGATCATATGTTCAATGTTTAGTTCTTTCAGGAATCACCACACTGCTTTTCGTAGAGGTTGAGCTAGCTTGCACTACCACCAAGAGTGTTGAAGCACTCCCTTTTCTCCACCCCCGTCAGCGTCTGTTGTTTTTTTATTTACTCACGATGGCCATCCTTACTGGAGTTAGGTGGTATCTCATGGTTTGATTTGCATTTCTCGTAATTAGTGAGACTGAGCATTTTTTTCATGAATCCATTGGCTGCTTACCTATCATCTTTTGAAAAATGTCTATTCATGTCCTTTACCTACTTTTTAATAGGGTTGCTTACAACAAACAAATGAAAAGCAGTTCCCAATTGACCTCTGCCTTTTGACACTTCTCTTTCTTTTAGGCAGGAGATCTATTCTAACTAAGCTGATTGAAAATCTGGGTCTCCTGGGTTACATATGAATGATAAACAGGAAAAGAAAGACACGGTGCCCAGCCCCTGTGAACATCTCAGTGTCACATTCAAATTGTACTCTGCAGAGTGTAACTGGCCAAAGCAAAAAGAAACTAAAAGAAAAACAAAAATTATTGCTGCTTAACACAATTCAAATACATGTGCTGACATCAGCCCCACATTAAAACTGTAAAACTCAATAGTGAGAAACACAAAATAAAAGCATTTTCTATTCTGACAAACACCAAAACCCTGGTGGAATGAGCACAGGCTCTGGAGTCAGTCCTTCATGAAAATTCCAGTTTTACTACTCCCTCAACATCCTCATCTGTAAAGTAGACTTAACGACCAACTCATGGTGTCGTTTTAAAAAAAAATAAGTTCAACAAGGTAATAAATATAAAGCACCTGCTAGATATAAAAGCTCAACAGATGGAATGGTTATTTCTTGGCCTCTGTGCTGAGCGGGGCTATTCTCTGTGTTCTGGAGTATTTGAGACACACATTGTGCATGTGATTTCTGAAACCATCCTCCTGTCTAGAGGGAAGAATGGCATGACATCCACACCTAAATCATTTTCACCCTGTATTTGACTGACAAAACAGCTTTCCCTTCTGAAGCAAAGCAGGAGCGTAATCCAGGCAAAATTGAATTCCTGAACCTCGTAAACTCACTTTCGATTGATACACCAGCCATAGAATCTCAGCTCAGCCATGTGGTCCACTGTACACCATGAAGGCCATGGTCTGATTGGTCCTTCCGCCTGACATGGAATGCTAGTAACATTAATGGTTCTGACAACAAGGGCCTTGAAAAACACATAAAATAACGATCACTGTTCGACTCACCTTCCTAGACCAAGCTGCTTGTGGCCATCCAAGGTGATGACTTGTACATGTGGAATTGTGTCCAAGGTCACTGCTTGTCAATTTTCTCCTAGTGCAATCCACACCTTAAAGACCTCAAAGGTAAAGTGGGCAAACTAGCTCTGATTCTCATAGCTCTTCACCTAAAAAACAGCATTACTACTGTGTCATCAAACTCCAGGTGCATTTTGAATGTTTTTCCCAGTTAAGATCAGTTCAACAAACACTTATGGAGCATCTGTGAAGGTCAGGGACCAGGTACCTGGTCAGTCATGGGGATACAAAGACGTGTAGATACACTCTCAGTCTAGGACACTTGGAGATGCAAGACAATATTTCAATCTGCATTACACTCCTACCAAGAATGTATTACTTTCTTTGTACATAGGAGAGGAAATGGAAGCCCTGAATGGTTAAGTAAGGTGCTAAAGCCAACAAAGCAGTCGTATTCCGATCTAAACTAGCCTGTCTCCGACATCAACACAATCTCCAGCAGGTTGCCCTGCCTTTCCAGCAGGAGAGAGGGTACTCACTGATCCCAGAGATGCTCATCGCCAGAGATGCCTGATCACCCCCATACCTCTGACTATGAAATCTGGTCACCATCCAAAGGGCTATATAAAGACTCAGACTCCTAGGGGAATAGAGAACAGCAATCAACACCCAAGCTCTAGCAGGTGGAGAGAAGAAGCCTGGCATGGGTCTCAGCTGCCCATGGCTGCAGAGTCTCTACAAACAGCTTTGCCTCTCTGTGTGAGTTCCTTGCCAACTACAACAGGAAAGTGACCTGGGTGATCCTACTCCACCTCAGTTTCTTGGATTCTGTTACAATGTGTGCAGAGAGGAGGGAGTTGACAACTATGTTGGGAGCAGGAGTCAAACGAGAAAACAGCGAAACTCACCTGTCTGCTCCCAAGAAACAATGGTGACCATGGAGGCTGACCTTCAAAGGTGTGCCGGCTCTTGCCTTCACCCTTGTCCTCAGGTCAGTGTGGACCGAGGACACTCAGGGCTAGCGTGCAAGTGGAGGGGAAGTTACCTGTCAAAAGCCAGCACTGTCTTCACCATGTGCTGCCTGAAGTTACACCGCCCACTCCTGGAAATTGCACTGCCATGCACTGTTTGGTTTTACCGGCAGTCTCTCTGCCAGACTGAAATCCATACCGATGTGACTACATCGATTGAAACTATTTTTTGTGGGGGAGAGGGATTTCATAAGGCTTCACCAGATGCATTTGCAAAATCTAAATGCATACTGTCTTCTGCATGCTCTCCATCCATTTGTTTTGCATGCTCCTCGTCAACAGAGAGAGTGAAGGGGGGCGTTTGAGGGAAACACCAGCTTTCTCCGGCTTGACGTTTGTCCCAAAGCCCTAGGTTTGCCCCTGCTGGTTATTCCGTGAGACCCAGACACAATGGGCTTCTCCACTATGGTTCTGACACTGCATGATCAGGGTGAGACGGCAGCACAACGAGCTGATGGGTCACACCGTGCTTCTCTGAGACAGCCAGTGCCACAGGCCCTAAGACAATTTTTTTAAAAAATTAAAAAACACATACCTCTGTTCAAGGACAAGAATACACACTTAAACGTTGTGAAGGTCTAAAGATTTGAGGTTTCACAATTGCTGTCTCCAGATTCACAGAGGACATCTCCTCCCAGTAAAAGCTGCCTTCGCTGTGACGGCCCCTTTCACTTCCATCAGCCTGTTTCTCTCTTGGCTCCAGAACTCTTCACAAACTGACCCTCCAGCCTTTTCCTGGCTCTGGTAACATCTGAGCAGAATGCTTCTCACCAGCCTGCATTGAAACAAAGTGTCCTATTCCTTGTGCTTCCTCATATCTACGTCTGGTGAAGCCCAGCCTCAGAACCTCTGCACCACATGTGCACTTTGTAATCACCTCATCATAATGGAACCTCCTCAGGCCTGCCCTGTATGCCTTTGAAATGTCGCCCTGTGCTGGTCCCATAATTACATCATCACAGGGTCTCCACAGAGGGGTGATCCTTCTGCCACCCTTTCTGTCGTGCTAGAAATTGCTGCCTTCTCCTCTTTTGCTTCCAGAGCTGCTCTGACACTCTTGGCCAGTGGGGATAATGAATGCTGCCCAGATCACACTCAGAGAAGAGGCTGTTTGACTCGTAAGAATTGCAATGGAGTAGTTTCCCACAGCATAAATAATCATGACCATCCCTTCTAACCCAGTCCTTCTCCCAACACACACACACACACACACACACACACTCACACACACACACCCCACAGACTAAAAAAAAAGTAGTGAAACCAGATGGGTATAAGAAATTAGTGACAGAGTGGTATCAATATGTAATAATTGACCAGGCGCAGTGGCTCACAACTGTAATCCCAGCACTTTGGGAAGCTGAGGCAGGAAGATTGCTTGAGCCCAGGAGTTCGAGACAAGCCTGGGCAGCATAGCAAGACCTCGTTTCTACAAAATATTAAAAAATTAACTAGACATGGTGGTGCATCCCAGCTACTCAGGAGGCTGGGGTGGAAGGATTGCCTGAATCCAGGAAGTTGAGGGTGCAGTGAGGCATGATTATGCCATTGCATTCCAGTCTGGGCTACAGAGTGAGACTCCAACTCAAATATATATATATATATATATATATATATATTCCTTGAACATATATATATATATATTTCCTATACATATTCCTTGAACATATATATATATATATATTCCTATACATATTCCTTGAACATGAAAAGGTATTGCTAAAAGTGAGAGAGAGAGAGAGAGAGAGAGAGAGAGAGAGAGAGAAAGAGACATACCTTACTATGTACCGGGCAATGGATAGGGATCCCATGCTAATTGTTCTAACAATCTTCATATCACAAATTGGGAAACTGAGACTGAAATTTTGAGTGATTTTACCCACAGAATGTGGTGGGTAAAACTAATGTTCTCAGCCTATTTCCTGTGACTCCCATGGCCCATGTGTTTTAATTCCACTCCCTCCATGAAATTCTACTTGCCAAAGCCGAGCTTGACCCCAAGGAATGAGGGATAGGACTGAGACATATAATCAAGCAGTTTCCCAAAGGTACATATATACCTCAAAGCTCTACAAAATGCAGGTAGTTTATGAATGGCATTGATTACCCAAGGTCAGGTGACATGACTTTGGGTTCAAGGTTCTGAAATGAAGCTATACTTTCTTCATTATTTTTAATGATGGTGGCTTACAGCTGCATTTTCTTAGTGATTTCAAAGTATTTATATTTTCTATCTATTTAGAGGTTTGTTGATCCACGAACATGTTTCAGCCATAAATTATGAACATGTTTCATTTTAATGATGAGTCTTTTTTCAGGTCTAACTGTCTCATTAGTTAATTCTCAAGCAGTATTTGAAGAATACATGAAATTTCTTCTTGATAAATAAAAATTCACTTAGAGTATGCCTACTACATTGTTTTGACTACCTAAGTAACTGATATTTAGTAGCTGGTATTAGAATTTGCCCATGGAGAATAACACTAAAAGTTGAATAATTTTTAAAGCATTGGAAGAATTAGGATCAATGAATGCAACTAGACTTTACAAAGCCAGAAAGGGGGAAACAAATGAGATGATTTGAACTTTCTGCACAGATTTTTCCCCATAGTCATTTCCCAGTTTTTACTTTGAGGTATAAAGTCTAAAGAGAAAACTGTGGCCTAGATTTCCTAGAAGCTTCACTGAGTTGGAAAGATAAAACTTGGAATTCAGGATTATCAAACAGCCAGATCTGAAAGAATAAAGATCCTAGAAATAAGAGAAACATAGAGAAGTGAATCGGATTTCCTGCATGAAATTTCCTCTTGAAGCATTTGACCAACCTTAAAATGGAGCATGCATGGAGCAATTAGCCAAGAAACAAAACAGAAAGGGTCTGCTAAGATGTTAAAAAACTATTTGGAAGTTACAGAAATGTCATGGTGCTGGAAAGACAAAAATTACAGTGTCCCTCTAAGGTGGAAACAGAATCTGATGGATGCACCAAACTTTCAATTGAGACACATAAAAATATATGATCTTGGAATGAAATACATGAGACATAAAATACATGAGACATTGAAGGTGTCTAACATACAAGTTCTTGGAATCCCAGAAAGATAGGGGAAAAAATAGAGTGAAATCAATATTTGAAGACATATCAGCCTAATATTTTTCCAAAACAAATGAGACATAGATCCACAAATTTTAAAAAGTAAATTAACTCTCTGCAAGATTTTTTAAAAAGCAAAAAATAAAAACACAAATACTAGTTTTCTATTACCACACACTTACTTCCAAACTAGAATTAAATACATAGCAAAAATAGCTTTTAAACATTAAAGTGAAGTGAATATGTGTTCAGACAAACAAGAAGAGGCATAAAACATCATGCACTTAATACCTTACAGTTCTGTAGAACAGAAACCCAGGCAGGGTTCAGCTGGGTTCTATGCTCAGTTCTCACAAGGCTGCAATCAATCTCCCAAGGCTGTGGTTCTCATCTGAAGTGTGGGGTCCTCTTTCAGATTCTTTTGGGTTATTGACAGAATTGAGTCCCTTATAATTATGTGTCTGAGGTCCCATTTTCTTTTCAACTACTGGTATAAGACCGCTCTGAGCTACTACAGGCCACCGGAATTTATCAGAAGCTCATAACATAGCTGATGAAAAAACCCTCTGCTTTTGAAGACATCACTAGATGGATTAGACTCAAGTAGAATAATCTACCCTTTGGTTAACTCAATGCCAACACAGACCCTGATTACACTTGATGAATTATTTTTTTAAACAGTATAGCACAATCCCAGGAGTGGTGTCTCATGATATGCATAGGTCACATCTACACGGGGAAAGAGAGGATTACACAGAGGTAAGGGTCACTGGGGGTCATTTTAGAGTTCCATTTGCCACAACAACTTAATTCTCATCAGTGTAAAACTACTGAAAAACAAAGAAAAAGAAAAAAATTGTAAAAGTAGTCAAAAGATGAAAGATACTTTTTCTTCAAAAGAGCAATAATAAGAATGACAGCTATCTTTGCAGCTTAAACAATAGAAGCCAGGAGACAATTAAACAACAATTTCAGATGCTGAAAGAAAATATTTTCAAACTAGAATTGAACACATAGCAAAAATAACTTTTAAACATGAAAGCGAAATAAATATGTTTTTAGATAGGCAAGAATTGTGAATTCATTATGAGTAGAACACTACCAAAAATACAAAGAAACAAAAGAGTTTTCAACAGAAAAAAATTATTCCATAAAGAATCTCAGAAATGTAGGAAGAAATGAAAAACATCAGAAAGTATAAACAGGTAGTTAATTCTAGTTGATTCCAAAGTATTCTTACTATGCTTAAAAATTCCTGTGAGATTTAAATTATTTGAAGAATTGAAATATAACAAATTGCACAGAAAATGGAGTCAAAGTATTACAGTGTCCTTGTATTACTTAGGAAGTAGTAAAATAAATATTGCAACTTACACTCAAATAAATCAAGAATGCATCTGACAACCTCCACTGTAACCACAAAAGAATAGTAAAAGCATGAACAACTAATGAAGTAACAAAGGTTAACTGTTACCAAAACAAAGCTAGGAGAAAGAACAAGCAAAAAATAAATGGTACATGAAGGGCGCAGAGAACAGTCAGAGGGGCGTCCCCAAGATGGCGCTGCCACCCTAGACAACAAAGGCCCTAGGTTCCGGCTTCTTCACGCATGGTTCCCCTAGCGCGCGTCCAATCATTTTCCATAATGTAGCTAGCTTTGTTATACGTCCAATGGGCCTGCAACATGGCATCTGCCCACCCTGCTCCCAGGCAGCTCCTCCAATAAAACCTAGCGCTGCCCCTTCCGGCCGCTGTCAGGCTAATAAATACAGCCCTCTCCCTGCATAGCTCTCTCTGGCACTCTCTCTCTCGCCCTCTCTCTCTCGCCCTCTCTCCCCACTCCTTTTCTCTCTCTCTCCCTCTCTCTCCCTCTCTCTCCCTCTCTCTCCCTCTCTCTCCCTCTCTCTCCCTCTCTCTCCCTCTCTCTCTCTCTCTCTCTCTCTCTCTCTCTTCTCTCTCTCTCTCTCTCCTTCTCTCTCTCCCTCCCCAACCCCGCGGCCATAGACCCTTTCCCTGTTCCCCTGTGGCCGCCACTTTAATAAATCTCTTGGTTCCCAACGGGTGTGGAGTTGTCACTGGCGCCTAAGTCCTTTCAGTACAAATAGGAAGAGATAGTAAAATGTGAGACTTAAATTCAGGAATATAAGTAATAACATTATGTGAATGTGTATATAACACAAATAAAAGATTTTATAATCTGTATTTTAAAATACAGTTATATGTTGCTTATAATAAATATATTTAAATACAAGAATACAGAAAGTTTGAAATAGAAGAATTGGAAAATGAATACACTGAAGAAACCAAAAAACATCTAATATAGCTCAACTCAGATAAAGTAGACTTAAAAGCAATACATAGTTTCAGAAATTAAGAGGGAAATTTCAAAAGTAAATAGTAAACTGAACAGAAAGATCAAGTTTGTATATACCTAATAATATAATTTCCAAACATGTAAAGCAAAAACTAAAACTTGACTAAAAGGAAAAATAAAGAAATTCAAAATTATGGAAAATTGTATAACAACTCTCTCAATAAAAATTCAAGCAAACATATAGTATGACTGCATGAAAAACAGTCTAGGTGGACTTTGCTTTTCAAATGCTCATGGAATAGCCACTGTGGTAAACAAGTTTGCACTTCCTCAAAAAGTTGAACACAGAATTATCTTATGACTCAACACCTCTTCTAGGTACATATGCGAGAGTAATGAAAATATATATTCACACAAAAACTTTTATACAAATGTTTATAGTAGCATCGCACAACAGCCAAAAAGTGAAAACAACTCAAATGTCCATCAATTTATGAATATGTGAACAAAGTGCATACAATGGAATGCTATTTAGCCATAAACAGAGATGGAGTACTGATATATGCTACAATCTGGATGAACATTGAAATAATTAGGTTAAGTGAAAGTAGCCAGACACAAAGGTCACAAACGCAGGATTCCATTGATGTGAAATATCCAGAAGAGAAAAATCCTCATAGACAGAAAGTAGATTACTGACTGCCAGAGCTAGAGGACAGAGGGAATGAGGAATGATTGCTTAATGCATACAGGTTTATGAAAATGTTCTGAAATTAGATAGTAGTGATTGTTGTGTGACATTGCAAATATACTAAAAAAACACTGAATTATATACTTCAAAGTGTGGATGGTTAAAATGATAAATTTATGTTATGTAAGTTTTATCTCAAAAAATTAAGACTCATAAATGAGAACATATATTAAGTTTATGGATTTAAAGACCCAGCATTTTAAATGTACTAATCTCCTCAAATCAATGTATAGATTAAATGCGTCTAAATAAAAATTCTAACACAGTTGTGTAGGTGTCTATAGGAAAATTAACAAACCTATTCTATGTAGAAATTCAAATGTCAAAGAACCACAAACATAATCTTTAAGATGGACAAAGTTGGAGACTTTGCAATCCCTGATTTCAGTCCTATTTTAAAGGTACACGTTGTATTGGTGCAAAAATAGACAAATTGACCAAAGAAACAGAATAGAAATATATAAACAGATTCACACATATGAAGTCCTCTGACTTACCACAAAAGTAACGTTATGATATGATGAGAAAATAATAATCCTATTAAATTACGATCAATCTATTGTATATCCACATATGAAGACAATGAATCTCGATCCCTGTCTCCTATCATATGCAAATTATCAATTCCATATAGATTGCAGACTTAAATGTGAAAAGCAAAACAATACATCTAGAGCATAGAAGAAAACCTTCATGCAAAGAGAGATTTCTTAAACAGAACACAAAATAACATTAAACTTAAGTCAAAATATTGATTAATTATACCTCATGAAAATGAAGAACATCTGTTTGTCCTTAGACAACGTTAAAAAGCAAACCACAGTGAGAAAGTTCTTTGCAGTACAAATATCATAAAAAGGACCTGCACCCATAATACAGAAAGAACTCATACAAATTGATTTTTTTTTAAAAAAAGACAAAGTTCATAAAACATGAACAAAATCTTGACCAGGCTCTTTACAAAATGTTCAATAAACTTTGAAAGGCTGCCCAACATTATCACCCATCATAAATTTTGAATTACAATTCTATACTTCTACACAGCCACCAGAAAGGCTAAAGTGAAAATGAAAGATAGTGCCAAGTATTGGCAAGGATATGTAGCAACTGAAATTTTCACACACAGTTCAGTAGACACTGCTGGTGGAAAAGTAAATTGGTATAACCACTTTGGAAAACCATTTAGCAAGGACTACTGAAACACAACACACGTATACATCCATATCGATTCCTTTCCTGGATGTATAGCCAACACAAACACAAACATCAGTGCATCAGTGTACCAGATTTTGACAGCAACATAATTTTTAACATGCAAAACAACAAGAAAAATGCTCATCACACGTAAAATAGATAAATTGCAATATATTCAAACAAGAATACTTCATAGCAAAGGCAAAAGCAAGCCACTGCTGCATGCAATAATATAGATGAATCTCACAGATATGATTTCAATTAAAAGAAAGATATAAGAACATATATTGCATAATTCGTTAATATAATTTCAAAATAGCAAACTTATCTATGCTGATAGAAACCAGAACAACGAACACCCTTAGTGGACAAGGATAATGACTTGAAGCAGCATGAGGAAGTCTTTGGATGCTGGTAATGTCTGGTATCTTGACCTGGGTTATGGCATAAGGGTATGATCACTGAGTAAAAAAGTTAATTGGGTCATCTATTTAAGGTTTATACATTTTACTGAATGTATGGTGTTTTTTTTTTTAATTTTAACCCCAAAATATTTTGGAGGGAGGAAATCTAACTTTCACTGGGAAAAAATAAACACCTTCTTCAAAACGACCGCCGTCTTTGTTCAATTTGCCTGCTATAACAAACTACCATAGACAGGGTGACTTATGAACCACAGAAATGTATCCCTTACAGTTCTGGAGGCTGGAAGTCCAATAAGGAGGCACAGAAGATTTAGTATTTGCCGAGAGCCCACCTCCTGGTTCACAGAGGCACCTTCTAGCTGTGTTCTTGTATGGTCAAAGGGGCAAGGCAGCTCTCTGGGGTCCCTTTTATGAGGGCACTGATCTCATATTGGCCTAATCACCATCCAAAGGCCTCAGCTCCTAATATCAGCCTGGGAGTTAAGATTTTAACATATGAATTTGGAGGGACACAAACGCTTAGACTGCAGCATCTTCCTTCCACCTGACATACGAAACATGATCATCACAGTGTAAGTAATCACTGAAGCTGAGTTGGAGTACATGGGCTATTTATTATTACTACTTTAATATTTAATCTCTCTATTTTTGTGCAGTTTTATTTTTTCTAAAAAAAGAGATTTCTAAATATATGTCAATTTATTAAGAAAATTTTTAAAAACTCCCCTCCCTAATAATTAAGATCTAAAAGCCCAAAGTAACTTATATCTATAGGCACTGACTTTTAATATCTTCATCTGAAACCTCGTGGAAGAAAACAAATAGGAAAAATCTGCCAAAGCCAAATCCACTTATGAACCATCTGATCTCCCCAAGTCCAGAGTTAGCGAGTCTGGAGTGGTATTTCTGGAAACATATGGCCCTGTTCCCCAACCGAGCCTCTCACAGCAGTCCCACTGATTGCCGAGTGTGGATGGCTAGACACATAATGGCAAAGAGATTCAGAAAGAACGTGACACAGTCCCAAGAAAGCACCACAAATCAGCTGCACAGTTGGGCAGAGATTCCCAGGCTCCAGGGCCTGATTTCCAGTGTCTCCTGGAGTCTTCTGAGTGCCTTGAATAAAGGCTTGCCTTGGAAGGAGTCTGCTGAGTGCTGTGTGCAATGTTATTTCTGCCCTTGCAAATTTCAGATGGCTCGACAATGAAGGAGGGAGCAGAACGGTGTGTTCGTTCATCAACCTCAGGTGAAGGTCATTACTGTTTTATTCAATGGAGAGGAAAATCATCCAAAAGCTGGAATTTGAAAAATGCACAAGTGTAACTAGAACACGGTGATGACAAGCCAGCTGTCTGACATCTGTGTGTTGGCAATTTTCCTGCAGGTGGCAGGAGGCAAGTCAGGGTTTCTGAGGAACAAAGAATGACGCAGCAGTGTGTAAAGCCTCACAACTCCATCCAGGGCACCTCTCTCTAGTCATCATCCTTACAAAGGAAGATGAGTTTCTCATGTGTTAAACAGCGGCAATAAAAAACTTGTAAGATGAGTGACAGGATTGTGCGTGTCTCGTCTGAATGAGAACTTTGCTCCTCAGTCCCTGACTGTGACTATGTGGAATCACGAGAACCAGTGAGTTGGTTCAAACTGTCCTTCTCGGATTCTATGAGCTGTCAGAGAGGGCATCTGGGATAGATGTCGTCCTTCCTGGTAATTACTGGGTGCGTCACACTCCTGCCAGTGCTACTCATAGTTCTAAGGAAGTGTCTCATCTGAGAAAAATTTACTTTATCATTTTGTTCAATAATTTTACTTCCCTTCCTAGCTCTTGACCAGAAAAGATGAGAAGAGGCCCTCATATTTTCAGATACAATAAAATAAGGCCAATCCCATGATCTCATCTTGCCATTTCACATGAAGTTGGGCCCAAATGCCTAAAGCTTAAATGTGATTTGTTACTAATGTTTGTCAAAAATATAGACCTGCCCTGTTCAGAGAGAACTTGTGGATTTTGTAGACTGCAGCTTTGACTTAGGTAATGTTGTATGTCTGACTTCATTAACAAATTTCCTTGTTGATCGTTTAATGCAACAAACTTCACCAAGCCCTACTGTGTGTCAGTCATGGTGCAAGCTCCCTGGTGATCTCAGGAGCTCAAAGGTCAGTGGGAAGAACACACATTTAAATAAATATTCAACATCCTGAGCTGTCACAAAGAGCACTGAGAAGGGACAACTTGTGAAGTTCTGTTTCCAACTTTTTTGCAAATGAGTACAGTCTTTTCCCAAGTGCCACTGAAAAAGCTAGCATCAAGGACAATGCATCACTTTGTTTTACCACGGAAAATTGCTGATAAAGCATAAAATGTGATCCCACCCCCACCCCAGGGGCACAGTCTCAATCTTTTGGGTTTTGTATGCTGCTCCCAATATTCTGAATCTCTATGAGATTTCAAGTATTCTTGAATGCTTAGTTCATGCATAGGACCCACAAAGCAGAGCAAACACGAAATATCTCAGTAAGAACTTGACTGAGCCATGGAATATCTCTCCCACTGTGCTGTCACAGAGGCATGAGACATACACACGCCTCTCCCTAACTCAAGGTCTGTAACTCAAGTCCACTCCCATATACTCACCTGAGAGTCGATACAAGCTCAAACCCAGGAGTAGAGGTTTTATCATTAAAATATAATTATAGATACTTGTCAACTTATACTAGTGAAAACTGACAATATTTGTGGACTTGCATGGAGGATGTTGAAGGAAGACGATAGGTCCCTTCTTCCACATCTGACTGAAGTTCTCATTCTGGGCACAAGAGACAGGTACTCTGAACTTAGTGAACTTTCCCGGGAAGCTGAGTGATTCCGTTTGATCAGCAGTTGATTGAAATATGAACTTAATGATGGTCCTCAATTTAAAAAGAGTTTAAGTCCTAGTAATGTCTTGTAATGAACAGAATACATAGAATAAGGAATCCAAAAATTTTGAGAGCTATAGTTTCATCACAAGCAATGGGGTCACTGCTTTACAGGCATCCCTGTCTCCTCTCACTTTGGGTGAGATGCATTGCTTGGGGTTCACTTTACAGTTTTTCTAAATTGAAGACATTTTGAGAGAATTACATCTTAACTAGAAGAATAAGCATCACCAGATCATGCGTGCAGATCTGGGCTACAAGTTATGACACTCAGGGTATAAGTAGTTGCATGAAGAACAGTTAAACACATCAGGCAAGAGGGAGAATACATCTAATAACGTGAACTTTGATGGATGTTGGCTTTGATTTCCTCCTTTTTTTTTTTTGGCTGTTCAACATCCAATCTTCTCTCCCTCTCCCTTTGGGTAGTATTTCTACATTTAATATATGAATGCCTAATCAATACATTATTTATGCAATTGTATAATAATTACATGAAAATGGGATAACGCATCAATACACATATCTCTAATGGGGTCAGGGAGATTCTCCTTCTCCGACCCCTGGCAGTCAGGATTCAAATAGTGACCTAAGCTCGTGGGTTGGGTTGGACACTTCTTCCTAGAACTCTGAATGTGAAGAAAGGCACACTTGGGATGTATTTAGGGCAGCAGATGGTATTATTCCCATCTGACTGGTTCAGCCATTAAACCTGCAAGCCATTAAACCTTCTTGGGGTCTGCTGTTTCTACAAGTCTCCTAGTAGCTTTCTTGTATCATTCTAATAAATTTCTTCTTTAAGTTATAGAGTGTTGATCCTTATTTCTTGCAATCTAGAAACTTTTTCTAACAGACATTTAAAGAACCTTTAAGGAAGATTTGGGGAGTCAAGCTGTATCACATACTTGCTGTGTATGCTTAGATAATTTACTTAACCTCTCTGAGCATTAAGTTTCCTGGTTCTAATATAAGGAATTTTGAATTGATCTCTCCTAGTTCCCTATCATCTCTAAAATTATGTGAGCCTAAGATTCTAAGATGATGGATTGTATAATAAAAGTTTCAAAGATATAATTTAAAAAAGGAAAATTGTAAAACAATACCTTTTTATGAATAGTCATCCATGTTGTCTTCATTACTTCTGACATCAGTATAAACATTTTCTAGACTACTAGATTCTACAAGACACTAGCAGTTATGAGATGCTCTTGAAGACTAGAAATTGCATACGGGGATCATCATTGTACCTGTGAAGGGGGAATATGTGTGACATTCCAAATGTGGGTGTGTTATTAAAAATACAATAGTCACATGAGAGTAACCCTTACATTTGTACAATGTTTTCGAGTCCAAACCCATTTCACATCCATTATCTCACTTGATTCTCCCAATAACCCTGTGAATCGTCATTGTCATTTCACAGCTGAGAAACCAGGACTTTAACAGGCTAATTCACCTGTCCAGGGTCACCTGTCTGGTAACTGGTAGACCTTGACCAGGACCTAAATCTTGTGATTCCAACTGCAGTGCCTTTTTGACACGCCAGTTGCCCTTTGGAGAAATCTTTCTGATCAATTCTCTTTCTCTTTTTTTTGTTGCTGAGGGTTAGGTGCTGAAATCCCTCATATTTTGCTTTTTGTGACATTCCAGCAATACAGACTATCATGATTTTTATTTTTTTCTTTCCAAATATAGTCTAGTCCCTTTCCAACAGTGCTTTGCTTAATCTACCTGGATTACACAAGGAACTAAAACTAATATTTCCTTTCTGATTTAATATAATCTATTTTATCCATTTTTTAAAAGAGATTATTTTGTCGAAATGGCATGTAAATCCACAAAATAAACAAAGTCACCTCCCTTTGGACTCTAGGCAAATAACCTGAAAATAATCCTGACAAGATTGTGTTTGCAGAGCCAGAAATCTCCAAGAAAAATAAATAAATAACCCAAAAACTCTAAATCAGTTCACCTCCTTCTCCTCCTGTTCATGGATATGAATTTATGACTTTTGTTCCAGGTCAAGGTTAAATGAAATTCATCTGTGGAACCTATAATTAACATGAGTGGTTAATTCTAAAGACTTCACTGCACAATCTCAATGACATTTTGTAGCACTAAGTGTGGTCATTATGAGGAAGTGTGCTAATACTGAAATTAGCAATAAAACACTTGTCTCTCCACTTCACATACAATTTGGCCTGAGAAGAATATGACAAATAGACTTTCTGTGATAAGGCAGTCACTGAAAACTCTTCTACAGCACAGGAGTGCTGGGCTTTGTGGAATACACATGCTTCACTCCTCTTTAAAATACCCAATACATGAATTATTCTCAAAGAAAGTAAAGGTGCAGTGTTCATATGACAATGGATTTCAGTGTACAAATATTCCAAATAGCAAGTTACTCACCTACAAATTAAAAAAATAAAACTCTCTGATTTGCATTCATCTATTAAAGAATGCGGATTTTTCTTACAGAGAAGGATATGTCTAGATTTTAATTTGGATATGCATGTGATAAAATATAAATTATCATATACCCCTTTACTTTTAACTTAATGGTATATAGTGACAAAACTTTCATTTTTCAAGGTTTGAGTTACATAACCATACAAACTAGACATAAATGTATTTTTTAAATTTTTGAATGAAAAATCCAAACATTATCTGATCCACCCCTAAATGCCATCAAAGTTTTGAGCCAATAACTGAATCAATATCTTATGTACATAAAATATGATATTTAGCAAAAAAATACATCATTCATTTATTCATTAATCCATTCTATGTTGTTTAGCATCATAAAATGGTTGCATTAGCTGCTAAGGCTACAGACAACTTTGTTTTTGGAAGAATTGCACCATCAGATTTTTGAAAAATCATTGTCAAATTCTTGTGCTAGAAAGATCACTCTGGCAACAGACTGATGACTGGACTGGGAAGCAGGGAAACTAGAAGCAAGGCTACTGGCTGGTTGGAAGGCAGCATCTAGAATCCACAAGATCAATAACAAGCCTTTAGCTGAAATAATGTCAGTGGGTTTAAAGAGAAATGAGTAGACTCAGGATAAATTACGAATCTGGAATTAATAATGCATGTGATTGTATTTGGAAGTAAAGGAGAATAATATTCTGAATTAAGGATGACTTTGGAGTTCAGGAGCAGCGGTCCCCAACCTTTCTTATGGTATTAGGGACCAGTATTGTGGAAGACGATTTTTCCACAGATGGGGGGATGTGCTTTCTGGATTATTCAAGTGCATTACATTTATTGTGCATTTGGTTTCTATTACTGTTGCATTGTAATATACAATGAAATCTATAGCTCCACCACCTCAGTTCCACCTCAGATCATCAGACATTAGATTCTCATGAGGAGTATGCAACCTAGATCACTCACATGTGCAGTTCACAATGGAGTTTGCACTCCCATGAGAATCAAACGCCGCCACTGATCTGACAATAGGTGGAGCTCAGGCAACCATAAGAGCATTGAGGAGTGGCTGTAAATACAATGAAGTTTTGCTCATTCACTGACCGACCACTCACCTTCTGCTGTGTGGCTACGGCTCATGGCCCAGGGAATTGAGAACCCCTGGCCTAGACAACCTAAGGGATAGAGGTGCTATTTTTTAGGAGAGAAACACAGAAAGATGAGTGGGTTCAATTCAGGGCATGCTAAATTTCAGATGCTTGGGTACAGGATGAGCTATTAAAGATCCTCAGCCTAATGCAATAAATAACTTCCTTTTGCATTAAGGGAAGCTGAAAGTCAAGAGGTGGAGTCACTTGCTTAGGACACAAAAATAATTATGATATTATGTGAAGAAGAGCACTCTGGTGTCCTGAATTCTTCTTTACGACACTGAGGTCTCCAACCAGCTGCTCTCAAACTGTGTCCAACACTACGCTTTATTTTTTTTTAATGTACCCAATATTTTTTAAAAAGAAAAAAATTTCTGTATCTTGAAAACTTTGAAGGCCTGGCTTCACTGTGCTGTCCTTTTAATCACCTGGAGCTGAGGAGCTCACTTGGACTATTAGTATCTTCTCCAGAAAATTCCTCTAAGTCACATACCTGCCAAGTCTCTTTCAGCCTGTGGGCAGGCAGCATTTGCACATCTTCCCAGTACAGACTTATGCCTGCTCCAGCCATAGCGTAATGAATACTGCTTAGTGGATTTGGAACTTCTCCCAAATAAAAACAGGGTTCGATATTACCTTTATTTCTAAGTGACATTTTGTAGAAATATAGAAATTGTAGAAAAGGCCAAGACACAATCCCAGCCATTGGAAAACCCTCCGGTAAGGGACAGTCTATAACACACTCCCACAGTTTCTGCTAATTTTGCATAACAGGAAGAAGGATCACACCAAAAGAGGGCTGCACTCTGAGCACCTGCTCCTGGGCACAGCAGTGACCACCACAGACAGTGAACAGTGAACAACCTTGTCTTAACTACATGGTTTCAATCATACCTTGCTGAAGCAGCTCTACAAAACCCAGTACCAGCTTTATAGAACGTGGGAAGAGTTAGGAACAGTTTGTTAGACTATCCCAGAACAGGAGAGGCCTCAACAATGACATAGACAAAGAAAAAAAAAATGCCTTTCAACTTTGACTTATACTTTTCTATGATGCTGAGCAGGTATGACTAATATTCACATATTTTATCAATTTTCTCATTTGAACAGTATTTCTAAACATACCACTAGTTAAATTTTACCATCAGTGTGGCAAACAGTTATTGTTTGGGTTGGTTTGGCTTCTGTGTGGATTTGTGTGAAGTGTTAAGAGTTTGGGCTTCGCTTCTCGGCCTTTTGGCTAAGATCAAGTGTAGTAAGAATTTGGGCTGATATTTATAAAATTTCTTAAATTTTTCTGAGTTTTGTTTTGTCTCCTTGTTTTTGTTTTTGATTGGGTTTTGCATAGTTCAGTAAGAACTTTCTCTTTCTTTTCTTCCACTCCTCCATTTCAATATCCCTAAGATCAAAATTTGAGTGCAATAGCTGTAAAAAAAAATGAAATACCTTAAAATCCACCTAACCAAATGAGTGAAAGACCTTTAAAATGAGAACTACAAAACACTGCTGAAAGAAATTAAGGATAATGCAAGCAAATGGAAAACCATCTCATGCTCATGGATTGGAAGAATCAATACTGTCAGGATGTCCCTCCTACCCAAGGCAATCTACAGAGTCGATGCAATACCTGTCAAATTGACAATATCATTTTCCATAGACCTAGAAATGACAATACGGAAATTCATATAGAAGCAAAAACGTACATAAATAGTCAAAACAATCCTCAGTAAAAGAAACAAGCAGGAGTTATCACACTTCCAGACTTTAAACTGTATTACAAGGCTACAGTAACCAAGGCAGCATGGTATTGGTACAGAAATAGGTACATAGATCAAAGGGGACAGAGAATCTGGAAATAAAACATGATCTCTCAACAGACTCATCTTTGAAAAAGCTAGCAATAACAAATTTTGGGTAAAGGAAACCATATTTAGAAACAGTACTGTGAAAATTGACTGGCTACTTGCAGAAGAATGAAATTGGACCCCTACCTGTCACCATATACAAAAGTCTCTCAAAAAGGATCAAGAACTTAAAGTAAAACCTCAAATTATAAGAATATTAGAAGAAAATGTAGGAAACATCCTTCTGGACATCTAAGTAAGCAATGAATTTATGACCAAGTCCTCAAAAGCAAGTGTAACAAAAGCTAAGATAGACAGGTGGGACCTCATCAAACTGAAAAGCTTTTTCACAGCAAAAGTTATCATCAAGAGAGTAAAGAGATAACCCACTGAATGGGAAAAAAAATTTGCAAGCTATGCATCTGATAAAGGCCTCACATTCAGGATGTCCAAGGAATGCAAATGAAGTGAAAGGAAAAAAACAACAGCATTAAAAAGTGGGCAAAGAAGATGAACAGACACTTCTCAAAGGATGACATACAAGCAGCCAACAGACACATGAAAAAATGTGCAGAAAAGACCAAGACACAATCATCAGAGAAATGCAAATCAAAACTACAATGAGATACCACTTAATACCAGTAAAGATGGCTATCATTAATACATCAAAAAAACCACATCAGAGAAATGCAAATTAATCTCCAGAGAAATGCAAATCGAAAGTACAATGAGATACTACCTAACACCAGTAAAGATGGCTATCATTAATACATCAAAAAACAGGTTTTGGCACAGCTGCAGAGAAAAGGGAGCACTTCTGCTCTGTTGGTGGGAAGGTAAGCTAGCTCAACCTCTATGGAAAGCAGTGTGGCAATTTCTCAAAGAACTGGAAACTGTGCTTCCATACAATCCAGCAATCCCTCTCCTGGGAATATACCCTGAGGAACATAAATCCCTCTACCAAAAAGACAACCTGCACATGTATGTTTATTGCAGCACTATTCACAATAGGAAAGACATGGAACCAATCCAGATGCCCTGAAAGTGAACTGGATAAGGAAAACATGGTACATACACATGATGGAATATTATGCAACCATAAAGAACAAAATCATGGCCTTCACAGCAATTTGGATGCAGTTGGAGACCGTTATACTAAATGAACTACCACAGAAACAAATAACTAGATACCATAACATGTTCTCACTCATAACTGGGTCCTGAACACTAGTCACACTAGCACAAGAGTGGGATCAGCAGATGCTGGGCAATGCTAGGGGAGAGAAGGAGAAAGGAGTAAGGGGATATGTGGCAGCACACTGAGGACCTGGTCCACTATCAGGGTGGAGAGAGGGTCAGCTAGAAGCCCAAATTTACTTGCATGCAACCTACTTATGTAATAAATCCTCACTTGTACCCAACAACTCTAAAATAAAATTTTTTTAAAAGCTTGAGTGGTTGTAAGCTACAAAACACAAAAAAGTACAATTTGGATTTTGTAATACTAGGGTCTAAGACAGGTCTGCAAGAACAAAATATTTCACCTTTCCTCCTCAGTAAACTAATGAGAAAGAGAGAGGCCCACCATCCCATGGCAGACTCTCTGACTGTTCCCATAAATTAGACCCCTTCTTTCCTGAACCTGGGTAGTTATAATGTCTGATGAAGCTAATATATAAAAGTATGCTTCACCAGTTGGGCTTGGTGGCTCAACCTGTAATCCCGCGCCTTTGGGAGGCTGAGGTGAGTGGATTGCCTGAGTCCACGGGTTCGAGACCCGCCTGGGCAGCGAGACCTCATCTCTACAATAAATCAAAAAATCAGCCGAGCGTGGTAGCGCATGCCTGTAATTCCAGCTACTTGGAAAGCTGAGGCGGAAGGATCGCTGGAGCCCAGCAGGTCGAGGCTGCGGTGGCCGGGAGCGGCCATTGCACTACAGTCTGGGTGACAAAGTGAGACTCCAACTCAAATTAAAAAAAAAAAAAGTATGCTTCACCAATTAGACACTTGATTTGTCCTAATAAAATGTTACACGCATTTGAGATTTTGGATCTGTAATAGAGAGCCCTATACAATCAATACCTCTAATATTTATTTGACAAAATATGTTAATTTAAAATGATATGTTATAATAAATAACAGTAATTATTACTATTACTTCCAATATTGTTCAAATTTTGTGCTCATTTCTGCTATTTTGCCCTTTGTCAAACACTGAGCGATGTTAAATTTGCGAACTCTTTTTTGTATTTGTTAATTTTACCTAGTACTTCTAACATTTTTTCCCTTGATAGCTCCATAATATACAATTTATTATATGAATGTCTGTAACTGCTATATTCATTGTGGTTCATAAATTTTATTAATGTGCAATAACCAAATTATTTGGCTTAATGCTTTTCACCTCAATCTTCTTTGGTATTTAAAATTGTTACCTCCTGAAGTCATTTTTTTTTTCTTTTTTAAGAGACTACGTCTCATTATGTTGCCCAGACTGATGTCAAACTCTTGGACTCAAGTGATCCTTCCACCTCAGCCTCACAAGTTTCTAAGATTATAGGAGTGAGCCACTGCATAAGCCTGCAATTGGTTCCTTTGCTTGCATTTGCTTAACGTATCTTCTCCCATCATTTTATTTTACCTTTTTCTTATTATTTTGCTTTGTATATTTCTTGTGAACACATAATGTACACTGAAGATTTTTTTTACTTCTGGGAAGATAGCAGCAGAACCAGTCGGACTATGCAAGTCTCAGTGTGACTGAGGGAATATATGGACAATTTTGTGTATGTGTCTGTAAATGTGCTTGTGACTGGCTGCATGAGTGGGGACTCAGGAGCAAGTGGTCAGGGCTCTCCTGGTGAAGCAGCTGGTGCCACAGTTGCTCTGCTTGGACCCTAGCACTTCCCAGGGTACAGAAGCTGAGTTCCATTTTTTTTAATCAGCAAAGACCTTCCTGGGAAGAAGCTACCAGGAATCACTGCCGGCTCCAGGCTCTGCCTCACCACCACAGTGCCTGGTCAGACATTGGCAGCAAGGGTTGCAGAGGGAGCACAGCAGAGGAGCCCTGAGGCAGAGCCCCACTGGAGAAGAAACAGGCACCCTGCCGCCATCTTGAAAACAGGGCAGGGAAGTGCTCCAGCTTGCTCTCCATTAGCCAACAGACCCAAACACTGTGATGGTGGGTTGACTACCGAGGTGTGGATCATGACCCAGAGAGAATATCCCAAAGCACAAACTCCGGAGCGACAGAATGTGTGATGAGTCTCAGGTGCCTCACTCCCTACCCTGATTCAGCCATGGGACAAAGGGTGTGACCAGAAAGGGATGAAGGAGACCCCCCCAAAGATTTTAACAGTGAGTCCAGGGCTGTTATATTCAACCTCCTCCTGCCCCGCAATCCTCTGAGTGTCAGACCCACACAACTGGGTTATGACTGAGAGGAACAAACCCAGCTGTCTCCAGGATAAGCCTGACTGGAGCGCCCCCATGCCAGCATCTGGGGAAGAGATAACTCCACACCTCCTTACAGGGGGGCATTCCCTGGCCATATTGAAGTTCCACCCACCCCCACCACCTCCTTATTCTTTCTTGGGCAGCACACTGGGGAGATTGTGAATGAGGCCACAGTCTCCCAGGAGACAGAAAAGGGCTTACCTGTGAGCAGCTGAGAGGAACAATTACAGGACATGCCACAAGAGGGCAGGTTGTGTTTTGTTTGGGGGTTGGTTTGTTTCTTTGTTTCTTTGTTTTTTTAATTTTTTTATTTTTTCTTTGTGCACAAATGTGTATGTGAGAGTTTTACCTGGATTACCCCTCCCCACCTTTTTTTACTTTCTCTTTTTTCTTTTTTCCTTTCTTCTTTTTTTCTTCTTTCATTTTTGTTTTCTGCTTTTGTGTGTATGTGGATTGTTGAGTGTTCATCTTTCAGGTTTTTGTTTAAAACAAAACAAACAGTTTTGTTTTTCTCTTTTTTAGTTCAATTTGTTGTGAATGTATGTGTGAAGATTCAATTTGAATTATTTTGTTGTTGTTGTTCTCTTTTCTTGTTTCCATTTTGTCTTGAGCATGTGTGTATGTGGGTAAGTGTGTGTTTGGTGTTCCTGCTTTTTCTTTTCTTTTTTTTTTTTATTTTTTGATTGATTTTTTTCCCCAGTTTGTTTTGGTTTCGGTTGGTGTGTGTGTATGTGTGTTTAATTGCTTTTTGCTTTGATTTCTGCTTTATTTATCCTGTGTTTTATTTATTTATTTATTTTTCTCTGTCTTATTTCATACTACTTTTCTCTGTTCTTTTCATTACTGTTATTGAATCTTGGACTCAGAAGGTACACACACATCCCATTGCATCATCACATAGAGTGGCTGTGGAGAGTGGGTCTCAGGGAATCCATACCACAATCATTGTGATTGGCAAGTAGTTTATAAATCCTAGCTCCTCATCCACCACCTTACTCGACTCTCAAATCTACAAGAGACAGCAAAGCTTACAACTCCCAGCATTGTTTCAAAACAGAACAAATTCAGAGCCCTGATCAGGGAAGAATAAAGAGCTGAGGAAACATCAGAAGTGAAAACCTCTCCCACTGCCACTGAATAACAGAACTAAAGAGAAAAGAGAGATCTGTCACAAATGAGAAAAAAATATAAGTGAAAGAACACAGGTAATTCCTAGTGTAACAAAGAGAAAAATGCCTGAAAAATCAGACCTCAGATCCTTAACAAGGGAAATCACCACCGACTGGCCCCAAAATACAGGAAGAATAAGGAAATGGATGAAAAGAATGAACAAGACTCAAGAAAGACAAGATGCAACACTGCAAGAACTTGTAACCAAGATTTTGCCTTAAAAAAATTTCATCCAGGAAATAAACAACAAGAAGACAAGCATGGAAAGCAGAATTAATCAAGCAGAAGAAATAATCTCAGAACTTGAAAACCAAAACATGAAATTAACTCAATCTGTAAAAAAAATACAAAGAAAACTCAGAATGAAAGAATAAAGCTACACATGATTGGTATCTCAGAAGAAGAAAGAGAAAAGGAGAACACCTTGTGTAAGTATTCAAGTTATCCAAGAAAACGTTCCTCATCTCATGAGAGATGTGATCATCCAAACACAAGAGATATAGAGAACCCCCACAAGACTTCAAATGAGAAGACCAACCCCTGGACACATAGTAATTCACATTCACAAAGTAGGTACAAAAGAAAAAATTCTAAAGGCAGCAAGAGTGAAAGGTCAAACTACCTACCAGGGAAAACCAATCAGAATAGCAGCAGACCTATCAGCAGAAACACTATAAGCTAGAAGGAGCTGGAGTCCAATATTCAAAGTCCTCAAAGATAAACAATTTCAACCAAGAATTTCCTACCCAGTCAAGCTCAGCTTCATCAGTAATGAGAAATTAAAATCCTTCCCAGACATCAATCCCTAAGAGATTATGCAACCTCCAGATTACCTCTATAGAAATCACTTAAAGTATTAAACACAGAAGAAAGAAAAAAAAAAGAATGACCACACACTTCCCAAGGGAACAGGAGAACACAGAAACAACAGAGAATATATCATGACTACAAACTTGAAAACACACACTTACATCTACCCAAAAGTTGAGAGAAAAAAAGCAAACAAACAAATAAATAATTTTATAAGAACTTCATGATTGGGATAAACAATCACATTTCAAAAATCAGCTTGTACATGAATGGACTAATGCACCACTGAAAAGACACAGAATGGCAAAATGGATTGAATGCATGACTCAATAATTTGCTGTACCCAGGAAACTCATTTCACCACAAGAAACACATACAGACTCAAAGTAAGAGGATGGAAGATGAATTTCCAGACAAATTAATGCAAAAGAAGGCTGGAGTCACAAACTTAATATCAGACAAAACAACCTTTAAGATATTAAAAATTTTAAAAGACATAAAAGGACACTACAAAATGATAAAAGGTTCAATCCATTAACAAGAAATATTCACTTTAAACATATATGCACCCAACACAGGAGCACTAGTGACTCTAACACTATTATAGCTGGGGACTTAAATACCTCAATAATGACAGATAGATTATAGATAGATTATAAAGGCAAAAAATAAAGATATCTGGACTCTCAACTTGACACATGATCAAATGGACATAACAGATACCTACAGAACAGTCCACCCAACAACCATGTTAGCCTTGTAAAATGATTTGGGGTGAATTCTATCTTTCTCAATTGCCATCTTTCTCAATATTTTTATTCCATTGTAGTCTGAGAAGATGCATGGTAATATTTTGATCTTATGAAATTTGTTTATGCTTGATTTATGGTTGACAATCATATTGTCAAAATATTACCATGCATCTTCTCAGACTACAATGAAATAAAAATAAATATCGACACCAACAAAATTCCCCCAAAACCCACAAAGATATGGACATTCAACAACATGATGCCAAATGATTACTGGGCCAACACAGAAATTAAAAAATTCCTGGAACAAATGAGAAAAAGAAAAATCTAACCAAAACCTCTGGGATGCCATGAAAGCAGTTTTAGGAGTGAAATTTTTATCTCTATGAACACACATCAAGACAATGGAAAGAGTGAAGTTAACAGCCCAATAAATCACCTAAGGGGGCTAGAAAGATAGAACCACCAAAACCCTAATTTTAGCAGAAGAATTCAGATCACCAAAGTAAAAGCCCAACTACAGGGCATAGAAGAAAAAGATATCTATCATAGAACAAAATCAACAAACCAAAAAGCTGCTTCTTTGAAAGAATAAACAACATTGATGAACCCCTAGTCAGAATGACCAAGAAAAAGAGAGAAAAAAACCTAAATAAGCACAATCAGAAATGCAACATATCAAATCACAAATGACCCTGAGGAAGTACAAAAGACTATCAAAGATTATTATGCACACCTGTATGGAAACAAACTCGATAACCTAAATGAAATGGAGGACTTTCTGACATCACAAAACCTCCCAAGATTGAAACAAGAAGATATTGAGATTCTAAATAGGCCGATAACAACCCAGGAAATTGACTGTCATAAGAAAACTACCTAAAAAAAAAAAAAAAAAAAAAAAACCCTGGACCAGATGACTTTCCAGCAGAATTCTATAAAATATGTAAGAAGGAACTGGTATCGATCCTATTGAAAATATTCCAGGCAATTGAGAAAGATGGAATTAACCCCAAATCATTTTACAAAGCTAACATTGCATTGATACCCAAACCAGGTAAAGATCCAACAAAAAAAGAGAACTACAGGCCAATATCCCTAAAGAACATTTATGCAAAAATTCTCAATAAGATTCTAGCAAACTGGATCCAACAACACATCTCAAAAATCATCTACCATGCCCAAGTAGGCTTCATCCCCAGAATGCAAGACTGGCTCAACATCCGCAAGACCATAAATGTAATTAAATGCATCAACAGATGTAAAAACAAGAACCACATGATTATATCATTAGAAACAGAAAAAACCTATGGTAAAATCTAGCATCTCTTCTTGATTAAAAAAAAAACAATAGCAAGAACCTGGAAACAACCATGCTGCCCGTCAAAAGAGGACTGGATTAAAAAAATGTGGTACATATACATGATGGAATACTACACAGCCATAAAAAAGAACAAAATCATGAATTTTACAGCAACCTGGATGGAACTAGAGTCTATAATACTGAGTGACCTCTCACAGAAACAAAAATCCGAGTATCACATGTTCTCACTCATATAATGAACCTTAAACATCCAATGCAATACTATACGAAAATGACTGACCACACTGGGAAACTATGGTGGGGGGAGGGAGATGGGATTAACAGTAGCAAATATCTGTCTGGGTCCGGGGAAACATCCCATATCAACAGGGTGCCTGAATGAAGCGCAGTTGTATACCTAACCCTTAACTGTACCCCACAACTTCACAATAAAAAATAAATAAATAATAATAATAATAATAATAATAAAACAAAAGCCTTGAACACCTAGGCATGGAGGGAACATACTTCAAAATAGTAGGCACCACCTATGATGAACTCACAACCAGTATATTGCTAAATAGGGAGGAACTGGAAACATTTCCCCTGAAAACCAGAACGAGACATGGCTGCCCACTCTCACCCCGTCTGTTCAACATTGTGTTGTAAGTCCTAACAATAGTATTAGACAGGGGTATTCAAATAGGAAAAGAAGAAGTTAAGTTTTCTCTCTTTGCTAATGATATGATCCTATACCTCGAAAATCCAAGAGAATATGTTAAAAAAAAAACAAAAAAAAAAAAAACAAAAAACTCCTTGCACTGATAAAGGACTTTGGAAAATCTCAGAATACAAAATAAATGTACAAAAGACAGTCACATTCTTATACACCAACAATAAACAGACAGAGAACAAAATAAAAAGTGCAATCCCATTCACAATAAAAAAGAAATACCTCGGCATCTTCTTAACCAGAGATGTGAAAGAACTTTACAATGAAAACTATAAAAACTGCTCAAAGAAATTCAAGAAAACACACAAAAAAAATAGAAAAATATTCCATGCTCATGAATAGGAAGAATCAACTTTGCTAAGATGTCCATTCTACCAAAGGCAATCTACAGATTCAATGCAATACCCATTAAATTACCAAAATCATGCTTCTCAGACCTGAAAATTGCAATACAGAAATTCACATGAAAACAAAAATGGCCACAAATGGTCAAAATAATCCTTAGCACAAGAATCGAAGCAGGGAAAGCATCACATTTCCAGGCTTTAAACTTTTATTATAAGGCTACAATAATCAAAACAGCCTGATAGTGATACAAGAACAAGCATATGGACCACTGGTATAGAATAGAGATTCCAGAAGCAAAACCTCAATCTCTCAACCCACTCATCTTCAACAAAGCCTCCACCAACAACCACTGGGGAGAGGAGAACTGATTTAGTAAATGGTGCTGAGAAAACTGACTGGCCATAAGATTGAAACAGGACCCCTACCTATCACCATACACAAAAGTCAACTCTAAATGGATCAAAGACCTAAATGTAAAACCTCAAACTATAAGAATATCAAAAATGCAGGAAACACCCTCATAGAAATCAGAGTAGGCAACCAATTCCTGACCAAAACCCCAGGTATCCATGCCATAAGAGGTAAGATAGGCAAGTGGGATCTCATTAAACTGAAAAGCTTCTGAAAATCAAAAGAAACCATCAACAGAGCAGGGAGACAGCCCACAGAATGGGAAAAAATATTTGCCAAATATGTATCTGACAAAGATCTAACATCTAGGGGCTACAAGGAACTCAAACATGCTGGAAAAAAAAAAACACAGCCACATTAAAAAGTGAGAAAAAGGCTGAGTGCAGTGGCTCAAGCCTGTAATCCTAGCAATTTGGGAGGTCAAAGTGAGGGAATTTTCTGAGTCCACGGGTTCGAGAACAACCTGGGCAACATGGCAAGACCTCATCTCTACAATAAATCAAAAAATTAGCCAGGTATGGTAGTGTGCCTGTAGCTACTAGGAAGGCTAGGGTGGAAGGATCACCTGAGTCCAGCAGGTCGATGCTGGGGTGTCCGTGAGTGTGCCACTGCACTTCAGCCTGGGCAACAGAGTGAAACTTCAACTCAAAAAAAAAAAGTGGGAAAAGGTCATGAATAAACATTTATCACAAGAAGACATACAAACAACCAGCAGACACATGAAAAAGAGCTCAGTCTCACTCATCATTAGAGAAATGCAAATCATAACCACATTGAGATACCACCTAACCCCAGTAAAAATGGCCATCATTAATAAAACAAACAACAGATGCTGCTGAGGAAGTGCAGAAAAGGGAAAGTTTCTACACTGCTAGTGGGAATGCAAACTAGTTCAACCTCTATGGAAAACAGTGTGGTGATTTCTAAAATAACTAGAAGATTGACATTCCAACCAACCCAGCAACCCTCTTCTGGGAATATACTCAGAGGAATTTAAATCACTCTACAAAAAAGATACCTGCACATGCATGTTTATTGCAGCACTCTTCACAATAGCAAAAACATAGAACCAACCATGCTGCCCATTGAAACCAGACTGGATACAAAAAATGTGGTACATATACACAATGGAATATTGCACAGCCATAAAGAAGGACAAACATATGGACCTCGCTGCAACTTAGCTGGGTTTAGAGCCAATAATACTCAGTGATCTACCACAGAAACAAAGACCAGAGTATCACTATGCTCTCACTCATAAGCGGACCCTGAACATTTACCATAATACTGTAAGAAAAAGATTGGCAATAGTATGAAACTGTCAGGGAAGGTGGGTGGGGAGAAGCGAACATAACATCAATATGGGTACCTGATCTCAAATCAGGCAAAGTGGGGTTCAAAGGGAGATTCAAACTTTACCTGTATGGTGTCCACTTGTACACCTAATCCTGAATATGACCTTATACCTTTAAAATAAAATATATAATTTTTTAAAAAAAGAGTTTTTTGTAGTCTATACCATGGAAACTTTCAATACAGTGATTTTAATGGAATTCTATACATGAATGTTATCCATTTGATAAAGGAATGAGGAAACTGAGTAAAAATGTGCTATAATGTAAGTTGTGATAGATCTGTCAGAGCTAAAAATGGCCCACTAGTGATGTACCAGTGGCCCAATCATTCTGTGGTGATTAGTGTCAACTTGACAGGTCCACAGGATGCCAAGATAGACATTATTTCTGTTTTGTCTGTGAGGATGTCTTCAGGATTAGAATAGTATTTGGATTGATGGAATGAATAAAGCAAATTGTTCTCCCCAGTGTGATGAGTGGATATCATCTCACCATTAAGGACCTGCATTGAATAAAAAAGGGAAACGTGGTTGAATTATCTTTCTCTCTCTCTCTCTCTCTCTCTCTCTCTCTCTCTCTCTCTCTCTCTCTCTCTTTCTCTCTCTCTCTCTCTCTCTCTTTCTCTCTTGCTGCCTCCCTAAATGAACTGAGGACATCAGTCTTCTCATGCTTTAGGACTGGACTTACATAATTGGTACCTCTGGGTGTCAGGACTTCAGATTCAGTTTAGAATTTAGATCACCCATTTTTCTTCAGTCTCTAACAGTTTCTTGGTGGACTCTTTAGGGTTTTCTATATGCAAGATTATGTTCAACAAACATACAATTTCACTTCTTTCTTTCCTGTTTGTATGCCTTTTATTTCTTTTTCTTGCCTAATTGCTCTGGCTAGGATTTCTAGTACCATGCTGAATACTTATAGAAGTGGTGAAAATGAGTATCCTTGTTTTGTTTCTGATCTTAAAGGAAAATCTTTTCATTTGTCACCATTGATATTATGATATTAACTGTAGGCTTGGCATATATGACCCTTATTGTATTGGTGTACATTTATTGCTAATTTGTTGAGAGTTTTGTCATAAAAGAATATTGACTTTCGTCAAATGTTTCTTCTGAATCTATTGAGATAATGATATGTTCTTTGTCCTTCATTCTATTAACATAGTGAGTCACAGTCATCAATTAGTATAAACTATTCTGGTATCCCAGAAATAAATCCCACTTAATCATAGTGGATGACGTTTTTAATGTGCTATTGAATTAAGAACACACAATGACGAATAAAGTCTCTTAAATCAATGATGCTGGGAAATTGAATGTTCACATGAAGAATAAAATTAGACCCCTATCTCACATCATATACAAAAATCAACTCCAAATGGATTAAACACATGAATATAAGAGTGAAACTGCAAAACTACTAGAAGAAAACATAATGGGAAAACTCCATAAAATTTATCTGGGTGATGATTTCTTAGTTATGAAGTCAAAAGTACAGGCAGCAAAAGCAAAAAATTTTTAATGGAACTGCATTAAACTAAAAAAAATTCTGCACAGCAAAAGCAACAGTCAACAAAGTAAAGAGACAGCCTAAAAAGGAGAGATAATATTTGCAATATTCATCTGATAAAACACTAAAAACCAAAACAGATAAGGAACTCAAACAACTCAACAGCAAGAAAGCAAATAACCTACTTAAAGAATAAGCAAAGGTTCCAGAGGCATTTCTTAAAAGAAGACATACAAATGACCAACCGATGTATGAAATAATGTTCAACATCACTAATCGGAGAAATGCAAATTAAAACCACAGTGAGATATCACATCACACATGTTAGAATGGCCATTATAAAAAAGACAAACGATAAATATTGGCAAAGATGTGAAGAAAAGGGAACCCCTGTACACTGGTGGTGAAAACACAAACTAGTACAGTCATTATGGAAGATAGTTTGGAGGTTCCTCAAAAAATTTAAAACAGAACTACCATGTGATCTAGCTATCTCACTTCTGGTTTTATATCTTAAAGAACTGAAATCAACATATCTAAGAGATATCAGCACACTCATGTTTATTGCAGTATTATTCACAATATCCAAGCTATGGAATCAACATAAGGGACCATCAATAGATGAATGGATAAGGTAAGTGTAGTACATATGCCCAATGAAATATACTCAACCTTGACAAAGAAGAAAATGTTGGCATTTGTGATAACACAGATAAGCTTGGAGGACATTTTACTAAGTGAAATAGTTCAGGAAGAGAAAAACAAATATTTTGTTATCTCAATTATATGTGGAATCTAAAAAAAAAGCTTAACTCTTAGAAGCAGAGAGTTAGAATTGTAGTTAGCAAAAGTTGGGGTATGAGGGAAATCAGAAGATGTTGCTCAAAAGCATAAAGTTTCAAAAAGTTTCAGTTAGACAGGAAGAATAAGTTTTAGTAATCTACTGCACAATATAGTGACTATAGTTAATAGCAATGTAGTGTGAATTTCAAACTTGCTAAAAGAGTAGATTGTAAATGTTCTCATCACAAAAAGATTGGTAAGTAAGGTAAAGGATATGTTGATTATCTTAACATAATTATTTCACGATTTATACATATATCAAAATATCACATTTTGCCCCCCAAAAATATACAGTTATTAATTGTCAACCAACTTTTTTAAGTAGAAGATTTTGTGTATATCACTGTCAACTCATCCTCGTAGCAAACAACCCAAAGAGCATAGCACACTGGAAAATTGAAGAGATGATAGAAAAAGAAAAAATGTTTTTCTGGCCATGGATGAATCTGAAATTCCTTTCTAAGTGCCACTTGAGCTCTGTGGCCATGCTGGGTGGTGACCTTTATGTCTTCATTCTGCTCTTCATGTGGAATTAGGGTTCACAAGGACTCCTCAGAGTCAGAGAGGCAGAGAGAATGGGTTTTGAAATAAGACAAGTCTGATATCAGTGATAAACTCTACCACTTTCTAGCTCTGTGATTTGGAAAAAGTTATTTTATCTCTTCAAACCTCAGACTACTTGTCTGTAACATGGATATAACATTCATAGCATTATGTCTTAATATTAACAGTAAATATAATAATGAAGATAAAATACTTTAAAATATGCAGCATCAGTTAACTAGTGCCAAAACAATGTTGACTAACAGACCATCCCAAAAACTCAGTGCCTAAAAACAATAACCATTTATTATTGTTCCTGAGTCTGTGGGTCAGCTGGGTGGTTTTTCTGGTCCTGGCTGGGCTTCCTCACAAGTTTGGGTTATGTGGTGTTGATTGGTTGAGGATGACATTGGCTCTGCTCCACACAGTCTCTCATCATCCAGCACACTGGCCTAGGCTTGTTTTCATGGCAGAGGTAGTGGACCAAAACAGAAGCAGATGCATACATGGCTTTCTGAGGCTGAGCTCCAAAGAGAGTACTGTCACTTTCATCATTGCTATTGATTAAAGTCAGCCTTAAGGACAGCCCAGAATTCCAAGGGTGGGTAAATAGATTCCATCTCTTGATAGGAAAAGATGCAAGTAACTGCCAAAAGCATGAACATAGGATAAAGTAGAGAATTGGTGCCATCAAGGAAACCATCATAGCACACACCAGGCACATGCTGAGAGCTCTAGAAGGGCTCATCTCTCTTCTCCTCACTTCAGACTGTTACAGTCATGTACAAAAAATAAGCCAATACACGCATTAACTGTCCCTACATGTCTTCGGACATAAGCAACTTCACCAAAATTACAGGGTTAGAAAAGGCATTAAAAGGAGAAGATGCATGGACAAAAAATGTCACCTAGGGACAACAGAATCACTGGTTTTTCTTGACATTGAAATGAAAAGATAAAGATCACAAACTATTTAATACTTCAAGATTATTACTTGTTTAACTATATTCTGGAGTTCAATAAAATACTATTCTTTTTTTTTTTTTCTTTAAGTGAATCCTACTAAGTTACTCTTTGTCTAGATAAATGTTTGTTTGGAAGCCTCTAAAATTAAGTCAACTATGTTATCCCACAAAACACAATGGATATTCTAGAATGCCATTGTTCTAAGATAGAAAAAAATCATTATAGAAAAGAATGAAGTTTGAAGCCAGGCAGACAAGGGTTCTCCTGCCAAAACTAACATTTACCCACTGTAGGCCCTGAGCAAATTTCTTCACCTTCCTAAATTGTGTTCTTATTTAGAAAATTAGCATAATAAATAACTGACGCACTACCACCCCTACTAACCCTCAGTCACTTTTCTAGGAAGGAATAAGCTAGGAATAAGGTCTCAGGTGCCAGAGCAACATGACAGAAGTTAGCTGATTGGAGTTTTTGCTTTAAGAAGGAGAAGTAGGCTGAGGTGAGTGGATTGCCTGAGCCCGCGGGTTCGAGACCCGCCTGGGCAGCAGACCTCATCTCTACAATAAATCAAAAAATCAACCGGCGTGTTAGTGCATGCCTGTAACTCCGGCTACTTGGAAGGCTGAAGCAGAAGGATCACTGGAGCCCAGCAGGTCGAGGCTGCGGTGGCCAGGAGCGGCCACTGCACTCCAGTCTGGGTGACAGAGTGAGACTCCAACTCAAAAAAAAAAAAAAGAAGGAGAAGTATCTGCCAGAAGGCCCCTTCAGCTCTTGGGACGCTCTTATTCCTTCCTGGAATGCAGACAAAATGACTGAGTGTGCTGCAAATTGAGGCCCTGAGTGACAAGCACGGTGACAAAAGAAACATAAAGATAGGAAAACCCTAGATCCAGGAAGACGTTGCACCACGCACAAATGATTCACCTTTTACTTGCTGCTCTACCAAAAAACCACCCCGCTTCTTTACACCACTGCCACTGACTGAATCCTTTCCTAACCAGTATGCTAACAGCTGTACTCTAAAGTTGTTGTAAGAGTTAGAAATAATCTGCCTAAATCTTATGGTCTTAATTTATCCTAAATGCTAGTATTTTTCTTAAAATTATGAAGAAAAATTGAGTTTCTGACTCTTGGTGATTTCCAGCAAAAATAGCAGTTTTCTCATTCATTAAATATAACCGAAGTTAACAACTTCTTGGGTAATTTCTCTCCAAATAACCATAAAGGCTCCAAATACTTGAATATATATGCCTACTATGGGCAATTTGCACTCCAAGAAATTATAAAAGTAGAATGGAAAAGTTAGTAATCTAACTAAATTATCTAAGGAAATCAGATGGGATTCAGGAATAGATTTCTGAGAAAATAGCACACACATATACAGGACATATTCATAAATCAAACATAAATTAAGCGTATTAGTTCATAGGCATATCTTACCCCTGAAACTCAATCATAAGAATAAACTCCTTTCAAATTAAAGGTAAAATGCAAACAAAAAACCAATTGCCCTGAAAATTAAGATGAAATTACTATCTGCACAATCCTTAAAAAGCTTATAAAATACTATTAATGTATAATATTGATCTTATCACATCTCTTAATATGAAATTAATATTAATATCATATTAATGTAGAAATTCTGCAGACATTAGAAATCTCAACAATGCTGAAACGAACACAAAACTCAGAAGAGAAAAGAGGGCATTTGTCAGTAAGGGTGCTAAATCTATCACTTTTCATAACCAGAAGTTGATGACATGTAAAATTATAACATGGAGTTTAAAATATAATATTTCCAGTCTCCTATTAAATGCTTAATAACATTTTTTCTTAGCCTAAGATAATATTTTAGGATACTTTAGATATTAAGCAAGGATTTTGGATCTCATTTCTGTTCTCATCTATGCTGTTTGATTGTTTTTATAATGAATATGCACTCTTTGTATAAAAACAGTAAAGTCACTAAAAATTTTCAATAGAAAATTAATTTCTGTATTAGTCTGAATTTTCCAGAGAAACAGATCAATAGTAAATAATTGTGTGTGTGTGTGTGTGTAGAAAGACAGAGACTGACTCACTATGAGAAACTGACTTATGTGATTATGGAAACTGAGACAGCCAATATCTAAGTCAACAAAATGGAGACCCAGAGAGAGAGCTGATAATATAAATTCCAGTTCAAGTCTGAATCTAAAGGCAGGGAAGACCAGTGTCCCAGTTGAGAGACAGAGAGAAGGAATTCTTTCTCACTCAGCCTTTTGTTCTACTCAGACCTTCGATGGATTGGATAAAACTTACCCACACTGGCGGGGAGAGGGCAACTGCTTTACTCATTCTACCAGTTCAAATGTTGATCTCATCTGTAAATACCCAGAATCATGTTTACTTAACTGTCTGGGCATCTTGTGGCCCAATACAGCTGACACATAAGTTTAATCATCACAACTTCAAAACAGCACAACCCTCACCTGTGCTTTTCAGCAAATTTCAAGAGAGGGAACTCTGGGAATGCTCTAAAATGACAAGGAGATCCTGTTCGGACCACAGTAGAAGACTTAGAAGCCTAGGAGGTAGATCCCGGTTCTTTGGGAAATGCTGAGCACTTCACTGACTTTCAGAAGTAGAACCTGGGCTCAACATTTTCCTTGTCCAGTCCTCTTTCTTTGGTTAATTGAAGCTCTGCTTTCTATGAAATTTTTTTCTTTAACAGAGTTTAGGGGCTGAAGGAGGGGCCAGTTTCCACATTAAGACTGAATTGTCTATCTCATCCTAACCAGTCAGTTCCCCTGAAAGCAGCAGTTGGCATATCCTAAGAGAGAAAAAAATGGCCTAATCCACACTCAATCTCCCATCAGGACAATTGTAAAATGTCTTTACTGGTTCTGCCACCTCCAGTATCACTTGGTTTTACAACAGGGATGAGATTGTCTGCATAAATACACATCAGTTTATGCACACCTACTAAAAACCTGCAAGATTCCCTCCCACCGTCACCAGAAAACAAAGTTGTAAAGCCATGGCAGGCCCAGCCCTGTGCATCCTGATCATTCTGTCTTTGCAGCCACCTCCCCACTGAATCCTTCCTCAAGCCCCACCCAGCTGCATGATGGCAACATAGCTATTGCTATGTTCTTAATAGTCAGGCCTTTGCTCAACCTGGAAGCCTCTTGCCCCACTTCTTTCCTTATTGAAACTATTCCCATGTATCGGAGACAAACTCAGTGGTCCTCCTGCTAAAATCTCCCTGTTTTCCCAACTAGAATGACCCACTCCTGCCCTTACACTGTCAGCTAGCTTACCTAGACTTCCACTGGTATTGATGCCCTCATGCCATGAGTTTCTTTCCCTTTACATCTCCATGCCTTTTTAAGGTCAAAAGAGCAGTTTCTTATTTGTGTTTGTAGCTCCCAACATTATCATAGCTCCTGGTACAGAGCTGGTAATCAAACAATGTTTAGCTGATAAACTCCATTCTCAAGAATAGAAGTCTGATTTGGTTTCTGAACATCTATATAAAGTATCTAAAATCTAACTTGCATCCTTATTATTATCACTTCATCACATGATTTTAGGTGTGGCATTTACCATTGTTTTAAGGTAAACAAAAAACATTTGTCAATATATTTTATAAGGGTGAAGGAAAAATCTATTGAATTTAGCATAATAACCTTCAAAGTCCTCAAAAATCCTTTCATAAAGCAATAGTTACAAAAACAAAGGACCATGTACAGTTCCTTTTTAGTCTAACAATAAAATTATTAATTTATTTCTTTTTTATTTGTTCCATTTTATTTCTTGTTTTGGGGGTAGAGGAAATGTAGATGAGCCTTCCAGGCATCTTCCTTCATACATTACTATCTAACTGCCGATATGGAACAAATTCCAACTATGGATACGGAACACAGCCCTGCTCTGCAGAGGACCCTGGTGATGCCTCTTCATCAGCCTCTCTCCACTTCAGTGTGCAGAGAGGGAGCTGGGCTCTAATTGCAGCCATATCAATCAAAGGCATTTCAGATTGCAGCACAACCTTCTCTGGCTGGAGTTAATTAAAACGCTGACATTTCCCAGACTGTCAGCTAAATGAATGCTTAGGAAGACGTGCATATACGTTCAATGGGTAAATACAGGCTGTCAAAGACTCCTCCACAAAACACACCCAGCCCTTTCTGATTTTGTCACCATATACTACCAATAAGTGACTCATAACCTCAAGATATGCAAACTCAGGGACCTGGGATGTCCTATAATTTGCTTGGCAGTCTATTTGAAATATGGTCAACTGGTACACTCACATAATGATAAATCATGTTTTGGACAGCCATGTTATTTGTTAATTTTTATAAATGTGTATGCTTTAAACACAATAACTATAATACATTAATTCCCAAGTTATTAAATTAATATTCTTTTCTTTCTGTTCAAAGCTCATCACTGGAAGAGAGTAAACTAGTAGACATTCCCTAAGAGTTATATCATGAAAAGAGGAAAAGATTCATATAGAGGTGCACAAGTGCAGACACAGAGTTTAAATATCATAGTTAAACTTACCCTATTAGAACTGAGGGACTAAACCCCAGGCTTCTCATAATTTTTCAAACTCTCACTTGAGGAAAGCACTTGAAAAGGAAGTTTGTATAGCAAATGAGAAGAAGATAAGGAAAGGAACAAATGCTTTATACTACAGAGAAAAAATCTAATATCTACCTAAGTTTAAAAAGTCACTAAAAGAGCACAGAGAACCGAACACATTTTGCTAGAAATAAGAATCATCCCTTCAAATTCCAAGAGGCAATTAGGACACAGGAGCAACCACCACCAAAATGATGGGCTAGTTTCGCAGTGGATGGTCACGGGGAGGCCTTATGGATCATCCACCCTAGCATGAGTCAGTCACTGAATATGCACCACTGTGTACTGGGATGTCTGGGCAAGGTCACAATGCCATCCTCTAAGCTCACTTACTTCACTGGAGGGCATAAAAAGAGGTTCATCTCGTGAGTAAGTGGGACTATCTGAAGATGAGTAAGATTTATTTACCTTGATAGTCTCTAGTTTTGGGGGTTAGATTGCTTTTATTTTCATTCTAAATATAATTTATTGAGATATAATTAACATCCCTTTCAATTTATCCATTGAAAGTGTATACTATCACAATCAATAAGGAAAAAACATAAAACTTTTTCTATGAGATCTGGCCAAAGGCAATAATGCCCACTCTCACCACTTCTACTTAACATAGATTAGAAGTACTAGCAAGGGTAATTAGACAAGAAAAAAGAATAAAAGACGTCCAAATAGGAACAAAAGAAGTAAAATTATTCCTATTCATGTAGAAAATCTTAAAAACTTTACAAAAAAAATCTGATAGAACTAACGAATAAATTTAGTAAGTTTGCAGGATGCGAAATCAACTTACAAAAATAAGTTGCATTTCTTTACACCAATACCAAGCTATCAAAAAAATCAAGAAAAATTACATATTAATAGTATCAAAAAGAATATACCTTAAAAATTTTTAACCAAGGAAGTGAAAGATCTATACACTAAAAACTAAAAATTATAAATCATTGTTAAAAGAAATACAGATGAGTGTAAAGGCATTTCATGTACATGGGTTGGAATAATTAGATTATTGAAATGTCTATACGAATCAAAGCAATATGCAAATTTAATGCAATCCCTATCAAAATTTCAGTAACACTTTTTGCAGAAAGAAATAGAAAAACAAACCTTAAATTTGTATAGAACCAGGAAAGACCTTGGGTAGATAAAACAAACCGAGAAAATTAAGCTTGAGGTATCACACTTCCAGATTTAAAATTATGTTACAAAGTTATACTGATCAAAGCAACATGACACTGGCATAAAAGTAGACACATAGAACAATTAAACAGAATAGAGAAACCAGCCAGAAATAAACTCACATATAAAGTCAACTAATCTGTTTTTTGTTTGTTTGTTTGTTTTTTATTTTAAAGATGTGGGGTACAACTCAGATTTAGGCACACAAGTGGTCATTGTACATTTTAAAGTTTGGTCCTCCATTTGGTCCTTACTTCACCTGGCTTCAACTCAGTTATCCTTATTGATGTTATGTGCCCCTCACTCCTCTGGCACTGTCCCACTACTTCCAATTCCTTTCTTATTGTATTATGGCAAATGTTCAGGGTCCTCTTATGTGTGAGAACATGTGGTACTCTTCTTTGTTTCTGTGATAGATCACTGAGTAAGATGACTCTAAATCCATCCAAGTTGCTGTGGAGTCCATGTGTTTGTCCTTCTTTATAGTTGTGCGATACTCCATTGTGTATATACATATATATATCAGATTTTTTATCCAATCCAGTTTCAATGGGCAGCACAGTTGGTTCCATGTTTTTGCTATTGTGAATAGTGCTGCAATAAACATGGATGTGCAGGTTTCGTTTTTGTAGAGTGATTTAAGTTCCTCTGAGTATATTCCCAGAAAGGGAGTTGTAAGGTTGATTAGAATGTCTATTTCTAGTTATTTTAGGAATCACCACACTGTTTTCCACAGAGGTTGAAATATAAGCATTTTCTCATTTGTCTGTTGGCTGCTCATGTGTCTTTTTTTGAGAAGTGTCTATTCATATCTTTTGCCCACTTATTAATGGGGCTGTTTCTTTTTTTCCTTTTGGCATGTTTGAGTTCCTTGTAGATTCTGGTTGATAGGCCTTTGTCAGGTATATAGTTGGTAAATATTTTTCCCATTCTGTGGGCTGTCTCCCTGCTCTATTGATGATTTCTTTTGACTTGCAGAAATTTTTCAGTTTGATGAGGTCCCACTTGTCTATATTGTTTCTTATGGCATCAGCTTTGGGGGCTTCGATCAAGAATTAGTCTATTGTGTTTTCCATAAGGATGTCTCCTGCATTTTCTAAGATTCTTAACATTTGAGGTTTTATGTTTAGGTCTTTGATCCATTTAGAGTTGACTTTTGTGTATGGTGATAGGTAGGGATCCTGTTTTATTCTTCTGCACTTGGTCAGTCAGTTTTCCTATCACCATTTACTGAATAGGCTCTTCTCTCCCCAGTGGTTGTTGTTGGAGGCTTTGTCAAAAATGAGTTGGTTGAGAAATTGAGGTTTTGCTCCCGGAATCTCTGTCCTGTTCCATTGGCCTATATTCCTGTTCTTGTAACAATACCAGGTTGTTTTGATTATTGTAACCTTATAATAATGTTTAAAGTCTGAAAGTGTGATAGCACCTGCTGCGTTTCTCTTGCTAAGGATTATTTTGGCTACTCTTGGTTGTTTATGTTTCTGTATGAATTTCTATATTGTTGCTTCCAGGTCTGAGAAGAATGATGTTGATAATTTTAATGGACATGGTGTTAAATCTGTAGATTGCCTTTGGTAGAATGGATATCTTAATAATGTTGATTTTTCTAATCCATAAGCATGGAATATTTTTCCATTTGTTTGTGTCATCTTTGACTTCTTTGAGCAAAAAGGTCTTTCACTTCTCTAGTTAGGAAGATGCTGAGGTATTTCATTTTTTCTGGCTATTTTGAATGGGATTGTGCTTTTTATTTTGTTCTCTGCCTGTTTGTTGTTGGCGTAAAAGAATGCTACTGTCTTTTACACATTTATTTTGTACCCTGAGACTATGCCAAAATCCTTTAGCAGTGCAAAGAAGTTTTTGACAGATTCTCTTGGATTTTCTAGGTATATGATCACATCAACAGCAAAAAGGGATAATTTGACTTCTCCTATTCCTATGTGGATCCCCCTGATTTCCTTCTCTTGTCTGACTGCTCTAGCTAGGACTTCCACCACTATGTTGAACAGGAGGGATGAGTGTGGACAGCCTTGTCTAGTACCAGTTTTCAGAGCAAATGCTTCCAATCTCTGTCCACTTAGCAATATGTTGGCTATGGGTTTATCATAGTTGGCTCTTATTATTTTGAGGCATGTTCCTTCCATACCTAGGTGTTCAATGATTTTTATCAAGAAAGGATGCTGGATTTTATCAAAAGCTGCATAATGGTATAATCATATGGTTTTTGTTTTTGCATCTGTTGATGTATTTAATTATATTTATACTCTTGCAAATATTGAAACAACCCTGCATCCTGAGTATGAAGCCTCCTTGGTCATGGTGAATGATTTTTGAGATGTGCTGATAGATCCAATTGCTACAATCTTGTTGAGAATGTTTACATCTATGTTCATCAGGCATATTAACCTGTAGTTCTCTGTCTTAGTTGGATCTTTACCTGGTTTGGGTATCAAAGTAATGATAGCTTCATAAAATGATTTGGAGAGCATTCTGTCTTTCTCAGTTGCCTGGAATACTTTCAATGGGATTGGTATTAGCGCCTCCTTGTATGTTTTGTAGAATTCCACTGAAAATCCATCTGGTCCAGTCTTTTCTTTGTAGATATATTCTTACAACAGAGTCAATTTCCTGGGTTGTTATTGGTCTATTCAGGATCTCAGTGTCTTCTTATCTCAACCTTGAGAGATTGCATGACATCATAAACTCCTCCACTCTGTTTAGGTTGTCGAGCATGTTTTCATACAGGTGTGCATATTAGTCTCTGATAATCGTTTGTGTTTCTTCAGAGTCAGTTGTGACTTGATCTTTTGCATTTCTGATTGTGTTTATTTGGGGTTTTTCCCTCTTTTTCTTGTGCATTCTGACTGGGGGTCCATCAACCTTGTTTATCCTTTCAAAGAACTAGCTTTTTGCTTCATTGATTTTTTTCCTATGGTACTTTTGTCTCGTATTTGGGCTTCAATTTTGATGATCTGGATTCTTCTGCTGAAGTTAGGGTTTTGGTGCCTTTACAGCTCCCTTAGGTGATTTGTTAGGTTGTTAACTTGTTCTCTTTGTATTTTCTTGGTGTGTGTTCATAGAAATGTAAATTCCCCTCTCAGGAGTGTTTTCACAACATCCCAGAGGTTTTGGTAAGATGTCTCTCCATTTTCATTTGTTTCCAGGAATCTTTTAATTCCTTTTTTGATTTCTGTGTTGACCCAGGAGTTGTTCAGCATCATGCTGTTTAGTATTCATGTCTTTGTGGATTTAGGAGGCATTTTCTTGGTGGCGATATTTATTTTTATTCCACTGTGGTCTGAGAAGGTGATGGCAGTATTTCAATCCTGTGAAATTTGTTTATGCTTGATTTATGTCAAGGATGTGGTCGTTCTTGGAGTATGTTCCATGTGGTAATGAATGGAATGTATATTCTGTGGTTGCTGGGTGGAGTGTTCTGTAGATATCAACTAAGTCCATTTGATCAAAAGCCAAGTTGAGGTTCCAGATCTCTTTGCTGATTGTTTGCCTCAGTGATTTATCTGGGGTTGGTATTGGGGCATTTAAGTCTCCATCTGTGATAGTGTTAGAGTCAGTATCTTTTTATAGTTTACTTAGTAGCTGCTTTATGAAAGCTGGTGCTCCTGTGTTGGGTGCATATATATTTAGGATGGATATTTCTTGTTGATTGATCAAACCTTTTATCATCATGCAGTGTCCTTCCTTATCTTTTTAAATCTTTGATAGCTTAAAGATGGTCTGAAATTAAGATTGCAATTCCTGCCTTCCTTGTGTTCCATTTGCCTGGAAATTCATTTTACATCCTCTAACTTTGAGTCGGTGGCATCCCTTATGGTGAGATGAGTTTCCTAGAGACAGCAAATTACTGAGTCCTGTGTTTTTAACCAGTTTGCTATTCTATGTCTTTTCAGTGGTGTATTTAGTCTATTCTCATTCAGGCTGATTATTGAAATGTGAGTATTTGTGTCTTTCATAATGGTCTTATAAGGCTGTTTTGCTTTTATCTATCTTTTGTGCTCATATATGTGTGTTTTCTTTTTTATGGGTATGCTGTGTGTTCTGCTGCTTCTGTGTTTTTTTGTGATCTTGTGAAGTATATGGTCTTTCTTTTGTTTCTTTTTTCTTCTGTGTACAGTGCCTTTTTAAGCATCATCTGTAGAGATGGTCTGAAAGCAGCTTATTCTCTTAGAGATTGAATGTCTGGGAAGGATTTTAATTCTCCCTCACTGATGAAGCTCAGTCTGGCTGGGTAGGAAATTCTTAGTTAAATGTTTATCTCTGAGAACATTAAAGATTGGGTCCAATTTTTTCTGGCCTGTAGTTTTTCTGCAGATAAGTCTGCAGCAATTCTGATTGGTCTCACCTGGTAGGTAGTCTGACCTTTCTTCCTTGCTGCCTTTAAGATTTTTTTCTTTTATACCTACTTTATGGGGTGAATTACTATGTGCCTAGGGATTGGTCTTCTCATAAGATGTCTTGCAGGGGTTCTCTGAATCTCTTGTGCTTGCATAGTCATCTCTCCGGACAGATGAGGGGAGGTTTCTTGAATGATCTCAGGAAATGTTTGTTCCAGGGTATTTTCTGTTTCTCTTTCTAATTCAGATATTCCAATCAGATGTAGGTTTGGTTTCTTGATAAAACCACACATCTCTTGGAGAATTTCTTCTTCCTTCTTAAGTTTTTTTTCTATATTTTTAATGGATTGGGTTAGTTCCATGTTTTCATCTTCCAGCTCTGAGATTCTTTCTTCTGCTTGGTGAATTCTGCTTCCTATGCCTGTCAGTTTGTCATATATTTATTGGATGGAGTTATTTATGTCTGTTATTTCTAAGTACAGTTTCTTGAGTTTGTCCATCCCTATTGCAATTTCATTTAGTTTTAACCCTTGCATTTCTTGATTTTCATTTATTCTATTCAACGATTATTTGATCTCCATAAGTAGTTGCTGGGTATTGGAGTTCTTGGAGATAGTCACTGTTTGTGACACAGTAGCTATTCTTTCTAGCACTGACTCTTTGCTGAAACTCTAGTTATCATTTGTAGCAGTTCTCCTATCTGTCTCTTTAATTCTGTTGCTCAGTGGAAAATGGAGAAGCAGTCACTTCTGATATTTACTCTACCTTTTGTCCTTCCTTGAGCTGAGATTCTGGGTTTGTACAATTATGAAGTAGGTCTGGGGCAGGACATTGTGCTGTCTCTTTACAATTTTGAGCACTTACTAGGAGATGAGGGGGGCAGCAAGAATTCAGAACGTATTGGCCAGTCATAATGTTTGCTATCTGGTTAATGGCCAGCGGGGACTCATTCTTCTTCTCTGCATAATATGACCTTACAGTGAGTATGCTTGCATAGCTCCTGAGTCCAAGATAGGGTATAAGAGGGAAAAGAGAGAGGAGAAGGAGTGGGGAAAGGGAAAGGAGGATAAAGGAAAAGTAGAAAGAAAAACAAAGAGAAAAAAGAAAGAAAACACACACCAAAAAACTGAGAAAATACAAAGAGGAATGGAAAAAAGAAAGAAAAGAGAAAACCAACCAACAAACAAAGCAACCAAATAAGATAATCAAACAAACAAACCAATACTGCCACTAACCTCCTTCTCAGTCAGTTCTACTATCTGCATTTATCACCCAGCAGCTGTCTGAGTGTGGAGGGTGGATTATCTGGGGTGCTGCATCCATTGTTACCAGGGCTTGTGCACTGAAGCAATGTTATCTGAGGACACAAAGAGCATCCCCAGTGCAATGCAGAGGTCAGTGCCTGGTCTCAAAATGCAGTTCTGCTGTTCTGTAGAGCCCACCCTGGAGCACTTCTCTGCCCAGGCATTAGAGAATCTGCTCAGTTTCTCTGTTAGGAGCTATTGCTCCCTTCCCAGCAGTCACCAGTCTCCAGATCTCAGGACCTGGTGGCAAGGCTCTGGAGCCCCATCTAGGCTCAAGGTAGGCTCTCCTCACTGCTTCCTTAGGAGACTGCCTCAGACTTCCTCCCTGCATTCTTTCTGTGGCCCTCACGTCAGTGTTCAGCTTGCTCTATCACATTTTTCCCTGACAAAGCTCCTAAAGTGTCTGCCTCTAGGTCTCCCACTCTGATTGCATGCATCTGTGTTTGGTCCAGTGTGGGGGTGGGGCATCTGTTTCTCCAGTATTGTGCATTTGGATTATCCTCTCTACGCAAATGATGGTCAATTTCAGAGAGCTGCAGAGATATCCCTTGGTCTCAGGATGTAGGCTGCTCAGGATGCAGGCAGCTCACAATTGGGCAAGATAAAGCAGGTCTCTGCCCAGTCCTTGGACAGAGAAATCATGGTGATCTGTGTTTTTTTTCTCCAGTGAAGCTCAGCTCCAGATTTCCTCCCCATGCTTTCTCCACAGTCCCTACTGCCCATGCCTGGCCTGTTGCCACGAGTGGTGGTATGGGCCAGCTGCCTGCTGATCTCTTCTGCCTTTACCCAAGAGATACCCCGGGGCTGGTGGATCTTTCTGCATGCAGCAGTTGCTGAATTCAGAGCAATGAAAAATTGTAGCTTCTGCAAGGAGCCCCAGGCACTTGATCCCATGTCTCCCCTCAACTAGACATTCGCTCACCCACTTACACACACAAATGCACGCAAATTAGTTTTTTTGTGCACTCACTCATGCAGAGACTCTCACACTCTGACTGAATCTGATGCCATTTTGCCTCCCCTCCAACTAACCTTTGACAAGGTCACCAAGGAAACACAATGGTGAAAAAAAAATCTCCTCACCAATAGTGGTGGGAAAGTTGAATATTCACATACAAAAAAAAATTAAACTAGACCCCTATCTTATAACATTCACAAAAATCAGTCTATCATGGATTAAAGATCTAAACTAGATACCTGAAACTATAACCTTACCAGAAGAAAACAAAGGGGAGAGAAATCCTTAATATTGGCTTTGGCAGTGATGTTTTTACACATCACACCAAGAACTCAGGCAACAAAGAAAAAATTAACAAGTGGAACTACATCAAACTGAAAAGCTTCTGCACAGCAAATGAAACAATGAATGAAATTAAAAGGTAGCCAAGGATGGCCAATGAGTGTGTTTCTTCTACACAATAAGCCAAGATAGACTTTCCTCAGCAACCACAGAGGAACAGGACTGGCAGCATGCCCCATGACTCATCAGAGAAGTGATAATAACCACAGAGTTGAAAGAAAAAACCAATCAACCTGAGCTGGAACTAGCCAGACTCTCATCTGGATCATGGCAGAGACCACAGCAGTGGGGAAGGTGAGTAAGGTGAATTCAAGAGTTTTGTGCTTCTACCACAGTCTTGGAGTGTTTCCTGGACCTTGTAGAACTCCAGTCCCTCACAGGAAATTGCCTTACCTTCAGCCATGTTCTGCCAAAACCAATATGAAGTAGTGTAGCTTCATATTGAAGTAGTTCCAGGGGTCATATCCCAGGAACTCAACCCTTGTAGGTGGCTGTTTTTCAGTCAGTCCGGGAGAAGACAAGCAAAGAACTAACTCCATGATGGGAGACTGATCCTGGGCGGGGTGGGATGCCCTGAGAACATGTGAGACCCCGAGGCCTGCTGCTCTTTGACATTCAGATGGAAGACTGCCTGACTCCCCTTTTAAACGATTATGTGCCCTCCACCCCCTGCACATCCGCATTACCTCCGTGACCAGGCACTCCCTCCCAATTCCCACTGGGGTAGCCAAGAGTACACACTTTGGGAGAGCTTGACTGCCTTTCTCCCCAATCCCCTCAAAGGCTCAAAACAGAGAACTTGAGTAATCCCCAGAACCCTGCCCTCTGCCTAGATTAGCTAGACACTTCTTTGGAGCAACATACGCCAAAGAGAAAACCCACCATTGCAGCTGGATCTCTGACACAGAGCTACCTCATGGCCAAAGGTCAACAGCACATCTGATACAATACCTCCCTTCAAAATCATATCAAGCAACTTCTCAAACCTCAGTGGTATAAAACTAGACAACTGTGCCCACATGCACACCCCAGCACAATTCACAATTGCAAAGATGAAGAATCAGCCTAAATGCCCATCAATCAGTGGATAAAGAAAATATGTTATACATGCACTATAAAAGACTATTCAGCCCTCAAAAAGAATGAAATCATGTGTTCCACAGCAACTTGGATGGAATTGGAGACCATCATCCTAAGTGAACTAAGTCAGGAACAGAAAGCCAAGTACCACATGTTCTCACTTATAAGTGGGAGATAAACAAAGGATTTGCAGAGACACATAGATTGGTATGCTGGACACCAAAGACTCAGAAAGGGAAAGGAGGAAAGGGTGGAGAAACAAAAATCACCTATCGGGTAAAATGTGCTCAGGTCGGGGTGGTGGGTACTCTAAAAGCCCAGACTTCTGTGCCACTATACAATGCAACCAAGTAGCCAAAAACTATTTGTAGCCCCTAAAGCTGTTGAAATAAAGAAAACCAAATAAAAAAGAAATATAAAAGAAGAGCTATATCAATGCCAACATAATTATGAAAGACCATGGGAAAGATGGAGAGAAGGTACACTGGAGAGGTTACACCTTGTAGATATGTGATCTCAGGGTTGCCCTTGTTGGGGCTCATGATACCCCCAAAATATGACTTTAGAAAACCAGGATATAACACCCCAAAATATACTTTTTGGCATTTTTCTTAGTCAATTCTTACTCTGTCAGTCAAGCTGGAGTGCAGTGCCATAATCACGGCTAATCACAGCTTTGACTTCCTGGGCTCAGGTGATCCTTCCACCTCAGGCTCCTGAGTAGCTAGGGCTTGCAAGTATGGGCCACTACATGCAGCAGTTTTTGTTTTTTTGTTGAGACAATGTCTCACTGTTTTGTCCAGGCTGATCTCAAGCAACTGGGTTCAAGCAGTCCTCCTGCCTCAGCCTCTCAAAGTGCTGGGTACATAGGCATGAGCCACCGCACCTGGCTTTTGGCATATTTTTAGAATCATTCTGAGAAATTGCAAACATAAGAGTCACTTTGAAAAACTGTTATTTTGTAAAATAAATTTGCACCTATAAAGAAAATATACAATGATAAAATTATCTGTACCAGGAAGACAGCAGCTTCAGATGTTTTATCACCTAAGAGGCTTCATCTGTATAAAAAGGCATCATTTATTCACCATGCACATCCTCCTATAACTTGTCTCCACCACTTCTTAGAAGCTCCAAGCCCCTGTTCCTTTCAGTGGCTCGGGATGATGTATACATTTCAATCCTCTGGTTCTTCTTTGAGCTCCATGCTTTATGGGACTCCTGTCCATGTATACCTAATTCAATATGTTTTTCCTCCTGTCAATCTGTTTTATGTCCATTTAATTTGTAGCCCAACCACAGAACCCAGAAGGATGGAGGGAAGCCATTTTTCCTTCACCTAAGAATGATTTTAGAAGAATCTAGGCATTTTAATTTTAGTGTGAGTATTTTAATATGTGGGAAAGCAAGTCAAATTTTTTATAAAACTTCGTATGGTACCTTTGTAAAGGCCATGTGATCTGTGGCCCTCTGGTTTATGACTGATTTACATATAGCCAGTGAATAAATGGGTTGGGAAGAGGAGAGTCTGGGCTTTCTGGTCAGAAGTTTCTCTTCCTGTGAGTACATGCTTCTTCATGTTGCATGCTTGTCCCTTTGAGACCTCCCATTCAATTAGGCAAGTGTGCAGTGAGTACAGCACTGTATGCATCACAGTTTGTCCTGGGATGAAAATTCTCACCACTGGTTTTCAGTACTTTGGAGACTTGATATAGTAAGCTCCAGTATCAGGTCCTATGACACTGGTTCCAATAAGACTATAGGTTAGAATCTGTGGGGTCACATTCTAGTGTTAAATTAAGTTTAACTTAAAGCTGCCTGCTTAAATATTTTAAGTTGGGCCCAAAGGTTTCTCTGTACATACTGAACTGCAGCCTAACTGGATATGTAAACAGAATGAAACCTACTCTAGTAATAAGTAACCAAGTCTCAGCCAATCAAATAAGCCATACTTCAGCCATTCGCAGGTGGCCAACAGTTCAAACCATGTTCAAATAAAGCAAATGCCTTTGGCAGAATAACAGTTGGAAAATATTTTTTTTCCATTCTGTGGGCTGTCTCTCTGCTCTCAAGATGGTTTCTTTGGCTTGGCAAAAGCTTTTCAGTTTGATGGGGTCCCTCTTGTCTGTCTTATCTCTTATGGCATGGGCTTTTGAGGTTATGATGAGGAACTGGTTGCCTATTCCGATGTCTGTAAGGGTGTTGCCTGTGTTTTCTAAGAGTCTTATAGTTTGAAGTTTTAGGTTTAGATTTTTGATGCATTTAGAGTTGATTTTTGTGTCTGTTGATACGCAGGGATCCTACCTTCTGCATGTGGTCAGACGGTTTTCCCAGCACCATTTACTGAATAGGTTTTCCTCTCCCCAGTGGTTGTTGTTGGAGGCTTTGTTAGTTAAGAAATTGAGGTTTTGCTTCTGGAATCTCTATCCTACTCCATTGGTCTATATGTCTGTTTTGGTATCAATACCAGCCTGTTTTGATTATTATAGCCTTATAATAAAATTTCAAGTCTGAAAGTGTGATACCTCCTGCTATGCTTCTTTTGCTGAGGATTGTTTTGTTACATGCTATTTTTTGTTTCTATATGAATTTCTGTATTGTCATTTCCAGGTCTGAGAAGAATGATGTTAGTAGTTTAATGGGTATTGAATTGAATCTGTAGATTGTCTTGGGTTGGATGGATAGCTTAACAATGTTGATTATTCCAGTCCATGAGTATGGAATATTTTTTCCATTTGTTTGTGTCTTCTTGGGTTTCTTTGAGCAGTGTTTTGTCATTTTCATTGTAAAGGTCTTTCACTTCTCTGGTTAGGAAGATGCCAAGGTATTTCATTTTCTTTGTGGCTATTATGAATGGCATTGTGCTCTTTATTTGGTTTCTACCTGTTTGTTGTTGGTGTATAAAAATGTGACTGTCTTTTGCACATTTATTTTGTATCCTGAAATCTCACAAAGGTCTAACATCCAGGGTCTACAAGGAACTCAAATGTGCTGAAAGGAAAAAAAACTATCCTATAAAAAAATGAGTCAAAGATATGAATAGACACTTCTCAAAAGAAGACGTACGAACAGCCAACAGACAAATGAAAAAATGTTCAGCCTCACTAATCATCAAAGAAATGCAAATCAAAACCATACTGAGATACCACCTAACTCCATTCAGGATGGTAATCATCAATAACTCAAAAAACAACAGATGCTGAAGACAATGTGGAGAAAAGGGAATACTTCTACACTGTTAGTGCGAGTGTAAATTAGTACAAACTCTGTGGAAAACAGTGTCACAATTTCTAAAAAATCTAAAAAATGACCTTCCATACATCCCAGCAATTCCTCTTCTGGGAACATACCCAGAAGAACTCAAATTGCTCTACAAAAAAGATACCTGTTCAAACATGTTTATTGCAGCACTATTCACATTAGCAAAAACATGGAACCAATCATGTTGCCCCTCAAAAGTGGACTGGATTTTTTAAAATGTGGTACATATACACAATTGAATATTAGGCTGCCATAAAGAAAGACAAAATTATGGACTTCTCAGCAATTTGGATGGATTTAGAGTCTATCATACTCAGTGAACTATCACAGAAACAAAGAACTGAATGCCACATGTTCTCACTCATAAGTGGACCATGAACTTTTTCATAATACTACACAAAAGGGATTGGCAGTAGCGAGGCACTACCAGGGAAATGGGGGCCACATAACATCACTAAGGGTACCTGATCCTAAACCAGGCGAAGTGAGGACCAATGGAAGGCTCAAGTTTTACCTCTACTTAGCCACTTATGTGCCTAATCCTGACTTGTACTCCAATCTTTAAAATAAATTAAAATAAAAACAAATAAAGCAAATGCTGAGCTGTAAATAAATAAATAAATAAATAGGTAGTCTAGGTAATGGGAGAAAATATTTTTGAACTTTATATTAGATAAGGGGTTAATATTCACAGTATAAGGAACACACAACTCAATGACATAAATAAATAATCCAATTTTAAAAAAAGTAAATTACCTAAATAGACACTTTTCCAAGAAAGCCATAAGAATGGTTTGCAGGTACACAGATAGGTACTCAATATCACTAATCATCAGGAAATCAATTCCACAATGAGATAGTACTTCACACTTGCTAGGATGGCTATTATCAAAAAGGCAAGAGAAAACAAGTATTGGTGAGGATGTAGAGAAAAGGGACCCGGCACATTCTGGTGGAAATGTAAATTGGTGATACTATTGTGGAAGCAGCATAGAGGCTCCCACAGAAATTAAAAATAGTGCTACCACGTGACTCAGCAATCCCTCTTCTGGGATCATCTCAAAGGAGGTGAAGTCATCACCACATAAGGATATTTGACTCCCATGTTTATTGAAGTATTATTCACAACAACCTAGAAGTGAAAACAACATGTTCATCAGTGGATGAATGGATAAATAAATATATGTGAGCATATATATAAGGTGTGTGTATATATAGAAATATGTTTAAGTATATATTTATATATTTTTATATATTACATTACATTATATATAATGGTATATTATTCTGCCATAAAGAGGAGATCCTGCCATTTTTGACAACACAGATGAACCTAGAAGGCATTATGCTGAGTTAAATACCCCAGCAGAGAAAGAAAAATACTGCATGATCTCATGAATGTAATCATTTTAAAAAAGAGCGCATCAAAACATAAAGTAGAAATGTGGTTATGGGGAGGAGGAATTGAGGAGATGAAGCTCTAAAGATACAAAAACGCAGCTATCTTGGATGAATAAGTCTAGAGATGTAATGTATAACATGGGAACCATAGTTTATAAAATTGCGGTGTATACTAAAAATTTGCTCCAAAAGTAGATTTTAGTACTCATCACACACGCATGAAAGATAACTGTGTAAGATGATGAATATGTTAATTAACATGACTACCATAATTACTTCACTATGTATAGGTGTATCAAAACATTATGTAGTATACCTTAAACATATAGAATGAAAAATAAAGAAAGAATGTGTATAACTGATGGTTTGTAGTATATTTACAGGACTGTGTAACCAACACCACTATCTAATTTTAAAACATTCTCATCTCTCCAAAAAAGAAATTTCTCTGCATCTATTAGCAGTCACTACCTGTTTCATTGCCACACTTTCCCCAGCCACTTGCAACTGTCAAGCTACTGTCTGCTTCTATAAATTGCCTATTCTTGATGTTTCACATGAATGATTTCAACAATATGTGTCTTTTTGTGACTGGCCTCTTAAATTTAATGTAATGTTTTCAAGATTCACCCATGTCGAGCATGAATCTGCACTGCATTCCTTTTATTGCTGAATAGTATCCCATTATAAAGGTATATTTGTGTACCCATCATCAATGAGCATTCAGGTTGTTTTCACATTTTGGAGATTATGAATATACTTCTATGAATATTCATGTACTAGTTTTTGTGTAGATGTCTGTTTTCATTTTTATTGGGTATACACCTAGGAGTGGAATTATCAGGTCATCTGATAGCTTTAACATTTTGAGAAACTGCACTATTTTCCAAGGTGATCGCACAATTTTACATTCCTGTCAGTAATACCTGGGGGTTCCACTTTCTCCACATCCTTGCTAGTACTTGTTATTGTCTATCATTTTTATTATACTCAGCAAGTGCAAAGTATCTCATTGAAATTTCAGTTTGCATTTTCCTAACTATTAATACAAATAATGTTGAGTACCTTCCATATGTTTATTGACCATTTGTATGTCTTCTTTGGATAAATGTATATTCAAATCCTGCCCTCTTCTGTTAAATTACGTATCTTTTTATCATTGAGTTTTAAGAGTTCTTTATGTAATCCAACTATAAGTATCTTATCAGACATATGATTTGCAAATATGTTCTCCCATTCTGTGGGTTGTCTTTTTACTCTCTTGATGAAATCATTTCCAGCACACATTTTTTTTTAATTTTGGGGTTGTCAAATGTATTTCTGTTTTATTTCATTGCTTATGCTTTTGGTGTAATAAATAAGAAAATGTTGCTTAACCCAAGACCATGAAAATTTGCTCCAAAGTTTTCCCTTAAGAGTTTTATAATTTTAGCTCTTACACTCAGGTTTATGATCCATTTTAAGTTATTTCTTTTGTATGGTGTGACATGGGGATTCATTCTTTTTCTTTATTCTTTTTCACCTGTGTATCCAGTTGGTCCCAATACCATTTGTTGAAAAGACTATTTTTCTCCTATTACATTGTCTTGACACTTTATTGAAAATCAATTGATCATAAATGTAAAGCTTAATTCTGGACTATAAATTTGGTTATTAATCGACATGCTTTGATTAGCTTTGTACTTAGTTTTTAGCTTTTGTTGTTGTGTTCTTGTTTGTGTTTGTCTGTTTGTTTGTTTGTTTGTTTGAGTCAGGGTCTCAGTCTGTCATCCAGGCTAGTATACTCGCATGATCATGGCTCAGAGCAGTCTTCAACTTCTGGGCTCAGGTGATCCTTCTGCCTCTGCCTCTTGAGTAGCTAGGACTACAGGTTCATATTGCTATGCTGTTAATTTTTTCAATTCTTTGTAGAGATAAGGTCCCACTATGTTTCCAAAGGTGGTCTTGAACTCTTGGACTCAAGCAATCCTCCCATCTCTGCCTCTTTAATTGTTAGGATTGCAGGTGTGAGCCACCACGCCCAGTGAGTTCGTTTTAAAATATGAGTTCTACAACTTTGCTCATATCTTTCAAGATTGCTTTAACTTTTCTGCATTTCTGGCATTTGCATGGTAAATTTTAATTTCTATTTGTCAATTTCTCTGAGAATAAAAAATCCAGCTGTGATTTCATTAAGATGTGCATAGATTAGTGGAGTATTGGCATCTTATAAGAGTTTAGCCTTCCAGTCCTTATACATAGTTTACCTTTTAATTTGTTTAGAACTTCTTTAATTTTTTAGGCAGTGTTTTATAGTTTTTGATGTCTTGCATTTCTCTTATTGTATTTATATTTCAGTGTTTTATTATTTATGATGCTATGGAATTGTGTTTTTCATTTTAATTTCAAAAATTAATTGTAGTATATAGAAATAGAATTGATTGTGGTTTCATTGGTTTCACTGACTTTCTCTACTGGTTTTCCATACACTATATCTCCCTGAGAAAGTGACTCTTTTATCACTAGGAAATGTCTTTTTTATTATATCTGGCATCATTTTTGTTTAAGTCTATTTTGTCTGGTAGGATAGCTACTCCAGCAACTTTATTGCTGTTGTTTACATGGTTATCTTTTCTCATCCATTTACTTTCAACTTTATCTTTACTTTATCTTTAAAGTGTCTGCTGCAGACAGAACGTATTTGGATCATTTTTAATCCGATCTGATCATCTCTACCTTTTGTTCAGGTTGTTTAATACACTCACACTTGATGCTGTTATCAATACAGTTGGGTTCATATATACATTTCTTTTTCTATATATTGCATGTCTTTTTTGTTTCCCCATTCCTCACTTAGCATATTCTTTTGTATAGAGTGATATTTGCCAGTACAGTCTTTTATGGTTTTTAATTATATTTTTGAGTTACTTTCTCAGTGATTGCTCTAAAGTTGGCAATAGACATCTATCTAACTTATTAGGATATATTTCAGATGTATACAGACTTGCTTACATCAAGACTTTATCATAGAGTTACTCACTTCCTTGTGATCTCTCCACACTCTATTACTCAGGTGGGGCTATGGAGCTCTGTGTCCCATGGCCTGCCCTTCACCCTGAAGAGTCTTGTTCCACAGTCCTGGAATGGGGGGGAAGGACCCAATTTCCAGAGACACAGCCCCACTCTACAAGTGAGCACTGGAAAGCTGGCACCCATGGATTTCATGGGTGACCCCTGCACCTTGTGAGTTATTAGAAGCAAATCCTTTGGGACCACCGTGTTCTTGTTCTGGTGTCCTGGAGTAGAGCTTCTACCCACAGGTGGATGCCGTGTGGAGAGGAAAGACTGGTCCTCTCCACTGTGTCCACAAACAGCACTTCTACGATGTGGGGCCAAAAGATGAGAAACAGCAGCCTGTCCCTCCCAAAGCAAAACCACAGCTGTGGACTTGACACTAGAGAGAGGGCACCTTCTCTACACATGCCTGGAACAGAGCTGGAGAAGTAGGTCATGGCCCAGATGCCACCCACTTTCCCTCTTCTCACTGAGACTTAGCAGTTTTTCTTAAAAGAATGTTACTTCCTTCCTGTAGACCCTCCGGACAATTTCCAGAGATGCGTTTGTGTGTGTGTGTGTTGTGTGTGTGTGTGTGTGTGTGTGTGTGTGTGTGTGTGTGTGTGTAATGACTTTCCAGTGTAATTAATGGTTTGCTAGGGAGAGAGTTTGCCAAGCTCCTTACTTCAGGGCTTAGACTTTTTACCAAATCCTTCACTAAAAGGTTCCTTAAACTTCCACTAGTATTTGGAATGGCAGTTAATTGAGTATTTGGAACCAAAAAGGGGTAGTTCCCACCATGTGCATCTGTCTGGCATGAAACATGCCTGATTTTGGACTTGCAAGTAGGAGACAGTGAGAGAACAACCAACCTAGGTGGTCTCTGGCTCTTACCTGTCCCCAGCCTTATGTTCTACTGTGTGAAAGAGTGGTTTATAAGGAAAGGTAGCCTGCCCTAGCATAAAGGGTTGATAGGTTGGAGCAGAGGCACAGGCTGGGTGTCCAGTTTGGAAGCCGTTTCAGTATCTGGCCAGTGTAAATAGTAAGCAGGATGAAGACAGAAGTGATGGGTACGGCAGGTTGAAGAATTACAGAGGTACTAGCACATGAAGGCATACCCCACGGTCATTGAACTGGATTTTCTGGCAACATACACTCCCAGCTGTACTGACCATGCAACACAGGGAGAGAGATTCTAAACCGCTCTTCACGATATTCCATAGCGACACGGAGCCGGGAGACACATAGGTGCCTTTTCAACAGACGATTTCCCTGGTAAATTATTTCACCCGGTCTTATTCCTTCCCATACTTTCCCATGCTCCCCTGCTCTCCTCTAGCAAATGTCTTCATTCTCAAGAAATGACTCTGCACATCCTAGCTACCGTACTAGACCTCTGCTCTCAGGTTCTCACTATACCCCAACTCATACCTTTATCCACTTACAAAAACTTTGGTCTTCCCTTTTTCTCAGAGGAAGCATTGTCAGCCTGCACTTTGCGTGGACTCCTTCACCTACACCTCAGGTTTCATCCCTCCTCAAGCAGACAAAAGGCCTCAGGTAGTCACTAACCCAGAAGTCACTCTATCCCCCAAGGGCCAGTCAACACCATTTTCTAATCTGTATCACTGAGACAAAACTCCCCTCCTGTAATTTGTAAATATGGAAAAAGACATGGAAAGGACGTAGTACAGTGCCTGGAACAGAATCAGAGCAAATAAACAGGAGTCCTACCTCCCTAGGTTCTGCGGCATTCACTTTCCTCTCCTCATACCCATCAATTCCATTCCTTCTGCCTGCAGACATGTCTAAATATCCTTTTCTTAAAAACAAACAAAACTTTATTGCTTGCTTTTTTCATATTTTTTTTAGAAGAAATTGAGAATACAGAAAGTAAGGAAATCTTAGGGTGATTTCCCCTTCCTTTTTTTTCACTGAAGACCAAATGTATTCAAGATTATGGATACACCTCCTGTCAGATCCATTTCTATTTTCATTTATTGATTAAACCCAAAGGAAGGGAGGAAGGAGAGGATGAAAGGGGAAAAGGTGGTACAAGGGGGGAAAGGAAAGAACTGGGAAGGAAAAGTGAGAGGTGAGGGAGGGAGAGGGGAGGGAAGCAGAGGGCAGAGGAGAAGAAAGAAGGGGAGTTGAAGGGGAACAGAGGGGAAGGGGGAAAGAAAGAAAACATGGAACAGACCAAAGCAGGTATGCCTTCCACCAGCAAGCTGTGTGTGGAGCTTATGAGAAGCCACAGCCCACACCACCTCCATCGACCAATGTATTCATCATAAGAGCACATGAGGAAGAGGAACCGAGCCACAACTGAATTTCCACTCCCCTAATGCTGCCTAGCCTCATGTTCCGTCAGATGCTACTAAGTATTTTTCTAAAGAGGGGTTGATAATCAAATCCATTTCAAACAGGTTGAATTAAATAAAGTTAAATAGGCTTATTTGCTGTAGAAATCTCAAAGTCCTTTAGTCTTAGCAGCATTGAAAATAACACAGAGGGAGATACAGCATTCCTAAACTTTTTTGACTGTAAAATCCCTTGTTGTGGGATATCTCTTAGTACATGAGTGATTTGGAACATTGTGGGAAACACACGTTACTGTTCAACTGATTCCTTAACAGCATGCCTACCCTGTAGCATTCACCACGTTTGCACAAAATCTAGGATGACTTACGAATTTGAGTGTCAGTCACTGGGACCATTCCTCACACTTCTACATCCTTCACAGTACCTGACCCAGCCTCGCAGTCCAGGTGTTCAATGAAAAGGCTGAGGAACCATGTACTTGAGCAAGCCCTTGCCACTGGGTCAGGCTGCTGTCTTCTTCCAAAAATGCATTTATTCCTTTCCACTTTGGTTTTGATGACTATATATTCCCCAGTGGACAATCAGCCAACCAAGGCTTGCAGATGTAAGAAAATTTTCCTCTGCTCATGGCTGGGACAATGGCTGCACATTGATCTTAGAGAAGGTATCCAGGATATCAGGGAAATCTGAACATATGTTTGTCCAATTTGACTTTAACATGCCTTCCAGTGCATGAAAACATCTCCAAGATCTGAAGCAAAATGGTTGATCAAGAACTCATATAACAGTGACTGAACAATTTGACCATGTCAAATTTAACCCTCCTTAGATGAAAATTTAGAGTGATCTCTCATTGCCCAAATCTGCCACTATTTACTTAAAGGCAAATTGGTTCGATGTCCATTGGGATGCCTTCATTCCAGCTGCAGGCTCCTTCCCTGTATCACAGTCACTCTAACATGTTCTTACTTACCACGTACTCATACTCTTCTCATTATGACTCCGAAAACACCCACTACACAAAACCTTCTGTGATGAGCAAAAAGAGTGAGGCACCCTTCACCAGCACTGTATACAGCAAGAAGGAAGCACATCATCTCCCTGCCTATCAGCCCTGGGATCCATCCTTCACCCCCTCATCTCACAGCAGCCTCGCCAAGTATTGCAATCTGACACACTTCGATTTATCCCTCTGGAACCCAACTTTTAAAATCAAATCACCCACACGATATCCCTAGTTCTTTTCATGTCTCACATTTGCCAGCAACAATGAGGAGAATCACCTTTATTCAAGCAACAAAAATTAGAATCATAGAGAAGTACAATTCTTGTAGGTTAATTCAACCCATTTGAGAAATCATCCCAGCTCTCACCCCGATCTTATTTTTTTTAGGGGTGAGTTGGTTTCTCCTTGCTTGAATCTGAAGGCCAATGCTAATGCAATTGTATCCGATTAAGGATAGGATTTACTTTTTCTATCAGAGATAAAAGCTTAAGTCTCCAAACCTCATACCTGACAGTATTCTGTCCTCAATTTCCCATAAACTCTTTCAACTGAAACCCAATCATGCAACAGCCTTCTGCAAAAAGAAATCTTTTGGACTTCTGTTAAATTTAAAAGGCTGGGAACATAAATTTATATCCTTTCCCTCCTGTGACCTCACCTCCAAAAAGTTAAAGGAATAAAGAGGTATAAATCCTCAGAGTCAAATGGGAAAGAGGAATATTAGCAGACAAGCAATTTCAACCGACATTTGACAGGCAGGTAGCATGAAGAAGAGTGGTTTGGCAGAAGGGGAAAGCTACAGAATGAAGTGCTCACAGAGAAGGATACCAGTAGGAACAGACTCAGTTCTCCCTGGAAACACTGCAAAAGACTCAAGACCCAAAAAGGACACTCACACCAAAAACTTAAAGTGACAATCTGGGGCTTAGTTGGAAATCAAAACCCCACTACCTTGTCCCAGGGTAGCAATTTGATGCTGACCATTGGCTAGGAGCCTGGATCCTTGTTTTCTAGAGAATTTGAATGGGAGATACAAGGCATATGGTGAATGTAATGGCCAGGGCTGACACTGTAGAAATGACAATCTGTATATAGGAGAGCTAGATGCCCAGACCTTCCCACATTGTCCCCAGGTGGGTAATCATATGATTTCTCTCGAGAGAAAGTTCCAGCTATTGAACTCTCCCAATGAAATTACCAGACCATGAACAATCATCCCAGGTGGTCATAATGTGATGAGAACCATCTATGCACACACAGAGTCCCAGTATATTAGAAGATAGGTCAATAGATCGATAATTGACAGATGTAGGATGGATGGATGGATGACAGATGATAGAAAGAAAGATAGACAAATGGATGATAGATATAGATAGATAGATAGATACACAGATACATAGATACGTGAATTGACGGCATGTGAGTCAGGTTCATCAGAGAAAGAGTCAGTATCCCAAAATAACATATATATATATAATTTTATGCATATATACACATATACATTGAGCATTAATCCCAAATCCAAAAATATGAGATCTAAAATGCAACAAAATCTGAAACATTCTGAGCACTGACATGACAAAGAGAATGTTCATTGGCACATTTTGGATTTTGAACTTTCAAATATGGGATGCCCAATCCGTAAATATAATGTACATATTCCAAATTTAAAAAATTAAAGTTCAGGGGTTCCAGTAAGATGGCGACAGCACAGGTGGGTCTGTGATATTCTCCGAAAGTGAGTTCCCATAAAGACTCTTACTTTCCTTCCCCGACCTCCCATCAATCCCCCCCCCGCCCACTGCCACCCTTGGTCCCATGCACGGCCAGCTACATGCAGCCCCACTGCAGCTGCTGTTCCACGCCAGGTGGCCCAGCCAGCAGAGTGGAGCTCCCAGCTCCCTCCCCAGCTACACCATCTCACCCGGCCCCAAGCCGCCCGCCAGCGCCTGTGGAGGCCCTCAGATACCACCTTGTAGAGATCTGGGTTCCCTTGCTGGCTACACTGATCTGCCCAGCACTCAGCCACTGTGAGCTACCTCCCTGACTGGGCGCCCAGCCCAGCCTAGGGCCCTCCAAGCCCATCTCTCGGAACTACAGGCTCCATTCCCTCTTGGGGCAACCCACCATGCCCAAGGCTGCCAATGCCCACACAGGCACCCAGCGCCTATGCCTCCAGGCTCTGCACCGCTGCCCCGGCTGAAGCACCCAAAACTGCGCTGGTGCTTGACCCTCAGAGTTCCTGGCCCCATCCTTGGTTCTGGGTCCCCACCCAGCCCCCATCCCAAGCTGTTTTTGCCCAGGGAGGCTCCAGTCGCCCATCCCTCAGAGACACCAGCTCCATTCCTGGCTAAAGTGCTCAGTGGGGAATGCAAAGCCGCTGCCACCTCCCACCCTTTGGAGCTCAAGTCCTTCTCTGGCTGAGACACCCAGCAGTCTCGCATTCCACTTCCTCCAACTTGCCCCTGACTACAGTGGACCAGAGAACAGCTGGAGTTCTGTGACCAGGCAGAGACCTGCAGCGATTCACCCACCCAGCTCTGCCTAACCTCCAAATTAGGAACTAAGACCCCATGGTTGTGTAAGGGAACAGTACATCTTAAAGAGATGCTAAACAGCTGCTCTCAGTTCTCAGCTCTGGCCCCTGGGAATTCTGGGCTCCCTCTCCTACCTCAAGCCACTGCAAAACACCAAATTCAGCATCCAGCTATATCACTGATTCCCAGTGCCTGACGCCAGACACACACCACCATAGACCATCATAGTGGATCATCCACTGACCAGATGAGTGGAGAGAAAAGACTAGTGGAGAGAAAGGATCAGTGAAAGAGGAGCCACCCATCACAGCCATTTTCCAGGCAGAGATTTGCATTGCCCTGCCCATTGATGAGCAGCCTCCACCTTGGTTTCTAAGGTAACCTCACCAAACAGGAGACAAAAGGCCTCCCCTATGCTGAATCAGACACAGGCAACTCAGTCCTCTGGCAGACCTCTCAGGAGGCAAGTCAAGGGAACCAACCCAGCCTATGAGTAAGGTTATCTACCTGCAAAGGGGAGAGGCTAGAGATCAGAGCTGAAGAGACTTTAGACACTCAGGAAAGACTACAGAGCTAGTCTGGTTTTTTATTTTGATTTTGTATTTTATTGTTTTGACTGTTTGTTTTGCTCACTTTTGTTTGCTTTTTGAGTTAGCTACTTGTTTGTGTTGGGGAAAAGCACATCAAAAGGATGAATTTATTGGACTTTGTGTGATTACTGGTATGCTTTGGGGAATCTTGTTTGTTTATTTGTTTTTTACTCTTTTCTGGTCTTGTGTCTCTTTTCATTCATTAGTTGGTGTGTATGTCTGTTTTCCCTCTTATACTTCTCTCTCTCCAACTACCTCTTGACCCCCCCTTCTTTCATTATTTCCTTTTTCTTACCTCTTTTGGTTCCAGAGAGCAAACCTAAACCCCACTGCATGAACAGATTGAAGGCAGTGGGAAGTGGGTTCCCGTGTGCCCATACACCTGTTGATGGATACTGGGATCTGTAGATAGATTCTGAATCATAGCTTCCACCGCAACTAAATCTCAAAACTGCAAAAAGTACAGCACCCAACCTACAGTCCAGCCTCAAAAGTGAACAAAGCCAGAGGATGCTCATAAGGAAGAACAGGAGATTGAACAAAAAGAAGTAAAAGCAATCCCACATTCCCTAGAAAATAGAATTAAAGAAGGGGAGGGAAAGGGGGAGAGAAAAATCTACACAAATGAAGAAAAACCAAAAGAAGAATATGGGTCTCTCACAGACCCCTGGGAGGGCAGACACTGAAAAAACTGACTTTGGAATGCAAACAATGAAGAGCCCCCAGAATGACTAGTCTCAAACTACAAACCCAGATATTAAGACATTAATGGAGAGATTAAAAAGAATTGAGGAGAGACAAGAGGAAACTAGGAAGGAGTTGATAACTGAGACAACAGTAGTAAAGAATACTGTGAATGAAATAAAAAACAAACTGATAAGCATGGAAAGCAGAATTAGCCAAGCAGAAGAAAGAATCTCAGAACTTGAGGACTAAAATACAGAACTAACCCAGTCAAAAACATGGAAAAGAAGCTCAAAAAGACACAACAAAACCTTCAAGAGATGAGCGATTACTTCAAGAAACCGAACCTAAGAGTGATTGGACTTCCCGAGGCAGAAAGAGAGACAGAGTCCACCCTAGAACAAACATTCCATGAGATTATTCAAGAAAACTTCCCTCATCTCACCAGTGATGCGAAAATTCAAAACACAAGAGATTCAGAGAACCCCTGCAAGACAACAAATGAGAATACCAACTCCCAGACACATAATAATTCACCTAAAGTAAGTATAAAAGAAAAAATCCTAAAGGATGCAAGAGAAAAAGGTCAGATTACCTATCATGGAAGACCAGTTAGAATGAAGGGTTCTTCAGGCTAGGAAAACTTGGAGCCCTATCTTCAAAGTTCTAAAAGATAAACAATTTCAACCAAGAATAACCTACCCAGCCAAGGTAAGCTTCATCAGTGAGGGAGAATGAAAATCTTTCCCAGATATCCAATCCCTAAGAACTTACACTGCCACCAGACCACCTGTACAAGAAACACTTAAGAAAGTATTAAACACAGACGATAAGGAAAAAAGAACAATGATGTTCTTCACAAGAGTACAGGAAAAAGATTAAAAACACACATGAACCAACCCCAAAACCAAAAGAAAGGCAACAAACAAACAGGAACAACAACAACAACTCTATAAGAACCGTATGATAGGTATAAACTCTCACATTTCAATAATCAGCCTGTATGTGAATTGACCAAATGCACCACTAAAAAGACATAGAACGGCAAAATGGATAAAATATCACTAGGGAACAATATATTGCCTTCAAGAGACTCATCTCATTAGAAAGGACACTCACAGACTCAAAGTAAGAGGACAGGAAACAAATTTTCAAGTGAACAGAACACAAAAGGAAGGAGGAGTTGCAATCTTAATCTCAGACAAAATACTCTTTAAGCTATCAAAAATGTAAAAAGATAGAGAAGGCCACTGCATAATGATAAAAGGTTCAATCCAACAACAAGAAATATCTATCCTAAACATATATGCACCCAACATAGGAGCACCAACTTTCATAAAGCAGCTTCTAGGTAAACTCAAAACAGATATTGACTCTAACACTATCAAAGCTTAGGATTTTAATACTCCACTCACAACCCTAGACAGATCATCAGGAGAAAAACTCAGCAACAAGATCCAGAATCTCAATGTGACTCTTGACCAAATGGACTTAACTGATACCTACAGAACACTCCACCCAACAACACAGAATAAACATTCTACTCATCACCGCATGGAACATTCTCTAAGATTGACAAAATACTTGGCCATAAATCAAGCATAAACAAATTTCAAAAGATTGAAATTTTGCCATGCACCTTCTCAGACCACAATGCAATAAAAATAAACATCGACACCAACAAGGTTCCCCTCAAACTCACAAAGAAATGGACACTAAATAGCATGATGCTAAACAACTCCTGGGTTAAAAGATAAGATTAAAAGATACCTGGAAACAAATGAAAATGAAGAAACATCTTACCAAAATCTCTGGGATGCCACAAAAGCTGTAGTAAGAGGGGAATTCATATCTCTACAAATGCACATGAAGAAAATGGAAGGGTCACAAATTAATAGCCTAACAAGTCACCTAAGGAAGCTGGAAAAGCAAGACCACCAAAACCCTAACTTCAGCAGAAGAATCCAGATCACCAAAATAAAAGCCCAGATCTGGGACATAGAAGACAAAAAGATAATACAAAAAATCAATGAAACAAAAAGCTGGTTCTTTCAAAGGATAAACAAGATTGATGTTCCCCTAGCTAGACTGACCAAGAAAAAGCTCAAAGAAACACAATCAGAAACACAAAAGATGAAGTCACATCTGACCCTGAAGTAATACAAAGGATCATTAGACACTACTATGTACACTTGTATGGAAACAAACTTGAAAACCTTAAGGAAATGGAGGACTTTCTGACATCACACAACCTGCCTCGGTTGAAACAAGAAGAAATTGAGACCCTAAATAGACCAATAACAATCAAGGAATTTGACTGTGTAATAAGAAAACTACCTACAAAAAAAAAGCCCTGGACCAGACGGTTTTCCAGCAGAATCTATAAGACATTTCAGGAGGAGCTGACACCAATCCTACTGAAAGTATTCCAGGTGATTGAGAAAGATGGAACTCTACCAAAATCATTTTATGAAGTCAACATCACATTGATACCCAAGCCAGGTAAAGACCGAACAAAGAAAAGAACTACAGGCCAATATCTTTGATGAACGTAGATGCTAAAATTCTCAACAAGATCCTAACAAACCGGATTCAACAACACATCTCAAAAATCATCCATCATGACCAAGTAGGCTTCATCCCTGGGATGCAAGACTGGTTCAACATTCGCAAGACCATAAATGTAATTAAATACATCAACAGATGTCACAGCAAAAACCACATGATTATATCCTTAGATGTAGAAAAAGTTTTTGATAAAATCCAGCACCTCTTCTTGATAAAAACCCTTGAACATCTAGGCATACATGGAACATACCTCAAAATAGTAATAGCCATCTACAAGAAACCCACAACCAGCATACTCCTAAACAGACAAAAATGGGAACCATTTCCCCTGAAAACTGGAACAAGACAAGGATGCCCACTCTCACCCCTCCTGTTCAATATAGTATTGGAAGTCCTGACTAGAGCAATCAGAAAAGGGAAGGCGATCAGGGATATCCAAATAGAAAAAGAGGAAGTCAAATTATCTCTCTTTGCAGACGACATGATCGTGTACCTTGAAAACCCAAAAGAATCTGTCAAAAGCCTCCTTGCACTGATAAAGGACTTTGGCAAAGTCTCAGGATATAAAATAAATATGCAAAAGACAATCACATTTCTTTACACCAATAATAAACAGACAGAAACCCAAATAAAAAAGCACAATCCCATTAACAATAGCCAAAAAAAAAAAAAAAAGAAGAAATACCTTGGCATCTTCCTAACCAAAGACATGAAAGACCTTTACAATGAAAACTACAAAACTGCTCAAAGAAGCCAAATGACACAAACAAGTGGAAAAATATCCCATGCTCATGAACTGGAAGATTCAACATTGTAAAGATGTTCATCTTACCTAAGGCAATCTACAGATTGAATGCAATACCCATCAAATTACCAGCAACATTCTTCTCAGGGCTAGAAAAAACAATACAGGAATTCATATGGAAACACAAACAACCAAGAATAGCAAGAACAATCCTCAGCAAAAAAAAAAAAAAAGCAGGAGGTATCACAACACCAGACTTTAAACTTTACTATAAAGCTACAATCATCAAAACAGCCTGGTATTGGTACAAGAACAGGCATATAGACCAATGGAATAGAATTGAAATTCCAGAAGCAAAACCCCAATTTCTCAACCAACTCATCTTCAACAAAGCTTCCACCACCCACCACTGGGAAGAAGAGAACCTATTCAGCAAATGGTGTGGGAAAACTGGCTGACCACATGCAGAAGGTTCAGAAAAGACCCCTATCTATCCCCATACACAAAAATTAACTCTACCTGGATCAGAGACTTCATGTAAAACCTCAAACCATAAGAACCTTAGAAATGCAGGACACACCCTTATGGAAGTTGGAACTTGCATCCCATTCCTGAGCAAAGCCCTAAACGCACAGGCCATAAGAGATAAGATAGACAAGTGGGACCTCATTAAACTGACAAGCTTCTGCAAAGCCAAAGAAACCATCAAGAGAGAAGGGAGACAGCCCACAGACTGGGAAAAAGTATTTGCCAACTCCATGTCTGACAAAGGCCTAATATCTAGGATCTACAAGGAGCTCAAACATGCTGAAAAGAAAAAATAAACAACCCCATTACAAAGTGGGCAAAAGATATGAACAGACACTTCTCAAAAGAAGACATATGAGCAGCCAACAGATACATGAAGAAATGTTCAACCTCACTAGTCGTTAAGGAGGTGCAAATTAAAACTACACTGAGATACCTAACTCTAGTCAGAATGGCCCTTATCAATAACTCAAAAACTAACAGATACTGGAAAGGATGTGGTGAAAAGGGAACACTTCTACACTGTTGGTGGGCGTGTAAACTAGTGCAGCCTCTGTGGAAATCAGTGTGGCAATTCCTAAAAGCTTAAAAATCAACCTTCCATATAACCCTGCAATCTCCCTACTGTGAATATACCCTGAAGAACTCAAATCACTCTATAAAAAAGATACCTGCACATGTATGTTTTTTGCAGCATTGTTCACAATAGCAAGATCATGGAACCAACCATGCTGTCCATCAAAAGAGGACTGGATTTTTAAAATGTGGTACATATACATGATGAAATACTACGCATCCATAAAAAAGAACAAAATCATGAATTTCGCAACAATCTGGATGGAATTGGAGCTTATAATACTGAGCAAGCTCTCAAAGAAACAAAGATCTAAGTATCACATCTTCTCACTCATAAGTGGACCTTGAACAACTATCGTAATACTATAAGGAAAGGATTGACAGTGGCGGGAAACTATGGAGGAGCAGTGAGGAGAAGGGAGGTGGGATTAACAGTAGTCAATATCTGTCTGCAGACAGGGGGGCACACCTCATCAACAAGGGTACCTGCACAATACATATTTGTATACCTAACCCTTAACTGTACCCCACAATTTTAAAATAAAAAAAGGTAAAATAAATAAATAAATAATCAGCACAAAATTAAAATTCAAAATTCAAATTGGTACCAAGAATTTTACATAAGGGATATTTAACCTGTATTATATATATGTATGTTTATTATATATACTAGTAAATATTTAATTATATATTAATAGCATCCAATTATATATAATGAGATATATTATTTTATATAGAATTAGATTGATTATGAGAAATTGGTTCATGCAGCTATAGAGGCTGAGAAGTTTCATATCAGTCATTTGAAAACTGGAGACCAAGGAAAGTCAGTGGTGTAGTTCAAAGGCCTGAGAGTTAGAGAACCAATGGTGTGGATTCCATCCAGTTCTGAAGGCCTAAGAATTTAGGAGCACTGAGGACAGGAGCAGATCAATGTCCCAGCTTATGTATTCAGGCATAGAGCCAGAGAATTCTTCCTTTCCCCACCTTTTTCTTCTATTTGGTGTCCCGATGGATTGGATGATTCCCATTCACACTGAGGAGAACCATCTGCTCTACTCAGTCTACTGAGTCAAATGTTAATCTCTTCTGGAAACACCCTAACAAACACATGCTGCCATTGTGTTTAGCCAGATATCTGGGCATACCATGGCCCAGTCAAGTTGACACATAAAATTAACCATCATAGATGGATGGATGAATAGATAGTTAATAGATAGATGAGAGAGAGAGAGATGTAAATAGAAAGATAGATAAAGATGGGTGAATGAATGGGTGCGTATATAGATAGAGATGATAGAGATAAGTGATGGTAGGTAGGTAGGGAATTGGCATACCAGAGTTTAAGAAAAGTCTATAACACAAAAGACAGGAAAACAAAAAGCAAAAAAAAGGAAATACAAAGTAGAGAACAAAAGAAAACCTCAAAAACGTCTTAATTAATGTCTTCAGAATTATAACTAAATATTTCATCCAGAAAACATTCAGGTCAGGACACCAGAGAAAAGAAAAAAATCAGAAATTATAAATATGACAGCACACATGTAAAAAACTAATAAATGATCAGAAAATAAAATTTTAGAATTCTATCATAAATTAAGATAAAAAGACAAAAAAGATGGAATTATATAGGAACATATTAGATATTTTAAAAATTAATCAGGAGGTCTAACATCTTTCCAAAAGATTTCCCAAAAAGAGATGGAGAAAATGAGTGGACGTTATTATGGAAAAAGTAATTCAAGAAAATTCTCATATTTAAAAAATATAAATCATGTGCTAGAATGGGCCAGCAGAGTGCCCAGAACAAGGAATGGAAAGAGACTATCAGGCTGGACATTTTAATAAAATTTCAGAACACTAGAGGTAAAGATAAAACCTTAAAGAAAGCCGGGCTTGGTGGCTCAGCCTGTAATCCTGCGCCTTTGGGAGGCTGAGGTGAGTGGATTGCCTGAGCCCGCGGGTTCGAGACCCGCCTGGGCAGCGAGACCTCATCTCTGCAATAAATCAAAAAAATCAGCCGGGCGTGGTAGCGCATGCCTGTAACTCTGGCTACTCGGAAGGCTGAGGCAGAAGGATCGCCGGAGCCCAGCAGGTCAAGGTTGCGGTGGCCGGGAGCGGCCACTGCACTCCAGTCTGGGCGACAGAGTGAGACTCCAACTCAAAAAAAAAAAAAAAAAAACCTTAAAGAATTACAGAGAAAATGGGAATGATGGAGGAAGTATCCTTATCATGCCCAAAAGGATGAGACTCAAAATGAGATAGGATTTCTTAACAACAATTCTGAATTACAAATTCAAATTGAGATTATACTCAGAATTATACACAGATTATACACAGAAGCAAATGTTGAATTAAAAATCCCTAGACAAGCTCCCAACCAAATGTGTAAGCTGATAAAAGATATTTTGAGATGTGTTGGAATGGAAAAGGTTTGCCTCTGATATGCCCTTTTTTACGGAGGCTGCTGGAGGGTGTGATCCAGCCAAACAAGAAAATAAATCAAAAAAAGAGCTCCAGGAAACAGAACCAACATAGACGAGCAGAGAAGAGAAGTCCTAGAAAGATGAGAGTGGCACTGGTGCCCAAGGATCCAGGAAAACAGCTGGCTGGAGAAAGCAGATGCCTGGGGAGTGTATACAACAACTCATCTGGAAACAAGTGAGAGTATTTGTTTAGAAAATTAGACATGGGGTGAAATGAGGCAATCATTAAACCAAGGAAAATCAAAACCATGTAACAGAAAGAATATACTCCTGGTTCACTGCTTGGTTTTCCCAAGAATAATATTTATACATTTAAATAATGTATAATAAATGATAGGATAAAGCATTTTGGAGGGGGAAAAAACTAGAAAAAAAAAATGACTACCATAACTCAAGACAAAACAAAAACAGAATGTAATCATAGTGCATGTCATGGTTCTACAAAGAGCAATATTTATACAGTTAATGATATAAACACTGATTACTGATTTAACAACAACAGTGGCATAATAATATTGGGAGAAAAGAAGGCAGAAAGGAGTGGTTAAACAAGAGCTAACCCTTACACATAAGAGAAAGGTCAGGAACCAAAGTCTGAAGTTGATTAAATAATGATGACAGCACAAGCATACATTAGGAAAACTCCCAGAAAAGTTGGAAATACTTTCTTCATGGGAGCATAACTGGGCAAAGAGGGCAATGAAGCCAATGTCATTGAAGTTTTATTTGATTGTTTGATATTAAGGGACTATTTTATTTTCAAACTGTGTGCATGTATTATTTTTACTAAACATTAAATGTAAAATCTGAGACCCTGTGTTGTTTCAGCCATTGACACCAGAGTCGCCATAGAGGCCAGGAGTGTGGCTACTATGCATTTGTTTACTCCGCTATGATTTAGAATACGCTTTCCTACCCATTTGTTACTTAATTTTCACAACAGTCCTGTGAGGTCGGTAGCATTTTCTTGTTTAAAGATAAGGCAGCAGAGAGAATGCAGGAATTGCATGTCCAGGGCTATATCACAGAGCTGGGGTTTTATCTCAAGCCCACAGCTTTAATCCTCCTTCCTGAGATTGAAACACAGCAATCCATTCAATGGGAGGTGTAGCACTGGGCAAGGAAATGCCTGGCTCTTCCAAGAAAATTCCTCAAATTATAATTGTCAAGAGCGCCCGTATTTCATGCCACTGGCCTTAACCCATCCTCCAGAAATTGGTTCCTCTGTAATTTACCCTCTGTGGAGCATTTGTGTGACCTGTGACCACACTCAGGTCACAGCCAACAGGAAGAGAGAGGTTTCTCCCACCACCCATTTCCTAGTGAGTTCTCTCCACAGTTACCAATCCAGTCTTTTCCGTCCCCTTATTCTCAAAAGAATTTTACTTCCTTTCATAGGATTTGATCCTAGATTCCACTTTCTCAGGTGCCATTTGGCTCTCTAACATTAACTCTCTAATATTCAAAGAGTTAACATAAATACGCAACTTGCTCCCAAATCTGCCTCCTGTTTTATCTGACGTAGCCACGGGTGCCTCTACTCCAATACTAAGTGACGATAGCTCCATTCTAGATCATGGCCACATTGTGCCCTGAAAACTTTGTCTCAGCTGCACAGTGCTTAGAAGATATCGTTCACTATTTGGTGTTTTAAAAAATAAATAAATAAACAGACTGGAGCTAATGATCAGCAGGGACTTGGTGTCCTTCGTGGGGATGCACAGCCTAATAAAAGCCACAGAAAGCAATTAATGGCAGCCAGGGTCTTCAGAATTTTTTATAGCTCTGGTACACTTGAGTGAGTGCATTGGAAAATTGGCCATTCCGTGGGGATTAATGAACAATTTTCTGTCAGAGTGCAAGGTGCACTCTTAAAAAAAAGAATGACAGAGGAACTCAATTCCCAATGGATTTCATTTAGGAATTCATTTTGTTCTGCATATTCAGAAGGAAATTTGGGAATATTATCATTGGCCAGGAAGAACACCCATTTATCTTCTCCCAAAGTTAAAAAAAAAAAAAATCAAAAAGCAACCAGTGACCCACTGTAACAGCCTGAATGTCCAGTCTCCAATGATCAATTACAGCAGAACAGGCAATACAGAGCAAGACATTTTGTGCAGGGCTGTGGCCAGTAGCCTCATCTCATCCAAGTTTGTTAGACAAATAAGCACCAGCAAGAAGGCAATTAGGTGTCGTTTAAATCACACACTACTGACTAATTTGAATTGTTTTGCTATCATTGCTTAAGTGTCTCCAAGCAGGTATTCCCTTAAAAAGTGTAAAGATTCAGAAAGAAATGTCAGTTTTAAGAATTCCAATTATGGTCATGAATAATATGTCACACTAGCAAACCAAAATGAAGTTGGCATATACAATATAAAATGTAAAAATGAAATTTATATTTACAATAAAAAATGTTCACCACAAAGAAAACCTGTAATCATATTTATAATTAAAATACAATTATCTAAAACATTACTTTTTAAATGTTCTCCACTCTTTCCAATACAAATATATTTATCAAAGAAATTAAATTAATATTTTGTCTTAATTTTAATTTTACTAAGTAGCAATTTGGCCCAAATTTCATATGGACTAAATGTAGGCTAAGAAATAATTTTTTTACTTGAATGATAATTTTTTTCTTTTATACAAGCATATATCCTAAGATATATCTATCAAATAGAAAAAACTAGCATTAAGAATGGAATTCAACCATAATAAAAAATACTGATTAATTATAAAAAAAAAAGAATGGAATTCAACCTAAAAGAAAAATGAGCAAAATATATAACAGCAATTCAGGAAAGAGAAAATGCAACTGGTCAATATAATCATGTGAAAAGACATTCAACTTCTCTAGGAGTCCAGATAGAATTTATATGTATATTTGTCATCAGATGCACCAGAATGTTTTAAATTTGAATAATTTCTGTACTGGTAAGAGTGCAAGTAGATGAACACAATCAGATTTGCTGATCAGAGTGTGGCCTTAGAAATTAATCTGGCAGCATCCATTAAGCTTAAAATTGAAATATTCTTTGATATGGCCATTTGCTTAGTGGTACCTCTCTTTCACAACCTCAACATAAGGTAATATAGGTAAATAGATGCAGAAGACATAGATATGACAGTGTGTGTGTGTGTGTGTGTGTGTGTGTGTGTGTGTGTGTGTGTGTGTATTACGGGGGGGCAAAAAACCAGAATTTATTAAAAATGGTGTATTCCTACATGTTTAAACTTCAGTGACCTTCAAAGTACTTTCCGTTTGATGCAACACACCTACTGAGACACTTTTTCCACTGCTAAAAATCATTTTTTAACTCATCAGTTTTGATGCCTTTTAGTGCTTTGGCCATTTTTTTGGTTTCACTTCTTCCACATTGGAAAAAAGTTTCCCTTTGAGAACTTGTTTCATCCAGGGAAGCAAAAAAGTCACTCAGGGCCAGACCGGGTGAGTAGTAAGGGCGGGACATGGGGCATGGGGATCCTGACATTTTTTATCAAAGACTACTGAACACTCAGCTCAGTATGGACAGGTTGTTTGTGTAAATCACCCATCATGAAAGAGGCAAAACGCATGGAAAGAATCTCAAAAAAAAAAATTCACTGAAGCTGAATGCAGCCTCTCACAACAACACTAGCTGGTACACTGATGCCAGTGGGCTTCTAGAATAATTTCCTAGCAGAAGAGGCCTGTACTATAAGGTTCCCACTCTCCAGAAGATAATTCTGACTTTCTTGAGCCCCCTCAAATAGATATGTGTGTATATAAATGTTCAGTGTATATATAGATATAGAGAGAGAGATCAAATGTGAAATTGTTTATAAGAAAAAATAAAAATCTAAAAGCAACCTAAATTCTGAATAAATTATTCGATATCTATATTAATTAGTATATTTAAGCTGTAAAAGCTCAAACGACTCTAAACAGCCTAAGAATAGAGATGTGCTATCTAACAAAACCAGATTTTAAGAGTCACAATAATCTCCCCAGAAATACTCCAGCTTACCTCCCCTCAAATTTCAATGGTCAGAATTGTGATGTTCATTCCTCAGCCAATCACCAGCAAGGGAAAAGAGCATGTTCTTCATCCCCAGCCAAGGGAAGAGCCCACTCTCTCAGAAAGGACTAGGCTAGTGGATCCTGAATAAAATAGGAGGTTCAGTTCACTAGGAGGGGTAACCGAGTGGGCAACCTGCAGTGGTTGTCACATTCACTCAGAGGGAACGTGCAGTAGTGTTGTGGGTTGCATCTCGTCCCCTCCTGAAGTAGGGTCCGAGCGATTAAATGACAGCCCACTGACTCAAATTAACAAAGGTGAGGTTTATTAGTCAAGGCTCTGCTGGTCAGCGGCCACTTGCAGAGAACTAGTTCCAAGCAAGAGCCCAGAGCTGCAACGCAGGGCTGTCTTATGTAGTTTAGATCTACATCCTGGCAGGCTAAAGATAGAACTTGGGACTTCCCAGGGCTCTTATGGCAACATTCTGGAGGCATGGGCAAGTAAGCAAGTTTACAGAAACAGATGTAGCTAGTTATGCAGGTGCAGCGGATAAGGGTACAATCAATTGTGTAATGTCTGCAGAGAAAGTTTCCAGGAAAAGAGTAATGCCTGCCTCAAAGTTAGAGCTATTCCTGCTTTCCCCCCGTACACTTCTTTCTTTGTTCTCTTTGTTCCTTCTTACATTCCAAGTTCATATGTTGACGTGCTAACAACCCCAGGTATCTCAGAACATGACCTTATTTGGAAAGAGGGCTGTTGCTGATGTAATGAGTAAAATTAGGTCATTCAGGAATAGGACTTGCCCTAATCCCTGTGATTGGCAGCCTCATGCACAGGGGGAATGTGGCACAGACACACACCAGGAGAAGTCAGGTGAGGACTGGAATTAGGCAGCCACAAGCCAGAGAACTACAGAGGTGGCGAGAGAGACCCTGGGCAGATGCTTCCTCTACACCTGAAGAGGAAGGTGGCTAACTGACACCTCCTCTCAGACTTTTGGCCTCAGAGTAGAAAAAAATGTTGTTTAAGTCACTTCATTTGTGGTACTATGTTAGGGCAGTTCTAGCAAACTAATTACAGCAACTCACACACACACACACACACACACACACACACACAAAGTTGTTATATATATTTACATATAAGACTACTCAGATTATTTTTTTAAATTAGAGAATAATGTTAAAATATCCCATTTTGTAAGAAAAAATTATATATGCACACTTACATGTGTTTTGTTTGAATTCTGTTTTGTGTGAATTAGTTGTGCCAGGGTGTGAACTGCACCTTCTGTGAATTACCTGTGTCTTTGTGAGGGGACTATACTTCTGTGGGAATGCAGGAAGGCATGCAAGGAAGTGCAGCAGGCCCTTGTGTTGCTCATTTTTAGTTTGGAGGGGAATGTGAGTGAGGGCAGATTACTAAGCTTTACTTATTACCATAAGCACATATTACTTTACATTTTTTAATCGAATAAATACTTTTTTAAAAGAACAGAGTTTTAGCACAAGTCTCTCTAGGTAGACTTCCTCAGTCTGAGTTAACGTGGAGTGCTGTGGACCAAATATGTGTGTCCCCCCCAAATTCATACACTGAAGCCCTAACCCCAGTGTGATGGTGTTAGAAGGTGGGGCCTTGGAGTTGGGTGAGTTCACGAAGAAGGAGCCTCATGATGGGACTGGTGGCCACATGAGAAGAGACCCAAGGGAGCTTGCTTCCTCTTCTTTATGGCTGCACAATATCCCATTGTATATATGTACCACATTTTTAAAAATCCAGTCCTCATTTGATGGGCATCATGGTTGGTTCCATATTTCTGCTATTGTGAATAGTGCTGCAAAAAACATGCAAGCACAGGTATCTTTTTTGTAGAATGATTTGAGTTCCTCCAGATATATTCCCAGAAGAGGGATTGCTGGGTCATATAGAAGATCGATTTTTAGATCTTTTAGGAATAGCCACACTGTTTTCCACAGAGGTTTTACTAGTTTACACTCTCACCAGCAGTGTAGAAGCATTCCCTTTTCTCCACATCCTCTCCAGCATCTGTTGTTTTTTGAATTACTTATGATGGCCATCCTGACTGGAGATAGATGGTATCTTAGTGTGGTTTTGATTTGCATTTCTTTGATGATTAACGAGGCTGAGCATTTTTCATGTATCTGTTGGCTGCTCATATATCTTCTTTTCAGAAGTGTCTATTTGTATCTTTTGCCCACTTTTTAATAAGGCTGTTTGCTTTTTTCCTTTCAGTACGTTTGAGTCTCTTGTAGATCCTGGATATTAGGCCTTTGTCAGATATACAGTTGGCAAATATTTTTTCCCAGTCTGTGAGCTATCTCCCAACTCTCTTGATGGTTTCTTTTGCTTTACAGAAGCTTTTCCATTTGATGAAGTCCCAGTTTGTCTATCTTATCTCTTGTGGCATGGGCTTTTGGGATTTTCATGAGGAATTGGTTGCCTATTCCAATGTCTGTAAGAGTATCTCCTGCATTTTCTAAGATTCTTATAGTTTGAGATTTTACATTTAGGTCTTTTATCCATTTAGGGCTGATTATTGTGTATGGTAATAGGTAAGGGTCCTGTTTCAATCTTCTGCATGTGATCAGCCAGTTTTCCCATCACCATTTACTGAATAAGCTTTCCTCTCCCTAGAGATTTTTGGTAGGGACTTTTTTGAAGATAAGTTGGTTAAGAAATTGAGGTTTTGCTTCTGGAATTTCTATCCTTGTTTCATTGGTTCATATGCCTATTCCGTACCAATACCAGGATGCTTTGACTTGGATGGATTTAGAGTCTATCATACTCAGTGATCTATCACAGAAACAAGGAACTGAGTACCACATGTTCTCACTCATAAGTGGTCCCTGAATATTCATGATAATACTACAAGAAAGAAATTGGCAGAGGCAGGACACTCCAGGGGAGGGGGAGGAGGCACATAAAATCAGAAAGGGTATCTGATCCTAAACCAGGCAAAGTGAGGCCCAATGGGAGACCCAAATTTCACCTGTATAATGACCATTTTAGTACCTAATCCTGAATCATACCCCACATCTTTCAAATAAAAATTTTTTTAATTGAAAAAAAGAAGAGACCCAAGAGAGTTTGCTTCCTCTGCCTCTTTCCCTGACAAGTGGAGACACAGCAAGAAGGTGCCATCAGTGAATCAGAAGGTATGCCCTCACCAGACACCAGATCTGCCAGAGTCTCAGACTTCTAGTATCCAGGATTATGAGAAATAATGTCTGTTGTTCAAGCGCCCAGTCTATGGTGTTCTGTTATAGCAGCCTGACTCAGAGAGAGAGTCATGTGTACTTCAAGAGCCCTTGTGTTGGGGCATGAGGGTCCTGTCCAGGGGTCAATACAGGACCCAGCTGGCCCCTGCACTGACCGGAGAATCCCAGGAATGTACTGCAGAACCTCCAGGGCTTAAAGCAACCCATGTTTTCAAGTCTCACCACACCACAACTACCCTGTGCTTTCCTCCCTCACACCTGCATGCCAACACAGCTTTCCTTGTGACCTGACCCCTTGAAACAGAGCTTCCGTTTCTACCTCACCCCATTTTACCACAAAGCATCAGGACTGGTTCCCAGGAACCAGCTTCAGAGACACAACCAGGCTATCGGCCCAGGACTTGTTCACTTAGACAGGAACACAAAACTCTTCCTTTATTCTCCTTTGGTCAAAAAGCCCTTATCAGACTCCTGGAAGGCCATCTACCACACATATCAGAGTCTTCCATCTGAGACCTCTGCTGCACAAGCTATTACCTCCCAAGGCTGTACAAACACTGACCACCAAAGCCCCTGAAGTTCTTCGTTCATTGGCTAGATTTTGGGCTGACATGGTTGGAGATTATTGTTTCTTTATTTATGTGACTGCATTCATCAAGCTGCTCAAAATTGTCTAAGTAATTTGGGACTATGAAACTCTGAACCTACCAGGAGAATAGAGAAGTGAAACTTCACTGATGGGCATCTACCATCTTTATAAACATCATTTCATTTAATCATCAAGATTGTTACAGGTGGAAAAGAGACCATATTAGTTTTTTCAGGACAGTCATTTAGAAAATACTTAGACACTTGTATCAAGAAAATTTCACAGCTGAATTAGGCTAACTGCAAAAGTCACTTGAATTTAAAAGTGCACATTTTTCCTTCCTCAACACTGCCCTCAGAATGTGGCCAATCCTCCTTCTCCCTTGTCTCAGCCTTGCCCCACTGATCTGGAAGGCTAATCTTATCTAGCAAGCCATGGCTGGTGCTAGAGAAGAAATAGCTTGTTAAACCAGACCACCTGATAGTTAGGAGACATGGAGAATTGTCCAAGGCCATAGGAGTATGTCTGAAAGCCTGGTGTGGGCATTGCCCCCACCTCTTCTTCTGCGAGTATGAGAACATCAGAATGTTATAGACAGAATCCTGTTACAATTGTGTTTCAAAACAATTTAAAGCTATCATTGTTAAATGTTGTGACTTTCCCTTCCTTTCAAATGCTACAATTGCCTGCTCCTTCCTCTGGAAAACTGTAAAAAAAGGATGGCATAAATTTCAGAATGTTATCTAAAAATGTCAGCCTAACCAAGAGACTTTCATGGTCAAAAATTCTGTATCATACTAAAACTGCACGTATGTTTCAAACTTGGGGTGGGTGAAGGGCTATGGATTTGGGGTATAAATACTGAACTTTGCTTGCTTTGAGTGTGTTTTTTGCAATGATGCTGACTCATCTCCCTGTAACCTGGTTGCAGAAGTTAAACTCCCTTTTCTCCCAGTTTCTGCCCCTCGTCTTTGATTGACCATGAGGGACAGCAGCCAGTTTGTTATACTGTCCAAAAACAAAATCATCCAGAAATATGGGTGTCAATTTCTTCCATTGAACAAAAAGAAGCCTATTCACGGAGGTTAATTAATTTGTCCCAAGTTTTTCAGAAAAGGTCTCTCATCTGTGAAAGGCATGCTTTCTCAGGGAATCATTCTCCTGGAACATTCAGGGTGGGTGGAGATTCCTTGGATGAGTTGGCCAGCTTGCTGTTGTACTGGTTGTCTTATAAATGACAGTTGTTTGCTTCAATTCTACTTTCCTTTTTTTAATTCAGTTTATACTGAAAGAAAAGCAATTCACAGATGTAAAAAAAAAATGTGCCAACGCTCTGTTGAAGATAAAGCAGAGCCCTGCAAATAAATTCTGAACCCAACTCTGTCTTGGATGAGCCTTGTAAGCAGGACTTGTGATGGTTAAGCTGCAATATCCTGCTCTTTTGTTCTTAGAATAAAAGTAACAGCAGCAATAATAACTCTAAGTGCTTTGCAAGTCTTAACCCTTGTTTTTTTTTACAACAAATCCATGGTATGTGAGTTATTTTCATACCCATTTTACAGAGAAGAGAACTTGAATAGAGAGATTAGAAAGGTTCACAATTTCCGGCAACCCCCTTGGGTCCCCGCCCACTGTGGGAGCTTTTCTGTCCTCCCAATAAATCCCGCTTTCAAAATAAAAAAAAGAAAGAAACTTTCACAATTTCATACAGTTAGAAAAAGGTGGAGCCAAAATTGTAACTCAAATTCTGACTCCAGGCACTGGGACTGCAACACTTCTGTATTTCACATTCATTATTGAAACCCTCATTTTGCCAGGCCCTGTACAACAAAAAGTAAGATACAATCTCTGCCCACAAAGATACTAATGAAAAGACATATTTGCATGTGGTGTAAATATCTGTAAACAGAGGTCAACGGACACAAGTCCCACATACCTAAAGTCAGAGTCAACGGGTGCACTCCAATATAATTTACTAAAACACACTTAAAACTAAAAATAAAATAAGGTTCCAGTCAATTTCCAAGTCAATCTGACACTTTCTAGATTGGAAGAGAGAGAAAAAGAAATCAACAGAGAACAACAGTCAGTTTGGGAAAGAGCTCTGTGTGCAGGCCAAGCTCCTGCTAAAACTCACAGCCCCAAGTGAATCATGTCTCCTCTATTCACGGAGGGAAGGGAGCACCTGTGACCTCCTGGGCCTGGGCGGGATCCAAGCTCAGAACACACCTACTTCTCATACTTGACTTCGGCTGGCCAATCATTTCCTCTAAGATGGTATAATAGAGAGGGCAATTTTCTATTCTTATGAGAATGTGTTATATTTAGTAACACAATTTCCTCTCTCTTCAACAGAGTTTGTTTTAATAGTAGGAATGGTGGTGGAGCAGAATGCCTTGACACCAATGACTGCTGACTGTCAGGAGCCTGCCACCCCAGCTGGTGGCTGCAGCTAACCGGGACACCGGTGTTAACGAGCAGCAGGGAGACTGATGAGAAGCTGGGGCTGTGCTGTCCCTTAGACCAGTCACTGAAGAAAACAGACAGATGTGAGACTGAGCGATTTTAAAATATTTTTTTATTTCTACAAAGAAGAGAAAAATGGTGTTCGTTTTATGTAGCAACAAGGACTCCCAGTCTATCCCCTGGTCCTCCCCTGGTGTCAAACAGAGGAAAACCGTGGGAAAAAGCCACCTGAGAGGCTTCCCAGCCCTGTCCCGAGTGTGTTGCAGGAGTTCGTCTATATCACCAACATTTGCAAAACCCCTCATGAAAACCATCACTGTATCTTTAAAATTATTAGCAATAGGGGCGATTAATAACACTGTATGATTCAAAGGAATTCATAGTGCTGGAATTTTTCTTGCAAAGTGTTTTTTAAAATCCTAGCTGAATATTTCAGCTCTGGAGTTAAAAACTCTTCAGCGCTTCAGTAATGCTGATGAGTGTAGAAGCCAGGGAGGAAAAAAGTGATGTGGAGGAAAGTGGTGTTCTATTTTCTCCTTAAAATTAGAGAAGATGGCCAAAGTACTTTTGATATGTACTCAACAAACACAGAGTGCACTCTAGATTCTAACGGCAGCCTGGATTCAGCTCTTAAAGAGAGGAGACTAATATTTATTGGACCCTATTACACGCCCAACCCTGTAAAAAGCACTTTGCATGGCACAGATCGTTCAGTCTTCGCATCGGCTCTATCATCATTATCCCTGTCTTCAAACACGAATGGCTGACACCCAAAGAGATTTATCTTAGAATCTGCTCACACCCTGGAGGACCAGAGTTCAGGCTTATTTGGGAAGTGCAGGTAACAGGGAGTGCACTGGGTGGAAAGACAGATCCAGGGAAGGGAAGGGGTGACAGGGAAAGGAAGACGGATGACTGGGGCTTAATCTCTCAGGGACATTCGGGCTCCCATGTTAGCATGAGTCTCAGAATCCCTCAACCGACACAAGACCTGGTGGGTTCCACACCAACTTCCAGCATCAGCCCCCCGCCTCAGGCGCCACTGCTCAAAGCGAGGGAGCCCCCTGACCTGGCCTGAGGCACAGATTCTGGGCTGGAAGGACGAGGGAACACACGGGATCAGTCAGATCCGAAGAGTGAGATGCCACTGACAGCACTTCCTCCCAGGATAATAAAGTTTCCTGGAGTCACACAGGTAGGAAGAAGAAGAGCTGGTATAACAGTCCATCCCTCTGACCTGAGTCTTCTTCCAGGCGATTTCTTTAAAAACCATCACTATCCTGGCGGAAGGTGCAAAATCATGTTGACAGTGTAATGGCAACAAATGCCAAAAGTTTGCCACGTTCCCCTTTGGTGAGCAATGTGTACTCCTCACTCATCTCATAGCAACTCGGAGGTACATTCTTCCAAGCAGGAAGCTGCTTTGGTCCTGACATCCTCACTGCCATGAACACAGGCAGGCAGAACCTCTCTTGAGCTCTCTGTTCTGTTCTTTCTGACTTCCTTGAGAGATTTCTCAGAGCAACCTTACCTCACAGATGTGCCAAGACTGGGAGCCAGGCTTTTGGAGTAAATAAGCCCAACGGCTTTGGTCAGTCTTTCCTAAAAGGATTCATTATTCTACAACCATGTGGAAAATTATTCCATCAGGAGAGGAAACCGCATGGTCCCTGAACAGGATGGTCCTGGAACACCTGGATCTATAGGTGGAGGGACAGGACAAAGCCCCTGAAGCCTCAAGCACCCACACTCTGACCTCCTCCCCATCATGGGCAGAAGAAGGTGGTAAGTCCCTGAAACAAGCCAAGCCTTCACTTTCTCCTGCATACCCAGACACAAGGATGTCTCTTTCTCCATGTTCCTCTGAGATTAAATGGATGCAGACCTGGAGAGCTGGCACAAGGTTCTTCCTGCTCACTACAGGAAACACAAGTAAGCCTATTTAAAGTGTATTTGATCAGGGTCCTTTATAGAATAAGATGAGCATATTATATAAAAACACATTTTATTAAAGACCAAGAGACGTCTTTCTTATTTTTGAGCAGTTGAATAGTGTGTCAGTGTGTTTTTAGTGTTTTTCACTGCTGCATAACAAATACCAGAAACTCAGCAACTTAAACCAATATATATTTGCCATCTCACAGTTTCCATGCTCAGGAGCTGACTGGGTCCTCTGTTCAGGGTCTTGCAAAGCAGAAATTGTGGAATCTTCCAGATGGGTCCTCATGTGAAACCTCAGCTGATAGGTTCCTTCTTCAAGCTCCCTCTATGGTTAAATGATGACGTTCCCGTCTTCTTGCCTGACCATGAGAACCTCTCACAGCTCTTAGAGCGAACTCTAAGTTCCTGGCTCATGGCCCCTGCATAATAGGTCACGCATGGCTGGTCCTTCCACAAGAAGAACCTCTGTGAAAGTGGAGTCTTGTAGAATGTGATGCAGTCACAGGAGAGACTATTCTATCACCTCTGTCACACAACATGTTCCCACCCAGGAGGGGCTCCCTCCTGTCTTCACAGGGAGATGTTTATCAGAGATGGATCTCATTTTGCCTTAGAAAATGCTTTCATATTGGCAACTTACTTTCTCAGGGCTAGACTTTTTGACCTACATACGAAAAAATATTTACCAGTCACAACTCTCAAATCATAGTTTGAAGAATCAAGTCTTTCTGTTTCTAAACAATGCCTCTGTCTCCACATAAAAGTTGTTATTAATGCAAACATATTTTTGTTTCTTTAAATGGGAATTTGATACCATTTTTTGTCAGGGGAGAGTTTTTTTTTCCCCCTTTCAAACTGACATGGGGTTCTTTGCAAAAACCCTACTTGGCTCTGGGGATTGATGTCATGAAAGCCAACCATCGTCTGAAAGAAGAGAACAACAGGAATGTTTGGGAATGGTGCAACTTTTAGTCAAATTGAATTTCTATCACTACTGATGCTTTTAAATTTTAAAAATCAATTAAGTAACCAAAGAATATATAGTCTAGATCAGAGAAGAATCAAAGATACTGTAAAGTCACCTATCTGCTGATATAAATGTATAACTGCCCCTTGGAGTTTGAACTCTCAAGAGTCTAGGAACTGGAACAATGGTTCCGCTCTTCTCCAGCACAGAGCTTTGTGGGTGGGGGGAACCACCTTAAAAAGATTTAAGTATATTTGGAAAATAAGCTATTACAAATTGGTGACCAACATTTTGCTTGAGAATGGCCAGCCTTTTCTTAATTCAAATGTTTCTACATATTAGCAACTTATTTCACTGTCTTAGACAAAGAAAAAAGTTTCTTTCTCAAAACCTTGTAAGTGAATGCAACTTCCCACAAAACTAAGATGGACGCTGCTGGCCAGCCACCTTCATGCTTTTCTTCTCACCAGTAGGTGGTGAAATCTTCTCTTCAATACGGGCCACATTCTACCCTGCCTCCTGCTCAAAGATACCGGTGATGCTCTCAGTTCTGTATGTTTTTGCATCAGATCAAATTAACCAGTTGGATATAACAGGCCACAAATCAATAGTAGATGGAAATTCTTAAAATATTCATGTGCTAGTTATCTCTTGGGATCAGCACGCATGAGGTCAGTTTGGTTGCCTGCCAGGATATTTGAAGATATGTTTGCTCCAGTTTCTGAATTTTTCCTCTCCTTCTCACTTCATGACTTCTTCATATGTTAGCTATGCTCACCAATTCTGGCTCAAAAGACAACGGAGCTAGGGAATCTTAAATTATTTGATTTTCAAGTAGGGATTATGAAGAAAGGAAGGGGCCATAAGTCAATGCTGAGCTTTACTCTAATTGAGTATTCAAATACGAACAAACTGGGGTAACAACTGTATCAGCAAACTGTTTCTCAGGTAATGTAGTAGCCCCCCCATGCCCTCCTAGATGTCCAACAGGACATAGGAGCCCAAATATGAATTAAAATGCCCTGGCTTAAACTAGTAGCCAAACAAATGTCACAGACCAGTAAACTCTAAAGTAAATAAGTATTTATGATATGGCTGTGGGGACCAACATTATTTAACCAACCCTTGGTAACTGAAATTTGTGGATACGGGAGCCCTGCAAAGTGGAAAATGCCTATGTTCTCTCTTTTGCAAATTTTTGTCTAACTTACAGTTCTATCCTGTATGTGCTTGTGTGTATTTTGGTTTGTGTGCATTTTCTCTTCTTATTTGAATCAATATTTTTATTTTTGGAAGAACTAATTTGTAAGCCATCTCTAGTGACCCTCCTTTTTCTATTGTATTCATTTTGCTTGTACATTTATGTCCCCTCTTCCACTTATTTGGAATGATTCCATTGTTTATTTTTACTTTCTTTAATTGAACAATTAGTTTACTAATCAATAATTTTTAAATACTTGTATATGAAGTTGAGTTTTCCTATTTAGATGTATAATGTGTTCATTATTGTAGAATGCAAAAAAATCGCTTTTCAATGTTATTATTAAAACATAAATAGCTTGAATTATTTTCACAATAAAATTTCTATTTATTTACAATAGATATTAATTTAAATTTAATATAATACAAATAAGTAGATATACAACAGTGTATATCCATATTAGATGTAAGCCATGCTCAGTGGAAAAGCAATGACTAAACAAAAACATAATAAGGAATGTAAAAAAAAAAAAAAACCACTAAATTTCACCACTCTGAAAGGACCCTCTATGACTGTTGATGATGACCCTTCATATATGATCTTTACGTGCCCTTATGTCCACACATTCACATACACATGTGCTCGCACACACACGAGACGATATCATGAGCACTGTGATTTTTTAATAATTGTAAATTTGATTTTCAAATGTATAATGGGATGCAAAAGTAGCACTTCACCTTTTATCTATAATTTTATTGTGCTACTATGAGTAAAGAATGTCTTTATTGTATAAATACCTTGGAGATTGAGAATTTCTTTGTGGCCCAGTTCATAAATATTTTTTAAATCTTCTATTTATTAATAAATAAATGCACTATCTATCTGTTGCTTGCATTTGTGTCTATATTATCCAATAAGATTAGCTATACTATTTAAGTAATGTATAGCTTTACTTTTTGCCAACCTCATCTATCAGTGAGACTTGATAATAATTACCGCTATTACTAATGACTTTTCAAAGTCTACTTGTAATTCTGTTGAGGTATGTCATAAGTTTTGAAAGACTAAAATTAGGTGCCTACAAAGCTGTAATTGTAGTAAGTCACTGACAGATTATTTATTTTATTATTCATTTTATTCATATTTTTTCTAAATATATCTTATCCCATAACATATCTGTATTGATTTCTGTTTTAGTTGATATTTGAATGGCATAAATTTTTCCATGAGTTTATCTTCAGCCTTTAAGTGTAATTACATTTTAAGCATGTCTTTTAAATTGCACATAGCAGGATTTTTTTCATTATCAAGTCTCTGTCTTTAAAAAGTGAATTTTATTTCTTATCAAGTTACTGTGATTGCTGATATAGTTCTACCATCTAATTCTTTATTTATTATTTTAATTTTTATATTTTATTTTTTCTTTTCTGTTTGCTGTTACATAAATCATTGTCTTCTCAATTCCTGTTTTTCTCTACTTGCTTAGAAGTCTCATAGAATAGACTTCCGGCAAGGTGGCGACAGGGCAACATGGTCTGTGAAAACCTCCGCAAAGAAGAACTGCAGTGGGTCTCCGGCTCTCTCCCCAGGGGCTGTGGACCCCAACATCGCAGCCTGCTCTTCACGCGGAGCTCCACCATTGCCACCGCCGGGGCATCGCAGCAGTCTGGACAGCCACTGCAGCATAGACACAGCAGCCACTGCCGCCACCACCACCATGGCCTCCGTGGTAGCCATAGCACATCGCACCACTCGAGCCGGAGGCGATCCACGACTTCAGTCCTTGAAGCCCCTGCAGGCAAGATCTGCTGGGATTGCTGCCACCTCTTCTGCGACTGAGACGTCCTGCCTGCCTTGGGTCCCCTCGCGTGTGCCCTGAGGCAGGCTTCCATCTCCAGCCTCTGCCGTTCCTGTCCAGCCCCAGCCCCTCTGGGGCGAGCAGCTGAGATAGCACCACCACCTGCTGGCGATTCAAGGTAACAACACCAAAACGGGAGAAACAAGCTTGAAAAAACAGACACAGAGCAGAGTGGTGAATGGAGGGTGATCTAAACTGTCCTTCACAGCAGGCCAGGGGCAACTGACCCTAACTGCGAACTAATTTACCAGCTTAAAAAGAAAGCTGGAAATCAGAGCTGAAAGGACATTGGACTTAAACAAAAAGTCTCAGAGTTTGCTTGATTGGTTCTGTTAGTCTAATGACTAAATTCTATTCCTACTGTATTGTCCCTTTTTTTCCCTCTTCCTTTTTTTCTCTTTTCTTCTCTCTGTAAACTATATCTTTGTATAGAGGAACAGCACACCAATAAGATGATTGGTTAGCTTGTATGTTAGCATCATTGTATGTCTTTTTTTTTTTTTTGTATGGGAGTTGGCTAGTCTATAGCTGTAGTCTATTGTTTTTATCTGTTTCAGTATAGGTCTCTCTCTCTATTTGTTGGTACACTCGTTTGTTTCCCCCCTTACTCCTCTATCTATCCACCCCCCTCTTCAACCCACTGTCTGCTCCATTCTCTTCCCTCTGCTAACCACATTTTATTTCAAGGAGTAAACCTACAGCCCCACTGCACGGACAGATTCCAAGGCAGTAGGAAGTGGGTCTCAGAATATCCATGCACCTGTCAGCGAATACCAGGACCTGCAGATAGATTTTGAATCACAGCTCCCCCTTATGTAAATCTCAAAACAACAAAAAGGACCATGCCCAACCTACAGTGCAACTCCAGAATTGAACAAAGCAAGAGGGCATAAAAAAGAATAGGAGATTGAACAAACAAAAGTAAAACCAATCCCTCTATCCCTGTATAACAGAATTAAAGAAGACAGTGACATGGAGGGAAGGAAAAAGTAGGGAGGAGGAAAAAAACCACACAAATGAAGAAAAACCAAAAGAAGAGTATAGGTCTCACACAGACCCCTGGGAGATCAGACACTGAGAAAACAGATTCTGGAACGCAAACAATGAAGAGCCCCCAGAATGGCTGGTCACATGCAACAAACGAAGACATAAGACATTAATGGAGAGAATTTAAAAAATTGAGGAGAGACAAGAGGGAAATAAGAAGCAGCTGATGTCAGAAATAACAGCAGTAAAGAATACTGTGATGGAAATGAATAACAGACTAATAAGCATGGAAAGCAGAATCAGCCAAGCAGAAGAAAGAATCTCAGAGCTCGAAAACCAAAACACAGAACTAACCCAAACTGTCAAAAGCATAGAAAAGAAGCTCAAAAAGACAGAACAAAACCTGCAAGAGATGAATGATCACTTCAAGAGACCAAACCTAAGAGTAATTGGGCTTCCTGAGGCAGAGAGAGAAACAGAAGCCACACTGGAACAAACATTTCATGAAATCATTCAAGAAAACTTCCCTCATCTCATCAAGGATGAAAAAATTCAAACACAAGAGATTCAGAGAACCCCTGCAAGACAACAAATGAGAAGACCAACTCCCAGACACATAATAATTCGCCTAAACAAAGTAGCTATAAGAAAAATTTTTAAAAAGCAAGAGAAAAAGGCCAGACTACCTACCAGGGAAAACCAATAAGAATAGCAGCAGATTTATCCACAGAAACCCTTCAGGCTCGGAGAGCCTGGAGCCCTATCTTCAAAGTTCTAAAAGATAAACAATTTCAACCAAGAATAACCTACCCAGCCAAACTAACCTTCATTAGTGAGGGAGAATTGAAATCTTTTCCAGATATCCAATCCCTAAGAACCTACGCTGCCACCAGACCACCTCTACAAGAAACACTTAAGAAAGTACTGAACGCCAAAGAAAAAGAAATAAGAACAACAACATTCTTCACAAGAGTAGAGGCAAAAGATTAAAAACACACATGAACCAACTCTAAAACCCAAAGAAAGACAACAAATAAACAGGAACAACAGCTCTGTAAGAATCTTATGACAGGGATCAACTCTTGCATTTCAATTATTAGCCTAAATGTGAATGGACTAAATGCATCACTGAAAAGACATAGAATGGCAAAATAGATAAAATATCATCAGGCAACAATCTATTGCCTTCAAGAGACTCACCTCACTAGAAAGGACACCCACACACTCAAAGTAAGAGGATGGGAAACAAACTTTCAGGAGAATGGAATACAAAAGAAAGGAGGAGTAGCTATCTTAATTTCAGACAAAATACCCTTCAAGCTACTAAAAATCAAAAAGATACAGAAGGTCACTGCATAATGATAAAAGGCTCAATCCATCAACAAGAAATATCTATCCTAAACATATATGCATCCAACATAGGTGCACCAACTTTCATAAGGCAATTTCTAGGAAAACTAAAGAAAGATATTGACTCTAACGCCATTATAACTGGGGACTTTAATACCCCACTCACAACCCTAGACAGATCATTGGGACAAAAAACCAGCAAGGAGATCCGGAACCTCAATGTGACTTTGGACCAAACGGACTTAATTGATACCTACAGAACACTCCATCCAAAGACCACAGAATACACATTCTACTCATCACTGCATAGAATGTATTCTAAGATAGACCACATAATTGGCCATAAATCAATCATAAGCAAATTTAAAAGGACCGAAATTCTACCATGCACCTTCTCAGTGGAATAAAAAAAAAAATTGACACCAACAAAGTCCCCCCAAAACCCACAAATCATGGACACTAAACAGCATGATGCTTAACAACTCCTGGGTCAATGATGAAATCAAAACAGAGATCAAAAGATACCTGGAAACAAATGAAAATCAAGAAACATCTTACCAAAATCTCTGGGACGCCTTAAAAGCTGTAGTAAGAGGGAAATTTGTATCCCTACAAACACACATGAAGAAAACGGAAGGAACACAAATTAACAGCCTAACAAGCCACCTAAGGAAGCTGGAAAAGCAAGACCACAAAAACCCTAATTTCAGCAGAAGAATCCAGATCACCAAAATAAAAGCCCAAATTCAGGACATAGAAGACAAAAAGATAATACAAAAAAATCAATGAAACAAAAAGCTGGTTCTTCGAAAGGATAAACAAGATTGATGGTCCCCTAGCTAGACTGACCAAGAAAAAATGAGAAAAAACCCAAATAAGCACAATCAGGAACACAAAAGATGAAGTCACATCTGACCCTGAAGAAATACAAAAGATCATTGGAGACTACTACATACACTTGTATGGAAACAAACTTGAAAACCTTAAGGAAATGGAGGACTTTCTGACATCACACAGCCTACCTATGTTGGAACAAGAAGAAATTGAGACTCTAAACAGGCCAATAACAATCAAGGAAATCGACTACATAATAAGAAAACTACCTACAACAAAAGCCCTGGTCCAGATGGCTTTCCAGCAGAATTCTACAAGACATTTAAGGAGGAGCTGATACCAATTCTACTGAAGGTATTCCTGGCAATTGAAAAAGATGGAACTCTCCCTAAATAATTTTACAAAGCCAACATCACATTGATACCCAAGCCAGGTAAAGAAAGAGAACTACAGGCCGATATCTTTGATGAACATAGATGCTAAAATTCTCAAAAAGATCCTAGCAAACCGGATTCCACAATACATCTCAAAAATCATCCACATGACCAAGTAGGCTTCATTCCTGGGATGCAAGGCTGGTTCAACATTCGTAAAACCATAAATGTAATTAAATACATCAACAGATGTCAAAACAAAAACCACATGATTATATCATTAGATGCAGAAAAAGCTTTTGATAAAATCCAGCACCCCTTCTTGATAAAAACCCTTGAACATCTAGGCATACGGGGAACGTACCTCAAAATAGTAAAAGCCATCTATGAGAAACCCACAGCCAGCATACTCCTAAATGGACAAAAATTGGAACCATTTCCCCTGAAAACTGGAACAAGACAAGGATGCCCACTCTCAACCCTCCTATTCAACATAGTATTGGAAGTCCTGGCTTGAGCAATCAGAGAAGAGAAGGCAATCAGGGGTATCCAAATAGGAAAAGAGGAAGTCAAGTTTTCTCTCTTTGCAGATGATATGATTGTGTACCTTGAAAACCCAAGAGAATCTGTCAAAAATCTCCTTACACTGATAAAGGCCTTTGGCAAAGTCTCAGGATACAAAATAAATGTGCAAAAGACAATCGCATTTCTTTACACCAATAATAAACAAACAGAAACCTAAATAAAAACCACAATTCCATTCACTGTAGCCACACACAAAAAAATGAAATACCTTGTCATCTTCCTAACCAGAGACGTGAAAGACCTTTACAATGAAAAATATAAAACACTGCTCAAAGAAATCAAAGATGACACAAACAAGTGGAAAAATATCCCATGCTCATGGATTGGAAGAATCAACATTGTGAAGATGTCCATCTTACCTAAGGCAATCTGCAAATTCAATGCACTACCCATCAAATCACCAGCAACATTCTTCTCAGAACTAGAAAAAACAACACAGTAATTCATATGGAAACACAAACGTCCAAGAATAGCCAGAACAATCCTAAGCAAAAAAAAAAAAAAAAAAGCAGGTGATACCACATTACCAGACTTCATACTTTACCATAAAGGTACAATCATCAAAACAGCTTGGTATTGGTATAAGAACAGGCATATAGATCAATGGAATAGAATTGAGATTCCAGAAGCAAAACCTCAATTTCCAACCAACACATCTTCGACAAAACCTCCACCACGTACCACTGGGGAGAGGAGAACCTATTCAGTAAATGATGCTGAGAAAACTGGCTGGCCACATGCAGAAGATTGAAGCAGGACCCCTATCTATCCCCATGCACAAAGGTTAACTCCAAATGGATCAGAGACCTGAATGTAAAACCTCAAACCATAAGAACCTTAGAAAATGAAGGACATACCTTCATGGAAATCAGAACTGGCATCCAAGTTCTGAACAAAACCCAAAACCCACAGGTCATAAGAGAAGAGATAGACAAGTGGGACCTTATTAACCTGGCAAGTTTCTGCAAAGCCAAATAAACCATCAAGAGAGCAGGGAGACAGCCTACAGACTGGTAAAAAGTATTTGCCAACTCCAGGTCTGACAAAGGCTTAACATCTTGGATCTACAAGGAACTCAAACGTGCTGAAAAGAAAAAAACAAACAACCCCATTATAAAATGGGCAAAAGATATGAACAGACACTTCACAAAGGAAGACATCCGAGCAGCCAACAGACACATGAAGAAATGTTCAACCTCACTAATCATCAGGGAGATGCAAATCAAAACTACACTGAGATACCACCTAAGCCCAGTCAGAATGGCAATTATCAACCACTCAAAAAATAACAGCTGCTGGAGAGGATGTGGCGAAAAGGGAACACTTCTACACTGTTGGTGGGAGTGTAAACTAGTGCAACCTCCGTGGAAAGCAGTGTGGCGATTCCTGAAAGCTCTAAATATCAACCTCCCATATGACCCCGCAATCCCCCTACTGGGAATATATCCTGAAGAACTCAAATCACTCTATAAAAAAGATACCTGCACACGTATGTTTATCGCAGCATTGTTCACAATAGCAAGAACCTGGAAGCAACCATGCTGCCCATCAAAAGAGGACTGGATTTTAAAAATGTGGAACATATACACGATGGAATACTACACAGCCATAAAAAGGAACAAAATCATGAATTTCGCAGCAACCTGGATAAAACTAGAGTCTATAATACTGAGTGACCTCTCACAAAAACAAAGATCCGAGTATCACATGTTCTCACTCATATAATGGACCTTCAACATCCAATGTAATACTATAAGAAAATGACTGACAGTGGTGGAAAACTATGGGGGTGGGGAAAGGGAGATGGGATCAATGGCAGCAAATATCTGTCTGGGGATGGGGAAACACCTCGTATCAACAGGGTGCCTGAATAAAACGTACTTGTATACCTAACCCTTAACTGTACCCCACAACACCATAATAAAAAATATTGATTAATTTAAAAAAAGAAGTCTCATATTTCATTCTGCTATTGTAGTGATTGCTTTTATTTTTTTCTGACTTGCATACTTTTGTATTATTCTTATAAAATATAAAGCTAGTCCATTTTCATACACCTCCCTCCAAATAAGACTTACAGTTTTTCTTCTTCCAAATTTCATATTACTATTATTATCTAATGTATATTTTCAATCTATCATGCTTTGATGTTATGAAAAAAATACCTATTACAGTTCATACCAACATAATTTTACTTTTGTAGTCCTAGTAAGAAGAAGCTGAGACAAAATTAATCTAAGTAGAGTTGATTTGGGCCAAGCTTGAGGATTGCAGCCCAGAAATATAGATTCAAGTTGTCCTGCATATACAATCAAATTAGCAGTAATCACAAGTGGATTTCTTTTTTTTGTTGTTGTTGTTTTTTTTTTGAGATGGAGTCTCACTCTGTCACCCAGACTGGAGTGCAAGTGCCACGCAGCCTCAACTCGCTGGGCTCTGGCAATCCTTCCGAGTAGCTGAAATTACAGGCATGCGCTACCACGCCTGGCTGATTTTTTGATTTATTGAAGAGATGAGGTCTCGCCAACTTGCCCAGGCAGGTCTCAAACCCACAGGCTCAGGCAATCCACTCACCTCAGCCTCCCAAAGCACGGGATTACAGGCTGAGCCACCCAGCCCGGCTAACAAGCGGATTTCTAAAGGCAAAAAAGGAGAACTGAGTGGGCTTTGTTTGTTTGTTAGGAATTTTTTATTGGTTTGTAGAAATAACATTGATTAGTGATTTTGACTATACATGGTCAAGCTATAGAGTGGGGTTATACAGTGTCAGGTGCAGCATTATTAAGTTAGTGCATATCTGCTTATGGTGATAGCAAATAATTTCAAGAGATGAATACATAGCTCAAGGGGAAAATACAATGTTAGTGCTGTCTCATTTTAATGTCTTTCTGGACCTGATAATTAAAAAGCTTGCAATCCTCAGATAAAAGTTATTTCCTCATTTACTTCTTTAATCACCATTGCTTCTTTCTGCCATTTCTTCTCCTCTGTGTTTGCTTTTCTTCATGCTGAAGTATATCCTTTAGTAACTTTTTTTTGTTAGCAAGGATCTTTTGTGTATCTGAAAATGCTTTTGATATTGCCCTCAATTTGAATGATAGTCGGCATGGTGCAGCATTTCAAGTGAGTTATTACCTATTCTCAGCCACTGAAGACATTCCATTGTCTTCCAGCATCTCTTGTTCAGTTGTTGATAATGGAGAAGTTGCTTTCATTGTTATTGTTAAACTTCCATAGATTATCTAGGATTCTCTCTCTTTCTCTCCCTCATCTTGCATGATTTTTTTTTCCTTAGTGTTGTTATGGTAGTTTTCCAAGCTACATTTGTCTTTATTTATCCTGTTTAGGATTCAGAATGCTTTCTCAGTGTGAGGATATAGGAAGTGTATCCACCATTACCCTTGTAATTTTTCTATGGTTCTGCACTAGTATTCATATGAGCCCTAGAACAAATTGCCTACTCAGCTGCATAATTGGCTTTCCTCCAAAGTGGGGATCAGTGAAATTCTAATATTTTATTTAATCATCTTCTTTTCTTGCTCCACTTCAGGGCAGGATGGGGCAGGTGAAATGGGAGCCATGCAGGGAAGTGTCAGATCTCTGCTCCTTGGAACCCATGTTAAAATTTATGAGTGAGGTTGAATGTCCGATTGCTGCTGATGAATGTGTTGCTGTTTTCTGCTTTCATTTCATTTGGTATTGGCACAAGAATTCTAATATTCAGCTTCTCTCCATCATCTTCAACTTGAATTCTCCTATGTTACTTTTATAGGTTTTTTTTAAAGTGTATGAATTCTGTCTCCGGCTCCTGCTAAGATCTTCATGGGGGAGAGATGTCATAAACCATTACCCTTGAACCTTTCCCTGATGATCCCATTACAGGACCCTAAATAAGTCAGACCCTTGTAGAGTATGATTATGCAACTAAGTAGCATTCTGTTAAACCCAAAATTCTAAATCCGAGAGACCACCAAAGAGCCAGCTCCGATGCAAACACATGAGGGTCTTTACTCAGGCTCGAGTCTGGGCTCACAAACCAAAACTGATGCAGCAGCTCGAGCTTGAGAGCCCCGATCCAGTATAGCAAGCAGTTTTTATATGCAACTTTAGGGAAATTGAGGCTAGCTTCAGCTGCTGACCAGAAACGACTGGGGGGGGCTGGATGAGACACCGGGACTTTCCAGTTGTGACCTGATTGGCTAATTTGCTATTGCTGGGGCAGTGGGGTAAGAAGCAGGGTGAGGGTTACAATGTAAATCTGCTGCTGAATGCTTATTTTGCAAATTGTGGCTTAAGTTTGTGCCCAAGATTACATAGTAACTTTGCAAAAGGCCTGCTGCACAAGCTGCACAAGCAGGGCTACAGAAGCAAAAAGAAGCTCTTTAACTTTATTCAGAAGCACAGCCATACGATTAATATATGAGGTTATACTGAAAGCAAGTCTTAAAACCACACAGTACATAGTTATAATCCAAAATTTGCTAAGTTGTAAAACACACAGTTATAAGCTGGGTTATGTTTGAGCTAAGTTATTCCTGGGTCCTTCAATTCTTAGGAATGGAAGTACCTGGATTCCTACACAGTTTACCGATGGATGGTGTAGAGGACAAAGGCAGGCACCTGGTCCACCCATGTGCACAAAAACTTGTAGAAGGAAAATGGTGCTTAGAAAGAAGAGATTTTGGACTCTCCTGGACCCCTTCATTCCGAAGTCTTCCTGTTGAAAACCCGACGCTGCAGTTCAGCTCTTGTCATATGAGTCTCTCCCCCACAGGAAGCAAAAAGAGATCAGCATGATTTATGTCATTTAATATCTAACCCAACAGTGACTTCTAGCCCCTAATCTAGCTGTACTGGATTAGATGAAGTGATTTAGAATGCATCTGTGCAGGATAAAGTAAGGAGAGGTCTGTCAAGTGTGTGACTGTCTTGATCAAAAATGGAAGACAAATCACTTTACCTTGGTAAGATGAATGAGAGTTCTTAGTATGTTCAATTCATTAGGAAGACAATGTATACGCACACAATACGTACACAGGTGCACACACATAAATGCCCTATTCTCCAGGAAATATATAGTCAAGAGTTCCACGGTTAAGAAACTAACTGGAATAATTTATTCTGCTAAACTGTGTAAGTTATACTTCAAGAATTGCTCCTGGCTCTCAGTCTTCTCCACCCACTAAGCGCAAAAGAATTTCTAATTATTGTTTCTTCGAGTGATTTCCCCAAACTGGAGGGCACTGAGTGATTCGTCATTAACACCCCATCAGCATAATCCTCTACATTAGATCACAACTAAATTTATCTTTTGATTAGACAGTTTTAGCAGGAAATGTACTTTTTCAGAAGTCAGGAGGTCTGAGTTCCTCATCCTATCTCTAGGCTATAGTTTCCTTATCAGAAAATGGGGTCTATAGGCTAAAAGGTTTCTTTGGCTCCCCTGGTACTATCCTCTGAGAGCCTACGGATTTGCTCTTGTGGACACCAAGAGATCATGAAGTTCTAATTTCCATTGCACAAAATGTTGAAATGGAAATGCACTTCTTATGGAAAATGCCATCCTCTAGCTGTTTGTGTGTGTTTCTTGTTTCTTTAACAGTTGACAACTCTCATTGATGCCAACAATGCATCATGCACATGTTAGAAGATGCATCCTAACAGTTATGGCAACACGTCATCATTTCATTTATTCAACACATGTTCACAATCGCAATGTTCCCAGCTGTGTTCTAAGTACTGTGGGAAGTACAGAGCAGCCTGAGACGCCCTCCTCCTTAAATGGGGGGTCTGCACAGCATGGCTTGACTGTCCAAGACTCCACCTGTAGTTCTGGAGCAATTATCAGTAGTACTTTCATCCTTCCCCAAAGCGTCTCAGCCCAGACACTTTCCGTGTCTAAGATGTCCATTAGATGATCACCTTACTTTGAAAGGGTTTGCAATCTAAAACAGAAGACAACAGAGCTATGACAATGTTTCTAACACAAGGCGTAAAGCACTAAACACCATGTGAGAATGGGGAGATGGTGCTGGGCATTCAGGGAAGGCAGGACATTCCCAGCGGGGGATGCAGGGAGGTTTTATGACCTGCAGATGGCAGACAATGAGAATATCCACAGCAGAAAGAATGCCATTCGGCAGAGGCAGGAGTGAAATCAAATGTGAGTCCCAAAGATTGGGTTGGCTTACACTCCATAAGCTAAGTGACTTGTAGCAGTGGGGAAGCGTGGAACATTCTCCATTCGTGGGCAGAGACTGAGATCAAAGCCAGGATCTGCTGAACTCCACTGCACTTCCCTCTCCTCATCTGTCAACTGGGAGCAGTAGTTACCTCCTCGCCTCGGTGGGTTTTTAAGAGGAAATGAAGTCAACAGAGTGCCTGGAGAGAAAATGGTGGCAGCTGGGAGCTTAGAGAGATATTTCTTGGGCACCTGGTGCCTGGAGGTTGGTAGGCAGAAAGGTAGTTCCGGAAAGAAAAAAAGAAAGAAAGAGAGAGAGAGAAATTAGCAAAGAGCAAGAAGTTGCTTCTACATCTTTAGATGTCATATAAACTATCCATATCATCAATACTTCCAGAAACCTGGCATACTATAGCTACTGAATAAATATAAATATGATATCAACATAATTCACAAATCTAAACCAATTGTATGCAATGGAATTTCAGAGCCAAAAGAATAGGAGAGAGGAAATCCAGGCCCTGAAAGCTATCAGTGTATCTGCTGTTCCCAGGTCCATAAAGCTGGAATACGTCAGCAGGCTGCGTTCCCAGGGGACTTTACCACCCCACATGGGCTTATTCAACTTTCAAGTGTGTAAAACCATACTATTTCAGCAGTCTTTTTTTCCATTTTAGAGAAGAATAATTCAATTGCCCTGCATCCCAATCTTCCCAGAGTTCTGACAGTTCGATTTTCGTAACATTTATCTTAGACTCAAAGTGTTGTATAGCATTAAATATGTGTGTGATTACCACGAATTGCAATTAACTTTGTTTTGAAAACTTCCAACCCCCCTTGGGATAATTTGAGCATGGTAGGGTTTAGGAATCGCTTCTCAAGCCCCTCCACTAATTCTCCCAGAAGGTGTGACATGCATGAGAATGCAGCTGAAATCATTTCACCACCCGGATCTGGGAAAACTGCTTTGAGGCATCACATAAAACCCTGCACAGGGTATGTGAATGATCCTTGTGTGTGCATTCAGAACTGACGGAGGCGGGAATGGCACAGAGCCTATACTGGAGCTGCGGAATGGAGGGGGTGCTGAGGGATGCCAGATCAAGGCAGGAGACAGAAAGACAGGTGATGAAAGGGAGGTGGAATGATTTTAGCCTCGGGGCATAAGGCAGAATGGGCCCATTCTTCACCAAAAGATTCTGTCATTTAGTCCTGAATTGAACAATTTCATTAAACATACCAATAAGAAGCAAGAAATATCCAATTTTAATAAATAGTTATTGAGCACTTTCTTCATGCAGACACTGTCTTAGGTACTAGGGTGGAGAGAATTATTGGAAAATAGAAAGATAACTAAGTTCTAATCCCTACCCTACAGCAGCTCTCTGCTGCCCGCATGTATAATTCAAGGCAGATGTGCTAAGTCTTAAAAGAGGAAGAAATGTTTATCCTCAACTGAGATACGTCAGGGAGAACAAGGCATTTCATCTGGATCTTCAAGAAAGGAAGAGGATTCAGCTTGTAGCAGGGTGAGGAGAGTTGAGGTTTGGCAGACACAAAGGGCAGCAGGAGCAGAGGTAAGGAAACAGGAAAGAGAAAGCAGATTCCCAGGACAGTCGGTGACCTGGTTAGCAGAGCAAAAGTCGGTGAGAGGGTACAGCAAAGGAACACAGCAAACAGGGCTCACCTCTGACTCTTCAGCCACAGCCACATGCACACTCGTGCATGCACACAAATAAGCTCATGCACACTTACCCATACAAATGCAAACACTCTCAAGCTCATTCTCACACATACACCCACATGTTTGCACACTCTCACAGGCACCCATGTTAATCCCCACACATTTGCACACACACTCAAATGCCCACTCTTTCTCATATGTGTGTACCCCTTACATACATGCACACCATACTTGTACATATAAACACTAACATACTCTCCCATGTGCTCACACTTCCATACATGCACACACCCACACTATCTCACAAGCACACATTTGCACACACACTCACATGCACACACCTTCTACAGGAGGGAGAGCCACAGCATCCCGAGGACCAGCTCACAGTCCTCCCTTGTCAGTGCCAGCTAGCTAGTAAAACAGCCTGGGGTCGAGAAAGCAAGAGCTCTGTGGGCATAATAAGGAAATGCTTGTTGACAGGAGCCAAAATGAAAACCTCAGGCAGCCTTGGAGACAGTCTTGAGTAGGAGATTCATCCTCATAGTGCTAGATGTGCCTGTTTTGTAGAGACCTAAAAAAGAATACAAACCGCAGCTTGAAAAAGCCCCTTCCTCACACATCTTTTCTCTCCCAATTAAAGTTCCCAGCACTCACCCCTCCTTGTTGGTGCTGAATTTGGGCAAAAGAGGAGCTCACAGCAGGTAGCAGCAACTGTAAGTGACAGGGCACAAAAGAAGTGATGATACCTGAGAGGAGAGCACATGACCAAGACGGAGAGTCCTTCCAGGTCTGATTGCATGATTTACTATTTCTTGAGTGTTCCCTGGGCTAGGTGACCCTTTGGAGTAAGGCCCAATGTTTCACGTTCTTCTTCCTTTGCCACATTGACCCTGTATGGTTTGAACTTATGCTAGAAAACTCCTATGGATGTTATGGCTACCCAAATCACTCAGAGTCCTAGACAATTGAATGATGATACATCCACTGAGGAAATTGGATGTGTGTCTGAAACTGTCCCCCTTTATTCCTCCTTTACTCAGCCCCCCACCAACACACACACACAACAGATCCAGGTTATTATAAGCACTCTCTTCCATACACTTCAGGAACAGAATACATAAACCATTGAAATACGAATGATTTCAGGCAACCAGATAATGAAAAAAGAGACAAATATAAGAAAGGAAAAAGATAAGCCAAACTCTTGTGTAAAACCAAAAAGCTAAATACTTAAATGTTGTCTAAGTATAAAAGTTTATTAAAATATCGAAAAAGGTTTATACTGATAATGCAGGAATGGTTCCCATCTTAAAACTACTATTATAATTTGCCACATTAATATGTTAAAGGAGAAAAACCTTATAATTATCTTAACATATACAGAAAAAATTGATAAAATTCAAAACCCATGAGTGATTTTTAAAAGTCTTAGTAATTGAGAAAGGGAGAGAGTGCCAGAATAAACATATTTAATGTTAAAACACCAACATTAGAAGGAAGACAAGAGTACCTGCAAATTTTTTCTTATACAAGATTAGCCTTGTAGATCCTGGATGTTAGGCCTTTGTCAGATGCATAATTTGCAGATTTTTTTTCCCCATTTTGATGGTTTCTTTTGCTGTGCAAAAGTTTTTCTTTTTTTTTTTTAATGGTTTAAAAATAATGCCCATCCTTTATTTTATAGACATGTTTGAGATTCAGTAAGATGATATTGAATTACTTGTTTTCTAGCATGCCTAAAGTTGACAGTGAGATTCTTCTTTTCTTTATAATGTAGTGAGGCAAATTTGTCAATTTTGAGCAGCATATCAGTCAGGGATTATTGGGCTACAGTTAAATCAGACAATGGCATAAGCTCATGAAATGATCTTTTTTTATCAATATTTTTCATTATGGTTTTGTGGGGTACAGTTAAGGGTTAGGTGTACAATTACGTTTCGTTCAGGCACCCTGTTGATAAGAGGTGTTTCCCCATCCCCAGACAGATATTTCCGACTGTTAATCCCATCCCCCCCCATAGTTTCCCAGTACCGTCAGTCATTACATTGGATGTTGAAGGTCCATTATATGAGTGAGAACATGTGATACTCGGATCTTTGTTTCTGTGAGAGGTCACTCAGTATTATAGACTCTAGCTCCATCCAGGTTGCTGTAAAACTCATGATTTTGTTCTTTTTTATGGCTGCGTAGTATTTCATCATGTATATGTACCACATTTTTTAAATCCAGTCCTCTTTTGATGAGCAGCATGGTTGTTTCCAGGTTCTTGCTATTGTGAACAACGCCGCAATAAACATACGTGTGCAGGTATCTTTTTTATAGAGTGATTTGAGTTCTTCAGGGTATATTCCCAGTAGGGGGATTGCAGGTCATATGGGAGGTTGATATTTAGAGCTTTTAGGAATCGCCACACTGTTTTCCACAGAGGTTGCACTAGTTTACACTCCCACCAACAGTGTAGAAGTGTTCCCTTTTCACCACACCCTCTCCAGCAGCTGTTATTTTTTGACTTGTTGATAATTGCCATTCTGACTGGGGTTAGGTGGTATCTCAGTGTGGTTTTGATTTGCATCTCCCTGATGATTAGCGGGTTGAACATTTCTTCATGGGTTTGTTGGCTGCTCTGATGTCCTCTTTTGCCAAGTGTCTGTTCATATCTTTTGCCCAATGATAATGGGGTTGTTTGTTTTTTTCTTTTCAGCACGTTTCAGTTCCTTGTAGATCCAGGATGTTAAGCCTTTGTCAGACCTGGTGTTGGAAAATATTTTTCTCAGTCTGTAGACTGTCTCCCTGCTCTCTTGATGGTTTCTTTGGCCTTGCAGAAGCTTGTCAGTTTAATAAGGTCCCACTTGTCTATCTTCTCTTTTATGACCTGTGGGTTTCTGGTTTTGTTCAGGAATTGGATGCCAGTTCCGATTTCCATGAGGGTATTTCCTTCATTTTCTAAGGTTCTTATGGTTTGAGGTTTTACATTTAGGTCTCTGATCCATGTGGAGTTAACCTTTGTGCATGGGGATAGATAGGGGTCCTGTTTCAATCTTCTGCATGTGGTCAGCCAGTTTTCCCAGCACCATTTACTGAACAGGTTCTCCTCTCCCCTATGGTAGGTGGTGGAGGCCTTGTTGAAATGAGTTGGTTGAGAAATTGAGGTTTTGCTTCTGGAATCTCAATTCCATTCCATTGATCTATATGCCTGCTCCTATACCAATACCAAGCTGTTTTGATGATTGTAGCTTTATAGTAAAGTTTGAAGTCTGGTAATGTGATACCACCTGTTTTGTTTTTTTTGGTTTTTTTGTTGTTGTTTTTTTTTCCTGAGGATTGTTCTGGCTATTCTTGGACGTTTGTGTTTCCATATGAATTCCTGTGTTGTCTTTTCTAGGTCTGAGAAGAATGTTGCTGGTAATTTGATGGGTATTGCATTGAATTTTTAGATTGCCTTAGGTAAGATGGACATCTTCACAATGTTGATTCTTCCAATCCATGAGCATGGTATATTTTTCCACTTGTTTGTGTCATCGTTGATTTCTTTGAGCAATGTTTTGTAATTTTTCATTGTAAAGGTCTTTCACGTCTCTGGTTAGGAAGATGCCAAGGTATTTCATTTTTTGTGTGTGGCTATTGTGAATGGAATTGTGTTTTTTATTTGGGTTTCTGTTTGTTTATTATTGGTGTAGAGAAATGCGATTGTCTTTTGTACATTTATTTTGTATCCTGAGATTTTGCCAAAGGCCGTTATCAGTGTAAGGAGGTTTTTGACAGATTCTCTTGGGTTTTCACGGTACACAATCATATCATCTGCAAAGAGAGAAAACTTGACTTCCTCTTTTCCTATTTGGATACCCCTGATTGCCTTCTCTTCTCTGATTGCTCGAGCCAGGACTTCCAATACTATGTTGAACAGGAGAGGTGAGAGTGGGCATCCTTGTCTTGTTCCAGTTTTCAGGGGAAATGGTTCCAATTTTTGTCCATTTAGGAGTATGCTGGCTGTGGGTTTCTCATAGATGGCTTTACTATTTTGAGGTATGTTCCCCGTATGCCTAGATGTTCAAGGGTTTTTATCAAGAAGGGGTGCTGGATTTTATCAAAAGCTTTTTCTGCATCTAATGATATAATCATGTGGTTTTTGTTTTGACATCTGTTGATGTGTTTAATTACATTTGTGGTTTTACGAATGTTGAACCAGCCTTGCATCCCAGGAATGAAGCCTACTTGGTCATGATGGATGATTTTTGAGATGTATTGTTGAATCCGGTTTGCTAGGATCTTGTTGAGAATTTTAGCATCTATGTTCATCAAAGATATTGGCCTGTAGTTCTCTTTCTTTGTTGGATCTTTACCTGGCTTGGGTATCAATGCGATGTTAGCTTCATAAAATGATTTGGGGAGAGTTCCATCTTTTTCAATCGCCTGGAATACCTTCAGTAGGATTGGCATCAACTCCTCCTTAAATGTTTTGTAGAATTCTGCTGGAAAGCCATCTGGATCAGGGCTTTTATTTTTAGGAAATTTTCTTATTACATAGTCGATTTCCTTGACTGTTATTGGTCTATTTAGGGTCTCAATTTCTTCTTGTTCCAATCTAGATAGGTTGTGTGATGTCAGAAAGTCCTCCATTTCCTTAAGGTTTTCAAGTTTGTTTCCATACACGTGTACGTAGTAGTCTCCAGTGATCTTTTGTATTTCTTCAGGGTCAGATGTGACTTCATCTTTTGTATTTCTGATTGTGCTTATTTCATTTCTATCTCATTTTTTCTTGGTCAGTCTAGCTAGGGGACCATCGATCTTGTTTATCCTTTCGAAGAACCAGCTTTTTGTTTCATTGATTCTTTTGTATTATCTTTTTGTCTTCTATGTCCTAGATTTGGGCTTTTGTTTTGGTGATCTGGATTCTTCTGCTGAATTTAGGGTTTTTGTGGTCTTGCTTTTCCAGCTTTTTAGGTGGCTTGTTAGGTTGTTAATTTGTGTTCCTTCCATTTTCTTTATGTGTGTTTGTAGGGATATAAATTCCCCTTCTACTACAGCTTTCAAGGCGTCCCAGAGATTTTGGTAAGATGTTTCTTGATTTTCATTTGTTTCCAGGTATCTTTTGATCTCTGTTTTGATTTAATCATTGACCCAGGAGTTGTTTAGCATCATGCTGTTTAGTGTCCATGTCTTTGTGGGTTTTGGGGGGACTTTGTTGGTGTCAATGTTTATTTTTATTCCACTGTGGTCTGAGAAGGTGCATGGTAGAATTTCGGTCCTTTTAAATTTGCTTATGCTTGATTTATGGTCAATTACGTGGTCGATCTTAGAATATGTTCCATGCGGTGATGAGTAGAATGTATATTCTGTGGTCTAGGATGGAGTGTTCTGTAGGTATCAATTAAGTCCATTTGGTCCAAAGTCACATTGAGGTTCCGGATCTCCTTGCTGATTTTTTGTCCCGATGATCTGTCTAGGGTTGTGAGTGGGGTATTAAAGTCCCCAGTTATGATGGTGTTAGAGTCAATGTCTTTCTTTAGTTTTCCTAGAAGTTGCTTTATGAAAGTTGGCGCACCTATGTTGGGTGCATATATGTTTAGGATAGATATTTCTTGTTGATGGATTGAGCCTTTTATCATTATGTAGTGGCCTTCTGTTATCTTTTTTGATTTTTAATAGCTTGAAGGATATTTTGTCTGAAATTAAGATAGCTACTCCTCCTCTCTTTTGTATTCCGTTCTCCTGAAAGTTTGTTTCCCATCCTCTTACTTTGAGTCTGTGGGTGTCCTTTCTAGTTAGAGGAGTCTCTTGAAGGCAATAGATTGTTGCCTGATGATATTTTATCCATTTTGCCATTCTATGTCTTTTCAGTGGTGCATTTAATCCATTCACATTTAGGCTAATAATTGAAATGCAAGAGTTGATCCCTGTCAAAAGGTTCTTACAGAGTTGTTTCTATTGTTTGTTGTCTTTCTTTGGGTTCTGGAGGTGGCTCATGTGTGTTTTTAATCTTTTGCCTGTAGTCTTGTGAAGAATGTTGTTGTTCTTTTTTCTTTTTCTTCTGTGTTTAGTACTTTCTTAAGTGTTTCCTGTAGAGGTGGTCTGGTGGCAGCATAGGTTCTTAGGGATTGGATATCTGGAAAAGATTTCAATTCTCCCTCACTAATAAGCTTGGTTTGGCTGGGTAGGTTATTCTTGGTTGAAATTGTTTATCTTTTAGAACTTTGAAGATAGGGCTCCAGGCTCTCCGAGCCTGAAGGGTTTCTGTGGATAAATCTACTGCTATTCTAATTGGTCTTCCCTGGTAGGTAGTCTGGCCTTTTTCTCTTGCTGCTTTAGGTTTTTTTTTATAGCTACTTTGTTTAGGTGAATTATTATGTGTCTGGGAGTTGTCTTGTTGTCTTGCAGGGGTTCTCTGAATCTCTTGTGTTTGAATTTTTTCATCCTTGATGAGATGAGGGAAGTTTTCTTGAATGATTTCATGAAATGTTTGTTCCAGTGTGGCTTCTGTTTCTCTCTCTGCCTCAGGAAGCCCAATTACTCTTAGGCTTGGTCTCTTGAAGTGATCATTCATCTCTTGCAGGTTTTCTTCTGTCTTTTTGAGCTTCTTTTCTATGCTTTTGACAGTTTGGGTTAGTTCTGTGTTTTGGTTTTCGAGCTCTGAGATTCTTTCTTCTGCTTGGCTGATTCTGTTTTCCATGCTTATTAGCCTGTTATTCACTTCCATCACAGTATTCTTTACTGCTGTTATTTCTGACATCAGCTCCTTCTTATTTTCCTCTTGTCTCTCCTCAATTTTTTTAATTCTCTCCATTAATGTCTTGATGTCTTGGTTTGTTGCATGTGACCAGCCATTCTGGGGGCTCTTCATTGTTTGTGTTCCAGAATCTGTTTTCTCAGTGTCTGATCTCCCAGGGGTCTGTGTGAGCCCTATATTCTTCTTTTGGTTTTTCTTCATTTGTGTGGTTTTTTTCCCCTCCCTACTTTTTCCTTCCCTCCACATCACCGCCTTCTTTAATTCTGTTATTCAGGGGTAAAGGGATTGGTTTTACTTCTGTTTGTTCAATCTCCCATTCTTTATGTATGCCCTCTTACTTTGTTCAATTCTGGAGTTGCACTATAGGTTGGGGGTGGTCCTTTTTGCAGTCTTGAGATTTACTTAAGGGGGGAGCTGAGATTCAAAATCTATCTGCAGGTCCTGGTATTCGCTGACAGGTGTGGTGATAATCGGAACCCACTTCCCACTGCCTTGGAATCTCTCCGTGCAGTGGGGCTGTAGTTTTACTCCCTGAAATAAAATGTGGCTAGCAGAGGGAAGAGAATGGAGCAGATGGTGGGTTGAAGAGTGGGTGGAGAGATAGAGGAGTAAGGGGGGAAACAAACGTGTGCCAACAAATGGAGAGAGAGACCCATACTAAAACAGATAAAAACAATAGACCACAGCTATAGACGAACCAACTCCCATACAAAAAAAAAAAAACATATAGTGATGCTAACATACAAGCTAACCAACCACCTTATTGGTGTGCTGCTCCTCTATACAAAGATATAGTTTACAGAGAGAAGAAAAGAGAAGATAAGGAAGAGGGAAAAAGAAAAAAAGGAACAATACAGTAGGAATAGAATTAAGTCATTAAACTAACAGAATCAATGAAACACACTCTGAGACTTTTCATTTAAGTCCAATGTCCTTTCAGTTCTGATTTCTAGATTTCTTTTCAAGCAGGTAAATTAGTTCGCAGTTAGGGTCAGTTGCCCCTGGTCTGCTGTGAAGGACACTTCAGATCACCCTCCATTCACCACTCTGGCCTATGTCTTTTTCAAGCTTGTTTCTCCCATTTCAGTGTTGTTACCTTGAATCACCAGCAGGTGGTGATATCTCAGCTGCTCGCCCCAGAGCGGGTGGGGTTGGACAGCAACCAGCAGAGACTGGAGATGGTGCCTGCCTCGGGGCACAGGCAGGAGACTCACAGTGGGCAGGACATCTTGGTCACAGGAGAGACGGCAGCGATCCCAGCTGATCTTCCCTGAAGGGGCTTCAAGGACTGAAGTCATGGATCGCCTCCAGCCCAAGAGGTGCAATGTGCTACCGGCGGTGGCAGTGGCTGCAGTGGCTCTGGCGGCAGCTTCAGCGGCATCTGCGCTGCAGTGGCTGTCCAGTCTGCTGCAATGCCCCAGCGGTGGCAACGGCCGAGCTCCATATGAAGAGCAGGCTGTGATTTTGGGGTCCACAGCCCCTGTGGCGAGAGCCAGAGACCCACTGCAGTTCTCCTTTGCAGAGGGTTTCACAGACCAGGTTACCCAATCGCCATCTTGCCAGAAGTCTCCGCAAAAGTTTTTCATTTTGTCTATCTTACCTTTTATGACACTCACTTTTGCGAACTTGGTCAAGAACACGTTGTCTACTCCAATGTACATAGGGGTGTTTCCTATGTTTTCTTCTAGGATTCTTATAGTTTGAGGTTTTGTGTTTAGGACTTTGATGCATTTTGAGATGATTTTTGTGTATGGTGATAGGTAGGGATCCATTGTGCTTCTTCTGTATGTGTCAGTCAGTCTTCCCAGCACCATTTGCTAAATATGGTCTCCTTTCCCCAGTGATTGTCATGTGGTGGCTTTGTCAAAGGTAAGTTGGTGTTTTTGCTTCTGGAATCTCTGTTCTGTTCCATTGGTCTATGTTTCTATTCTTCTATCAATACCAGACAGTTTTAGTTACTGTAGCCTTATTATAAAGTTTAACAACTAGAAGTGTAATCCTCCACTTTGTTCCTTTTGCTGAGGATTGTTTTGGCTATTTCTGCTCTTGTCTGTTTCCATATAATTTCTATATTGTAATTTCCAGGTCTGAGAAAAATGATGCTGGTAATTTGATGAGTGTTGCATTGAATCTGTAGATTAGCTTGGGTAGGATGGACATCTTGACAATAATGATTCCTCTGATCCATAAGCTTGGAATGTTTTTTTCATTTGTTTGTGTCATCCTTGATTTCTTTGAGCATCATTTTATATTTCCTTTTATATTGCTTCTCTGGTTAAGTGGATGTCCAAGTATTTCACTTTCTTGTGACTGTTGTGAATGGGAATGTTTTCATTTAGTTAGTTCTCTACCTATTTGCTGCTGGTGTATAGATATGCAACTATCTTTTGCACATTGATTTTGTAGCCCAAGACTTTACCAAAGCCATTTATCAGTGTGAGAAAACTTTTGTCAGACTCCCTAGGGTTTCCAAGGTATAAAATCATAACATCTGCAAAGAGGGATAGCTTAACTTTCTCTTTTCCTATTTGGACACTCCTGACTTCCTTCTCTTGCCAGATTGCTCTGGTTAGAACTTCCAGCAATATGTTGAACAGAAGAAGTGAGGTTTACAAGGAACTCAAATGAAGTGAAAGGAAGAAAACACCCCATTTTAAAAAGTGGACAAAAGACATAACAGACATTTCTCAAAGGATGACATACAAGCAGCCAACAGACACATGAAAAACAGTTCAGCCTCACTAATAATCAGAGAAATGCAAATCAAAACTACAATGAAATACCACCTAACTCTGGTAAGGATAGTTATCATTAATAAGTCAAAAAATAACAGATACTGGTTCAGGTGCAGAGAAAAAGGAATGCATCTACACTGTTGGTGGGAGTGCAAGCTAGTTCAACTTCTATGCAAAGCGGTGTAGTGATTCCTAAAAGAATTAAAAATTAGCTGGGCTCAGTGGCTTAGCCTGTAATCCTGCGCCTTTGGGAGGCTGAGGTGAGTGGATTGCCTGAGCCCACGGGTTCAAGACCCACTTGGGCAGACAAGACCTCATCTCTACAATAAATCAAAAAATTAGCCAGGCGTGGTAGCGCACACCTGTAATTCCGGCTACTCAGAAGCTGAGGCAGAAGGATCACCAGAGCCCAGCAGGTCGAGGCTGCGGTGGCCGGGAACAGCCACTGCACTCCAGTCTGGGTGACAGAGTGAGACTCCAGCTCAAAAAAAAAATTAAAAATTGACCTTCCATATGATCCAGCAATTCCTCTTCTGGAAATATACCCAGAGGAACATAAATCATTCTATAAAAAAGACACTTGCACACACGTTTATTGTCACACTCTTCACAATAACAAAAACATGAAACCAATCATTCTGCCCATCAAAAATTGGCTGGGAAAGAAAATGTGGTACATATTCGTGATGGAGTATTATGCAGCCATGAAGAACAAAATCATGAACTTTGCAGCAAATTGGATGGAGTTGGAAACCGTAATTCTAAGTCAACTACCACAGCAACAAGAATTGAATGCCACATGTTCTCACTCATAAGCGGGCCCTGACCTTAGTCGTGTTAGCACAAGGAGGGATCAGCAGTTGCTGGCACTGCGAGGGGAGGGAGGAAAGAAGAAGAGTGGGGGGCACATGACAACACAAAAGGTACCTGGTCCGTTACGAGGGGAGTGAGGGCCGGTTAGAAGTCCAAGCTTCACCTGCATGCTACCTACTTACATGGTTAATCCTTACTTGTACCCCACATCTTCATAATAAAACAAATTTCTTATAAAAAGATTAGTCTTATATAGAGGTCCTAGACATCTCAATAACAAAAGAAATAAATAGATAACTTAATAAATGAAATAAAATTATCATTATGCACCGACAACACAGTTATCAATATAGAAAATTAAAAGAATTTCCAGACACCATATTCAACTAACAGAAAAGTTCAACAAGGTCCCTAGATATAGAATTAATGTAGCAAAATCAGTAACAAAAACAACAAATAGAAAAGCTACTGGCATCCCTATGCCTAGCAAAACTTCCCCACAGCCTCCATAAACAAACACAGTGTAAGACACTGAATAACTTGCAGACACTGCTGACATGGATTATAGGCAAAGAAATTATATGGAGACCACACTAATACACCCACATAGGACCAAAACCAAAACACCGTATCCAAACAATGCAACAGATAGATCTATAGGAAATAGAAAGATTTTTCCTCATGAAAGCTACTTCATAAAATTTGAAAGTACAACAGTTACACCAGATGAGCAGATATTAACATACTAAAGTGGGCACAAAAGAAACATTAAAAATCAAGGAAACATGACACCTCCAAAGGAGTACCATAATTCTCCAGTAACATACACCCTCCCCCACAAAAGGAAATCTTTGAAATGCCTGAAAACAAATTCAAAATACAATTGTAAGGAAACTCGGTGATATATGATAGAACACAAATAGACAATACAAATAAATCAGAAAAACAATTCATGGTATGAATGAGGAATTCAACAGAGATAGATATAACAAAATCCAAACAAAAAACTTGATACTAAAAAATCTGATGATTAAATAGACAATGCAATTGAGAGCTTCAATAATAGACTATCTTATTTCCTATGGCATGGACATTTGGGGTTTTGATCAGGAATTGGTTTCCAGTTCCAATTTCCGGAAGGGTGACTTCTGCATTTTCTCGGGTTCTTATAGTTTGAGGTTTTACATTTAGGTCTTTGATCCATTTAAGCTGATTTTTGTGTATGGTAATAGGTAGGGGTCTTGCTTTAGTCTTCTGCATGTGCTCAGCCAGTTTTCCTGGCACCATTTACAGAATATGTTCTCCTCTCCCCAGTGGTTGTTAATGGAGGTCTTGTGAAAGATGAGTTGGTTGAGGTTTTGCTTCTGGAATCTCTATCCTGTTCCATTGGTCTATATGCCTATTCTTGTACCAATAACAGACAGTTTTGATTATTGTAGCCTTACAATAAAGTTTAAAGTGTGATACCTCCTGCTTTGTTTCTTGTGATGAGGATTATTTGGGCTATTCGTGTTATCTTTTTTTTCCATTATGAATTTCTATATTGTCATTTCCAGGTCTGAGAATGATGCTGGTAATTTAATGGGTATTACATTAAATCTGTCGATTACCTTAGGTAGGTTGGACATCTTAACAATGTTGATTCTTCCAATCCATAAGCATGGAATATTTTTCCATTTGTTTGTGTCATCTTTGATTTCTTTGAGTAGTGTTTTGTACTTTTTGTTGTAAAGGTCTTTCACTTCTTTGGTTAGGAAAATGCCAAGGGATTTCATTTTAGAACCTCATCAAACTGACAAGCAAAGCAAAAGAAACCATTAAGAGTGTGGGGAGATAGCCTCCAAATGGGAAAAAATAGTTACCAGCTGTATATCTGACAAAGGCCTAACATCTAGGATCTACAAGGAATTCAAACACGCCAAATAGAAAAAAAAAAAACAACCTTATTAAAAAGTGAGGAAAAGATATGAATAGACACTTCTCAAAAGAAGACATATGAGCAGCCAGCAGATGCATGAAAAAATGCTCAGCCTCCCTAATCATCAAATAAATGCAAATCAAAGCCACACTGAGATACCACCTAACTCCAGTCAGGATGACCATCATCAATAACCCAAAAAACAACATACACTGGAGAGGATGCAGCAAAGAGGGAACACTTCTACACCATTGGTGGAATTGCAAACTAGTACAACCTCTGTGGAAAACAGTGTGGCGATTCCTAAAAGACCTAAAAATTGACCTTCCATGTGACCCAGCAATTCCCATTCTGGGAATATACCCAGAGAAACTCAAATCACTCTATGAAAAAGATACCTGCACACACATTTATTGGAGCATTATTCACAATAACAAAAACATGGAAGCAACTGTGCTGCCCATCAAAAGTGGACTGTATTTAAAAAGTGGTATATATACATGATGAAATATTACACAGCCATAAAGAAAGACAAAATTATGAACTTTTCAGCTACTTAGATCATGTTAGAGTCTATAATACTCAATGATCTATCACAGAAACAAAGAACTGAGTACTACGTGTTTTCATTCATAAGTGGATCCTGAACAATTATCATAATACTATAAGAAAGGGATTGGCAGTAATAGGAAGCTGCCGGAGGAAGAGCACACTTCATCAATAAGGGTACCTGATCTCAAACTAGATGAAGTGAGGACCAAAGTGAGGCCCAAACTTTACCTGTACAATGACCATTTGTATACCTAACTCTGAATTGTACCCCACATCTTTAAAATAATAATTTTTTTAAAAATAGACTCAATCAAGCAGAAAAATTTCTGAACTTGAAGATAGATAGCAAAGCTTTTGAAATAATCCGGTCAGTCATAAAAAATAATGAAGAAATTTAAAAACTGAAGAAAGTCAATATTCACATTGTGAGGGTTCAAAGAAAATTAAGAGATGGGAAAAGGCAAAGAAAATTTACTTGATAAAATAGTAGCTAAAAGTTTCCCAAGTCTTGGAAGAGATATAGACATCTAGATACAGGAAATTCAAAGGTTTCCAAATATATTCAACCCCCAACATGCTGCTCTTTGAGTTACATTATAGTTAAACTGTCAAAAGACAGAGATATTGAAAGTATTCTAAAAACAGCAAGAAAATAGTGTCAAATAACATACAAGGAAATCCTCGTCAGACTAATAACAGATTTCTCAGCAGAAATTTTATAAACCAATAGAAAATTGGATATTTCAAGATGCTGAAAGAAAGAAAAAGTCAACCAATAATACTATATCTAGCAAAGCTAAACTTCAAAAATGAAGGAAAAACAAAATCTACTCTAGACAAGAAAAACTGAGGGAATTCTTCACCACTAGTCCAACCATACAAGAAATGTTTTACATCTGGAAGTAAAAATATGATATATACCATATACAAAGTATAAAACTAACTGGCAAAGCAAATAAACAACTGAGAAAGAGAAAGAAATCAAATATTATCACTACAGAAAACCATCAAACCAAAATGATAAAAAATAGGAGAGGAAGAAAAAAATTAAGTATAAGCAAAACACTTAAAAACAATTTTCTAAAAAAATGACAGGCATGGGTCCTCATGTATCAACAACAATCTTGAATGTAAACAATTTCAATTTCTCAACCAACACATTCATGACCAGCAAATTTTTCACGTTCATAATAATGAGAGCAGGTGAAATTAAAAAAAAAAATCTGAAGCTGGTTGCCACAAACTTCTGTCATTAAGCACAAGTGAAATAGCATTTTCTAAATTGTCAGCTTTTGTGCAATATAGTTGAAAGTTGCAGACATATCCAGTATTTCCCTCAGATGCCACTCTGATTACCATTCCATACTTTGTATTTTTATTCAGATTATAAACCCAAAAAGACGGTCTTTCACAATGAGGTATCATGAATTCATCCAAGGAAGAATGTTCTTGCTCAAGTTTGTACACAGTGTTGAACTTATTTAAAACAATTTTGCATGATCTGCTTGGATTTGACTGAATTTCTGCACTATTGGAAAAATGCAAAAACTGCAAAATTTGTAGGAATCTATTTTGTGTTATTATTTTTGAAAAGAAAGGTGTCACAATTGACAGATATGTTAACCAATAATCATGTATTGTGGGTTTCTTCACTTGTCCCACCAAAATATTTAATGTTAGAAAGTTTTTCATCTCAAACACTGTAGTATTGCTCCACCTTTTTTATTTCTTTGGACATTTATATCTGTGGTGCATCTGATCTTAATACCTGTTAGCTTCAGTTGCGATCATTTCTATAACATTTCCAATAAATGGTGCAACAAATTCACTTATACTTTGAGGATCATTTGGAAACAACTTGACACCTGGATTAACAACAAACACTTCTAAGTCTCTTTTGTATCATATTTTGTCCACTCAATGTCTGATTCATTCTCACCAGTACAAGATTCACTGTCATAGATTATCTGCATTTTATTTCTTCGTTTGCACTGCATCATTACATCACTATCTGTCTCACTATAACTAATAAGTTCATTGGATTCACCTTCGACTTTGGAAATCTCAGCAGCATATATTTCTTCATTTTCCATAATTATGGTACATTATTTTTAATGTTGAAGTCTGAAAGCCTTGAATATCAAAATACAAATATACAACACTAATTGCAACAAAATAATGACCAACTTGCAATTTTTTACCATCTACATAAATCAATAACAACATTGCGCAGTCAATATCAGAAAATTATCTCAATTAGCTTTCTCTCTCATTGCCTGACTATTCATTTTCAAGCAAAATACAGTAACACATATGACAACGTTGCAGCATTCAGAAACAGAATTTTCAAACATGTAAATTCACATCAGCGGCAATCAGGAATAGAATTTGAAATGACATGAATTCACATCAGTGGCAACCAGGAACAGAATTTGGAATGACATAAATTCATGTCAGTAGTCGTGAATTAAAAGACATAAAATGGATTAATTTTTTTTAAGACCCTACTATATGCTGCCTATAAGAAACTCACTTTACTTGTAAAGACACACATAGGTTGAAAGTAAAAGGTTAAAAAATATATATATCCCACACAAATGGAAACCAAACATGTGCAGTTGTAGCTATACGTACATTGGATAAAATAGACTTTAAGAAAAAAGAACATTAAAAGAGACAAAGGTTATTATACAATGGTAAAGGGATCAATTCATCATAGAGATTATATATATATGGGATATACAACAAGAGCAGCCAGATATTTAAAGAAAATGTTATTAAAGCCAAAAAGAGAGATAGAACTCAACACAACAATCGTTGGGGAGCTAAATACTCCACTTTCAGCACTGGCCAGATTTTCCAGGCAGAAAAATCAACAAACAAACATTTGACTTAAAGTACACTATCGACCTGGTGAACCTAACAGACATTTACAGAACATTTCATCCAACAGCTGCAGTTTACACATTCTTATCATCAGCACATAGAACATTCTCCAGGCTAGATCACAAAACAAGCCTCAACAAATTTTGTAAAAACTCCAAATACAAAAAGTTAGGCCACAAAGCAAGTCTCAACAAATTTTGTAAAATTCCAGATCATATCAAGTATCTTCTCAGGCCACACAGAAATAAAACAAGAAGTCAATAAAAGAGGAACTTTGAAAACGGTCTGAAACATGGAAATTGGCATGTATTTGTCAACTGACTTGCTCCTGAATGACCAATTATTCTATAAAGAAATTAATAAGGAAATCAAAAAGTTTCATGAAATACATGAAAATAAGCACACAACACAACCTATGAGATACAGCAAAGCAGTACTGAAAAGGACATTTAAAGCAAGAAACGCCTACATCAAAAAGTAGAAAATTTTCACATAAAAACTTAATGATACACCTCAAGAAATTAGAAAAGCAAAAACAAGTGAAACCCGAAATTAGTAGAAGGAAAGAAATAATAAAGATCAGAGTGGAACTAAGCAAAATAGAGACAAAAAATACAAAAGATTGATCAAATGAAAAGGTTTCTTTTTGAAAACAAAATAGACAAACCATTAGCTAAACTAAGAAAAAAAGAGAGAAGACCCAAATACATAAAATAAAAACCAAAAAAGACATTAAAACTGATACCACAGAGATACAAATGATTATTAGAAACAACTATAAACAACCATACCCAACAAATTGGAAAACCTAGGGAAAAATGGATAAATTTCTGGACACACAGAATCTACCAACATTGAACAAGAAGAAATGGAAAACCCAAACAGATAAATTATAAAGTAACAAGACTGAATCAGTTATAAAAAGTCTCCCAACAAAGAAAAGCCTAGAACCAGATAACTTTTCTGTTGATTTCTATCAAACTTATAAAGAAGGGTCAAGACCAATTCTTCTCAAACTACTATAAAAATTGAAGAGGAAGACATTTCTTCTAACTCATTCCATGAAGCTAGCATTACTCTGACACTAAAACCACACAAGGGCACAACAAAAATAAGAAAACTATAAGTCAATATCCCTGATGAAGATAGATGCAAAAGTCCTTAACAAACTAATAAACCAAATCCAACAACACATCAAAAAGATAATACATCATGAAACATAAATGGACTAGCTTTAAAAAAAAATCAAGGCATCAATCCCATCTACAATAGTTACCAAAAAATAAAATACATATAAATAAACTTAATTATCATAATACTATAAGAAAGGAATTGACAATAGCAGAAAACTGTCAGCGAAGGGAGACTGAGATTGGTAGTTGAAGTAAACTGCCAGGGGAGGGAGTGGCACACCTCATCAACAAGGGTACCTGCATAATGAACATTTGTATACCTAACTTGAATTGTACCCCACATTTTAAAAATTTTTTTAAAAAATTAAAAAGAAAGAAACTTAACCAAGAAGATAAAAGATTTCTACTGATGAAAGAATATTTTTTAAAATTATCATACCACCCAAAGCAATCTACATGTTCACAGAAATAGAAAAGACAATTCTGAAATTCTTATGGAACCACAAATAGCCAAAGAAATACTGAGCAAACATAACAAATCTAGAGTCAGTGCCTAACTTCAAAATTTACTACAAAGTTGTAGTAATCAAAGTGGCATGGTATCGACATAAAAACAGACACATAGATCATTGGAACAGAATAAAGAATCCAGAAATAATTCACATATTTCTAGTCAACTGATTTTCAACAAAGGTGCCAAGAACATACATTGGAGAAAGAATGCCCTCTTCAATAAATGGTGCTGGAAAAACTGGATAGCCATATTAAGAAGAAACTAAGCCTCTATCTCTCATCATATACAAAATCAACTCAAAATGGCTTAAAAAATTATGTAAGAATCAAAACTATAAACTACTAGAAGAAAACATACAAAAAATGCTTCAAGACACTTGTCTAGGTTACAGGTAAGACTTCAAAACCACAGGCAACAAAATAAGAAAAGTGGAACTATGTCAAACTAAAAATCTTCTGCACAGCAAAGGAAATAATCAACACAGTGAAGAAACAACCTGCAGAAGGGAGAATACTCATGAAACTCAACTCAACAGAAAAAAAATCTAATGATTTAATTTTAAAATAGGCAAGGGTTTGAATAGACCTTTCTAAAAAAAAAAGACATGCAAATGTCCAACAAGTATGTTTTCAAAATGCTCAACATTACTAATTATCAGGGAAATGCAAATTAAAGACACAGTGAGATAGCATCTTATCTACCATGACTATTAATAAAAAAATAAAATATAACAAATGCTGGCAAGGATGAGGAGAAAGGGTAGTTCTTATAGACTCCTGGTGATAATGTAAATTAATACAGCCATTAAGGAAAACAGTACAGAGGTTTTTTTTTTTTTTAAACAAGCTAAAAACAGAACTATCATATGACCTAGCAATACTGCTACTGGGTATTTGTCCAGAGGAAAGGAAATCAGTACATCAAAGGGATATCTGCATCTCTATGTTTATCCCAGCACTATGAACAATAGCCAAGATATGGAATCAACTTAGATATTCTTCAACAGATATTGAAAAAATGTAGCATATATACACAATGGAATACTATTCAGCCATTAAAAAGAATGAAATTCTGTTATTCTCAACAACATGGATAAGCCTGAAGGACATTCTATTAAATGAATAAGCCAGGCACAGAAAGATAAATACTACACTTTCTTACTTATTTGTATGAGCTAAAATAAATAAACAAACAAACAATGTTGCACTTACAGAAGTAGAGAGTAGAACTGTGGTTATTAGAGGCTAGGAAGAGGAAAATAGGGAGGCGGGGGAGGGGAGAATAAGGCAAGGTTGGTTAAAAGATACAAAATTATGGCTAGATAGGAGAAATAAGTTCTAATGTTCTGTAGCATTTTAGGGTGAATATAGTTAACAACAATTTAATGTGTTAGTTCTCAAAAACCTAGAAGAGAGAATTTTGAATGTTTCCCAACACAAAGAAATAATAAATGTTTAAGTTGAGAGGTATGATAATTACACTGATTTGACAATTACGCATTGCATATACATATCAAAACAATATTGCATTCTGTAAATATGTACAATTATTCTGTGCTAACTAAAATTAAAGGAAAAAATGGAAAATCAAAATAATTTTGCCTTCAGCAAAATAGATTTAGTGATGGATGTGAAAACCATTGGGAGAAAGAGCATGGGAGAATAAGATATTCACAGATTCTCAAAGAATTACCCTACAGATTACTTATTGATTTCAAAGGAGGAAAAATACCTTTATGATGGAGAAATCTAGCAAATGCCACCTGAAACAAGTGGCTGAGCAGAGCATCCCAGTGATGGGACAAACTGACAGTATGTACCTCGTGATGGGCCACAGTGACCATAGCCTGTCGATATTTCTGTCAAGTGAATCTAATGATGAGCAAACAATTAGACAAATGCAAATTGGGAAGCATGTTGCAAAGCAAGTGACGGTGTAGAATCTTAAAAAATGTCAATGTCATGGAAATTTTTTAAAGTTCCAGGATCAGCTAGAATAAAGAAGACTGAAATCAAATGACAGCACTGTGCAATGTATAATCCTTGATCAGATCCTAAATCATTAAAGTGGTTAAGTTATAAAAAGCATTCTTAATAGACAATTGGCAAAATTTGAATATGGATTGTATATTGGATAACAGTATTATAGCAATGTTAAATTTCCTGAGTGTGATTATTATGTTGTGTTGAATGTTTTTGTTCTTAATTGAACAAGAACAGCAAAAGAAATATGCATATATATTGAGAAATAGATAGATAATAGATGCTAGATAGATAAATGACAGATAGAAAGATAGAAGAAGCAAATATGAAAAGATGCTAACAACTGTGAAATCTAGGCAAAAGGCATGTTAGTATTCATTGTGTGATTCTCGTACCTTTTCCATTGGTTTTAAATTTTTCAAGGAGTAGAGAATGAAAAGACACTATTTGAACAGCAAAAAGAAGTGCGATATCTAGCAACAATGATGACTTAAAAAGTCAAGGCTATTATGGAGAAAATTATACAGGCTTATCAAAAGACAGAAGATTCAAATATAAATATGTGTGTACAATGTGTATGTTTAAGAAGAGTCAATATAAAGACAGCAATCATTTCTAAGTTCATGTATAAATTCATTGCAATTCCCATTAAAATCCTATAGAATCTTTTATACAACTTGATGAGCTAATTCTAAAATGTATATGAAGGATTCAAAAGCAAAGATTGCCAAAAAAAAACTTTGAATATATAAAAGGTGAAAGCAGGGTTGTAGGGGAGAAAGAAGGAAGAAAACTACAGCCATTGAAATCATGGTGCTGGAGAAAGACAGACCAACAGATCTATGGCCCAAAAGAGAAAACTATAAACTGCATGATACAGAGAGAAGCAATTGATAAACCACAGAAATGACAGCAAAGTCAGAATTTCTGTTTGAAAAGGGAACCAAATGAAGAGGCAATCCATGAAATGGAAGGTGTTTGTGGCACACATCAGCTAAAGTTCAGTGTCTGGACTATGTAAAGAACTCCTGAAAATAAAAAAGATAAATAGAAATAGCACAATAAGAAATTGAACAATAAAACATTAGCAGGGATTTCCCAAAAGTAGAAACACAAAAGGACAGAAAAAGGAGAAAAAAAAATGCTCAACCCCATTAGTTATTTGGGAAAACAAATTAAACTACAATGTGATATGCTAACATATGGCAAGCTCCAGCATTAAGCAGGATGCTGTATTAGTCAGCTTTTGCCACAGTAATGAGGAAGTCCCAAATCTCAGTGCCTTCCAGTAACACGTATGTACTTATTTTCTATGTTAGTGGCCGTGGTTGACTGCTACAGCTCTGTTTCACATGTGCTCCCCTTTGGAACTATGACTGAAAAAGAAACTCTCATGGATGACGGGAAGGATTCAAAAGCATGGTGAAAGCACGGATCCTCTTAAAACTTGGAATTGTACCAACATCATACTTCTCAGACCTGGAAATGACCATACAGAAATTCATAATGGAAACATAAACGACCACAAATAGCCAAAACAATCCTTAACCAAAGAAACAAAGCAGGAGGTGCAACACTTTCAGACTTCAAACTTTACTATAAGGCTACAGTAATCAAAACAGTCTGGTATTGGTATGAGAACAGGCATACAGACCAATGGAACAGGATATAGATTCCGGAAGCAAAGCCTCAATCTCTCAACCAACTCATCTTTGACAAAGCCTCCAGCAACAATCAATGGGGAGAGGAGAACCTATTCAGTAAATGGTGCTGGGAAAACTGGCTGATCACATACAGAAGATTGAAACAGGACCCCTACCTATCACTGTATACAAAAATGGATCGAAAACCTAAACATAAAACCTCAAGCTATCAGAATCTTAGAAAATGCAGGAGACACCCTTATGGAAATTGGAACTGGCAACCAAATTCCTGATCAGAACCCTAAGTGCCCATACCATAAGAAATAAGAAAGACAAGTGGGACCTCTTCAAAATGACAAGCTTCTACAAAGCAAAAGAAACCATCAAGAAAGCAGGGAGACAGCCCACAGAATGGGAAAAAATATTTGTCAACTGTATATCTGACAAAGGCCTAATATCTAGGATCTACAAGGAACTCAAACAAGCCGAAAAGAAAAAAAACAAACAGCCCCATTAAAAAGTGGGCAAAAGACATAAATAGACACTTCCCAAAAGAAGAAATACAGGCAACCAACAGACACATGAAAAAGTGCTCAGCCTCACTAATCATCAGAGAAATGCAAATCAAAACCACATTGAGTTACCACCTAACCCCAGTAAGAATGACCATCATTAACAAACAAACAACAGATACTGGGGAGGATGCAGAGAAAAGGGAACCCTTCTACACTGCTGGTGGGAATGCAAACTAGTGCAATCCCTTTGGAAGACAGTGTAGCAATTTCTAAAAGAACTAGAAATTGACCTTCCATAGGACCCAGCAGTCCCTCTACTGGGAATACACCCAGAAGAACTCAAATCATTCTGCAAAAAAAGATACCGGCACATACATGTTTGTTGCAGCTCTATTGACAATAGTAAAAACATGGAACCAACCATGCTGCCCATTGAAGCTGAACTGGATTAAAAAGATGTGGTACATGTACACAATGGATTATTATGCAGCCATACAGAAGGACAAACATATGGACTTCACAGCAACTTGGATGGATTTGGAGTCCATCATGCTCAGTGATCTATCACAGAAACAAAGAACAGAGTCCCATATGTTCTCACTTATAAGCAGACCTTGAACTATTATCATAATACTGTAAGAAAGGGATTAGGCCAGGCTCGGTGGCTCAGCCTGAAATCCCAGCACTTTGGGAGGCCAAGGCGAGTGGATTGTCTGAGCCCACGGGTTCGAGACCAGCCCAGGCAACTTGACAAGACCTCGTCTCTACATTAAATAATTTTTTTAAAAGTAGCTGGGTGTGGTAGCGCATACCTGTAGTTCCAGCTACTTGGAAGGTTGGGGTGGAAGGATCACCAGAATCCAGCATCCTGGACAACGGAGTGAGACTCCATCTTAAAAAAAGAAAAAAAGAAAAAAGAAAGGGATTGGCAGGAGTGGGAAATTGCTAGGGAAGGGGCTGTGTGGGATTGGCAGTTGAGGGAAACTTCCAGGGGAAGGAGGGGCACACCTCATCACCAAGGGTACCTGCATAATGAACATTTGTATACCTAACCCTGAACTGTACCCCACATCTTTAAAATAAAATAAAACAAAATAATTTTTTAAAAACTTGAAAGTGATGCACTGTCGTTTTGCTTACCCTCATCACCAAGTCAGACAATGGGCAGGGAGGTACACTTCACCAACAAGAGAGTCACAAGGTAACAAAAGGGGATGTATATTCCTCTTAGAGATAAGGAAGAGTTTGAAAACAACAATATGCTCTACCACACATGTAAAACAATCCATCGTGTGTGTGTGTGTGTGTGTGTGTGTGTGTGTGTGTGTGTGTGTGTGTAGTTATTTCAATAGCTTTAGGGGGTACAAATGGTTTTTGGTTACGTGGATGCATTGCATAGTGGTGAAGAAGTCTGGGCTTTAAATGTACCTACCACTCCCACCTAAGTACTTTGTACCCGATAGGTGATTTTTTTATCCCTCCCCCCGTTCCCACTCTCCTCCTTCCAAGCTTCCAATGTCCATTATACTATTCTACAGCATATGCTTTTGCAATTCCTTTGTTTAGCTCCCACTTATAAGTGGGAACATGCAGTATTTGGTTTTTCGTTTCTGCTTTACTTTTCTTAGGATGATAGCTTCCAATGCCATCCAAGTTGCTGCAAAAGACATTATTTTATTCTTTGTTGTGGCTAAATAGTGTACCCTGGAATGTTGGTAAGAGTGCAAACCTATCTTTGGGGGAACTGTCAATTGATGAAATCACTTTTGAAAAAACACTTTGACATTACTTGTTTAAGTTAACTTACTTTTCCCATGAGCTAGCCATGCCACTCCCAGGTATACCCTAAAGACACTCTAGGTCACAAGTACCAAGAGAACAGGCATATTTGGAACAAGTCTGTGCAGTAGCAACATAACAAATGTCCATGGACAGTAGGAAGGTTAAACAACTCATATTTATGCAATGGGATAAAGTTCAACAATGACGTGAGTACCAAAATAATGAAGCCCAACTATACACAACGTGTGTGAATCTCAACAGTAAGATACTAAGCGGAAAAAGGCAAGTCAGTGATGAATGTATTCAGTATTATTCACTTCATTTACAGGTTAAATGAAGCAAAACTAAACAATCAAAAGTTTGAAAATTGTTACTCTTTAAAGAAAAGGAAGCACAAAATTTAGAAAAATGATTCCTTCTCCTACTGAAGAAGAGAGATGTAGGATCTATGGAGCCCTTCAAAGGTGCAGGTAACGTTCTATTTCTTAAATTAGCAGTATATATAGTTCATTCTCTAAACTGTACATATAAAGTATCTACACACTTTTGTATGTCAAATACATCTCATTACATTCTTATGGGAGGCTGCCCAGAAAGCTTCTTATTGGGAAGAGACCATCTCAGCAGGAGCTTCTGGTGTGGTGCCAGATGTGGGAGACTGTGAATAAGGCATTTCCCCATCAAAGAAGCTGCAACCTGTCCTACCAACAAACATGGTCAATGCTTGGCAGATGCTGTGTACTCAGACACTCCACTGAAGATTTGATATATATTGGGATCCTCACATTCATCACAACAACCTGTGAGGTATGTTGCTATTACCTTAAAAATGAAAAAATCAAATAGCTGAGTGATTTAAAAAAAGAAGAAGAAGAAAAGAAAACAAATAAACAAGTGCTGGGCGGAGCCATCACCTGACCACAAACCAGCCCTCTTCAATCCTGGGCTGCCCTGCCTCCCCTGTTTGATGTTCCTAGGAAGCAAAAGCTAAGGAACCAAGAAAGCACAGAATTTTTTTTTAACTTTTTAAAGGTCAGTACTAAGAATCTACTAAACCTTGAAGGCACCAAAGCAGAATTGCATTCACACAGCCGGGAAGACTTTTCCTATTCCTTTTGACCCCTACCCTACCCCATACCCACCCCCAGAGGACAGTGAGAGGCAGGCCTGAGACAGGGTGTGGTGGACTGTTTAATGACATCCAAGGCATCAGGTCCTAGTTCCTGGGACCTGAGAATGTGGCATTCTATGAAAAAGGGGTCTTTGAAAATGTGATGTCATTGAGGAGCTTGAGATAGAGAGTATCCAGGTGGGTGAGTACTGAATGGAATTAGAAGTTAAGATATTCCCCTTGGCAATAGGCATTTGAATTATGAAATGAGACGACTCTTATACCTCCAAGACACTAAAGGACTTTTCATTTAAAACTGACCAAAGAGTTAAACCAACAGTCCATGGTTTGTTCCAAAGGAAGGAAGCTGGGCCCCGGAGAGGTGGAACAGGGCCTACCACCGACTTGATTCCAGGAAGAGCAAGGGGGAGGGACAGTCAGGAAGATACATTGTATGACCACAAACCACTTTAAGGTGGCAGAAGCTTCAGGGAGAGTAAGAGGAGGACAGAGAGAACATGGTTGCAACAACTTATATAATATGTAAATGTCTTCAATCATTTAAAATATATTTAATAGACTTTATTTTTATATCAGTTTTGAGTTCATAGAAAACGTGAGCAGAAAGTACAGAGAGCTCCATATACCCCTTCACACACAAATGCAGTTTCCCTGTTATTGGCATCTTGTATTAGTGTGACACATCTGTTACAAGTGATGAACCAATATTGATAGTATTATTAACTAAACTCTATAGTTTACATTAAAGTTTACTCTTTGTGTTATATGGTTCTATGGGTTTGGAAAAATGCATGTTATATATCCACCATTATAGTATCTCTGTAGCTATATTTTTAGTTAGTTTAATTTCTTTTAAAATAGGTAAGTAAAGGATATATGTAAAAATTGTAACATCTGCTTAATCTCAATGGTGGATACCTAAGGATCAAGATTTATTGTACTGGTATTTTTTTTAATATTTCATTTTTTTTTAAGAAACATGTTGCTTGTGCCTGGACATGTGCCTCGAAGAACAGCTGCAGAAACAGCGGCCACATAGAGAAGTAACCCACTCTGTCCTCATCCAGTCTTGGATCAGTGTTGACTGTGGATCATGGAAGATATAGGGATGCACCCGCAGAGACAAAGGTTAGAAAAGCTTATGGTTGATTCTTCTCAAATTCCGTGTCTCCAAAGGAAACTGACAAACAATCTGTAGGATTGAAAGAAAGAACCTAGTTCCAAGAAGAACGTTTCCAGGGTGATGGTTTAATACCATGCCCTATCCAGAGCTGAGCAGGTCTGCACCACTGTGTCTCTGAGTTTCTGAGAAATGAAGCCAATAGGGCAAAAATTGATCCTACACAAGGAGTGATGGTACCCAGAACGTTATCCCAGAGCAAGAGGAGCCAATAAGACCCATGTCGTCAGTTCTGCATCTGCTGGAAGTCCAAGGAGCGATAGTAGGTCCTCCATTCAAGTATGTTCCAAACAGACAAGTAGAATATCAATTTTGCATGAGCTCATCAGACAGTTGCCTTCCCAGGACATCTCACAAGAAATATCAAGGAAGGATGGGCCGTGGTAAGGAGTGCATAAATATATCTCTCATATGGGGGATTTCGTTAAAATCCCTCCCTGAGAAAACAGAAGTCCAGGAATGTGGTCAGCCATGTGGAGAACCCAAGCAGTCCACCAGTAGGCTAAGGACTCTCTTCTGATGACCCAGAAACAAAGTTGAGAGACAAGACATTTACTCATGGTAAATGCTGCTAGATATCAGAAACCAAGATTATGGAGTACAGAATTAGCATGTGAGTGAAAACCAGTGCAAAACAGAAAATGAGACTTGAAGAAGGTACATGAAGTATTCAAAATAGTCCACTACAAGATTATATGTGATTATGAAACTGAAGACACAATGTGCCCTAGGCTGGTGCCTGTTGGTCTTAGGAAGGTCTTTGGCAGCAGAGAGTGGCTACTTTGGTTGAAAAAAAAAAAACAGATTTCTGACCTTGTAATTGGAATGCAAAAATTGGTTTTCAAGGCAGCGGGAAATGTTACAACCTAGGGGTCACTCAACTGTTGCTAAACAAGTCTGATTTTATGAAGAAGTAGTTCAGGTTGTTCCAGGAATACCAACCACTCCTCATCCTGAGGATAATTCACAACGATGAATTGGGGGAGGGACGTTATTGGAATTAATAGACATGATTCCTTGGGTCTAAGATGATAGGGGAGGTGGGACACTATGTGTGTGATGGGTCACTTTCCTTACGATTTAGGGAACATCCTCCAAGGACAGCACAACTCTGAAGTGTGTGCTGGGTTTTCAAGTTCAAGAACAAAATACATTTCACTGTTCTTATTTTCAACTAGATGGTCTTAGGTTCTGTTTTAAAACTTTCACTTCCCAAGTTGACAACATACTTACAGTCAATTCTTCCTGAATTGTGCCACAATTCCATGACATTGGGGTGAAAGTGGATACTTTTTATCTGGGCCACCAGTCCTCCAAGTCTTCTCTGAGATGTCTCCTCTTCAGCTTGATAACTGCATGTGGCTGTCTCTGCAGTGTCAGACCCTGCATGAGAACAGAAAACTTGGAAGCAGTCACCCTCCCATTTGCATTAATACCCCTATGGCCATCGTCTCCAGAAGCAACCATCTCTACCCCCTTAAAAGTGTTTTCTAGAGAATGAACGAGGCATTCGTTTACGAGAGAGAGAGAGAGAGACAATCTTCCCCAATCCTTTTTTCCTCTTTTCTCTAATCTCCCAAGTCTGGATAAGTCTTTCTTCACTGCTGGTGCCCCCCCAATATTATATTTCCAAGAATTCTCTCCCAACTCTAGATTTAGCTATTGGGGAGGGAAGACTCTAGCTATGTCAACTTTCCATCCTGTATCTTCCTCCTTGATGCAATGAGTTCAGGGCCAGATAACTGCTTGCTTAAGTGAGAGGACAGGGAGGAAAGCTACAGAGAAAGAAAGTACAAGTATTTCTCCCAGTTGTTATGTGGATCCTGTGCCTGGCTCCTCCCAGCACCCACTTGATCTAGGAGGGAGTTTAGGTCTGAATTCCTCATCACTTTCAGTACATAGGGATAAAAATCCCAGAACCACTTCCTACCCTGCACAAGGAAACACACAATCAGAGAGATTTGCCCTGACTTGGTTAAACATGTTGAGAATACTGTACCCTGAATGAAGGGGAAGAAGAACTTCACCAGTCTGTAACTTTGTTGACTCAGGCTCAGAATCCCAAAGGGGACACAATGTCAGCCCACAGCCTTTTCTGCATTTCAACAGAGCTGAGGAGAGGAGGACAATCAACAATGGGGACAGAGCCAAGCTGCAAAATATTGAAGCAGCAATGGAGATGAGAATGAAAAAGTTGCCAGAGCCAAATACTCTTTTAAGAAACACTGAGTTATAAAGAGTAATAGAAAAGCAATGTTCTCTTGAAGATGAGGGGGCCCAGATAATTTTGTCATTGCTTATTGGTTTTGATATTCTTTTTGTTTTGTTTTCTGACCAGAAACACTTGATGAATTTTATGGCCACAGGAAAGGATAGTGAGAGGTGAGAAAAGATGCAAAATTCAAGGATACAATCAGTGGAAAAAGGAACCAGAAATATGATGGGCATAGTAGAATATTTTTAGCTGGGCAATTTTGAAAGAACACTATCAAAATACCCTGTCAAAATACAATTTTTTAATATTTTACTGCTAAACAACTCTGACCTTTGTATTGTTATCGTGCCTTGGTCTATCCCTGTCCAGGGGTTAGTCTGCACTGTTCCATAAACTCTGAGAGCCAGGAGACTCTCAGTGATCAGGTACAAATTGACAATTCTGTACCGGCATTGTTGGGCAATGGTGCAAATTGTGCAGCATTAAACTGTTATTTGTTCGGCTTTTTTAACCACATGAACTAGTGTATGCTAATCAAGAGAACTTGAGGAAAAATGTCTTCCTGGGAGAGGGGAGAAATGAGCATGGGAAGAGTGCAAGAGGATGGGAGGAGGTAATCAACTCTGTGAGGTCTCATGAGAGTATGAGAAGTAGAAGCCTCAGCCTCCTTCTGGAAGGAAGAACTGAGTCAGGGCTTGAAAATTCTGGAAAGTTTCTGGAAATAATGTGGAAAAGAGAACTCTTGAGAGAAATTTGAGGTCAAGTAGTCAACAGGGCTGGACATCGGTGCTACAGCAGATGTCTGTAGATAGATCATGGAACATTTAGCCATTGAGATCTTGAGCACAGACAGAACGCTGCTCTCCTCTTCATCCCTGTGGCCATTTCCCAGATATTGTCAGTATTAGTAAATATTTGCTTGAGGGATAATATTTTCATCAGGGTTTTCTCATCATCTTCAGTGCTCTTTTCAACCGTAACATACTTATGTAGACTTAAACACGTTTAGTGTACTTAATTAGACATATTTAATTATATCATTTTTCTATCCATCTACTTAATATGTGAAATTTGGAAAGACACTTAGAGTAAAACAATGTATAAGAATGTAATTACCTATGGGTTCATTATTGTGGATGCTTTTTCTTTGTTGTGGATGTAGAGATAATTTCCACACCTTTATTATAAAGGAAGAAAACATATACTAGAATAACATAATATATTTGAAAGGGATATTTCAAAAGCTAAGTAAAGCTAAGGAAATTAAAGAGAAAAAGTTATATTTGACTCAGAATAAAACCACAAACTCCCCCGAGATGGTAACTGTCTTGTTTCTCCAAGAAGCATTGGATAAGATGAGCTGCCCAGGAAGGGCTCACTCCATTACCTGGTGCTGTTTGCTTCACATATTATCACAAATGCTTACATCTAAGCAATAAAGACCTTTCTTTCCTAGCTCTTGGCTGAGAATTAAACCCCACAGCAGTCATTGGAAAGACTAAAATAAAACAAAATTTACATAAACAAACTCAGCTCTCACCAGCTGCTCAATCCCCACCACAGACAGTTTGATAAGCTTGGCCTTCAACAACACAGGGAAGAGCTGCAGGAAAATACATGAATGTAAAGCTCAGACACCTGGTGCCAAAAGGGGGGGGTCAAATAAAAAAAAAATACTGAATTTCAGGATACAACATTTTTAATAGAGGCAAAATAATCTACCCCAACTCCACTCTTTAGCTCAGAACTTAATCTTTTTCTAGGATAATTTTAACAGTGTCCTAATTCATATACCTGTTTCCAAGACCCTTTTTCCCAAAAAAATTCTCTGCATACTGCCCTTATTGTGACATTTCTAGCTTAGTAAAGGTCCCAGTTTGAGATGTTGCTATTATCACTTCTTGTAGGTGTAACTGTGACCCCAGAAAAGATACATTAAATTTCTAACTCTCAGCACCTGTGAATGTGATCGTATTTGGAAATAAGGTCTTTTCAGATGTAATTAATTAAATTAAGATGCGATCATATTGGAGTAGAGTGGGCTCTTCATTCAGTATGACTGGTGCCCTTATAAGAAGAAGAAAATTTAGAAGATAGAGACAGAGAGAAAAACAGAGAGAGAGAGAGAAACCAAGGTCAGGGTGATGCATCTAGAAGACAAATAATGCTAAAAATTGTTTAAAAGTCACCAGGAGAGAAAGGGAGGTCTAGAACAGATTCTTCTCCACACACCTCAGAAGGAACCAGCCCTGCCAACATCTTGTAGTGCTGGAAAATCTAGCCAGTGCAAAGAAGCAATCAGAAAGAAGGTAAAAAGCATACAGACAGAAAAGAAGGAATAAAAGTGTTCTATTTGTAGATGTCATGAATTTCTAGGCAGAAAATCTCAAGAAACTGACAAAAAAAATCTTAGAATTAAAAATGAGTTACAAAGGTTGTAGGATACAAGACCAACACACAATCATTGTATTTCTTTATACTAGCAATAAACACAGGGACTGTGAAATTAAAAATACAAATCACAATCACTTAAAAATAAAACACTAAGGTGTAAGTCTAATAAATCATGTATAAGACTGCTCTACTGACAACTACAAAATGCTGATAAAAGAAATCAAAGAATGTAAAAATAAATGGGAGATTTACTATGTTCATGAATGCAACATATCTGTCATTTCTCCCCAAATTGATATAGACTTTAATGCAATTCCTATCAAAATTCCAGCATGATTTTTTGTAAAGATAAATAAGACTATTTTAAAATTGTTATTAAAAGCAGCAGACTTAAAATAGATAAAACAATTTTAACAACGAAGAGTAAAGTAGGAGAAATCACTCTACTTAATGTGAAGGTTTCTTATGTAATGTAATCAAGACAGTGTTATTGGCAAAGAGACAGACATATAGATTAACCCAACAGAACAGGGAGCCCAGAAGTAGCCCAACACAATGTGCCTAACTTATCTTTGACAAGAGGGAGAAGTAATTCAATGGAGGAAACATAGCCTTTTCAGTAAACGTATGGGAGCAGTCAAGCATGCATAGGCAAAAAAAAAAAAAAAAAAAAAAAGGAAAGAAAGAACATTGAGCTAAATCTAAAACATCATACAAAATTTACCTAAAAAGACTCACAAATTTAAACAGAAAATGTAATACTACAAAACATTTAGAAAAATAATGCAAAAATTCTTCAGGTTCTAGAACTAGGCAAGGAGCTCTTAGATTTGACACCAATCACATGCCCCACAAAAGAAAATGTTAATACACAGGACATCACAGAATTTAAAACTTTGGCTCTGTGAAATACCCTGGTAAGATGATGAAAAGACAAGTGACATATAGTGTTGGGAGCCAGCCACGGAGGCCCACTGAGCGTTAGGGATCAGGAAGGGCCGTTGACCCCAAGACCACTAGGATGCGTTTGGGAGCTATTGACCCCATTTCCTCCCCCTTTCTACTCAGCACTAACCAGATTAAGCACTTGTGAGCTCAAAACATAAAAACTCTGAGACTAGGACGAACACAAGCTAACTTTAGAAGCTTATTGCTCCCATTCTTCCGCAAACTGCAGTTTTGGCTTTCACACAACTTATAATTCAAACTCATGTCACATCTAAGAGCCTTAGTATTAGTCACAGGCTTCTGGGTCATGATCGTAGGATTTATTGAAGGTGTAAATTGTAGAATATGGTTTTAGAAGACAGCCATTTTGGTGAAAGAATTCACCAAATTCTTACTTGCAGGTAGTTACTTGCAGGTAGCCCACTGTGAACTTTGGACTGGGCCACATTCCAAACATTCTGGGATGGGCCACTTTCGTTTGTAAAGTAAATACTTAAGCGTCTACAGAATTGTTTAACTTGGCATAAATCAATCAGCTTAGGATGAAAAAGGTTTATAGAATATGTCAGTCGCTGATTAGGTTATCCTTTGTTATGGGATTTTAAGATTATCATATGAAAAGGGTTTAAAGGCAATCATTGATTAAGTTTTCATGGATTAAGGTTTCTGGTGGGTGGGGGATGCCCCTCCCACATCTGACTTTGTGTATAAAAGACCCATTGTAATTCCCAATAACACACATCACTTCTGTACTAGACTGGAGTCCAGTCTCTTTCTTTCTCTCTCTCTCTCTCTTCTTCCTCCCAATCGCCGATGCCGTCTCCACCCTTGGGATACCCTGAACCTGGCTGGAGCTGGTCTCCAGCAATATAGGGATAAAGTATTTGGAAACCACATAACAGACAATGAAGTAGTTGCTATAATATAAAAGGACTCAAAATTCAACTGTAAAAGAAGAAACGGTTCAATTAGGAATTGGCAGGGATTAAGGAGGAAGTGGAGACAGGAGGAAAGTGATGTTGCTAAAAGGACAATGTGCTGACTCTTGCTGTGATGAACTGTTATGCCTCATGGCTGCATCAGTGTCAGTGACCTGGCTGTGATGGTGTCCTGTGGGTTTACAGGAGAATATCACAGGAAGAAACAGTAAAGTATACAGGATCTCTTTGTATTATTTCTTAAAATTACATGTGAGTCTATATTTATCTCAAAACAAAAAGTATAAGTAAAAAATTAATCTGTATTATAGTAAATAAAATGGGTTTAAAATATTGATTCTCGTGCATCATTACCAAGCAACCCGGTTTCATGGCTAATGATGGCAACATCGGCCATTAAGATGACAGAAAATCACACTCATCTCATTTCTGTTCTCCTAACACTCAACCGATATCCCTAGAACAGAAGATTGAATTACAACTATTTATTTGTCCTCCTGCCTCTAGTGCTAGAGGGAAGGGACACTTCTTTTTTTTTAATGGATACTTCTTTACCAGTGCTTGGATCTTCTGATCACACTACAGTTCCTGCAAGTCTTATGAATTAGTTCACATTTAAACCAAACCCAAAAGGAAGAGAGTAAGCAACAGACAGGAGGAAGGATAAGGGAGGGGAACCCATTGTTTATTGAAGACTCCACTACGCTGTGGATTATATAGGTTATCCATTTGCCCCCAATATGAGGACCAAAAGATGAAAAACTGAATCTTAGGAAAGTTATTTAGAGAGTTAGGCTCCAGAGCTCCTTGCATGATCACGATATTTCTTTGGTTATTATTTTGTTACCTGTGCCCAGTGGCTTTGCCAGCAAGGACACTATATCTGAAAGTGCATGTAAGAATGGCTTGCACTTCACACTCTCTCATTTAACAAATGTTAAATGAGCAGCATCTCCCTGTGCTGGGCTCTTTTCTGAATGGAGGGATGCAGCAATGAGCCAGACAGGCTTAGCTTCTGTCTTCGTGAAACTCATATTCTGGGCCAGAGACATGCACAGTTAACACAAGATCCATAAACCCATGCACCTAGGTGGTAACAATAAGCAGACTTAAGGAGGACTGGTGATTGCTGTGCCAGGGGTGATGTTCGGCCGGCCACCCTAGACAGGGATCCAGGAAGGGCCTGTCTAATAACACGATGTCTGAGACAATGGTAACAAGCCATTCAGAAGTGAGTGGGGGCAGGTCAAGGAGGACTCATAAAGCCCTGGAACAGGAATGAAGCTGGTACACTCAAGAAACAAGGAGATCCACAGGCGACCGCCTAGCAAGCAAGACAAGAGTGAGACAAACAGAGGACAGTGTCTTCCAAAAAGACTAACTTGTCCTGAACACAAATGTTATATTTTTAACTAAAATGCAGAGAAAGGCTTCACACAAGTCCATGTTCCTTTTTACAAATCTCAAGGAAATATTGTCTTTAGTTATCCCTCAGGAGGAACTGCTAAATTAATCTAAATATGTACAGGTCATATCACTAACATCATTTATTGATAAAATATGTGTTTTTATCATCTTAATACAGCACTTGACACCTAAACTCTACTACAGAAAATAGCAACAAGAAAGATTTTTAGTGGACATGAGATTAACTACAGTTGTCCAGTGAATGTTAAGGAAAAATCCATTCCATCTTGTGAGGCCTTATAGGTATGAGTAGAGATCTGGCATTTTATTCTAAGTGACACAGAAGAGAAGACTATGAAGAAGGTTTTAAGAGTGGCAGTGGTGGGAAGTAATTTATATTTTAAGGAAATAATTCTAGTTTCTACATGTAGAAAGAGTTGTAGTGAGAAATCAAGACCCATTGCCATCCGATAGCCTGGGCCAGAGCTGACGGAGGTGAGGGGCCAGTGAGGCATAACCCAGAGGGAAGGGGTCAGGTTTGGGATGTGTGTGGAGGTGGATCCATCAGAGTCAGCGTCACCTGAAGGTGAGAGAGAGGGGGAACTCATGGATGATTCCTATCTCTGACCTCAGGACTTAGGGGATGACGGTGCCAACAGCCACTATATAGAAGGGTGGTGAGGAGCAGTTTGAGCACGAGGTTTTCAGATGCTGACTAGATATTTGGCAGGGAGTCCTTAAGTCAGCACTCCACACAGTCAGTGCTCAGGGGATAAATCCGGGTGGAGGAACACACTTGGGGGCATCTGTACATATTCATGCATGCAGTGGTGAGACCAAATGACACTGCCTAAGTAGGAAGGGCCGACAGAAGAGAAGAGGCCAAAGGACAGCAACCAGACACACCAACCTTTAGAGTCTGGGCACAGACAGAACAGCCATGGGAGAGACAGGCGAAGAGGCGGAAGCTGGAAGGACATGGCATGGAGCTTCATTCCAAGAACTGCAGGGTTCAGATCCCAGAAAATTACCATCCACACACAAAAAGGTTAGATAACATTTTTAGAATAGAAAAATAGTTAATGCCTCATAAACTTTAAAGTAGTCATATCAAATAGTTATGCTGCCATAAATAAATAAAAATATATATTATGGCAGCATAATTATATATGTGTGTGTGTGTGTGTGTGTGTGTGTGAGTTTAAAACTCAAATGATGTAGTACAACTTATGGGAGAATTTATTCTATAGTGTTGCAAATTAACCAAGGAATTCTAAAATATTTATAAAGAGTTTTCTTTGTTTCAAATTTAGGAACTCCAGCTGTAATTGCCCTTGTAAAACTTCTTATTACAGAATAAGAAATTAAAAATGGATTAGAGTTTGGTGAAGGAGAGAGAAAGAAGTTGGCAATCAAAGATGTTTTTAATATGTTATTAAATTTCAAAAAAGTACCAAATAATTTATAAATAAGAAAAGTTGATTGAAAGCATACACAAATGAGGAAGAAAAGAGGGGCAAAACAGAAGTACAAGTTTAAAAGCTAAGAAACATCAGATTGAAGTTTACACATTTTCTCAAAAATTTGGGGGAAAAAAACAAACTAAAATAAAATTTGTGCATGTTTTTGTTTTCCTCCCAGTTTCCTCATTTGCAAGAAAGATATTTATGACCAAAAAATAAACAAATGATGATGTGATATCAGAAATTCGTTCCAGAAGCATCTTCCGGGTCTTTATGCTCATGCCTGACTTGGGTTTCTGTGATGTCTTCTTCCATATTGGCAAACAAGGACAATAAAATGCAATGCTCATTCCTGCTCATGATGACAGCCACAGGTACCTCCGCCAAACCTGCTGACCTGAAATTGTGGACCTTCAGTAAATGACCTGCTTAAAATCCACCAACACACATGACATCCAAGACCCTTAAAACTGGGCCCAACCTCATATGGGCGTTCTCCCCAATACATGTCCTATGCATTATCAGGTTTATTAACATACACGTTAAAAAGTTATATTGATTGCAAGAGAGCTCATTACTGTGCCAGAACACAGCCCATGAAGATTTAAATCTCTCCAGTGACCACAGGCCCCTCATCAGGAAATGAGCAGTGTACCACAAGTCCTGAGAACTGAGAAACCATCCCTCCTGTGAGACCTCGGCCCCCATCCCACCTGCCAGGCAGCCACTGCCCTGCAGTGTGTGGTCCTGCATCTTTGTCTTCACCTTCCCCCACCCATCCCATCCCCCTGTGAGATCCCCACACCCGAGAGGCAGCTGCTACCCTGCAGTGTATGGTCCTGCATTTCCGTCACCACGGCCATAAAATAGCACCTCTGCTCAGGTCACTTCCTCACTTCGTCAGTTTCTCCCAAAGCCATGCCCTTCTCCCCAACCCATGCCACTGTCTTAGCCTGTCCTTACTGCCTTTGCTAGAGCCACTGCATACAACTCTACAGCATCCAGGCAGCCAGGCCTTCCCTTCTCCTTCCAACACATACTGACGAAGAGACATTTCTAAAGAAACATCGGATCATGACACTTCCCTACTTAAAGTCTTTCCCTGGGTCCCCATCACCCCAAGCAGGGGTCAGTAAGCCTTCTCTGGAAGGGCCAGACAGGAAATACTTTGGGCACTGTGGCCATATGGTCTTTGTTGCAGCCGCTGAGCTCTGCCGTTGCAACACACAATGAACTTGGCTGTGTTCCCATAAGATCGAGCAAGCTGGAGTGGGCTGCACTTGGCTGTGCATCATTGTTTGCCAGTCTTTAAGCTGGAGAATAAATTCTCATCTCTTCAACCCAGTGTGTGGGGCATTAACCGTACAGCCCTACCTCTGAGGATTTGCCATCACCCAACTGAAAAAGTGGCCAATGAGGAGGCTATGTCTTGGCATCGAGAGAAAGACACAGAGGAACTTGAGAAATCTTTCTACCTTTCTCTCTCTATTGCTGTGAACCTCAAGCTGCCCTAAAGACATAAAGTCGTTGTTGAAATCGCCCAATGTCAGGTTACCTATGCCTTCAGGCCTTTGTATGTGATGTCCCCAGACCCAACAATCCCTGCCTTTTCATTTATAAGTTTCATGCTTGATCCCCTCACCCTACATTCCTGATCCATCTGAAAAACATCACAGATCCTATAAAACCAAACCTACACACCCCGTGGACTTAGTAGAGTTCACCAATCATGGACTGAGAGGATGACCTGTGTGCAGGCAATTTATGTGGAAACCCGAACTTGGGTGGGTGGTGTGTAGGGAACAGCAGGCATGCGGAAGTGAGGTCGGAAAAAAGGAGAAGTCTTTCTATGGGTGTGTTACTGACACCTCTGCAGTGGGCCATCGGGTTGCATCTGCCAGGCCCCCCAGAGCCATGGTAAGGAGTGGCCAGTGGAAGGGAGGAATCCAGTCGCTGCCATGCCTGTGTGGTGGAAGGTCTCCAGGCTGTTTCTTCTGAGATGCTTGTGTGTGGGCCGAGTGACACCAAAGGAGGGGGTTGGCAGCATGAGGTGGATCAGAATCTTTTCAGAAGCACCTGCTCTAGCTACAGCTAGCGATACAGCCAAGAGAGTGTGAGCTGGGGCACGGGACATCTCCACTAGAGTCCACACAGGCTTGTCCCCACTCTCATGAAGCCTGCTCCATATGCCAGGCTTCAAGGTGATGACCAGCTGAAGTCTGCACAACGTTTCATGCAGAGGGGTCAGTGACCCCACTGGCTGCTGTAGTAGGTCTCATCTAGTACTTGCTAGTCATTATCTCCCCCTGAACCACTCATTCTAGAATCCTCTCATACATGCCCAGCATTCCCACTGTTCTGACTTGTTTTTACCTTGCATGGTGAACCAGGACGGCAGGTCTGGGGGTCCTAGGTTGCCTTGGTTGCTGTGATTATTATTATCACAGGGCCTTGAAGTGCCTAGTGAGTTCCCCAAGTTCTAGAGGCATGACTCCTTAACCCCTTTGGGTAGCAGCTACCTTCAACCCTCAGAATAATCCAGTTAATTATTCTCGCCAATATAGAAACTCTTCTTTGTCTGTTGTTCTGGTGCAAGAAGCCTAAAGTGACAAGGCTGAAGTTGCTGCTTTGGTCTCAGTGGAATCCTTGTTCTGTCCCTGATGGAAGAAATCCCAGCACCCACCCTCAGGAACCAGGACCCATAATTTAGCAGAGCCCAGGGATCAGAAGAACACATCTTCAAAGGGGTCACTGAGAATTACGGGGTGAGCAGCCAGCCCATCATTCCCCCCGCCAGAATCCACAGTGGAGCAGAAGTGAGCTGACAGATCAGGTGAGTTTCTGTGGAGACCCTAGCAAGCTCCAGCAGGGAGTCACACCCCTGTGGATTCTGGTGACTGTGGACACCACTCCTTGTTTCATGTGCCCCACATCCTAGAGGACAGGGCCCTATCAATGCCAGGTACTTCCCTGAACCGGCAGCTTAACTAAGACTTAAAACCCATTCTAGCACTTAAGCAGGCTTTCTGGTTCCAGGTGGTACAATAGACAGCAAGGCCATCTATTGGTCACATGCCCATGGTTGCACCTCCTCCACCATAAAATCAGTGGCCTGGTCTGACTCACATTCAACGAGATCACTTTTTGATTAATTGGGCATTCTGTAACCCTTCATATTCGTGAGCTGACAGAGGAACTGTGAGAATAAAAGGCAAAAACAAATCATCGACCCCTCCTACAAACAAGAAAAGGTCTCTTAAGAGATGGCACCATATCAAAAACTCAGTGTAGATCTGTGCAGTTGGCAGGTCAAGTGTGCAGCAACTGGAGAGGCCGGATCAGACCGGGTGAGAGGGACCCCATGATGGTAGGCCCATGTGCAGCTGCAGCCTCTGCCATCATAACTACTCCAACTTGGGACTGCCTACAAGGACATAGAACTAGGACATACGGCAACTTACATCCCTTGATTAGGCTGCCTGTCTCCCTGGGACTGAAGACCTCCTTTGTGAATGTACTTTCTGGTGGGTGTTCCTGTGAGACATGAAGACCTGCATGCTGTGTGCCCACCCCGATGGGTCCACCTGCTTGTCTTTCCATCTTGTCTCTGTTTCCTAACCTCCCTGCCAGGCCTCTGACCAACCAGCCAGATTGGTCGTCACTGCCCAGGAGTCTGTATATCCTCATCTCAGACCATGTTTTCCTTCACACAAAAAAGGCCCAGTATGCTGCTCAAAGCTCTGTCCAGGGGGTGATGTTTTCTTATCACTGCCTGGGGGCCACCTGGAATAAAATTGTGATGCTCGGCTGTCCATTTTCGGGTTGCTCCAACACATCATGCCAGCCCAACTGGGAACAAGTCCTGCCGGTGTTTTCCTATCCATTGGTTCAGGGAACCTGGGTAAAACCACTAGTATGCTGGTATGAACTGATGGAGAAGGTGTCAGGGCACCTGCCTGGGGAGCTGACTCACCTGATCTGTCAACTCACGTCTGCTTTACAGCCCTGCTCAGCCTGGCTCCAAAGGCATTTGTTTTCATGATGTGATGAATTGTGGCTGCACCATCCCCTTATGACCTGGTGTATCTGACAAAATGCAGATCACAAAGAGAAGTGCCAGCCATGGTCATCCCACATTCCCTGGGGAGGCCCTCAGCTTCTACCAGAGCCTAGTAGCCTGCTTGGAGTGTCTTGTCATGGCAAATGGCTTTCTGGCACAGAAGATGTGGCTTCACTTTGGAAAGCTGGGTATCTAGGCAGGGATTCCCTGCTGGAGCTTGCTAGAGTCTCCACAGAGAAAACCTATTTGCCATGCTATGTCCATTCCCATTAAATCCGCCGGGTCCATGGCCTGACCAGAAGAGTTGCTCACACCGTGGCCTTGGACTTGTTTAAGCTTAGTTTACTGCCAATTACACACTAGCTGTTAACAAAGCAACACAAACAAAATACCCCCTCTTTAGATTTTGATTCCTTTGACTTTGGAATGTGTATATAACAGTATTACCCATTGTTCAATCATTGAGACGATGTTTATTGAGTTCTGTGCCTGGCCCTGTTGTAGGCTCAGAGAATATAACAATGAGCAACACAAAGTCTGCCCTCCTTAACTCACATGCTAGGTGCCAATAAGTGAACTAAATAGTAAATTCAAGGAGAGATAAGTCCTAGGTATTACTGAGCAAGGTAGTGGGGATCCGCAGTGTAGAAGGTGTGAGGGTTGACATTTTAAAGGGGTGTTGAGGACAGGCCCTGTGGGGGTGGTGATGTATGAGCACAACTTGCAAGAGGTGAGCACCTAAGCATGGGGTGAGAAGGAAGAAACGCTTTCCAAGGTAGACAGAAGGGTCAGGGAGAGTCCGAGGCATGCAGAACAGCCATGTTCAGGGAACAGCCAGGGGTCCGAGGGAGAGGAGTCAGGAGAGGACCCCTGAAGTGACCCGCACACTTGTGGGAACACAGGCTTTTACTCTGAGAGAAAGGGGGGCACTGAAGAGCTTTGAGCAGAGTGGTATGAGCCAAGTGCCACTCTGGTAGGCTCTCTCGGCTGTTTAGAGGAGACCACAGGGGCGAAGGTGTGAGCCTGGGTACAGAGTAGGATACTGCACTAGTCCAGGTGAAAGATAATCAAGCAGCAAATGATGAAGATGGCTGGATCTGAGTTCTAGATATATTTTTACATCCCAGCCAGGCATTTTTGAGGAAATTATTCTGCCAAAAAATTAAAAGCCTGGCATACAAATCCTGAGGTTTCTGCCCCTAGATCAAACTGGGTGCCCCAAAACCCCCCTAACAAGAAACAGTTCTCAGAGCTTCAAAGCCCCCAGGACACCACACGGTCTGATGTCCACTTCAGGCCACGAAGGACAAGGAGTGAAGAAGGACCTCTCGGGACACAAAGATAGTGGACCAGAGAGTCTGATCAGAGGGCAGACTAGCAGCTGCCAGATTGACTGAGAAAGGAGCTTGCCGCCCTCCCTAGCTGAGAGCCTCCCAGTGCCGGCCTGCAGTCTGCCCCACCGCTGAGGACCAGTGACCACTGCAGCCTCCTGTCCGGGGGAGCCTTTACCATGGTGACTTGGTCCCGCTCCACCACTGCATCTTCAACCCACAGAGCCGCATCTGGACTGACAGGGAAGACGGCACATCACCCAAGGATGTTGGACTCATAAATAGATGCGGTAACCTGATGAGACTTCAGACTTGTCTCCTTGTGAAAAAGGACAAGCAAGTTCTCTATGTGGTGACAAGAGGCCATGGTTGGCCCACACCTAATGGCCAGAGGCGCCTAAGTAGCCAAGGTAGCTATTTGCCTCCACTTCTTAAAAAGCAGCATGCTTCTTTTCTAACTTGGAACATTGTCACATAGCTGGAGTCTTTGTTTCCTAATCTCTTGCAGCTAGGTGTGTCCACGTGAAGTTCTGGCTGATGGATTTTTGGGGAAAGCTGGTGCATGCTCCAGGTCACGCACTTTCGGGGAGAAATGTGCCCTCTTCATTCCTTCCTTCAATTCCATGGGCTGGGCTTCAGCGGGATGGTGGGAGCCGGACTTCAGCAGGATGATGGGAGCTGGACTGCTGGGCTGAACCACAGGCATTAGCGCAAGTCATCAGGAATCTACTCACAGCTGGGAGAGCCTGTACCTGAAGCATGAAGCTGCCCTGGCAGCCTGGGACTGCGTAGTTGCACAAAATGTATTAATTTCTTTTTTGTTCAAGCACTGTTATTTTGTGTCTCTCTCACAAGAGTTAACTCTATTCTAACTAATGCAATTGGCTAGCAAATGAGGCACAAAGAAAGTAATGGCTGAGCCTTTCTGTCATCAATAACAAATGTATCTAGTCATTAGGAAGGGCTAGTGAGGAGGAAGCTGAAGGCAGAGACAGGCAAAGAGGGTCCAAGAAACAGTAAGGTGCCAGTGAAGATGGACAGAATGAGCCAGGGGAAAGTAGAAAAGGGTTCCAGGGAGCAGTGGGTGGTTGGGATTAATACGCGGCTGTCACCTTTATGTTCAGTGAGATGGGAAGTCAGAGAACTGAAAGCAGAGAAATGACACCATCCTGCTTGAATTCTCATAGAATATTCTCAATAGAGAACAGACTGTGAGGGACACAGGTAAAACCAGGGGGCTAAGTTGTGGGGAAGAACCAGGGAGGCCAGGTAGGAGAGAGATCCAAGGAGGCCAAGTCATGGAAGCCAGGTAGGAGGGAGTGGCATGGAGGCCTGAAGGGTGGGAGAACCAGGGAGGCCAGGGAAGAGGGAGAACCAGAGAGGCTGGGGGGAGGGAGAGCCAGGGAGGCCAGCGGGGAGACTGATACAAACGAGAGACAACAAGGGCTTGGGATGACAGTAGCTCAGAGTAGAGTGGGAAGAGGGAGGAACCTGAATTCTGAGCATACTTGCGGGTGATTGTATTCATGTGCTCCAGCTGCTATAACAACACGCCATAGGCCGGGTGCCTTGGAAACAGCAGAAATGCATTCTCACAGTTCAGAAGGCCAGAAAGCCCACTGTCATGCCTAGAGCAGCCGCTTGTAGCTTTTATCTTAGTTAAGCCACACAGTGATTCCATGAAGCAGGTAAAAATTAACCACATTCCAGACAAGGAAACTGAGGCTTAAAAACGTTAAGTAGCTCGCTGAAAACGGCACAGCTATAAGCGCCAGAAACTTGATTCCAGCCTGGATAGCTGCCGCTGAAACCATCCTCCCTCCATGACCCTGCACTGCTGGATAATGACAGCCCAGAAGAAGGGCTTGTGCTCTGGAAGATTGTGTGGATGGCTCCTGATTGGCTTCGAAGCACAAGGTCACTCAAATACCTTTTCAAACAATTTGTTCTTCCCCAAGGACAAACACTACAAAGAGTCAATTCTAAATTGTCAGAATGAGAACTTATTCCTCATGGCAGAGGCCAAAACACCATCCTATTCAGGGAAAATGAAACACATTATGAAAATGAATGTGAATCTAAAAAATCTGAGTAATTCCTACATTCAGATCTGAGATTTTTAAAAATGTTTTGATATCTTTCCGTTGGAATTTTTCGTAGTGACCATTTGTGCTCTCATTCTTTCAAACGTGAGAGAAAAAGTGAGCCAATATGATTTTCTGTCAACCTCCAAAGCATCTCCAAAAGAGGTTAGGCATGTATGAGTTGTGAACAAAGAAACATTTGGTTCTATAGAGAAGGGACACATCTTTGGTTGACTAAGAAAGATTTGTGAAAGAGAAAATTTTATTTCTTAAGTCATAACAATATGAAGTTTAAAAAAATCTAAGGATTTAACTTTTTCTTAGTTCTGTAAGACTAGTTCCTCAATTTTTTTCCCCTCATTTTTGAGACAGAGATACCAGAAAAAAGACAGACCCCTCTGTGGGTATTTACTCATGATCAATGATGCCTACATGGAGAAGTCAACAAACGTGAAACAAATTTCAATCCAATCTTAAAATGTCTATTGCATCCCTTCTCAACCTGGGTTCCATGAGAAAATGAAGTGCTCAGAAATGATTGGATTGACAATTAGCTCAGCTCAAGAGAGGATGGTTGGAATCAGTACAAGAGAGAAGCTCCCTCATGAGGACCCAAAAAGCCTTGGGGCTAATGGCTTGATTCCCTCACCCTACTGAGAAGCTTGCTGAATTATGGCATTCATGTCGACAAGGATAATTGTTTGGGCTTATCAAAGTTAATCATTAGAAAAACATAACAGATTATTGCTTTGACTGTTTCAAGATATCAGGCCCAGAAACTGCAGCCAATGTTCTTCGTGTCATTGGATTAAAACTGCTAATATCATAAGGTGTGTATAGTAAGAAAAAAGCATTTTCTTGGAGCTCTTGTTTAAAGACCTAGATCTTTTGTTATTAGTGATTTAGAAGAAAAGATAGACTCTCCTTTGTTCATTTTTTCTTTAATGTGTATTTGCTGTCAGATCATGAAACAGAGCTTAGGAACGTACAGGGCATATTTTCAAGCAGCATTTATTTTTCTCTTAGAGCAAGGGATCAGATGACCATCCTTTGGAGGTGGAAACAAGTCCTTCCGCTTGTTCTTCGGAACCCAAGCTGCCAGGGAGCAGGGCAAAGCCTGGAGGGAGCTCACCTTGCTTGCTGCCAGTGGGTATTCGGTTGGAGTTAGTCTAGCAGGAATGCCACTCATTCACTCCCCGGCACATCACCAGGGTAGCTTCTGCTCCATTTTCTAGTTTTCCATCAGTTATCCAATATCTCCCACATCCAGTCTCAGCAGAAAGTCTGAACTGTGCCCTTGAGACTCTGAGGTCTCATTGGGAGAGTAAATTCCAATCAGCCTCTCGGCCCAGGCATGGCCAGCCTCGTGTCCAGTCAGCCCCTGACCTGGCTTGTGACCTCTGCTGTTCTGCTCTGCTCCTGGTACCCACTCAGCCGCTGTCTGATCTCAGTCCCTCTAGGGTCACAGTTTATTTGAATCGTCTTTTGACTGAAAAATCTCCATCAGGTCTAAATTAACTTCCAGAATCCCAAGCAATTCTCATTCTGGAAGTGAACAAGGTTGCTGTCTGGCCTCCTTGGCCATGTGGCCACCTCCCTTCCAGCCTTGCTGCCTTTCCAGACTGTACACATCCCACAGTGTCCTAGGTGGGTCCTTAGAGAGAACCAGGAATGTTGAAGCCAAGCCATGGTCCCTCCTTTCAGGGTTGGGTTTAACCCCTTCATCCCAGGGACCAACTCTTCTAAACTAGGAATGTTGTCAGAGACAGGTCATAACAGGCCCTTGGTGGATTGCCTGAGCCCGCGGGTTCGAGACCCGCCTGGACAGCGAGACCTCATCTCTACAATAAATCAAAAAATCAGCCGGGCGTGGTAGCGCATGCCTGTAATTCCGGCTACTCGGAAGGCTGAGGCGGAAGGATTGCCAGAGCCCAGCAGGTGAGGCTGTGGTGGCCGGGAGCAGCCGCTGCACTCCAGTCTGGGCGACCGAGTGAGACTCCAACTCAAAAAAAAAAACAAAAAAACAAAGGAACAGGCCCTTGGGCCTGGAATCCACAAGAATCAGTGTTATCGCTTATATGAACACAGCCCTAGAAGAGTCAAACCCTCCAAAGCAGATTCATTCACATACTGTAAAATGCTTTTGTGCCCACACAGACTTGAAAATACCCAGAAGGCAATGGGGCCTCCCCTGTGGCTTGGTGGCAGAAATAACGATGCTTTTCTGACTTTCTATCAAGGTAAGAAAAAAAAACTGACTGCTAAGGAGTGACTTCCTGATACTGCTGGAAGCTCCCCATGGCTACTCCCAACAATACTGTTCCCAGGGTGCACACGGAGGCTGAGTACGGGGCAGGGACGTGCCAAGGCCATGCACATGCAGGTTCTTATCATGCATGCAGTCCCTTTTGGGAAGCAGGACAGGCATGTGCTCTTGAGGGCACCGAAGGGTCTCCTTAGCTCACTAACTTGCCCAACAGTTCCTGGAACCCTGGGCTCTGAGGATGCAGATTTGACGAAGCAATGTCCCTGACCACAAGGCTATCATGTCCAGAGAGAGAGAGACACACTCAAAGTGTAGTTATGCATGCTGCAGGGCCATGGGTAAAGTGTCAGGAGAGCTCAGGTGGAAGAGGGAAAGAGAGAGGAACAGAGAGACAGGGAGGAAGAGACACACGGAGAGAGATAGACAGGAAGGAGAGAAAAGAGAGAGACAGAAAGGGATAGAAAGGCAAGAAGAGACACAGAAAGAGAGGAGGAAGAGAGACCGGGAAAAAGAGAGATAGAGACAGAGAGGAAGAGGCAGAGACTGAACTACGACAGAGGGAGAGAGAGAGAGGAGGAAGGAACAAGAGAAAGACAGTGAGATGCTTTCGGAGCCCTCTGCCCCCAAGAGAGAGACACAAGGACAGAGGCAGACAAAGAGAAACAGAAATAGAAAGCAACAGAGACAGAGATGGAGAGAGAGAGAGAGAGAAGAAGAGAGAAACAGAGGGAGCGAGGGAGAGAGAGAAAAGCCGTCTTCCCTGTGGAAAAGCTAGGAGATGTCTCCGTGAGGAGGCAACATTGAGGTGGGTCTGAAAATGAGTCAGTGTTTTCTGGGCAGGGACAAAGGCTGTCTGGGCCCTGTTCTTTAGGTCAGATCTTCCTGGGCGGCAGCTGCCCACTGCACCCTGTTCAGGAATGGGACTCCCAAACCATACCTGGGCAGAGACTTCTCTGAAACCCACGAGCACAGTCTGAAAGGAAAAGTGGAAGGCGATGAAGAGCCCGAGCCCAGCCTAGAAGCTGGGAGGAATGAGCGTGTGAGAAGGGGCGTGAGAATCTCCAGCGGCCCCATCTGGACCCAGCATCCTCTTCCAGCTCAATGACCTGTGACCCCAGAGGCAGGTCCTGTGGGGCAAGCATGGCCACAGAGGGCCCTCTGTTTGGAAGGGGATTTAGGGGCTGTGGTGAACGGGGAAACTACCCACAGAGGTCCTGTCCTGTGTTTCAAGCATCCCAGCCAGTCCCCTCCACTTCTGGGAGAAATCCCAAGCTCGGAAACACAGAGAGCAGCTTCGTGATCTCCAGTTCAAAGAGCCACATGGAACTCCTCATGGATAAAAGCCTGAATGGGGAGAGCTCAGACTAAAAATTCTTACAAGAAAACATAGATGCAAATTTTCATGAACTTGGATTAGGCAGTGATTCTTTAGATAAAACACCAAAAGCAACAAAAGAAAAAAATAGATATTTAGAAATTTTTAATGTTAAAAACTTTTCTGTTTCAAAGTACACTATTCAGAAAGTGAAAGGACAACTCAAAGAATGGAAATATGCAAATCACATATCTAATAAGACCAAGTATCCAGAAATTATCAAGAATTCTTACAATGCAACAATAAAAAAGACAAATAACCCAACCAAAGGATATAAATAGACATTTCTCCAAAGAAGATAAACAAAGGGCCATAAAGAACATGGAAACACATTCCACATCCAAGTCTCTCTCTCTCACAGCTGGAGATAGCATATCTCCTGGGGGTTGTGGGCAACAGAGGCCAGTGGACAGCCAGCTGTGGGGGGACCAGGTGCTGCACGTCCTCCTTTCTTCTTGCCCAGGTGGCTGTGGCCTGGCTGGGGTGTCCACGTGGGCCCAAGCCAGCGATGGGGGCAGAGGGTTCTTCAGGGCCAAGATGATTTCAGTGGACTTTCCACACCAGAAAGTCAGTCATCAGCGCATCGCCACAGCCTCAGTCCTGCTGACCGTCCTCCAATGAACTGTCATTTTCTGTGACATTTACCTGGGCAGGGAGTGTGTGAGGCAGTGAAGAGAAAAATAATTGCCATCCAGGGTGCAGAAAGTTTGAGTTCCTCGAATACCGTGGCACTCCCACATTTTTGCTTTCTAAGCAGACGAGCCAGCCAGGGCTCGGCGTCCTTGCTGACATGATAGCCCCACCACCCCTTCCTGAGCTACGCGTGTTTGTACATATGTGGGTGGGTGTGGTGTGTGCTTTGTGTGTACATGTGTGATGTGTTTGTATGTGTGTGAGTATGCACGTGTGGTGTGTGTGTACTGTGCATGTTTGTGTGTGTGAAAGAATGTGTATACATGTGTGGGGAGCATGAGTGTGTTTGTGTGTACAGGTGTGATGTGTGTGAGTGTTTTACATGTGTGTGCCTGTGTGGGTGAATGTGGCGTGTGTTTTGTGTATACAAGTGTGGATGCATATGTGTATGAGTGTGTGCAGTGATGTGTGTTTGTGTGTACATGTGTTACATGTGTGTGGGTGTATTGTGTGTGTGTTTGTACATGTGTGGATGGGTGTGGTGTGTGTTTTGTGTGTACATGCATGGTAGGTATGTGTGTGGTACATTTGTATGTGCAGTGTGTATGAGTGTGTGCATCTGTGTGTATGACTGTAGTGTTTGTATGCCTGTGTGTTTCCAAGGCACCAGTCAGCTGCTCTGATGAAGCATCTGTGGGCATAAGCTACCCTCCCAAATGAGTCTGGTGGATATGAAGCCCCTATAGGTGCTAGTTCCAAGAGAAGCCAGTAGGGAGTCGTTGGTCACTGCTGTTCAGTTTCAAAGTGGGAGACAGAGGCAGAAATGATGGGAATATGACTTGAGACAGTCAGTGCAGGGAAACCACTCATGAAAAAGCGTGGAACCTGGAGCTAGCTTGGGTCCAGATCATCCACTCAGCAGCACCGTGACCTTGAGTGAGCCGCATGTGAGCTTCTTCGCACCCTTCTGCTTGAGCATGGGAACAATGAGATATGTGCCATGGGGTTGAAGAGTCATTCAGATGACACGTGGAAAGCCTCTGTTGGTGAACAACCCCTGTTCCCAAGCCAGGCTGGTCAGAGTCAGCAGGAGGGGTCAGAGGGCGGGTCCTCGGTGCCACTCCCACACACTGGGTCCGACACTCAGGGGCATGATCACCATCGACAGCACTCAGGTTGCCTGGCACATACACATGCTTCTCCAGCATGAGCAACCAGATTACTGAAAACCAGAACTCTCCATCAAACAGGGGCTTGCCAGGCAAGATGGATTAGAAGCAAGAATCTACATTCCACAAGGCCAGGGATTTTGATGTCTTCCACCCCTGTGTCCCCAGTGCTTAGAACAGCACCACACAGTAGGTACTCAGCAAACAGTTCTCATAGTAGGTCCTCAACAAGCTGCACCATGTACCTGTTACTCAACAAACAGAACCGCATAGTAGGCATTCAACAAATAGCACCACAGGTAGGCACTCAACAAGCAGCACTACATGGTAGGTCCTCCTCAATAAATACTGTTGAATAAATGAATATGTGAATTCAAAGGAGGAGTTTGCCATACAGAAAAGCAAAATTTTCCATCACCTTTAGCACTGTGGTACTTATTTCTACATAAATAATTTCTATGCTAACTACAAGTCTTTCTTAACAATGCATTAAATTAGGCCCTGAAGGACCATGACTGAGTGTCATATGACAAGTGTTCTTTGAGGTTTATATTAATCTCCCCAAATAATAAAACTGCATTTATTTTTAATTTTTTTTATATTTATATTTTTAGTACCCAGATCAGACCAACCTACCTTGTGTGTGTGTGTAGCGTATATATGGTGTGTGTGTGTGTGTGTGTGTGTGTGTGTGTGTGTGTGTGTGTGTGTGTGTGGTGTGGGTGTGTATTATGTCTGCAGCGTGTATGTATTTGTGTGGTATGTGGTGTATATATATGTGTGTGGTACGTATAGTGTATGTGATGTGTGTGGTGTATGCATAGTGTGTGTGGTGTGTATGTATGTATATGTAGAGTATGGGGCACATGGTGTATATAGTGTGTGTCTGATGTTTGCAGTATGTGTGTATATGTGTGTTGTTTGGTGTGTGGTGTATGTGTGGAGACACCATAAATGCCTGCTTCTTCCAGGCATACCCGGAAGTCTGTTTCCTCATCTCTGATGTAGGGATAACTCCTCTATCCAGGCTACACATTAGGGTAGGCTGTGGTGGTTACATGGGATGATACTGACATACCATATGTACAATTACACAATGTGTTGTATGTTGTATAACCATGCCTGTCATGTGGTAAGGGTGTGATTAATATTAGCAGTGGTTACCATAATTATTACTATTCCTACCACTCCTGCTGCCATCTGAAGCTGCCCAAACAGGTCACACACATCTCCAAAGCCCCCCACGACTGGCTCTCCCCACCCAACCAGCCACCCCACCCACTAGTCACACCCAATTCTGAGACTCAGCTCCAGGGCTGTCTACTGCCCCAGACCTCTGGGGAAGATGGTTCCAGCTGTAAGCAACATGACCTTGGCTGCATGGCATGCCAGCTGTCTGTGCAATCCACTTGTCCCTCACATCTTCTCCCACCTCATCCCCGTGCACCAGGTAAGCTCATAACTGGGGCTCATCTCCCTTTGAGCCACCAGGGAGAACTGACAACCCCTGCATGGATGTGCACAGGATTCCTTCCATATTGAGGCCGTTGCTAAGTGCCTGCCACTCTTCCCTGGGGCTGTATGTCGTCATTCTAAACAGAGCCTCAAGATGACTAGCTAGGTCTGGCCCAATGCTCTGCTTGCAGCAAGTTCAAGCATGAGCCATTGGCCCTGGCCCTCAGACCTGGATGGGTCATCAGAAGAGACCATCATGCCCTGTGGGTGAAGGGCCACCTGCCACTGGCTAGCCAGGGTCAATGCCCGCACCAGACCAAGCTACATGTCGGGTTGCAAAGTGGCCCTGAACTTTTTTCTGATTTGCCAAATCATCTCCTAGGGCTGTATGTGTGTGGTGTCTGGTGTGTGTATATGTGTGGTGCATATATGTGTGTGTGGTATATGTGTATACGTGTGGTGCATTTATGTGTGTGTGGTATATGTGTATGCATGTGTGGTATGTATGTGTTTTCTGCCTGCAACACTTTTTAAAGAAGTAAGAAAATATTCCATTAATAGTCTTTAAACAATAGCTGCACCACAATGTGGAAGAAAGAGCACTCTCACTATTACTCTGTGTCAGTGGGCCACCAGCATTGTATTTGTGAACCTGCCTGTTTCCTGTATGCTCTGTTGCCATAGTAATGCTTTAGTCAGGGCTGCAGACGCTGTAATATATTACAAAGGAAGATTGTGGAGCCCTTCTCAGAGACCCACAGGCCAACACAGACCCTTTCCCTGTGGCATGGCCAGGGTCTCTAACTCAAGCCGGCTCTATCTAGAGACATCAGTAAGACCAGGAGAAGCTGCCTATGCTGTGGGCACATGCACTTGGACTTCACAGAAACTGGCATTCCCAGGGAAGCCCTTGTCCAGATCTTGGCTCTTACACACACCACAGAATCAGCAACCTAATTGCCCATGGTGACTTTTATGACCTGTTTTCAGGCAAGCACAATGTTATCATTTAACATTAAAGATGGCTTACCTAGCGCCCAAAAATGTGACAGCCCAACCAAAGGAACCTGGTGCCAGAGCAGCAAGTGAGGCCACACTACAAACTACAAGCCACAGCCTACATCCCCTCCACGGGCTTGACTTGAGTAAGGCTAGGTTGCAAGCCTCTCACCCACAGCCTTCCTCCTCTCAGTGAGCCTTCCTTGAGGGAGGCCACGCAGCAAACCTCCAGCCCACAGCTTTCTCCCTGTCCATGGGTCTCCTCAAATGAGGCCATGCTGCAGCCCTCCATCCACAGCTTTCCCTCTCCCCATGGGCCTTCCTCAGGGAAGGCTGCACTGCAAACCCAGCCACAGACTTCCTCCATCCACTCCATGGGCCTTTCTCAAGTGAGGCCACGCTGCAAACCTCCAGCCCACAGCCTTCCTCCTTTCCGTGGGCCTTCCTCAGGTGAGGCCATGCTGCGAACCATACCACAGCCTTCCCCCTCTCCAAGGGCCTTCCTCAAGTGAGGCCACTCTGCAAGCCCCAACCCTACTGCCTTCCTTCTCTCCATGGGCCTTCCTTGAGAGAGGCCACACTGCCAAACTCCAAGCCACAGCCTTCCCCTCTCCATGGGCCTCCTTGAGTGAGGCCACACTGCAAACCTCCATCCCCCAGCCTTCCCCCTCTCCATGGGCCTCCTCGAGTGAGACCACACTGCAAACTTCCATCCTACTGTCTTCCTCCTCTCCGTGGGCCCTCCTCGAGTGAGGCCATGGTGCAGAACTCCAAGCCACAGCCTTCCCCTTCTCCATGGGCCTCTTCGAATGAGGCCAGGCTACAAACCTCCATCTCCCAACCTTCCTCTTCTCCATGGGCCTTTCTCAGTTGAGGTCACGCTGCAAACCTGCATGCCACAGCCTTCCCCTCTCCATGGGCCTTCCTGGAGTGAGGCCACACTGCAAACCTCCAAGCCACAGCCTTCCTCCTCTCCACGGACCTTCCTCGAGTGAGGCCATGCTGCAAACCTCCGTCCCACAGCCTCCCTGCTCTCCATGGGCCTGTCATCCCTGCATGCTCCTCTCTTCCTCAAGCATGTGTCTTCACAAATACAAAATTAAATCAAGTTGTCTTCAAGGGACTATCAGGGAAAGTTGAACCATAGGTAGGATATTAACAGATTGTGTTAGGTGCCATAATGTTGTCTTTAAAAATGTATTTTCTAAAACTACATATTGAGCTATTTATAAGTAAAATGGTATATCTGAGATTGGCATAAAATGGTATATCTGATATTTTTTAAAAATACAAAAAGTGGTAGTCAAATGAAGTAAGACTGACAAAATATTGGCAATGATTGAAGGTGGGTGATGGATATATGTGTTTATCACACTGTCCCCCTTCTTCTGAGCATATCAAAAAGAGGCGGGAAACATAGAACAGAATAGAAACTGCCACCATGGTTGTTCCTGATACTAGTCCCACGTGTCCTACTCACGTTTCTCAACACCTACTGTGTGCCAGGCTTTCTGCTAGTGCCGGATGTTCCTATGACAGGAGCTGCCTGATTCATGCTGCTCACAAGCTGGGGAGGGACATGGGCACTCTCGAGAAGGATATTAAAGCAAAAGTGTGTTTTTTATATTCGGCGAAAAACAGGTTTGAGGAAACATGGAATACATTTCCTTGACTCACCAACCTCCTACCTCTTCACTGCTTGATCAGAATGTCAGAGGGTAACTGCTGTGGGGAGGAAAATTGGAAGAAGGTGAGGAGACACTTGCTGGCGGAAAGGTGGATGATAGGGAGGAGGCCCCAGGGAAGGGGGACAGTGCTTTGCTTGTGGGTGATGAAAAGCAGGGCGTCTCAAGGCGCCTGGGGAAGGCAGGAGGTGAGGCAAGCCATGCAAGGAGAAATGGCACCTTCCAAGGAGGTGAGCACCAACCCTGGGTGGCAGGAACTTCTCCCTGTGTACTTGTCGCCACTCCAGTTCCAGGACTCCTCCTTAGGTCCCAGTGTTCTCAAAAGAAGAAAGTCATAAAATGAACAAAATAACATTAATGCCCATAATTTTTTCCTAAGTAAGATATGTTCCTTACAGAAGTAAATTAAGCAACTCCAACTCTTACTGCCACTGTCAAAATTCTGGTATCTATTCTTACAGACCTTTTCCCTTGCAAATATGTTCAAAAGAGCATGTGTTCTTACAAAAATGTATCATAGTATACATTCAATGTTTTACCTGCCTTTTTTTTAACCTAAAAATAAGTATGGACTTATTTCCCTATCAATATAAGTACATGTAAATAAAATTTAATCTTGATTCACTTCCGTTTTAAGAAATTTATACTCATTTTGCACTTCCTTTAGGATAACAAGGAGCCATCACAAAATCCAATCATGAGGAAGGATTGCAGCGTCTGAGTTTGGCTCTTGAGGACACAGAAAGTCAAGTAAGCACAAAAGAGGCTGAAGTCAGAGATCACCTTCAAGGTGATATGACCCAACCCTCACTGTCAGAGGAAACTGAACCCCAGATGGGTGAACAGTTTGCTCAAACCACATAACTGGGTAACAGTAGAACCCAAGCCCAGAGGGTCAACACTCAGTGCCCAGTCCCCAGCAGGAGTGAGACTCCTTCTCCCAGTGTAGAACAAAGAATGCTAATGACATGTGTCATCAGTATGCTTGACATCCTGTCAAGCTTTCTACACTTTCAGAAGCGCATTCTCTTCAGCTGCCAACAGGGACCCACATCTTACCTGCAATGCCCATATTTAGGTATTAAGTGGCATAGAATTGAACTACATCAATGAGACATAATTATAAAAACATAAAATTTTAGGGAGAGAAGGATTAGTACAACCTTTCGAGATGAGAAATTGTGAAGCCCAGATAGTTTTATGAACTTGCTCAAGTTAAAGTTGGCATCAGAACTAAACCCAGTACCCAGATCTGATTCACAGCTGCCTTCGATTACCAGAAAATAAAACACTAATATTTTCTTTGTCCCCACACTAATATTTTCCTTCCTCCAGGAAGATTCTCAAAGGTGATACTGAATAGTCTTTTGAAATTCTCACAGGACACCTTCTAGCAATTTTTTAACATTTTTAGCATCTGTCAACTTCTCAAAATCCTATTATAGCTATCAATAACCAATGACCATAACAATATATGCTCTGCTAACACAAGCTGTCTTTTTTTTTACATAAACACAGTTCTAGGCTATTGAGTCAATGTTTCAATACTGAAAGGAATTAGTCAAGATTATTGCTTAGATGAAATGATATAACAGATATAAAAACTCAAGCTATTTCATCTGAAGGTACTGGGGGGAAAGGGGACTCATTTTCTTCAAGCCTAACAACTGCCACATTAGTCCATGTTATAATGTGAATATGTGTCCCCTCTAAAATTCATGTTGAAATTTAATCCCCAGTGTGGCAGTATCAAGAGATAGGGAATTTAAGAGGTGATTGGGTCATGAGGGCTATGCCATCATGAATGGATTAATACATTCCTGGATTAATGGATAAATAGACTAATGGGCTATCATGGGAGTGGGACTGCCAGCTCTATAAGACATAAAGGAAACTGAGCATATTAGCATGCTCAGCTTTCTTGCCAGGTGATGCCCAGAGCCACCTTGGGACTTTTCAGAGAGTCTCCACTAGCAAAAAGTCTCTCACCCGATGCAGCCACTCAGCTTCAGACTTAGCCTCCATTACTATAAGAAATAAATTTCTTTTCTTCATAAACTACGCATTTTCAGGCATTTTCTGTTATAAGCAACAGAAAATGGACTAATATGGTCCAATCCACTAGACAAGCACCCCATTCCTAGAGAAGCCCTCTTAGCAAACGACGCTCAGTGGGACAACTTTGATGCAAGGACATCTTCATGAAGTTACCCAACTAAAGGCAAAATGACAGAGGAACTCCAAACACCTTAATCTGAGGCACAACATTAAATGAAAAAGCCAAAAACATAAAAATTTCTCCCATTTAAATGGGACACAGTAAAATTCTATATAATGAATGGCTCAGAGCCAAATTAAAAGAAAACCATTATCCAGGCAGAGAAAGGTGCAGAAGCAAAAGGCAGTCCTGAGGAGGCTTTGCTGTTGATCTGGAATGACCTTGTTCTCTCTCTCTCACCATCCTGCCCTGCCTCCAGTATTGGGCTTAAATTTCCCCCAGTCCCTGGGCCCTCCGCACTGTCTCCCCTTTGAGACACTCCTTAGCCTCTCCCACAGCAGCAAACTGTCAATATCACAAATTCTGTCAAGCAGTTATTCTCCTGAATTTTATTTTTCACAGTTGCTTCACCAGTGTTATTGCTATTCACTCAAGTTTTAGGAATGAACCACATCTAAGGATCTGCCCTGCATCTCATACACAGTGCCAGGTGCTTAATGAACACCCACTGATTGGTTGATCTATATCACTAAACCTGTGGGTTCCCTGGTATGAAAATCTTACTCTAAATCAGAGTCCTTTCCTTCAGCTTACAAAATACTCCAGTGTCATATGGTACCTCAAATATGAGAATTTGGGAACCACTTGCTTTCTAAATTATTTATTTTTAAAAGATGTTCCCTTTTGAATAACTAGTGTGGCTATCAGCAATATGGTCTGTCCAGAATTATTTCCTTCATGAAAAGCTCTTTTCTCCAATCTAGAAGAATCCTGCCAATCCATGGTGTCCAAGTATAGCCCCCTCCTGACCCTCACCACCTCCCACCCCAGGTCATTTGGTTCCATGACAAGCACGTGACCCAAATCAGGCCAATTATAGCCTCCTTAGGACTTTGGCCAGAGCCAAACATAAAAGGTTGTCTCTTTTCTCTGAAATTTCTCTAGTCACAAGTGACACTTGTCAGCCAGTAGTCATCTTACTGCCACTTTCAGAAACTCATTTGGAAATAAAGCCAAGCATAAGGGGAAGGACCTACAGATGGGGAAGGAGAGAGACTCAAAGACAGTATTTGTAGTCAGCAGTCCCTGGAGCCCATGTCCTCCCTTAGGTTTCCTGGATTTGTAAGATGGGTCATGTCAACTGTCAAAAGAGTTTTGACAAATGCAGGTGCTTAATGCTGAAAATAAACTGCACACCTGAGATTATCAGAAAGGAATGTGTCATCCAGGATGCAACCCCTAGAAAATTAGCAGCTGTGCCAACCCTGTTCTTTAAGAGGCCCCGAATACCAGTAAGTATCAACAGGGTGGCCATGTTTAGGATAATAAAACAGTGAGGATATCCTTGGCAGGGTTTTGATATAGTTTAATGGGAGGATTTCAGAATAGCTGTATTTTTCAGGTTAAATTTAAGTATTCACATAAAGGTCATTTCAGTGGGAATTAGTCTACCGTTTCTTCTCCATCACCCAGTGTAATTGCTTCTGTAATTGAAAGAGTCTCATGTGCTACAAATGTCCAACCAAGAAAGTAGAACGGGCAAAAACCAGGGTTGCAGAGGGTAAAGCAGGCAGAGTCCCTGGGAAACATTGCCGAGACCACAGGGTCATAGGGTGCAACCAGCCAGGACTGGGAGCGAGTGAGGGTCCTGGTTCCTTCCTGCATATTGCTCTTCCTCAGCTGTGTCCTTGTCCTAGTCATCCTACCCTTGATACAGTTATCCAAGGATCCTTCTGTAGGGAAGGTGAGACTGTGCTATGACTGGCCACTCTTTGAGTATGGGCACTGCTCCTTCCAGCCTACTGTACAGCCTTCAACAAATGGGAACAGGAAAGAAAGCCCAAAGAAGTGCCAGGCAAAACAGTCACACTTGAGGGAGTCTGTGTTTCTTTGCAATTTTCTCAAGAACAAAAAAGCTCCATTTGTTAAGAATTTATTTTGAGGCAAACATTGGACAAAAGACTCCACCTGCTTTTGTAGCTTAGTTCTCATAGCATCTTGAAAGGTGATGTGAGGATCCAGCTATGATGAACATTTGGAGGAGCAATCCAAGTGATGGAGGAGCCAGGCAAGATGAACATCTGGAGAGGACTCCAGGTGATGGGAGGAGCCAGGCAGGATGAACACCTGGAGGAAGAGTTTAAGTGATGAGAAGAACTAGGTAGGATGAAGATCTAGAGGAGTCCAAGTGATAGAGGAGCCAGGCATGATGAACATCTGGATGAGGAGACAAGGTGATAGGAGAAGCCAGAAAAGTGAACATCTGGAGAAGGAATCTAGGTGATGGGAGGAGGCTGGCAGGGTGAACATCTGGAGAAGGACCAGGTGATGGGTGGAGCCTGGCTGGATGAACATCCAGATGAGGATGTTCCAGGTGATAGCAGGGACCAGCTAAGATGCACATATGGGAAGTATAGCTCAGGTGATGTTCACTATCTCCTCTTCCTCCTGGAATGATCAGCTTTCCTCTTAGCTCTCACCTCATGAGAAGGAAGAAAGACTGGAAGGAAAGAGAAAAGAAAGAAAGGAGGGAAAAAGGAATAGAATGAGGACAGGAAAGGATGAGGTAGGGAAAGAGGGAGAGGGGAAGGAAGGGAGGGAGGGAAGGAGTTTGCAGTCGTTCTGTATGCAAATGGCATTGGTATTGATGCAACCGGGATTCGTGGCTCAGCCTGTAATCCCGCGCTTTGGGAGGCTGAGGTGAGTGGATTGCCTGACCCCGCAGGTTCAGACCCGCCTGGGCAACTTGGCAGGACCTCATCTCTACAATAAATCAAAAAATTAGCCGGGTGTGGTAGCGCGCCCCTGTAGTTCCAGCTACTTGGAAGGCTGAGATGGAAGGATCACTGGAGCCCAGCAGGTCGAGGTTGTGGTGACCGGGAGTATGCCACTACACTCCAGTCTGGGCGACAGAGTGAGACTCCAACTCAAAAAAAAATGAATTTGCAACAAAATTCATGATTTTTCCAATACCAATAAACATGGTAAAAAAAAACTTATGCCATGTAATTCTAGAAGGAAAAAGTTAAACACCAGAAAATAGATTGGAATAATTTTCCTTAAGTGACTGTATTTTACTGTATTTGGTCCCCTGATTTGTTATCCACTTTGGAAACATTATCTACATGGTATCACCTGGAACAGGCATCCCAACAATTTTGGCACCTGGGACTGGTTTCATAGAGGACAATTTTTCCACAGACGTGGGGAGTGGGGAGAAAAAGACGGTTTCAGGATGATTCAAGTGCATAACATTTATTGAACACTTAATTTTATTATTATTACATTGTAACATATAACGAAATAATTATACAACTTGTCATTCAAAACAGAGGCATAGGGCAACCCCTTTGGTTCCCCTCCCACTGTGGGAGCTTTTCTGTCCTCACAATAAATCCTGCTTTAAAAAAAGAGTGAGACTCCAACTCAAAAAAAAAAAAAAAAAGAGGCATGGATAAAAGTGGTAAATAAAATAATGGGTAGGCCCTGTGTGGATTACAGTGGGTGTCGGATTTTGACTTAAAGCCATCCACCAGATGCAGCTGTACAATTGAAGTACATTCATTCACTGATAAGGTTTTGATATGAGTCTGCAAGCAACTGATTTATTATTGTCGCTGTACAGTCAAACCTCACTGCTAATGTTAATCTATCTCTGCAGCTGCTCCCCATTGCTAACATCACCACCTCATCTCCACCTCAGATCATCAGGCATTAGATTCTCATAAGGAGCGTGTCACCCAGAACCCTCACATGTGCAGTTCACAATAGCATTTGTGTTCCTATGAGAATCTAGTGTTGCCCCTGATTGACAGAGGCGTAGCTCAGATGGGTGGGGAGCAGTTGCAAATACGGACGAAGCTTCACTAGTTCTCCTGGGCTGCTGTGCTGCCCAGTTCCTAACAGGCAGCAGACCGATACTGATCTATGGCCTGGGTATTGGAGACCCCTGACCTAGATAGAGCACCCACTAAAGAATTTTGCCTCTCTAGAAACACTGAGAAAAACAGGAACAGCATAGGGTTGGCTTCATGGTCTCCCAGGCAAAAGGTCCTGTGTTCAGAGGGCTCCATGCTTGGTTAAAGGTTCCAGAGTTACCATCGTGAAATTCTTAATGATTTTTTTTTAACAGAAGGGCTTGCTTTTTCATTTGCACTGAGCCCACACATTGGGGCATTTAGGGAATAGGAAGAGACAGCTAGAAGTTATATTCATGAAATAATAACACGTTTGAGCTAGAGGAATAGATTTGGGTCTCAGTCCTGAAGAGTCAGCAACTAAGGCAGAAGTACCCTAAAACCTCCAGTCACAGAGGAGGACACACCCTACCCATTGCTACTGGGGCTAGCTGAACCCCCAGTTCCTTCCCTTACATGGGAAACCGTCACTGTAGGATGGTTACACTGGGATCCCTGCTGGTCGCGTGCTCTGATGAGGAGTGTAAACACCTTCAGTGGTTGAAAAAAGAAGAGAACAAACCATGTCCGGATGAACATTATAATTTAGTTGATGAATTTCTTCTACTAGTGAAACTAGAGCGAGAGAGCGAGGAAGAACGGTTAATAACAATAAAAGATGCCTCTTGTGCAGAGAAGAGTAGGCATCACTGTGAAGCTTTTGCACCCATTTCACAACTGAGATCAGAGAACAGAAGTGTCACTGTAAGGCCACTGAACCAACTAATAGCAGAGGGAAGACTCACCATCAAAACCGCAAAGATAAGGAACCACAATTTCTACTGTTTCTAGGTGAGTGGGGGTTGGGTGCCTTTAAGTCTTTGCTCATTCCATAATGGGCGTTCCAAGGACTGTCCCAGTCTGGGGAGCAGAGACCAGCAGCCCAGCCGTCCATTTTCCCAGTGAGCACTCTGCAACTGGAGGCAGATGAGCAGCAGGAGACAGTGTCAGATACACGATGGCATACTCCATGACAAAAATGCAGCAGGGGACAGGGAAGAAGAATGGCAGTGACACGGGGTAGTCAGGTGTCTGTGCTGGGAGGACCAGTCACTTGTGCCAGGCACCACCATCAATCAGCATCAAGGCTGAAAATAAAACCCAAGACCCCCTGGGTCCAAGGGCTGCAGGAACAACGGTACTCCAGGGCACTTTGGCTGGCATTTCTGCACCCTGAGTCAAAGGTTATCAGGCCGCGTCACTCTTGGTAAAATATTCAGCGAGACACAAGCAGCTACCTCGGCCCCAAAAATTCAAGCTAACATCAGCCCCTGTTCAAGGGAGAATGAAGACAGAGCCGGTCCACGGGAGAGTCACTTTGCCCAGCACACCATCTGTTTTACAACCTCTGTTCACTGGCGTTCATGTCCTTATGGAAAGCTTAACAAGTGTCTGACAGAAAATGAAAGTAGGACATCAGATTGAAGAGGCAGCACAATGGGGAGAAGGACAAAGACAGCATTTCCCAGGGCAAACAAGAGCAGCCTAGGACTCAGAGGCAGCCCAACCTCAGGAGGAGGGTAGAGGCCCAGCAGGGCCTCCCTGTGTGCACATTCTCAGTCCCTGCCAAAGCCCCATGCCCGACAACTCATCTGTGTGCTCCCTGGTCCTTTGTAGTAAGGCTTTGATTTCAGCCATATGATGCTCATCAACTTAAGATGGGGTTACATTCTGATCAACCCATCATGAGTCAAAAATATCATTAGTCAAAAATGCACTTAATACTTCAGCCAATCCATCATAAGTCGAAAAATCCTAAATTGAACTATGGAAACTCAGAAACTCTCTCTATGCTGTATCAGTTACTTGTTGTCATGATAGGGCTGAATAACAAACTACCCCAAACTAACTTAGTGGTTTAAAATAGCAACCATTTCTTATTGTTCACAGGTCTTGGTGTCTGCAGGACAGGTTCTCTGCTCTTGGCTAGATTTGCCCGTGTACCTGAGAACACCGTCCTGGCCTGGCCAGAGGACTCAGCTCTCCTAAACATGTCTCTCACTTCCCTCCAGCAAACAGAGCCCAAAGGAAAAGGCAGAGATACACAAGTACCTTTACAGATCTCAGTGGACATCAAGATGGCGTCTAGCCCATCAACAAAGCGAGTCTTATAGCCAAGCCCAGTGTCAAAGTAGAACAAAATTGCCAGGGGGCACAGTTGCGGGGAGGTTTGGGAAATGTCATGTCCACAGATCACAGACACAGAACTGATGAAGATGAATCCTGTATGCCTTCCCTGATGGACCACTGAGCACTTGGAACTCCCTGTGAGGGGAAAGGGCCTGAAGAAGAAAGGCAGGAGGGGGAAAAGGGATAGCTCAAAAGAGGGAAGTTTCACAGAGAATAAGAAAAATATTAGCTGCTTCCCACGTGTCTGGAACTTGGTTTTACCAGCTGTAGCATAGGGGTTATATATCCCCTGGTCTGCCTTGTTATACAAATGAAACGCCAATAAGTCCACAACTATGCTATAACATTAATATGGCTAAATTGTTAAAAGCACACTCTAGAGTCAGGTTTCCAGGTTTGAATCTCACTCTACCACTTGCTGGCTTAGAGATTTTGGCCAATTTATTTAAGCTTCCTTGTACTTCACATTCTTCATTTAAAATGGGGATAAGCATCCACCTGCCTCAAAAGGTTATAGCAAAGCTGAAATATTACATGCAACACACTTAACACAGTGCCTCTTCGTATTATTATTCCTACCACCATGATGATGAAGAAGATGGTGGTGATGGTGATGAAGAACACGAAGATGGAGGTGAGGGTGATAGTGGTGGTAGTGGTGCTCTGATCATGATGGCGGTTGTGGTTGTGGTAATGATGATAGTGGCGGTGGTGGTGAAGATGGCGGTGATGGTGAAGATGGCGGTGGTGGTGAAGATGGCGGTGTTGGTGATGGTGATTATGATTGTGGTAATGATGAAGGTGATGGTGATGGTGGTGATGATGGTAGTGTTGGTGATGAAGATGGTGTTGATGATGATGGTGATTATGATGATGGTGGTGATTGATGGTGATGATGATGATAATGATGATACAAATAATAATGATATGATCCTGCCATTCTTCCCACATTAATTCCCTTAGCGCTTGCCTACATTTTTTTAAATTGTGTTAGGCCAGGCTCAGTGGCTCAGCCTATAATCCCAGCACTTTGAGAGGCCGAGGTGAGTGGATGGCCTGAGCCCTCAGATTCAACACCAGCCTGGGCAACTTGGCAAGACCTTGTCTCTACAATAAATTTTAAAAAGTAGCCGGGCATGGTAGCACGCGCCGGTAGTTCCAGCTACTTGGAAGGCTGAGGTGGAAGGATCCCCAGAGCCCATCAGGTCGACGCTGGGGCAGCCATGAGTGTGCCATTGCACTCCAGCCTGGGCAACAGAGTGAGACTCCAACTCAAAATTAATTAATTAATTAGTTAATTAAATAAAATTGTGTTTACAGTTACTCCAATTCTTAGAATGTTGGTATAAGTTTTTTTGGTTTTTTTTTTTAAGAAAAAAGGCTGGGCTCAGTGACTCAGCCTATAATCCCGCGCTTTAGGAGGCTGAGGTGAGTGGATTGCCTGAGCCCGCGGGTTCAAGACCCGCCTGGGCAACTTGGCAAGACCTTATCTCTACAATAAATGAAAAAATTAGCCGGATGTGGTAGCGTGTACCTGTAGTTCCAGCTACGTGGAAGGCTGAGGCAGAAGGATCACCGGAGCCCAGCAGGTCGAGGCTGCAGTGGCTGGGAGCGTGCCATTGCACTCTAGTCTGGGCGACAGAGTAAGACTCCAACTCAAAAAAAAATTGGCTAGGAGTGGTAGTGTGTGCCTGTAGTTCCAGCTACTTGGAAGGCTGAGGCGGAAGGATTGCCAGAGCCCAGCAGGTCGAGGCTGCAGTGGCCGGAAGCAGCCACTGCACTCCAGTCTGGGCGACAGAATGAGACTACAACTCAAAAAAGAAAAAGAAAAAAAGAATGTATGTACACATCTGTCTTTTCTCAACAGGAGCAAAATACCACTAATTAATAGGCAAGGGATTCAAAAATGTTCATCATTGCATTCAATGAAAAATATATTAAAAGTTAAAATATATCATCTCAGCAGAGATGTTCACTCAGCAATTCCAAATTAAAGAGATGGGGCTTGAAAGATATGAAATGACAGGCTGTTTTTATTTTGAACATGGTGAATTATTATTAGTGATAATCATATATAAATTTGAAATCTAAAATAAAAGATATAAATCATATTACCCATGATCACAAACAATAGGAGAACTTTTCTGAGCATTTTACACAGTTGTCTTCTTTTTGATGGAAGGCAACAGGTAGGACTTTTCCTACCTCAACATATGACTCGACAAATATGACACATACTTGGAAGAAATTCACATTTTTGACAACCTTCTATTGTTAATGGTTTAGCTTCTATGGAATGTTTAAAGGCAGTAACTGGTATTTTACTTTGTTACTTCTACACAGTAACAAGGTTTATGCCAGAAAACTGGCTTCAGAGAGGAAAATTTCATCTCTAAGTGAACCAGATTGTACCTGGTCTATTAAAACTAGAAGTGTAAATTATATTGACTGCAATAGCATCTAAGTGTGTCATTGTGAGCTCACCCTGGCTCTGAAAAGTAAAATTTGGTGTTGGTATCTCCCAAACCCTGGCATTCATTCAAAAAGCATTTCCTGGGTACAAATCCAGGAGCCAGGCTCTTCAGTAGCTATTGGGAGGACACAGGTGGTTAATACCCAACTCTACCTTCAGGATACTCCCAATCTACACAGGAAAGCAGGCTGATCAACTGATGGCAACATGGTGGACTCAGTGCATGGGCAGGCTTCCCCTCCAGTATGGATTGAAGCCTTTTCAAGTCAGGAATCCAGCCTGACTTTTTTTCATCACCTATAGTACCAGGCACATTCTCTGCACAAAACACAGAGGCTCAAGAACCCAGGAGGAAATTATGAAGTTATCTGGCAAACCTGGCCACCCAGTAAAGAATACTTTTTCCTCACCAACCCAAATCTATCTTCTCAAAGGAGTAAAAAATAAGCATGTCCTGGAAAAGAAAAATAATAACACTTGGAATTCTGTCAATTGTATTGGTCAGGATCTCAACAAGAAGTGAACTGCACATTCCAAAGGGGTGATTAAGGGGAGTTTATTAAAGACACTATTTACAATGGTGTGGACAGAGTCAAAGGAAACAAAATAAGATGACAAGGCACTCAGGGGCTTGGAGGGCGAGGGGAGAATGCTGTTACCAGGGAAGAGGCTGTGGTCTTCCATGGCACAGCCTGGCTGGGGAGGAGCAGGGAGCTGGCACTCCTCAGTGGAGGGCAAGGGGCCAAACTGATGCCATCCGTTGAGGTCTGTCCCCCAGCACAGAGCCAAGTGAGGAACTTTGCAGTAGACCTGGGGGGCAGTGAAGAATGTTCTGCTCCTCAATCAATTATGAATCCTCAAAATTCCAAGTCTCTACTCTATGACAAATACTGGACTTGATTACGGAGGCAGGAAAAGCAGCAGGAGATTTTTCCAGCCTGGTGAAACCACAGCCCAGTTGTGAGGAAACGACTGTGAGAGTCAGGCCATGTCCGTATTCTCTCCATCGACTTCACTGTCACTAGTGGGAGTGCGGGTGAGGATGGAGTGCAGGTGACTCACATGAGGCATCATCCATCACTGCCCTCTCTCCGTGAGCCAGCCAAGCCAGCGTTAACCTGCTATTTATCTTCCTTGCCTTTAGAGGGTGGGGAAGCCCAAGATCTTTCCTTGGTGTGTGGGTGTGGGTATGTTTCAGAGAGGGAAAAAACGATGAATGTCAAGACAGTTCAATTATTTTCTACAAATAATTTACAAGCATCCTCTGATCAGGTAGCTTTATTGACCTGGCATTTATATTCTAGATTATTCAAATGGGTCAAAGAGATGGATAAGCAGTGGAAGGGTACCCACTAGATCCATAGCATTCTTTCTGGTCAAGGAACTTTTTTTCCTTTCAGAAAAGAAAAGAATGTATTTAAAAATGCAATAGGGCCGGGCTCGGTGGCTCAGCCTGCAATCCTGCTCCTTTGAGAGGCTGAGGTAAGTGGATTGCCTGAACCCGCGGGTTCGAGACCCACCTGGGCAGCGAGACCTCATCTCTACAATAAAATCAAAAAATTAGCCAGGCGTGGTAGCGTGCGCCTGTAATTCCGGCTACTCGGAAGGCTGAGGCGGAAGGATCGCCGGAGCACAGCAGGCGAGGCTGCGGTGGCCGGGAGCGGCCACTGCACTCCAGTCTGGGCGACAGAGTGAGACTCCAACTCAAAAAAAAATGCAATAGGAAGGGAGGGGTAGGTGAGGAGGAAACTGTGGGAGCAGGAGTTCTGAATTTGGAAGGTGGCATAGCCCGTTTCCGGGGCCCCTGTGGGGAGAACAAGGACAAACCAGATTCGAGGTTAAATCAATTTAAAGAAGAGTGAAAATCATTTGTGAATTGACTTTTATCCTTTCCAGAAAACTACTCTAGAGAGACGTTCTTCACTCAAAAGATGGTTTTCCGTGTTCCTGGGTTCTCTCTGCTTCCGCTGGGCTCATGTCTACTCTCTGTAGGAAAAGGGGGGACAATTTTTAAATCCCAGGGAAAAAAGAGGGAAAAAGAAGCAAAAAGTGGCTCATGAAAAAGTAATATATGATGTCCCATGATAGTGGCCCTTGATAACACAATATAGAAAAAGAAAGAATAATTGGTTTAGTGAAAGGCACATTTTTTTCATAACTTTTTTTATATTAATCCAAACTCTTATATTAGTTAACTATAAGCACAATTGGATCCCAAGACAAACAAGCCATTTGTCAGTGTAGGGATAATATTTCTTGGGTACACTGAAAGCAATTTTAAAAAGTAATAAAGTATTTAAAGGGGAAATGTCAGGTCAGAAATTAGACTTTTTAAAAAATGTCTCTATTTCTTTATTCTATCTTAGAGTCCTGAGTCCATTAAAAAAATTACTGAATTGTCTGCATTTCTGTTTTAGAATGTTTCCACTTCTGCTGTTGGGGTCAAGAAGCCTCCACCCTCGAGAAGAGACTAGAAATGGACACATTGGCCAGGCCCTGCCCTGTTGACACTGGTCAGCCAATGCAAGGGCCACAAACCCACCTGACAACCACTGATGAAACTTCCATCGGGACAGCTACCCAGCCAGCCCTGATTCATGCTGATTGAACTTCCCAGGCCTTCCCTCTTCACAGTCCAGGGGGCACAACGCACCATACGACCCAGATGACCATCAGGATACTTTCCGCTGTAAATGGAAACACAGCTTGCACTATTGTACCCAAGGGAAGAAGAGCTTTATTGGTTCTTACAGCCAAACTGCTGAAAAGGTAGAAAGATTGAATCAAGCTCCGCCACTGACAGAGGTCAAGGTCAAGGTCAGGTGTGTGACTTCAGGCAAGCTAGCTGAACTTCTCTAGGTCTACGTCCCAAATCTACAAAATATAGACAGCCTCGTTGAGAGAATCATATGAAAAATACAGAGCTATTCTATAAGCCATAAAGTGTTTTACAACATAAACATTACTTACATATTGTGATCAATTATTCTTGTAAATATAAATCCTTGACGAGGAGGGGGGTGAGTATATCAGAAATATACTTTGAGGCCCACTCGGTGTGGAGAAAACAGATTGAGCAGCCAAACAGACTTTTGCCAGACCTGTCTAAGGAGTACTCTTGTTGTTAACGTGAACAAGTTTCTTAAGCTTTCTGAGCCTCAGGCTCCTCCTTGGTGAAGTAGGGATAATAATACCTATCCGATAGGATCAAAGAGAGGGTAAACTGAGATGGTATGTCAGGTGGCCGCTGGTATTATTACTGAGAAGCATTTTGAGCTCAGTCTTGGATTCAATTATGTAGCTTTGAAGAAATGTCTTCAGTCCTCTGCTCTCCTGCAAAATATGGCATGCACATGAAGTTACCAATACAGAGCAGGACTTGTCGGGGTTGGTCCCCTCCTCTGGAGAGCCAGGAGTTCAAGTCTCTCTGTGGTCTTGTGAAATGCACTGCATTATACAGCAGGAGACCAGGATTTTCCCTGGCTCTGTTATCCCCAGCCAGGAAAGCATCTCCCAGGACAGCATTTAAGATCCCCAGGCCTCAGTCTCTGCAGCTCCCAAGTGGATGACGTTGGAGGATGTGCACTCTACAGAATCTTCTGGCTCCGAAAAGTCTCTGAATCTATGCATAGGAGCAGTCTCCCATTGTTCTCCCCGCTCCATCCATACTTTTTTGGAAGATAAAGACCGCACTCCCTGCGAAAGCCAGTACCCTCCCTATGGCAAGTTCAGAGCATTCTCCCAAAACTCTTCTGGGTGAGGCAACCACACAGCACTGAAGCCCCAAGAACAGGAGGATAAAAGGCAAATGAGGCCTGTCATGTAGGCATCTATGCCCAGGTGCAGCATTTAGGTGAACTTACAGGGAAAGTGACGTGGTCTGAGCCCCATGATAGCTCCAGTGTGCTTTAGAAATGGCAACCAGAGATCCCTCTGCAAAACCCAAGACCTCTGCCAGACTCCAGCCCTAAATCCTAGAACAGCTGCATCTCACAACTGTCCCATCCACGGGACCCATTAGAACTCACTTGAGGGTTCAACAGGTGTGCTGGATTCTTGAGTTTCCAAAGTCAATGGCCTCTCAAGGGTCTCTGTGACTCTCCTGAGACAGCCATGTGGATCTCAAGAAGAGGGCCAGGTGGGGCCTGAGGCTGGCTTGGCCAGGCCTAGAGGAATTTGCCTCCACCACTGAGGGCATTCAGGTAACAGCAGAGAACTGGGGAGGACAGCATTTATTATTCTGGCCAATGAATACATTAAGTTACAAATAAATTATTGTCTCATTTTGTGGAATGGATAGCAAAACACAGAGTTTGGGTCAGTTGCTCAAGATCACAGTGCTGCCTAATGTTAGAACCAGAAATTTCCAAGACAAATTTAAGGTCCAGATTCGAGATGCTCCCTTCTTGGGCCCTGGCCTGGCTCGTCACCTGAACTCACACTATAACTTCACTCACCCCTATGCTCAGTCATCCTGGACCAGTCACTACCCCCACTCTGCCCCAGGTCCCACAGCCATCTGGACAGGAGCACCTCTGCTCACCACCCCTAGGACAGACCACCCATCCATGAAGACCCTGTCAAACACCCCTCCTGTCTCAAGGTGAGGCCAGAGTGACCTCCCAGAGAAAAGTCTCACAGTGACATCACTAGCCTCCAACGGCTGGTGCTTGAACACATTCTACATCCACAGTTGTGAGTCTTCAGGGTTGAGTCCTCTAACCCAGCGGTCCCAACCTTTTTGGCATCAGGGACTGGTTTTGTGGAAGACAGTTTTTCCACGGACCAAGGGGTGTATAGTTTCAGGCTGATTCAAGCACATAACATTTATTGTGCACTTTATATCTATTATTATTACATTGTAATATATAATGCAATAATTACACAACTCACCATTTTACAAAAAAGAGGCACAGATGAAAGTGGTAAATAAGAAATAGGTGGCCACACACAGACTCAAATAAATGTCAGATTCTGACTTAAAACCTGCCACCAGATGCAGCTGTACAATTGAAGTACATCAACTCACTGATGGATAGGGTTTTGATATGAGTATGAAAGCAATTGATTTATTACAGTCTCTGTGTAGGCAAACCTTACTGGTAACGTTAGTCTATACTTGCAGCCACTCCCCAGCACTCACCGCTTCAGCTCCACCTCAGGTCATCAGGCATTAGATTCTCACAAGGAGACTGCAACCTAGATCCCTCACATGCATAGTTCACAAAAGGATTTGTTGTCCTATGAGAATCTAATGCTGCCTCTGATCTGACTGGAGGAAGAGCTCAGGTGATAATGCAAACGATAGGGAGCGGCTGTAAATACAGATGAAGCTTTGCTAACTCACTTGCTGCTCACTTCCTCCTGTGCAGACCACAGACTGCTATTGGCCCATGGCCCAGGGGCTGGGGACTCTTGTTCTAACCCGTCCATGTCCTGCACACGCCTGCCACTTGACAGCTGCCCTGTAGATTCCGATGAAGTAATGAACAGATCAGGGAATGAAAGGTTATGTGGTTGTGTATGTTGAGTTCAAGTGCCAATGTCTGACAACCTACTCTCCAGCCAACTTACACGCCCTGCAAAACAGTCCAAATGAGCCTAAAACAGACAAAACTGTAAAGTGGAGCTAATTAGTTTATACCAAGAACATTTTTCTAAAAATTAGTTAGTGAAAATAACACTTTGAGCCAGGCTTGGTGGCTCAACCTGTAATCCCGCGTCTTTGGGAGGATGAGGTGAGTGGATTGCCTGAGCCTGCGGGTTCGAGACCCGCCTGGGCAGGCGAGACCTCATCTCTACACTAAATCAAAAAATTAGCTGGGCGTGGTAGCGCGCCCCTGTAGTTCCGGCTACTTGGAAGGCTGAGGCAGAAGGATAGCTGGAGCCCAGCAGGTCCAGGCTGCGGTGGCCGGAAGCGGCCACTGCACTCTACTCTGGGCGACAGTGAGACTCCAACTCCAAAAAAAAAAAAGAAAATAACACTTTGAAAATGAAGTACACATTTTTTTTCCCAAAATGCTTATTCCAAGTGTTTTTAGCTCTGTATTTGGGGTGAGGGGAGGTGTGCATGGCAAAAGAACTGGGAACACCAATCTCAGAATGTCTACAGTGGCAACTGCTGGTTGCTGGGTGGGAATATTATGGTTTATTTCGATTTTCTTCTGTTTACTTGCCTATATTTTCTAATATTCTCTAAAGATGTGTATTACTTTCACAGTTAAATAAATCTTTAAAGACTTCATTTTATTTATTATTTAGCATTGAGGAATGTAGAAAGGATTGAGGAAAAAGACACAGCGAGCCGGGCTCAGTGGCTCAGCCTGTAAGCCCTCGCTTTGGGAAGCCGAGGTGAGTGAACTGCCTGAGCCTGCGGGTTCGAGACCCACCTGGGCAACTTGGCGAGACCTCATCTCTACAATAAATCAAAAAAATTAGCCAGGCATGGTAGTGCGTGCCTGTAGTTCCAGCTACTTGGAAGGCTGAAGCGGAAGGATCACCAGAGCCCAGCCGGGCAAGGCTGCAGTGGCCGGAAGCATGCCACTGCATTCCAGTCTGGGTGATGGAGTAAGACTCCAACTCAAAAAAAAAAATCTGGTACATATACATGATGAAATACTACGCAGCCATAAAAAAGAACAAAATCATGAATTTCACAGCAACCTGGGTGGAACTAGAGTCTATAATACTGAATGATCTCTCACAGAAACAAAGATCTTAGTATCACATGTTCTCACTCATATAGTGGACCTTGAATATCTATCATAATACTATAAGAAAAGGATTGACAGTGGTGGGAAACTATGGGGGGGGTAGAGAGAGGAAGGGAGGTGGGATTAACGGTAGTCAACATCTGTCTGGGGACGGGGAGATATCCCTTATCAACAAGGGTGACTGAACGATGCGTATCTGTATACCTAACCCTTAACAGTACCTCACAATTTTAAAATTAAAAATATGATTAATAAAAAAGAAGACACAGCATATAACCAAAACTATCTTTCCCTAATCCCTAATCTCCCCACACTTCTCTGCATTTGGCCAAGAGTTTTGGAATGGCAGTCCGTGGCTCGGAGAACAACCCTACATTCTCACTGGGAGCTTAACCTGTAAACATCAGCCAGGGCCATCATCACGAGGGAAACTGTGTCCTCAAACTTTCAGGCTGTCTTTACCTCTCCTTGCAAGGAAAATATGCATGACAAATCCTTGCTGATTTAACCACAGCGCCACCGCTGTGTGACTTGAAAGCTTTCACAGGCTTGTCAATAACCCTAATTTTTAATACTTGAAAGCCTGACATTTATCCTTCAGATGAACAGACATTTTCTTCCCATTTCCTCCAAAAAGGCCTTTCTAAATTTAGTACTCCACACTAAAACAGAACATAAATAATCAAAGTCAAGCCTTTCCCCCCGTGTAGTGTCATTTACAGCAATCTAACAGAGAACAGCTAAAAGCATGTTTTGAAATCAGGAAGACCTGGGCTCCCCACAGCCCAGATAGATGGGACTGTGAACAACTGACTTAATCCCTCTGTACCCCAGTTTCCACATCTGTCAAGTGACTCCTACCTCGTGGGGCTGTGTGATGCAACAGACAATACAAGAAAGCCCGTGGCACTGGCACAGAAAAGCCATTCATTTCTCACTAACAACTGCGTTAGCTGTGGCTTCCTTCCAACACACCTGGCTTTGTTCTCCCAATGCATCTAAGGCCGATTCCATCCGGCCTTAGAGGGCTTTCAAAGACAAGTCCACATCAGAAGGGAACCTGCGACACTGCTGCCATATCCTCAAGTCCCAGAGCCTCCCATCAACGAAATGCTAGCACCAGTGAGAAACTGTCCCCATGGCAAATATTTAAATGAATAACCACATTCCAGCCACTCTTGGGAAAGAAATAATTTAAGCAACGTCTTTAAGGAATTTGCTTTAAATGAAAAGGCGCTCTCCCCCGACTGCATATCTCTGTGAGTGTTGACAGCCCTGATGGGGTCGCTGATAACACTGAGCAGAGGTTTGGCACCGGGTTATGATTCAATTTAGGCCAAACTGAGCTCCCTGCACTAAGGGGCACGTCTGTCCCCTAGAGCAACCTCAGCCTTGCTGAGCAGAGCAAAAACAATCCCATCTTTCCAGTGTCTGCAATGACAGCACACTCGTGGTTCCCTTTTGGATTAGAATTTCTGGGTTGAAAGCTGTGAGAAAGATGTGTAATTTTTAGGGGCCGTTTTCCATCTGTAGACAACTAGGTCTCCATCAGAATGAAGACTACAGTAGAATTTCTGTATATCGTTGTCATTATTACTCAGAATCTGTAGAATAACTGGATTCTTTTCTTTACACCCATGAAGGCTCTGAGAGCTTTTCATTCACCCATCAGTAAACATTAATGAGCACCTACTGTGTACTGAGCTGCACTGCTCGGGAATTCATTTTTTTCGTGTTTTCTCATTTTCACCTGCCATCGGCCTCTGAGGCAGTTATTACTGTCCCCATCTCATAGTCGAGGGTACTGAAACTCAGAGGGTATAGGGATTGTTCAAGACCCTCTAGGGAGCAGTCCTAGATTTATGGACATCCCAGGCCCCACAGATATGATGTGAACTGAAAAACGCATGAGGGGTAAATAGCAAATTTGTCCTAAACTCACTTGGCAGCAATGGTTCAAATCCAGGCCCATGACCCCAAGCTCATTGCCTTTCCACCCCAAAACTCACAGTCCCCCTCGAGGCGATGTGAGGCAGGAAGTGGTTGGGGGCTGCTCTCTCTCATGCCATGCCAGCTTCACCAAAGTGGACCAGAAGCACAAGAAAATGAGAGGCTGATGTGGATGGAGAAATCTACTCATGTAGACTCAGAAGACCTGTAAGGATATCATTGTTTAAAAAATGATGGACAGGAAGGAAGAAGATGAGAGATTGAAATATAATAGTACCTCCAAGATCATATCGTCCAACCCTCCCACCATACAGTTTCCAAGAGGAAGAGTGTAAACAAGTGACTCAGTCTTGGCACATTTGACATCCTGGGCCAGATAATTTTTGTTGTAGAGGACTTTCCCATACATTGTGAGATAGCATCTCTGACCTCTACCCACTAGATTAAAACAACACTCCTACCCAGTGGTGACAAATGAAGCCGTCTTTAGACACCACCGAATATCCTCTGGGAACAAAATCACCCCAAGTTGAGAACTACCAGATTAAAGTAACACAGCTGTTCAATGATAGAGCTAAGACAAGAAAATAGGTCCTCCAGGCAGGCATCAGTCTGGAATGTTAGTAATCAAAACAGGGTTGATCTAGAATATATAAAGAACTCCTATAACTCAACAACAACAGAAATCCAATTTTGAAAATGAACAAAGACTTGGGACATCTCTCCAAAGAAATGAGATATTTCTCATTTCTTTGTATATTTCTCATTGCATATCAAGAAGATATACAAATGTGCAGTAAGTGCATACAAAGATGTTCGGCATCACTAATCATTCGAGAAATGCAAATCACAACCTCACACCTGTTTTTGGCTATTATCAAAATAAATAAATAAGTGTTGGTGAGGAAGGGAAGCAATTGGAACCTTTGTGCACTGTTGATGGGAACGTGAAATGGCGCAGCCACTATGGAGACACCATGGTGGTTCCTCAAAAAAGTAAAGATAAAATTACTCTATGAACCAGCAACTCCACTTCTAACATACCCAAAAGAATTGAAAGCAGGATCTCAAAGAGATATGTATGCGCTTCTGTTCATAATAGCATTATTCACAATAGCCAAAAGGTGGAATCAGCCAAAATGTCCATCATTTTTTGTATGTAGCACAAGCAAATTGTGCTATACAAACAACAGAACTTAGCCTTAAAAATGAAAGTCTGAGTCGGGCTCGGTGGCTCAGCCTGTAATCCCGCACCTTTGGGAGACTGAGGTGAGTGGATTGCCTGAGCCTGCGGGTTCGAGACCTGCCTGGGCAACTTGGCGAGACCTCATCTCTATAATAAAGCAAAAATTAGCCGGGTGTGGTAGCGTGCGCCTGCAGTTCCAGCTATTGGAAGGCTGAGGCGGAAGGATCGCCGGAGCCCAGCAGGTCGAGGCTGCAGTGGCTGGGAGCGGCCACTGCACTCCAGTCTGGGCGACAGAGTGAGACTCCAACTCAAAACCAAAAAAAATGAAAGTCTGACACATACTGCAACATGGATAAACTCTGAAAATGTCGTGCTACCCCTTTATTAACAAGGGTGCCTGAGCGATGCACATTGTATACCTAACCCTTAACTGTACCCCACAATTTTATAATAAAAAATATGTTTAATTAAAAAAAAGAAAGAAAATGTCGTGCTAAGTGAAACAGACCAGTCACAAAAAAGACAAAAGTGATATGATTCACGTATGTGAGGTACCTAGAGTCGTCAAAATCATGCAGACAGAAAGTAGAACACTAGTTGCCAGGGAAGAAAGAGTGGAGAGTTACTGTTTATTGGTACAAAGTTTCTGCTTTGCAAAGTTTCTGCTTTGCAAGTTCTGGAGATGGATGGTGGTGATGGTTGACAACCATGTGAATGTATTATACTTATTGCCATTGAACTGTACATTTAAAAATTATTAAGATAATAAGTTTTATGGTTTATGTGTTTTACCGTAATCAAAAACGAAATTATAAAAGGATTGGACATGATACTGTAAGTGACCTACAATACTTAGGTAACTATGGACCTTCAGAGAACAACTGTCAATTTAGGGGATATTTTGTAAATCTTGCATATCAAAGGACAAGACAAAGCCCTCGGACAAGAAAAATTTAAAAATATAATGCAGAAAAGAAGAAAAAGAAAATCTCTTCTCCAGAACCTATAGTGTGTGAGTTTTAAGATGATAGAAAGAAGAAATGGTAGGAGAATTATAATTTGACATTTTTGTTTATAATACCTTTGGAAATGTCTCTGTTAGAGTTAGTTTTAGTCCAGAACATCAACCAATTCCCATGAAATGAACTGGGCTCATGGTTCAAAGTATGAGCTCTGGCCAGATGCTAGCAGCATGTGGGATCCTGCTGGAAATGCAAATTCTTACTTCTGTGGAGTCTAAAAATTTACACTCATACATGTAGAGAACAGAATGATGATTCCCAGAGGCCGATGGCTATAGTAAATAATGTGTTGTATACTTGGGGTAAACTTCAAATGTCTTGCCACAAAAAATGAGTGAGATGCGAATATATGAATTATCTAGATTCAATCATTCCACAATGAAATACGTGTATCAAGACATCACATTTTATGCCAAAAATGTTTTAGAAGAGGGCAGGAGATTAAAAAAAGAAAGAAAGAAAGACATGTACAATCTCAAGCACGATTCCTGACCTACTGAATCAGAATCTTTAGAGACAGGGCCCAGAAATCTCCATTTCAACAAGACCCCCCACTGATTCTAAGGTACCCCCTAGAACTTGAGAACCACTAACTGCCTCATGAACTACAAAATCATCTAAGAGTCTTCCAAACAGGTCCTGATTGTGCTCCAAGTTGATACAAAGGGCCATTAATACTTTTAAAAATAAGGAAACATCACATACCTGGCAGTTATAGTAAATACCATGACTAATTGTTATTCCAAAATTCATTCACATCCTCTAATACTAACTTACAAAGATGGACTTCCTGAGTTTCTCCCTAGCATAATCATAGCAGATGTTGGGTGATGAACAAAACAAGACATCCTTTCCTGTTCTCAAAGAAAACTGTGCTTGCTTATCCCTCCTCTAAAAGTTAAAAGAGAATATTTTCAAGTAGCTACAACCTAAGCTACTTCACATAAGCGAAGGTTGAATTCAAGGTGAAGAATAATGTTGCTTCCCAGCTGACACACAGCTGTCAGATGCCTGGAACCAGTGCCTGATAAATAGTAACCACAACAGTCACACAGGAAGGCTCTGGAGTTCCGTGGTATCATTCCTGGCAGGGTCTATCTCTTCAAGAGATCTCTCCATCGATTTGGTGTCACCATGACATTGGGAATAAAAATTCAGGCTGTGAGTGCAAAAGCATATTCCCATGAGTGCTCTGCCCTAACAGTAGTGTAAGAAAAAGGATGCCCTGGTCTTCTTGCTCTTGAGTAAATCACATGTGGAATTTGTGGGGTAGGTATTTTCAGTTGCCTATTCAGAAGCATTTTTTCCCGTTCTAACCATGTCCACATGGGTGTCCAGATGTCTGCCCTCCCCATGCCATGAACTCGGGGGCCACTGACTCTACTCCCAGCCCTAGGGTAGCCAAAGCCAATTAAAGTAATCCCAATCTCCTTGCCTGGTACTAGTCCAGGAATGGATCAACAATACACGAGAGGCATAGTTGCTACTGGCTGCATCTTACCCCCTTGAAGGGAGCCCATCTTCAGATGGAGCCCATGCTGGTGGCATTGTAGTGGAGAGATTGAAAGAATCAAAGTCTCTATGCACCTGAAGCTCATTATACCTCTGACCTTCTGCTTCTGGGACCCAATGTTTGTCTTTATTATTTAACCCAATTCAAATTGGTTTGATTCCAGGTTTCTATCACTTGTAACACAAAGCACCCAACTGCTGCATTCTAACTAATTCACTTATTTGGTCTGTTGGATCGGCCTGTCCTCCAAATGTTAATGGAGAACTTTTTTTCCTAACTTGCCACAGATCTTAACTTCTTCGATCATAACTTTTGAAAAATGTGCCGGGCTCAGTGGTTCAGCCTGTAATCCCACGCTTTGGGAGGCTGAGGTGAGTGGATTGCCTGAGCCTGCGGGTTCGAGACCCACCTGGGCAACTTGGCGAGACCTCATCTCTAAATTTTTTAAAAATTAGCCGGGCGTGGTAGCACGCACCTGAAATTCCAACTACTTGGAAAGCGGAGGCGGAAGGATCACCGGAGCCCAGCAGGTCGAGGCTGCGGTGGCCAGAAGCAGCCACTGCACTCCAGTCTGGATGATAGAGTGAGACTCCAACTCAAAAAAAAAGAAAAAGAAAAAAAGAAAAATTCACCAGTCTTCTACTCCAGCCATTCCAAGCTAGGAAGAATAATGACAACAATAGTTCTACATCTGTAGCACGTGGGGTGTCCCAGGCCTGTTCCAAGGCTTTATGTGTGTTCCTCAGGTAGTCCTCACACAAGCCTGTGATGTCGATGCTGATAGATCTCAGCTTTACAGAAGGAGAGACTAAAGATTTTCCATCCCTAGGAGGTACTAGACCCAGTGTCAGAACTCAGGGGATGTGGCTCCAGAATCTTTACCCTAGACCATCACATCATACTGCAGAAGCAGTTGTAACCACAGTAACCATCTCTTCCCTTTACAAACCCTCATCATACTGTTCCTAGATGCACCCTCTGCCTTCCCTGAGCCTCCATCACCCACAATATGACTTTCAAATTATGTTGTCACCCCAGGTTACAGTTTGGCATCTGGAAGGTCCTCAAGAAATGTTTGCTCAAATGATTGACTGAATGAATGATTCAGACAAGGAAGAAAGGGGCTAAAAGACTATACACCAGGGATAACAAATTATATGCATAAAAACAGGGAGGCATTGGAACAGGGTATGGATGTGGAACCAGCCTGCCTGGGCCTGTATACCTGCTACTTACCAGCTGTGTAATCGAGAAAGTCACTGACTTTCTACATGCCTCCATTTGTACGTCTGCAAAACGGGGGCATTATACCCACCCCCCAGGGCTGATATGAGAATTGAATTAATTGATATACAATAGAGCTCTTGGAACAGTGCCAGACACATGCCCTGAACAAGCCATGGGCTTTGCTCCTGCTCCCACCTCTGTGGCTTAGGTCCTGCATGACCCTGGACCAGTCTCTGAACATCTCTGAACCTCAACATCCCCATTGTTGACTCGCAGTGGACATTCTGTAAATGTTAGGTGTGATGTGGGGAAGGCTGGGGCAACTTACTTAACCTTTCTTTACTCTAGATAAATCTTTCCTGAAAGTACGTATACTCTTAGGAATCATCCTTGAAATTTGTGAGGATTAAATAAAATAATGTGTATAAAGTCCATGGCATTGTGCTTTGACGTAGAGTAAGTGTGTAGTGAGGGGAGTTGTTGCAAATGCGGTGTAATAAACCCGCTAGACAGTCTTCCATATGAATGACAGTAAGAACTAACTCAGGACAGAGGCAGCAGAGGAGGTGAGGAAGAGGAGGGATGACGGGGTAGGGGGAAATCGAAGGCGAGAGAAGCCCTCATTCAGATGTGTTTACCTCATCTGCACTGATCTCAGGATGCTGACCAGTCAGATCCCTGGGCAGCAAGCCAGTGCTGAGGGACAGAGGAGAAGCAGCATAAGACAGCCGAGACCCAGGACATGAGGATAAGCCATGCCACAAGGTGACTCTGGACTCTTTTTTTCTATGAGCCTAACCAGTTCACCAACCCTGCTGACGTCAACCACGGTTGAACTCATTCCCTCAAGTTATCCAGGGTCCATAATTTAAGAGCCACACTCCTGAATGAAATGTCCAAAGGCAGTGTTTCCCTCAAGCAAGCATGTATGCTAGATAATGAGAAATCCAGGTCTCAGTCATATCCCTTCTTCCTCGTTTTCTCTCTCCTTCTCTTCCTCCATATCCTTCAGCCTCCCATTCTACCTCTCTCATCATGTTTTTCTTTCTCTTCTTCTCATTGTCTCTTGAAAAGTTTAGAGCAAATATTTATCATTCGGTTTCAGCAACTAGCTTTCCTAAATACCTAAAGACACTGTCATCCCTCCTTCCTGTGATTTTCACTTTATTACTTTTTATCATTGTTACTTCATATGTGAATTAACACTGTAAGCTATCTTTAGTGTTTTCTGAAATTCAGCAAATATAAAGAAATAATAGATTACTAGTGAATGCAAAACATCTCCCTAAAAGTAGAAAGAGAGAGAGGAGGAGAAGGAAGGAGAAGGAAAGCCATGATATGAACGTATCACAATTTTTATTCTTTCTTAAAGTTATGGCTTTTAAAATATTGTTGGTAAGCTGAGGATTCCACTTATCTATGTCCTGGGGTCTTTATTAAGAAATTCTATGGCCTTCTTGGAACTGAAGGTTCTGAAACACTGGAACATAAAAGTTGATGGAAGGCATTACTCTCTGACAAAGGTAACCACAGCTCAAGTATAATAGAATTTCAGTCCTGCAGGGAAGCTTCCGGGCTGGTGGAGCCCCCAGTCCTTCTTGCTTTCCTCACCGGCTCCTGCACCGCTCCCTGGGGTGCGAGCTGAAAGGGCGGGTATTGACTGAAGACCTTTTGATGAACTCCCAGACATTCCGCAATCCACAGCAGAGCAAGATCGCTGCAAAATCGATCCCCAGCCCTGGAGGCCAAAGAAACACTGCCAGAGGGAGCTTGTTTTATTTTGTGTTTTTAATTATTGTTTAGCTCAAAGAGAGAACTAGATTACTATGAGCCGTTTCTCAAAGAAAAGACAAAATTTAATCAATGCAGATACCAGGCAATTATACAGAAAGCAGTCTGAAATATGCATCAAGTCAAACGGAGAGGCCCTCCTGCCCTACCCTCAAATTCTTCCATTAGAGAGTTCGCTGGAGGTGGGCAAAGCACTTCCAGGTTCCCGACAGCCATGGCCATCCACAACACGCAGAATTCATTCCGTCCTGGACCACACAGATGTCATTGATTTTGCAGAGGCAGAAAAGCAAAACCTCAGCAAAACAAAGGGCTCCGTGCCTTTAATTTCTTCTTGTTAAACGCTCCAGATTTTGCCCACACCACAGACAGAGGGAAAGGCAGGTTTTCAACCACAGCACAGAGGAAAACCACCAACACCAGGGGAAGAAGCCATCTTCACACAACATACTGTGAGCCTTCCAGAACACAGCGGCCCGCCATCAGCAGCTCTCCCTGCACCCGGCAACCTCCATGGTCCCAGACAGAAGCACCCCGCGATGGGTGGAGCAACTTCAGGGGTGCAGTCCACATGGTGGTTGGGAAAGCAAATCCTCACTGAAATGAGTTTCTCAGCCCTTCTGCTTAATGAAATTTAATATGACCTGTCTGTCTGAGACACTGGGAAAAATACCGTTCCCACTTCAAAGAGTTTATAGCCACAAAGCAATAAGGTGCATATAGATAATACATGTTAGAAATTGAGTAGGACAAGAAACTAAGAAATACTAAGCAGAAATTCAAAAGGACGTTAGGAGGAGTCAGTGAAATGCTGTGGAATGTGTCAATGCACGAAAGCACCTCCCGGCAGTCCAGCACAAGGATGGAACGGGTCAGGGTCAAGGATGGCTCAGCCCATCCTCGTACCAAGTGTGACATCTCCAAGCTTCGGGTTCTGTGTCCACGAGATGAGAAAAAACAAGAGTATCACCTTTATAGAGTAGTCATGAGGATTGTAGGAAGTCATGTGTCTAAAGTATGCTAGCATATCGTCAGTACACAACAGATGCTAATAAATGTCTACTGCTGTTATGTTATTAATGCCACCTGGTGACATTCAAGTGCTGTCCTTGAAGGAGGTGGCATCTGATCTAGGCCTTGAAGGCCGAGTAAGACTCAAGCATGTTGCGTGAGGAGAAGGAATGCCCAGTACACAGGACCTGTGACTGCAGAAGCTTGGAGGTGAGAAACATCCCAGATAGGGCAAGTGCTGTGCAGTCAAATAACAGCGAGAGCCCAGGTTAGAAAGGTGAGGTGAACCCCAGTCAAGTAGGGTCCACTCTTTAATTAAGTTCAGATGGAGAATTGTGTACTTTCTCATTTGGGGAAAGAGGAGCTACTCGGGGATTCTGGACAGGGGCACCTCCTAAGCCAGCACCATGCTTGGGCAGACACCCCCTGCAGAAACTGTGGATTAGGGCCACAAGGAGCAGGGACCCCAATAGGAGCCAGCAGTGGGAGCAGGAAGACAGGGTGGTCTGAAGAGATGCTCAAAATTCTGCCCCTGGGACCCTCAAGGTGACTCAGAGTGTAATCAGAAAGGAGCAACCTGGACAAAATTCTGCCACTGACTACACCAGGGCTTGAATGCCAGAACCATCCAGAACCAGCACATAGCCCATCAACACCCCAGAGTTCTGAGCCCTGAAGAGAATCAGCCAACATGCATCAAGACTTGAGGAAGCCCACCCAGTGAGGGGAACAACCCCACCAGCAGTCCCCAGAGAAGGTAAGGGGCGTCTGAGGGGCCAGAGGTCAAGCAAAGGCAGAAAGGCAGGTCAGAGTTAGAGGCCCAGGGCAGGCTAAGATTTTTGAAAGACAATTTTAGGTCTTCCGCAACAGGAATGGGGTTGTACTGACAACCAAAGTCACTGAAAAGTTCTAGCATCAGACCCGAGTTACCAGTGGGAGGGGCAGTGACAGGGGTGCGAGAGGTTGTTAGGCAGTCGGACCCTGCTATTGTTCAGCAGACTGAGGGTCCTCAACAGGCCGGCAGCATTTGATCCCAGGACACTCCGGGGGTCATTTCTGGAGGAATCACTCTGGCCCCTGCAACAGATCCCTGGGCTTTGAGGACAGGTGAAGGGAGAGGGCCACAGAGCCAGGCTCAGGGGTTTGGCATTTCTCATAGTCACTCATGGGGGGTATCCTCCATGGCATCAGGCACATGGATGGCATGTCTGCTGAGGAAAAGAACAAAAAACTCTGAAAACTTAGTTCAGTCCAAGAAGGTGCCCTTGAGCAGCGCGTCTGAGCCGAGCTTACCTGGTCTGGGGATGAAGTGTCTCTGGCCTGCAGGCAGGGGTGAAGCCTGGCAGGCCCACACTGCCCCACACACAAAGGCTCTGCTGGGTGGCACAGCAAGTAACACCTCACAACCAACTCTCACCGTGTGCTGCAGATGGCCCCCACCCGCACCCCGGTCTGCACTCTGGTCAAGTCCGCCCCAGGAGGGCCCCACTGACCACCCAGGCTTGTGGCTCCACTCCCTCGGTCACTATGGGCTCCACGGCATCGCTTATTGATCACCATCAGGCAGTTTCCTGTTTACTCACGGGCTTCAGTCTTTTTCCTCAGCTTCCCCTCTTGGTCTGTAAGTTCCAAGAAGGCAGGGACCTAATTCCACTCCTTGCTGTAAACTCGGCACCCCAAAGCAGTACCTGGTATATGATAGACACTCAGTAAATAATTGTAAAAGGGAAGAATTGGCAAATGGAGTTTTCTATGAGCAACTGTTTCTCAGAGATCTTTGCCATATAGATCCTGAAACCTACAAATCTATCCTCATTATGTATGTCATTCTTGATAGCAGCCCCTTGTATGTGTGAGAGTTAAGACTCACCTAGGCCAGCCGTGGTGGCTCACGCCCATAATTCCAGCACTTTGGTAAGCCAAGGCAGGAGAAACACTTGAGCCCAAGAGTTCGAGACCAGCCTGGGCAACATAGTGAGACCCTGTCCTACAAAAAAATAAAAAACTTAGCCAGGCATGGGGGCGTGTGCCTGTAGACCCAGCTCTTCGGGAGACTGTGATGAAAGAATAGCTTGAGCCCAGGAAGTCAAGGCTGTAGTGAGTTGTGATTATGTTACTGCACTCCAGCCTGGGCAACAGAGTGAGAATCCAACTCAAAAACAACAACCTGGATGGACTTAGAGTCTATAATACTGAGTGATATATCACAGAAACAGAGAACTGAGTATCACATGTTCTCACTCATAAGTGGACCTTGAACAATTATCATAATACTACAAGAAAAGGATTGGCAGTAGTGGCAAACTGCCGGAGGGGGTGGATATTGGCCATAGTAGGAATCTGCTGGGGGGGCACGCATCATAAACAAGGGTACCTGCATGATGAACATTTGTATACCTAACCCTGAATTGTACCCCACATCTTTAAAATACAAAATTAAAATTTAGAAAAAAACACATAAAACTCACCTCTAATCAGATCAATTGATCATCTCGACCATCCCCTGGAACAGCTCAGTTCAGAAAGTGATTCCTGAACAGAGAGGTTAGAGGAAGACCAAGTTCTGGGTTCCAACTCAGATGTCCTGGGAGTAAGTCTTTAATCTTTTTTACATCAGTCTGGTAATGTGCTGATGTTTTAACAAGGTTTGAAGGAGGCACAGCTCACACCTGAGCATGAAAACCCAATCATAACATTTATGAAACACAAATGGATCTTAATCTACTTATTTAGAAGAGACTGAAGTCATTATTGCTTAGGTACTACAGATTTAGAGCCAGACGAGTTGGACTCGGGTGTCAGACCCTCCCATCCCCGGCCGTGTGACTTGCCCAAATCATGTGTACCCTGGGCCTCTACTCTAGAAGACAGGAACTCCCTATAGGTCAACTTCCTCCCTCACTTTATAAATGAGAAAAGTGAGGCAGAACTTGGACCAGAACACCAGCATTCTGACTCAGTGATGTTTAAGATTTAATGATGAATCTCCTCTTTCACCCCAGAGAAGGTGCAGAACTGGACAACTGGCAGCAGGTTAGGTCCAAGCTTTGTTGCTGGCTTTGGGCTAAGAAAACAAGGTGACCAGGATGGGTGGATCGGGCAGGACCAGTGAAAACCAGCAGCTTCCCACGTTTCTTGAAAAGAAGTGATTTTCTAGAATGAGTCGTATGCTCCCACTTAAGGAGAAAGACAAAATATATGGCGACGTTAAACTGCAGTGGGTTTCAGATTTCTTCCATCACAGAATCATTCTCAATCCTGCTCCTTCCATTACAGAACACAATCAGGAATGTCCCTTGCTTTAGCACAGATTCCCCCAAAGTCACAGTAATTGGCAAATCAAGCACTATGCAAATCAAGTGCTAATTCCAAGCAATTAAAAACTGAGTCACAGCTATACTGCAGCTAATTTGAAATCATATTTTTTACATAATGTAAAACATGTCGAACAGAGACACAAAGACCAGAGAAACTCTCTTTTTTACTCCAAATAGTCTGAAAATCTTGGTGTGGCTGAACACACCTTTCAATCAATACCTGGCATCAGTGAAATGAAGTCGTGTCATTTCCTGTCTTCTGCCTGACATAAATGCCAAAGGAGGTGGAATGATGACAGGGACAGGAAAGGAGAGGCAGGTGACACAGCCTGACTCTTCCAAACGGATCTGAAAGACTTAACGCTTCAGGGTCAAAGCAGCCAGCAGCAAACCTTACAGGCAAAAAGGCATCGCTAGGATGGAGAAAGAGGGTTCCCCCAAATCCTGTATCAAGACAGTCAGCCAATCTTCTATGCCAGCGTGGAAACCCTCAAGGGGAGAAGGATGCCTCCTTGTTGTGACTTCAATGACCCAGAAACAAAGAAGCAAGCCCCTTTTGATGCCTGCCAAGAAAGACAATAGACTTCAGGGACAGGGACCAAGGAGGCAGACTGCATGTCCTTCCCAGACAATACCCAGGTGTGCCCCCAACTGACTGGGCCCCAGGGACACACCTGCAGCCCAAGAGCTACAAATGGCCAGAAGAGACAGACTGAAGACCCTGCCAGCATCCAGCTCCCTCCTTCTGTCTGGACTACTTCTTAAATCTCTGTGCTTTTTATGGTTCCTTTTCACTGCGGGGGGAATGCACCACAGAGGTCAATGTCACACACACACACACACACAAAAGCTTCAGAGGACAAAGAGACTTCAATGTCATTCTCTGCACAGGAACGGAAAGACATATGGCCCTTCTGTGACAGGCTGCAGGCAATTGGAGCCCAAGATTCAGGCAGCAGAAGAGAGGCTATCACTGAAGAATAAATCTGAGTGAGCCGCAAAGTAATCACTTTGGATTAAGGCCACTTTTCGGGGCCAGGAGGAACAAAGGCTATTTCCCAAAGCCCATAGAATGGATATCAGTTATCAGTTGTTTTTCATCACAAAAGAGGCCTCTCAGAGGGAGGACACAGGCTGTGCACACGCCCGCTTACCGGGTAGTAGGTCAGGCTGTACCACCCGCATAACCAGCCTGCTGTCCCCTGTGGTATCCAGTCCTCTGGGATCTTACACACTGGGCCCTGTCCTCCCCTGCAACTGCAGGCCAGACTCCCGGAGTGCCTCTCGGAGACCCACTCACCCACAGCCTTCAGACCAGGGGGAGAGAGGAAAACTAGTCAGAAAGTTTCTCCCTACTCACTGGGGCAAACAGCCCCCAACCTGGAGTTTTTCGTTTATGTTTTTGTAAAATCAGCATGCGCTTATCTCCAAATAAAAGATTGTTTTAGTTTGGTGCACAAGCTGCCTTCTCCAGCAGGAACTGAAGCAAGATTCACTCAGGCAGGACCAACCCCCTCCCCCTTATCCTGGGACTCCTATATCTCAAGGGGGAGGGTGTGGCCGCAAATCAGGCCTGTTCAGGATCCCTCCCTAACTGAATCACCATTAGAATAAATATCTACCCCCATCTACCTTCTGCAAGCTCTCTTCATACCCCAAAACCTCTTTCTTAGGGTTCCCCCACCCAAATTAGAATAAATCCCTCCCTCTAAAGTCTTCTGCAAGGGAGACCTGAGCTTTTCAGGAAGATCAAGGCTTTTCCAGGGGAAGTGGAATTGTACCCAAGGCTCAGTGTGTGAAATTCATTGTGCTGAACACCAAGAAATAGCAGCTTTTTCACAGCAGACCGATTACGATATAATAGAAATATGTCCCTTTCAGGACCAAAACCTTTCTGTAGAACCATTTTCTGGAAACCTTTCTACGTTAGCTCCATGTTGTCTGCCTTCTTAAACAGAGCATACCAAATACAATTTCATCACCGCCAGCTCTCTCGGGGTGAGAGTTAAAACGAGTGAGTTGAGTCTGGCCTGATTTCTTGTCTTTAGAGCCTCACTTTTCTCACTTGTAAATGGGGACAATAATACCCGCCTTGTAGTGGTGGTGCTTGTTACAACCAGAAACTAAATAAGGTGACGTGTGTTAAGCCCCTGCACGTGCTCATGCTAAGCAAAGTCCAGATCCCTTGTCTCCTCCTCTAGGCCCACCGCTCCTGCCCCAAGCACCACCTTCCACACCCAGGGAGCAAGGGGTGCAAATAAAGCCAGACTCTTTCTTGCTAAGCTAAATGATTTCAGATTCATACACCTTTGGTAGTTCTTCTAAATTCCTCCTCTGTGTCAGGCTGTCAGGAATTCTTTCTTGCTGCCATAAATGTCCCTGCTTGGAGCCAGTGCGTTCTTTCTGTGGCTCTGTAGCCTCGCACTTGGACTGCATGCCCTGGCCACCCCCCAACAGGGCCTTTGGGCACTCTCAAGTCTTCTTTACAGGCTGTTAGATGGCCAGAATTCTTTCACCAGAGCCATAAGATCAGATGGCTCTGGCACTGTGGTCTGCGAAATGCAAGAGGAAGAGCTCAATCTATATCTCATTTGGGCTGCCGGTCTCTGAGGACTCACTGGGATTACAATTGTACCTGGGCGGCAGGGCTGTTCCAAGAAGCAGGAAGGAAAGACTGAATATTTCCTCTCACTTTCCTCAGATGTCCTGGGTTGCTTCTGCTTAGCCCAGGTTTGGAGATGAATACTGTCCTTGTAAGGATCTTTCTTGCTCATTTTCTCTCCATTCATAAAATTTGTATACCTAATCAATTGAGAATTACTCACTGAATACAATGTGTTAACCAAGTGACCAAGCTTTAACCCATGACTTAAGAAAATTACAGGTAAGGTGTGGAAAGAGAAATAAAAATAACCCCCTGAAAATAGGAGACAGGGCCTTGTATAGAAATGAGGTTTATTTTTTACCCTTTGACTATCAGATTGATTTTTTTAAACTTTGGGCATGTTTTGCTTTATATTAAAAAATAAATAAATGCAATGCCCTGCAACCCAAACATCCACAGCTAGTTTTTATCTTATGTAGGTGCTCAGAAGTGTTCCCCCAGAAATACAGGAAAAAAGAAAGGTGTTCATTGCAACTTTTTTTGAAATAGCAAAGAACTGAAACAACGAGTGTCCATATATTGAGGACAAGAAAAATAAGTTACAATAATGGCACTGGTGACACTCTAAAGTCGTTAGAAGTAATCAGGGGACAGTGTGAAAACATTCTCTGGACGATTTAAGCAGGTAAAAGGACAATTGAGACATTAAGAGGCCAACAGATTGTCTTTTTGGTTAAATATTAAAAACAATAAAATATTCATTTGGGAAAGAATCACAAAAATTGTTAACAGTGGGTCCCTTTAGTGAGAGGACTTGGGGGAGGGGTTTTTACTTTTGTTTTGGATTATCCTGAACACTTGCATTTTCTCCCTTTTAACCTATATATTAGGAAGAAAATGCCACATTACGTTACTCAGATGTCCCAACCAAGAATAATTAGCCCACTCCTCCCAACAACAGCCTGATAAGTTTGGGGGCTGGGAGAGAGGGAGAGCGTGTGACCCTAAGACCTCACCTTCTCTTTCAGGTGTGTAGTCTCTTGAAATTAATTCAGCCTCCTTGAGGACAATGCTCACTGTTTTGGGTTCCTCCCCAGTGTCGCATTTTAGCATATGGGAGCACCGGGATCTTGCTGTTGGAGACAGGCTTTGGCCCTTTGACCCCCATCTGGGCCCTCATGGTCTACCCTGGGTTGGTCGGCTGGTTGATGGGTTCCTGGACACCTCCAGCCTTGTATGACATTGGTCAGCCACTTGCCGTTAGAGTCCACTGTCAGGCCACTTGCCCCCAGATGTGATGCTCTGTGACTGATTTTCTAACCCCGGGCTCTGGCAGTCCCCTGGGCCCTCTCAGGGCCTCCAAGTGACTCACTGGGCTGTGTGGAACGCTCCAGATCAATCCATGATGGCCCTCCACTCCAGTCAGGGAGCCAGCAAGCATGTCTCAGGGGTTTAGATGGACATCCCCTCCACCGGGCAGAGTCAGCACCAGGCTTCTTGCATAGGGCCTCAGTTTCTCTTGGTGGACCCTGAAAGAGGCAAGCCTCTAAATCCAATTTCTTGGGATTGCCCATGCCTTTCTATATAGTTCTACTACTCCACCTCCTGTGGTCCAGAGGTGGCATGCATGGACACTGGCATTGCACAGCCTCTCCCTCTTTTTCCACTCCGAATTCCCAGGGGAAGCTGCTCTACTTCCTCTTCCTGCCTGGTGGCAGCTTCCCTGCATTATACCCTACTTCCTCCCAGGGTATGGAGCCCCATGGCATAACATGAGTGAAAGATGTGAAACGTGAGAGAAACTAGTTTACGTAGCAAAAGTATATTTCAAAATAGTATTTCTATTTCAGATATATTATTTTTCAAAGAAAATAGCAACAAAGATATCTAAATGGAAATATTTGGAGATTACGTTCTCTTCTGCGATCTCCTTAGTATTTAAAATAAAACCTGACAAACATGCTTTGTTAAAAAAAAGAAAGAAATACGTATTTAGAAAAATCTACAATTATCAATTTAATCAAAAGAAGTTTAAAACCAAAACATATTCCAGCCCCAGTGAGTGAAGACTTCATGACGTGGAGAGATTTGGGCTGAGAGAGGCAGAAGAATGAGATTCAGAAAGATGGGCACAGGAAGAATTCCCAAGGGAGTATTGTGAGACACAGGGTTTGGGGGGTTGGGGGTGGCCATTGGGGAAAGGACGGAATATGCATGTGGAAGGCTCAGGAAACAAGCGGGTGGCTATGAGACTCTGACCCTAATCTTCCTGAACACGAGACCCAGGCCAGAGGAAAAATTTTTAAGCTTTTTATTTTGAAGCAATTGTCGATTTACAGAAAGTTGGGAGAAAAATTGCACAGAGCGGTCCCATTCACCTAGTTTTTTCCAAAGGTAACATCTTGTATGACTTGTGTAACTGTAGTGTAATATCACACCAGGAAACAGACATCAGTAGAGTCCACAGAACATGTGTGCACGCGTGTGTGTGTAAAATCCTGTGCCATTTGATCATATAGCTCTGTTTATCTACAACCACGCTGAGGAGACAGAACAGCTCTATTATCACAAGATATCCTGTGATATCCTTCCTCTCCATAGTCCAACCCTTAGCAACTACTAACCTGTTTATAATTTGTTATTTTAAGAATGTCATATAAGTGAGGTTAGCTTTTTCACTCAGCATAGTTCACTGACATCCACCAAAGTTGTTGGGTGTACCAATAGTTCATTCCTTTTTCCTGCTGAGTAATATTCTACAGTATGAATGTACCACTGGGTTTAACCAGGGGCCAGTGAAAGACATTAGTTTTTTTCCAGTTTTTGTCCATTACAAAAAAGTTGCTATAAACATTCATGTCGTTTTTGGCACGAACACAAATAGGATAAATCCTCCTGGATGTAATTTCTGGGTCTTATGGTAGTTGCATATTTATTTTTTTAAAGAAACTGCCAAACTGTTTTCCAGACTGGTTGTACCATTTTACACTCTCACCAGTGATGTGTGGGTGACCCAGTGTCTCTGGATCCTTGCCAACAAGTACTAACTGTCCGCTTTTTACTTTACACATTCTAATAAGTATGCAGTGATATCTCATTGTGGTTTAATTTACATTTCTCTCAAGGCCAATGATGTTGCACATCTTTTTCTGAACTTGTTTGTGATCTGTTAAACCTCTTTGGTGAAGTGTCTGTTCATGTCTTTGCTTATTTTCTAATTGGATTGGTTGTTTTGGATATTGTTTTGTTTTTTACTGATCTTTATATATTTTAGGTAAGCCCATTCTCATATATGTGGCTTGAAAACGCTTTCTTCCACAGCTTTTCACTTACTTTTCATGGTCTCAACAGAGAAAGTTTTAAATTTTGATGAAGTTCTAATTATCTCTTTTCCCTTTATGCTTTTGGTTTCAAGTCTTAGAACTCTTCACTTAGCCTGAGGTCCTGAAATTTTCTGTTTTTGTCTAAAAAAAATTATAGTCTTAAATTTAACATTTAATTCTTTTATCCCTTTTGAGTTAATTTTTATATAATGCATGAGGTCTTGGTCAGACTTTTTTTTTAACATACATGCAATGCTCCAGCACCATTTGTTGAAAAAGCTATCTTTCCTGCATTGAATTACTTGTGTACCTTTGTCAGAAATCAGCTGCCACCAAAATTGGCAGAGTAGAAAAATCCAAGACTTTGTCCCTCCTAAAGCAACAATTGAACTGGCATAAGAGTCAGAATCAATTTTTTTGGAACTCTGGAATCTAACCAAAAACTTACAACAACCTAGAGAAATTTTATTTGTGAAGCGAGTTGCTCCTAGGCTTCAACAAGACAGCCTCGTGACACTGCAATGACCTACTCAGCATTCCCACTCCCCACCTCAGTGGCAGCTGTGAAGGTGGTGGTCCATGCCCCAGAAGCAGCATGCTGGCACCAGAATCCAATACAGGCCTTACTCCCAAAGAATTGTGCTTGTATTTCACCTTTCTGGTCACTCCCTAAAGGACTGGCTCGAGGGTTTGCCTTTGTCTCGACCTCCTTGAAGCTTTCCCAAGGCCGAACTGGTTTCCTGGCTGTGTAAATTATTTCAAGGTAAATGCATTAGCTATCACCACATGAGGAAATGAATAAGAGTCAGGGAAAGCAGTAGACACACCAAAAGGCATTGGGAAAGAAAAGGCTGGGGAAGGAGATATGTGGAGGAATGAGAACTTAGAAAAGCTCTCCCATATACTGGGGGAGTGAGATGACCACACACATGCCCAGATATGCACACATGCTCAAAAAAACCTGAGAGGCTTCTGCCTTATGTGTAGTCCCTACAAGCTGCAGTGAAGGTTGAGGAAGAATTGTAGATAGAGTATTCCAACACGGTACCAACCTACAAAGACCGGGAGACATTTTGTTTGTTGTTTGTTTTTGTCTCCAGGTATTTGAAAGAATCTCTGCCAAATCACTTGCAGACTCTAAGACAGTAGAACAGACACTTCATTAGTCAGGCACAACCAAGAATACAGTCTTTGTAAAAAATAGTTAAGAAAAGTCACTAAACAAAAAAATTAAAAATAAAACAGTCCACAAAAAGTGACAACAGCAAATCTTAAGGAAAGGGAGAAATGTGATCTCTAGAGTTACCACATTATAATGTACTAAATTTCAGTTTTCAAGAAAAAATATAAATTTTTGCATTTAGAGAAACAAGGATGCCTATTCATAGGAAAATAAGAAATTAACTGAAGAATGTCTCTGCAAGACCATTACTAAACAAAAACCATAAATCAAAGACTATGTTAAATGAGCTGAAAGAGCTAAAGGAAGCGATGGACAAAGGATTAAAGAAAACCAGGAAAAATGTGTCAAATAAAGTATATCAGTATCAACAAAAATACCAATAAAAAGACTTAAATTCTAAAAAGGAACCTAATGAAAACAATAAATGTTAAAAGTATAATAACTAAAATGTACATATAAACAGGTAGAAAATAAGTTAATTAGCATAATCCAGTTTGTGAAGCAGAAAGGAAAAAGTGAGCAAGGTCTAGACCTTTATCAAGCATACCAACATACACGTAACAGAAAACATGCAAAGAAAAGGAAAGAAAGAAAAGTTTCAAAAATAAAGGCCAAAATCTCCCTGATAACAAAACACAAATGTACATGTACCCAAGAACCTCAACAAATTCCAAGTAAGATAAAATCAGAGGTCTAAGTTGACACACATTACAGTCGAATTGTCAAAAGAAAAGACAAAGAGAGGATGTTGAAAGCAGCGAGAGAGAAGAAATATCACGTACAAGGGATCTCAACAAAATTGAAAGCCATTTTCTCAGTGAAAATCATGAAATCCAGAAGGGAGTAGAATGACAAATGTAAAACGCAAAAATAAAAAAACTGTAGGACAAGAATTCTACATTCAGCAAAAACCATCCTCCAAAAATGAAGATGAAATCTAAGCATTCCCAGATAGGAAAAGCTGAGGGAGTCACCACTAGTATACCTGCCCTACAAGAAATGCTAAAGAGAGTCTTGAGGCTGGAATGAAGACACTAAATAGTTACCGCAGGTCACACAAGATACACTGGTAAAGGTATCTGCATGTATAAATATAAAATATAATATTTTGGGTTAGTTTTTCTTTATTTTCTCTTTATATTTCAAAACAAATGAATAAACAATAATTATAAATCTTTGTTAATGGGCACACAGAGCAAAATTATGTAATTTGTGACAATAACATGAAGGAAAGAGACAGAGCTGTATAGGAGCAATCTAACAAAGTTAGATTGGTATTAATTAAAACTTGATTATTATAAATTGAAGATTTTAATTCTAATTCCTAGAAAAGAACACAAGGATGAAATCAAAACAGCGCACTAAAAAAAAACTGATTAAATACAAAAGAAGGCACCAAGGGAAGAGGAGTTGAGAAACTAAAAATACATAAAGAATATAGAAAAATAACCAGAAGTCTCTGTTTATCAATAATTATATTACTGTAAATGGGTTAAATTCTCCAATTAAAAGACAGAGATTGGCAGATTGAATTTGAAATACATAATCCAACTATGTGCTTTATACAAAAGATTCATTTTAGACCAAAAGAAATAAGCAGATTGAAAATAAAAAGATGATGAGTATCACATGTTCTCACTTGTAAGCGGACCTTGAACAATTATTGTAATACTATAAGAAAAGGATTGGCAGTGGTGGGAAACTGCCGGAGGAGTGGGGAAGGAGGCAGAATTGGCATTAGTGGGACTCTGCCAGGGGAGGGGGGAGCACACCTCATCAACAAGGGCACCTGCATAATGAACATTTGTATACCTAACCCCGAACTGCACCCCACATCTTCAGAATAAAAGAATGTTTTTAATTCTCATTTTAACATCTCTTCTGGTAAATGCAAAGAAGGTCACACTGATTTTCCATAGAAAGGACCCATCCTGGGTTTCAGTGACCTGAGTTGGGAGGGGTGATAGTGGTACAAAAAATAAATAAAAGGATGAAATATGATATTCCATGCAAGTACTACCAAAAGAAAGCTATAGTATCTATAATAATATCACACAAAATAGACTTTAAGGTAAAATTATTACAGGAGACAATCAAGAACATTTTATATTGATAAAAAGTTAATCCATTGAGACAGTATAATCATTATAAGTATATACATAACAACAGAATTCCAAAACATATGAATTAACAAAGTGAAACTGGACTCCTATCTCATAACATGTATAAAATAATTAACTCAAAATGGAAAACAATAATTGTTGGCAAGGAAGTGTTAAATTGAAACCCCTGCACCTTGATGGCAGGGATTTATTTATTTGTTTGTTCGTTTGTTTGTTTTTATATTTATTTTTATTTTTTGAGTTGGAGTCTCACTTTGTCACCTAGACTGGAGTGCACTCCTGGCCACCACAGCCTAGACCTGCTGGGCTCCAGCGATCCTTCCACCTCAGCCTTCCAAGTAGCCGGAACTACAGGCGTGTGCTACCACACCCAGCTAGTTTTTGATTTACTTGTAGAGATGAGGTCTCGCCAAGTTATCCAGGTGGGTCTCAAACCTACAGGTTCAGGCAATCCACTCTCCTTGGCCTCCCGGCCTCCCAAAGTGCTGGGATTACAGGCTAAGCCACCGATCCTGGCCAATGGCAGGGATTTAAAATGGTTAATGTCACTGTAGAAAATATTTGCATTCCTAGATATAGACACAAAAGAAATTTAAAAGGTGTTCAACCCATACTTATAAAGAATTTCTAACAGCATTATTCACAACAGTCAAAGGGTAGAAACAACACAAATGTCTATCAGTGAATGAAAAGATAAATAAATTGTGGTATATACATATGATGGAATATTAATCAGCCATCAAAAGGAATGAAGTACTGTTACATGCTACTATGTGCGTAAGCCTCAAAAACATTACGCTAAGTATAAGCAGCCAGACATAAAAGATCGTGTATTCTACGATCTCTAAGTATATGGAATACTTACTTAGAACAGGAACGTCCATGAAGACAGAAAGCCGGTTGGTGGCTGCCAGAGGCTGGGAGAAGTGCACATTTTATTTGTGAGTAATTAAAATGTTTTGGAAGTAAAGGTGGTTGTTGCACAACATTTTGAATGTACTGAATGCCACTGACTTGCTCATTACAAACTGGTAAGTACTTGGTGATGCAAATTTCACTTTAATAACACAGAAATTATTGGGCATATCTGTGTGTCTATCCTTGACCTTTTTATTTTGCTCCATTAATTGCTGTGTCTATCCTCTGCCAAAACCACACTGTCTAGATATTGCATCAGGTAAAGTGGTTGCTTCTTCCTACTCTTGTCAAAATTGTTTTAGCTATTATAGGTCCTTTGCCTTTGCATAAACATTTTATTTATTTGTTTATTTTGAGTTGCGGTCTCACCCTGACATCCAGGCTGGACTGCAGCGGCACGATCATGGCTTGCCGCAGCCTTGACTTCCTGGGTTTGGGCTATCCTTCCACCTCAGCCTCCCAAGTAGCTGGGACTACAGGCATGTGCCACCACACTTGACTGATTTTTTTTTTTTTTTTTTTTTTTTTTTTTGAGATACGAGGTTTCGCTATGTTGCCTGGGCTGATCTCAGACTCCTGGGTTCAAGTGATCCTCTCACCTCCCAAAATTCTGGGATTACAGGCATGAGCCTAATGTCTGGCCTAGTGATTTATTTTAGACCTGAGGGGTATATCTACAGGTTAGTTACATGGGCATACTGCATGATGGTGCGGTTTAGTGCCTATTGTGCCCATGACCCAAATAGCAAACATGGTATCCAATAGTTTTTCAACCCTCCATCCCTCTCCTCTTAGGAGTCCTCAGTCGGCCAGGCTTGGTGGCTCAGCCTGTCATCCCAGCACTTTGGAAGGCCGAGGCGAGTGGATTGCCTGAGGCTGCGGGTTCGAGACCAGCCCAGACAACTTGGCAAAACCTCATCTCTACAATAAATCAAAAATTAGCCAGGCGTGGTAACACGTGCCTGTGGTTCTGACTACTTGGAAGGCTGAGGTGACAGAGTGAGACTCCAACTAAAAAAAAAAAGAAAAGAAAAGAAAAGAAAGGAGTCCTCAGTGTCTGTTATTTCCATTCTTATGCCCATGTATACCTGGTATTTAGCTCCCGCTTATAAGTGAGAACATGCGGGAAATGTAGTGTTCTATTTCTTTGTTTATTCTCTAGACTAATGGCCTCCAGCTGCGTCCACGTTGTTCTTTTTTTAAAGCTGCTTAGTATCCTATAATGTATATGTACAACATTTTCTTTATCCAATCCACCATTAATGAGCACCTAGGTTGGTTCCATGTTTTTGCTATTATGAGTAGTACTGCAGTGAACATGAGTGCAGGTGTTTTTTGGTAGAAATATTTATGCTTTTTTAGGACTACTGGGTCAAATGTAAAACTATTTTTAACTCTTTGAGAATCTCCACACTGTTTTCCACATGGGCTGAACTAGTTAATGTTCCCATTAACAGCATATGGGCATCTCCTTTTTTCTGCAACCTTGCCAACATCTGTTGTTGTTAACTTCATAATAGCCATTCTGTCAGGCGCAGTGGCTCACGCCTGTAATCCCAGCACTTTGGAAGGCAGAGGCAAGAGGCTTACCTGAGCCCAGGGGCTTGAGATCAGCCTGAGCAACTTGGTGAGAACTCATCGCTACAAATAAATCAAAAAATTAGCTGAGTGTGGTGGCACACACCTGTAGTTCCGGCTACTTGGAAGGCTAAGGTGGAAGGATCACCTGAGCCCAGCAGGTTCGATGCATTGCACTCCAGCCTGGGCAACAGAGTGAGACTCCAACTCAAAAAATAATAAAAATAATTTAAAAAATAATAGCCATTCTGACTGGTATAGGGAATGCATCTCATTGTGGTTTTTACTTGCATTTCTCCGATGATTAGTGATGTTAAGCATTTTTACATATGTTTGTTGACTTTTTAATGTGGTTATTTGCTTTTTTTCTTGTCGGTTCATTTAAATTCCTTATAGATTCTGGCTATGAGTCTTTTGTTGGATGCAGAGTTTGCAGATATTTTCTTCCATTTTGTAAGTTGTCTATTTATTCTGCTGGTAGTTTCTTTTGCTGTGCAGAAGCTCTTTAGTTTAGTTATTCCTGCATTTGCTTTTGAGAACTCAGTCATAAATTTGTTGCTAAGACCAATGTCCAGAAAAGTGTTCCCTAGGCCTTCTTCTAGGGTTTTTATGGTTTAAGGCCTTACATGTAAGTCTTTAATTCATCTTGAGTGAATTTTTGGATATGGTGAGAGGAAGAGGCCCAGCTTCATTCTTCTGCATGTAGTTAGCCAGTTTCCCCAGCACCGTTTATTGAATAGGATGTCATTTCTCCAGGGTCTATTTTTATCGAAGATCAGTTGTTTGTAGGTGAGTGACTTTATTTCTAGGTTCTCTATTCTGTTTCATTGGTCTATGTGACTATTTTGGTACAAGTACCATGCTGTTTTTATTACCATAGCTTTGTAGTAAAGTTTGAAATCCAGTAATGTGATGCCTCAGGCTTTGTTCTTTTATGCTCAGGATTTATAATATATTTATAATAGCTTTGACTATTTGGGTTCTTTTTTGCTTCCATGTGAATGTAGGTATTACTTTTTCTAGATCTGTGGGAAATGACACAGGTAGTTTGATAAGGATTGCTTTGAATCTGTAGATTGCTTTGGGCAGTATGAACATTTTAATGATATTGATTCTTCCAAACTAAGAGCATAGTATGTTTTTCTTTTTGCTCATACCATCTTTGATTTCTTTTGGTAGTGTTTTTTTAGTTCTCATTGTAGAACTCTTTCACCTCCTTGCTTAGATGTATTCCCAAGTATTTTACTTTTTGTTGATATTGTAAATGGGATTGTGCTCCTGTTTGGTTCTCAGCTTCAGTGCTGCTGGTATATAGAAAACACTGCTGATTTTTGAATGTTGATTTTGTATCCCAACACTTCACTAAAATCACTTAACAAGTCTAGGAGTCTTTTGGTGGAATCTTTAGGGTTTTCTAGATATAGGATTACATCATCTGCAAAGAGAGATAACTTGACTTCCTTTTTTTTTCCTATTTGGATGCCTTTTATTTCTTTCTCTTGCCTGATTATTCTGGCTAGGACTTCCAGTAATTTGTTAAGAGATTGAACATCCTTGTTTTTTTCCAGTTCTTAGGGGCAATGCTTCCAGCTTCTGTTCATTCAATATTATGTTGGCTGTGGGTCTATCATAGTCGAAATTTATTATCTTGAGGTATATTCCTTCAATGCCTAGATGGTTGAGAGTTTTTATTATGGAAAGATGTTGAATTTTATCAAATGCTTTTTCTGTATCTATTGAGATGATCATATGTTCTTGTTTTAATTCTGTTTATGAGGTGAATTATGTTCATTAATTTGTGTATGTTGAATCAATCTTACCTCCCAAGAATAAAGCCCACCTGATAACGGTGAATGATCTTTTTGACGTACTGCTGGATGCAGTTTGCTACTATTTGATTGAGCATTTTTGTGTCTATGTTGATCAGGGATGTTGGCCTGTACTTTTCTTTGCTCATTTTGCCAAATTTTGGTATCCAGACAATAATGGCTTTGTAAAATGAGTTAGGAGGAAGGAGTCTTTCTGCCTTGATTGCTTGAAACCATTTCAGCAAGATTGGTTCAGCTCTTCCTTATGCCTCTGGTAGAATTTGGCTGTGAATCCATCTGGTCCAGAACCTGTAGATGGCTGTGGCTCAGCCTGTCATCCCAGCACTTTGGGAGGCCAAGGTGAGAGGATTGCCTGATGGGTGCCCGGGGGTTCAAGACCAGCTTGGGCAACTTGGTAATACCTCGCCTCTGCAATAAATTTTAAAAAACTAGCCGGGTGTGGTGGCGTGTGTCTGTAGTTCTTACTTGGAAGGCTGAGGCAGAGGGATCGCCTAAGCCCAGCGGGTCGAGGCTGCGGTGGCTATGAGCATGCCACTGCACTCCAGCCTGGATGACAAGACTTCAACTGTGAGACTGTTGGAGTCTTGTGACTCCAACTCAAAAAAAAAAAAAGTAATGGCCAGTAGCAGTGGTGGCAGCCACAGTTGAGCTCTCAGAGGACCACCGGGCCCCAGCCACCATGTTCAGGTAGGGATGTATAGCCACCTCACTGTGGATTTGAAGCAGGCAAGTCCCAACTAGGAGGAAGCAGCTGATGGGGGCGGCCCAGCGCTTACTACTCCTGTGTTTTGCAGCTGTGGAGCTGTGTGGGTAGTGCTTGCAAGCACCCAGCACAACTACTTCTTCTCTGGTCTGGGGGCAACTGGAACAGGGGCAGCAGTGGTGGCCATGGTAGATAGCAGCTGCAGAGGGCCTGCCAGAGAGCTCTGGCAACTGAGCTCTGGGAGGACCGCCAGGCCTCTGCCATGGTGTTCAGGTGGATGTGCGCCCCTGTGCAGGTTGTGAACCTGAGCAGGCAATTCTCACCTGGGGGAGTGGCAAGATGGGGGAGGGGGAGAAGCTCCCTGACAGCTTGTGACTCCTGTTCATTTCGGCTGTGGAGTCTGTGTGCCCGGCATGTGCAAATGCCTGGTGTGACTGCTCCTCCTTGGCCCAGGAACTACAGGGAAGACAGCAGTGGCAGTGGTGGCAGATGGCGGCTGCAGAGGGCCTGCAGAGACCTCTGGCAGCTGAGCTCTCAGAGGACGGCTGCAGCGTTCAGGCAGATGTGAAGCTCCCACACTCCCGGAGGGCCTGAAGCAGGCAATTCCCATCTGGGGAAAGAAGCTGGGATGTGAGGATGGGGGTTGTGCCGATGTCTCACTGCTCCCGCGTGTGGCAGCTATGGAGTCCGCACCAGGGGCACACAATAGCGCTTGGCTGCTTTCTCCCAGGCCCGGGCGGCAGCAGCAGCAGTGGCTGCAGCCACTGTAAAGGGCTTTCTGCCCTTGGAGGAATGCTGAGCCTTCTCTTTGGCTGAGCCTTCTCCTTGGCAGGGCAGTGGCAGCCAGCACCATGCTGCATGGGGACCAGGGGCCTGAGCAGCTCAGCATGGGCTCGAGCGTTGCCTCTGCACAGTCACCAGACAGGTCTCCATGTTGGTCTGGGGTTCCAGGGCATTGTGGAAGCTTGCCCACGACTTGGATTGCAAGGGCCAGGTGGCTCCTGGGGGTTTCTCTCTTACCTCTTTACCACATTGGGGGGCTTCTCATGGTTCTACACCAGGTCCAGCGTGGCAGACTGTCTGGCTTCACTCTTCTCTGCTTTGCATGAGTCTGTTCATGTCTCTGGCGAATCCTGGGAGGTGATCGCTGCTTGGGGTTTTGAAATCTCTCACAACTTTGACCCCTGTCTGCAAGAGTGCTGCACACATCGACTGCTTCTAGTCAGCCATCTTGAATCCCCCCTCGCATATACCTTTTTAAATAATCCTGTCGATGTCCATAAGAAAACCTTGTTGTGATTTTGATAGGAATTGTGTTAGGGTAGAAATTTGGGTAGAAATTGACACCTTCGTTACACTGAGTTCTCCAATTCATTAGTACAGTATGACCCTCCACTTATTTTGACTTTTTTTATTTCTTTTTTTTTTCAATATTTTGGAAATTTTAGCATATAGACCCTGAATATGTCTTGTTAGATGTGCAGCTAAATATTTTATTCTCTTTCAAGAAATTATTAATAGTAATATCATTTTACTTTGGGACTCTACATATTTATTATTGGTATATTGAAATTTGATTGACTTTTGCATGTTGATCTTGTATCAACCTTAATAAGCTTATGTATTATCTCTAGAAGTTATGTTTATATATTCCTTGAGATTTTCTAAGTAGATAATTATGTCACCTGCATTATTTTTTCCTTTCCAATCTGTGCACTTTTTGTACCTTTTTATTTATTTATTTATTTATTTTGGTCTTATGACACTGTCTAGAACTTCTGGTATTGGATGAGAGTGGTGAAAGTGGACATTCTTGCATTGTTTTTCAAACTTACGGAAAAGCCTTTAGTCCAGGAAAAATATTTAACAGCAAAGAAGTTAAGAAATGCAAATGACCTTCTAGTAAAGCAAACAGGATCAAGGATGCAAGTCATCAGAATTTCTAAAGAATTATCCTGTGGAAAGGGAACGTTAGGAGAGGGGCAACAGAAAGTAAGAAAAATTAAAAATTGAGGCAATGAAGAGGAACTGCCAACTCCAGCCTAAGCCATAGAACTGGGTGTCTCTCTGTGTAAAGAAACAAGTATTTGTCCAGAGAAGTCTGTGCTTACCTTTGGGTAACTACTGCCATGTGGATTAGCAAGTCTTTAAGACTGCATCCTCAAGTTAGGGCTATTTCTTCCATAGTTACCTAAGAATGGCAAAATTGTAATACAAAGTCAGTTTACCTGACCACCTTAAAAATATGTTTCTTTATTATGAAAAGATCATATGTAATTTGAAAGAAAAATAGAAAATTCTAAATAATCAAACATTCTGTTGTCCGAGGCTTCAAAGTATAATTATCTTCTCACGACTACCTGTCCTTCCCATTGCTCATCTCAATACATATTGTCAAGCATTGAACTCATCCTTTCTGAAAGCTCAGAGCTTCTCCAGGTTATTTTCATTGTCATGGATGTCTGCCTTAACATTCTCAGCCACTTCATATAGTCAAGCTTTAGCCAACTGTGATTTTCTTCATTGTCACCAGATTTTGGATGGAAATGAGCTTGTTGCCTTGAATTCTGCACTTACTGAAAAGGAACAGAACAGATTCAGCTACTCTCACTCCCACTATCCTGACCAGACCATGTAAAAAGGAAATAAAAGTCAGAAGGAGCTCTTAGAAGTAGGAATTCCGGGGGGCAGCCAGGGAGAGTTCATCTGAGAGGAAAGTCCTTACGGAAGAATACCAGGGTTTTCTTCTCCTCTTTCTGTGGAGGACAGAGGGAAAAGAACTCTCCAAGAGAAATCGGGAGCACTGGCTTCGTACTTTCTCTGGAGTGCTTCCTGAACAACAGGGACCTCCAGCCCAGAGCAAAGTACAGTGGGAGAGACCCTAGGTAAGATTGGCTTGTGTCCTGGCAGTGTGGGAACATGTGTGAACACAAAGACTTGTGTCTGCTCCTCGCCTGGAAATTCTGATGGAGCATCCAGAATGTGAGATAAAGAAAAATGGCAGTTGTCACCTGGCAAGGTGTAGGCATAGGAAAGCTACCCTTGGGCACAGTGACCTTGGGGACCATCTTTAGGATACCTTGACAAAGAAGGCTGACTGCCAGGCAAGGGAAAGCACTGAGGGAGCTGTGGACATGACCTAAGGTGAGGGAAGTCACTGAAGATCAGGTAAAAAGCTCATCACCCCAGTCAGGGGACAGGGCATCCCAGGAATCCTGCCAAACAATCCACAGAACATTCACAGCATTTTCACCTAGCCTGCCTGACGACAGTAATGGTCAGTCACTATTAGCCAATAGATCACAACACCAAGTTTGGCTAAATAAAAACAGCTTCTTGCCTTTTTCTCTCTGTTCCTCCCTCATCCAGAATAGCAATAAGGGGAAGGAAAGAGGGAAGCATGAGAAAAAGTTCCATTACTGCTGGCAGAATTCCCATCCACAGAATAATCTGGAAAGAGAGAAAACTATGGCTTTAAGGTGATATTAAACTTTTTATTTAAACTAGATTGGGCCTTTAATTGCTTAAAAGTGAGTGGTAATTACCAAGACAAGATATTTGTATTCTCAAAAGCAATTGAGAAACTGTAAGATCAGCCTGAAGTTCATCAACTGGAAGGAAGAGAAAACCAGCCAGAGTACTGTGAAAAGAATCAGTGGGAAAAAAGACTGTATTTCTGGCTTGTACCCCTTGTACAGCCCATTAAAGAAATCAGTCATGTGATTTTTAGAATTTGAACAAATGAAATAAGGAACACTCAAGCATCCCCACGACTAGCTCTGTCATATACTGGCATATGGTACACGTTTTATATTTCCAAAAATCTTTAAACATCAATGATAAAATTGAAGACCCATATTTGTCTTTATGTGTCCCCAACACTTCCTTCTTCAGAGGCGACCAGTGTCCTAAACTTGGTATTTATCATTCTGAACATATTTGTATACTGTTACTGCATATGTATTGAAGCACTGTTTTGCACAATTTACAATTTTTATTAAGAATATCATGCTGTAAGAATCATTGTGCAACTTTCTTTGATTTACCATTAGATTCTTAAGATTTACCCAGTTTAACCATGGTACACACACATGTGTGCATATACACATGTGCATGTACACACCCAGAGAGAGAGAATGTTTATGCACATTCATTTATGAATTCATCCAATAGTTGTAAAACTATTCTCTTAATATATTACAATTATTAATTTGCTTATCAATGGCTATTTAGACTATTCCAATTTTTGTGATTATAAGAAATTCTGCAGTACACAATCATATGCCTGTTTCCTTGTGCACATGTGTAAGAGTTCCCCTGGAGTATAAACCTAGAAGGTGAATTACTGGGTTATCTTTATTGGCTATTGCCAAATCATCCCAAGCAGTTGTTCTAATGTGTTCTCTACCAACAGTGATTGAAGGCTCCCAACATAAATTCCCACTTTAGCACCTGTACCTTCTTCTCTGAGCACCAACTAATTGGTCCCAGACTACCTCATCTCCATGTATTCTACTTCTCATAAAAGGAGGAAACTCCAAAGCACTTAAGAGTGTCTTCTTACCCTTTCCTTCAGTTCTGACATTCTGAAATTGACTTAACTTCTTATAACCAAGCATCTGCTGTAAACTCCTGTCCATCTAAACATTTCAATATTTTATTTTGTGGTATTAAGTTTATGGATGAAGCGTCACTATTGTGTTCTATTAAATTTTATTCTTTACTTAGATTTACTTAGACATCTCTTTTCCTGGTCCCTCTACTGATAATTCTGCAGCTTATATATCAAATGTTTATATAGTGCTACTACATGCCAGGCACAGCCCAAGTCACCAGGACTACAGATGAAAAAGACAAAGCTCCAGTCAACGCAGGACCTTTGATTTAGTGGAGAACTTATATGACAAAAAGCAATCAAATAAATAAAGGGAGAGATACCGATTCCATTTCTGGCTAAAGAACCCTGTGAGCAGCCCAGGGCCACTCTCGCCACTCACCACCTGCCCTTTGGAGCTTTGGAGCTCTGGAGCTCTGGGCCCACCCTGGCTGAGGCACTCAGCACATGACCCCATGCTTGTGTAAGGGAACAGCATACCCTAAGGAGGTGCTGATTAGAGGCTTTCAGTTCCAGAGGAGGGAACTCCCAATGCCCTCCTCCACCACAGCCCAGTGGTGGCACCCCAGATCCAGTGCCCAGCTGTGCAGCTGATCCCCGGTGGCTCCCACATCACCACAGTCCATCATAGTGGGTCACCCAGGAACCCAGAAGAGCAGAGAGAAAGAATCCGCAAAAGAGAAACTGCCACCTTAGCCATTCTCCAAGCAGAGATTTGCATTGCCCCACTCACCTATCAGCTGCCTCCACCTCAGTTCCTAAGGTAACATCACTAAACAGGAGATGAAGCCCTTACTCTATGCTGAATCAGACAAAGGCAACTAAGCGTCGCAGACCTCACAGGCAGCAGGCTAAAAGAAAACCCAAGCTGCAAGTAAATCTAGCTGTCTGCAATGAAGCAAAGGGGAGGCTGGAGATCAGAGCTGAAGAGATTTTAGACACTCAGGAAAGATTCCAGAGCTAGTCTGATTTCTTATTTTGACTTTTGATTTTTATCATTCTGACTGTTTTGGTCACTTTTGCTTGCTTTTTGACTTACACTATCTGTTTGTGTTAGGCAAAATGCATCAAAAGGCATGATTTTATTGGTCTGTCTTCGTGTAGCTACCAGTATTCTTTAGGGAATTTTGCTTGCATTTTTTTTCACTTCACTCTGGCCTTGTGTCTCTTTTTCACCTGTTAGTTGGTATGTATGTCTGTTTTCCCTCTCACATGTCTCTCTTTCTAACTTCCTATTGACCCCCCCTTTTCCATTATCTTCCTCTTTTGTACCTCCTTTTGTTCCAGAGACAAAACCTACATACCACTGCACAAACAGATTGTAAGGCAGTGAGAAATAGGTTCCAGTGGCCTCATACACCGGTTGGTGGATGCTGGAATCAGCATATAGATTCTGAATCAGAGCTTCCCCCACAATTAAACCTCTGAACTGCAAAGAAGTACAGCCACAGCCCACACTCCAACCTCAAAAGTGAACAATGCCAGAGGACCCTCATAAGGAAGAACAGGAGATTGCACAAGCGTAGCAAAAGCAACCCCACCTTCCCTGAAAAACAGAATTAAAGAAGGGGAGGGAAAGGGGGAGAGAGAGAGAAATCTACACAAATTAAGAAAAACCAAAAGAAGAATATGGGTCTCTCCCAGACCCCTGGGAGGGCAGACACTGAGAAAACTGACTTCAGAATACAAACAATGAAGAGCCCCCAGAATGACTGGTCTCAAACTACAAACCTAGATATCAAGACATTATGGAGCGATTAAAAAGAATTGAGGAGAGACAAGAAGAAACTAGGAAGGAGCTGGTAACTGAGATAACAGTAATAAAGAATACTGTGAATGAAATAAATAACAAACTGATAAGCATGGAAAGCATAAATACCCAAGCAGAAGAAAGAATCTCAGAGCTTGAGGACCAAAATATAGAACTAACCCAAACTGTTAAAAACACAGAAAACAAGTTCAAAAAGACAAAACAAAACCTTCAAAAGATGAGCAATTACTTCAAAAGACTGAACCTAAGAGTAATTGGACTTCCTGAGGCAGAAAGAGAGACAGAGACCACACTGGAACAAACTTTCCATGAGAGTATTCAAGAAAACTTCCCTCATCTAATCAGTGATGCAAAAATTCGAACACAAGAGATTCAGAGAACCCCTGCAAGACAACAAATGAGAAGACCAACTCCTAGATACATAATAATTTGCCTAAACAAAGTAAGCATAAAAGACAAAATCCTAAAGGCAGCAAGAGAAAAAGGCCAGATCACCTACCATGGAAGACCAATTAAAATAGCAGTAGATTTATCTACAGAAACCCTGCAGACTAGGAGATCTTGGAGCCCTATCTTCAAAGCCCTAAAAGATAAACAATTTCAACCAAGAATAACCTACCCAGCCAAGTTAAGCTTCATCAGTGAGGGAGAATTAAAATCTTTCCCAGATATCCAATTCCTAAGAACTTGGGCTGCCTCCAGACCACCTCTACATGAAACACTTAAGAAAGTACTAAACACAGAAGAATAGGAAAAAAGAACAACGTACAGGAAAAAGAATAAAATATACATGAACCATCCCCAAAACCAAAAGAAAGACAAAAAACCAAGTGGAAGAACAACTCTATGATAGGGACAAACTCTCACATTTCAATAATTACTCTGAATATGAATGGACTAAATGCACCACTGAAAAGACATAGAATGGCAAAATGGATAAAATACCACCAGGCAACAATATACTGCCTTCAAGAGACCCATCTCACTAGAAAGGACATGCACAGACTCAAAGTAAGAGGATGGGAAACAAATTTTCAGGTGAATGGAACACAAAAGAAAGGAAGAGTCGCAATCCTAATTTCAGACAAAATACCATTTAAGTCATCAAAAATTTTAAAAAGATACAGAGGGCCACTACATAATGATTGCGGGGGTCCTGACCCTGCAGGGATCGGGGGTCTCTGGCAGTGTGATGGTGTGAGCAATTTAAACTGGAAGGATAGATATAAAGAGAAAGAAAGGGGGGAGAAAGAAAGAGACTGGACTCCTGCTCAAGTGACCAGAAGCTATTTAATGGGTGTAATCCCAGGGGATTTTATCCCCAAACTCTGCAAAGTTATCATCAGGGGAACGCTGGCTGCTATGGTTACACAAAAGGTAGCATGTGTCTTTCACATGACCAAGTCCAGGTGCACACAGGACACCATCCAGTCTCAAGCAGATATATTTTTCAAACATAAGAAAAACATGAAGTTTTTATGCAGTTTTTAGTACCCTTAATTGTTTATAGCTATATAACATCATTACATGTTTACACCCAAAACCAACATAATGATATATTACCTTTTACTATTTTATGCTAATTCAAACTAGTTTTTATGAAACAGTTGTTGTTAGAGTTACACTCTCCTAGCACCAGTAAACCTAATTCAAATTTTATTGGCCCCCCGAATCAAACTGAACTAACCACACTTCCATAATAAAATGATTGTTAAAAATTTTTTAATCTATATAAACTATATTTTAAAACCTATATCTATAAACTTCTAAAATCACATCAAGAGAACCTGTGACTTGCACTAAGCCTCCTCAATGTGACTCAAAGTTAAACATAAATTGTTTAAAAGCAGAAACCATAAACCATGGGAAATGGGAACAATAGACTCACAAGTTAGCTGTGTTCATTCCAGTTTCAGAGTACTCTGTTAGAGTCAGCAGAAACCTTTCCTGGTTCCTTGTGCCAAATGGAAAAGGAGGGAGGGAATGGGGTCAACAGCCCCCGAACACATCCTAGTGGTCTTGGGGTCAATGGCCCTTCCTGATATTTAATGCTCAGGGGCCTCCATGGCCGGCTCCCAACAAATGATAATAGGTTCACCCCATCAATAAGAAATATCTATCCTAAACATATATGCACCCAACATAGGAGCGCCAACATTTGTGAAGCAGCTTCTAGGAAAACTAAAGAAAGATATTGACTCTAACACCTTCATAACTGGGGACTTTAACACCCCACTCACAACCCTAGACAGATCATTAGGACAAAAAATCAACAATGAGATTCGGAACCTTAATGTGACCATTGACCAAATGGACTTAATCGATACCTACAGAACACTCCTTCCAAAGACCACAGAATACACTCATAATCTACTCATCACCACATGGAACATATTCTAAGATCGACCACATACTTGGACATAAATCAAGCATAAGGAAATTTAGAAGGACCAAGATTTTATCATGAACCTTCTCAGACGACAGTGGAATAAAAATAAACATTAACACCAACAAGGTCCCCCCAAAACCCACAAAGACATGGACACTAAACAGCATGATGCTAAACAACTCCTGGGTCAATAATGAAATCAAAACAGAGATCAAAAGATACCTGGAAGCAAATGAAAATGAAGAAACATCTTACCAAATCTCTGGGATGCCATGAAAGCTGTCGTAAGAGGGGAATTTATATCCCTACAAACGCACATGAAGAAAATGGAAGGATCACAAATAAACAGCCTAACAAGTCATCGAAGGAAGCTGGAAAAGGAAGACCACAAAAATCCTAATTTCAGCAGAAGAATCCAGATCACCAAAATAAAAGCCCAAATCCAGGACATAGAAGACAAAATGATAATACAAAAAATCAATGAAACAAGAAACTGGTTCTTTGAAAAGATAAACAAGATCAATGGTCCCCTAGTTAGACTGACCAGGAAAAAGAGAGAAAAAACACAAGCACAATCAGAAACACAAAACATGAAGTCACATCTGACCCTGGAGAAATACAAAAGATCATTAGACTACTATGTACACTTGTATGGAAACAAATTTGAAAACCTTTCCGAAATGGAGGAATTTCTGTCATCACACAACCTGCCTAGATTGAAACAAGAAGAAATTGAGACCCTAAATAGACGAATAACAAGCAAGGAAATTGACTACGTAATAAGAAAACGACCTACAAAAAAAAGCCCTGGACCAGATGCCTTTCCAGCAGAATTCTACAAGACATTTAACGAGGAGTTGATACCAATCCTACTGAAGGTATTCCAGGCAATTGAGAAAGATGGAACTCTCCCCAAATCATTTCACAAAGCTAACATCACATTGATACCCAAGTCAGGTAAAGACCCAACAAAGAAAGAGAATTACAGGCCAATATCTTTGATGAACATAGATGCTAAAATTTTCAACAAGATCCTAGCAAACCAGATACAACAACACATCTCAAAATTCATTCATCATGAACAAGTAGGCTTCATCCCTGGGATGCAAGGCTGGTTCAACATTCGTAAAACCATAAATGTAATTAAATACATCAACAGATGTCAAAACAAAAACCACATGATTTTATCTTTAGATGCAGAAAAGGCTTTTGATAAAATCCAGCACCTCTTCTTGATAAAAACCCTTGAATATCTAGGCATATGGGGAACATATCTCAAAATAGTAAAAGCCATCTACAAGAAACTCACAGCCAGCATACGCCTAAATGGACAAAAATGGGAACCATTTCCCCTGAAAACTGGAACAAGACAAGGATGCCCACTTTCACCCTCCTGTTCAATATAATATTGGAAGTCCTGACTAGAGCAATCAGAGAAGAGAAGGCAATCAGTGGTATCCAAATAGGAAAAGAGGAAGTCGAATTATCTCTCTTTGCAGATGATATGACTGTGTACCTTGAAAACCCAAGAGAATCTGTCAAAAACCTCCTTACACTGATAAAGGACTTTGGCAAAGTCTCAGGATATAAAATAAATGTGCAAAAGACAATCACAATTCTTTACACCAATAGTAAATAAACAGAAACCCAAATAAAAAGCAAAATTCCATTCACAATAGCCACAAAAAAAATGAAATACCTTGGAATCTTCTTAACCAGAGAAATGAAAGACCTTTACAATGAAAACTACAAAACACTGCTCAAAGAAATCAAAGATGACACAAACAAGGGGAAAAATACCCCATGCTCATGGATTGGAAGAATCAACATTGTGAAGATGTCCATCCTACCTAAGGCAATCTACAGATTTAATGCAATACCCACCAAATTACCAGCAACATTCTTCTCAGACCTAGAAAAAACAACACAGGAATTCATATGGAAACACAAATGACCAAGAATAGCCAGAACAATCCTCAGCAAAAAAAAAAAAGCAGGTGGTATCACATTACCAGACTTTAAACTTTAATATAAAGCTACTAACATCAAAACAGCTTGGTATTGGTATAGGAACTGGCATATAGACCAATGGAATAGAATTGAGATTCCAGAAGCAAAACCTCAATTTCTCAACCAACTCATCTTCGACAAAGCCTCCACCACCTATTACTGGGGAGAGGAGAACCTATTCAGTAAATGGTGCTGGGAAAACTGGCTGACCACATGCAGAAGATTGAAACAGGACCCCTATCTATCCCCATACACAAAAATTAACTCCAAATGGATCAGAGACCTAAATGTAAAACCTCAAACCATAAGAACCTTAGAAAATGAAGGACATACCCTCATGGAAATTGGAACTGGCATCCAATTCCTGAACAAAACCCGAAACCCGCAGGCCATAAGAGATAAGATAGACAAGTGGGACCTCATTAAACTGATAAGCTTCTGCAAAGCCCAAGAAACCATCAAGAGAGCAGGGAGACAGCCTAAAGACTGGGAAAGAGTATTTGCCAACTCCAGGTCTGACAAAGGCTTAACATCTTGGATCTATAAGGAACTCAAATGTGCTGAAAAGAAAAAAACAAACAACTCCATTATAAAATGGGCAAAAGATATGAACAGACACTTCTCAACAGAAGACATCTGAGCAGCCAACAGACACATGAAGAAATGTTCAACCTCACTAATCATCAGGGAGATGCAAATCAAAACCACACTGAGATACCACCTAACTCCAGTCAGAATGGCAATTATCAATAACTCAAAAAATAACAGTTGCTGGAGAGGGTGTGGCGAAAAGGGAACTCTTCTACACTGTTGGTGGGAGTGCAAACTAGTGCAACCTCTGTGGAAAGCAGTGTGGCGATTCCTAAAAGCTCTAAATATCAACCTCCCATATGACCCTGCAATCCCTCTACTGGGAATATACCCTGAAGAACTCAAATCACTCTATCAAAAAGATACCCGCACACGAATGCTTATTGCAGCATTGTTCACAATAGCAAGAACCTGGAACCAACCATGCTGTCCATCAAAAGAGGACTGGATTTTAAAAATCTGTGGAAAGTGTGGACTGGATTTTTAAAAATGTGGTACATATACACAATGGAATACTACGCAGACATAAAAAAGAACAAAATCATGAATTTCGCAGCAACCTGGTCAGAACTAGAGTCTATAATACTGAGTGACCTCTCACAGAAACAAAGATCTGAGTATCACATGTTCTCATTCATATAGTGGACCTTGATCATCCAACACACTACCATAAGAAAATGACTGACAGTGGTGGGAAACTATGGTGGGGGGAGGGGAAGGGAGCTAGGATTAATGGTAGTAAATATCTGTCTGAGGACAGGGAGACACCTCTTATCAACAAGAGTGCCTGAACGAAGCATATTTATATATCTAACCCTTAAATGTACCCCACAATATCATAATAAAAATAATAATAAAGAGTTGGCCCAAGTCAGTTCAAGTGAACTGAAGAAATAAGCTGTAGACTGTTGGGGAGAACTTTTGAAGCAGAGGTAGCAGCAAGAGAAAAGGTCCTAGGGTTGGACAGGCTCACACAGTCAAGGAGCATGAGGAAGGGCTGAGCCGTCTGGACAGACAGACTTAGGGGAGGTCAACCACGCAGATGCCAGGCTTGCAGGCCAGGTATGGCTTCCCAGCCTGCAGAGGGCTTGTGCAGCAAGCGATGTAACTGAAATACAATCTGAAAGTAGTTTTCCCTGCTCTCTAGGGAACATACTGAGCAAAGCAGCACAAGGGAAGCCATCTGGAGACCATTTGAGGACATGGCCACCATCCAGATGGAAGATAGTGATGGCCTGGAATAGGAAGTCAGCAGAAGAAGATGTGCAGAGCAGTCAAACTTGGGGAATTTTTGAAAGGTAGCTTGGACAGAATCTGTCTGTGGAGACACTGCATCCTTGACATTTTTCTGGAATTCTCAATTTTCTAGAATGAGTGTCTTCCAGAGAAAAATGGATCCAAAAAATTCCCGGTCTAGACCTACCAATGCTTGCTGCTTCTCTCGGCATTGTCAGTGTTTTGCTTGTGATGACAAGCCCCAGCTTCAGCAGGCTTGCCAAGATTCAGGAAACAGCTGAGCTTCCATGAAGTTCATGCTGTTTGCCTCCTTCTGCCCTGGGGCCCCCAAACAAGCCTAAGCAAGAGGAGACATGAACAAGCTTGTCCTCAAAGGCTGCTGTCTGTCCCACCTGCCCCTGAACCCTGCAGGGGCCACACCTTCCAGGGCTCTCCAGGCTCCTCCTACTCACCTCTCCACTGAGCACCACACTGGGCACAAGTTTTCTTTCCATCTGCAGAACCTTCCAGCCCATAATAAACATGAAAACTTTCTCTGGTTTCAGCCAATGATCTATATGGCCTGGCATCAATAACCTCATTCACATTATGGGGTAAAAGGTTAATTTGACCCTTTCCTGGAATATTTCTATATTTATAGCCTTTAAAACAAGAATGAGTCATGGAAAGTAAATAACAGGTGTTGATGATAAGCTAACATACAGGTGTGTGGGGGTGAGGTCATTGGTCCAGTGATCCCAAATTCACAACATGTAAACTGGGAGCAGGAAGTACATATCTCTTGCCCAGTCTGTGGGACTGAGCACAGTAACATGGTGAGGATTGATTGCTGATATCTGCCCTGGGTCAGGGAGGAGGCAGTGCAGCTCAGGACCTGGTGGGTTTGACATAGTCTGCTTTTCAGATTGCACAAAATTCTGCCATAGTCTGCCACACCAGCATGACACCTGGAGCATACAATTCACCCTCCTCACATTTTTCCAGGTAGTGGGAAACACATATGTGCTTTCTGAGTCAAGGAGAATCTTCTAGCAAAGATATTGGAGTGAAAGTGGGGATCTCGGGGTTTTAGACCAGAATTTGTCAACAAGGGCACTAGTGACATTTTAGACCCAATAAATCTTTGCTGGGGGGTTGTCCTATGCACTGTGGAAAGTGTAGCAGCATCCTTGGCCTCCACCCCTCAGATGCTAGTAGCAGCCCTACAGTCATCATTATCAAATATGCCTGCCAACACCATCCATGTCCCCTTGGGGCAACAACTTCCAGTCAAGAACTACTGATCTGGCAAATCATTGCTGCTATCGGGGTCTTTATTTTCCTGTCAGGACTAATTAGTCTAGCATGGTCTTAAGTCCCCTTAACCCGCACTCCACCAGGATAAGGTCCCATCATTCTTTGATGATCATCCCTCTCTTCTAAAACTGTTGAAGCTTCATATTTGTCCTCCAAAACATTGTTTTTCTGAGTATGGCCAGGGACCACCTGCATCCAATTGTAAGGTCCCACCCCAGGGCTTGTTCCCACACGAGTTCCCCGCACTTCTGACATTAGAGTCTCTGTTCTGACCTTCACCTTGTCAACCATTTCATTCTTTCAAAGCCACATGGCCTGAGGCTCCTGCAACAACAGCCTTTTCCACAGGAAAACTGCCATCCAGACTCATGTCATTAGGCCCTGCGAGGAGACATGGGCAAAGCTGGAAGTGTGGGCCTTAGTTCTTATTTTGCTTTTTCAAATGCTTTCTAATTAAAAGATTTTATTTTACTCTGAAAAATCCTCATTCCTTTTTTTTTTTAATGTGCATGCAAAATGCACCATTGTATAAGCATAATCCTGTTCATTTAAAAAATCCTCTGACAAAACCTCATTCTCTTTCAAGGGCTATTTTTCTTAAGCTTCATGGTTAATAAACATTCTTTTCCACCATAGGTAATCTCATTCATATGGCACATTCCATAACAAATTGTGAAAGTTCTCAAGAGATAACTTGGGTGGACAGCCAAGAAGACCCCTACACAGCCTTTGAGTGTCCCTGGGAGTGTGACATTTTCCACTTCAGAACACAGTTTCTCAAGCCCTGTCTTGGAAATTCTCCCCCAGCCTCCTTCAGGTAATCACAGAACCTGACCCTCACTCTTGCTTTCCCTCTGTGGCCAACCTCTCAGGTGACCACCTGGCCCAGGTGGAAGGAAGCTCAGACCCTAGGGAAGAGCCCTCTGTGACTTGGCTCAATTTCACACACCTTCCTTCACCAGGTTCCTGGGAGGAGGCAAAACTAACTGATGTGCAAAGAGAAACACTTAGTTCCTGCTCTTGGGAGCTTGCAGCCAAGAAGAAATTGCTCATGTGTTCATTTAAGAGCAACTTCCCCTCTTCCATGGTCCATCTTCATGACCCTTCTGGACTGGAAATGAGAATGGCTTCATTCACCTTTGGCAGTGTCCAAAAAGGCTCAGGCAGACAGAGACTAGGTGAATGGATCTGTAGGATGAGGGAGGATTTCTGAAATCCCCAGAACAGCTCTTTATGAGGAAGGACTGAGGGGGGACTGCGGGGCTGGCCCAGTAAATGGTGGGAGGAGAGGAGACCTGAGCAACTCCAGCAGTAAACATTCTGAAGACTGTTTAAAACCGAGATACCTATCATTCAATTGTAGGTTGTTGCTGGGACATTAATACACCCTGCTGGCTCTCTTCCTCCATAGGGCCTGCTCTGAGCCTGGCACTCTGGAAAACGTTGACTCTGCAGGTGTCCGGCAAGGGGCCAGGCAGAGCAGTGGCACCATTTTCAGTTTGGAGATGGACATTAACTGCGAGTCAGGGGTAACTGGTCTCCAAAATTCCCATGGATGACATGGGGTTGCTTTGGGTCAAATATTACTAAAACCGGGGATGTCATCTTGCTGAAGATCTGGGAAAACCCCATGCAGCTGAAGTCTGGATAATAATTGCAGCCAGCTGAGTGTCCTGGGGAAGATTCATGGCATGTCCACCTGAGGATGGAAGCGAGAAGGCAGTGGGTTCACTCTAAAGATGAAGACAGGCATGCCCTAGAGGTCAGCTCACGACCGGGATCCATGGACCCTGTGGGATTTCAGAAGAACCTGTAAACTTACTGTGATTTCATCCAATTGTGGGCCTACATATGTAGCATGTTTCTGGAGAGAGGGTATATGGTCTTCATCAGATTCTCAAGGGACTCTCTCATGGGTTGAGTTGTGTTCTCCAAAACTCCTGTGTTGAAGTCCCAACCCCCAGTTCATCAGAATGTGAACTTCTTTGGAGACAGTCTCGGCAGAGCTAATCAAGATAGGGGCATTAGGGTGGGCCCTAATCCAATATGACTTTGGTCCTTATGAAAAGGAGAAGTTTGGAGACAGACACATAGAGGGAAAATGCCATGTGAAGGTGAGGACAGCCCTCTCCAAGGCAAGGAGAGAGGCCTGGAAAAGATCTTTCCCCCACAGTCCTCAGAAGGGACCAATTCTGGTGTTTTGGGCCATAATGTGTCTCCCTAAAATCATATGGTGAACTCCTAACACCAGTACCTCAGATGTGATTTATTTGGAGACAGAGTCTTTTTTAAAAAGTAAAATAAAACGAAGCCATCAGGGTGAGCCCTAATCCATCCTCTTCTGACCCTCCCCAACATTTGGGCTGGGGAAACCGTGCCAGGAATGGAGGCAGGTGTCCCTCCCACCTCAAGCACGGCGCTAGGCAGATGGACCTCCACACTGCCCTGCATCCTGAGCACCTGGGAGCCCTGAAGCAGCCAGGCTGGTAACCAAGCCCCCTGGGACTACTCCCCACACACACCACCCACAGTTGCCTTCTTCTGGTCCACAGGGAGTTAGCTGAAGCCAGAATCAGCTACGGGTCACCTGTGTGCTGGGCGCAAGACCAGCATTTTCAAATTTCCTCCTCGAACTTCCAGCAAGATGGCGACAGGGCAGCCTGGTCTATGAAACCCTCTGCAAAGGAGAACGCAGAGGGTCTCCAGCTCTCTCCCTGGGGGCTGCAGACCCCAACGTGGGCAGTCTGCTCTTCACACGGAGCTCGGTGGTCACCATCGCTGGGGCATCGCAGTGGTCTGGACAACCATCACAGCCACAGACACAGCAGCTGCCGGTGCTGCCGCGGGCTCCATGGCAGCCATAGCACATCGTACCACCCATGCCTGAGGTGATCCAAGGCTTCAGTCCTTGAAGCCCCTGCAGGCAAGATCTGCTGGGATCACTGCCACCTCTGCTGCCACCTTGACGTCCTGCGGGCCGTGGGTCTCCTCCTGTGTGCCCTGAAGCAGGCTCCCATCTCCGGCCTCTGCTGACTCCTGTTCGGCTCCACCCCCTCTGGTGGGAGCAACTGAGATAACACCACCTTCTGGCGATACAAGGTAACAACACTGAAACAAGAGAAACAAGCTTGAAAAACAGACAGAGGCCAGATTTGAATGGTGAACTGAGGGTGATCTGAACTGTCCTTCACAGCAGGCCAGGGGCAAGTGACCCTAACTGTGAACTAACTTACCAGCTTGAAAAGACAGCTAGAAATCAGAGCTGAAAGGACATTAGACGTAAACGAAAAGTCTCAGAGTGTGCTTGATTGGTTCTGTTAGTCTAATGACTAAATTCTATTCCTACTGTATTGTTCCTTTTTTTCCCTCTTCCTTTTCTTCTCTTTTCTTCTCTCTGTAAACTATATCTTTGTATAGAGCAACAGCACACCAATAAGGTGGTTGGTTAGCCTGTATGTTAGCATCATTGTATTTTTTTTTTTTTGTATGGGAGTTGGTTAGTCTGTAGCCGTGGTCTATTATTTTTAATCTGTTTCAGTTTAGGTCTCACTCCCCATTTGTGGGTACACTCATCTGTTTCCCCCCTTAATCCTCCCTCTCTCCAGTCCCCTCTTCCCCCCACTGTCTGCTCCATTTTTTTCACATTTTATTTCAGGGAGTAAACCTACAGCCCCACTGCATGGACAGATTCCAAGGCAGTGGGAAGTGGGTTTCAGATTATCCATACACCTGTCGACAAATACCAAGACCTGCAGATAGATTTTGAATCACAGCTGCCCCCTTAAGTAAATCTCAAAGCTGCAAAAAGGACCACCCCCAACCTACAGTGCAACTCCAGAATTGAATAAAGTAAGGGGGCATACATAAAGAATAGGAGATTGAACAAACAGAAGTAAAAGAAATCCCTCTACCCCTGAATAACAGAATTAAAGAAGACAGTGATGTGGAAGGAAGGAAAAAGTAGGGAGGAGGAAAAAACTGCACAAATGAAGAAAAACCAAAAGAAGAATATAGGTCTCACACAGACCCCTGGGAAATCAGACACTGAGAAAACAGATTCCAGAACACAAACAATGAAGAGCCCCCAGAATGACTGGTCACATGCAACAAAACCAGACATCAAGACATTAATAGAGAGAATTTAAAAAATTGAGGAGAGACAAGAGGAAAATAGGAAGGAGCTGATGTCAGAAATAACAGCAGTAAAGAATACTGTGATGGAAATAAATAACAAACTAATAAGCATGGGAAGCAGAATTAGCCAAGCAGAAGATAAAATCTCAGAGCTCAAAGACGAAAACACAGAACTAACCCAAACTGTCAAAAGCATAGAAAAGAAGCTCAAAAAGACAGAATAAAACCATCAAGAGATGAATGATCACTTCAAGAGACCAAACCTAAGAGTAATTGGCCTTCCTGAGGAAGAGAGAGAAACAGAGGTCACACTGGAACAAACATTTCATGAAATCATTCAAGAAAACGTCCCTTATCTCATCAAGGATGAAAAAATTCAAACACAAGAGATTCAGAGAACCCATGCAAGACAACAAATGAGAAGACCAACTCCCAGACATAATAATTTGCCTAAACAAAGTAGATATAAAAGAAGAAATCCTAAATGCTGCAAGACAAAAAGGTCAGACTACATACCAGGGAAGATGAATTGGAATAGCAGCAGATTTATCTACAGAAACCCTCCAGGCTAGGAGAGCTTAGAGTCCTGTCTTCAAAGTTCTAAAAGATAAGCAATTTCAACCGAGAATAACCTACCTAGCCAAGCTAAGCTTCATCAGTGAGGTAGAATTGAAATCTTTCCCAGATATCCAATCCCTGAGAATATACGCTGCCACAAGACCACCTCTACAAGAAACACTTAAGAAAGTATTGAACACAGAAGAAAAGGAAAAAAGGACAACAACGTTATTCACAAGAGTACAGGCAAAAGATTAAAAACACACATGATCCAACTCTAAAACCAAAAGAAAGGCAACACACAAACAGGAAGAACAACTCTGTAAGAACATTATGAGAGGGATCAACTCTCACATTTCAATAATTAGTTTGAATGTGAACAGACTAAATGCACCACTGAAAAGACATGGAATGGGAAAATGGATAAAATATCACCAGTCAACAATCTATTGCCTTCAAGAGGCTCACCTCACTAGAAAGGACACTCACAGATTCAAAGTAAGAGGATGGGAAACAAATTTTCAAGTGAATGGAACATAAAAGAAAGGCGGAGTCACGATATTAATCTCAGACAAAATACCCTTTAAGCTATCAAAAATTTAAAAAGATACAGAAGGCCACTACATAATGATAAAAGGTTCAATTCATCAAAAAGAAATATCCATCCTAAACATATATGCACCGAACATAGGAGCACCAACTTTCATAAAGCAGCTCCTAGGTAAACTAAAAAAAGATATCGACTCCAATACCATCATAGCTGGGGAGTTTAATACCCCACTCACAACCCTAAACAGATCATCAGGACAAAAAATCAGCAACAAGATCCGAAACCTCAATGTGACTCTTGATCAAATGGACTTAATTGATACCTACAGAACCCTCCATCCAAAGACTGCAGAATACACATTCTACTCATCACCACATGGAACGTACTCTAAGATCGACCACATAATTGGCCATAAATTAAGCATAAGCAAATTTAAAAGGATCGAAATTTTGCCATGCACCTTCTTGGACCACAGTGGAATAAAAATAATAATTAACACCAACAAGGTCCCCCCAAAACACACAAAGACATGGACACTAAACAGCATGATGCTAAAACACTCCTGGGTTGTTGATGAAATCAAAACAGAGATTAAAAGATACCTGGAAGCAAATGAAAATGAAGAAACATCTTACCAAATTCTCTGGGATGCCATTAAAGCTGTAATAAGAGGGGAATTTGTATCCCTACAAACGCACATGAAGAAAATGGAAGGATCACATATTAACAGCCTAACAAGTCACTGAAGGAAGCTGGAAAAGGAAGACCACAAAAACCCTAATTTCAGCAAAAGAATCCAGATCACCAAAATAAAAGCCCAAATCCAGGACATAGAAGACAAAATGATAATACAAAAAATCAATGAAACAAAAAGCTGGTTCTTTGAAAAGATAAACAAGATCAATAGTCCCCTAGTTAGACTGACCAAGAAAAGGAGAGAAAAAACACAAGCACAATCAGAAACACAAAACATGAAGTCACATCTGACCCCGGAGAAATACAAAAGATCATTAGACTACTATGTACACTTGTATGGAAACAAACTTGAAAACCTTTCTGAAATGGAGGACTTTCTGTCATCACACAACCTGCCTAGATTGAAACAAGAAGAAATTGAGACCCTAAATAGACCAATAACAATTAAAGAAATTGACCATGTAATAACAAAACTACCTACAAAAAAAACCCTGGACCAGAGGCTTTCCAGCCGAATTCTACAAGACATTTAAGGAGGAGCTTATGCCAATCCTACTGAAGGAATTCCAAGCGATTGAGAAAGATGGAACTCTCCCCAAATCATTTTACAAAGCTAACATCACATTGATACCCAAGTCAGGCAAAGACCCAACAAAGAAAGAGAATTACAGGCCAATATCTTTGATGAACATAGATGCTAAAATTCTCAATAAGATCCCAGCCAACCAGATTCAACAACACATCTCAAAAATCATCCATCATGACCAAGTGGGCTTCATCCCTGGGATGCAAGACTGGTTCAACATTCGTAAAACCATAAATGCAATTAAATACATCAACAGATGTCAAAACAAAAACCACATGATTGTGTCTTTAGATGCAGAAAAAGCTTTTAATAAAATCCAGCAACCTTCTTGATAAAAACCCTTGAACATCTAGGCATACGGGGAACATACCTCAAAATAGTAAAAGCCATCTATGAGAAACCCACAGCCAGCATACTCCTAAACGGACAAAAACTGGAACCATTTCCCCTGAAAACTGGAACAAGACAAGGATGCCCACTCTCACCCCTCCTATTCAATATAATATTGGAAGTCCTGGCTAGAGCAATCAGAGAAAAGAAGGCAATCAGGCATGTTCAAATAGGAAAAGAGGAAGTCAAACTATCTCTCTTTACATATAACATGATTGTGTACCTTGAAAACCCAAGAGAATCTGTCAAAAACTTCCTTACACTGATAAAGGACTTTGGCAAAATCTCAAGATATAAAATAAATGTGCAAAAGACAATCGCATTTCTTTACAACAATAATAAACAAACGGAAACCCAAATAAAAAGCAAAATTCCATTCACAATAGCCACAAAAAAAATGAAATAACTTGAAATCTTCCTAACCAGAAACATGAAAGACCTTTACAATGAAAGCTACAAAACACTGCTCAAAGAAATCAAAAATGACACAAACAAGTGGAAAAATATCCCATGCTCATGGATTGGAAGAATCAACATTGTGAAGATGTCCATCTTACCTAAGGCAATCTACAGATTTAATGCAATACCCATCAAATTACCAGCAACATTCTTCTCAGACCTAGAAATACAACACAGGAATTCATATGGAAACACAAACGACCAAGAAATAGCCAGAACAATTCTCAGCAAAAAAAAAAAAAAAAAAAGCAGGTGGTATCACATTACTAGACTTCAAACTTTACTGTAAAGCTGCAATCATCAAAACAGTTTGGTATTGGTACAGGAACAGGCATATAGACCAATGGAATAGAATTGAGATTCCAGAAGCGAATCCTCAATTTCTCAACCAACTCCTCTTCGGCAAAGCCTCCACCACCTACCACTGGGGAGAGAAGAACCTATTCAGTAAATGGTGCTGGGAAAACTGGCTGACCACATGCAGAAGATTGAAACAGGACCCCTATCTATCCCCATACACAAAAATTAACTCCAAATGGATCAGAGACCTAAATGTAAAACCTCAAACCATAAGAACCTTAGAAAATGAAGGACATACCCTCATGGAAATTGGAACTGGCATCCAATTCCTGAACAAAACCTGAAACCCACAGGCCATAAGAGATAAGATAGATAAGTGGGACCTCATTTAACTGACAAGCTTCTGCAAAGCCAAAGAAACCATCAAGAGAGCAGGGAGACATCCTACAGACTGGGAAAAAGTATTTGCCAACTCCAGGTCTGACAAAGGCTTAACATCTTGGATCTACAAGAAACTCAAATGTGCTGAAAAGAAAAAAACAAACAACCCCATTATATGAATGAGAACATTTGATGCTCAGATCTTTGCTGCTTTGAGAAATCACTCAGTATTATAGACTCTAGTTCCATCCAGGTTGCTGCGAAATTCATGATTTTGTTCTTTTTTATGGCTGCGTAGTATTCCATTCTTATCAACAAGGGTGCCTGAATGAAGCATATTTGTATACCTAACCCTTAGCTGTACCCCCCCAATAGCATAATAAAAAATATTGACTATAAAAAAAAATTTCCTCCTCATTTTGGGCCCACACACGGGTCCTATGAAGACAGATGCCGGGGTGCTCCGATCTGGGTCACAGGACTGGAGTGCATGGGTAGGAGTCAGGGCTCACTCCTTTGCATAGTCCTACCTGCCAACTGCGGTACTCCCTGGGTTGGACCCTCGAGGGGTTTGGCATCTAAACTTGTAGGTGGGATGGTGGGGGTGAGGCCAAGGGCAGAACAGCCTCCGCCTCCACAAGCAGTTCCAGACTTACTGATGGCTGTGGACCACTGACTAGCCCTAGAACACCTGTTTACACTCCTGCCTTGCTCCAGTGGGTACCAGGGAGGCTTGCTAGGAACACATGAAACACAACAGAGAATGTTACAGATTTAGCATGACACAGCTTGGAAGTCAATGAGAAGTCTGGTGAGCAGGACAGATCGACCACACAAGTCTCCCATTCGCCAGACCATGAAGCAATTAAATAGTCACAAAGGAATCAAAAAGCCATACACACACAAGCCCAGAGCAAATGGCACTGTAGACAGTGAGTGAGGCAAGACCATCAGCGAATCAGTGGGAAATAGGAAGGGGCAGGGGAAAGCCTGCAAGGTCCAGCAAAGCCAAGGCTGCCACCCAGCTACTGAGGGGACCAGGAGGAGAGGCAGGGGGCTCCACCCAGGGCCACAGGTGAGGCCTTGGAGGTTCACAGAAAGGGGCTGGGATTGGGGTGGACATGGGATGAGGAGCAGAGCCAGAAATGGGGTATTGGCAAAAAATTCACAGAGCAGATAGACGATCCAAAGGGGTTCCAAACTCACACAACCAGATGATCCTCCACCCTCTCCCCACACCACACATACCAGGAGCAGGAAACTGAAGCCCTATTTCCTGGAAAGATCCACCAACTGAGGACCCAGACTGGGGGCACCAGGCAAAGGTGAAGGTGGACTCTAAGGGATGAATTAAAACTGCACACTGGAAGGCTGGACCCCAAGTGCTCCCCCAAATCCATCACTGTGCCACTACCCTCTGCCACAATCCAGCTAGCAGGATGCTCACACCAGGTTTAAACCTCAAGCAGGAAATTAGAGAATTTTTCTAGGAATCATTGACTGACTTTCAAGAAAGGACCTCGGGACACTAAGATCTGTCTGTGTCACCACTTCATAACCCGACACTGAAGTCAACTAATGGACAAACCCTAGCCATGCACACAGAGCTGCCAGTGAAGGTTTAGCACTTCACTATTAAATATGAACAGACAGCCAAGCATGAAATAGAAACCTAAAGGGGAAGTGGAAACTGATAATAAAACAAATAAAGGAAAAATTTACATACAAGATATACTCTCAGACTAGAGAACTATTAAATTTTTTTTTTTTTTTTTTTTTGAGTTGGAGTCTCACTCTGTCACTCAGACTGGAGTGCAGTGGCCGCTCCCGGCCACCACAGCCTCGACCTGCTGGGCTCTGGCGATCCTTCCACCTCAGCCTTCCAAGTAGCTGGAACTACAGGCATGCGCTACCACGCCCGGCTGATTTTTGATTTATTGTAGAGATGAGGTCTCACTGCCCACGCGGGTCTCGAACCCGCGGGCTCAGGCAATCCACTCACCTCAGCCTCCCAAAGGCGCGGGATTATAGGCTGAGCCACCAAGCCCGGCTTAAATTTATTTTTTTTAAGAAAAAGATGCTGCCGGGCTCGGTGACTCAGCTGTAATCCCGCGCCTTTGGGAGGCTGAGGTGAGTGGACTGCCTGAGCCCACGGGTTTGAGACCCGCCTGGGCAGGTGAGACCTCATCTCTACAATAAATCAAAAAATTAGCCAGGCTTGGTAGCATGCGCCTGTAATTCCGGCTACTCGGAAGGCTGAGGCAGAAGGATCCCCGGAGCCCAGCAGGTCGAGGCTGCGGTGGCCAGGAGCGGCCACTGCACTCCAGTCTGGGCGACAGAGTGAGACTCCAACTCAAAAAAAAAAAGAAAAAGATGCTAGTAAAATGCATATGAGAATAAGATAAATAAAGAATTCTTTAAAATTAAAATTACAATAGATTAAACGCTGAGGACAAATGGAAAAATAAAGGAAATCTGCTAGAGATAAAGAATAACAGAGAATGTTAAAGATTTAGAGAATCAACACAGACTGTCCAACATCTAATGGACAGAAACATCAAAAAAGAGTATGGATAGAACAAGATGGGCAAAGAAACAATACAAGAAATTTTTCCTAAACTGAAAAGGTCCACTGAGTACCCATCACTTTGTAAGGTAAATGAAACCAGACCAGGTGAAACGGCAACAAAGGAGCCAAGAAAAATTTATTAGCGCAATCCCAGGAGAGGTTCACCAGTCCATGTGACTGTGGGCTGGAGAAGTTGCGCCCAGTGAGATGGGCGACGGGTTTATAAAGGGCACACTGAGGAAGCTGTGAGGGGGATTGGGGAGAGTGATCACTGGTTGGGACGGCTGTCGCATCTGCTGGCGATTGGCTGAACGGGGTTGCTAGAGTCGCTGTTACAGGTGCTGGCTGGCTTTGCGGCTGGAGTCTTAGTTTCGGTTACTCATTTTTGCTGGCTTACTTCCACCCATTGTACTCCTGGTCTGGGTTGGAACCATCTTGTTGAGGCCTGCCCCACTGTCCGGTACCTCCGGCCTTACATTCCAGCCTTTTGGTCATGGGGCCCCAGCTTGTTCTAGCTACTTCCTGCTGGGGAGGGGCGGCATGGGGGGGGTCTTAAGGCTGATATAGAGTCAGAAGTGGTTTGTACAGAAGGGGCGAGTATGAATGTAACAGTAGTTGATTGACCGTTATTTGAGAGAGCTCTGTCAGGCACTGCTGGAGGAACCTAAAAACACACGGGGTAACCGACAAGACAATAAATACAATAATTAGTGGAGTCAGAACAGGGAGAGGCCACGTTAGGAGCTGGGGTTGCCACCACCCTGAGAATAAGCCTCCAGTTAGGTCTTTTCTCCGTTTTTGGAGGTTTTTTTGTAATTGTTTAATTCTGTCCTTGACTATCTCTAATTTATTGGCATAGAAGCAGCATTTCTCCCTAAGAAATAGGCATATCTCTCCTTTTTTAGCTGTTAGCAGGTCTAGTCCCCATCGATTCTGGAGGACTATGTCAGCCAGGGAATCCAGTTGTGTTTGTAAGTCTAGGACCATATCCGCCACCTGTTGTATGTTCTCAATTAGTTGGGAGGAGAGCTGTTTGTAAAAGTGAAGTGAGGATCCCAGCCCTGCTGCCCCCGTATCCATGGCCACAGTAATACCCAGCCCCGTCAGCAGAGGTATGAGCTCAACTGCCCGCCTTACCCATGACGTTGAGGAACGACCAAGGGGACAGGCAGGCTTTGTTTACCAGGTGTTATTATAATGGTGGGGAGGAGGATGACAAGAATGTAGGACCCCAGCCAGTCGGGGGTAAGACCAGGTAGATGGTAGTGCCACACAGAAAGGCAGTCCCGTTAAGTGGGGGGCAGAGGGCGTTATTTTATTGCACCACGAGTGATAGTGAGCAGAGGCGGCAGGGGGCCCATTCGACCCTCAGGGTGCCGTTTTGTGTTATACACTGGGCCACAGGCAAGTCATGAGGGAGAGGGATGCCAGAAAGTGGTAGTGAAGGTGGACATTGGGTTGGAGGTGTAGGGAGAGTCCAATTTCTTGTGACCAGGACAGGGGAGACCCAGGACTGGCCAGACCTGAGGCATAGCCACCAGTCCTTTGCTAAGTCAGGGTTAGTAAGGTTAAGCAGGGTATGGGTCCTAGACTTACAAACACAACTGGATTCCCTGGCTGACATAGTCCTCCAGGATCGACGGGGACTAGACCTGCTAACAGCTAAAAAAGGAGGGATATGCCTATTTCTTAGGGAGAAATGCTGCTTCTATGCCAATAAATCAGAGATAGTCAAGGACAGAATTAAACAATTACAAAAAAACCTCCAAAAATGGAGAAAAGACCTGACCGGAGGCCCATTCTCAGGGTGGTGGCAATCCCAGCTCCTAATGTGGCCTCTCCCTGTTCTGACTCCACTAATTATTGTATTTATCCTCTTGTCTGCAGACCGGGCAAGGTCAAGTCGGTGGCCTGGGGTTGGGGCATTGCTTTGCCCAGTGGCATTTCTGGCCACACTTGAAGCAGGCTCCCGGAGATGTTCGGGTCTTGGACCGTTTTCTGAGACGGGAGCCCTGAGGCCCCTGTTGTGCTGGCCACAGGGCAGCGACTAGGACTTGGGTTTGAAGAGCCACCATTTGTTTTAGCCTCTGGGCCCGTACAGCCTCGCCTTTCTCCTCTCAGGCATTATAAACTTTAAAGGCCATATTCACCAGGTTTTGCAGTGGAGTCTGGGGGCCTTTCTCCTCCTTTTTAAGCTTGCACCGGATGTTCGGAGCGGACTGGGTAATAAAGTGGGTAGCTAAGACTGTGGACCTCGGCAGTGAGGAAGGGTCCAAATGAGTGTGAAGGGTAAGAGCCTCTGTTAAACGATTAAGGAAAGAGGCTGGGTTTTCGTTAGGCTTCTGTGTGATCTCTCACAGTTTGTCATAGTTAACTATTTTTTGAGCCGCCTTTTTCATCCCTGTAATAAGGCAGTGGACCATCTGATCCCTCCTAGTCCTACCTGTGGCATCATCCTGATAGTTCCATTGTGGGTCCTCGGCAGGCACCGCCGTGGCCCCAACTGGCAAAGAATGGTCGGAGTTATGTACCTGATCAGCATAGTCCCAAGCTGCTGAGGTGACGCAATTGTGCTCCTCGGGAGTGAGGGTGGAGGTTAAAATTATGTGGAGGTCGTGTCATGTGAGCTCGTATGTCTGAGTGAGGTATCAAAACTCCTTGTTGTAGGCAGTCGGATTGGCAGAGTAGGACCCTAGGTGCTTTTCAATCTGGGACAGGTCCCCCAGGGAGAAGAGAACATGTACCCGAACCAGTCCCTCAGCACCTGCCACCTCCCGGAGAGGGGCCAGTAACTGGGCCCGGGACCTGGTAACCAGAGGGCTGGTCCATTTAGAGGGAGGTGTAGGACTGTAAGATGGCAGCCGGGTGAGAGTAGGGAATGAGGTGGAAGGAGGGCAAGATGGCGGTGAGGGTATAGCTTGTGGGTGGCTGGGGTAGAGCCGGAAACAGAGAAGTCAGGTGTGACGTCAACAGGACCGGAGGAGGGAGGCGGTGTCTCCGTGGCTGTAGGGATGGAAGTGGATGGGGGAGGGAAGCCGACCGAACCTGGAATGACTGGAGCTGAGGACAAAGGAATTAGAGATGGCGGGCTGGGGAAAGGGGCCGGATATAGGAGGGGCGGGACAGGAGGTAAGGCAGGAGCAGATACTGGAGGGGCCTGAGTGGAAGAGGTCTGGGCACAGGAGGTTGAATAAGGAGGGGGTGAGAAAGAGCAGACATTTGAGAAGAGGCAGACAGGAGGGGAGGAGAAAGAGGGGTAGGAGCTGGAGGGGGAAGGCCAAGGTCCTCCGGAGGATCTGCAAAGGAAGATTCCGATGCAGGGAGAGGCTGATAGCCCCTATCAGGGGATTTGGCCAGGAGGACCTGGGTCGAGGAACATCTGATGCAAAGGTCTGGGCGGGAGCGCAATGCCCAAAAGGCCTGTATATAGGGGACTTCGGACCATTTCCCAGTCCGGTGGCAATAATTACTGAGATCGGTGAGGAGGCTGAAATCGAAAGTTCCCTTGGGGGGCCAGCAAGACTGATTGTCCAGAGGATATTGGGGCCAGGCCTGGGAGGAAAGGAAGATCAGCTTCCATTTATGGATATCTTCAGACAACCCCAGAGTAGCCAGATTAGATATGAGACACCGCAAGGGGGGTCTGAGCCTCAGTTTTAGAAGCCTGGCTTCCCATGGCTGTAACCTCCATTCCTGGGTCCCTAAACAAGCAAGCCTAGCGTCCCAGACCCACTCAGAATAGGGATGGAAAGGAAGATCTGCTTCTGTTTATAGGGTTGGCGATCCGGAGATAGGGACGTCTCCACTACACCGGAGCCAAAGGCACTGTGCTGGAGGAGTGAGCCCAGACGCAGCTGCAATTTCTGACTGGGTACCCCAGAGGGTAGGAGGAGAAGTCAAGGAAAGCGAGGGACTCACTGCGTTGTCTGAGGTCCTGGGGCCAGGTCATGTTCCCAAGAGAGGTCCCGGATCGGGAGAGGAGGTGGGAGCCCGCTGGGGCCCTGCATTGTCCTCCTGGGTTTTGGCACCAAATGTAAGGTAAACGAAACCATACCAGGCAAAACAGCAACAAAGGAGCCAAGAAAAATTTATTAGCGCAATCCCGGGTGAGGTTCACCAGTCCATGTGACTGTGGGCCAGAGAAGTCGCACCCAGTGAGATGGGTGACGGGTTTATAAAGGGCACACTGAGGAAGCTGTGAGGGAGATTGGGGAGAGCGATCACTAGTTGGGACAGCTGTTGCATCTGCTGGCGATTGGCTGAATGGGTTGCTAGAGTCGCTGTAACAGGTGCTGGCTGGCTTTGCAGTTGGAGTCTTAGTTTCGATTACCCATTTTTGCTGGCTTATTTCCGCCATTGTTCTCCTGGTCCAGGTTGGAGCCATCTTGTTGAGGCCACCCCGCCCTCCGGTAACTCCAGCTTTACACACTTGAATAAGGGAGGAGGCACACCACAGCATATGAAATTTTAAAAGACTGAAATGAATAAATAAAAGATCTTAAAAGCTTCCAGAAAGGAAGAGCAGGTCACATGCAAAGAAAAGAGAAAGAGAGTGGCATCCAGATGTTAACAACAACCTAGCTTCTAGAAAACAACAGAACAATGCCTTCAGCATTTTGATTTCTTAAACCAACAAAATGATCACATTGTGTAGAATAAAGGCATTTCTAAGCACACAAGAACTAAAAGATATACAGTGCTCCAGAAGGAAAAAAAAGAGCATAAACAAAAAACGAATGAACAAATAAAAAGACAGAGTCCATGAAACAGGGAACCTAGTGGCAGAGAGCAGGGAGAGGAATCGTCAAGACCATGGTGGACTCATCCCCAGGGTGATAGTCATGGAGCAGCTAACAACAACCAGACCAGAGAGGACAGAAAGGCAGAAGGCCCTGGAAGAGGAGGATCCAGAATGAACAACTACAGGTACTAATAAATCAATTCTGGGAATGTGGTGACAGTGATCACCTGGTTTTATGATCACTTCAAATCTCCAACAAAAAACAGTAACTTGATAGCAGAACCAAAACCGCATGAATAACAACAAAAATTCAGTCAGATGATGAAGTGTATGAGTGGCCTAGGGCTGGTGTAACACATTGCTAACTTGGCAATAAAAACCACAACCCTGAAGGCCAGAGGTTCAAAATCAGGGTGTGGGCAGGGCTGGTTCTCTCTGGAGGTTCCCAGAGAGAATCCATGCATACCTCACTCAGCCTGTGATGACAGCCAGCAACCCCTGGCATTTCTTGCCTTGTAGACACACCGCCTGGCTTTTGCCTCCCTCTCTGTGTCTCTCTGTGTCAATCTCCCTTTCCTTTCCTTTATAAGGTCACCAGTCATTGGATTTGAGGTCCACCCTAAACTTAGGATGATCTCATCTCAAAAGCCTCAACTTAATTGCATCTGAGAAGACCCTACTCTAAATAAGGCCACATTCACAAATACTGGCAGTCAGGACTTTATGCTTATTTCTAGGGGTCATTCCCTAAATTTTGATCTTTGCCTCTTCAGCTCCACGGGACTGCTGCCAGGTGCCCTTGGACTTTAGTTTGCAGTGCCACAAGGGGAAACTGCAGCCAGGCAATGGGCCAGGGAACCAAGGAGCACACCCCTCATTTGTTTCCCTCCTATTGGGGACCACAATCCTGCACGGACTGTGGTCCACACCTGAAATCAGATGCCTCATAATCGTCCAAAGTTATGGAAGGGTGAGTCCAGTACCAGTTCCTCTGTCATAGCTGGAAGCAGAAGTCTTCCCAGTAGCCTTTCAGAAGTTTCTTTTTGCCTTGGTCGGCCAGAGCAGGTTTCTACCGCTGACAACCAGAAACCCTGACTAGCCACGTGATGGGGTCTGACAATTAAGTTCACAAACTTGCCACTGTGCGCTTACGACGGCAGCACTGTACAGACGACTCAGTAAGGTTTCATGACCTTGGTAAATCAGTGTATCAAGCTGTGATCATGTTGACATGTGGCAGTGTCTTGCTGAGTGGCATTCATCATTGTTGCATGTTTTTGTGTGTTATCGTGAGAATGTCAGAGCTTGAATTAGAACAATGAACAAACACTACATTGCTTGTTAAACTTGGCAAGAGTGGAAATGAAATCAGAGACATGTTAGTCCAAGTTTATGAAGATAATGCCATGAAGAAAACAGCAGTGTACAAATGGATTAAACATTTCTCTAAGGGGAGAGAAAGTGTCACTGATGAAGAGAGGTCAGGATGGCCAGGAATGAACAGAACTGATGAAAACATTACAAAAATTCATCGAATTGTGCATCAGAATTCTCAGCTGACTGTGAGAAGCACAGAAGACCAAATAAACACTGATAGAGAAACAGGAAAATTTTAACTGAAAACCTTCGCAGGAGAAAGGTGTGTGCAAAGATGGTCCCAAAGGAGCTCTTGCATCACTACAAGGCATTAGCTCACACAGCACTGTTTGTTAGAAAGTTTTTAACCAGTAAATAAATAACTGTATTGGAACACCCTCATAACTCACCTGATCTGGCCCCCAATGACTTTTTTTCTTTATCTGATGATAAAGGAAATATTAAAAGGAAGACTTTGATGATATTCAGGGCATCCAGGGTAATACAATGACACCTGATGACCATTCCAGAAAAAAAGTTCCAAAATTACTTTGACAGGTGGACTAGGTGCTGGCATTGGTACATAGCTTTCTCCAAGTACTTTGAAGATGAACATAGCAATATTCAGCCATGAGGTATGCAGCACTTTTCCTAGGATGAATCCATGAGTTTAATTGTCAGATCTTGTAATAATGTCTTCAATGACTTCCCCAGGTCAGGCTCGGTGGCTCAGACTGTAATCTCAGCACTTTGAGAGGCCAAGGCGAGCCTGAGCCCACAGGTTCAAGACCAGCCCTGACAACTTGGTGAGACCTTGTCTCTTCAATAACTAAAAAGCAAACAAACAAAAAACAAAAACAAATCCCCACAGAGACGGAGGTTCCAGGGCACCATTTCCTGGAGGGTCCTTCAGGCCAACAGTATCACCATAGAGTGCAGGTCAGCTAAAGAAGTTTTCTGTAGGGAAAGGAAAATAGAGAAAACACATTCTGCATATAAGGTTTAACTTAGGAAGAGATTTCAAAGCATCTAGAGCCACAGAGTTCACCCTATACAGTCATAGATTTTCACACCCTGGGAAACTTTGGAGTTTCTACTCATTTATGTGATTTCAAGAATTGGCTGCAGGCTAAATAAACTCTTTCCAAATGTGCACAGAGGCGTTGCATTTTATTAACTATAAACTCATTTTAAAATTATAAATAAATGCTTGACAGTTTGTTTTAGTTATGCTTTTTTTTTTTCTCAATCAACAATGTTAAAATATAACCTGTGTGCTGGGATAGGAAGCCCCTGAAAATTCTTGAGATTACAGAGGATACTTCATCTTTTGAAGACTGGAAAGCGCTGACCTGGATGAATGGGTATTGGGCACCTGTGGCTGTCTTCTCAAGATTATTTCTCTTTTTTTCTTTCTTTTTTTTTTTTGAACTTAGCAAAAGTGTTTAAGTTTTGAGCACCAAAAGACAGCATCAATACAGTATAAAGGTAACCCAGGTAACAGGATAAAATATTTGTAAATCACATATTTTATAAGGAATTAATATCTAGAATATGTAGTGAACTTCTAAATCTCAACAACAAAAAAACAACCAACCTCATCTAAAAGTGGGAAAAGGAGTTGAAGAGACACTTCTTCAAACAAGACATACAAATGACAAATAAGCACATGGAAATATGCTCAACATCATCAGTCATTATAAAAATGCAAATCAAAACCACAGTGAGACACCACCCACATCCACTAAGATGGCTATATTTTCTCTTTTTTTTAATTTTAAAGATATGGGGTACAATTCAGAGTTAGGTATACACATGTTCATTATGCAGGTACCCTTGTTGATGAGGTGTGATCCCCCTCCCCTGGCAGTTTCCCTCAACTGCCAATTCCACCCCCCCTTCCCTAGCCATTTCCCATTACTGCCAACCCCTTTCTTAAAGTATTATGATAATTGTTCAAGGTCCGCTTATGAGTGAGAACATATGGTACTCTGTTCTTTGTTTCTGTGATAGATCACTGAGTACAAGATTATTTCTATCAGCCTTTGGGGTGAACCAAATACAAGTCTTTGCTTTCTAAGAATAATCTAGGGTGCAGCTTTTCTGTGTTGCTCATTAAAATAGAAGCCTATGCCTTTATTGGCAGTCAAGGCTAGGGCCAACATCTCTGCATGGAAATTAAAGAACCCATCCAAAATATTTGACTACAAAGAAGCCACCACATACCTTCTTAGAAGCTATTCAAGAATGATAAGCTCCATCTTGAAAGACCTTGCTGCGAATTCCAGTCTGTGCGTCATGCCATAATCGCAAGCTTGTGCACCGTCCAAGATGGTATATCCAACCATCAGCAGTGGCTGGACGTTTATGCAATGCAATAAAAGGAAAGGACAGTCTTGCTTGTGTTGCATGATGGTTTCATTCTGCCTGGTTGTTGTGATGTTTGACTTCTGCACACCCAGAGAGCTATGTCAAGGGAGGGGGCAAAGCACTGACAGACCTGCTCTGAAAAAGCACCCTGGGCAGAAGGCACTGGATGCTGAGGGGACGGGAGGAGGAGTCTTCACCCCAGAGCCCTGGAACTTCAGAAACAGACTCTCAGCTTAAATTTAATGTTTGTTATTGGTGGTGGTTTGGTTTGGTTTGGTTTGGTTTAGTTTGGTTTGGTTTTTGAGTGGGAGTCACCCTTTGTCACCCAGGCTGGAGTGCAGGGGCACCATCACAACTGCCACAGTCTCGGCCTCCTGGGCTCAGGTGATCCTTCTGCCTCAGCCTCCCGAGTAGTTGGGACTACAGCACATGCCACCATGCTTGGCAAATCTTTTTCTTTTTTTGTAGAGATGAGGTCTCGCTTTGTTGCCCAGGCTGGTCTCGAGCTCCTAGGCTCAAGCGATCCTCCTGCCTCCGCCTCCCAAAGGGCTAGGGTTACAGGCCTGAGCCACTGTGCCCGGCCGTTACATTCAAATCCAAATCTTATTTTAATAAAGAAAGAGAGAGTCGGGCTCGGTGGCTCAGCCTGTAATCCCGCGCCTTTGGGAGGCTGAGGTGAGTGGATTGCCTGAGTCCGCGGATTCGAGACCCGCCTGGGCAGCGAGATCTCATCTCCACAATAAATCAAAAAATCAGCTGGGCGTGGTAGCACGTGCCTGTAATTCCGGCTACTCGGAAGGCTGAGGTGGAAGGATGGCCAGAGCCCAGCAGGTCGAGGCTGCGATGGCCGGGAGTGGCCACTGCACTCCAGTCTGGGCGACAGAGTGAAACTCCAACTCAAAAAAAAGAAAGAGAGAAAAGGTCAGACTACAAACAGAGAGCGGAAGGAGGAAGAGGAGGTCCAGGGAAAAAGAGATGGGAGAGAAGAGATAGGGGAAAAGGGTGCCTGGAGGAGAAAGAAAAGCAGGGAGGCAAGAGGGGAGTGTGGGGCAGAGTCACAGCGAGAGGGAGCACAGGCGAGTCCAGTGGCCCTCCCGTGAGAGCTCAGCTTCCACCCGGAAAGGCCCAGCCACAGTCAGGAGCCATTAGACCCAGCCAGGACTACCAGGCTCTGTGCACCCCAGAAGGTCTTGAGAATTCCACGATGGTCCAGAGGAAGCCCATCATGCCAGTGACCCTCAGCCAGCCTGAGAGGAGTTGCGAAGGATGGAGCCATTGTGCTGCAGCTCCCTCTACACCCCGCCGTGCTCTACCTATCCCTGCTCACAGCTCCGGGTCTCAGTTCTGGCACCCGCCCCTTGGGTCCGCAACCCCTGGGGCAGCCTCAGCTGTGCAATGAGGGGTCCCGTCATTCCTGTGTCACTGACACTCCACGGCCGTGGCTTCAGCACAGATTTCTCATTATTATTGACTTATGTTTTACTGACACATATTTGCCTTCTCCAAGTAGCCTCACGGTATACATCTTATTCCATGCCCCATTCCTGTAGAAAACCATTTTCATGTATTATTCAGAATGTATCAACCCCCAGAATGCCTGGACTGTCCAGTGGGGAAGGGAAAATCTGAACTGGCGTTGCCAAACTTCTGATATGATCCTCAATCATTTGCTCCCTACTCTGGTTATTCAGTTAAAAACATGGATTCTTCTCCAAATTTCCAGCATTGTTCCAGCAGGAACATAACAGCCAAGAGCCACAGGTACCTCAGAAGAACCACCAGCTCCCCAGGGCTGAGGGCCACGGCCTGGCTCCATCCCTGCCCCTCTGTTCTACCCAAAGCCCCGTTCCTGCTCCCCTCACCTTCCTGTCTCCAGGCGAACACTGTCACAGAACCAGCCATGGCTCTACTGTCCAGCTGTGGTCTACTCTCCTGGCAGGACCCTGCCATGTCAGGCATGGCACAAGGCCACAGCAGGTGGGGTGCATACTTGCCATCTGCTCAGGAGGTCAGCCCCTCACACCACACCAGCTAGGATGCTGACCTCCTTCTGTCCAGTCAAATCCTACCATATTCCAGGCCATCTCAAGGCCCCCGGACAACACTGCTTGTCCAGTCCCTAAGCTCTTGGGGCATGCCTGGGTCCCAGGGGAACAGAGGAGCACAGCCTTGTCACAGAGATGCTAACACACATGCTCTCTAGCCCCCACACCCTCCATCCCACCCCAGGATGGCTGTATTGCTCAAACTCTCCAGAGCCTGGGGCCTGCACCACTCTCCCCTACCTAGAACATTCGCCCCTCACCAGTCAAACACACTTTCTTTTCAAGGCAGCCCAACCACTCCCAAGCTCCTCCCGCTGCTCACAGCCCTACAGCAAGACCCCAGCATGTCCCGTGGCTCACCTGCTGGTCTCCCTCTCACAGACATGAGCTCCTGGAAAGCATCGACCCTGGTCCATTGACTTCTGCCTCCAGGGCCCCACCTGCTTGGAAGACAGGGAGCCTTGAATGGGCCTTGGTGAGTCCATGAGCCAAAGGGAGGACTCAGAAGATTCCCTGGCTGGCGGCCTGTGACACTCAGGAGCAACCCCAGCAGTGCAAGCTCTGGAGACACGCTTCACGAAACCAGCAGGCACAGCAGAGCCAGACAGAGGTTGAGGGAAGATCCAAGATACAGGCCAAACTTTAAAATGATGGCCAGCATGGACCGTCCAGGCCCACGTGTCTGCAGGGAAGGCAAACACCGCTGGGAATTGATACCATCATCACCAGCATGAAAAGCGAAAGCTCCTGAGAGGTGGTGTGGAATTCAAAGGTCTGCCCTCCCTATTCACCTGGGGCCAAGACCATGCTTGGAGCATGTGTCCAAGATCAGAAAAATCATGCCAATGAAACGTCTCACAGTTTAGAAACTTCCTCTGACCAACCTCACCTCAATCTGACCACATCCAACCTGGAGTGTGTCAGTGTATGCATGTGTGTGCATGTCATGTGCATGTGTATCCTGGCTTTGGTTTATGTAAGTGTACTCTCATTCACCAATGGACTTTGTGTTGACACTGCTTGGGCCTTAAAGCTCATGCATGTGGTTCAAATATCAGGTGTTTTTAATAATATTTTAAAAAAATGCAAGCCCCACGCAACTGAGATTCTGATGTCACTTGTTGGAACACAGAGCCAAATAATTTAGAATTTTAACAAGCACTCATCCTTTGATGGTCTCCGGACCTCCTTGGCAGAAGCTGAGCTAACATGCTTTCGGGGATTTGTTCATTTCACAAATCCCTTCCTGCCAATCATCCCAGCAGGGAAAGCAACACCTGGCTCTGCTCTCAGGAAGCCAATGCCCCATGTGGAGCCATGTAGAAGAAAAACAAAGACCCTGAGATGGAGCCATGCCACAGAGCAGGGCAGCATCCTTGACTCAACCGCCACAATGGAAGGTGATGCCCTGGACATCACCTTCCACATGTCGCCCAGGACAGACTTGTGTACAGAGAAGGCCTGGACAATAATCAGGGGTACTCTTGGGTCTGGAGGTCACCAAACAGGCCCTACAGCTTATTGGACAGAGTAGAGGAGGGCATGGGTCAGAGGGGCCAGCTCTGCTTGATTTTGCCTCAGGTGGCGGGGAGCTGAACCACTGAGAGAATGGGCAACACTGAAGACACAGTGCTGGTTATTTACAAAGAACAGGGCAGGGCAGGAGACCCACACGCTCAGCCACCTCCTCGTGCTATCACGTGTCCCAAGAGTTCATGGGACAATGGGACATTCGGTGCATAAATATTTTGCAGATAAGGATACTGACATCCAGGGAGGATATTGGTACCCAGGGTGACGTAGCAGTCTCTAGAGATCATGGTTACCCATGTGTTAGCAGTAAGAACTTGAATCTTCAGGGTATCCACAGTGCTGCTATGACCCGCCATATGCCTCCTGCCATGCAAAAGACAGGCATTTACGGAAGCGAATTCTGCTTGAACTGGGACACCCCACAAGGGCTCTGCCCCCTTGGGCACCCACCTGACTCCACTATGAGCTTCCTGGGGTCTGTCCCGCTCCCACTCCGTGCGGACACCTACCTTGTTCAACCCCATCTAACATCCTTCAGACTAAATTTTTCAAGAAGGGACCAGAAGAGAGCAGGGGTAGGAAGTTCTGGCTGGACCCTGACAGTTACCATCACTGTCCTCCACTTCACTTCTAGAATGCAAGGTTTATAGCTCAGGCAGAAGTCTGGAGAATTTTCCCTGAGGAAATGGATGAGCCTGAGGAAAAAGACCTGCAGATTCTGTCAGCTGGAGATTGCATAACAATACCACTGGCTCCCCATCCCAACATCCCAGAGTGAAGCCCTCCAGTCAGCAAGCTCCCCCATGCACACAGAGCTGCCAGCAGGTGTTAGTGAGTCACTCATGAATATGACCAAAATAGCCAAATAGCACCAGATATTTGAGGGAAATATCTAACATAAAAAAGACAAACCCAGAACAAGCAAACAAACAAAAAAAGCAACTCAGAAAAAACAGGAACATAAGAACATTTTTAAAAGAAACTATAATTTGCTTAGAAAGAAAAGAACAGAAAATGGAGCCGTGTGCTGTGAAAAAAAGAGCATTCAGAGAAAAAAACTCTTGGGAATTCAAAGTAGAATAACAAACATTGAAAATACAATAATAAGTTTGGACTATAAAGTAGAACAAAACAAAAAGTGAGAAATGGGAGTGAAAGTATCAAAAACTGGAGTATCAGGCCAGGAGACACAACATCCAAACGGTAGAAGCACCAGAAAGAGAGGGGAAAAGAAGAAGATAAAAGGAAATTACCCAAAAAACAGCAAAGGATATTTTCAACAACCGAAGGACACTGTTTCCAGATGCACAGTGCCTGCAGCGCCAGTGTAGAGAAATGACCCGCAGTGCACGTGGCTGTGAAGGCACAAGCGTCTAGAGGAAAACCCCGGCTAGAGGAAGGACCCAGCTAGGGCCGGGCTGTGGGGGCGGCTAGAGGAGGGCCCAGCAGGAGGAGGGGCCCACGAGATGAGGCCCCAGGCCCAGCTTGGTGGGGACGGGTGAGCGTGGCACTGTTTGGTGGGAATTCTCAGCTCCCCTCATGCCCTTCACGGAACCTCCACCGATTACATGCCCACTCTAGGTCTCAGGGGCATGCTTGTTTTCTTAATCAGAAAAAATGGAAATAATAATATGACCTACTTTGTAGAGTTACCTTGAATAATAGATTAATACATTTAAAAGACTTAGGCTGGGCTCGATGGTTCAGCCTGTAATCCTTTGAGAGGATTACACTTTGGGAGGTCGAAGCGAATGGATTGCCTGAACCCACAGGCTCAAGACTGGGCAACTTGGTGAGACCTCATCTCTACAATAAATCACAAAAAAATTAACCACACATGGTAGGGTGCACCTGTAGTTCCGGCTACTTGGAGGGCTGAGGCAGAAGGATCTCTGGAGCCCAGCAGGTTGACTGGGGTGGCCGTGATTGTGCCACTCCACTCCAACCTGGGTGACAGAGTAAGACTCTGACTCAAAAAAAAAAAAACAAAAATAAAAATGAAAGATTTAGAATAGTATCTGACACATGGTAGTCATTTCCAAGTGATTATATTGTCACCATAAAACACATGTGGAAAAAAAGTAAGGTGGAACACAGAACAGATGTCTCAGAGCCAGGTTAGAAACAGGGAAGTAATGAAACAATGCATCAAAATTCCAAAAGGAAAATGAAGCCCAAGCTAGGGCTATGTTCAGATAGCTAGTTTTATTCAAGTCTTTAAACAGAGCCAAAACTTAAAACTTTACCTCCCATGCACCCTAACTCACTAAGTTCCTATAGATGCCTCCACCAGAAGCAGGGAACACGAAAAAGTGGTTGTGAAATGCGAGAAGAGGAGTCCAACAGAGGAGAGGGGCAGGGATCCCAGGAGGAAGAAAAGACAAGCTCGGGACAGCCTCGTGGCCACCAGAGGAGGAAGGCACAGCTCCCAGGGAGATCTGCACCTTTTACTCAGAGAAGCGGAGGAATGCCAGGTGAGTTGGAGTATTTCAGAGGTCACAGGTGTATAGAAGACAACTTTCTAGGAAAAGGAAGCATTATGTGAGAAAGAAAATGTAAATACAGCACATTACACGGCTCACCTGTGAAAAAGATTGACTAGCATATTGGATCCCAGCGTATGGACTCTATTGCAACTGGGAGAGAGACTCTGAAGCCAGACTGCCTGGCCCCAGCTCAGCTCTGACGCTCACTGGCAAGGCGGTGCTCGTCAACCCCTCTGTGCCTCGGTTTCTTCATCTACAACACAAGGATCATAATGGTTCCTTCCCCGTGGGATTATTGGGTACCTTTCATTAATTAATATACACAGAGCAGTTAGAACAGTCCAGACTTAAGATGCTAGGTAAATGTGAACTGTTTCCAGTTTTAATTTCGTTTATTTATTTTTGAAGGTAATCACTCTCCTAGAGGAATATCAGGCTAACACAAGCAACAACAAAATCCTGTGACACAATCGACATATGAAAAAGTTGCTATCTGAGCATAAGGACAGAGCAGGGAAAATGGCACAAAGGGGATGGCATCGGAGCAGCAACTTGAAGGTGGCAGGGGCGTCACCAGGCACGAATAAGGGGGCTTGGGGGGACTGGCAACTCAGGAACCAAGTCCTTGGGAGGAATATTTCAGGCACCAGCAGGACAACCGCTGTGGAAAAGGGAGCCACAAGAGGCCGGGCTGAACACTGAGTGGGGGGTAGACCCCCAGGTCCCCGCTTTCTTTCTGTGTCCTGATGAAAAACACAGCATCCTTGGTCATCCTACGGCCAATAGCTGCAGGTTTTCTCCTGCAGGCTTGGACCCAAGCCAGGCCTTGAACATTCCCAGGCCCTGATCAACCACGCCCGGTCTAAGTCCTTTTTTTTTTTTTTTTTTTTTTTGAGTTGGAGTTTCACTCCGTCGCCCAGACCGGAGTGCAGTGGCCGCTCCCGGCCACCGCAGCCTCAACCTGCTGGGCTCCGGTGATCCTTCCGCCTCAGCCTTCCGAGTAGCCAGAATTACAGGCGCGCGCTACCACGCCCGGCTAATTTTTTTGATTTATTGTAGAGATGAGGTCTCGCTGCCCAGGCGGGTCTCAAACCGGCGGGCTCAGGCAATCCACTCACCTCAGCCTCCCAAAGGCGCGGGATTACAGGCTGAGCCACCGAGCCCGGCCTTTCTTTGGAATTTCAACTGGCTCACCTCAGAGGGCTTGGGGCAGCCCTTTGTGGGACCATCCCTCAAGCCACAGGGAATCCAGGGAAAGGAACTGGGGGAAAGGAGACAAGAGAAGTGAAATATGGCGACGGGGGGTGGTGTCGCAAAAGCTGAGAGAGGAGGAACTCAAGAAGGAAGGAAAGGCTGAGTGGCCCATCGGGTAAAACAAAACAGGGACCAGGAAAATAAGGGCTGAAGTCTGCCCACTGCATTCAGCTTCAGGGCCTGGCAATGCCGGGTCTCCTGGGTGCTCTCCCTCTCTCACAGGCCTCACCATGCAGGAGCCAGCAGGAGCCTCCCTAAGGCCCAGCAGGCCTCCCTCCTCTGCTTCACAGGAGCTCTGTGCCCTTTGCCACCCCTGGGCTTCCCCGTAAGGGCTCTCTCTTCTGTCCAGCCCCCAGGATCGACTTGAAGTCCTCCTCTGTGCCCCTGCTATGGGCATCCTGTGCCTCCCCCTCCAGAAGCGTCTGTCACATCCTATTGCAGCGATTGTTCGTTCGATTCCCTGCCTCCCTTTACTGTGTTTCCTATCAGCTCCAAGAGGGCGGGGACCATCTTGTTGTGTTAAGTGATGAATCCTAAGCCTCCAGGACAGTTCTTGGCACCTACTTGATGTTCAGTAAAATAGAATGAATGAATGAGAATGTGGGTAAGTCAACAACTGTTAGAGAACCAAAGCAGCCGCCTAAGAGCGACAGCCCAACTAGCTACAGAATCACGCCCGCTGCTTCTATTTGTCCAGTTAACATTCAACAAGGACCCACTACGCAGCAGCCACCAGGAATACAAATGTGGGTGAGACCCAGCTCTGCCCTGAAGAAGCTTGCAGGCGAGTGTTGTGCCATGAACAGACACTGACTTCGGCACATCCTCATGCAGCAACCTTCCTTCCTATGACGTTTGGACCACCCAGGGGAGCTGGGCAGTGTCGAGGATCTCAGATCTACCTGGGCAGAGTGGCATGCCCAACCAAGTGCCGCACAGCCTTGGAAAGAACTTAAACAGTGAGGGGATCCCAGGAGTATAGGCTCCCCCGAAATACGGCTCAGCAAGGCCTGGCCATGCCCACACGACAGCACAACCGTGTCTTTACCTTAAAAGTCTCTCATCCTGACACGCCACAGCCAGGAACCTGTTGCTGATAAGCCTTGAAGAACGTGTTTCTCATTTTCACCTCATTACTGTGCAGTCCTACCACCACCAAGCTGTTGGCATAAACATGAGCTATTTCTCCTTCGCTTATAATAACCTCATTCTAGTTTCTTCTTCCTGAAGCAGTTATGGTGTAATGATGTCATGTATTTAAGCTTGATAAACATAATTACTATCAACATTTAATTGATTCTTGATTACAATCAATTATATTTCTGAAACAATCAAGCATCCTACAATTAAAAATAATTGATTCATTAGCACACCCCCTTACTTGACAATTACACAAATGCATTATTTATGTAATTAGACACATTTACAGTTCATTATTCCACATTTTATGCTATTGTTACAGAGCTATTAAAGTCTCCAGCTTACTTTTTAATCTTCCTTTGGCTAATACTGAGATAGAACACTAAGTTTATTCAAATAGATCCCGTTAAAAATTGGAAGTTACCTAAAGCAGTACAATTAAGTTATAAATCAAAAGGCTGAATAGCATGTCAATTCAAAAACAATAATTAACTAATTTACCTCCTGTATTTCCAGAGGAAGATGTGAGGACCCATGTTAGTTTAGATCTAATAATGTATGTTACCAGTTAAGCAGAATAATTATTTTATTGGGGCAAAATCTTCATAATGTGAAGTTGGTAAGAGATAGTACAGAGACAGCATCAGCCACGAGAGGTGACTGACTCTGACCCAGGACAGGGTAGAATCTGGGTTTGCATCTCTCCACTCTCCTGGCAGGGCCTTCTGACTCCTTGCCCAGGCTGAAGGCGTCATTCTGTTGAGTGCGTAGTCCATAGCATTAACTGACAGCGAAGTCCAAGCAATTCCCTGTCCTCCAATGCTTATTTCCTTTGGTATTTCCCAGTAACCCTTGTCCCCACTGAGTTCTTTTTTCAAAATAGTAGAATTAGCACATAGATCTTCCTTGTTCCTTCCTAAAATTCTATGGCATGACAATAAGAATCTACCAAAGTACATAAATTCGCATAGGGCTAAGAAACAGAAACTGGATCCTTAAGCGGACCAGTTATTCAGGTGGCTTTCTGGAAGACAGAAAGTAGATGGGATTATATAATAGACAGGCTGCAGCAGATCCAGCAATGCCTGCAACGACCACACAGGAGTGCTGAGGGTGGAAGCCCTTCTTCCCACCAGGGCACAGGGCTCCAGCAGGCAGGGCAAGCTGTGGGGCCACTGAGTTGAAATTTGGGCAGTTAGCTGAAGGACTGTCTCTGCCATCCAGAAACCACTCATTTCCATGCATTCCCACCATAGTCACTGGTAGCAGTGCTGTCACCCTTAGGATCAAACCAAAGAATTAAAGAAATAGACCCAAGCACATAGGAAGATAGAAATTTCTTCCTAAGGTGTTAGTAGCTCAAGAGAGAAAAAAAGAGACTGTTTTAACTCCAGATCTTCACAACAGACACCGGAGGCAAGGTGGAGAGGAAGGCACTCTTTCCAAATACAACAGGACATGGCATCCATTCACATAGGGTATTCCCAGTCTGCATCCAGACCCAGCTTGTCAATCAGTTTATTCACCCTCTTCTTGGAGGCTCAAAAGAAAAACCTGCTGGGAAATAGACATTAACAAGTGTAGGAAAAATTCATGACAATTACCTATATTGATCAATCTAGTTTTTTACTTAGAAAAGCTTGTCATCAGCTATTTGAAGAACAACAACAGCATGAAAGACAAAAACAAGGCAAATCCCCCCAGGGGAGAAAAACAAAAAGATAATTCAAAGCAGATGATAACACTGAAAAACACATTTATTTAATAAGAAATTCAGCATGGTATTGTGCCCATTCAACAATAGCAATACTGTAAAAAAAAAAAATGAGCAATAGGAGAACATGAAAATTTTAATGCCAAAGTAACTAACTCTAGAAAAGATCTGAAAAATAAAATTACTAAATATTATGTTGCTGAAGACTAAATTAATTTTCTAGAAGACAGAGCTGAGAAAAAATTCAAAACATAAAAAACAGAAAGATAAAGAAACTATGAGGAAAAATTCAAGACACAAAGGATCAATCCAGAGGATTTTGCAATATGAGTTACAAAAAGAGATAGGAGGTGTTGGATTTTTTAAAATAATGGGATAAAATTTTCAACAGTTGAAAAGAATCATGAAACATTGAGAGCCTCCAAAGTGCCTGGAAGAATGAAAAAAGAGTACCCAAATTTAATATCTACTCTATGATGTAACTTCAAAATTTCAAGGATGAAATTTTTCATAAATAAATTATGATACAACCATAAATGAAATGCTATATAGCTGTAAAACAAGTACAAATATTAATATACAAAGCTCTCCAAGATAGATTAGATTTAAAAAGTCATATGCAGTATAGTGTGATGGTATATCCGTTATGTAACAATGGGTGAAAATCTGTGTTTGCGCATGTCTGGGGCATGTTTGGTATAGACACACAAAGACACTCTGGAAAGATACATGGAAAAAACTAGTGACTGGGATTACTAGGTGTGGGGTAAGATAGTACGAAGTAAATAGAGATAAAGATTAAAGGTGACTGAATATATTTTAGTATATTTTTATTCTTAATTTTTGAACAGTTTGGAAATTATTTTTTCTCCTTCACATGCAGGTCGCCTGGGAGTCCTGCTCAGTGTCCCTTTTACCCCTTGGGTCCCTGCTCTGGGACCCAAGCCACTGTCTGCAACATCACCAGAGGCAGTGACAAAGGAAACAAAATCAGGAGCATGATGAAGCACATACACAGTGGCTCTTAAAGCGTCTTAAATGACGTGTCATTTCTTCTCACACTTCTTGAACAATCATATAGCTATCCTGTGTTTAGGGGCAGGGAGGCACAATCTTCACCCAGAAAGGACACTGGACATGCGTGAATGGTAATACAGCTTACCACAATGAGTTAACTAACCAAGATATCTGCAAACATTATGGTCATATAAGAGAAAGAGAAAAAATTAGCATACAGGATTTCTATAGAAAAACAAGTGAATTTTAGGTAACATCTGCTTAAAACTCAACAGAATTCAAGAAAATGTGGAAGCTATTTCTTTATCTTTAACGCTTAGCAATAAAATACTGTTGGGTATGTTTAAAACTCCAAAGTAAGATGTTTACCAAGAAAACATTTTTAATGTGGAAAAATGAAGGAGAAATAAAAATATAAACAAAAAGGGAAAGAATTCGTTGCTATCAGATATTCCCTACATGAATGAAGTAGAGGAAGTCCTTCAGGCTGATGTAAAAAGACACTAGACAGCAAATGAAATCTCCATGAGGAAATAACAACAGTAAAGGCAACTACTTTGAGAAAAATCAAAGAAATATCAGGTTTTTTGTTTGTAATTTTTTTCTAATCTGATATAAAGAACTAATGAATAAAGTAATAATTAAATAACTAAAAATAATAATAGCACAGTCAAAGGGAGATGGAATGAAGTTATACAGAAACAAAGTTTTTTTATATGATTAAAATTAAGTTGGTATTAATATGAACTAGGTTGTTATAAGTTGAGTTGTTTATTCTAATCACCATAGCAACCAAAAAGATGACAACTTGAAAAAATATATTAAAAGCAACATGGATATTTAAATGGCATACTACAAAATATCTCCTTAACACAAAAGAAGGCAGCAATTGGATGAATTGGGGGGGACCCATAAGATACAGAATACAAACAGCAAAGTTGCAGAGGTAAAAAAATCTTAGCATATGAGAAATTACATTAAATGTAAATGGATTAAACAAGCCAATCAAAAGGTGGAGATTGACAGAACGAATTTAAAAACATGATCAAATTATATGCTGTCTCAAAGAGACATTTGAGATTTAAAGATGCAAATAGTATGGAAGTAAAAGGATGGAAAATGATATACAGTTTTCCCTTGTTATAAACATGGAGGATTTGTTCCAGGACCTCTGCATATATCCAAATCTGTACATACTCAAGTCCAGCAGTTAGCCCTGTGGGACCTGCTTATACAAAAAGTTGGCCCTCCATATATGTTGGTTTTGCATTCCACAAAGCTGTATTTTCAATCTGCATTTGGTTGAAAACAATCTACATATAAGTGGACCCACACAGTTAAAACACATGTTGCTCAAGGGTCAACTGTATGATGCAAACAATAACCAAAAGAAGACTGGAGTGATTATAGACAAAATAGACTATAAGAAGAAATTGTTACTAGAGAAAAAAAGACATTTTATAATGAGAAAAGGGTCAATCCACCTATAAAACAAAAATTACAAACATCATATACACTCAATAATAAAACCTCAAAGTAAGTAGTGCAAAAATTAACACAATTGAAAGGAGAAATAGGCAATTCAACAATTATAAATGAAGACTTCAGTATGCTACTTTCAATAATGGACCAACAAGGAAATCAAGACTTCAGTAACACTATAAATCAACTAGACCCAGTAGTCTATAAAATTGTTCACTCAAAAACAGCAGAATATACATTCTTCTCAAGTATACATGTAAAACATTCTTCAGGTTAGACCATATGTGAGTTGACAAGACATACTTCAATAGATTTTAAAGAAATAGCACAAGGTATATTTTCCAAACACAGTGGAATGAAATTAGAATCAATAACCAATAAAAGTTGGGAAGTTAACAAATATGTGGAAACTAAACAAAACACAATGCAATAACCAATGAGTCAAAGGAAAAACCACAAGAGAAATTACAATATATTTTAGATAAATAAAAACAAAAACACAATGTGCCAAGACATGTGGAATACAGTTAAATCAATGCTTAAGAAGGAAATTTATAACTATAAATGTTTATGTTAATAAAGAAGAAAGAGTTCAAAAATAATAATAATTTAACTTTCTACTCTAAGTAGCCAGAAAAAAAGCAAGCTAAACTCAAAGCAAGCAAAATGGCAGAATAATAAAACTTAGAGAATAAATAGTTTAATTAGAAAATTTTAAAGATAGCAAAAATCAAAAGTTGGTTCTTTAAAAAGATCAGACCTTTAGTTAGACTGACCAAGAAAGGAAGAAAGAATATTTGAATTACTGAAAAAAAAATGAAAGAGGGTATTTCAATTTGACTTAATAGAAATAAAAATATAATGAAATACTATGAACAATTCTACATCAAGAAATAGATAATCAAGGTATTGGCACAGAATGGTCTTGTATTAAAAAGAAGGGGAAGGAGAAGGAGAAAGGAGGAGGAAAAGGAGGAGGCAAAAGAGGAAGGAGGAGGAAAGAAAAAAATAGATAGCCAAGATGAGCTGAATAAATTTCCAGAAAGAGACAACCTACCGAAACTGACTCAAAAATAAATATAAAATAAGTAGAGCTATAACAAGTAAAGATATTGAATTGGTCATCAAAAAACTTCCCACAAAGAAAGAAACAGACCCAGATGGCTTCACTGGTGAATTCTACTAAACACTGAATGAAAAATTAATGCCAATTCTTCACAAACACTTTCAAAAAATAGAATGAGAGAGTCAGCTTTTTTTTTCTTTTGAGTCAGAGTCTTACTCCATTGCCCAGACTGGAGTGCAGTGGCACACTCACAGCCACCCCAGCATCGACCTGCTGGGCACAGGTGATCCTTCTGCCTCAGCCTTCCAAGTAGCTGGAACTACAGGCGTGCGCTGCCATGTCCGGCTAATTTTTATGTATGTATGTATGTATGTATGTATTTATGTAGAAATGAGGTCTCGCCAAGTTGCCCAGGCTGTTCTCAAACCCATGGGTTCAGGCAATCCTCTCACCTCGGTCTCCCAAAGTGTTGGGATTATAGACTTGAGCCACCATACCCGGCCAATGCTTTCAAAAAATAGAATGAGAGAATCAACTTACAAACTCATTCTATGAGGCCAGTACTACCCTGACACCAATGCCAGATAAAGACATTACAAGAAAAGTACAGTCAATATCATTTGTGAATATCAATGCAAAAATTCTCAACAAAATACTAACAAGTCAAAAGTCAGCAACATATAAAAAGGATGACACACCATGACAAAAACAAATTTATTTAAGGATTGCACAGTTGGTTTAACACATTAAGATCAATGACTGTAGTATACCCTATTAATACAATAAAGTACAAAAATATTTGACCATTTCAATGGATGCCAAAACAGCATTTGACAAAATCTAACCGCTTTTTATGATAAAAACTCTCAGCCTGATGAAGGGCTTCTACCAAGAAACCCGCATCTGGCAACATACTTAGTACAGATAGAATAAGTGATTTTCCCTAAAATTAAGGACATGACAAGGATGTTTGCTCTTACCACTTCTATTTAACATTGTACTAGAGGTTTTAGTCAGAGTAATTAATAAAGCAAAATAAATAAAAGGCATTCAGATTGAAAAGGAAGAAATAAAACTCTCTATTTTCAGATAACATGATCATATATTTAGAAAAGTCTAAAGAACACACACACACATACACATGCACATACACGCAACCATTAGAGAAAATTAATGAGCATAGCAAAACTGTGGGATACACAATCAATATATAAAAATCAATTGTATTTTATATGCTAGAAATAAACAATCTGAAAATGAAATTAGGAAAATAATTCAATTTACAATAGCATAAAAATAATGAAATAGGAAGAAATTTAGCAAGGCAAAATACTTGCATATGAAAAACTACAAAACATTGTTAGAAGAAATTAATGAATACCTAAATAAATGGAAAGAAATTCCATATCTATAGAATGGATGGTTTAATATTGTTAATATACCAATACTCTCCCAACTGATCTACAGATTCAACAGTCTCTAGCCAGCTGGATTTTTCTAGAAAATGACAAGCAGATTCTAAAATTCATATGGAATTCATGGAACTAGAAAAGTTAAAAGAATCTTCAAAAAGAACAGAGTTTGAAGAGTCACTCTTCCTCATTTCAAAACTTTATACAAAGCTACTATAAAGACAGTGGAATACTGGCTTAAGGATGGACATATAGTTCAATGGATTAGAACTGAAAATCAGAAATAAATCCTTACATGTATAATCAATTGCTATTCAAAAAGGGCATCAACACAATTCAATGAAAAAAAGAATAGCCTTTTCAAAGACTGCGCTAGAACAACTGGATATCCACATGTAAAGAATAAAGGTAGACCCCAACCTCACACCATGTACAAAAATAACTCCACATGGATCATAGGTCTAAATGTAAGAACTAAAACTATAAAATTCCTAGTAGAAAACACAGGAGTAACTCTTCATGACCTTTTATCAGATAATGACTTCTTCGATATGATACCAAAAAGTATAAGTGGTGAGAAAAAAGAAAAATAAGTTGGACTGTCTTCAAAAACTTTGTTCATCAAAGGACACTATCACAAAATTGAAAATATTTACAAAGCATATATCTAATAGAGTTCTGGTGTCCAAAATTTATAAAGAACCCTTAACAACTCAACAGTAAAAGACAAATAACCAAAAAAAGGCAAAGAAATTAAATATACATCTCTTTAAAGAGCTATACAGGACCAAAAAGTATATGAGATGCTGTGCTACATCATTAGTCGTCAAATAAATGCAAATTAAAGCCACAATGAGACACCACTTTATATCCAATTAGATGACTAAAATTAAAAAAGAAAAGACGATAACAAGTGTTTATGAGGATATGGAGAAATTAGATCCTCATACATTACTGGGGGGGATGTAAAATTATGCATCCATTTTAAAAATCATGTCTGCAGTTTCTCAAAAGGTTGAACATAGAGTTACCACCCAACCCAGCAATTCCACTGATAGGATATACCCAAAGGAATCATAAACATATATCTGCAGTGTACACAATGTAAACAGACATTCACAGCAGCATTATTTAGAATGGTCAAAAAGTAAAAACAATCAACATGTTAGTCAGCCGATGGATGGATAAGCAAGATGTGGTATATCCATACAATGGAATATTACTCAGCCATAAAAAGGAATGAAGAACTGCTGTGGTGATGGTTGCACAACTCTATGAAAATACTAAAAAAGAATCACTAAATTTGACAATTTAAAAGAGTGATTTTTATGATGTTAATGATATCTCAACAAAATTGTTATTTAAATAAAAGAAAATAATGTGTAGTCTATACTAAGAATTGAAATGTGAGTTAATAAGGTACTAAGTTGACATAAAGCAGAAACACATTTAGTTAAGAAAATAATATAAATTGAGGAATAATGCACCAGAATAAATTAAAAAACACCTTCAAAAATATTACAAGATACAAATAACTCTACAGAAAAATCAAATAAATAAGGTGAAAGGAAGGTTTGGAAAGCTAGACCTAGATACAAAGGAAAAGAACAAAGAGCTGAAGAGGTCAAAAAGGAGAGGCTAAATATATGCTGATGTGTGTGGAGAATGCCAAGGCAGATGAAAGGGAAGTGTGGTTTTGCACGAGAAGCTACTACAAGAAAAGTTTCTTGAACCAAAACCACAATCAAATCTGGACACCAAACAGAGGTCTCACATGCCAGTCAAAATTGAAGATATGATAACAATACCCAAGTCAAAACCTAGTGAAGTTTTTGAATTTTGAAGATAAAATTTCTTTCAAAAATCCTGTCAGAAAAAAATAGGCTTTTTTAAACCAATAAGTGTCAGCCTGGCCTTGATTTTTCTTCCACAACTTTAAATACTAGAAAACAGTGAAGCAGCTACTCCAAAGTTAAAAAGAAAGCTTATGACTCCAAATTCCATATTAGCTAAGGATCCACCACAGGTCTTTCCTCAGGAATGTATGCCAGGCCACCAGCAACAAAAAAGGTTTTAATCCCTCAGAGATGGGTAAGTCATGGCATAAAATTTTGACAAAGAGTATTAAAACATACACTCAAACAAATCTAATTAATTGTTATAAATCAGATGCATCTGTCACATGTAATTCTCAAAAATAAAAACATTTCATATAAAAGATAAAAGTCTACTTACAATATAAGAGAAAAAACACATAGGAGCTGGAAGTTAAGGTATAAGAAAATAAAGGTACAAATCATCTCAATTTATACAGGAACGATCAATAAATGTGTTTCATTCTTTATGTTGATATTTAGACAATATATGTTTTTCCCATCTCTAAGAAAATGAGTCACCATAATTGAATCAATAAGCAATAAACAAAAAGCCATGTATGAAATTGAAAATGTTGTTCAAAAATTATTTCTTACAAGTTTCCAGCTGCAGACATTTTCACAGGTTAGGTTTTCAACCTGTCATGGAACAGATAATTTCCATGCTAGATAAGTGTTTCCAGAGAACACAACAAGATGGCATGCTTCCCACTAATTCATTTTCCAAAGCCAGCATATTCTAGAGACTCAAGCAAAGGTAGGCTAACAAGGAAACTAAGCGCAAATGCCTTCTTTTTTTTTTTTTGAATTGGAGTCTCACTCTGTCGCCCAGACTGGAGTGCAGTGGCCACTCCCAGCCACCGCAGCCTCGACCTATTGGCCTCCGGTGATCCCTCCGCCTCAACCTTCCAAGTAGCTGGAACTACAGGCGCTCGCTACCACGCCCAGCTAATTGTTTGATTTATTGTAGAGATGAGGTCTTGCCAATTTGCCCAGGTGGGTCTCGAACCCGTGGCCTCAGGCAATCCACTCACCTCAGCCTCCCAAAGGCGCGGGATTACAGGCTGAGCCACCAAGCCCAGCTCGCAAGTGTCTTCTATGAATGCAGAGGCAAGCATTATATATGAAATATGAGTACGTACGACATACTACGCTATAAAAGCCTATTAAAGACTAGTGTATACACTGAAACAAAGTAAGGTTTAATCCAAGAACAGGAGTCATTTAATATTAAGATAGCTACTCATCACAAATATGAACCAAAAGAGAAAAACACTATTCTTATGTCAGTGGATGCTGAGAAGACATTTGCTAAAACTTTTTAATAAGCTGGAAGATTTTTAATAAGCTAGAACAATAACTTTTTAACATAATTAAACATAGCTACTGAAACAACAAATTCAATAGCCCTATTTAATAATAAAAATGTAACAGTAAATCTGATAGCATCCTTACTGAAATAATGGAAAAGACAAGGCAGCTTACGATGGCCAGCATTCTCCCAGCCCTACCACAGAATAAGAAAAGGAGGAAGGGAAATATTTATATTTCCATATATATGTAATTGTTGAAAAGAAAGTACAAAATTGATTCTTTTCAAACATGATATGGTTGCCCACCTGAGAAAAAGAAAATAATGTAAAATACACTATTCCTACATGTCAGCATTAACAGTTAGAGAAACAATTAAAATAGAATCCTATTCACAATAGGAAAGTTAAGTATCTGGAAATGAACATTATAAGTCTGTCAGGCTCAAATAAGTAAAGTCATACACCCAACAGGGCACCATTAGCAAAGACTTGAACAAATGGAGAAGTATAGTATGTCCCACATCTAAAGGTCAATGTTAACAAGTACATTCTTGCCAAAACAACTCATGAGTTTGAGGCAACTCAGAGTTTTAATAGAATTTTGTAAGTAAAGGCTCAAATGTTTAAAGCTATCTGGTAGAATGCAAAGAAAAGCAAGGAAACGTTCACAAAGAACAACATGAAGGGTACCTGCATAATGAACATTTGTATGCCTAACCCTGAATTGTATACCACATCTTTAAAATTAAAAAAAAAAAAAAAAAAAAAAAAACATGGATGCATATAGGAGACTTCCGGAGGAAATAAAGTTGCGATACATAAATGGGTGAGGTACCAGGATAAAAGTACACACAAGCCGGGCTCGGTGGCTCAGCCTGTAATCCTGCGCCTTTGGGAGGCTGAGGTGAGTGGATTGCCTGAGCCCGCGGGTTTGAGACCCGCCTGTAGAGACCTCATCTCTACAATAAATAAAAAAATCAGCTGGGCGTGGTAGCGCATGCCTGTAATTTTGGCTACTCAGAAGGCTGAGGCCGAAGGATCGCTGGAGCCCAGCAGGACGAGGCTGCGGTGGCCAGGAGTGGCCACTGCACTCCAGTCTGGGCGACAGAGTGAGACTCCAACTCAAAAAAAAAAAAAAGTACACACAGTGATCAATAGAATGGAGCAGAAGCCCAGCAATATGTCCAAATATAAACAAGTAGTTAGCATAGACAGGTATCCCTCAGTATCCATGGATACTGGTTCCAGGACCCCCTGCAGACACCAAAACCCATGGATGCTCAAGGTCCTGATTTAAAAAACAAAAAAAAACGGCACATTTGTATATAACCTATATACACATTCTCCTGAATAATTTAAATCATCTCTAGACTATTTATAACACCTAATACCATGTCAATGCCATGTAGTAGTTGTTACAGTGTGTTGTTTTTTGCTTGTTTTGCTTTTTTGTTGTTGCATTGTTTTGTTTTGTTTTTTTCTGAATGTTTCCACCTGCGGTTGGTTGAATCTCAGCTGCAGAACCTGAGAAGAGGAAAGTGGACCATAATGCGGTCTAACCCTCAAATAGGCAAGAGGCAGTGCAGTGACAGGAGCCCCAACTCCACCCCTCGCCTGCGGGTAAAATCCTGTTCCACCATTTGGTAGCTGTGTGGCCCTGAGCAAGTTACTTAACTTCTCCTTCCTTTAAATTTCTTCATCAGGAATAATAATATCTACCTCATATGGTTGTTATGAAGATTAAACAAGTTGATATGCTTAAAACCCTTAAAAGAAATCCTGCATGTAATAAGCTCCATATAAGAATTCATTAAATAAAACAAAGAAATTGTGTTGGAAAAATGAGGTAATTGGGAACAACGAACAAGAAGCACATATATTGATAAAACACACCCACTAGGGTGCTGATGGAACACGAGGTTGACTTAAAAAACAGTCACTAAGTGATGGGTATATTTGTTTTATTTATTTATTTATTTTTGAGTTGGAGTCTCACTCCGTCGCCCAGGCTGGAGTGCAGGGGCACGCACACGGCCACCCCAGCGTCGACTTGCTGGGCTCTGGCAATCCTTCTGCCTCAGCCTTCCAAGTAGCTGGAACTACAGTTGTGCTACCACACTCGGCTAATTTTTGATTAATTGTAGAGATGAGGTCTCGCCAAGTTGCCTGGGCTGGTCTCGAACCCACAGGCTCAGGCAATCCACTCACCTCGGCCTCCCAAAGTACTGGGATTACAGGCTGAGCCACCGAGCCCGGCCTAGTAATGGGTATAAAGCAGATAAACATATATGAAATTGGGGAAGTCAAGTGTTTTAAATCTGGCAGAGAGACAGAAAAAGAGAGAGAAGACTCAGGGATGGTAAAAATGCAAATCTATGGAAAATAGGGAGAAGCAGCAAGTCTTATAGTCAGATGCCCTCATAAAATAGCCAAGAGAGCTCAGTTTATGTTGGAGTTAAATGCGACAGGATGCAGCACTATACAAATTTAAGGTGAAAATAAACAGGTCTGGCCAAAAATACTCTGTGGCATAAGAATAGGTATTCCTGCATACTCAGTCTTCAGCCTATGGAAACACTCGGAAAACAAAAACAAGAAAATTAAAATGTCTCTGATGGATGTCATCCTTTTTTAGCATTAAAAATATTTTCTAGGGAACAGAGTTTCCTCATTACTGCTACAAAACCCACTTGAATACTAAAAGATGTGTGTTTTGTCCAATAGGCGCGTGGGCCTGCATACCGGCCATGGCACACGCTGTGATGAGCTGGGAACACCATCTCGTCTCTGTGCCGAGCCGCTGCTTCAAAGACAGAGGAGCTGGGAATCTGAGCAAATCAAACTGCACAACATGAAGCACTGTCACTATCGCACTGTTAGCTTACTGCTATCATTTGCAGGAAATATGAGGCACTAAAATTCTGACACCACATTCCTTAGAAAGAAATGCAACAAGAGGAAGAAATGGCGCGGCATGAATCCAGTCTCTCAAATGAGTCGGCCAAACCTTGACAATTGATCTAGCACCGCTGTGATTTATCCCACAAGACGCTGACCCCAAAGTCAAGTGGATACCCACACAGTCTGAGAGTGCTGTGCGAGCCCCATTATCCCAGGACGCAAAGGGAGTCCGTGTCCTTGGCAAGGACTTGGAATTCTAGAGATGACTAGACAGGAGCAACCCTCGCCAACCTATCTCCAGGCAGACGGAGAAACAGGAAAGGTGGTTTCTGGTGCCTCCGCACACTCCCCACTTCCCCCACCCCCGTCCTCCGACACCTCCCTCCTTCATCCCACCCCACCCCACCGCCACCCAGGCAACTGTTGTGACTGTCCCTAAAATGACTCATTTTGCAATTGAAGGCTTGTCACCAGGAAGATATTGCCGGAACAGATGCTTTGCCTACGCCATCTAATCATCATTCTTCTGAAAGGTAAGCAGTGTCAGTGTCCCCATTATACAGAGAAGGAAACTAGCTCTCTACAGACTAGTTACTTGCCCAAGGGGCCCCTCATCAGCTCCAGGGCCCCATAGTGCTCCAGGAGAGAAGGTCAGCACCCTAGCCCCAGGGGCAGCTGTGGAAGAAGGCCCCGCTCCTTCTGAGGCATCTAGTCTCACCCAGACACGACGCCTTCTCCCATCTGTTCCCCACCTGCCCCCTGCTGTGGGTTTGCCGCTCCCTCCCAACACACACACACACACACACACACACACACACACACACACACACACTCACTCACTCACTCTAACATGCCTTCGGCTTTCTCTCCTTGTGAGAACACTGTTGTCTGCTAAGGTCACAGCAGCCTTCAGTGCAGAGGCAATGTGGATAGATGGTGGACGCTTTCTTCACACCACACACTTGACAGGATCCAGGGACGCCAGTCATGGGCTGGCCAGGAGCTGACCCCACGGCACAAAGGAAGACAAGGTTCCCGGCCACACATGGTGTGACGAAGGGAGGGAGGCAAGAAAGGAAGGGCAGTTGTGTGTGTTGGTGTCAGTGAATGGATTTTGGATAAGAAGATCTAGGTCCCCTTCTGCCTCTTCTGCCCTTGCCTATAGATTCTGGCCAGGCTGCATGGCTAAAATTCTCTGAAACCCTTCCTCTGTAAAATGGGGCTATGACCACCCGCATTGCTACTATCCTTCTCAACAGGGAGGCTGTACAGACCAGAGTAGGACATGGTGCAGGTCATAGAGAGAGATTGTGCCAATGATAGGCTAATTATGGTTCTGAAACTGCTGGATGAATTGGGATGTGCTTCACCAAAAGGTGGTTGCTTTTAGAACTCGGAGTGATTATGAGCTGTGAGTCGTAAGTGCCTCTTACCTAACCAAGCAGCAGAGGAAGGGGCTGAGTGCCAGCGTGAGGTCTCTGTGGGAGCATAGAGCCAGTCCTGCCTAGCCCTGTCCACTTACTGCCAATGAGACCTGGTCCCGTTACTTAATGTTTTTCAAACTCCAATTTCTCATCTGTAAAACAGGACTCGTAGCCCTGCCTTGCCTGCATCATGGGGTTGTGAGGACCCAGCCTGGATGAGGAAAAGGGTGGGGAATGAATGAACAGGCCAAGAGGAAATGAAAGGCTGCTTCAGCCTGTGAGAGGGCCAGAGATAGTCGGTACTGGGTTTGTCCTGGAGACGGAGCTCAGTGAGGTACAATGTTATGTTCCTAGAGATATGACTTCCGCTTTGAAGAGGAAATCACTTCTTCATTGTTATCATCCTAGGAGAGGAAGTAAGGGCCCTCCTCTGTGCACTGTTGTCCTGGAATGTGACTTATTTGAAACAGTGGGTGACTCGTCCATGCAAAAAGCAACTGAAATGTAGCCCTGGAAGCTTCTCCGGTTTGAGCAGGACAATAGCAGGCAGCCAGGCCTGGGAACTGCTGGAGTTGCAGGGACAGCTGACAGTTCTGGCCTTCACTCATCAAATCCAGACACACTAAACAAACCAAACATCCCAGGCGGGGCAGGGCGGGTCACCCTTTGTTCATCCTGCCCGGGCCAAGAGACTCAGGCTGTAAAGGAATAAAGACGTATTCCAATGCCATTCCATCCAAAGTCAGGGCCACCTGCAGAGAGGAAAAACAGCCTCGCAAAAGCCACACAGAAGCACATTGATAGCTGTTGCTCTTTGTTGATCTTCTGAACAGATGCTGACACCCCAGCTAGTAAAGTGGACACTTTTGGGCCTGACATCTGTCGCTGTGCCTGTAATTACTACCTCGTGTATAAACTCATGGGTGCAGGGCACATAAAATAGACACATGTTGCAGAACAATTTTATTTGGGTTTTCTGGAGTGCACATTGCTTATTCGCGTTCATAATTTCATCTTTTGGAAGGCACAAATCACCCCTCTGCAGAACTGGCTTTTGATTTGCTGGTGTTTACCCGACAGGAAGCATCCCGCAAGAAGAAAACAGCACTGGCTTCTGTGATTCAGAGATGTTTTGTCTTTCCAAAATGCCAAAGCAGCTGCTTGTTTTAATCCCATGGAGACCATCCAGGTACGAGACATTACTATATCCCTGGAATTATTCCCTGGGCAGTCTCAGACAGAGCCAGAAAAACACCCCGAGCGGAGCTGCAGTGAGGGTGGAGGGCGGGGGCCAGAAGCACCTGGGTGGCGCCAAGGCAAATCACACTTACAGGAGCGCGAGTACCGAGTCCGGGTGTGGCCGGCAATCCCGCGCTGGCTGGCAGCAGCGACAAGCCCACCCACTTCCAACCATCCACAATGACAGGACCCCAGGGAGAAGATTAAAAACTCTGAGGCACTAAGATAGCCAAGACTGAATCGCCGCCCCCACCCCACACATGTCAGAGGAGGCGCCACTACCTCCAGCCCAAGTCTACCCTCGGCGACAATACAGAGGCAGAGGACATGGACCCAGCACCTGCTTCTTGAGCACGTGGGGACGAGGGCACAGAGTCAAACCTTAACACCAACCTGGTCTGCAGGGTGTGCACTCCCTTCTGGGTTCTTCCCTGAGGCGACTGACAAAGCCCACATGAACAGGAGGAATGCCGTTCCCAATTAAAATTCCAGATACATGGTTAGAAAATTTTTTTTAATGTTTTTTGTCGGACGTGCTCGGTGGCTCTGCCTGTAATCCCAGCACACTGGGAGGCTGAGGCAAGTAGATTGCCTGAGCCCGCGGGTTCGAGACTAGCCCGGGCGACTTGGAAAGACCTCGTCTCTATAATAAATCAAAAATTAGCTGGGCGTAGTTCTGACTACTTGGAAGGCTGAGGCAGGAGGATCGCCGGAGCCCAGCAGGTCGACACTGGGGTGGCCGTGAGTGTGCCACTGCACTCCAGCCTGGGCGACAGAGTGAGACTCCAACTAAAAAAAAAAAATGTTTTTTCATTTATGAATTTATTTATTTGTGATGTTGAAAAGAGGATTAACAAATTATAGTAGTTTATATGAGAATGGATCTGTTTTATTAAACAATGAAATATTATGAACGCAGAAAAACACCATTCACGTCTCTGCTCATTCTATGTGTGGTCCCACTTTGTTCCAGGCACTGGGGACTAGCATGACCAGGGCAGATGAGCCCAGCTCTCATGCCGAAGTTCTAGTTGGGGGTCTGGGGACTGGGGATTGAAAGGTACACAAGTAAGCCGGAAACAACCACCTTTTCTGTGGCTTAAAAAAAAGCCAGCATATGACATGAACTCACCGTCTTCAGTGTCGACTACAGCAGTGTTAGCACAGCACTGGAGCTTTCCGTCTGGCAGATGTGCGACTCTGGACCCGCAGGACAATGCCTACACGGACCTTTCCCCCATTCCTCACACCCACCATTCTACATTTCATTTCTAAGAATTTAGCTATTCTAGGGACCTCCTGTAAGTGGAGCCATGCAGTACCCATCCTTTTGCGACTGGCTTCTTTCTTTTTTCTTCTTTTTTACTTTTAGTTTCTTTTTTTAAAGATGTGGGGTACAATTCAGGGTTAGGTATACAAATGTTCATTATGCAGGTACCCTTGGTGATGAGGTGTGCCCCACCCTCCCCCATCAGTCTCCTTAACTGCCAATCCCGCCTACCCTCCCCCCACCCCAGGCAGTTTCCCACCACTGCCAATCCTTTTTGTTATAGTATTACAATGATTGTTCAGGGTCCACTTATAGTGAGAACATGTGGCACTCAGTTCTTTTTTTCTGTAATAGATCACTCAGCATTATAGACTCTAAGTCCACCCAGGTTGCTGTGACGTTCATGATTTTTTCCCTCTTTATGGCTGCATAATATTCTATCATGTATATGTACCACATTTTTTAAATCCAGTCCTCTTTTGATGGGCAGCACGGTTGGTTCCATGTTCTTGCTATTGTGAATAATGCTGCAATAAACATGTGTGTAAGTATCTTTTTCATAGTGTGATTTGAATTCCTCCAGGTATATTCCCAGTAGGGGGGTTGCAGGGTGATATGGAAGGTCAATTTTTAGATCTTTCAGGAATTGCCACACAGTTTTCCACAGAGACTGTACTAGTTTACACTCCCACCAACAGTGCAGAAGTGTTCCCTTTCGTTGCATCCTCTCCAGCATCTATTTTTTGAGTTATTGATGATGGCCATCCTGACTGGAGTTAGTGGTATTTCAGTGTGGTTTTAATTTGCATTTCTTTGATGACTAATGAGGCTGAGCATTTTTTCATGTATCTGTCTTCTTTTGAGAAGTGTCTATTCATATCTTTTGCCCACTTTGTAATGGAGCTGTTTGTTTTTTTCTTTTTGGCACGTTTGAGTTCCTTGAAGATCCTAGATGATAGGCCTTTGTCAAACACACAGTTGGCAAATATTTTTTCCCAGTCTATGGGCTGTCTCCTCACTCTCTTGATGGTTTCTTTGGCTTTGCGGAAGCTTGTCAATTTGATGTGGTCCCACTTGTCTATCTTACCTCTTATGGCGTGGACACTAAATGACCACAAATGGCCAAAACAATCCTCAGCAAAAAAAAAAAAAAAAGCAGAAGGTATCGCACTTCGAGACCTTAAACTTTAATATAAAGCTACAATAATCAAAACAGCCTGGATTTGGTACAGGAATAGGCATATAAACCAATGGAACAGGACAGAGATTCTGGAAGCAAAATCTCTCAATTTCTCAACCCACCCATCTTCAACAAAGCCTCCACCACCAACCACTGGGGAGAGGAGAGCCTATTCAGTAAATGGTGCTGGAAAAATTGGCTGACCATGTGCAGAAGATTGAAACAGGACCTCTACCTATCACCATACACAAAAATCAACTCTAAATGGATCAAAAACCTAAGCCTAAAACTGTTAGAATCTTTAAAAATGCAGGAGACCCCCTTATGGAAATTTGAACTGGCAATCAATTCCTGATCAAAACCCCAAATGCCCATGCCATAAGAGATAAGATAGACTTTTTTCACTTAGCAATATGTCCACAAGGTCTGACCATGTTGTACTGTGTGTCAGAAGAAACATCACTTTTATTTCAGAAAACAATAAGAACCATGAAGAAAATAGAATCAACTGGCATGATTAAAGAGTAATGAGGGGTATATTAGCTGTCTATTGCTGCTGTAACTAGTTACCACAAACTTAGTAGCTGAAACCACACAAATGTGTCACCCCACAGTTCTGGGGCGTCTGCAGGCTGCGTTCCTTCCAGAGGCTCTGGGAGAATCCATTTCCTGCTTACGCAGGTTGCTGGCAGAATTCAGTTCATTGTGTCTGTAGGACTGAGATTCCCTTGTTGAGGGCCACTCCCTGGGCCTGGCGACCCCACAACCCTCAGTTCAGGGCTCTTCCTCCAGCAAAGGCAGGTCAGTGCATCTCACATTTAATCTCTCTGACCCACCCTATTGTCTCCACTTTTAAGAGCATTTGTGATTATGTTGGGCCCACCCAGACAGACCAGAAAAATCTTGCCACTTTAAACTGTGACCTCCATTCCCTCTGCAGAGGCCCTGCATCCAAACAGCCTAGCACGATCACAGCTTTCAGGGATTGGAGCATGGACATCTTTGGGGCCATTATTCTACCACTGAAGGAGCTACCTTAGATCAGGGGTCATGGAAGGTTTTCAGATTCTATGATATTTAAACTGAGACAGGGATGTCAAGACAAGAGGTGGCCACATGGAGAACCAGGAAAAGCCACGCCTGCAAAGTGACAGAAAGTGCCACATTCCTGGGGCAGGAATGAGGCCAGCCTGGGGACTCGAGGATGAAGACTAAGGTGAGCAGGGGCCTGGACCTCAGAGAAGGGCCCTGGGTTTGCTGGACGTGCAGTCAGAATCCATTAAAGACCTTCGGCACAAACGACACGATCCGATTCATATTTTTAAAAGATCACTCTGTTATTTGACATTTGAAATGATATTTGAGCTGTGTCTTGAAAGCACAGGTAGGATTTAGACAGATGAAGGAGGGGAGAACTGTGTGTCAGGTCCACAGAGCTGAGGCACAAACCTGGAGCAGGAAGCAGATAGACAAGGGTAGAGCAGGCCACAGGGCGTGAGGCGGGGGAGACGAAGGGCCCTTGCTGGGGCCAGAGGGGCCCTGGGGAGAGGAGGAGCTGCAGGACCCTGGAAGGGGAGGGGCAGAGCCAGAGGGGCCTTGCGGGGAGAGGGTGGGGAGGGCGAAAAAGCTGGAGGGCCCTGGGAAGGGAAGGCAGAGCCACAGCCAGAGGGGCCTTGGCAGGGAAGAGCTGGGGAGCCCTGGGGGTTGGGGGGAGAGCTAGAGGACCCTGGAGAAGGGCAGAGCTGGAAGTGGAAGTGGGCCCTGGCGGGGGACAGAGCTGGAGGGGCTCGGGGGGGCGGAGCCAGAGGGACCTTAGAGGGGGGAACGCGCTGGAGGGCCCTGGGGGGCAAAGCTGGAAGTGGAAGTGGAGCCCTTGGTGGGGGCCCTGGTGCAGACCACGAGTCCTCAGAGATGTGTCAGGCAAGGGACATGCCTGGAGGGGTCTGTCCCGCTGGCTCCTTAAGGAACGATGAATGGTGCTGAAACACCAAGCTGGTAGCTTCCTTACATCATCATTAGATGTCATCAAAGAATCAATAATTGGGCCAGGCTCGGTGGCTCAGCCTGTAATCCCGCGCTTTGGGAGGCCGAGGTGAGTGGACTGCCTGAGCCCGTGGGTTCGAGACCCGCCTGGGCAACTTGGCGAGACCTCATCTCTACAATAAATAAAAAAATCAGCCAGGCATGGTAGTGCGCACCTGTAGTTCCAGCTACTTGGAAGGCTGAGGCAGAAGGATCGCCGGAGCCCAGCAGGTCGAGGCTGCGGTGGTCAGGAGCGGCCACTGCACTCCAGTCTGGGCGACGGAGTGAGACTCCAACTCAAAAAAAAAAAAAAAAAGAATCAATAATTGGAATAAAGGGGATCTTTGCAAAAGGTCAGGGACAGATCACACCAGGAGGAAACGGCTCCGGAAGACACAGCTCATACTCTTCACAGACCTCCTTTGCTGAAGCAGAGAATTAAGTAGGAAATTAACTAACTTGGAAATCTTGAAGGAAAAAAAATATCCAGTCCTCTTGTTCCAGCCCTTTAAAAAAATTTTTTCTTGTTTCCAGCACACAGGAAATTCTACGTCAGAAAGTCAGCAGATCCCGCGGGCTGCAGCCGAGGGGCCGAGGGGGCCAAGGGGCCATTTCTAAGGGAGGGGGCGCTAGGAGCTGGTGGACAGGAGCTGGCATGTTGCCCATGAGGGAGCCCACGTGATCCAGCCACGTGAAGACCTCCGGCTCCAACCAAGGAGCCCCCCAGACAGAGACAACCCCAGGCATGCCAGGGCTTGACCTGGGAGCTCAACTCTGGGCTTCTGCCTTCAGTGTCACCCACTGTGAGGCACACATGTTTCCACTTCTGTCAGCAATCCAAAACCATGAGCCCCAAGTTGGAACCGAGTATCTCAGTCCACACAAGAAAGTGGAACGTAGAAAACAGCAGAGTGGAATTGTGACCTCTGCCTGTTTAAATTCTGTTCTCTCCAAGAGCAGTCAGTGCAGAGTTCACCATCCGCCCCACTGCGTGGCCTCCTCGGAATTAGTCCAGGGTGCTCAGAGGTGTCAGCCAGCTGGGCCACCATACCTGCCTTATTTGGAGAGAAAAATAAAATATGAAATCCTCCACTGTGATCCGTAGGCTTTTCTATATTCCACAGAGCTTTTTAAACCTGAAATTAGATGGGCAATCTAGTGCATAACAGCGTCTTAGGAAGGCTTTGCACCTGCCTGGCACAGGATCACCTGCTGAGCAGTGTTTGTCTTTCTTATTAAACAGAAGGATGGAGAGATGGTTCAGGACGGACCACTCTCAGCGTAGGAATAGTTTAACCCCTGACTTCCTTTCCCAGTGCACAAATAACAACAACAGCCCAGGCCACACGCCCTTGGCAAAGAGCTTGGGACTTCACGCTGCTGTCCCCACAGGGCAGTACTACCCAGGCCTTCTTTCCCTGGAAGCTGGGGCTTGCTTGCTCTGACCTGGGCTGGAGCGTGTCCTACCTAGGCCGACTCCGAATTCTAGCTTCAACCCTACAAGTCCATCCTCCACCCTCACACTTTACAAGATCCCATCTGTCCTTCAACACCTCCCTGGGCATCCCCCAGCCCAGAGGAGAGGTGGAAGCACCTGGGCCTGCTGCAGGGAAGAGGCTCCAGGACTCCGGAGGAAGCTGGACTGGGGGTCTCAGGGTCCAGCCCGAGCAACCAGTATGCCTGGCTGTACCATACATCTGAACAGAACTGCCATCTGTCTGGAAGGGAAAGGAGGGAGGTAAAAATGGGGCAGGCCACCAGCAGTGTCAGCCACACCCCCCAGAGTAAACTTTCCATCACAAAATAACAGAATCAGCTGATTTGGTGCTGACTACAGCATGATAGTACCATATTCTCTTTCACACACACACACCCCCGTTGTCACTCAAGGGGACTCATGGATCTTACCAGCGGCAGAAAACGATGCTCCCCTTGCCTTTCAGAACCCACCTAGGCTCTGGAGTCCATGAGCTCACACAGCTGATCTCCAACTATGGATCCAGAACACCTGGACTCCTGGGAGGTGACCTGTTTCTAGCTTTTCGTTCTTAGAAGAAAGCCAAGTCTAGACCTTCTTGCTCTGCCTGTGGGAATGTGGCGTGCTGTCTCCCCCATGGAAAACACTGTGGTAGTTCCTCAGAAAGGTAGACACAGAATGTCTATGTGGTCACCGATCCCATTTCTGGGCCTACACCAAAGAGGACTGAAAGCAGGGTCTCCAGTCAAGATGACCGGTGTGAGGTGGCCAGAGAGAGTTTCTCCTACGGAGTAAATCAAGGTAGAGTTTCATCAGCACCCAGAGAGGAACGGGACCAGCAGCATGCCTCACAAGCCTCCAAAGAAGTGATAATAACCACACAGCGCAAAGAAAAGATAAGTCCATCCACCTGTACTGGAACAAGCCAGACTCTCGCCTGAATCACCACAGCCCCCTGGCAGCTTCCAGACACAGTGGGAAGGAGAGGGGGATTCAGGAGTTCCGTGCTCCTGCTGCAGACATGAAAGGCCCTCCTGAGCTTTGCGGGCCGTCCCTCACAGGAAACTGCCTTCCCCACAGCCTTACTCTGCCAAAACCCACATGGAGTATAGCAGGGAAAAAAAGCCCTGAGCACCTGCAGCCACCAAATCCCAGGAACTCAGTCCTTGATGGCAGCTGCTTTTTGACCTTCCTGGGAGGGGATGGGCCCCCAGGGAAAACTCCAGTTCCTGGCTGGGGCAGGTTGCTGTGAGAACACCTGGGGCCCTGAGGTCAGCTGCACTTGGTGGGAGTGGGTGGGGTTCGTTGCCATAGCAACCTCTCACTGCCACATAAACACTTCTGTGCCCCCATACACAACAGCAATATCCCAGTGGCCTGGGACTCCCAATTTCCACTGAGGAACCCAGGAATGCACACTTTTGGGGTGATTGAGCTTCCTCCTCCCCACATTCCCCTAAAAGGCTCAAATCAGATGGAGAACTTGGGTAGTCCCCAGAGCCTCGCCCTCCACCTAGGTTGGCTGGGCACTTCCTTAAAGTGACACATGCCAGAGCCAATAAGAAATCCCACAGCCACCATTGCAGCTGGCTTTCTCATACAAGTGCCACCTCCTGGCTAGAGGTCAACAGCACAACCCATCATATCTGTTTTAACACCTCAGCTTTGGGGAAGGCCTGATCCCAGACCCCAGCTAACACCACTTTCCAAGCCACTCTGGTCACTCAAGATGCCATGAGCCAGTGCAGGTATCCAGCACAAGCCTGCCACAGCTGTCAATTGAGAAAGTCTCCACACCAAGGCTATCTATAACCAAAGGAACCCTACAGTGCTTACATCAGCCCCTACCAACCTCAAATAAGAAATAGTCTACTCAAATAAGAAACCAGAAAAATAATTCTGACAATAGAATAAAAATAGAGCTCTCCAACACCCCCAATAGACCACACTAACTCTTCAGCAATGGACCCCTAGCCAAAATGAAATCTTTGACATTCCAGACATAGAATTCAAAAGGTTAATTATAAAATTGCTCAGTAAGTTTCAGGAGAAAGTTGAGAACCAACATTTAAAAAAAATTTAAAAACTCTTCAGGACATGAAAGAAAAACTATCCAAAGAGACAGAAACCTTAAAAAAAAAAAAAAAGCTGAAATTCTGGAAACAAAAGAATCATTTAGGAAAGTACAAAAGGCAGTGGAAAGATTTAACAGTAGATTACAAAAAGCAGAAGAAAGGATCTCAATGTGAAGACATGGCTTTCAAATTAACCCAGACAACAACAAAGAAAAAGGAATCAAGAGAACAGAACAAAGTCTCCAAGAAATGTGGGATTATGTAAAATGTCCAAACCTTAGAATTATAGTTGTTCCCGAGGAAGCAGAGAAAGCAACAGGTTTGGAAAACCTATTTGAGGTAACAATTGAAGAAAAATTCCCTAGCCTTGCAAGAGATTTAAACATCCAGATACAAGAAGCCAAAAGAACCCCCAGATTTATCACAAAAAGGTAATCCCCAAGACACATAATCATTCAGTTATGTGAAGTTTATGTGAAGGAAATAATTTTAAGAGCAATGAGACAAGAACATCAAATAGCCTACAAAGGTAAACCTATCAGACTAATAGCAGAGTTCTCAGAAGAAACCCTAGAAGTCAGAGGGATTGGGGCACCATCTTCAATCTCCTCAAACAGAATAGCAGCCGAGGATTTTGTATCCCACAAAACTAAGTTTCATGAATGAAGGAGAAGTGAAGTATTTCTCAGACAAGCATACGCTGAGGGAATTCGTAACCACTAGACCTGCTCTATAAGAAATACTCAAAGGAATTTTAAATACTGAAACAAAAGGTCAAAATACACCAGCAGTAAAATGCTGGAAATCATAAAGCTCATGAGCCTTATGGAACACCAATGCAATAGAGAAAATAAAAAATAAAGCAACTAGATAAGAACCAGTATGATGAATGGAACTGTATGTTACATATCATTATTAACACTGAATATAAATGGTCTCAATGCCGCACTAAAAAGATATAGACTGGCAGCATGGCTTTCAGAAAAAACCACACACACACAACCCAAATATCAGCTGCCTTCAAGAGACCACTTAACACCAAAGACACCTGTAGATCCAAGAAAAAGGAGTGGGAAAAAAATATTCCATGCTAATGGAGACCAAAAACGAGCAGGAATAGCCATTCTCATATTAGATAAAACAGCCTTTAAATTAATAACTGTAAAAAAAGACAAAGATGGCTATTACATAATGATAAAGGAATAAATCCAACAAGAAAATATAACAATTATATACATATGCTTCTAACACCGGAACTCCCGGCTTTATAAAACAAATACTTCTAGACCTAAAAAATAGAGACAGCAAAACAACTATAGTGGGTGATTTCAACACTCCACCGACAGACAGATTATCAAGGCCAAAATTCAACAAAGAAATATTGGAGTTAAACTGTACCCTAGAGCAAATGAAACTAATAGATATCTACAGAACATCCCACCCCAAAACTACAGCATATACATTTTTCTCATCAGCATATGGCACACTATCCAAGATAGATCATATGATAGGCTGTAAATCAAGTCTCGATAAATTTTAAAAAATCAAAATTATATCAAGCACCTTCTCAAACCAAAGTGGAGTAAAACTAGAAATTAACTCCAAGAAGAACTTGCAAAACCAAAGAAAAACACGGAAGTTAAACAACCTGTCCCTGAATGATCTTTGGGTCAACAACAAAATGAAGATGAAAATTTAAAAATTTCTCAAAATGCATGACAATAATGAAATAAGTTATCAAAACTCTGGGCCACAGTCAAAGCTGTGCTCAGAGAAAAATGTATAGTGCTTAAAGCCTACATTAATAAGACTGAAAGACTGCATATTGTCAACTTAACACTATACCTCAAGGAACTGAAAAAACACAAACAAACCAAACTCAAAGCTAGCAGAAGAAAAGAAATAACAAAGATCAGAGCAGAACTCCACATCCTATAGACTCAAGGGAACTAAATGAAACTGAAATTTTTTTAAAATATGGAAGTTAAACAATTTGCTCCTGAATGGTCCTTGGGTGAACATTGAAACTAAGATGGAAATTTTTAAATTATTTGAAAAGAAGGACAACAGTGAAACAAATTATAAAGATTTCTGGGACATAGCAAAAGCTGCGTTCAGAAAAAAAATCATAGCACTTAAAGCCTACATTAATAAGACTGATAGATTGCATACCAACAACCTAACATTACACCTCAAGGAACTAGAAAAATACAAACAAACCAAACCCAAAATTAGCAGAAAAAAAATAAATAATAAAGATCAGAGCAGAACTAAATGAAATTGAAATAAAAAACAATACAAAGAATCAATGAAACAAAAAGTTGGTTCTTTGAAAAAATAAACAAAATTGATACGCCACTAGCTAGATTACTTAAGAAATGGAGAGAGAACTCAAATTAGCTCAATCAGATGAAAATAGGAACATTATAACTGATATGATAGAAATTCAAAAGATTCAGCATTATTAAAATTACTGTATTACCCAAAGTAATCTATAGATTCAATGTAACATCTATTAAATTATCAATGTCATTTTCCACAGAACTAGAAAACAATCCTAATATTCATATGAAACCCAAAAAGAGCCAGAATAGCCAAAGCAATCCTAAGCAAAAAGAACAAAACTGAAGGCATCACTTTACCTGACTTCACATTATACTACAAGACTGTAGTAAGCAAAACAGCATGGTACAAGAATAGACACATGGTCTAATAGACCAGATAGAGAATCCAGAAATAAACACAAATACTTAAACCAATGATCTCAAAATGAATTAAAATCTTAAATGTCATACTTGAAACCATAAAAGTCCTAAAAGAAAATCTAGGAAAAACTCTTCTGGATGTCAGCCTAGACAAAGAATGTATGACTAAAACCCCAAAAGCAAATGCAATAAAAACAAAGATAAATAAGTGGAACTTGATTAAACTAAAAAGTTTCTACACAGCAAAAGAAATAATCAACAGAGCAAACAGGCAATCTACAGAGTGGGAGAAGATATTTGCATACTATACATCTGACAAAGGACTAACATCCAGAATCTACAATGAACTCAAACAAATCTGCAAGAAAAAAGCAAATAATCCCATCAAAAAGTGTGCAAATGACATGAACAAATGTCTCTCAAAAGAAGATATATAAATGGCCAATAAGCATACTTTAAAAAATACTCGACATCACTCATCATCAGGGAATGCAAATTAAAACCACAATTATACCAATCAGAAGGGCCATTATTAAAAAATCAAAAACAATAGATGTTGGCGTGGATGAGGAGAAAAGGGCATGCTTATACACTGTTGGTAGGAGTGTAAATTAGTAAACCCTCTATGGAAATCAGCATGAAGATTTCTCAAAGAACTACAAGTAGATCTACCATTTGACCCAGCAATCCCACTACAAGGTATCTACCCAAAGAAATAGAAGTTTTTATATAACAAAGACGCCTGCACCTACATGCTGATCACATATCAAAGATGTGAAATCAACCTAAATGCCCACCAACCAATCAGTGGACAATGAAAATGTGGTATATATACACTATGGAATACTACTTAACCCTCAAAAAGAATGAAATAATGTCTTTCGCCGTAACTTGGAATTGGAGAACATCATCCTAAGTGATCTACAGAGTGGGAGAAGACATTTGCACACTACACATCTTGGAATTGGAGAACATCATCCTAAGTCTAACTTAGGAACCGAACACTCGACACCTCATGTTCTCACTTTTAAGTGGGAACTAAACCAAGGATCTGCAAAGGCACCGAGAATGATATAATGAACATTGGAGACTCAGAAAGGGGGAAAGATTGGGGGCGACAAAAAATTACCTGTCAGGTACAATATGCACAGGTGGGGGTTGTGGGTATACAAAAAACCCAGACTTCTCTGCCACTATAGAATGCAACCATGAAACCAAAAGCTATTTGTACTACTCCCTACAGCTATCAAAATAAAGATAAATAAATAAATAAAATTTTAAAAATAAAAAGCATGGCCTTAAACAGATATTTGCACACTGTTTTTGTAGCAGTACTATTAACAATAGCCAAAACATGGAAACAACCCTAATATCTATCACGGGATGAATGGATGAACAATAGATCATCTATCCAGACGATGAACTATTATTCAGCTTCAAAAAAAAAAAGGAAGGAGATTCCCACATAGGCTACAATGTGATGAACTTGAGAACATTATGCTAAGTGGAATAAGCCAGACCCAAAAGGACAAATATTGTATCATTCTACTTACATGCAGTAGCTAGGGTAGTCAGAAAGTACCAAACCACAGAGACAGAAAGTAGGATGTCTGGGGAGAGGGAGGAATGAGGAGTTAGTGTCCAATGGGGACAGAGTTTCCGTCTGGTAAGATAAAAAGTCCTGGAGACAGATAGTGTGATGGTTGCAACACAGTGTAAATGTGTTTAATTCTCCTGAACTGCACATTGTAAAAAGGTCAAAATGGTCAATTTTATGTTATGTATATTATACCACAATAAAAGCACGCACAACAAAAAGAAAGCCAGATCTTAACAGCAGAACTTGGGAGGAGTGTGCTTGTGCCATTTTTAAACTTGTGTTCTTCTGAGACCTTCTGGACATGCAGTGATGAGAACATGGGGTTAAGATCAGGTCCCTGAGTAACACTGGACAAGCTTCAGGCTCCTCCTGTGCAAAAAGGGTGAGCATCATCCCTACCCTACAGGCTGTCAAGAAAACCACATGTCACATGCGGAGAGTCACTTTCTAAGCTGTCGAGCCATCAAGTTGTTGGTTCCTGTTCCCTAACAGTAGGTGGGCCAGATGTGAGGGAAGGGGCACAGCCAAGCCAGCCAGTGCCCAGTTCACCACCAACCCCAGCTGCCAGCTGGAGACCCCACCGTGGCGACTCCGCCCGCCAGCTCCCTCCCTGCCAGCAGCTGCTGCAGAGCAGTTGGTAAAGAGGAGCCCACTGAGCCGTGTGGCAGCCTCTCCTCATGGCAGAGCCAGACGGGGAAAGACAGCCTAGCGGGGTGTGAAGGGCACCATGTTCATGGAACTTTGAAGAGAAATCTGACCAAGGAAGATACACCAATGGCCAGTAAGCTCCTAAAAACATGCTCAACGGCACGAGCCATCAGGGAAGGGCAAATCAAAACCGCGGTGAAATACCACTTCACACGCACCAGAATGGCTATTATCAAAAACAATGCAGAAAATAACAAGTGTTGGCAAGGATGCGGGTGTCGGAGTGTCGGAACCTTCATAACACCACCATTGGAACGTGAATGGCGCTTTCACTTTGGGAAACAGTTTGGCAGTTTTTAAAAAATATTAAGCATCATGTCATCATGTGATTCGGCAGCTCCACTCCCAGGTATATACTCAAAAGAAACAGAAACAGATATCCACATACACATTCACACACAGATGTTCATGACAGTATTATTCACCATAGACAAAAAGAGAAAACACAAATATCCATCAAGTGGTGAATTGATAATGCATATATTCTAGAAATAGAATATTAATTGAAATAAAAAAGAACAAAGCACAGACACCTGCTACTACATGATGAACCTTGAAAACATTATGCTAAGGGAAAGAAGCCAGACACAGGAGAAGACATAGTGTGTGATTTAATTTTTCTGAAGTGTCAAAAAAGAGACAGAAAGGGGATTAATAATTACCTAGGACTGGAAGTCTGAAAGGGACATCATCACTGGGTGATGACAAGGTCCTAGAATGAGAAGGTGGCAATGGTTGTGTCACGCTGTAAACAACCTAAAGTTCATTGAATTATACACTTAAAACAGGTGACCTTTACAATGTGAAAACTATATTCCCATAAAGCTGTATTTTAACAGCAACCTGAATGGAGCATGCTGGTTAAGTTATGTCTTCCACAATTGTGTGATTCACTTTCTTCTCATCTCCCATCTTCTTGTCCTCTACAACAGGCTCCTGTCCATTTTGAGATGGACAGATATGAGAATAAAGCCCTGGACTTTACCTGGAAGCTACACATGGCAAATATCCTTTAACACTCAAAAGGGAATCTCTCCTCAGCCTTCACCACTAGTATTTCTTACAAACTAATCAAGATACTTTATCAAACACACACAAATCAAGTGACAAATTATACTTTTGCTTCTCCACTTTTGTTTCTTTACAAAGACTCAAGAAACAAAAAAGCATCATTCCCTGAGAACTAGCATTTTAAATATTATCCCAAATTATAATTTTAAGGCAAAATCTGGAATTCGGGTCTCTGTTGCCTCCTGCGGCTAGATTTTATATTATTAAATCTTTCTTAATTACTAATTAACCCAGAGCAGCTCAGACCGACACACACATTTGTGACCTTTTTAAAACTCAGTCCTCCCCAGCAGAGGGTGACTCATCAGGAGCCTGAAATCAACAGAAAGAGTGGGTGTTGCTCGAATTAGATCCTGGAGGTGAAGCCACACCCACAGGATAGAGGGAAAAAACAGTGTTCAGAAGACAACCCCATGAGCAGATATGACCAAAGGTCTAAATTCAAGACCCTGAGGCTGCGACACAAAGCATCCTTTGCCCATGACACCCACCACACATGTGTACATGTACACACATGCACATTCACACACACAGTCATGCACAGACACATACGCACACATTCACAAACACAGGCACATTCACACTCAAAAGAAATGAATCTTCCACTTTGCACACAATCCCACATGCAAATTCGTTCACACACACCACATACTGCACCCCACACATGCATATTCACACACAGGCACACACAGATGGGTGCAAATTCACAAATGCAAGCCATCTGCCATGAACGACTCTGGCAGACACAGTCATGAGATACCAACCTCCTGCACCTCCATGCGCTTCCCCCAGTGTGGCCACGCCTGACGCTGGGGTCACATATTTATCCTGTGCATGCCCAGATCTGGGAGGACTTCAAGATCTCCAGCTTGTAAAATATAATGGACAGTTTCCTCAAGCTTCCTGAAGTAGCCATGACCCCCACCACCCCACATCCCCCCACACACACATACATATCATCCTTCCTCTACCAGAGGACAGTCAGCACTCAGCAGGAAGGAACTGGGATCATGGAGCCTAAATATCACATAGGGTCAGAGAGCGCTTGAGGAAATGGGGAGCCCTGCAGAATCCTCAGGCTTCAATTTCTCTATTTTTCACTGATAATTTCCTTCCTTCCTTCCTTCCTTCCTTCCTTCCTTCCTTCCTTCCTTCCTTCCTTCCTTCCTTCTTTCTTTCTTTCTTTGCTGTCCTATGAAGTGCATCTTTTCTGGGAGAAGAGAAATAAGTTACAGTTAAATTCACACCATTGGTTGAAACAAGGTAGAGGATGAGAGCCTGGGTTCTGCTCACCAAGAAGCCCACGAAAATGTCAATGGATGGTGGTATCAGCCGATTTTTACATTCCCCTCTTTACCTCTTTTTTGACAAGGCCAATACTATAAAGTTTTAGATGTAGGACTGCCTTTGAGACAGTAAGCTGTGGGCAGCGTCGCTGTAGCAAGAGTAGGCTGCTGGACCAGGAACGCTAAAAGAAAGACGGTGTACTTATTGAATGTTTGTTATATGTCAGGCATAGGATGAAGGCCTTAATTAAATTAATTCCTTTCAGTTATCATTCCCTCCATTTTGCAGATGAGAACATTGAGGCTTAATTATCCATCTCAAGGTGGCAAGACTGCACTGGAGGTCAAATATAAACATTGAGCCTATACTCTTGACAACCATGTTGCTCATGAGGCAGGCTGTCCAGGGTGTTCAGAAGAGTTGGGCTCATCCTCCTGGAGATGTTGTTAGACCACTGAATTCCTAGGAAGGACAGAAAATGAAAGAAACAGTAACACAACTCTGAAAACAAACCTTGAGCTCCCTGTCAGGCAGATGTCTAAAGCTCTTTTAAGATGATAATGAACTATATTTTACAAAAGGAAAAAAAAAAACCTAAAAAATCCTATGAAACTCCAGGAAATCTTAATCTAGAACTTCTTAACAAATGTAAACGGTTCAAGAACTTTGAGCTTGTGTTCAGTTTTACCTTCAAAACTGTACCTTATCAATAATGATCCTGTGAAATCACTCCCCAAGCTCCTTCTCCATGAGATTATGCCTATTGTGAGAACAAAGCAGCTTGAATCCTACAAACCTCACAGTTGTCTCTTCTCTTCTCTAACCCACGGTTGGCAGTGCCTTGATCAATTTCCAAATGTGCTTTGATGACAGAGCTATCCAGTCCTGCTCTTGACACAGCTACCATTATTCAAGTATCTCTGAAGTCCTCTCTCAAAGAATCCTTCTCCTGCTGTGAAATCCTTCTCCTTCAAGGAGGATCATTTACACACACAAATTTTTTTCATCCAGAGCATCACCATAGTTAGTGAACAACAATTTTTTTTTAATCAAATTGCTTTTTCTGTTTTTCCACTTTATGGTGCAAACTGCATGCAAAAGAACTCTCTTTCCCTATAAATTATGAAACCATGAGGCACATTTCCCATGGAACAAAGCCATCTAAGCCTTGAGGCCTGGCTCCAAAGCTGGAAAAGTTATTCTTCTCCCCAAATGGATGAGGAGGCCCTGAAACGCAGACATGGGTGATGGACAGGCGCCGCCAACTCCAGGCCACAGCGCCTCCTCTACTGGTGCCTGTCATCTCCGCAGACACCTGAGTGCGCATCCACCCATCAGACTGCCCTCCCACAGCCCCTCAATCAACACCAAGAAAAATGAAGTCATCATCCACAACTTGCACCTCCTCCTGAGCTTCCTGTCTCATTTAGTCTTGCAAGCTAGAAGCCTCCATCAGAGTCAACGCTGCATCCCTATTCCTGCCTCAAACAAGGGAGCAGTCCTCAGACGTGGCCTGCTAACCCAGAGTCATCTTAACCACCCCCCTCTAAACTGATCCGCCCAGCTCCCCTGGAAAGCGGCACCACCTCCTGTCTTGCTGGGTCTCCAGAGTTGCAGTCACAGTCATGTTTCTGACCAGCAGCCTGATGACACACACTGCACGTCATTTGAAGAACTCTGTTTGGGCGTGTGTGTGCTTTGTCACCCTCCCCAGGCAGCAAGCTCCCTGTGGGCAGGGACAGGCCTTCATCCTCTCTGCATCCCCCTAGGTCCTGGTGCACGGCTGGCACCCGGTGATTGCAGTGGTTTGTTATTGTTGTTGCTGTTGCTGTCATTGTTCCTAATTCTTGCAAGACATGGCAGAAAGACCTACATGATTGTAAATAGCATGAGGAAAGGGTCTAGTCAACAGTAAGTTACAAATTCATTTTGCCATCCAGGGACATTGCCTTTTAGTAGACAACACTCCTATGGCTCTGGATCTCTCGACTCTGTGGAAACTCCTTTGAGAGGCCCTTCATTCAAATGGACACACCACAGAGATTGTATTTCGACTGGTAACATGAAACCATAATTATGAACTGCTTATGAGGCTGGACATGGTGGCTCATGCCTGTAATCCCAGCTCTTTGGGAGGCCAAAGCAGGTGGATTGCTTGAGCCCAGGACAACACAGCAAAAAAAAAATTTTTAATTAGACAGGTGCGGTGATACATACCTGTAGTCCTAGCTACTCAGGATGCTGAGACAGAAGAATCATCTGAGCTCAGGAGGTCGAGGCTGCCATGAGTCGTGATTGTTGTGATCATGCCACTGCACGATAGCCTGGGCAACAGAGTAAGACCCTGACTCAGAAAAAAAGAAGAGCTGCTTATGGAACTCGCTTATGGAACTTCCTCTCAAGAGACCAGATAGTTATGGGTGAAACAAGAAGCAAAGACTGTTGTGCAAAGCAGGCACAAAGGCTACTTGCAATCGAGCCTGTATGGCGCTCCCATGGGAGGGTGTCCAGGCCTGAAGGTGGGCGCTTCTGCCAGACCCCAAGAGAGAAGAGGAGGAAGGCATGACTCGACGGTGGGGCGTCATTCCCGTCTCCTCTGGACCGCAGCGGGTACGGAGGGAGAGCGACAGGACTCCCCAGGGATCCTCTTGTGCCCAGCCCTGGGCAGGACACTTTCCTGAACTAGGACTCAGCATGTCCCAGGGGATCGACAGGCTACATAGTCTCAGCTAGTTTGTTCTCACTCTCCTGGTGCCTTTCAGACAAAAGAGAGGAGGAGAAGGAAATGCTGAGGATGGGAAGTCAGAACCGTGGGTGCCTGGCCGGTTCTATGGCAGCTGCAGACCGCCTCTGGCTGAAGGGACGTCCTCTTCCGCGAGCACAGCCACATGCACGTGCCCCACTCTCATGGGGTCTCTGTCCCCACTCCTGATAGTGGATGACCTGATAATCTCCCCACGGTCCCACATACATTGTTGCCTCTCATACATGCGCACACACACATGCACATGCCCCAGCACACAGAGGACAGTGTTTTCTTGGGAAAGGCCTATAAGACTGTCAGGTACAGTTCCTTCTCTCCAGACCCCAGGGCCTTGCCTCAGCTTTCTTCCTGGTTAAACGAGAACAGTAATGACTACACCCCCTGCCTGGCAGATGGCCCTGAGCGTGAGTCACAAACAGAAGATCCCCATGGGAATGCCCTTGGAGGATTTCAGGGACCACAGTGGAAAGCCGCAGTAACAGCAAGGGGTACTCCACACGACTCTTCCAAGAAAAAGGAGGGGGTCTCCAAAGCTTAGTGACCAAGGTGGATGGGAAAACACTTCACTCCAGCTGCTACCAGCATATCCTTCCTCAGGAAGTCGAGTGTCAGCCCCAGCAGGCCACGTAGCTCCATTTGCTTGGCTGTTGCCAAGAGAGGGAACAATGGAGAAGGTGGCAGATTGGTCCTTTTCGCGAAAGGCAGCCCGGATCACATGTGCAGTGCTGACATTTACGATAATCGTCTTTACTAGGAGCTTCTATTTTTCTCTCTGGGCCTGAGCCTGTCTTCTTCCCCTTAATTTCCAAGGTTCATACATGTGCACTAGCACGCACACAGACATGCATGCACCCAGGACACACACCAGCACATGCATGCACACAGACATGAGTGCATACCAGCACATGCACACACCAGCAACACACACATGCATGCACACACTTCAGATTTTCTCGTGGCTGGAGAGAGAATCACTAACGGGTTTTAACCCTGGATCTTCCCCGCTCATGACCTGTTGCCTGGACTGGACTTCCTCACGGCCCATCAAGAAGAAGAAATATGGAACCATTATCACACCATTAACTGAGAGTTAATGGGCCAAGTTCATAACCCCTTTTTCCTGATGAGACGTAACCACATGAACCTACTCCATCCAAACTTCAACTCATCAGTCATGACTACAAATCAGCATTGCTGGGAAAAGGGAAAAGCAGAAAACAACCCATCTTCTGACCTCAAGGGAGAACTGGGAGCTGTTCTGAGCTTATCAGAAACTTAGGTCTTCACATCTTCCATAACAATGAATATAGTCTACATTAGGTCAAGCTCTTATATAAAGTTCCCTGAATAACATTTGGAATCATTAACATTTCATTAAAAGTTCCTTGTGAGAAGTGTCTATTCATATCTTTTGCCCACTTTTTAATAGGGTCATTTGTTTTTTTCCTTTTGGTGCATTTGAGTTCTTTGTAGATCCTGGATGTTAGGCCTTTGTCAGATATACAGTCGGCAAATATTTTTCCCCATTCTATGGGTTGTCTCCCTTTCTCTCTCTCTCTCTCTCTCTCTCTCTCTCTCTCTCTCTCTCTCTCTCAAACAGGATTTAGCGAGAGGACAGAAAAGCTCCCAGGGTTTATCCTCTTGATGGTTTATTTTGTTTTGCAGTTTGATGAGGTCCCACTTGTCTGTCTTCTCTCTTATGGCGTGGGCATTTGGGGTTTTGATCAGGAACAGGTTACCCATTCCGATTTCCATAAGGCTGTCTCCTGCGTTTTCTAAGATTCTTTGAGTTTGAGGTTTTACGTTCAGGTCTTTGTTCCATTTAGAACTGATTTTTGTATATGGGGATAGATATGGGTTTTGTTTCAGTCTTCTGCATGTGGTCAGTTTCCCAGCAACATTTACTGACTAGGTTCTCTTCTCCCCAATGATTGCTGGTGGAAGTTTTGTCAAAGATGAATTGGTTGGGAAACTGAGGTTTTTGCTTCCAGAATCTCTATCTTGTTCCATTAGCTTACATGCCTATTCTTGTACCAAAACCATGCTGTTTGATTATTGTAGTCTTATAGTAAAGTTTAAAGTCTGGAAAAGTGATATCTTTCACTTTGTTTCTCTTCCTAAGGATTGTTTTGGCTATTGGTGGGCATTTATGTTTCCATATGAATTTCTGTATTGTCATTTTCAGGTCTGAGAAGAATGATGTTGGTAATTTAATGTCACAGAAACAAAGAACTGAGTACCACATGTTCTCACTCATAAGTGGACCCTGAACATTCATCATAATACTATAAGCAGCAGGAAACTGCTGGGGGGGAGGGGTGGGCATACAACATCAATAAGGGTAACTAACTGATCTCAAACTAGGCAAAGGGGGAACCAAAGGGAGGCCCAAACTCTGAATCGTACCACACATCTTTAAAATAAATGTAAAGGCCAGGCTTGGTGGCTCAGCCTGTAACCCCAGCATTTTGGGAGGCCAAAGCGAGTGGATTGCCTGAGCCCGCGGGTTCGAGACCAGTCCAAGGAACTTGGTGAGACAACTTGGCGAGACCTCATCCCTACAATAAATAAAAAAAATTAGCTGGGTGTGGTAGCACGTGCCTGTAGTTTCAGCTTCTTGGAAGGCTGAGGCGGAAGGATTGCTGGAGCTCAGCAGATCAACGCTGGAGTGGCTGTGAGTGTGCCACGGCACTCCAGCCTGGGTGACAGAGTGAGACTCCAACTTAAAAATAAATTAATTAATTTAGTTAAATTAATGTAAAAAAGTATTTTAATTAAAATAATAAAATCAATACAACTGAAAAAATAAATAAATAAAATATGCTTTAAAAAAAAAACCTCAGCCAGGCTCGGTGGCTCAGCCTGTAATCCCGCGCCTTTGGGAGGCTGAGGTGAGTGGATCGCCTGAGCCCGCGGGTTCAAGATCCGCCTGGACAGCGAGACCTCATCTCTACAATAAATCAAAAAATTACCGGGTGTGGTAAGCGCACGCCTGTAGTTCCAGCTACTCGGAAGGCTGAGGTGGAAGGATTGCCGGAGCCCAGCAGGCGAGGCTGCGGTGGCCGGGAGCGGCCACTGCACTCCAGTCTGGGCGACAGAGTGAGACTCCAACTCAAAAAAAAACCAAAAACCTCCTTGTAATGAAAGAGTGTGGACTTTGGAGTCAGGCACACCTGGGTTAAAAGTGGAACCTGGTCCTTGTTGATGCAGGACCCTGGGCTCTTGGGCAAGTCTTGTCACTCTCCAAACTTCTGTTTCCTCAACTGTAAAAATGTCAATAGAAATACTTACCTTGGGGAGTTGCTGAGATAACTACATAAATTGGGCAACACATTTAAAGCTCCCAGCACATTTCTGTCACACAGGAAGGCTCAATGTCACTCCCCTCCTGTGTTCTTTACCAACAAGAACCTTCTGAGTGGGGATGACTAGGAAAACACTTCAAAGAAAAAAGTCTCCTTCTCTGTCTTTCAGAAGCCCACTGTCTCCATCCCCCTCAGCCGCAGGGTCCTGAGTGTTCCCACAGTCCTGAGGTGCCATGGAGCCAGTCCAAACCATCAAACCCCTAATGATCAAGTGGGTGTGTGCTGACATACACTCAAACTGAAAGGACCCCAGAGGGGACACAGTCCAGGAGCTATTACCATGGGACAGAGCCACCCAAGAGGGGTCAGGCTGGATTTGGGAGAAGATGGCAGACACAAATTGATAGAAAACAGGAACAAATTGGTTTTTTCTTTAGATTTGCAAGATATATCAGGGAAAGGGAAAAAGAAAAACGTAAAAAATCAAAGCTTATGTTAAAAATAGAGAATTGGATAAAATAAAATCTATGATCGAGGAGGCTGAGGTATTCAGGTATCATCAGAAAACAGCATTGTCTGAATGTTTGTGGCTCCCCACAGAATTCCTATGTTGCGATCCTCACTCCCAAGGTGATGGTATTAGGGAGTGAGGCCTCTGGAAGGTGAGGAACTAGTGCCATTATAAAAGGGAGCCCAGAGAGCTGCTTTGTCCAGTCCACTGTGTGAGGACATAGTGAGAAGCCACCGTCTATGAACCAGACACCAAGTTTTCTGGCACTGCCATCCTGGACTTCCAGTTTCCAGAACCATGAGAGATACACTTCTGTTGTTTATAAGTCATGAGGTTTACCGTATTTTGTTATAGCAGCCCTAATGGACTAAGATAACAGTCAGGTCTTTGAGATAAATTATAGTGAGGGAGTTTTCTTCCCGTAGCTGAGAGAGCTAAGAAAAGTGGACCTGGAAAAGAGGTCATGAAATTGGAGAAACAGGAAGAGGGCGTGAGGGGGCCGACAATCAAGGCAGAATGGTAGGATAAGACTGAGGAGGCATATGCTGGCGCCCTCATCCTCACCGGGCCTGAGGCCATGGGTGTTCGTGGGCCCAGCACTGGACCAGCCCCCAACGCGTAGGAATGTGGAGTAGAGACACAGGGGAAGTGGGTTTTGCCATTTTGCTTCCCCTGAAGACATGTCACTAGTCCCCTGCCCAACAGTAAGAGAACTCACTCATCTGTGACCCACGTGGCCCACGTGGCGCACGTGGCCTATGGTTGAGGACAGTTCGTCAGCATTTGACAGGGATCATTTGCTACTGCTTATTCTCCCATACCAGCCTAATTTTACACTTGTTTATTACACTGTAATAAACAAGCAACAATCTGAAACCTAACTGTCTTCTTTCCCTTGGTCCTCCAGTGTTTTGGAAAACAGCCACCAGGAGGTGTTTTTCCTATTCCTCTGAGGTTTCATTGACTCTTTCTAGGGCCACAGGCCTCTTCCCACCTGTGCTCCCTTCTGCACCCACAGTTCTGATCTGCTCATCTCAGCTGTCCCATCCCCAATCCAGTCCTGCTTCTGGACCCTGCAGACAAGGATCTATTTGCTTGCTCTCTGCTAGGACACGTGCTTGATGGTTTAAGCTCTCTGTTATGGAACCCTCCACGTGTCAACTGGTTCTTTGCGTTTAGGGAGGGCTCATGGGAGGGGGCTCGCCTTTACTTCCCTTGGTGTGTGCTGGGATGGCTTTCCTGGGGCTGGAGGACCCAGCGTGGCTGTGGCCGGTCTGTGAGGTCTGGCTGGGGCTGCTGGCTGGAGCCCAGCTCCTCTCCTGCAGGTGGCAGCTCTCAGCATGTAATCTCCCACTTTCTCCAGCCATTTCTTTATGTGATAGCTGGGACCCAAGAGCAAGATCAGAGTCGCTTGCAACCAAGGACCAGGGCTGGCAAACATCCCTTCCACCATGTGTACTGGTCAGAGTAGTCACAGGTCAGACTAGGTTCCAGGGGAGGATCCAGATGGGAGAATGGGGAGGGCATTCGGGAATGGGCCCCCTAGCAGCCACCTGTGCAGACAGCCCACCACACTCGCCCTTCACGTGGGCCCATTCCCCCAGGTCCTTGTCTCCTGGTGGTAAGCGGCGGAAGCCAGCCGCCAAAAGGCCCCTTCAGCATGGACTCAGCCCTGGGAGGGCAGCCATGAGAATAAGCCTCACAGTCAGACGGCACCAGTTCTCAGCTCTGCTGCTGCCCAATTATATGACCCGGAACAAGTTAATTAACCTCCACAAGCCTCAGTTTCCTCAACTACAAAAGTAATATAATTGTACACACCTCCCAGGGCCATGGGGATAATTAATGGAATCCATTTATGTAAAATGTCTATGGGCCCTGGAAGCTGTCACTGTTAGTGGAATGACTGCATCACCATCTCAGCAAATGTCATCCCAAACACACTCTGATTCCAAAGTGAGATCTGGGCTCACGGATTTATTTGGACATTCGGGGAAGCTTTCTCTGTGAGTCCCTTGACTGGAGAGGGTAAGACAGCATGCCCTAGTGACTCCGTCTGCCCAGGGAGCTCACACTGGAAAGGTGGTAGGGATGCATGTCAGGCTGTCCCATGGAAATCCTGGCTCCACCACTGCTACTGTGTGGCCTTGGGCAGCTGTGCAAACTTCTCTGTGCCTTCACTGTAAAACAAGAATGACGATAACCCCTTGGGATTAAAACAGAGAATTACATAAGGTCCTTAGAACAGAGTCTGACATAATTGCTTTGGATGCATTTGTCATCATCAGTGTGGAATAAAATAATAAGGCTTTTCCTGCTTTTCCCTCTGGCCTCTTCTAGCTCAAAATCTTCCTAGGCCCGATGCTCTCTCGCTTGTTTATATGGTTTTACGCTATGTGTTTCCTATAGGCCAAGTTAGACCCTTAGTGAAATGAAGCTGTCATGAATAAATGAACGAATGCACAATAAGGCCCGCGATGCTTATAGACCTTACAAGCCCTCTCACCTCACGAGGAGGCTTCATCGATCGCTACCCAGCTCTCTCTCACCCCTGGCCCCTGACCTCTGTCCTGGGAGAGTAGAGCTCTCATCAGCAACTTTTCTGCCGCCGTCCGTGAGCCTTGCTGAGTTAGAGCCTCTATTCCTCTTCCTGATTAGACCTTCCACTCTGTTTCCATCTGGAAAAATGTCATCCGTTCTGGTGATTTACTCCGTGTGAGTCTGTCAAGTTGCCCCATAACCTTGTTCCCAGGGACTTCAATCTCTCAGAGCCTGACTTGGATTTATTGTGAAAGATGCCCCTGGAATAGGAATTGCCTCATCGCCCTTTATGAGGAAGATCGATGCCCACAGGAGCCGCCTCCCCCCCCAGCCCTCCGTGGCTGCACACGGAGCTTCTCGGGGAGCCGGGCCCACCCCACGGATCACAACACAGCCACAGTCCTTAATACACCCAGGCGGGTCCTTAGAGGACGGTGACGGCCACATGGTCACAACTTGGCTGTGAAGGAAGTCCTCAGATTCACCGGAGAGCAGGACAGGAGACCTCAGGGAAACTGGCTCTAGAAACCCAGATTGCTAGGAGATGCGTTGTGGCCCGAAACCCAGGAGCCCAGACCCAGGCAGGGAACAGAGTTGCTCAGTTCTCTCGTGAGTAAATGAGAGATGTTGAAAATGAACATTACTACAGCCAAGACTGCTCGGGTCTGATGCCACCCTGCCACCGTGCCATAAAACATCAAGAATGTCATAGGGGGAAGACCTGGCTCATCCTGGCTTGCACAGATGTCTGTTACCAGTTAATGAAGTGAATGAGGGTTCTTCTCGCATGCTAGTGAGTACATCAGAGGCTTTCTCGTGTTCCCCCCACACACAGCTCTTTCTAAAAGCCAGGCCATCGGCCCATGTCCTTGGCCACCAGTGGCTTGAGACTCAGCACGAAGCACCTCCCCTGTCTGTTCACTGGACGGACAGAGGGATAGACAGATGTGTAGGTAAAAGGTGCTTCAAGGTAGTCAAAATTGGTGAATACATTCTTTTGGATTTTTTGGTTTTTTTTTTTTTGAGTTGGAGTCTCACTCTGTCGCCCAGACTGGAGTGCAGTGGCCGCTCCCGGCCACCGCAGCCTCAACCCGCTGGGCTCCGGCGATCCTTCCGCCTCAGCCTTCCGAGTAGCCGGAATTACAGTCGCGCACTACCACGCCTGGCTGATTTTTTGATTTATTGTAGAGATGAGGTCTCGCTGCCCAGGCGGGTCTCGACCCGCGGGCTCAGGCAATCCACTCACCTCAGCCTCCCAAAGGCGCGGGATTACAGGCTGAGCCACCGAGCCCGGCTGGGTTTTTTTTTTAAGAAATAATAAAAATATTTGTTAATTCTCTGTGGAATCTCCTCTGCTCCTCCCCTCTCCTTCCTTTTTGGCTGCAGTCATCCTCACAGGTCGCAGGGCGTCAGGTCCTTGGCGCCACCACAGAGCAGGCCCAGGGAGGGGCCCGGCGGTGACTGTGCAGAAGGGCGCTGCAGAGCTGCTCAGCAACGTCCTACCTGGGCCACCCCGGGAAAGTCACTAACTGCCCCAAGCTCTGAGAATGGAGGCGATGATAGCACCGGTCTCACATGGTGACCACAAGGAAGAGTTGCACGATCCAGAAAAAGCACTTGGTTCAGCACCTGGCACAAAGTAAGCACCCTACAAGTATGCATCATGGCTGTGTTGTTGCCTCCTCACCCTCAGCATGGCTGCCCTGGCACCCAGGGTCTTGGCATGGCAGCACAAGCCCTGGTGGGGTGAGGCTGGAGGGGTCAGGTGGAGCTGACATTGAGAGAGGAGGGACTCACCCAGTGCTCAGCACCGGACCCTCCCAGCAAGACATTTTACCTTGCTTAGCCACTGTTTCCTATCTGTAAAATGGAGATAATGAGGAAACCCCACGCTTTCCACCTGCAGCGTGCATCCAGGTTTCCTGGGATCACAGTGAAATGCAGATTCTAGCTCCGTCGGTTTGGGTGGGGCCAGAGGTCCTGCTGCTGGCCCAGCGCCCACACTGCCGAGGTGACATCAGGACTCCTGGCTGAAGTGAAAGCTGCGGCGCCTCTTGGTGTTGCACGCCCTCTGTGGGAAGGAAGGGGGGCGTGGACCACTGAAACATGGTTGATTTTGTGTGACTTCAAGGGACCCCTAGTGGGGCCTGGGCTGAGACGCTAATGAGGAATCAAGGGCTGGGATGTGCGGAGGTCTTTTTCCCATTCTGAGGGACAATCAGTGTCTGGGGAGAGTGCCCAGGTCTGGTGAGGCCTGGGCACCTCCAACGTCCACATGGCGTGTTTGAGACGAGCAGTACCCGATGCTCTGGCTCACATTGGTTTCAGTCTCCTAATCCTTATCTAACGAGAACAGGCTTTTCCAGAGTTAGCTTCAGCCTCTTAAATTTTTGAAGATTAAAGTCATGTGCGTCCCTCCATTAAAACGACAGCCAAATAGACCTTCACACATATCCCTATGCACTTTGCTGGATTCTGGGGAAGACCACAGTTGAAGACTGAAAGAGAAAGAGAGCTCTATTAAATATATATCCTGGCCGGACTCGGTGACTCAGCCTGTCATCTCAGCACTCTGGAAGGCCAAGGCGAGTGGATTGCCCGAGTCCGTGTGTTCAAGACCAGCCCGGACACTTTGGTGAGACCTTGTCTCTACAATAAATTAAAAAATTAGCCAGGCATGGTAGCACACACCTTTAGTTCTGGCTACTTGGAAGGCTGAGGCAGAAAGATCACTGGAGCCCAGCAGGTTGATGCTGGGGTGGCCATGAGCATGCCACTGCCTTCCAGCCTGGGCAATGGAGTGAGACTCTGACTCAAAAGATAAAATATATATATATATCCTGCATTCAATAATGATTTTCTACCTCACTTGTAGCAACACAAGTGATGGGTTTCAGCAGTTACCCTCACGAACATACCTAGGCTTCTCAATTAAAATCACAAATATGAAGGGGGTCTCCAAAAAATGGAGTTTATTTATTTAAAAAATTGTGCACTTGCTCTTACATGTTTAAACTTCAGTGTGGGAGCTAAATATTCACAAAGATATAAATAATTGACACTGGAGACACTAATAAGTGGAGAAGAGGGGGTTAGGGTTCAGAAACTACCTGCAAGGCACAGTGTTCATTATCTGGGAAAGAGGCCACCTGAGACCCAGTCCCCACCACTACCCAATACATCCATGTCACGAGCACGCATGTGTACCCGCTGAATCTAAAATTTTTTTAAAGGAAAAATAAATAAACAAATAAACTTCAGTCACCTTCAAAGTACTCTCTGTTTGATGTAATACACCTATGGAAACACTTTTTCCACTGCTCAAAACAGTTTTTGAACTCGTCAATTTTGGTGCCTTTTAGTGCTTCTGCTGTTTTCTGTATCACCTCTTCCATACTGACAAAACATTTCCCTTTGAAGACTTTTTTCCAGGGAAACAAATAAACAAATAAAAAAGTAGCTTGGGGAGAGATCGGGTAAATAGGAAAGGTGGGGTGCAAGGGCCATGCCGTTTTCGGTCAAAAGTTGCTGGTCACTCAGTGTAGTACAGGCATGTGTGCTGTTATGGTGGAAGAATCAGTCACCTGTTTGCCAAAACTCAGGATGTTTATTTTGCAAATCATGATGCAATCTTCTCAAAACTTCCAGATAAAAACTTTGGTTGACCATTTGATCTGGAGGAACAAATTCTGAGTGCAGCACAGGGAGCCTGCCCTCCAATTACAATTCCAGCCAATAGAAAGAGAACTTCCTACCTGGAAATGACAATACAGAAATCTACATGGAAACCACAAATAGCCAAAACAATCCTTAGCAAAAGAAACAAAGCAGGAGGTATCACACTTCCAAACTTCAAACTTTACTATAAGGCTACAGTAATCAAAACAGTCTGGTATTGGTACAAGAACAGGCACATAGACCAATGGAACAGGATAGAGATTCTGGAAGCAAAGCCTCAACTTCTCAACCAACTCATTTTTGACAAAGCCTCCAAAAACAACCACCGGGGAAAGGAGAACCTATTCAGTAAGTGGTGCTGGGAAAACTGGCTGATCACATGCAGAAGGTTGAAACAGGACCCCTACCTATCACCATACACAAAAATTAACTCTAAATGGATCAAAGACCTAATGTAAAACCTCAAACTATAAGAATCTTAAAAAATGCAGGAAACACCCTTATGGAAATTGGAACTGGCAACCAATTCCTGATCAGAACCCTAAGTGCTCATGCCATAAGAAATAAGATAGACAAGTGGGACCTCATCAAACTGACGAGCTTCTGCAAAGCCAAAGAAACCCCATGAGAGCAGGAAGACAGCCCACAGAATGGGAAAAAATATTTGCCAACCGTATATCTGACAAAGGCCTAACATCTAGGATCTACAAGGAACTCAAACACGCTGAAAGGAAAAAATCAAACAGCCCCATTCAAAAGTGGGCAAAAGACATGAATAGACACTTCTCAAAAGAAGATATGTGGGCAGCCAACAGACAAATGAAAAAGTGCTAGCCTCACTCATCATCAGAGAAATGTAAATCAAAACCACATTGAGATACCACCTAACCTCAGTAAGAATGGCCATCATTAGTAAAACAAACAAAAACAGATGCTGGCGAGGATGCAGAGAAAAAGGAATGTTTCTACACTGTTGGTGGGAAAGCAAACTAGTGCAATCTCTTTGGAAGACAGTGTGGTGATTTCTGAAAGAACTAGAACTTCCATATGACCCAGCAATTCCCCTACTGGGAATATACCCGGAGGAACTCAAATCATTCTACAAAAAAGATACCTGCACACGTATGTTTGTAGCTCTATTCACAATAGCAAAAACATGGAACTAACCATGCTGCCCATTGAAGCTAGACTGGATTTTTTTTAAATGTGGTACATATACACAATGGAATATTATGCAGCCATAAAGAAGGACAAACATACAGACTTTGCAGCAACTTGGATGGATTTAGAGCAGATCATACTCAGTGATCTATCATAGAAACAGAACAGAGTACCACATGTACTCACTCGTAAGTGGACCTTATTATTATCATAATACTACAAAAAAGGGATTGGCAGCCGTGGGAAACTGTCAGGGGAGAGGGGGTGGGAGTAGCAGTTGAGAGAAACTGCTAGGGGAGGGAGGGGCACACCTCATCAACAAGGGTACCTGCATTATCGTTTGTATGCCTAACCCTGAATTGCGCCCCACATCTTTATAATAATAAAAATTTTAAAAAGAAAGAAATCTTTCCTGAAAACATATCCTTCTCTCCCTCAATCCTAATTTGGCTCAATGTCCACAGCCTGCTCGATAAATCCAGCCTTCCTGCACACCCCTCAAGCCTGCCCTTGGAAGCATTCTAAAAGGACCACCTTCTCAGAATGAGCCCCCAACCAATTCTGTGGTCTGACCTCTTCTCACCCCTCCACCTGCACCTCAACATCCTGAACCATGAGAATCCACTTCCTTTCCAAGCAGACCACGAACTTATACCCCCTGTGGCTCTCTGGCTTGGTCCCTGGGTGACATCAAGTCTCAGATGTCACCTCCAGCTGAAGACATCTTTGCTGAGTTCAGCCTGAAAGCCCCAGGAAAGAGTAGCTGCCCCTTCTCGGTGTCTGAGGAGCCCTCGTCCTTACTTTATCTAGCTCTTGTCACACCACATAAGTCACTGCCTCACTGTTGCTGGTTCTCCCAAGGTCTAGGGCTTCCTTACACTGCTATGATCCACTAGCCTGCTCTAGTAGTTACTAGATCAGTAACTGTCTCCCTCTGATGCTAGCTGCATTTGTTAAAATAATCAATCAGGCTGGGCACGGTGGCTCAAGCCTGTAATCCCAGCACTTTGGGGACCGAGGCAAGAGGATTGCCTGAGCCTGTGGTTTCAAGACCAGCCTGGGCAACATGGTGAGACCTCATCTCTACAATAAATCAAAAAATTAGCCGGGTGTGGTAGCGCGCGCCTGTAGTTCCAGCTACTCAGAAGACCGAGGCAGAAGGATCACCAGAGCCCAGTGGGTTGATGCTGGGGTGGCTATGAGTGTGTCACTGCACTTCAGCCTGGGTGATGGAGTGACTCCAACTCAAAAATAAAAATAAATAAAATAATCAATCAACTAATCAGTAGGTTTTTAAATTATCATTTTATAACATGGAAGTTCCAATGCATCTGGACGCCCCGCCTGCTTTTCAGCACCACCCCCCATCATGTCATCGATAGTACTAGTAGATGCTGCTTCTGTGCGCCATGATTTGAATGCTTGCCTTCCCCAAAACTCATGTTGAAATTTAACGGCCATCATGGCAGTTAAGAGGTGGGACCTACGAGGAGTGTCTAGGTCATGAGGGCTCTGCCCTCGTGAATGAACAGATGCCATGGTCTCAGCCGCGGGCGCATTCTCTCTCCCTCTTTTTGCCCTTCTGCCATGTGATGCCTCCCATCCTGTTACGACGTGGCGAAAACGCCCTTGCCAGATGCCAGCCCCTCAATTTCGGACTTCCGAGACCCTAAGACTGTGAGCCAACACATCTGTGTCATTGTAAACCATCCCGTCTGTGACACTGTGATAGCAAGATGAAATGAACTAAGACACCACATCTCCCCTCTTCTCACTTGCTGTATGTGCCCCACCCACGGTCCATCTCAGAGCCATGCTCACTTCCTGGAAGTCTCGGCATGCTGACTTGGCACACTCTCTGTCCCCTCGTTCTGCCTCGCAGCCCCAGAATACACTCACCCTTAGGCACCCCTGACTCTTGGAAGTTCCCTGTTCCTTGTCTCGTTCTCTCAGGCCCCCGATAAACTCACTAAGGTAGGCATGGTAACAATGCTACCTAACTGTCCCTATAGCAAGGACTTCTTCTGTATCTACTAAAATTATTTATGCTCACATCACCCCAAAGAAAATGGTAGCTGGCATGCAAAGAACATACACAACAAGATTTAACGTGATAGATATGGAAAATCATAGCCATAGAAAGGACTGAGGATAGGAAGGGAGGGAACTTTTTCTGAACTTGAGCATCACGGGCAAAGGAAGTGGTGCCATGCTAGAAACCTGTGGTGTGCACAGGCACTGAAAAGGGTCTGAAGGAACTGTCTCTGCCTGGCAGGACCTTGTAGCACAGCTCAGGAGACCAGCATAGCCATGTGGGAAACATTTAGCATCGCCAAAGTGCTCCACAGTTCAGAGAAGCACTGTCCCTATGGCTAGGGCAGAGTCTCTCAGACACGGCGGTGCCAGAGCCAGCCCTGGAGGAGGAGAGGGCCCAGGCGGCATCAGGAGATGGATGGGGAGGGTTGTGACATGAAAGTTAAGGCGGAGAGGCTGTGTGGCCAGCAGAGAGGGAGGGCCGGTAGACGCCAGAGCCCTACGTTCATCTCACACACAGTCGGTGCGTCCTTTTGCCCCATCTAGACTATGTTTGCCCTGATACATAAGATCAACTGTGTAGCAATGCCTGTTGAATAAAAAATAATAATAATCGGAAAGGGATGCTGATACCTTATTGAAGAGATAAAGTAATTTTAAAACTAGAAATAAGACGCTGAGATTTATATCTTGACAGATTATAAAAGTGCCTCCTGCCCCAGGCCATATTTCATAAGACAGGCGCTTCATTCCTCTGAGCCAACACAGGTCAGTCATGAAAGAGAGGGGAGCACGGAGCATGCAGACCACGCTGTCACCAAGAGGCACAAGCCTGAGCTGGCGGGCAGGGGCAGGACCCTCCTCGCCCTTTTTTTCCTGTTAGGATATGTGCTGTGACTCTGTGGAAACCTTTTCCTGGGGTAGGCCAGAAGGAGAGGTGCCTGGTCTGCAGGGAGCCCCAGGGCATGCCCCGTCCCTTAGAGTGTCAACCCACAGCCAGTCTGTGGCTTCTCCAGAGGCTCTTGGCCTGGGCATGCCTGGGCCTGTGGCAGCCGGGAGATGCTACCATGACAGAGCACATGCAGGAGCCTTTCCTGTACGGAACGCTGGCTCGTGCATGCATATGACAGCCTTCGACTCCTACAGACTCCGCCTCCAGGGGCCTTCCTGCTGAAGAGGTCCCAGAGGTGATACAAGCAGCTGTGCACTCAGGGTCAGCTGCCCCCTGCACAGGGCCCAGGTCTTAGTGACTGAAAACACCTCAGATTTACCCATAGAGATGTTTCATTCAAATACTAGGCTGTCGAAGAAAATTGCGTCTGCATTTCTTGGCGAGGTTATTTCGCTTAAAAATTTTTAAGTGATCTGCAAAAGTAATGTTTGCTGACTTGGACCTCCTGCAGGAAAAGGCTGCTCCCCTGTGCAACCCCTCTCAACTCTGTCCATCGAGTTGCTTGTGCTCTTAGTGCCAGAAAAACAGGTCCACTTAAATCTCACAGAATCAGATTAATGTTGGCGCCTGGGGAAGAGTGAGGATGATGGGTGTGACAGTGAAAAGCCCGAATTGGGAAGTCTCCTGAAAGGACCATAATCTGAGTATTTCCAAGGGCAGACAATGGCCCATAGTGACTAACATTAAGAATATTCTCTATCCGTACAATGACCACTTGTATACTTAATCATGAATTGTACTCCACATCTTTAAAATAAGAAAAGAAGAATATCCTCCATCCTAGGCAACATAGCAAGACCAACATATCAAAACGAAAAAATGTTTAAAAAGGTAGTCAGGTGTGGTGATGCACACTCGCGGTCCCAGCTACTCAGGAGGCTGAGGTAGAAGGATTGCCTGAGTCCAGGAGGTCAAGGCTGTGGAGAGCCACGATTGTTCCACTGTACCCCAACCTGAGAGACACAGTGAGACCCAAACTCAATAAATAAATAAATGAAATCTCAAGGCCAAGTACGTGGGGATCAGACAAATAAAAAGTTGAGGGTGATGTGCGAGGTATGTATCAATTATTAATACCTGAGTGCCCCCAAGCATGCAAAAAAATCATATTCTTTTGAGTCACCTAATTTTTAATGTTTGCTTAGTAAACCTTTAAATATTTTAATTTTAATGAAAGTAATAAATGCTCATGTTTTACATATAAAAGAGTACAGGAGGGCAGATAGAGAGAAATGGAGGAAGGGAGGAAGGCAAGAGGAGGAAGGGAGGCAGCAGGCCCTCGAACTGCATTCTGGCCTCCAGACCTGCTCTGCAGGAGCAGTCACTTTTTTGGGGGGGTTGAGTTGGAGTCTCACTCTGTCACCCAGACTGGAGTGCAGCGGCCGCTCCCGGCCACTGCAGCCTCGACCTGCTGGGCTCCGGCGATCCTTCCGCCTCAGCCTTCCGAGTAGCCGGCACTACAGACACATGCTACCACGCCCAGTTAATTCTTTGTTTATTGTAGAGGCGAGGTCTCTCCAAGTTACCCAGGCTGGTCTCAGACCAGTGGGCTCAGGCAATCCACTCACCTCGGCCCCCCAAAGCACTGGGATGACAGGCTGAGCCACCGAGCCCGGCAGGCAGCTACTTTTAACAGGCCTGGAGTCTGGTTCTTCCACAGTCACCCCTAGATCCTTCTGTAAGGTTCCACCACTATTTCTTGATCAACTTTGGAGAGTGTTTATTTTCCTACTGTGAAAAATGAAGATTTAGTTCCCTGTGCTATCTCTGCCACCTCCCAAAAGACACGTCAATAGTGTCCGCTGTATTCTCAACAAAAAGCAGCACACCCAGCGCTCTCCACACACAATAGATGGCAGCCCTCAGCTGCCACAATGCTGGTGACATGGTGACACGGCATGGGCATCGTCACCCTTCCCCTCGTCTCTCCTATCCACCCACCCCTGCCTCCTACCCCTGACAGCTACACTTTGCCTTGCTAAGGTTGCTAACACGTACATTCTATTTTTACTCATAATTAAGTCTCCTGTGCTTTGTCTAGCGAGTCTGAAAAGTTGAAAACCAATGAACCTGAATTAGTTAGCATAACTAATTCCTGTAACAGGTAAACCCCCAAATGTACAGCGGCATCAGCACAGTCATGTGTTTCTTTTGTACCTGAAAGTGAGCAGGCTCGGCGGTGGCCTCGCCCCCTCAGCCATGCAGGTACTCGGTGATTAGGCTCTGCCATCTTCCATGTCTGCCAGGGGATTCCATGACATCCCTGGGTCATCCGGTTTCAGCTGCAGGAGGGGCAAGAGCCCAGAGGAGTGCCATACAGGTGGTTTTATGAGCCAGGCCCCGATGCGTTTTGCATGGTTTCCACCCACAAGTGTTAGACACAGTCTAGTCGTAGGGCACACCTAGATGCGGGAAGATGGCCGGGAGCTCCTGGCTAGCAGCCAGCTGGCTAGCCCAGGACCAGCTGCATTAGTTACATGATTTATGCTCTTTGCTGCCAGGGCTGCCTTAGGGTTGTATCTCTTTGCCTCTACCCCCAGTGACTCAAAATATAAGCCACTCATAGGAGAATGTTCCTAGTGTCCAACTCAAATGACTTTTCCTTTCTAACTCTTTACCAATTATTCAAAACAAACAAATGTGCTTTTGTTTGTATTGAACCAGACTGGAGCCGTGCCTTTATTATTCAGGTCATGCCTTTAATAGACCAAAAACACATCTGCACTCATATGTTTATTGTAACACAATCCACAATAGCAAAAACGTGGAACCAAATAGGTGCCCATCAACAGTAGACTGGATTTTTTAAAATGTGGTACATGCACACCATGGAACCATGTGGTCATAAAAAAAGAACAAAATGATGTTTTTTATGTCAACATCGATGCAGCTGGAGACCACCATTCTAAGCAAATTATCACAGAAACAGAAAACTGAATACCACATGTTCTCACTTATAAGTGGGTGCTGAACACTGAAAACACATGAGTATCAGGAGGTGAACAACAGATATTGTGAACTTCTAAAGGGGGTGGGGAGGGGAAAAAGGGTTGAAAAACCACCCACTGGTTGCCATACACACCTGGGTATGGGCTCAATAGAAGCCCAAACCTCACCATCACACGATATACCTATGTAATAAACATGCATATGTACCCCTTGAACCTGAAAAAATAATTTTAAGTAGCCCAGTGACAGCCATGAGGACAGGCAGCTTGACATACTTTGAAAAGTTTTTTTAAAAATTCAATAACAGGCACGTCCGTATCTATTTCACATTCCACATATAGCAATATTCCAACAGAGAACAACAACCACTGTTGTTATGCCCTGATTACTACATACTCTTCCAAAGTTCTTGGCCTGATCTGCCATCTCCAGGGTCACCTAAATTGGATAAGTGCTTTGTGATCAGGTATGGAAGTCCTACAGTCCACTTAATGGGGAGTTGAAAGGTTCATTCAACAAAGTCCTATGGAATCCTTACCATGCACGAGCAATGTGCAATGCCAGAACCATTCTGTCTTGACTATGCGGTGGCTGCAAGTGTGATAAAGTTGCATAGAACTAAATGCACCCAAGCACAAATTAGTAGAAGTGAAACAGGGGACATTTGAACAAGCTTGGTGGTTTCTATCAAAGCTGATATCCCAGTTGTGATATTAGACTATAGTTTCACAAGATGCTATTATCGAGGGAAAGTGGGCGAGAGCACGGGGAATCTCTCTGTGTTATTTTTTACAACCATATGTGCACCTACAATTATATCAAAGTAAACACTCCTTGGAGGGGGCAGATTTCTTTTACTTTCCCCAAGAGAGTCTGACCTGGTAGGTCTGGCTGGTCCCGGGGATACTTATAAATAATGAAGTCCCCAGGACACCTGATGGCCAGCTAGGACTGAGAGTCACCATTGCAGAACTGACCTTCTGCAGCCATGTCCCCACTCCTCCTCCCATTATGGGAGGGGGGAAGCAGAAGTGTCCCAGGATGCCGTGAATAAAGCTTGGTGCATCTCAGCTGTTTCTAATTCAATCACTCAGGTGAATGACTCCCTTCATTTATACCACCTGGTTTCTTAAAGGAGCTTCCAAACATTTTATCCATCACACAAATCAAAACACAAGCAGAGCAGTCTCCTCCACAGTGACCCTCCTCGCTTAATTAAACCACATCTAACAAGCGATCCGGGCAGGCCGTGATGTGCTGTTTCCCCAAACACTGTGCCATGAAATCCTGTCAACAGACCAAGTTCTCCAAATGCAGATTCACTTCTCGGGCTTCTCGGGCTGGACCCTTCTGGTTGCCAGGCATGCAGTGCCTGTGAGTGACACCACTCAAGGGCACCTCAATGATCAGGACGATGGCAACTGGCAGGCAGAGGCAGTACGCTTTTAATTATCTGCAGATCTCAACCGCAAAACAATACTTATGTTCTGTCAAAGTTAAGGGATGATTAATATTTTTTATCTGTGTACTTGGCAGAGAGGTGCTCAAAATTAAGATAATAATAATACCTTGTCTATATACTCTTTCCTCCAAAGAGTTCAAAATCTTCCGGATTGCTTCAATTTATCTTCCAGCATGGCTGTGGGAAGAAAAAAAGTGATATTAGGGAGTCAGATTCATATACCCCCATCTGATAGGGGGTTAAACCCAGATTAGAGATGAAAAACAACTTACATTTCACTCAGCAGCTGCAACACAGTAACCCAAAATCTGAGAGTGCTTGCGCATAATATGTACCTATTCCAAAGAAGTCACCTGGAGGTCCAGGAGGGAAAAACATTGATTTATTAAAACTTACAGGAGGCGACTGGGCACGGTAGCTCACGTCTGTGATTCCAGCACTTTGGGAGGCTGATGTGAGAAGATTGCTGGAGCTCAGAATTTTGAGACCAGCCTGGGCAACATAGCAAGGTCTCATCCCCAAAAACAAAACACTCATGGGAGGCACTGACGGTGGCAGGTTGGTGAAGAATACACACCTGCAGCTTTGCTTTGTCACCTGCATCCCATGATTCATTACTGGGAATATGCATACCCTTCAGAGATCAGTCTTGACCACTCCCTGGGGGAGGGGGAAGAAAGAAACCAGGTATAGGGGAAACAGTCTATGTCCAGACAATACCTCACACTCCACCCCTTCGTTGACTTTTTCCACCCTCACAATCTTCATGTAACTTTCTTCTCCTGCAAGTTCCCAGAGGTGGATACATGAGTCAAACATGGCATCCATATCCCACATATGCAATAAAGGACACAGGACCTGAACAGTGAAATTCTACAGTGATCATAACCCCTGTGATTACCTTTTGCCAAAAAGAGCTTAGTGATCCCGACCACTTGGAAAAGGGGTCTGCAGCAATTTGGGAAACAGCACTGATTTCAGTATTCGGGCCTTAAGGGCCATAAATACTTTATGACCATTGTCAGGAATAGATACAGAACACTCAGTTTTAAGTATGATACAAGTGTTCAGGGGCCCAGACCGTTTCCCAGGTGTTTTCATTAGTGGTGCCATGAAGGTGCTCAATGCAAAACAGGGCATGGCCTCTGATCTCTATCTGTCCAACCAGCTGTTAACCACCCTAGCCCATACCATACCAAGTATCCCAAGAAGGGACGAGTCTTACTGACCTGTTCCCTCACCAAAGAGAAAATATATTTCTTGGTTTCATTGTATCCACTAAGGCCTGGTTGAGTGTTCCAAGATGAGTCCACCTGACGGAAAGCGTTTCAGTCTGACTTCGTTGGCCAGTTTCATTGTCTATAGCATCCCTAATGTTGCTGATACCAGGAACTCTGAGTAAACCCAGCATGCTGATTTGTATACTTGGGCAAGGGTCCCCACCCATTGGAGCAATGTATTCTCAGCACTGAGGCCAAGGGTGGTAAGACAGATGTTTGAGAGGAACAAGCAAAGGTAAATCTCAATTATCAGGTAAAACACAAGCAACATGTCCTGTGACACCATGACACTTTGTGGAGGCCTCCCTGGCCTGGAACACCATGCCCATCAGGCTTGAGAGCCCTCTTGCCCATGACATGAAAGGACAGTGGGGGGATCCCGAACTGCCACATCGAAATGATAATGTTTCCACTTTTGAGTATTTGAGACCAGGAGTTATTACACTTAGCAGTATTTATCCATGTTTCCATAGCTATAGGACAAATATCTAAATTATGATCTATCCCCTTTCCCTGGGGAGCCAGCAGGGAGCACCAATGGGTTCAGATTGAACTTCCAGGGCCAATGGAATGTATTCTTTCTGGGTATTCTGTTTTGTGGGGCAGACAGCAACAGGCTATTCTCACTTACCCAGCTTGGTCGCAGTGATGATTCTTATGTCTGGATTTGCATCCACAGGGGCATTGTCCACAATTGTGCCAGCATATCTAGGGGTACTAGATGGCCAGCACGGGGTCTCTCATTGAGAGTGCGGATTGCTTCATGCAATTGGCGCGTTCACTTCTGCAATGAGTATTGATCTATCTTTAAAGCATCCTTTAGATGCCATCTGTTAGATGGGCGCCCACGGGATTGTAGGGTAGATGAAAACGCAGTCAATATGCAGCTGCCCAGCCAATTGTCCAGTAAAGCAAGTTCCCGGTTGCTCTCAATGACATCAGGGGTGCCCTATACTGCCAGGAGTTGTGACAGTCCTCTGATGGTTGAGCACTGTGTAGTTCACTTTCTGGGGAAGCCTGCAGTAATTCTGTAATAGTATCGACACAAGTGAGGATAACCAGTCCCCTTCTGACATGGGAAGGGAGCCGATATAGTCCACTTGCTAGTGGGTCACGGGCCCAAAGTCCTGTTTGATATGTCCACCTTCTGCTGGCAGTCTCTACATGTTCTTCTCAGCACCTATGGAGCAATCATTGCAGGAAGTCACTAGGTCAGAGTACTTAATGGGGAACCCCCAAGTTTTTGTACCTTCCCACAGTGCTTTCTGTCCAGCATGTTTTACTTTATGATGTAGCCAGTGGCCTTCAGCGCCTTTCCAGGTCTGTGACCAAAAGTCAATGGGAAGTCGAGCCTTCCCTGTCACTGCCAAAGACCCAAAGCATATCCCTCCTGGGTAACATTTACACCCAATTCACAGGGAAAGGATTGGTTTAGAATGCCGAATGTCTAGATGGTGCCCACAGTGCTTGTGGCAACACTGAATGTCTACTGGCACTCCTCTGCCCAGTCTCTTTGGGAACCCTTTTTGGCTGCTCTATATAAAGGTAGTACTATCTATGCTAAATGTGGGATAAATGTCCTCCAATACCCCAATAAGCCCAAAAACTCTTGCAGTTGTTTGGGCAGTGTTAGACAGGGAAAAGCCTGGATCTTGTCAATAACAGCACAATGAAATGTGACTCATGCTGTAATTGACAAGATCCAGGCTTTTCCCCACCCAAAATGTTCATGATTGAACATTTCCCCTGCAAATGTTCAATCAGCTGGGGCACTGCCTGCTCCAGGTCTGTAAAAGAATCAGAGGTTAGCATGACATCATCTACACAATGAAATAGAGACACTGATGCAGGTGACCTCAAACTTTCCAAACCTTGAGCAACCATGCCATGATATAACTTAGGGCTGTGCAAATACCCCATTGGCAGCACTGCACACATCCACCGTCCTTCTTCCCAAATGAATGCAAACCGATCTTGACAATCTGCGTGAATATCAACACCAAAGAAAGCATTAGCCAAATCCACTACAAAATGGGATGTGCATAGCAAGAACATGGAACCAACCGTGCTGCCCTTAGAAAGAAGACTGGATTTTTAAAAATGCAGTACATATACACGATGGAATATTACACAGCCATAAAGAAGGACAAAAGTGTGAACTTCACAGCAACTTGGATGCTCTTAGAGGTTATAATACTGAGTGATCCATCACAGAAACAAATAACCGAATATCACATGTTCTCACTCATAAGCAGATCTTGAACAACTATCATAATACTATAAAAAAAGGGATTGGCAGTAGTGGGAAACTGCTGGGGGTGGGGAGCACACCTCATCAACACAGGTACCTGCATAATGAACATTTGTATGCCAAACCCTGAATTGTACCCCACATCTTTAAAATAAAAAAATTAAAAGTAAAACAACAACAACAAAATGGGATGTGCCCAATTGTGTCCCTCATTGAGCCGAAATAGCAGCAATATGGGGTACCTTCCAAAGAAAGCTTATTATTGGTTTTTGTAGTGCAGGCACACATAATGCACTATGTGCTGCAGTATCACCCCCAGCGATATAGGTAGAGTCAACAGCGAAAAGAGTCCAGCAATAAACCAAACCTTGGTGCTTATTCCAGCCTGGGGCTTGCCCTGAGCTCTGCCTGTACCGTAGCTGTGAGAAGAGTGGCCAACCAGGACTTACCTCTAGGGATCCTGCACACTTCGGTTCTGCCCCGTAGCTGCCCGCCTGCTCTCTCTTTTCTCTCTCTTTTCTTTGGGGTTCCAGCTTCCTCCCTCCCACACTGCATTGCGTTGCTTATCTATCTTGTTAGGTTCCACCCCTGCCTTAATCAAATCTACCCCCATTTGCTTGCGGGTCATTTTTAGGGGACCCTCTATAACTTTTTCCCTTTGGGGCTCTCTTTCACCTTTTGAACTCCATTTCTGCCTAAATTTTGCTGCCAGCTCTACCAGCTCCGTGAAGTACGTGGGTACACGCTAGTGTGCATCTACTGCAGGGGTGGTGGCAGGTGTGCTGGAACTTGGCCCTCCAACGTTTCGGCTGTTTTCGTTTTTCTGAATAAGCACCAGGCCAGCCCTGGTCTCTGGGCACTCCTCCGCCCCCTCTATCTCATCCTCCTCTTCTGAGGAGCCTGATTCCCTTGCGGGATCTCACTTTCATGGGTCCCACTCACTGTGGGCTACCACGGTCCAGATGCACACCACAGGCAACCATTTCTCTCTCTTTCGCAAAGTGGCATGCTCAGTCACACAGCTGGTCGCTCGTCTGCTCCAACCGGCAATTTGGCATGGCCCTGCTTTCTGCCTGAGTTCACCGAGCGTTTGTTCCCAGTCTTAAGTCCTGCTGCAATTCTCACACCTAGTTCATCGTGGCTATCTCCTGCTTAGTAGCCGCTCGGAAAGCACAAAGCAGGGGCCATGACTATACAGCTGTCCTTTTGTTTCCGAAAGTGTCCTTTCTCATCAGCTGCTTTCAGCAATTCTAGCAGTCCGACTGGTGTTTCCAGGGCATCCCTGTACCCATGTGGCAACCCCCAGCTGTCGATCAAGGGGGCAACTTCAAACCACATTGAACCAGTAGCCAGGCCTGGTATTTTTCCCAGTGACATTCCTCCCTGCTCTCTCTCGCAGCTGCTACAATGGGGGGCTTTTCTGGAATATCTTGCCAACAACGCCAGTTGTAACACGGTAAGCCCAAAACTGAGAGGGCTTGCGTGTAATGTTTACCTATTCTAAATAAGTCACCTGGAAGTCCAATAGGGAAAGGCATTGGTTTACTAAAATTACGAGAGGCATGGTGGTAGGTCAATGAAGAATTCGCATCCCCGGACAGTATAGCAAGCAGTTTTATAATCAAAGTAATCAAGTTAATTATTCAAATTTCTATCCAGTGTTTATAATTACATTAACTGAGAATGACAACTACGTTGTTTTCAGTTTTGCTTGGTCACCTGCATTCTATGACTCACTACTGGGAATATGCATAGCCTTGATCAGAGGTTGAGGGAGGGGGCAGAAGCAAGCCAGATGTAGGGGCAAACAGTCTATGTCCGGACAATACCTCACAGCAGCCAAGCCAGGGAGAGATTCAAATTACAGATTAAAAGTTGTTTTTGTTAGGTAATCAACTTTGACTGCCATAACAAACATTTTAGGGTCTTGACACAAATGAAAACCCATTTGCTGCTCCTGTCACAATCCAGTGTGGGTAAGGAAGCAACCATGGGCACATCTCCTCACAGTGACTCAAAGATCTTGGGTTTCTCCAGCGTGGGAATTCACGGAGCATCCATGGAACTCTCTGCTGACTCTCCACATTCAGCTGGCCAGTGAGCACAGACCAACAGCATAAAGGATGCACGGGATCTTCAGACAGGGCCTGGAAGTAATGCAACTCTTTGCTACATTTCACTTCTGGCCGGAACTCAATCACACGGCCACACTAACTGCAAAAGCAGCTCAGAAATGTGGAGTATACGTGAATACTGATGAGTCTCTGGACCAAGAACACCACATTTACTTTCTTGCCTTCATATTTGGAATACATACTCCATCACCGTCTCCAGGAAGAATATCAAAGAAGAAGAATAAATTTAAAATACCTCATGTCAACCAACTGACCATCTCAAAGGAGTAAGAGAAAACAGTGTCCACTGAGTCTAAAGAAAATCTCCTTACCATCTAGACTCACCCACCTTCTTCCTTTCCTGACTCTTTCTTAAAAAGAAAACAAATTGCTCTGTTACCAGCCAAGATGTAATAAGTCCACTACAGGCTCTCTCTCCCGCTGATTACAACTACAAACTCTGACAGAATACAAAAAGCTAGCAGCTGAGAACTCTAAAAAGTAAGCAACAGTGGGTAGATTGGAAAGGGAAGCTGAAACTTGACAAATGACCAGTATGTGTGAGCTTATTGGGTTTTTCCCTCTTTCATCTTTCAGCTTTGTCCTGAAGGCAGTCAGAATCTCAGACCTGCTCAGAAGGCAGGACAGAAATAACTCAGAGCGAATCTCCTTCTTTTTAGCCAGAGGACTAGGATAGGGGGTCTCTGAGAGCCAGAAAGTGCTGGTGGCGGTACCAGGGGATTCTTTTTGTCTTTTTTCTCTTCTGTTCCTGCTCCAAGACCACCTCCAGTTGTGAAGCTGAAGCTATAGCAGTGGACACCCAAATGCCAAAAAGAAAAAAAGATTTATCTCTCTGGCTTGTAGGAACTGAAAAAATGGGCCCCTGTATTCCAAAAGTATGAGAGGAGTCCTACTTGTTTTTTTAATTCTCTTTTCTTTTGCCACCCTAGTCAGGTGTAACTGTAATACAGTGTATGGGAGGAGGCTGAATCTAAGGCTCTGAGAGAAACCAGAACTTTCTAGCCAAAGGATGGGGGAAAGGTGCTCATGTCATCCAGAGAGTATCAGGGAATTCCTGGGGACAGATGGTTTGGAAACAAGATCCCCTAATAATGTGTGGGCCTGACATAAATCCTAGGCTTACCTCCAAGATGTGTGTGTACATGGAACATACTCAGAGAAGCATAGTGTGTTAGTCAGCTCAGGTTACCGTAACAAAATACCATAATATTAGGAGGCTTAAACAATGGAAATTTATGGTCCTAGAGGTTGGAGGTCTGAGATCAGGGTGCCAGCATGATCTAGTTCTTTGTGAATCACAGACAGCCACCTTCTCACTATGTCCTCAATCATGGAGAGCACCTGATCTCTTCTATAAGCGTACTAATCCCACCATGAGGACCACCCTTATTACCTCATCTGAACATAATTACCTCCTTAAAGATCCCACTTCCAAATACCATTACATTAAGTGTTGGGTCTTCAACTTACAAATTTTAGGGACACAATTCAGTCCATTCCACATGGTAAAACCTTTGAAAACTGATGATGCTAAAATCCCTTCCCACAGAAAGTGAGACAGCATTGTGTTCTGAACTTATGTTCTCCAGAAGATTTAAACAAGGGCTTCTCAGCTTATGTGCTGTTGACATCTTGGACAGGATAATTCTTTATCAGGAGAGAGTGTCCTGTGCATTGTAGGATGAGTAGCAGCATCCCTTGTTTCTACTGATTGGATGCCAATAACACCCCACATTTGGGACACTCAAAATTGTCTTTGGATAATCCCAAATATTCTCTGTGGGGCAAAATCATTCCCCTGATTTAAACAAAACTCAGCATCTCACAGCATATTTATCAATATAACCAGGATATAATTCAAAGCTAGTCAACATACTAAGAACTAGAAAAAGTTAACCAATTCTCAAGATTAAAGACAATCTGCACATGCCAAATTTGAGAGGCCTCGGATGTTTGAATTATCAGACAAAAACTTTAGAGTAGTTATTATAATCATGCTGCATGAGTAAAGGTGAACACTCTTGAAACAAAGAGAAAAATAGATATCGTAGCATAGAAATAGAAACTATAAACAAAAATGAAAATTTTGGAACAGAGGAAATAAAACATTAGAAGCAAGAAAAAAAAATCAAAAGGAGGCTTCAACTGTAGTTAAGATAACAGGAAAAGATGAAGGAACTTGGAGAAAGATAAGTATAAACTATCCCATTTGTAGAACAGAGTGGGAAAAAAGAGTGGTGGGGGAGACACAGCCTCAGAAATCTATGGAACAATTTTAAACTTTTAACAAAGAAAACTCCCGATCTAGAAGGTTTTACTGATAAATTCTACCAAACATTTAAGGGAGGATTAAAGCTAATTCTACACAATTGCTTCCTGAAAATAGAATGGGGAAACTGCAACAACTCATTTGATAAGGTCAATGTTGCTCTGATGCCAAACGCAATCAACGACATCACAATAAAATAAAATAGACCAATATCGTTCATGAACATAGATGTAAAAATCCTCAAAAAAATAGCAAATAAAATCCAGCAACGCTTAAAAATAATAACAAATCAGTCTAAGGGGTTTTACCCTGAGCATGTACAACTGGTCAGTATTTGAAAATCAATCAGTAGCCGGGCTCGGTGGCTCAGCCTGTAATCCCGCGCCTTTGGGAGGCTGAGGTGAGTGGATTGCCTGAGCCCGCGGGTTTGAGACCTGCCTGGGCAGGCGAGACCTCATCTCTACAATAAATCAAAAAATTAGCCAAGCGTAGTAGCGCGTGCCTGTAGTTCCAGCTACTTGGAAGGCTGAGGCGGAAGGATTGCTGGAGCCCAGCAGGTCGAGGCTGCAGTGGCCAGGAGTGGCCACTGCGCTCCAGTCTGAGTGGCAGAGTGAGACTCCAACTCAAAAAAACAAACAAACAAACAAAAAAAACTTTATGATAACACCAATAAACACAGAAAAGGCATTCAACAAAATTCAATGTTCATTCATGATGAAAATTCTCAGATAACCAGAAATAGAAGAGAACTCCTCAACCTGATATTGGGCATCTACAAAATACTGAAAGTTACCATCATACTTCATGGTCAAAGACAGAACGATACGTCCCCTAAAATCCGGAACAAAAAAAGGGATATAATCTTTCACCATTCCTTTTAAACACTTCACTGGAGGTCCCAGCCAGTGCACTATGGCAAGATACAGAAATAAAAAGGAAGAAATAAAGCTATCTCTGTTTGCATAGAACATGACTGTCTACTTGGAAAGTCCCAAATATTCTACCCTCTCCAAAAAAACACAAGCTCCTAGAACTAATGAGTGAGTTTAGCAAGTGTTGTTTTAGAGAAAGGATAGATTCATAGATCAATGGAACAATAATGCCACACTGATATAGTCAATTGATTTTTGACAAATCTGCAAAGGCATTTCAGAAGATCATCTTTTCAACAAAAGAGGCTAGATAATTGAAATACTTATGCAACAAAATGATTCTCCCTAGATACCCCACACAGCACATGAAAATTAAGTCAAATGGATCATAGACCTAAATGTAAAATGTAGAACTGTAACTATTTTAAGTGAAAAATAGGAGAAAACCTTTCAGATTTTGTTGGGCAATTAAGTTTCCCATATGACACCAAAAAACATGATGCATAAAAGAAAAAAAAATAATAAGACTTCAGCAAAATTTAAAACTTTTGCTCTGTGGAAGACATTGTTAAGAAAATGTTTAAAATAAGCCATAGTCTAAGAGCAAATAATTGCAAATCCCATATCTAATGAAAAAATGTATATTTTGATATGTAAGGAACTCTCAAAACTCAACAATAAGAAAACATACGATTTTTTAAGGGCAAAAGTCTGAATAGAGTCTTCACCAAAGAAGATATGCAGATAAGAAATGGATTCATGAAAAGAGACTCTACCTCACAAGTCATTAAAGAAATGCAAACTAAAACCACAGTCAGATAACCTTCATTTCTACCTGAGAGACTAAAATTAAAACGACAGATCACATCAACATTGGCAAGGATGTGAGGCATCCAGAACTTTCATCCGTTGCTGGTGGGAATGCAGCATGGCACAACTACCTTGGAAAACTATTCAGCAGTTTCTCATAAAATTAAATATACACTTACGAGATGACAGCACCCTTCCATGCCTGATAGGAGAGTAAAGCGAATATGATCACACAAAACCTGCATGAAACGTTTATAGTAGCCTTATTCATACTCACCCAAATATGGAAACAACCCAGATATCCACGAACTGGTGAAGGGATACACTGTGGTATGTCCATACAATGGAGTACTAATTAACAATAAAAAAGCAATAAATGCTTGATACACATGTCAATATGGAGAATCTCAAATGCAGTGTTAAGCAAAAGAAGGCATCTTTAAAAGGCTCCTTGCAGTTTGGTGCCATTTATATGATGTTTTGGAAAAGGCAAAATATAGGAACGAAGAGCAGATCAGAGGTTGTCGTGGCTGAGGGGGTGGAAGGAACTTGGCTTCAAGGGGGGCTCAGGGGAATCTGGGGCAGAGTGGAATCTGCATCTGATTGTGGTGGTGGTTATACCATTGTGCATTTGTCAAAAACTCATAAGCTTACACAAAAAAGAGTGGCTGCAAATTTTAAAATTGGATTTAAAAAAAATTAAGATGTCCACATGTAGGCAGGCATATAGTGGCTTTAAAAGATCAAAAATAGGAAACTTTGTGCATTCAGATGGTCAAGGAAGAGCTTGTGGGTGGGCCAAAAGCTAAGGGGCCTTGAATGATGGGGTAAGTCAAAGGAAGAGGGAGAATCGGCAAGTGAGTGGAACAGCTTGAGAAAATGCCCTGAAGCAGAAAGCCTGGGTTGCCCATATGGCCAGAAAGACTGTGAAGAAACTAGCCTTGTGGGATAGAAAGTGGCTGGATAGACACTGGGTGAGACTGGCTCCAGGCCAGAACGTGGAACTGTTCAATGTGGAGCTGCAGAGTCCCGCATCTCCTTGGACACGATCCTAGCACCTATTCAAATGCTTTGTTCCGTCTCTACCCCGACTCCAGTCGGTGACTGGGGATGGGCTGTCCTTCTGCACACAGATTCCACAGTCTGCCTTTGCACAACCGGGTGGCTTTTTTGTTACATTTTTAGCGATGGTTGTAATCTAGGAACAGAAAACAAGTTGTTGTTGTTGTTGTTGTTGTTTTGAGTTGGAGTCTCACTCTGTCGCCCAGACTGGAGTGCAGTGGCCGCTCCCGGCCACCGCAGCCTCACCTGCTGGGCTCCGGCGATCCTTCCACCTCAGCCTTCCAAGTAGCCGGAATTGCAGGCATGCTCTACCACACCCGGCTGATTTTTTGATTTATTGTAGAGATGAGGTCGGGTCTCGAACCCGCGGGCTCAGGAAATCCACTCACCTCAGCCTCCCAAAGGCGCGGGATTACAGGCTGAGCCATCGAGCCCGGCCAAAAACAAGTTTTAAAAATATTGTATCGCCGGGCTCGGTGGCTCAGCCTGTAATCCCGCATCTTTGGGAGGCTGAGGTGAGTGGATTGCCTGAGCCCGCGGGTTCGAGACCCGCCTGGGCAGCGAGACCTCATCTCTACAATAAATCAAAAAATCAGCCGGGCGTGGTAGCGCATGCCTGTAGTTCCAGCTACTGGAAGGCTGAGGCGAAAGGATCTCCGGAGCCCAGCAGGTCGAGGCTGCGGTGGCCGGAAGCGGCCACTGCACTCCAGTCTGGGCGACAGAGTGAGACTCCAACTCAAAAAAAAAAATTGTATCTACTATACCTTCTTTTAATATCACATGCCTTAAAAGAAGTCCTGAATTTTCTATCTGTGCTGAGAAGGACAGACTTGGAGTAAACCAAGTGCCCACCCCTGGATCTGATTCCTTTACCCACTTTCTCAGTGATCCCTCCACTGTGTTGTGATTGACTGTGAGAGCCTCAGCCTTCTGTGAAGAATCGATATAAGCACCATCGATTTAAACAGCATGTCTCCCTTGAAAAACTGGGATTGAATATATGAGGGGGCACCCCAAAAAACAGAATTTATTTATTAAAAATTTGTGTATTTATTCTTACATTGGTATTCAGTCACCCTCAAAGTCCTCTCTCTTTGATGCAAAACACCTATCGCAACACTTTTTCCACTACTCAAAATCTTTTTTGGACTCATTCATTTTGATACCTTTTGGTGCTTTTGCCATTTTTTGGTTTCACCTCTTCCACATCAGCAAAATGTTTCCCTTTGAGGACTTTTTTCATGGAGGAGGGGAGAAGTCACTTAGGGCAAGATGGGGTAAACAGGAAGGGTAGGGTACTGGCATCATGCTACTTTTGATCAATAACTGCTGAACACTCAGTGCAGTGTTTTCAGGTGTGTTGTCATGGCAGAAGAACCAGTCATCTGTTTACTGAAAAAAAAAAAAATTCACTGAAGCCAGACTCAGCCTCTCACCATACTAGCTGGTACACCAATGCCTATGGGTTCCTAGAACATTTACCTAGCAGGGGAAGCCTGTACTACAAAGAGCCTGCCCTCCAAAGAGAATTCTGGGTTGTTTTTTGTTTTGTGTTTTGTGGTGTGCCCCCTTGCATTGTCTACCGTGTTGTTTTAAGTCCATTATAGAAGAATTTAGTTCTGAGATCAGATTTTAGTTCCAAGGAGAAATTCATTTTCATAAGTGAAGCTGTTTTTCTTTTGTGTTTTTATTTTCCCTGTGATTTAGTCTAATTAAAGGCTAAATTTCTTGTCTGAAAGGCAAAAAGCATACGTCACTCTAAACAAATGGACCCTTACACAGAGAACACAGACTCACCAGAGTGAAAGAAGAGGATGCTTTAATGCAACTCCCAGCCACCATGAGACCCAGAGCTGCTGCACTGGGTATCCAGGGTTGAGCTGTGAGCAATAGTATCCTTCAGCCCTCCCACCATGACTAGTCAGGAGAGACTGGCCAGTTCTACCAATGGAATTCAGTGGGTAAAACACTGAGCTGGGCACGGTGGCTCATGCTTGTCATCCCAGCCCTTTGGGAGGCCAAGGCAGGAGGATTGCTTGAGCCTGGGAGTTTGAGACCAGCCTGGGCAACATAGCAAGATCTCCTCTCTACAGAAAATCAAAAAATTAGCCAGGCATGGTGGCGTGCACCTGTAATCCCAGCTACTCAGGAGACTGAGGTAGAAGGATCTCCTGAGCCCAGGAGGTCAAGGCTGCAGTGAGCTGTGATTATGTCACTGTACTCCAGCCTGGACAAGAGAGTGACACCCCGACACAAACAAACAAACAAGCAGGCAACAGCCTGGACCAGAGCGTCCATCCGTGGGCTCAGAATGCCCCTGAGAGAGGACCATTGGGTTGGTTTTCTGCAGTTAACTGGGTGTGGCCAGGCGTGCAGGTGTTGGACTGCACATGCACAAATAGTCCACCAATCCTGTGAAACTACAGCTTAAGGTACAAATATGGCATTTGTGACCAAAGTAAAGCTTCTGTAATACCACCAAGTTGCACTATCCTGCTTTCAAGTCATATGGGTTTCAATTAATTTATCAAACATTCGACTAGTAAAAGGAAGACACTGTGTTACACTCATCACCTGGGCGGAGGGGGACAGGTATGGGTAACAGGCCACAAAAGGAAATTGTCCCAAGAATTCCCCAAAACCCTCAGTTTGCACTATAGTGGAATACAAATAGTGCCAAATTATGCTGATTGCCAGGAATCTGGTAGGACCTTATGTTCATCCATAGATCCTCTTTTCTGCTCATGTACCCAATGACTGCATTGTGTGTTCTAACTGAGAAGCACCTCAAATGTTCGGGGGAGGACAGAATAAAAAGTAAGAGAGAGGCAGAGACAAAGAGAAAAAGGGAGAGGTCTTAACCCTCTCCATAAGCTTAGAATAAATGACATTTTATTGGGGGGGACACACCAGCATTTTCTGCAAGATTCGAATGCATTTTAAGGTAGTTATAGAAGTGTGGAATATTTAACCACCTTACTAAAACCTCCGACTCATTTGAGGTTCACTCACCTCTGGGTCATTCCACCGCAAGAGTCCTAGCGGATACATTGTGTCATTTTGTGAACAAAACCATTACTGGCCCGTGGGGTTAGGAAGTGCAGACAAAGTGACCTCAGATTAAAAGGAAAATAATATCAGCCCTCATAAATGTGTCTTACGATTCAGCCTACCTCTTGCCACACTGCAGTCTTACTTTAGAGAATTTTAATGTGATTTCGTAAAAGGCAGTTCTCCTGACTTCATAACCCTTGCCCCACCCCCTGTCAAATGACCGAGAGAAGCATGAACTCTCGGCACCTTGGGGCACCATTCTGATGATATGTGTGCTCAAATGGAAGTTCCAACATTACACATTTCAGGGACAAGGAGGCCCGAGCCCCCTCGGCTAGGCCTGCAACAGGCCGATGGAGTAAGTGCTTCCACTTAACAGACCCTTAATCCCGCCCAATGCCATTCCAAACGTCCTCTAAGCACAATAGCTTAATTTATTGTTGTTGGCAGTTTAAGTGGACGGCGGCTTAATTTGTGACTCGAGGTCAGCTGAACTTCACTCTGTAATCTCCAGAGTTTGCTCCGCCTATCTAGGTTCTATTCTTTGGCCTGTTCCGAGGTAGCAAGTTAGAATTCTCTTTCTTTTATAACAAGAAAAAATTAGTTCATACACAGAAAGAAAGGCAAATAAATCACAGTCCTCTGTCTTCCTTGCAGTGGGAGAAGGGGAAAGATATTGATTTGTATAGGAATATAATTTATATCATGCGGGGCATTGGTTTTGTGATTATAATTTTAAAAGTGAGTTTAGTCAATCCTTCAGTGGCTGGCATGGTTGAAACCAGGGCCGGCTGACGGGGTGGTTTTCAGAGCGTTAACTGGGCTGCCCCGCAGGAGTTCTGACCCCTCTGAGTGGGAAGGCAGATGCACAGGTGGTTCAGCCAACATCTTAACTGCTCCTCATTGATCTGCTTCTTTCGAGCTTTGACCATAGCCCGACATCAGTCATCAGTGTTCTGCAGATGTGAGGGGGAGGCTGGGATGAGATTAGGCTAATGGAGATTGAATTCTGTCCCGTTGTAATGATCACAAAAGCAGTTGGGGTGTGTGTCTTCTCCGGAGACAAGATCCAAGGGCCTTTAAGGGTTCTTCCCTGACACCTCCTTTTCCTTTTCGCCACCCAACCTCATGCCATCTCCCACTCCATCCCCAGCACGATGCTTCATTTTCTCTCCAGTTCTACCTCAACCCGTCTAATGAAGCCTCTTTTTCCATAATTATTATCACAGCCACCTGGCTAGTCTGTTTCTGCGACGTTAACTTACAATTATTGAGGTAATGTTTGGTGTGCACACATCAAAACCCACTGCCCTGGCTGGGCCCGGGGGCTCACGCCCATAATCCCAGCACTTTGGGAGGCTGAGGCGAGAGGATTGCCTGAGCCACGTGATCAAGGCCAGCCTGGGCAACTTGGCGAGACCTCGTCTCTACACAAAATCAAAAAATTAGCTGGGTGTGGTGGCATGTGCCTGTAGTTCCAGCTACTTGGAAGGCTGAGGTGGGATGATCGCTGAGCAGATCGAGGTTGCGGTGGCTGTGAGCGAGGCACTGCACTCCAGCCTGGGCGATGAAGTGAGACTCCAACTCAAAAAAAACAAAAAACCCTGTCCTAACGTGCACATACATGACAATGCCATGCCATAATGTTCACACACATGGTGCGCACACATCAAAGCCCCCTGTCCTGGCGTGCATACAGACGATGACGCCCTGACATATGCACACATGGGAGCCTCTTGGCTGCCCTAGATCCACCTCAGTTGGGTGCCCTGTGGAGAGGACCTTCACCACCCACTACCCTCCCTCCAGCTGCATCTCATGTGCCTCCTCGACCTAACCCCGAGTTCTTGCCCCAGGACAGACCGTAGCCATGTCTAGCACCGTATTCCCTAGGCATCTTCAAGAGGCATCATGTGCCTGTTTGCCAAGCGAGGTCTTTCACCTCTTCTGAAAGCCTGATATTCACCTTGACTTGAATTCGAATTGCCTGTTCACCAGAGCCTCTCTCTCATCCAGGAGTGAGTTCCCTAAGACAGGGACAGTGTCCCGTTTCTTTAACCTGGTGCCAGGCACAAGCCAGGCCCCCACATGGTGTTCACTCCCACAGTACCTCTGAACACATAAGAGCCCACGGTGGCGCATGGGTGATTTGTCCCTATGCTTAGTGTTGAGTTTCCCTGATGAAGCAGAAGGCATGCACTCTGTTCCTCTCCGGCCCCAGCGTGGTGCTCTCCACAGAGTGGGTCGCCCGAAAGCTGGTTTTCTGGTTGATGTCACCAGTGCTGCTGTACCGTAGGCACTCAGTTCATGTCTACTGAGGTGAATGAACAACTGCACTAACTCATCAGCACTTGATTAAGAAGGATACAGCTAGGATGAGAGTGGAGAACGCTGAAACAAGAAGGGAGGACGAGGCATGGGTCCCACTGGGCAGCAGTTAGAGACACTTCATCAGAACAGTTTGAAGGGAAGGACAGTCATCTCTAAATAAGCCCATACACCAGGGCCGAGGCAGTTATTATATGCAAATGTATATGCCAGTGTGTGCAACTACAAAGCACACATCACAGCCCACCGATCACGGTAGAAATGTGGCCCTTGGCGTTTTGAAACTGGAAATGAATTCTGCTTCTGTGACAAGCGGGGCCATTCACACACAACTTCATAGGAGCTCAATCAGAGTTGCTTTTATGACGCACAATGTAGAAAGCTCCAGGTGGCCGCTCTGTCAGAGTCACCAGCAGGAGGGACCAGCAGCAAGTTCTGGGTAATGACAGACCTTCATCAGGAAAGCCTAGGCATTACCCAGTAATCACTCCTCACACCTGCATGGGGCTCCATGCGGTACAAAGGGTTTTCTGCACTATGCATTATAGTCATGGTCATGGTAGTCGTAATAAGAGTAATAATAACACTGTCATTGTCATAACTGCTAAAATAGCTGCATTCCTTGAGGTTCTACATTCAGCCGGGCACAACTTGCTTTCCAAAAATTATAACATTAAGGCTGACAACATCCTCTCCAAGTAGCTGATACTATCTGTGCTTTACAAACGCAGACACTGGAGCACAAAGAGGGTAAGTCATTTGCCAGTGACACCGATAGAAAGCAGCAGATGCAAGATACAAGTCCAGGTCAGTCTGACTCCAGGCCCCAGTTCTGCAGGCCCCTCTTTTATTTTATTTTATTTTTTGTGTTGAAGTCTCACTCCATTGCCCAGGCTGGAATGCAGTGGCACGCTCACGACCACCCCAGCCTCGACCTGTGGGGCTCTGGCGATCTTTCCGCCTCAGCCTTCCAAGTAGCTGGAACTACAGGCGCACGCTACCACACCCGGCTAATTTTTGATTTATTGTAGAGTCAAGTTCTCACCAAGTTGTCCTGGCTGGTCTCGAACCCATGGGCTCAGGTCATCCACTCGTGCAGGCCCATCTTAACAAGCAGCCTTTGGTTCTCACAGCTGTCCTGGTGGATTGGCAGGGCGAGTGTTATCCTCCTGGCACCAACAAAGAAACACACTCAAAAAGTCACCCAATTAGGAAATGGAGAATTTGACAGCCCCTCAATTCTCCTGTTTCCTAATGCAGTTCTTCTCCTTTGTGTCTTCCCCCTCTTGGATAGACTCCCAAATGGATTCATCCTGAAAGAGGCCATTACTGAAGGACGAGTCTTAGGCATCAAGGAAGAATATCTAAAGATCAAGGTTTGTTGGGAGACAAGGGACATCTCCTCTTTAAAGGCTGGTCTGTCAGCTGTGTTGGTCACTGGCTGCAGACTCCGTCATGGAGGAAAGGCCTGGACGACCTTGACAGGAAGAAAGGTGCCTTCACAGCACCTGGAGGTGCCCGGTTGCCTGAACCACCAGCCATGAATTCACGTGAGCCTGCAGGAACGTGCAGGGTACATCCCCGTGTCTGTAGGAGGCAATGTATTTGGCTGGGCTCCATCCAAATCAAGGTGAGATGATTGCTTTATGGCCTCTGGAATGGATTCCACCCTCATTGCAATACATCACTTCTTGAACCACAACATGCCCTTTGCCCTATTGAATTTTTAGGCATTTTAAATCCCTTTCCCTAATAAGACTACCCAACAAGCCAAAGTTTAAACAAAGGAGTAACTCACCTTAATCTTTCTTCAGTTTAATCACACCCAACATCTTGCATATTTCAAAAGGAACACACATTAGCAGTTTTTAATACATGCGTGCATGAAGGTCACACAGGATTTATTCCCCTCGACAGGAGGAAGAACTCCACTCGACTGTCATGAAGACAGAGTGCCCTGTTTGCTACCGATGCTCCAAGAGGGTCCCGGCCCTGTGAGATGCCACAGTTTCCCCTTGAGAGGGGTCTGGGCTGACTTCAGGGGACATTAGTGTTTATGAGAGCCTCTGTTCCCATCATGTTTTTGCATAGCAGTTAGAGCTATTTTTTTATAAAGACGTGGGGTACATTTCAGGATTAGAGATCAGTTAGGGCATTATCCTAATTATGCAGGAGATGGGTATCAGCCCTCTGAAACTTCCTGAGGCTTCACAGCTATCACCTCACTGCAGGTGGGGTCCAAGGCAGCTTGAAGGAGCGGAGCAGCCCCCAGCTCCATTCCCAGCTTCCTCTCAAGGAGCCCCCTGGAAGGTGTCACAGGTGGGATACAAGGTCCCTGGACTCAGACTCTGCACCCTCCATGTGAACAGCCCTTCACCGATCTCCTGTCTCCACTATTTTCGTCGAGCTCTTCAAAGGCAAGATGATGTGTTTTATTTCTTTTCTATCCTGGTACTTAACACAGCACCTGAACCTCAGTCTACATTTGCTGAATGAATGGCCTCAAGTCCTGCTTTACCATGAGCTCATGTGACAGATCATATACCATTCTGTTCAAAACACCTGTGACAGACCAAGCTCCAAGAATAAGTCTAATTGTTGCCATTCCGTTGGTTGACAGTCTTAACTTTTTTTTATATTTTTGTACAAGATACAGACTATTTGGGGAATAAAATCCATCGATTCACTTACTAACACCATCTATGAGATGCCTATGGCCCAGGCACCGTGCTAGGTACAGAGAATTCGAAGATGAACATGAATTAAACTGTTTTCTCTCCACGTTTTGGTCTCTAGCCTCTGAATCAGATTGGTGCTCAAAATTAAATCTGTTAAAAATGAAGTAGGAACAATGGAATATTATGCAGCCATAAAGAAGGACAAACACATGGACTTCACAGGACAAACATATGGACTTCACAGCAACTTGGATGGTTTAGGGTCGATCATACTCAGTGATCGATTTATCACAGAAACAAAGAACAGAGTACCACATGTTCTCATTCATAAACAAACCCCGAACATTTACCATAATACTATAAGAAAGAAGAGATTGGCAGTAGTGGGAAACTGCTGGGGGGCGGGGGTGGGATTGGCAGCTGAGGGAAACTTCCAGGGGAAGGAGGGGTACATCTCATCAACAAGGGTACCTGCATAATCAACATTTGCATACCTAACCCTGAATTGTACTCCACATCTTTAAAATAAAAAAATAAAAAGTAGGCTGGGCTCGGTAGCTCAGCCTGTAATCCCAGCACTTTGGGAGGCCAAGGCGAGTGGATTGCCTGAGTCCGTGGGTTCGAGACCCACTCGGACAACTTGGCAAGACCTTGTCTCTACAATAAATAAAAAATTAGCCGGGTGTGGTAGCACGCGCCTGTAATTCCAGCTACTCGGAAGGCTGAGGTGGAAGGATCGCCAGAGCCCAGCAAGGCGAGGTTGCCATGGCTGTGAGTGTGCGGCTGCACTCCCGTCTGGGTGACAGAGTGAGACTCCAACTCAAAAAAAAAACAAAAAAATGAAGTAGAAGTCCAAATCCAAAATGGACTCAGGCATGACCACGTGCACAGTCCTATAAACTTCATACCCAGGCATAAACACACGGAGGAGGCACAAACACACCTTTTCTGGTGCAGGACCCAAGCCCTGGGTTCCACGCTCAGCCTCCAGTCCTGACTCTGAGCTAATTCCCTGTTCAACCTGAGCACCACACACCCCTTCCAGGGCCCTGGTTTCATCGTGGGACGTGAAGGGGCCGGGCCTGTGGATGGAAGCACAGAGAGCCAGTGCGACCTGGTTATAGAGGGTTCTTGGCAGGAGAAATGGGACGGGCAGTGGGCAGCACAAGTGGGTTGCAGGACAGAGAGGGTACACAGGGAATGCACCAGGAAAGCCAGGAGGATGCCAGCCACATGGCCCACCATGCTGGCCACAGAGTCCAAGAGCTGTCAATTCTCTCTACACTGGCACCCCTGCAGCACGTGGCCAGCTCAGGGCCTCACAGCGCCGTCCCCGTGCTGCCCATTCATTACAGTGCACTGATCTCTACCAAGCATGATTCTCAGGATCAAAATGTTACGTTTCCTATCAAACAAAAACCCACCTATTTCCCTTTAGAACGCCCATTAGTATCTTCTGGTGTTCTGGACTTCAAAGAAATCAACTCATCTCCCCGTCCACAGAGCCCCCAAACACACGAGGCCCCCATCCCTGTCCCAAGCCACCTTCCCCAGGTCACCGGGTTCTGTCCATCCCCTTGTCTTGGCGTCAAGTCGAAAGGAAGAGCACTCAGCGGAGGTGGCCCAGGCCCCACGTGTGCATGCGTGCCTGTGTTCACGCACATGGTGGGGAGGGGCAGTCCTAAACAGCAGGTGTGCAGTGCAGAGACATGGGGTGTGTGGTCAGGCCAGCCGGGACTGGGTTCCAGTCTATAAACACAGGACTAGGGCACATCTGTGGACCCCTACAGCCTGCACTTTCTCAGCCACAAAATGAGAAGTCCCCTAGGGCAGCGATCCCCCCAACATTTTCGGCATCGGGGACCGGTTTCATGGAAGACAATTTTTCCATGGAACAGGGTTGGAGGGGTTTGGTTTTGGTATGATTCAAGTGCGTTACCCTTATGGTGCACTTTATTTCAATTTTTATTACATTGTAATATATAATGAAATAATTATACAACTCACTATAATTCAGAATGAGTAGGAGCCCTGAGCTTGTTTTCCTACAACTAGACAGTCCCATCTGGGGGCAATGGGAGACAGTAACAACCAAAGCATGTTGCTTATGTCCACTCTACTCCAAAATCGATTTTGGTTGCTGTCACTGCAGAAAACCCTGCTTCACAAAGATAGGATGTTGGAAATGAAAGCAGGTTTTTCAGTGCTGATCTGCCAGGAGGTGGAGCTCAGGTGGTAATGCAAGCTATGGGGAGCAGCTGTAAATACAGATGAAGCTTCGCTCACTCACCCACTCTGGCTCCTAACAGGTACTGGTCCATGGCCCAGGGGTTGGGAATCCCTACCCCATGGGACTGCCAGAAGTTTCTGTGAGATCATGTGTGTAGCATGCCCAGTTCCAAGTTCCCTCCCTGGTGGGGGCCAGGGGCTAGCAAAAAGCACTTCCTGTTATCACGTGAAGCCACTGTGACATGACTTTGAATGTGTCTCAATAATCAAGAGGAGCCCTCAAGTATGAAAAATCACATACATGGACACATTAAACTTGTCTGTTCAGGACATCAACAAGGCAGCCCTTTTGGTTTGGAGCAAAGCACCTTCTCTGAGTTCTGCTGGGTGCAGGGGGTTCCTCCCAAGTCACTGCTTTTGGTCTCTGGGGAGGTCAACGGTTCCACGTGTTTGGGGCAGGTGTGTCTGACGAGCTGGAGCCCATGGTGGAGGGGGAGCAGCTGCCCAGGGCACTTGACCTCCTGCCACCAGCTGCAGACGCTGCTTCTCAGGGAGGTCCTCACAACTCCCTCACCAGAAAGGCTTCCTGCTGGAACACAAACCTTGTTCCTGTTGAGATTCGAATAACTGAGGGTGACCCTTTTTGGGGACCGGTTCCTGTGGGCAGGGGGAGGGGTCTCCTCAGCATGAGGCAGGAGGACAAGGTCTGCAGAGATAAGCCAGACTCGCAGACCACGTAACCTCCACCGTCACACACTGTCATGCCATCCTGGACTTCAGAGGTCTGTGAGGCTGGCGGAGCAGCCTCAGCAGGACGGGCACAGCACCCCATGGGCCACGCAACGATACAGACCTCTCCGCTGGGGACTCACGGCCAGCAGAAGGCATCATTCCCTGCTATTGAGCAACCCCAGCCCCTTCGCAAGCATCATTTAACTTCATTTGGCCATTCCACAGATGACAAGACTGAGGCACAGGGAAGTGTGGCAACTAGTCAAGGTTCTGTGGCTCGATGGTGTCAGAGCTCCGTCTCCTGCTCTGGGCCTCCCTGCTGGGGGCCAGGCTGGGGGCAGAATGCCTCACCAAACCCCAGGCTCTGTCCACAGGGGAGCCAAAGCTGGTCCGCTCACTCCGGGGTATCCAGGTTCCTCTCTGTCCACACAGCACCACAGCCTCCTCGTGGGAGGCTGGAAGACACCTCACGGGCTCACCGAGGCTTGTGGAGTCTCCAGGCCAGCTGAGCGCCGACTCTCTCACAGTCGGCTGCTGAGTGCTTATGATAATGCCTGACCAGAATGTCACTCTGTCATTCTGCCTGGCAAGGAAAGGACAAACCACAGAGGCAATAAAACACCTGCTTTCCAGGGAGGCCACAGGGCATGGCTCGAAATGATGCCACAGACACTTGATCGATGTTGCAGAGTGTGTCCCCGCTCCACAGGGATCAGCCCCAGGCCTTCAACGAGGACGCTGAGGCAGACACTTTCAGGTAATTCATCTGCCCGACCTGCAGGTCTGAGTCCACTTTCTGCCTGTGTTCAGAAGTGCTCAGAGCAGAAAAGCAGCCAGGGAGGGCCTGAGGTCTGATGCTCTGGTCAGCCAGGGAGGCACAAACACAAGTGCCTTTGGAAGCTGAAGGGAACCAACCACCGGCTGAGCGTCCGCTGCTACCAAGCACTTGGTGCACCTCACACAACGGGGTCTCCATCTTCAGGAGGAGGGCACGGTTGTCTTCTTTTTACAGATGAGCAAACTGCCCCCAGAATAAGGGAGACTTCCCATTAGTAAAGTGGCCCAACTGTGATTCAAACTCAGTCCCTCTGGCTGCAAGGCCCATAGGACCCTGTTCCACCAAATAATGTCCAAAGCAAAACAAATGTTAAAAGAGGGGGGAAGAGCCGGGCTCGGTGGCTCAGCCTGTAATCCCACGCCTTTGGGAGGCTGAGGTGAGTGGATTGCCTGAGTCTGCGGGTTCGAGACCCACCTGGGCAGCGAGACCTCATCTCTACAATAAATCAAAATGAACCGGGCGTGGTAGCGTGCGCCTGTAATTCCGGTTACTCAGAAGGCTGAGGTGGAAGGATCGCCGGAGCCCAGCAGGTCGAGGCTGTGGTGGCCGGGAGCGGCCACTGTACTCCAGTCCGGGTGACAGAGTGAGACTCCAACTCCAAAAAAAAAAATAAATAAATAAGAGGGGGGAGAATTAAAGATGCAAAATGACCAAGGACCAAGGCACCCTCCCAATATATGTGTGATGGACTGCCTAGTGTGGAAAGCAGGATGTGGGGTATGTGGAGCCTTCCAGAAGTAACACTAGCTTGACTTAGGTGAGCTGACCAAGGATGGGAGGGGCAGATGGTGTACCCAGGGTTCTGTTGGTGAGCTTAGAAGCCCCATGCAACATGGCATCTTCAGTTCTTGAACTTGCCAAGTACCACTCTGCAGTGGTCTCAGTCTGTCTGATCAAAAATGAAACAGAACGAATTTTCCCCATGGCCAGTTGCACTTTCTCCTGTACATAGATTTATGAGCACAAACATCTGGCTAAAACACAAAACAAAATTCCCCTTGACTGCACCAGAGAGAGAGCCTTCCATGCAGGCAAGGTTCCCTGGCCTTGGAAGGGTCCCTAGAATGGGTGTCACTGAGGAATCACCCTTGGCAGTGGTCACTCAGTCCTCTGCAACTCCCTGGACCATGGGAGCTGGGTTTTGGTACCTGCCTACCAGAGCAAGGAAAATGCACAGATGTGCCCTGGGTCACAGTCATAGAGTGGACCCGGTTCTGTGGTCCAGAGTAGGGGCCAGAAAGGGGCTGCTGGAACCCTGCCTGTACTACCTGACTCCCGGCACTCTTCCCATGAGGAAGCAGACGTGACTGGCCCTGCCCTGGGAAGAGGCCTGGGCCTGTTGGGTCTGAGGGCCTGGCCACCGGGCCCAGAAACCAGTGAGAACTGGAAGAGCCTTGAAGGTCACAGGTCAGCTTCCCCATATTGTACATAAAGGCCCAGAGGGGAGAAGGGACTTGTCCATGTCACCTGGTCAGAAATTGGGAGACGGACAGAAGGACGGGAATGCCCATCCAATACTGCGTGTGACCACATGATACCGATACAGCTCCCAGTCACGTCCCGTCTTCACCCCTCTGAGCCCTATCTTCTTCTTCAGGTAAATTGGTGCTCACTATGCCAATAGGTCAGTGGGCTAGGTAAACACGGTCATGAGGCCTTGGCTCGGAGGCCCGAGTACGCATCCTAGTGGTCACTGTGATAGGGAAGGGCCTGGACAGGTCACGGTCTCTGCCTCAAGCTGCTTAAAAGACATCTCTTGCATTAATTTCTTAGAATAAAGAGTCCAAACTAGTACAACTGTCCAAAATTCATTAATAACACAAACCATAGACTCGTTTCATTCGTACTTGGAGCACACACTCTCGTCCACGGTGACCAGCTTCGGGGAGAGCTTTGGATGGTGGATTCTAAGGTAAGTGCAGATGGTCTCTGACCTCAAGGAGCTCACCGACTGTTAGAAGGTGAGTGCGGCCCTGAGCCATCAAGAAGGAAGGAGCGGGGCCAGATCATGTGCCAGTGACCTCCCTAAGGAGCCATGCCCTGTGATGTGTGGCCAGAGGGACACTCCAGCAAATGTGAGTGGCTGCTCCCACCTGATCCAGTGAGAACTTTAAAGTGCATGTCCAGGACCAAGTCTGACAAAGGCCCTGTGCTTACCTGAAGAGAGAGAAGCGAATGTTGCACCGCAGTATAAAAGTCCTTCTTTTTGGTGGGAGGATGGAGTTTTTCCTTTGTCCTGGCCTCCAGTACTGCGGCCGTGAATGGCTCCTCCGGGGGTGCCTGTAATGGCTTCATCGGTCAGGCCCTCGGCTCTCCCCTCACCACCAGGCAAGCACAATCCAAACAGCACCAAAATGACAATATCAAGGCAATTCCGACACAACCACTTTCCATACGCTTATTAAGCAGTAAGACACAACAGGGCATGAATTATTAGGCAATAACTCATGCCTAGAAGCAATTTTAGACACAAAAGTCAAAAGATTCATCATTATCATATATTCAGTTCTATTTTTCTTTTCACCCTATAAAAAATCATGTCTAAATCTCCTAAAACCATCATAGTTACATCAAAAAGTGGATTGGGCTATCAACTTCGACAGCTTAAAATAAACCAGCTGCTGAGCAGAAAAACACTCTTATGAGAGCTTTACTTTAGGTTGGGGTTCTGTTACCGGGAGATGATGATAAACATCCTGTTTCTCATTTCTGCTTTAAAAAAAAAACCAAAACCAAAGGCGGAAGCTGGCTGGTAAAAAGGCCTGTGGAGGGCCAGGTGTGCCCAGAACACTGCCTGCTGGAATGGTAATGGCATCCTCAGAGGCAGCTTAGCAGTTCGACCCCGGGGGCCGTGGGTACCACATACAAATAGGGTGGGTGGGTACACAGTGGCTGAGGCCCATCATGTGACGGCACCCTGTGTCCCTGCATCGGAGTCCTACTCCCAAGGACCTTAGCTCTGAGCCCCAAACAGAGGACTCAGTCAGGCTCATTCTTTCAAGTGTTATCACACCCCTACTACGTGCTGGGCACTCTGCCAAGCCCTGAGGACTCACTGGGCAATCAACAAAAGCACCCACTGCCTCCCTTGTGGGCTGACATTCTGGTCTAGCGGTGGTCAGAAGAAGCCGGCAGAGGTGTGTCTCCAGGATCACTGGCAGGCAAATGAATTCTAACAGAAGCACCCTCCATGGCCCCTCCCTGGTGGCCTCAGGCCCCGCCCTCTCCAGCTGCACAGGTTGGAGGTAGGTCTTGTCCTTGTCCTGCTCCTTCCTCTGGGCTACTACAGTTGCTGAGCGGCCACCTGGCCCCTTGAACCTGGCGGGTTTCACCTCTGCTTAGACGGATAGCCCCACAGGAACATGCAATGCCACACGCTGGGTCCCCCTCCTTTTAACTCCAGTCTCTTCTCTTTTCAAGTCACACCTCCCAGGATCCTGAGCGATGTCCTATCCATTAGGGCCAGTGAATTTGTAAACCTTGAGGTCCTGGCAGTGAAAGGTTCCTTCTCACCAGGGAGGGGGGCTGCTCGAGGAGGACCCCTCCTTCCCCTGTTGCATCCCCAGGAGACATGGACTTCACACCCTGAACAATGGGTAGGGTTGAATCACAGCCTGTCTACTCCCTGGTCACCCACTGCCCAGTCCTGAATGCAGTTGAGAGTCCTATACCCACAGTGATCAGGACTTGATGGGCAGTGGCAAGCTCAGCCAGTGCCAGTGTGCCTGTTCTGGTCTCAATTCTGGCCCTGCCAGCTCCACGACCTTCTCAAGTTCCTGGCTACCTCTTGGGTGGGATAAAGAGGATTGGATGAGTCCATGACATCCAACGTGGCTGCAAGTTAAAATCACGGGGCTTAGATCCCTTCTAAGCCCAGCACCCCTGAAATCCAACATTCAGGTCTGAGGAGGGTCTGGATGCTGGTTTAGAGATTCCCTGGGGCCGCTGAGGCTAGGTCAGGAGACAGGATGCCCTTCAAATGGTGTTGAGAAAACCAGACTCTGCTCTAGGGAACTGGGGAGGGTTAGACACCTCCTGAGGGTGCTGACACCATGGGTCTGAGCTCCTTGATTCCTTCTGGAACCGTCTAGAAGAGTGAGTGTCCAAAGGTAGGTCCATTTTTATAGGCCTGTGGAAGAACAAAACATCTTCAAAACTGAAGTGGCGGAGAGTCAGGCGGGTAGAAGGACCTTCTGGGCCAGGTGACCTGCCAAGCTTCCCTGCTCTTCCTCTTCCTACTAAAAACTGCAGTTCCTCTGTCTAAAACTCTTCAGCCTTTTTTTGTCCACAGTCCATGGCAGGACCTCAAAGGCCCTTCCCAGACATGATCACTCCTCTGCTCCAAGCCCTGCCTCTCCCAGCCCCACTCTTGACACCCACCCTCCCCTCCAGTCTGTCCATTGAGCTTCACAGATGACATTGTGCTACCCATCTATTGGGGCGGCCATCACAGATCTTCTCATACACCTGTGAGCACTCAGGCCTAAAGCGTCCTGGAGGAGCCTTCTCGGGTCTGCCCTGAGTTCCCTGCATTTTTGCAAGGAGACTTTGAGTTTCGTCGGGGCAGGACTCAATCATAACCGACTGCACACTTCACCCTGCACACTTGACACACCTGAGCACCCGTATACCTAGCACATCTATACAACAGATACAGCTGTACACCTGCACACTTGGCACACCTGGCACACCTGTACACCTGACACCCCTGCATACTTGGCATACCTGTACACCTGGGACGGTGCCAAGCTGAAAGAAACCCGTCAGGGAAAACCTGCATGGCTCTGTCCCCTAAATTCCCCCACAGACCTGAGTCACGGGCTTGCCTCTGCATCTCGGCACCTACTAAGGGACATGCTGGGAGAACAGGGTCATCTCAGAGCTGTTACCTTGGTGCTGAAGCTGTTCTCTATTTGTGGGATGTGAGTTGGACAGGCCCCTAAACGGCCAGTTGAAGGCTAGAGACCTGCTTCCCTTCAGGCCCTGCAGAACCTTCACCTCTCCGACTCTCACTAATAAGACACAATGACAGGGAGGAGTCGCAGCCCACCGCAAAAGCCTTGCCACAGACACAGGGACAGGGCCGGCCTCAGCAGCCTCAGGCATGATGCCTCCTCCTTTTCTCATAATCAATATTTTTTTATTATGATGTTGTGGGGTACAGTTAAGGGCTAGGTATACAGATACGTTTCATTCAGGCACCCTATTGATAAGAGGTGCTTCCCCATCCCCAGACAGATATTTGCTCGTTAATCCCATCTCCCTCCCCCCCGCATAGTTTCCCACTCCTTTTCAGCCCTAACCCCTCCAGGCCCCTTACTGGGATGTCCCTGCCCCACCCACTCCCAGCCCTCACAGTCCCTTTTGTTCAGTGCAATTTAAAAGCCCAACTCACCCTCTCTCTCTCTCTCTCTCTCTCTATCCATATGGGTACATAGGCAGAGAGGGCGAGTGAGTGAGCGGACACCACTGCCCAGGTGGCCGGGACTAAATGCAGAACAAGACAGATGGGCGGCTGTCACCGAGCTCACAGTGTAGCAGGGAGGAGAGAGTGTTGGCCAGCTGGTGCTGTGATAAGGACCGGGGTGCCTCGGGGTGCAGGAATAGCTCCTGTCCAGTCTTGAGGATCAGGAGAAGACCTCAGAGGACAGGATGACTCAACCAGACCCCTAGGACACAACCACTAGAGGAGGGGCACAAGCCAGCTCAGAGTGTTCCAGCCAAAGAATAAAATGCACAAGGCTTGGAAACCAGGTAAAGCATGAAACCCCTGCTCAGCAAAACTATGCAGCCGGTAAAAATATCCAGAGTCACTAGGGAGTTGGGGGAGGGAGGCATGAGTAGGTGGAGTCGTTCATCCCACACTTGTAAAACCCACAGATGCACAACGCCAAGAGCAACCCTGATGTAAACTGCCATCTCCAGTTAATAAGGTATCAACACAGGTCTATCAACTGTAACAAGTGTCACACACTATTTGGGAAATGTTAACAATGAGAGAAATTTGGGGTGGGGGAGTGTCTGGGGACTGAGTGTATTTTCTACTCACTTTTTCTGCAAACCCCAAACTACTTTTAAAAATAAAAAAGTCTATCCATTAAAAATAAGCAAAAGGAAGCGAGCCATGGTTCCTGCTCTCAAGGAAGTGGCCTTACCCCGAACCGTTCATGGAGGCCACGGAGCACCTCGAAGCTGCCACCTCATTTGTTCTCGGAAGACAAGGCTGGCAGAAGCGTGTCTTCCTCCCTCCAGAGGACAGGGTTTCTGGGAGGTGCACATACCCACGGTCCCACTGCCGCAGAAAGCCGAGCTCTCTCCCAATGTGGAAGACACAGCCGGAGGCAGAAAGGAGCATGCAGACCCGCTCAAGGCAGAGACGCAGGTGGGGCTTGCGGCCCTACTTCCCCACAAGGGCCTTGCTGGCCCAGGACAGGCCTGGTGACGTGTCAGTAGAGGGAGTGGACACTTCTCCTGGGGGCGGGGGGCCCAGTTGCTGGGTCCCCTGGCTAGGAGGACAGACATCTTCCTGCGCCAGATGTGCCTAATGCGCCTCGAAGCCTCCAATGAAAAGGCCTGCTGCGGCCTTGCCCTCAGACACCACAGGGGGCCAGGAGGACGTTTGTCCCCAAACACTTGTGGATGTGACTTCCCCCCAACAGGTCTAGTGTCTCAGGCCTCAAAATAGAGATGACACAGCACTTGGATTTCAAATGCGATGGTCCTGCACTGCCTTCTTTGTGTGGAAAAAGGGAGTCTTGTCCACAAGCTCTGCAGCTAAAGATGTAAGCCATAAGACTGAACAGTGGCCAACGTCACTCTCCACAGGCCCTAAGCTGTAAGAGGACATAAAGCCCCAGGCAGGCCTCAGCGGTTCCAAGGCATCCAACAGGTCCTGTCACACATCCACCCACACTCGGTGCCAACAGAGAGCTACAAAGACCAGGGCTACTGGCTTCAGGGGACACTCTTCCTGGACCTCTCTAGCTCCTCACCTCAATCTGGGTGGGTTTGTGACTACTTCAGCCAGGAGACTCCATGGAAGTGACGCTCTATGATTTGATGTTGGATTACAGAAGGCCCTACAGCCTCCTTCTGGGTCACTAGAAATATTCTCTGTAGAGCCTTGAGCAACCAGGAATGAAGCCCATTTACTCTGGGGCCACCATGCTATAAGGAAGCACATGCCACATGAGGCCCGTGGGTGCTCCGGTAGACAGCCCAGCTGAACCAGCCTTGAGCCTTCCCAGCCCAGGCACCTGATGGCCCAGGTGACCCTGACTCCAGTCTTTCCACTCTTGCCCAGACAGTGAAGGCTTTCCAGCAGAAGCCACAGGCACGTGGACACAACAAACCACTCCTTGTAAATCTCTGGTCAAATCCCCCATCACGGAAAACTCAGGAGCAGAATTAGCTGGTGGCTGTTTTATGCACCAAGCCTCCCTGGGGGATTTTGCCCAAGTCCTCAGAAACAGAGTCCTGCTTCCCATCTCTAGGTTGCTGGCCAGGAATGCTTTTAACAACTGCTGAGTACTACAAGCCTCCAAAGTTCTTGGTGATTTTCTGAATCAAGCGTCAAAGTTGTCCCTCAGGCCAGACCAGCAGACACTGAGCCCTGCCTGTCCTTGGGTACTGCCTGATAAGACATAGCCGTGGGCACTTTCAAAGCCATTTGCAGGGGCTGAGCACAGTGGTTCATGCCAAGAAGGATTGCTTCAGCCCAGGGGTTCAAGACCAGCGTAGGCAACATAGCAAGACCTCATCTCTACAAAAAAATCAAAAACTTTAGCTAGACATGGTGGTGCATGCCTGTAGTCTCAGGTACTTGAGATGCTGAGATGGGAGAGTTGCCTGAGTCCGGGAAGTCGAGGCTGCAGTGAGTCATGATGTGCCATTGCACTCCAGCCTCAGAATGAGACAGAATGCAACAGAATGAGACCCCACCTCAAAAACAAAACAGAAAACCTTTGAACTACACCCAGAGGAATGGGACCTAGGAGGGGCTGGGAACACATTGTTCTAACAGCCAGGGGAGCAGATGGCCCAGCCTGACCTTGGGAAGGCCAGCCCAACAGAGGGCCTCAAGTCTGGGATCTGCAGTGAAGGACACGGCCCTCACCACGGCCATTCCTTAGCAGGCTCTGCAGGGTGTCTCATGAAGGAACTGCCAGGCGTGTGCAGGAAGGACTGAGAATTATTGGCTGTGCCTGGTCTTAAATCACCACTTGGTGACAGGCATTCTCACATGATGCATGACGCGTGGTGGTGAGGCTGGCCAGGCAGGGGCTCGGGCTGGGGCACCCGCCCTCCTCTCTGGGCACGCTGCTGTGATGGCACTGTGTGCTGACTCTTAACCAGGAGAGACCGCAGACAAGCGCCTGTCTGTCCGCCGTGTGGGTGACATCATGTCACTTTCTCCCCAGGAAGAAGCTGTGAGCCAAAAGAGGCCCCTTGGACGTGACTGAGTGGATCAACAGCAGTTTGACCTGGGACCCTCAAGTGTGACGACATCCGTTGGGCGCTGGGGCCAGGCCGCGGGTGGTGCCCGAGTGGGGGTGGGGGAGGGAGTTAGGGGGTGGTGTCAGGATGCTTCAGGCTGTTTCCTTCCACCGCCCCCACACCTGCTCTGAGGGCATCCCCTGTGGACCCGGAGGGTGCTGAGCCAGCACTTCCTGCCCTTGTCTGTGCCCATGACAGGCCCTTTCACGCATGCTTTCTCCTTTCATCCCGGCAAATACCTCTCAGGCAAGCAGGGAGGGAGTGTGATTTCACTTCCCAGACAGGAGACTTGGATCTGGTCCTGGCGCCTCACGCGCCCCAAAGCATCTGGGCTTGTTGAGAGGTGGCTCCAGGTGCAGAACAGGCCGTCCCCTCAGAAGCTCTGGGCCCTGTGCTTCTCCAGCTCCGAGAAGGCAGGGCTCAGGGCTGGCATTCCTCCGGCTGCCACTCCCCGCCTTCCTCCCAGGTGAACACCCTGCCTTGAGAGGGCTTCCCCTGGCGGGTCCCAGCCCCTAGGGCACTGAGGAGCAGCAGGGTCTCTGTCTCAGCCCTCCTCTGGGGCCCAGACTCAGGGTTTCTGCTGCCTCCAGGGTGGCTCCCTCCCCAGCCCCTCTTCCTCTTGTCTCACAGGCATCTCAGACTCAAATTGCCTGAAGTGGAGTGGATTGTCCTCTCTGCACCACAGCCAACCATACCACAAAGATGTGCCTTTCTCCTGTCACCTGTCCAGGCTGAAGACATCGCCATCACCATCACTGAGGCAGGCAGAAATCAGGTGCAAACCCAGAAACTCTGTTCCTTCCATTTCCTGGGCCCTGCTGGGCCTGGCTGGTGGGTTTCCGAGGTGATGCTCATCTGTCTTGCCGCTCCATCCTGCGGTCCTGGATTTCCAAGAAGCTCCCACCACCATTCCCTATCCTCCTCCAGCTGCTGCCCAGCCCCAAGCATGCCTTCCAGACCCTGCCCTCTGCCGTGCCTTCACACCCCTCCTCCCAGCTGCCCTTCCCACCCTGCTGCCTCCTCACTTCCCCCGCAGGACCTGGGTGGCATCGAGCCATTGCTGACCTCTCTGCCCACATCTCTCCTCTCCACAGCTGACCCCACAACCTGTAGGGCCCTCCCACCTCTGACCCGCACTGCACAGGAGACAGCACCGCCATCTCTGTCCCACCTGGCCGTGCGCCTCTGCGAGTGGCCCATCCTCCTGGGCAGAATGGAGAGTCTAAGCAACTCTAACAGCCCCTTTAGCGATGGCATCCGGGCAAATCAGGCCACAAAGGGCTACGTGGTCACAAATCGGTCAATTTCCTCCTGAGGTCAGCAAACGCCCAGGATAGTCCCAGAGGGCAGGCCAAGCTGAGCCCCAGCGTCCAGATCGTGAGCTCTGCCTCCAGCTGTGCCCGCATTAGGTGTCCCTCAGCTGTGGTCAAGGTCGGCAGGGCCCACCCCAGACAGTGAGGTGCCCACTTGTAATAAAGCACATCCTGAATAGGTTCGACAAACACCCTTTTGGTTTCATCAGAAACCTTGAAAAGCATAATTCCATCCCCTGTGCTGATAAATATTTTAAGTATAGAAGGAAAGCACAAACCACTGGAGGTAGTCCAGGCACCTTTGTTGCCATCCTGAGGACCTCACTGCCTTCCCTGGCCAGGGGCAGGGCGGGATGCAGAGGGAACTGGACCCCAACATAGATATCAAATCCCCGTCCTGCATCCAGTCCGCCACCTGTCGACGCCCTCCCATGCCCTCCTCTCCACCACACCTGGCTGGCAACTCCCCCTCACACTCCCCTGGAACTCAGGGGAGCTGTCTTCTATTCTAGAACTGCATTCTGCCCACCATCCCTCCCTGAGGTCCGATGCCCTGCTCTGAGCTGCGAGGCTCGGCCCTACCCTGGCCACAACCTGCCCTGTCCCTGCTCCTAGGCCTTTTCAGTTTGGGGAGGGAGGGTGCCAGGGCGTGGCATCTGAAGTTCTGGGGGGGTGTGCTTGGGGAAGGGCTCTCCAGGCTGCACCTGCCCATCCTCTGGCATGGAGAGTTGCAGGGTAGGTGTGTGCTGTGCCAGTGCCCGGGAGCCCACAGAGACACTGAAAGCTGCTTACTGGACAGCCAGCCACTGCCCACCGGAGGTAGCTAGGTGGGCTGATGTTAGGCGAGGCTCTACAGCCGGCTGTCAACAGCTGGCACTGCAACACATTCCCTGAATTAATTAGGGAGGAACAGGAGGGCTGGTGGCCTGTGGTCACTCCAGGGATGTCTATGCAATAGGAGAGCCTGGAACCAGACATTGGGGTGAGAGAAAGAAGAAGGGATCCCATGGTGAGCCATGAGTCTTGGGACAAGCAAGAGCATTCTAGAAAGTTTATGACCTGCAAAGTGTCCATTGTTAAGGATGCTACAGTTTCTTTTTAGTGAATTTATAAAACTAGGGGAAGATGATCGACTTCCATCAAATGTGAAGACCAATGTCAGATCCACATGGGTTCCAGGATGATGTCCTATGCCAGAGGGGCTGCAGGGCACCGTGTCCAGGCCCTGCCCCTCCATGCCATGCCCCTCCTACCCCTCCCTCACCCGCCATCTGCCCCCCCTCCCTTTCTTCCTTTCCACCTCCAAGCTCCTGCAGAGTCCAGCCTGCACTGGGTGTTGGCTGCGACGCAGTTTTCACTTCTCCCATTTCCTCTCTAGACACAGGAGGAGTCGAGCCAGCACAGCCCCCTCCCTGCATTAGCCCATGTTTCCCCTTCATCAGAAATCGACTCTGCACAGGGCAGCCCAGACCTCTGGTTGGGCGGAAAGCGGAGACTGAAAGGAGGGACTCCTGCACACCCCCCCCCAGGGCCACATTCTCCCTACCCTGTCCTTCCCCATCCCTGGCACAGCACACATGGTGGATTGAATTGCTCAAGGCCACAGCCAGGGTGTAGGAATAGAAATGGATCCGTTCCTTCCTATGTCTAACTCTTGATGTGAGTCAGGCCTTGAAAGGTGTGAGACTTGGAGGCTCACAGCACTGGAGGCAGTGTAGGGAGGAGACAGCTGGGAGGAGCCAGGGTCTGTGAGGCCCGAATGCGAGGCCGAGACATGTTGTATTTAACATAATGTTTATGAGCCAGGGATGAGCAGGATCATATACAAATTTTTATTTTTGGGAAAATTATTGCAGTGATGGTGCATAAGGTGGTAAGAGCCGTGAGCCTATTCCCTAATCCAGCACTGACACGGGAAGCCCATTTAAACCAGTGCCTTTCCAGGACAGAAAATGGGGCACTTTGCCCCATTAGGGTCAGCTCTGAGAAGGGAGCCTCAGACATTCAGGAAAGGAGGAGAGGCACAGGGAAGGGACCCCGGGAGGGGACGCTGGAACTGGCTTTCAAGAACGAGCAGAATTTTGCCAGGTGGAGGAGGAAAAGCACTTCCAAAGCAGAGCCAGTGTAGACAAAGGCTACGCTGTACTTAGGACGTACTTAGGAAGGGCAAGCCATCTGTTAGATCAGAACCTTAGCTATGACAGAGAAGTAGGGATGTCGATGCCAAGGGAGGCTAGGTCAGAGGACTGTGATCGATGATTAGTTGATTGATTGAGTTAATAAACACTCATTAAGTGCTATTACATATAAGGCGACGTTTCAAAGCACAAACTTGTAGGCTGTGTCTGATGTGATTTTTAGTGCCTCTTCAATAAGCCATGTAGAAATCAAATCATCAAGGCTCAGTAAACATTAATCGATCACAGTCCTCATCACTTCCTGAGACTGCAAAGCGCATGACAGTTTAACTGCTGGGAGATCAGTGCTGGGCTCAGAGCCCCCGCACAGTTCTGCAAGCTCAGCCAATCAACACATGTTTTTAAAGTTCCCTTTCATCAGAAAAGAATATGAACAGAAGTCAAAAAGTTGGAACCTGTCAACTGAGGGGTGGCATGAATAAAGGAGCCACCTTTCTTGATTCCTAGAAGATGGCCTTCTATTTCTCACTTTAGATTCGCAAAATAGTCACTCTGAACTCATTTGCAGTGTAGGATACCTTTAGAAGTCTAATTTTAATTTATCTCTGTATAGGGGAGCCTGTTTTGAAATGACTCAGTTTATGGCTTTCAATGTTTGATTAAAGTAATTAAAAGCTTCAATTTTTCACATAGTTCACAAAAGTTTAGGTTGCATACAAGGCAGTATTTCAATTAACCATTAATATATCCATCAAGCATTTTATCTTGGGATAAAATAATAAGCCTAAGAGTTTGGGGTTATTTACTGAAAATGAGAATCCAATTCTAAAAATTCCAAAATTGGTGGCCTTTAGAGATAAGATTAGCAGAGTCAATGACACCTGCTAGTGTTTTAAGATATGACCCACTGGGACAAATGCCAGCATGTCACACAAACTGCACTAGATCATAAATAGAATCTTACTTAGGCTGCAGAATACTCCAGGAGCAAATCCAAAGAGCTTTGGAGCTGGCTGAGATGCACCTTGTTTCATCTCATGGTTTTTTGTTTCATTGTTTTGTTTTTGTATCTTGGCTGAGGACTTTCCAAGATTCATTTCTCTTCATCTATCCATCCACCCATTATAATCTTTGAGTACCCACAGGTCAGATCCTGAGTTCGGTGTCTAGGGTACAGCAGTGAACAGAGAGAATGGGCTTCCTGCCCTCGTGATACCGGCAGGCTGGGGGGAGAGAGCAGTGACATTCACACTTACTTCCCAGCAGGTGAGGACCACGGTGGAAAAAGAAGAAATATGAAAGAGAATAACGAGGAAGAACCTCTTCAGATCCAGTGGTCAGGGAAGCTCCTGGAAATTCAAATGGAGTCTTGAAGGAGGAGAGGCGTTAACTAGGCAAAAAGCAAAAGGGAAGACGCTGCAGAGGAAACAGGATGTGAAAAGGTCTGGGTGAAAAAGGCTCCCTTTTTGTGCTTGGCACGAAGGAAAGGCTCTGCTTTCTCCTGGGTGTATTTTGGAACTGCAGGCAGAATGACCCTCCTGTGAGAGCTTCATGCCAGCACCCAGGCGCCAGCCTCCCGGTTTCACTGCCTGTGCCATGAAGTATCAACGATGCTTGTGTCGCCTCCCCCACGAATGGCCTCCTCGGCACTCCCCACCACCCCGCCTAGTAAAGCTTGCTCCACCGGTGCTCAGCGCTCCTTCTGCCCTGAGGAGAGCGTCTGCACAGCTGCTCTTCCTCTTATGAGACCGAAAATTCGTGGGAGGGCGAGCTGAGTCACGAGTCTTCATACCCATTCAGCTTCTTTCCTTTCTGGCTCCCGCTGCCAGGGAGCCTGGGGGGTGACGAGAAACCCAGTTACATTCCTGGCTTCATACAATTTTCTCCCACTTTCCTTACATAATTTCTGATCTTTTGTTTAAAATTTTTAAAAATATTTTTAAGTGAGCATATGTGTCTGTGTGCCTGTTAAAATGATCCCTGCTTCAGTCAGCTCAGGCTGCCGAAACAAAATACCACAGACTGGCAGCTTAAACAACAGATATTTATTTTTTCACAGTTCTGGGGGGCTGCAAGTCCAAGATCAAGGTGCTGGCAGATTCAGTTCCTGGTGAAGGCTCCTTCCTGGCTTGCGGATGGAGCCTTCTCACCGTGTCCTCAGGTGGCCTTTCTATAGTGTGTGCGCGTGGGGGCGGGAGGTGGCAGAGGAGCTCTGGAGTCTTTTCTTGGAAGGGCACTTATCTGAACACCAGAGTCTGACTCCAGAACCTTCTCTCGGAACCACATCCTGTCACCTCTGGTGAGAGCCTTCAACCTCCCACAAGTGAAACATCATCTTTCTATCCCATAGGTCCTTTTAAGAGTCACAGGAAATGTGTGAAAATTTGATTGTGACCACACCAAGAGCCTGTGAGCATGCTTAAGCACTACAAGGTGTGACATGGTGTGTAAATCTGGAGGGGGTTCTACACTGTGGGATGCAGGGGAAACTTGAGGGAGGACATGGAAGCTGAACAGGCCCCAAAGGTGAGAAAGGCTGGAGTCAGGGGAAGGAAAGAAGGCGGCAGTTCAGGTCCAGGAAGGCAGTACGCAGGAGGCAGAAAGGGGAGGAACATGCCAGCAGAACAAGGAGTCTCACCTGGCCGTGTCGAGGGTGTGTTCTTGGTAGCCATGGAATAAGGCTGGATGTGCAATGAACCTAAAATCTCTGTGGCAAGATATTTCAGGACGGGGGATCATCTGGATCTTGGAAAGGCAGCATAGGGCATATTTTGTGTGTTCTGGGACAGCAGGCTCTGTGGTCACCACATGGATGGTCCTGCAGGGGATGGTGAGAATATTCACACCAAGTGGCAGAAATAGGAACCATCTCTCAGGTCAAATTTCTTTTTTGAGTTTTGGGATTTGCAGGTAAGGGACTGCAGTCTGCAAATAACTTTCAATTTGCCTTGACCTCCGCAGTCCCTCCTGACCTGTGTACGGAAGCCACGGCCCTGGGCAGGCTGGCATCCCAGCATGAAGACGTCTCTGTCTACATGCATGCAGTCCGTTCCATGTATGCAGGTATTGCTCTTGGTACAGGGTACGGTGTTGATCTCGAAAGACTTGGGCCTCTTGTGGTCCAATGGGGGAATGGAGACCAGGCAGGGAGGTGGAAGCCCCCAGGGGCCAAGGGGCCAGGGACAGAGTGGAGTGCAGGGCTGGAGGGAAGCATGAGCTGGAGAAGGGCTGACAGAGGCAGCTGGGTGCAGCGGCAGGGTGGGGCTGGGGGGGTGAGGCCAGCCTGTGCCAGGACTGTGCAAGGCCCCTGAGATGCCTGGAGCGTAAGCTGAGTGCTCGGATGCTGCTGGGAAGGTTCCACCCAACAAGATCGCTAGGCTGTTCTCCCTGGGGAGTTGGCGGCAGACTGGGTCGCGGGAAGTGTGCAGGTGTCCATAGGAAGCACACAGGGCAGACGCCACCGGTCAGCAGGGACCACGAGCAGCTCTGCCCCACGTACTGGTGGAGTCCAGAGCATGGATGCCCTCTCTTGGGGGAAGGCGGCAAGAAATCCCTGAAACTAGCTGCATCACCCTGACTTCCCATTCTAAAGAATGTTCCAGATGCCAAGAGGCCGCACCTTCCGCCACAACCAGTGGGGTTCCCTGTGACTGACAAGAACCCAGCCAATGGAGTTTATGAAGCAATGAGGTCCATGCTTTATAAGAGTGTGGTGTCAGATACAGGTCAACCTGGAACAACCAGGAGCCACTGGGGACATCCTGGCAGCCACCTGGCCTGAGGGGACAAATCTGGGCCAGGGCTCTGAGCAGGCCCTGGCTGGAGGGCTCCAGGCCCTTTGCTTTCCTTGCCAGAGATCCCTCAGTCAGCAAAGAACAGGTGTGCACTCCCGACTTGCTCCTGCTGACCTCAGCCGGCACCACCTCACGTGTCCCCTCAGACATTTGCAGGCACAACCCAACCCAGCCCCAGCTGCCACCCTGCCTGGTGTCGTCTTCCCTGACTGTGAAGGTCCCCAGGGATCCCATTCCTTTGATCTGATTATTGCCTGGTTTGTTTGTTTTCATTCTTTTTTTCCCCTCTCCTTTCCCTCTTTCTGTTTCTCTTCCCCCGTTTTCTGGCATCTTTGTGTCCTTTCCTGTCCTGCTAACTTGAGGCGGCTTTGAAGGGCTGAGACAGAGAACAGCAGGGTCGCCCGCTCTGCTGATGGCCCCACCCCTCCTCTGCAAACCTTTGTTTGGGGGTTCCTTCTTGTTGAACTACAGCCAGCCTTGCTAGAGTTCCCACTTGCCCGCTGTCCGTATATCACTTGGTGACACCCCTAGCAGCCTACCAAGTGCCTTAACACCTTGCTCCTGACACCCCCCCAGCTTCTCAGCATGCCAAAGGAAGCAGCCGCAGCTCCTTCAAACAAGCCTCACAGATGATGGGACAGCTGCAGCCCACAAGGCCTGGCCTTGTGGTGTGTGTACCCTGGTGTGGAGAGAACTATCAGGACACCCCGAGGACACCGTGTGCTGGCTCCCGTGGTGTGGGCGGGCAGCACTTCCTACACCATTGTCAGAAGATGGTTCTCTCTTAATTAGCGCCCAGCCCTCCTGTCACCTGGCCAGACAGAGAAGGGGAGGAGGGCGGAGACCTGAGCCGTCTGAGAGCAGCATGAACTCACTGGGCAGCCTGTGCCAAAAGGGGTTATTGAAAATTGTTAAGTTCAGAATTGTCCGTTGTTCCCAAGCTCAAACATCAGCCCCTGGATTCTAAATTTAGCCCTGCCAGGTCCTTGCTGCAGAAGCCGCCCAGGTGGAAAACGCAGGATTACTAATGATCTCCTGCTTTGTGCAGCTACACACGGCGCCGAGGGCAAGCCGGGCTCTGGCAGGAGCACATCGTGGGTGACATTCATCTTTTCTGGCATTGACCTTGCAGCCAACAGCCCGCAGGCGACACAGTGCAGCTCCTGGTGCTGCAAAGAGGAGGGCCAGACAGCCCCGATCAAGGCTGACTTCTCTCCTGTGTTCCCTCTCCCCGGGTCCTAGAAAGGAAGGTCAGATCCGAGCAGGGTGCCACCGCCTCGCTCTGTTTCTAAATACTTGGAACGAGGACACTTGCTCCATTCATCTCACAAGGGGTTGTTAAGATAAAGCCGTGTCCTGTGTGTGAAAGCATTTTACAAATAGAAGTATTATTTATGACCCACCAGCACTGGCCCCATTGGGTGAAGGCGGCTGGCTCCCCATGAGTGATGCTAAGTCTGGGATCGCCTCACTTTCTATAGATGGCCCTGCTTATCTGGAACTGTTCGCCAGGTTGCATTCCACCTTCCTGCCCAAGGACATCCCTTCTCCTCTCTCTGACCTTCTCCACTGCATTGTTCTATCCATGTTCAAACACAGGCACTCCTCCTTAAAGAGAAAAAGAAGCTCTTGGTGGCCACATGCCCTGGGCTACTCCCCATGTTCTGTTCCTTTTTGTAGCAGGTCCCTGGGAAAGCTGTTGACACCCCCTCCAGCTCACGTCTTCCTGCCTCCTGTCTCCCCACCAACACCCACCGCAGTCTCCCCAGTGGTGACCGTGCCGCTAGCCCACGTTCCTCTCCAGGAAGTTCTCACCCACATCTGACACCTCATCATCGGGAGAGCCTCACTTTGCTTGGCTCCTGGACAACCCCAGCACTGCCGCCTCCACCTCCCCATGACACCTCCTTGACCCCGCTGAGCTCCTCGCCCCCGGGCTCACCTGGGTCCTGTCTCCATGAGTTTCCGGGAGCTCCTCAGGCCCTGCCTGTGGGCCGCTTGTGTGCAGTGAGCACGGCTGGCTCTGGCCTCTCCCATGAACTCATCTCACGCATCCACACATCAATATGACATTGCCGCCTGCATATTTAATAGGCTGCTCAAACTTAGCTCCAGTTCAAGCACGCCGCCCCACACTCACCACAGCCGTCTCTCCTTGCCTTGATCTAGCCGTGCAAGAATACTGGGCCATCCCTGGTTCTCCTCCTTGTCTCACACCTACTTCTAATCTGTCAGGAAAGCCTAGGGCTCCTCCTGCAAAATACAGTCTGAAACCAACACCTCTTAACATCTCCGTCATCTCCCAGCATGTCGCTGCCGTCTCTCAGGGTCTCTGCTGCCTCTCATATCTGCGTGGTCAGACGATTCCATCTTCATAGTCTCACTGCTCCTCCTGTGACCCTCAACACAGCAGCCGAATTACCTTTCAAGCGACGATTGCAGAGAGCTCTGGTTCCTGGCAGGATGGAGCAAGCATACTCCACCATGCCCCCTCACCAAAGGCAGGTATAAAACCCAGGAGATGGCATGAGCGACTCTCTGAGGGCTGTCCTAGCAGGAGCATGGGGAAGGAGACTACAGTTTGAAGCATTGCCAAACCAGTGGTGAGTTGATCATCTTTTAATTCTATTTCCCCCAGTGTCCCGGCCTAGACTCAGCACAGGCCAGAACTGGCAGTGGACATGGCAAGGGCTGAGGGAGGCTCGGGTGGGGACCTCTGGTTCTGGTCAAGCAGAAAAGGGGTCTTGGAATGTCTGCAAAGGGTGGGGAATCTTCTGTCTTCTCAGAGAAAGTGAGACTTGCTTCCCCATCCAGCCCCCAGGCGACTCTGTGGGGCAGCGACGGGAGCCCACAGAAGCCTACCTTCGGGAAGCACTTTGCCTTCGACCGTTCGGAGGGTGGCCCTGCAACTTTTCTCTTTCTCTTCTGCCACAGGCCCCAGACACAGGCACAGGTGTGGGAGGTGAATAAAGCCCCAGTCTGAAGGTCGGTTGGAGTATCAGAAGGGGAGCTTCAGGGAGCAGGAATGTGCTGGGAAATTCCAGAGAGGAGAGCATGCAAAACAGCCTGTGAAGTTGTTTGTAAACTCCTAGATTACACTTAGATTAGGGCAGAGTAGGCCAGAAACAGTCCCACCCAAGCAGGGCCAACTGATCTTTGACAAAGGAGTAAAAGGAATTTGAAGTAGGAATAATAGGCTTTTCAACAAACAGTGCTGGAGTACTTGCACATCTATATAACAAGAAAACCATAATCTCAACCTTACACCTTAATTTAAAAATAAACCCAAATGGGCCATGGATCTAAATGTAAGACTATGAAACTTTGAGAAGAAAACGTGGGAGAAAATCTTGGTAGTTGGGGTTAGGCAGAGTTCTTAGACATGACACCAAAAGCTTGAACCATAAAGAAAAAAACTAGATAATTTGGACTTCATAGAAATTCACAAGTTTTGCTCTGTAAAAGACACTCAAGAGAATGAAAAGATGAGATTAAAAACTGGGAAGAAGATATTTGCATATCAAAGAATGTCTATTCAAAATATATACAGAACTCTTAAAACCAATAGTAATTAAATACATAATAATTAACAATCAATTAGTTATTAAATCAATTTAACTTTTTAAAAAATTTTATTTTAAAGATGTTGGGTACAATTCAGGGTTAAGTATAATGAAGAAATGTTCATTATGCAGGTGCCCTTGTTGATGAAGTGTGCCCCCACTCAGCAGAATCCCACTACTGACAATCCTTTTCTTACGGTATTACGATAATTGTTCAAGGTCCACTTATGAGTAAGAACATGTGATACTCAGTTCTTTGTTTCTGTGATAGATCACTCAGTATTATATAGAGATGGCAAATAGACACAAAATTTTGAAATCACCAATCACTAAAAAAGTGCAAATTAATACTACTACAAGGAGCCACTACCACATACTGTGAGAAGGCTAAAACAAAAACACACACTAGGTGGCGAGGGTCAGAGAAGGTGAACCGTTCAGTACTGCCAGTGAAGATGTGAACTGGTGCAGCGACTCTGGAAAAGGGTAGACAGCTTCTCATGCAGTTAAACATACACTCCCCTACAGCCCAGCACTCCCACTTCTAAGTATTTGCCCTGAGGCAGAGGTCAACAAACTTTTTCTAGAAAGGGTCTGATAGTAAATATTTTAGACTTTGAGGGCCACAGAGTCACTGCACCTGTTCCCCTCTGCCACTGTCCTGCAATAGCAGCCTCAGACAGATGCAAATGAGAGTTTACACTCTCATTTGCAGGTGGTGTGTGGATCTGGTCTGTGGTCTTTTGCCAACTTCAGCCCTAGGAAATAGAAACTTCATTTATATAAATACATGAGTATTTACACCTATTCATAGTCACTAAGCACTGGGAACCACACAAAGCTCTTCAGTGGTGAGTGGACACCAAACCCTGGCAGAGCCGGCCAATGGGAGGCTAGCATGCAGTGGGAAACACAGGACCCACAGGCCATGGGGAGCATCTCAAAGGCACTGTGCTGCGTGAAGCTGCCTGTAAGGGAGCTACAACCCCCCTCCCCCCTCCTTCCCCGCTTGCTTAAGCGACATCTTGTTTCTGCTGCCAACACCTGCATCCTCAAGGCACTCAATTAATGTTTGTCACACGACCACCAGTACCAGCCTGCTTCAAGGCCACATCTAGGGACCATGTGACCACCGACACGTACTTCGTCAGGACTACGTGTACTGTGTGACCACCAGACCCCAGCTAGGGGGTATCAGAGAGACACAGCAAAAGAACAGGCTGCTGGTTCTTCTTCAGGGCTAGCCTTTCTTTCCTTTCCTCTAATAAATTTTCTTCACCTGACCACTCAGCTTGTTCTTTCTCTGCACTTGCCTTGCACTGCCAGTCTCCTGTTTACGAGACTCATTCATTTTCACAAAGATTCAACCACAGTGATGATAACAGCTCAAGGTGGCCAGGACTGGACTGGGTGTGGGGGAGGAATGGAATGACATAGGGCTCAGGGCTGCAGGGAGTCCTTGGGGTGATGAACTGCTGTGTATCCCGACCTTGGTGGTTGTTATGTGAATCTGTACTGCTGTGAAAATTCATCAGTGAACAAAACAATCAAAACTAGCCGGGCTCGGTGGCTCAGCCTGTCATCCCGCGCCTTTGGGAGGCTGAGGTGAGTGGACTGCCTGAGCCCGTGGGTTCGAGACCCGCCTGGGCAGCAAGACCTCGCCTCTACAATAAATCAAAAAAATCAGCCGGGCGTGGTAGCGCATGCCTGTAATTCCAGCTACTCAGAAGGCTGAGGCAGAAGGATGGCCGGAGCCCAGCAGGTCGAGGCTGCGGTGGCTGGGAGCGGCCACTGCACTCCAGTCTGGGCGACCGAGTGAGACTCTAACTCAAAAAACAAACAAAAAAAACCAATCAAAACCAACCAGGGGAGGCAAGCCCTCCACCCAAATCCAACCTTCAGTCCTCACCTAACCGGTGGCTTCCTGCCTCAAAAACGCAAGGCCTCCAGACCCCTCGCCTCCCACTCCCTGCCTGGGCCTCCTGCTGTCTTCCAACCCAGCCCGACCCGCCTCCCTGCTTGCTCCACTCACCCACACGGCGCCCCCTGGGCCTTGGCTCCCACACTGTCTTCTCAGTAAGCCCTGTCCCCACAGCACTGCCAAGCTCCTCCTCAGCATTGCTCTATGGCACCTGTCCCCATGTCACCTGGTGGACTATATGAGCAGACTCCAAGTGAGCCACAGCTTGTCTGGTTCACTGTAGCATCTGCAGCATCTAGAAGTGGTTGGTACACAGTAGGCACTCAATTAATGTTTGTTAAACAAAAACTTTTTTTCAAGTGACAGCAAATTGAAGGGAGGACTTCCATTAGATTAGCTTTGCATATCCTGTGTATGCAGGTCTTACCTGGAAGCAGAAATGCTGAAGCATACTTGGCCAGCTCTGGTCCTCCCCCACAGCCCCACCTGTTCACTCTTCCCCCCACAGCTCCACCCATTCACCCTCCCCCACTCTCCACCTGTTTACCACTCCCCCACTGTCTAACCTGTTCATCCTCCCCCACTCTCCACCTGATCGCCCCTCCCCTACAGCCCCACCTGTTCACCCTCCCCCACTCCCCACCTGTTCATCCCTCCTCCACAGCCCCACCTGTTCATCCACCCACTCTCCACCTGATTGCCCTTCCCCCACTCTCCACCTGTTCACCCTCCCCCACTCTCCACCTGATCGCCCCTCCCCCACTCCCCTACCTGTTTACCTCTCCCCCACTCCCCGCTTGTTCACCCCTCCCCCACGCCCATCTATTTGCCCCTCCCCCACTCTCCACCCGATCACCTCTTTCCCACCTCCCATTTGGTTGCCCTTCCCCCATAGCCCCATCTGCTCACCCCGCCCCTACAGCCCACCTGTTCCCCTATTCACCCTCCCCCAGTTACCACCTTTCACCCTTCCCTCACTCCTCACATATTCACCCCTCCCCAATCCCCTACCTGTTCACCCCTCCCCCGCTATAAACTGTCATCCATGAAAAGAAGAAACAAAATCCAGGGTATGACCTTCTGGACTCACAGTGTCCTTCAAAAACGATGCAAAGACACTCCAGGGAAAACAGGCTACAGCAAGAATGTTGCATTTTTGCAGGTGTTTAAAACATCGATCAACTCTTTGGATTAAGGCCCTGGTGGAATAATCAACCCTTGGAGCTGATGCAGCTCATCCAGTCCTTCCCTCTTAGTACAGACGACAAGATGAGGGCATCTGAGCAGAGAAGTGGCTACTGCAGGGATACCTGGCCAGGTGGGGTCAGTGGGAGTTGAAGCCCAGTGACTAGAAATTGGTGGCATCTCCAGGTGGGGCAGTGCACCAGGCACACACAGCAGAAGCAACGGACAGAGCTGCAAGGTCAGTGTTTCAGGAATTCCTAAAGGGAGGAGCCAATGGCAGAGGGATGCTAGAGTGTGGGGGGGAGGGGGGCCCAACACCTGAGAAGTGGGAGCCCAATACCAGTCTCTCAGATGACAGAGGTCACCAGCCCCATGCGAGCTGGGCACAGCACAAGACAAGCCTGCAGAGACCAGGAGAGGTCGAGCAGACACTTGACAACAGAGGAGCCATGTCTGAACCACTCAGTGCGCCCACGCTGGCTCAGGACTGGGGCACAGGCCAGGATGCCACCCCCATACAGCCAGCATGGCCTCTGGGAATTCTGAAGCAGAGGGGGCATGGTGGAGAGGACACTTTCGTCCATCTGCAATTTTTATGGGTCAGGAAAGAGAAAAGAAACAATGACAGGTGATTTGGCCACGAGGGGCAGAGCTCCTGAAAGAACGAACCAGGCATCCCTGCAGTACAGATTTATTTTATTTCATTTTTTAATCTCAAGAAAAAGATAAGCTAATATTGTAGGAACAGAATTTTTTTTTAATTGAAACGCCCAGCACCCTCAAAACAGAAAGAGAACGGTGACACAGATTCATGTAACAATGTGGGATCCCATCCTGTGACGAAGGGACTATATCCAGGCGCCAGTTGCGCGGTCAGCAGAAGCTCCAGAAACTCCATCGTTATTTGTGAACACTCACGTTAGAAGGCAATGTGGGCTCTCCTCGAGAGGGATTCACATGGAAAACCAATTACCATCAAATGCTGCACATTTTCAAGACTCTGCCCAGACGGTAAACCAGGAACACCCCCAACAAGCTAAAGCAGTATGTGGTACTTGAGGGCCCGGGGGACCCTGTTGATAACCAGCCTCCCATCGTAGCTCAGGGAGGCAAACAGCCATGGGTCGGCCGAGGACCAGTCCACGGCGTACACGCTGTCTTCATGCTCCTCGTAAGTTGCAATGACATTGTCCTGCAGGGGCTCCTTACTCCTGCAATCCGAGAAAAACACGGATGTGAGCAAGGCAGCACCAGCTGAGTGGGCCGGAGAGGACATGAGCAAGGCCACCAGGACACGGCTGGGTCCCGTGGCCTTGGGAAGAACGACAGGAGCCCACACTGAGGCCAACGGATGGCCCCTGCAGAAGCACAGGAGTCCTTGCTACAGCTGTGAGGAGCAGGGATTTCTTGAGTGGTCTGTGGACGTCCGTTATTATTTGGTGGTATCTTGGCAACTCTGGTCCTGAGACCATGGGTGCCTGGGGTGATGTTCTGTCAGAGATGTGATGATGGGCCTCCTTGGTTCAGGGGAAAGGATGTGAAAGGACATAGGGAAATGGCCACTGTGTCTGAGGAAAGCAGGACCTACAAGCTCCTATAACCTGAGCAGAAAGGACCTTGGGGAGCAGCCAGCCCCTCACCATATGCAGGAGTCTGAGGCCAGGGTGCAAGAAGCCCTGCTCAGGACCAGGTGGGCTGGGCAGAGGACGCCCCCCTGGCACCAAGAAGAAGATGCCCCTGACCCAGTGGGGATGGCAGGAGCACAGCCTGCCCGGCCCTGTGCTGTGCTTTGCAGGTCCCTGTTAGGGCACTTTCCACTTCACCTCCCTTGAACTTGGCCTTCTCTGGGAAACCTGAGCAGGTGGTCCTTGCATGAGACTGTCTCCTCAGCACCACGCCAGTGCACGGGTAGTGTGGCCTGCCTACCCATGAGCACACCAAGGGCTGGCATCCAGGTCTGCCAGGCCAGCAGCGGTCACTTTCCACAGGCACAGGCCTCTCTGGCACTCTCTTTCCCATTTCACAGAACAATTCCCACTCGATTTGCACACTGTGTTCTAAGTGTTCTGGCATTTCTCTGTGGGAAAATGCTTCACTCCCAGCAAGGCAAACCCCCTCTCCCTGGGATTTAGCTTCCCATTCTGGTGTTACCATCTGACAAGGTTACAGGGCATCACCAGGCCCAGCATCCCAGGAAGAGGCACTGCCAGTGGCCAGCAGATGCCATGTGACAAATACCAAGTACATACATCCTCATGGGGGGTTTCTATTTTCCCACATTTAACAGGACATCTGAATTGCAGGTTGTCATCAGAACATGTCTGCTGGCCACAGACACCTCCTTCTTTCTTCCCTTGCTCCTGTGAAGCTGCCCACATGGAGGGTAACATAGGCATCCACCACACAGGTTCCAACTAAGTAAGCAATCAGGGTGTCCCCAAAAGATATATTCAGCCAGTAACCGCAGATCACCCTGGGCCACAGACAGAAGGGATGGCAAAAAAGGCCATGTCCACAGGGCACCACAGGAGAATGCTGGACAGAAGCCACCACACTATGCTTCAATACTGCTCTAGGTCAAGTTTCTAAGTGTCCAACAGAAAAAAAAAACAGTCAAGAGACAAATGGGCAGATCAGCACTGCAGAAGGCTCCAGATTCAGAGACGTCTTCTCACAGGGTAATTTCAGACTAAGCTCGGGCAGGCAGAGGCAGAATTCCAACAGTGAAACAGTGAAAAGATCTCAAAGCAGAACAACAAACCCTGTCGTATCTGAGGGCTCAAGTGGCTCATCCACTGGGCTTTATACCAGCACCCCCTTCCCCTGGAATCTGAGACCTGAATTTTGGCAGTAGGGTCTGAACCATGCTCAGTCACTACAGAAGAAGCAGCCGCCACCCACACATGAAAACGAGCCAGCTCAAGAAAACAAGGGACCACCTTTTAATACTCACACCGCTGATAAGGCTGAGGGTTGCCTACTGCTTTCCCACGGTGCAGAGACACGTGTGGCTGCGCTCAGCTCACTCTGGGAATTCCAATGACAGCCTCTGATGCCACTAACCAGGACCCCATGTGTTGCAAGGGCCCCAGGTGTCTCAGGATCCCTGCTGTTATTCCCCAGGGCCCCAAGTGTCACAGGGACATGAGCCTGGAGCCCGACATGAAGAGGATGGCTTTAACTACCTCCCATCTAGGATGCAGTCAGGAACAAAAAACAGAATACAGAGCCAAAATGTTGTGGCTGGAACACATACAACATGGTTGGCCATATGTTTTCAAGAGTCTGGAGCAAAGTATGACCTGGGTTTTGGACTAAGAAGGTTGGCCTGGAGTGTCCGTGAGCAAACGGTCAACTCTGAGCTACACTACACACGCTCCAATCCACAACGGTGAGGACACTGATTAGTAGCACATCTCTTGTGGGAGTACTATGAGGACCAGTAGGTGCCAGTTCCTGTTATTATTCATGTTCAAGTTGAAGGTCAGTGACAGTCTTTTAAATCTTATATGTGGCACTCAAAAAGACTAAAAAAAATTGAGAGATACATATTTTAAAGCTACACCAGAAGGTGTTACCCAACCCACCTGCAGTGCCTTCTGAACTGCGAGTCCCTGTCACTGCAGCAAGGAAGGGGATGTCACCTAATGACACACCTGGATCTTTCTATACATACAGCCTGGGCCAAGAGGTTACTTGTGAGGAAACGGAGGCTGTCACACCAGTGCGAGCCGCCCTGCAGTGTGTGTGTCCTTACTTCTCCTCGGGATGGTGCTCCTCCTGGTCACTGATGTCGTCATCGTCCACCAAGTGGCCAAAGGGCTCGGAGGAGATGGACACCATGTTGGAAAGGATGACTCTGCTATCGCTGCTGCCAGTGAGGACCAGCTGGTCGTGAGAGTGGTTGTAGCGGACGCTCCACACCCTGCAGGAGGCGAGGGCAGCTGCTGAGATGACCTGCCCCCACGGTGACCTCAACAACACACCAGTGGGCTCTGAGGACCTCACTGGGGAACAGTTCGTGTTAGGTGCTGTGGTCGTCGACCCCAGTCACAAGGTCAGATGTTAGGCAGTTTTCAGCAGATAGGTTTACTGCACGCTTCTCTAAAACATTCTCTGAAGTCCCAACAAATGGCAAGGAAGACTAAATATGAGCTTAAGCTGCAGGTGAGGCTTATTGCTCAATGTTCCCGACAAGCCCTTTAAAATTCTAAAGACAGAAATTGCCCCAGAAGCAACATATGGATTAGCAGATTAGTGATAGCCCATGATACCAAACAAAACCTCATGACACCTTCCCAGTCAACAGTTGCTACAGGTCTTGAGGCAATAGCAACGGCAAGAGCACAGGGCCCAGGGGTCTTTTTTGAGCTTTGACTACCAGGACGAGCTTTCTCTGACAAATGCCCTGGAGTTTGGTGAGTTTCACCCTCCCAGTTGTGCCGAGGCTGAGACTGCCTCCAGGGCTGAGGGCAGCAGACAGCGCCTGACAACTCACACTTGGAGACACAGGGCAGGGCCGGGGCCATGGCTGGGCCTATCTGCTCAGACGGCGGTAAATTACAGCAACTCACTGAATTTATCAAAACTATACCCTAGTATTCTGGGCTTGTTACATTCTCTGATTGCAGAAAAATATGGCTTCTGATAAGAAATTCTAGCAATGCAGAGTCATGGGCCATAGGAAGCAGAAGCCCCCGCTCGCCTGGGAGAGAATTACTGATGAGTTTGGCTCTTCCCCTTCCAGACTTTTCCTCTGTATACCTTGTGTGCGTACATATATGTGTGCACATATGCACACTTTATTTAATAAAAATGGACTCACACTATCTGTACTATTCTACAACTGGATCTTTTTACCTGCTTAGCAAAAAGCACCCACATATGATAAATATGAAAATAATATTTTTAAAAGATTCCATGATCTTGGGCATCTTTCCACATCCATACATATACAGACGTTCCTCATTCTTCCTGACAGCTGCATAATCTCTGCTGTGCGGATGTCACCTAATTTACTTAACCTATCCCCTACTGATGGACATTTGGGTGGTTTCCAGTTTTCTGGCATTGCAAACAATGCTGCATGAACATCTGCGCACATTTATTTTCGCATACTTGAACCAGCACTGTTTTGAGAGAAAACAGAATTTAATGTTTTTCTTCTTTTCCTACGTTTATAAATCACAAACATTCAGATCTGGAATTAGTGTTTCTTTAGGAAAAATAAAACTGGGTTGATTGAATGATTCACAGCAGCACAAACTAAGCTGGTTTGTGTCTTTCCCAGTGGTAAAGTAATTAGCAAAATAAATTGCATAATCCCCTCTTCCCTGAAGCAGCATGCAGATGAGCTGCCCTACCAGTGGGAGTGTTCCTCCAGGGTCTTCACAGGCTCAGTGACATTTCGGGTGTCCCAGAACTTCACCTTACAGTCGTCTCCACAGCTAGCCAAGTAGTATTGCTTATTGGGATTAAAGTCGAGGTCTCGCACCAGCTGTCCGTGGGCATTCTCTATGCAGTAGATCTGGCTGAGGGAGGAAAAAAAAGAACAGCATTAAAAAATATTAAATGGATTATGAAAACCCACTGAGTTCTGCAGGCATGCATCAATTTCCCGGGACCCTGTCTAATCCTCTGGCCTGGGGCGTTTGGGTTCCCTCGATGTTCCTCCCCTGCATGAAGAGGCTGGCGCCAGGCACCTTCATCCCAGCAACTCTCAGCAGTAAGGCTGCTCTGGTCCCTCCAGGAGTGTATCTGTGACACTCCGGGTGAGCTGTGGACGTGATACTTGTTTGCAGCCGTCAAAAATGTGATTTGGTATCTTGAGAATAAGAGCGTGCCAGAGGGTCTGCAGCTGTCACGGAGAGGATGAAATAGACTTTTGGACAGGAAATGGGACAAATTTTTGGAAGGATACAGTGAGGAAAGAAAAAATGATAGAACAAAGGTATAATATATTGTTATGTTCTTGGTTTTGGGAGAGACGTATATATGTGTGCATATATGTACGTATATGTATATGGGGGGAGGGAGGAAAAGTTGCAAAAGCTATGAAAAAATGAAGGAAATGGTGTTTGTTACTGTGGGACTTGTTGTTTATCTGTTCACACTATCTCAGAATGTCAACACTGATGGCTCAGTGCAATCCACTCACTCCAAAGACAGAAGACAGTGGTTGTCTGAAATTAGTCACACAGCTGTTTTTTCAATGCATGTGCACTCACAGACATACACACTCACATACTCATGCCCACACATGTACGTACTCATGCATGCATGAGAGGGCAGGCCCATGGTTGCACGCACGCACACTCAAGCATACACACACCTAGCATAAGCCTGGGTCCCCAAGGTTTCTGGCTGCTCTCACAGGGTCTGAAATCACAATATTCTGACTATTATGGCTTCTTCTCTTCATGAACCCAGAACAGAGGGTAGGTCATTCAGTGAGACTGGAGAGTGACTAGGAACAAAAGACCACATCCAGTACACCCACGGGCCCACAGCCTGTGGTTCTGGTCACACTGCCCTCCCACCTCCTCTTGGGTGAACAGAAATCTCTCCTGCACCACTTACCTTCCTCGCTTGGCGGCTTCAGTGGGAATAGGGAACAACCGGGAATATTGTCTATGCTTTGTGATAATCTTTCACCATCATTGTTCTCTGTTCTCCAAGGTAGACAGACTCAATTCCTTTCTACTTTTTCCTCCCACATTGGATTTTTCAGCCCTAAAGCGCTTTTAAATCTTCTAGTTTGTATATCCTGTGCATTTTCAATATCCTCATTTTTTTTCCCTAAAATATGATACCTCAAACCTTAAAATCTTTCAAGGAAACAGGCAAAGGTATAAAATTAAAAATTTGGCAGATTCCTAAGGACTTGTATGGATAGTCACACATGTACTAAGTGTCAGCAGCAGGTTGACTGCATGCCCTAGTGACAATAATTTTAACACAAAAGCACAATATCACCCAAAAGAACCACCAGAGGCATCCTGGCTAAATAAAAAACAAAGATGTATGCAAAAAGAGAAATAACAGTCAACGAGATGGTGCCAGGACTCCCTCTGCTGTGGTCCCACTTCTGCAGAAGTCAGCTCTTTGTCACAAAGACACGCATGGGCAAAACAGGTCACTACAGGATGTCACCAATAAAGCCATGTGCATTCTTTTTTTGTTTTTTGTTTTGCTGTTGTTGTTCTCTAATGCCAGCCTTCGAGTTCTTGTCTTTAGATACTGAAATTCTTCACATCCTTCGAAGAACAATGAAAATAAAGAAAAAGATGACCATAGGACGTGGAGAAACAAACTTTAGTAGGATTTTCATCATGGCCGAAGCCTGTGGCTTCCAGCTTCTGATTAGGAAACCAAACAAATCCTTTGAACAGATATGCACAGGCTCAGAAAGTGGCCATTGATTATTTACTAGTCCCTAAATGTTCAGAGGGCCCTCAGAACTAAATTTAAAGTTGTGCCCCCACTTTGGAAGCAACACAAGTTATTACACGACATCCATCTTTTCGGCTCAGTGATAAATTATGGTGTGCTGAGGGGATAAACTGTGTCTTTAAAAAGCTTGTGTGGGCTTCTGTTGCCATGGCAACAGATGTGCCACCATCACTCCTTTGCCTATCAAGATCACAACTGGAACAGAAAAATCGCTCTTATTTGTTCCATTAGAACTGCTGGTTGTTGCGTATAATTACTTAAATGACAAAATATGATTACCCGACAGGTATGTCTCTTGCAGGCACAGAAATGGCCAAAGATAACTCCATAAGAGAGGCTGAACCAGGGGACTGCAATTGTCAACCCGCAGTGGCTAATCACAGAGACAGGGCATCCCGTGGTCACTGTCTCGCTCGTAAAGTCTTACGAAAGCCCTGATCTTAGTCTTCATTATAAGCCGCCGCTAATGCAGAGATACCAATATGGAACATTAAACAACCAACTGAGGTATGACGGCCCCACAGCAGCGGACGTGCGAGCTTCATCTGGGACGAAGAAATAAGATGGAGATTTATGACTTCCCACGAAAACGAGATGAAGACAAACAAACCGTGCGTCCCACGTGCACCTGGCTCTGGTCACCTCTGTCACATTCTGGTTTCACTCAGTGAAAGAGGAAAGGAGAAGGGGAGGCAGCCTGGAGCGCAGCAGCACCCCCTGCTGGGCCATGCTCACTGACCTCATGCTCCGCGTGTCCCACCCACGCAGGGTGGTGTCGTTCGCTGTGGCCACTTGGGTGCAGTTGTGATGTGGGCTCCACCGTCCCGAGGTGAACCTCAGTTGCCCCTTTCCTTCCAGAGATGCGGAACTGGCTAGCTGGGATGCCATGGTGTGTTTTCAAGAAATAAGAAGGAAAGAGTAAGTCGAAATCTTCAGAAAACTCAAGAGGCCATCCTGTACTCAAGGATATTATTGAAAATAATTATTGAGAATAACTAGGAAGCTCTGTCTTTGTTTTCATCCCTTAAAAGGCAAAAATGTTTGAACCTTATTTGGAAAAAAAAACTATAAAACTGAGCACAGCAAAAAATAGAAAGCATATTAATAGACCTCTATTAAAAAGGACTTGCTTGCAAGTGTGTGATTAGAGATAATCAGCTGAAACTTGAAGAAAACAATTCAAAATAACTCAAACATCTGGCTTTCTCCAAAGACAGACAGAACAAGTTAAGTCCACCTGACCATTCTGGAATAACAAAGGGACAAACACATTTTCCTTAATCAAACACTGTTTTCTGCGCACATCCTCTTCCCTCCCCATCTGGAGGACCATGCATCCTTGACGTGGAGGTAAACCACCTCGACAGGGCAGTGAGCAGAAAACGAAGACCTCGCCAAGAGCCACTGGGAGCTTCTCTCAACACTGAATCCTCCTTCTGCCTGAGAGGGTGGGGACCCTTGTGAACCCGGTGAAGAGTTCTTTTCTTAAAATCGTCCACTCATTTCTCCACCAACCTGGGATTTTATGCACAAAGGCATATCACACTGGCTGCATTGCTATTGCAGTTTTGGGGTTGAATTGTCTATTCACAGAGTGCTTTCTAAAAACAGAGAGGGCCTAGGCCTGCCTCAGGGCATTCTCTGTCATACCTGCCCAGAGTCCTCCCAGGTTCACAAACACACCATCAGTTAATTCACTTGAACTGTCAAACCAGCTGTGCTCATTGGAACACTCGGAGCAAGGACCTGCAGGAGCCAGGTGGCCAGCTGCCCTGGGAGGCAGCTCTGCAGAAGCCCCTGAGAAAGGGTCTGAATAAGCTGCTGGAAAGGCCATGAGAGGTCCAGTGACTGTCCTGGTGCTAAAGTCTATTCGCCATCTCATGAGATTTATCAAGAGCCCTCGCTGAGAAGTTAGCGTCCAGGCTGGAGATGACCAAGGCCTGAATGTCCCTACAGAGTGAGCTGCCAGTGCATGGTGAGGGCAGGGTCTGATTGAAAACCATGGTGCTGGGAAGCTGGTCCCAGCACTAAATGGAAAAGACATGTGGTTCCCAGTGAGAAGCAAAAGTCACCATCTAACCCAAGCGGCGAGGACGTCAAGGTTTCGTGTGCACAGGCTGCAGGAGCCCCTTCCCCTTCTCAGCGAGAGCCTCCAGGCTTCTGGAGTTTCCACTGGGAGCCTGAGTGACAAGACTCACTGTCTCTCCGGTCTCATGAAAACAGACTGTGGGAGAGATTGGGGAATCCGAAACAATCCTGGTTAGAAGCTGATGGAGACGGTCATCATTAAGAGATGCACAAATGCTAGGCTCAATCAAGATGAGGTGCTGTCAGGTCTGGGAAGAACTGCCACCAGGCCAGCAGAGCTCTTGGTGAGAAGAGGCCGAGAGAAGGTGTGGATGCCAGAGACCCATGTGAGGAGCAGGGGCCCCGTGGCTTGGCATCTGGGCAGAGCCATGGCAGGTGTGCTGTGCGTCTGGGCAGAGCCATGGTGGGCAGGGCTGGGGCAGCACCTTGTGTGCCACTGAGAGTCGGAATAAGGGTGGCCACAGGATGAGTCCAGGGCCCGGGCAGGAAGCACCTGCAGGGTGTGGTCGAGCAGTCAACCTGGATGGCCCGCTGGCCTCCATGCTGACAGCCGCTGCTCTGCTCTTCCCCTCCTGAGTTCCCCCTATGTTCAACCCATCCTGCCCTGCCCCAGCCCATCCCCCCCACTGCTTCCTCACAGCCCAGTGGCTTGTGGAAGTCAAAGGATCTCTCCTTAGGAAAAGCTTGGGGGCTTTTGCTTTCCGATACCACCATGAAAATATATGCTCTACTGTCACATATCTCAAGAGTGACTTATTGATCCCCTCTCCATAAAAAGCTAAAGCGCTATTTCTGTTCCATTCAAGAAATGTTAATTGCATTCCTGCTGTGTGGGGACACTGTGGTGGGCACGGTCCCAGAGAGGGACCAAACAGGAAGAAGCCTGAAGAACGCAGAGGAGGAGGAGGAGAGCAGAACCCTGCACTGGGGACTCAGACGAGACCGCACGCCTGGCGCTAGAGGACAGGGAGGGGTCCGGGAGCATCCGTCACGTGCCCCAGACCGGGAAGTGTGGCAGAGGCAGACACCAGAACAGGCAAACGTGTGAGAAGAGCAGGGTTCCGCCCGAGTCAGAAACACCAGGCCATTTGCGGTGAGTTTCTGCAGGCCACACGGCAGCGGCCTGCTCATAGAGACCAAATCAGCCCAGCGTGAGGCAGAACTGTGGGCCAGCGCCAAGCCCTGTGACCCCAAGTCTGGGTCAGCTGTCAGGAGGGGCAGAGAGACGAAACCAGAGGGGCTGTGCCGCTTGTGAGCGGTGCATACCTCGAGACAGCGGCAGCATCCACAGCAGCTCAGAAATCAGACATGAACGAGCCGAGCCAAAGGAAAATGAAGCCAAGAAACTCGTAGCATCTCAGGACAAGGTCAGCATGGTGGCTGGACTTTGGGACTGACGTGCACCAGGCATACCCTCCCACCCTCAGCCCAGCTCCTCTCCCCACACCTGCTCAGTCCCCCTCCTTCTCACTCTAGCCCGGCTTCCTCACATCCACAGGGCAGGAGGCAAAGGTGCCCAGCGAGCCAGGGCCAGACATGCCACTGACCCAGCGGAACGAGCCAGCCTCAGGCCTCTCCCCAGAATTCCTGGAGGATGTCAGCTGGTTCAGGCGGGTCAGGTGCCTGCCAGGAACAATCAGCTATGGCACAGTGGACGTGGGGGCAAGGGGTTGTTATAGCTCTGCTATAAAGTGCTAGGTGTCTCCCACACATTCTATTTCACTCTTCCAGCATCTCTTCCTTTCATGACCTTTGCAGCACATGAAAATGCAGATCAGTTGTGAGGGTGCAGTTATCCTCAGTTGGCATGTGGGAGCTGGGTTCCTTGGAGACACGCGGCATGGATCAGTAACAGCAAATGTGAGCACAGGCTGCTGTAAGGAAAGCAGACTTGGCAGCTCATCACAACGCAGAGGTGAACGTGCACTGTGCAGGTCGGCACACGGGAGCTAGAAAGGACCCCCATCGCAAAGCCACAGAGGGAAGAAGACAATGACGGAACATTCATGACACGGCACCTCAACTCTAAGCCACAAGATGTTTAGCGAAAGCCAATTTGGGAGTAGCTCAAAAGAAATCTTTCCAACAGCTATGATGGAATACAGCTACCTAAGGAGGAGAATCAGTAACAACATGACGACAAAAACTAAAAAGGACTCTAAAATATCGATTATTAGAGATAACGAGTGGGCTCCTCTTGGCTTTACCTCTTGCAACTTACAGTTAGTTAGGTTCAATGTTTCTAACCTTCACATGGACAATATCAACGAAGGCATATTTTTGTAGTATCCTCTTGAGGTTAAAAAAAATAGTCATACAATTTTTACAGGTGCCATTTCAGTCTTTGGAAGACCTACTTTTTATGTTAATTTAGTATTCACTGATGACAACTAGTATGCTAAAACTGTAAGATCAACAAGCAGATATATTCAAAGGGTTGAATATATTATTCAACTAATCAATATTGTGTTCTAGTTAATTTTCTATTAATCATATTGGTTCATTATCAAACTCTTCAGAGAGATTAAAAACATGAGGTCACATCTTTAGTGGGTAATGTAAGTTCAGAAAAGTGAACTAGCTAGTTCTTGATAAAGCCTGTGTGGGGAACACCATACAGGCACTGCAGAAAGGGCAGGTCTGAAACGCTGAATTCTCAACAGTGATTTTGTTATCAAAGTTCTCTGTACTTACATCTAACTCCTTGGAGAAGTTAAATCAGCAAAACTAAGCACTTCCATGTCCAAATCCCTCAGAGCATAGGACACATTCCAAACTTTAGCTTATAGACTAGTCTAGATTTTTGAAACAGTGAGTTAATTAATTAATCCATCAACCAACCACCAATTAACCATACAGCCCGTCAACAAGTACTTATTGAGAGAGCCCTTTGGCCATGCTGAGCAGCACATCAACAGACTATTTCTGCTCTCCTTGTGCTCAGTATCTGGCTGCAGAGGTGAAGGCATGGAACAAAATAAAATACTTAACTGATAAAACTAATTATCAGTTACTCAATGCCAGGCCCTGGGATGAGCATTTCATGTTCATGTCCTAGTTAAAGTATCACAATAGTCACATGATGTAGATATTACCACCCCCATCTTACAGATGAGGAAAGCTAGGCTCAGAGAGATTAAGTAATTGTACAATAAATGTTACAGTAACTAGAGAAAGGTTTCATGAGGTTTAGAAACTGAGAAGGGCTTTAGAGGCAGAAGTGACGTATTCCTACTTCAGCCAGTGAAATAGAGGAGTGACGTATTTCTGGCAAAAATGAAAGCACAAGCAAAGCAGAGAGAGAGGAAACATGCATAAACCTGGTTGCATGGGAACTGCACACTGGGAGTGAGAGACAAGACGGAGCAGACAGCTTCAGGGTAGAATCAAGAAGGAAGAGTGGGTGGGGATGAACCTGTCAGCATGAAGAGGCTGGCTGAAAACCCCGAAAAGGAGGCGGAAGAGGCCTGTGGCCAGTAGCGGCCAGGATGGCCTGGATGTCATGGCCTGTGGAGTTCCCTTCTCCTAAGCAGGCCTCCAAGAAACACAACTACCCAGAGTTGAGTGTAGCCACCCTGGTGATCAGGCTACAAGGGATTCTGACCTCCGCCTTGGTGGCTGAACTGAAGCAAGCTGCCACACGGCAGGCTCCACATGGCAAGGGTCCTGAGGGTGACCTCGGCCAACAGTCAGCAGAGCCCCATCCCGCCAACACCCCATCGGCGAACTCAGAAGCAGACCCCACAGCCACGCCTCGGGGGCAAGCGCAGCTGAGACACTCAGGGGACCACAGCCTCGGGAGACTCAAGTGGAGGACCCCACTGAGAGTGCCTGGATTCTAGATCCCTGATCATCCACACAAAGGCTGTGAGGTTACAAGCGTGGGCCGTGCTGAGCAGGAAACTCTGGTCATCTGTTGCAGCAATGGTAACTGATATTAGGCACTGGCCAGAGGTGAGGGGAAGACCCCAGAGTTGAGGGGGAGACCTTGAGTAAATCTCGGCAGCTCAGAGACAGGCCCTAGTCCCCTCTTACTTCACAGATGGGGAAACTAGACCCCAGGGAGGGCGACAGAGCTGCCTGTGGTCACATAGCCAGCTAGACGCACAAACAGGCTCTGTCTCCTGATTCCACTCCACGGATCACACTGACATGTGTACTCCCAAGGCACTGAAACTCCTTGCCCACAGGTACAGAGAAGTCTAGAAGGTAAATTTTAATAAAAGCCTGAAAGAGATTTCATCATCAATTTTTGAGGGTCCACTCAGGGCAGACAGCAAGGTGTAAGTTGTAAGGTTAATCAATCACATTTTTTGGTTTCCTGGTGACATGGAGACAGAACTCAGCAAGAACTCCACGGGGTGTGATGCACGTGGTAAGCTGTTTTTCAGCATTAAAGAGAAATATTCAGTACTTCTTGGTCCAAAAGGAATGATTAAAGGCATCCCACAAAGCTTTCAGATGAGATGTTACTAACACCAGGACATAAACAAAAGAATACACCTTCTAATGAACAAAATGATGGGACTGGCATTGTCTTTAGCAGTTCATGTGGGACACATCTCAGTAGAGCCTCAGTGCAAGGTTTCGAAAGACTTCCTGCCACCAGGAGCCGCGGGGCCGACAAGGGCGGCCAGGTGTGATGGAGAAGCAGCTGGCCGCCCTTGTCGGCCCCGTGGAACCCAGGGCTGTGCTCACACTCTCATGACATGCGTGCCGACCACGCTGAGGAGCACAGAGGATCAGCAGAGGCAAATGGCAGGGTGAAGAAACAGCAGAGCTGTGGCGTTCGGACACCCATGAGGGCACGCCCCCAGCTGTGCTCCCTGAGCTGCATGGCAAGCAGGAACTGTGGGCTCATGAAACAATGCAACCACCCCACCCTGAGTTCCTTCCTGTGCTGCTTCTCCTGCTCTGAGCCAAGAGTGAGGCTTGTTCTCCTCACCAGTGACTGGTTTAGGCAGAACCTGTGATCGTGTCCGAGGACTGGACAGAGGCACTCCTAGGAAAGGCTTTCCTTACAGAGACACACAGAGAGATCTGCTTTCTCTTTGCTGGTGCTGTGGGAGTCTGCATGTGATGACTGGCACTGCTGCAGTCACCTTGCAATAATGATGCAGAGCACAGTGACATGTGGATGTGGCAGAACGGAAAGATGCCAAGTAGCGGAATCCTTGGTGATGCTGTTGCAACACTGAACCAACTCTGGAATCACCTTGCTTTCGTGTTCTGTGTTACATCAAAAAATAAAGATTCTTCACTGTGTAAGCCCATTCTTGTGGCCTGCAGCCAGGTGCATCCTAAATGTCACACCTGCAATGCTTCCCTAGCTCCAGCTGGGAATTCCAGCCCTGGCCTTGAGTCCCAGCTGTTTCTGAGTTGCCTTAAGCAGGTTACTTAGTCTCTTTGAGGCCTGGCTCTCACTCACATGGATGATGTATATCCTAAAGTATTCACCCAGCAGTGTTATAAGAACTCAATGTGAGGATACATGTCAAGTATTCAGACAATGTCTAGCACGTGGCTGGTGCCTTACACAAGTTTTCCTTCATTTTTACTATAACTCAGAAAACAACACGTAAGAACACTCAGAAGAGCTCTGAGCTCTGAGCTTTATGCCTGAGGATAAGGGCATAAGGCAAAGGCTGACGCTGTCTTCCGGAGCTCAGAGTGTGAGCCTCAGCACCATGGTCTGATGGAGATGGAAATGGAATTCTCTGGCGAATCCCCCAGGTCCACTGCCACCTTCAGAATGTGGAAGAAAAAGAAGAGGAAGGGGATCTGGTGAGAGCTGGGGACACCCAGTTGTTTCCAGATGGCAGGGGCTGGCAGCAACAGGGGCTGAGGAAAGGATGGAGGTGGCTCCTGCCAGGGTCACACAGCAGGTGGATCCCTTGGCCCTGCACACCCAGCTCATCTGGGACACACAGACCCAGTGAGTCTCAGGCCCCACACACCACCTAGGGCACTGTCAGGTGTTCTAAGTTGAACAGAACTGACCGCCACAAGGGCTTGGCGAGGCAAGCCCTCCTCTATTAGAAAATGAACACAGGACATCGGGTGTCATTATTAGCTAAGAAGATCTGATGTCATTTTAAGCTTATTTTTAGCTTATTTCTAAAAGGACTCTATTTGTAGGCAGAATTATAGGAAGTAAAAGGGTTTTTTCATGGACCAAAATCCAAGCTCTGTTTCTGGAAGAAAATGTATGCTCTAAACTAAAAAATGCAGGTTTGACCTTAGCTCTACACACTCAAAACTGGAAAGGCCATGAGTACAGATTAATTTTTTTTAACCAAGATGGTCCAGACTGTAAGAAATATGTCTGCAATGCCAATTAGACACTAGTGATCTGTTGGAGAGACGGATCTCATTATAGTCAATTCTTTGGAGAGGGAAAAAAGATCTTTTATGAAGAATAATGAGGGCTAAAAAAAAAACTGGGAGCACAGCAATAACGAAAGCACATTGCATCCTTCATGTTTGAATTGTGATTATCACTTGCTGACTTTGGGGAAGTAATTTAATTAGGAAGTGAACACAGATTGCGTTCTGGTCCCTCAATTTCTTTCCTTTGTACTTCTTGCCGCTGCACTGGGATCTTCTTAGTCATCCTCCTGTTGGATAACTCTTGTCTACAGTCCAGTTTTGGAGATCATGTGTTGCAGCACCCATGCACCCATCCATGTAACGTTTATACATCCATGTACCTATCCATGCATCCATGCACACACCCATGTAACATCCACACATCCATGTACCCATGCATACACACATCCATGCACCCATCCATGTAGTCATGCACCATACAAATACCCATGTCCCCTTTCATGCATCCACACACACATCTGTGTGCCATCCATCCATTCATTCAGGTTTCTGTGCATCTATCCATGAGTCCAAGCACACATCCATGTTCTATCTGTACATCCATGCACCCATCCACGCATCCATGAACACACCCATGTACCATACTTACATACATACATCCAGGTATCCATGCATCCCTCCATGAGTCCAAGCATACATTCATGTTCTGTCTATACATCTATGTACCCATTCATATATCCATGCACCATCCATACATCCCATCCATGCATTCATTTATCCAACAAGCACATACTAAGTGCTTGTTGCTTGCCAGGAGCTATGAAGGATGCTGTCCTCACATGATTCCACTGTTAACTGGTTTTATAATCCCTACTTTACAGATATGGACATTGAGGCTTCGAAAGGCCAAGGACCTTGCCCAGGGTCACAATGTTAATGATATGGGACTGACTTTGTAGCCTACACTGCTGCCTTGACCATGAGAGCAGTCACCACCTCAACTCCCCCCACCATGGCTTGGGTCCTCTGGGAGTTTGTCCACCTTCTCACTGGTCCATGTCTGTTTCAGCAAAATTTGAAGTTTAAAGTTAAAGGTTTCATCTCAGTACTATAGGTACTATACCGGGTGGTCCATTGTAAAAAGACAGAGGCCGTATCCCTGTAATCAAAGCTCCAGCAGCATGCCATAGTTCGGGCAGCCCTTGGACACAGCAGACATTCAAACACGATGCTGATGACGAGCCTGCCTCAAAGCTCTCCAGGGCTGGCAGTTCTTCCTTCTTACATATACTTAGTTCTAAAAGTGTATAATTTGCTTTTTATTACCATTTTATTACCAGAAAGAAGTCTTCTTAGAGCATGGGAAACACTCAGTTGCCAGATATCAACACCTAGCTCGTTTTGTTTTTAGTGAATTTTTTTTTTTCAGGATTTAAGTAGAAGACTAAAAAAAATAAAAAATAAAAAAATACTAGTTATCTGCAATATTTATAAAACAAAAAGACTTAGTTGGCTATTATACTATGATATTAAGATATGCAACTCTGTAAATTACTAATGCTATATTTTCTTAAAGATCGTGGCTTCTTTTTTTTTTTTCTTTTTCTTTTTCCTTTTTTTGAGTCAGGGTCTCACTCTGTCATCCAACTGGAGTGCAGTGACATGATCACAGCTCACTGCAGCCTCAACTTTCTGGAGTCAGGCCATCCTTCAGCCTTAGCCTTCTGAGTATCTGGGACTATAGGTGTGTGCCATCATACCTGGCTAATTTTTTTTTTTTTTTTTTTTTGGTAGCAATAATTTCTCAGGCTGGTCTCGAACTCCTGGGCTTAAGCTTAAGCAATTTTCCCGTCTTGGTCTCCCAAAATGCTGAGACTACAGGTATAAGCCACCACGCCTGGCCAATAATGGCTTCTTAAAAACCAATATCCAAACACAAACTTAAATTTCTACTGTCTGAAACCTATAGCTTTAAAAGTGACATTTATTTTAATAATGAAGCCACTGCTCAAAATATTTTGGAGCGCCTTTCATGTGTCTCACATGGAAACCAGTTTTCATAGCATTTTAACACATGTTCTACTAACCAGTTTTGTAAAGCTTGTTTAAGCTATCTTATTTGCCAGATTTTCTTTCAACTAGCTTTTTCCAAAAATCAAATGCACCCTCATAGGACAAAACGTGACTGATCGTTCAAGATGCTCAAAAGAGAACAAGTTATCGGAGAACCTCTTGGCTCCAAGGAGGATGAGAAAGGGGCTCCGCCCAGAGGAGGGCCCAGTGAACACCTCTGTCTGTGAGTGGGATGAATCAGACCTGACTTGCGGTCCCCAATCTGGCACTCAGACCATGTCACCTTTAGAAACTTCCTTTGCTTCCTCAAGTCTTCCTCTTCTCATCTGTCAAGAGAGGGAGTCAAGCCATACGACCACAAGGTCTGTGTCTTTGTTTGAAAGGACTATTTTATGAACCGGACAAAGAATATGCAGTACATATACATGATGGAATATTATGCAGCCATGAAGAAGAAAAAATCAAGGCCTTCAAAGCAACATATATGCAGCAGGAGACCATCAGACTAAGTGGACTGTCACAGAAACAACGAACTGAATACCACATGTTCTCACTCATAAGCGGGCCCTAAACACTGGTCACATGAGCACAAGGATGGGATCGGCAGAAGTTGGACATTGCTAGGGGAGGGAGAGAGGGAGGAAGGAGGGGAACACGAGGCAACACACTGGGTACCTGGCCCACTATCAGGGAGGAGAGAGGGCCAGTTAGAACCCAAACTTTACCTGCCTTCAACCTACTTATGTAGTAAATCCTCACTTGTACCCCACAACTCTAAAATAAAATAATAATAAAGGGCTACTTTTAAATTAATGAGAAATGACAATCTGTAGGAAAAAAGTATTTATTACCCTTTCCAAAGGGAGCTCACTGAATATGGGTCAAATTGGTTTGGCCAGAGCATTCTGGTACGCTTCGAGCCTGACTGTCTTTTTACAGGCAGAATGCTACCCCTAAATCCCCAGGAAACACTTGGTGAGTCCTTCTTCTCTGTGAGTGAGGCCCGTAGCAGGTGTGGGAGTCCCAGGGCCACTGCCGCCCCTCCTCCGGGCTCTCCTCCTCCCCACACAGCCTTGTGCTTGCTGCGGAGTGGCACATGCACAGGATCCCTTCACACTAATCTGGGATGTTGAGACTTTCCCTCTCGTTGGACCATGAAGCATTTTCACATTATCAAGATCCTCGTTAGGAAGAAGGAAGCGGGACTTCAGCATCTCTGCAGGGAGGTCTGCTGCAGGGAAGGTGGAGTGGACATCCCTTCTGTCTTCTCACCAAGCATGTTGCACATAACACATAGGACGATTCTGGGTAGTAGAAAGGGGAGGAAGGCCAGCAAGGGGCCCTGGGACATGAGGAGACATGTGGTGGTGTGTGTCCCTGGGTTTTCCTTTACTTCATTGGTTCCAGAACTTGGGCTGAAGAAGCCAGCAACAAGGCCGCCCAAAGAAAGATGCTCTCTCAAAAGGGAGCAGTCAAGCAAGACAGAAAACTTCTAGACACTCACCACATACTCCAAACGAGGGCGTGAGGAAAGTGTCTGCACTTCCACCCATGGTAGGAAAGGCGGAGTAGGGACTTGGACCTCACCCTCACCCACATGGTGAGGCCAACACTCTGCCAGGTATCAAAGGAGTCTGCAGGGATTTTGTGCACCTTGACTAAAAGGGATCCATGGACTTCGATGTAAAATGTACAACTATCAAACTCCTATTTAAAAAAAAAAAGAGGAGATCTTCAGAATCTAAGGCATTAGAGTTCTCAGCCCTGTTACCAAAAGGACAATCTATTTAAGAGGAAAACCTGATCAACTGAACTTCATTGAAATGTAAAACCTTCCAGACAATGGAACATTATTTAGTGATAAAAATAAATGAGAATTAGCTGGGTGTGGTGGCACGCACCTGTAGTCCCAACTACTAGAGAGGCTGAGGCAGAAGGATTGCCTAAGCCTGGGAGGTTGAGGCTGTGCTGTGTCACTGCACTCCAGCCTGGGTGACCAAGTGACCCCAACTCAAAAATAAAATAAAATAGAAATTTTTAAAAAGAAATGAGCTATCTGGTCATAGAGGAATCTTAACTTCTTTCACTAAGTGAAAGAAGCCAATCTGTGAAATCTACAGACTATATGGTTCCAACTTATGACATTCTGGAAAAGGCAAAACTATGGAGACAGTAAAACAAAAAAATTGGGGACTGGTCTCAGTGGCTTAGCCTGTAATCCCAGAACTTTGGGAGGCTGAGCGAGTGGATTGCCTGAGCCCGCGGGTTCAAGACCAGCCCAGACAACTTGGTGAGAACTTGTCTCTACAAAAATTCAAAAAATGAGCCAGGTGTGGTAGTGCGTGCCTGTACTTCTGGCTACTTGGAAGGCTGAGGCAGAAGGATTATCGGAGTCCAACAGGTCGAGGCTGCGGTGACTGGGAGCATGCCACTGCACTCCAGTCTGGGTGACAGAGACTTCAACTCAAAAAAAAAAAAAAAAAAATCAGAGTTTGCCAAGGGCTTTGAGGGAGGGGGAGGAAATAAGACCAAGTGGATGGAACACAGGGGCCATATCAGGCAGTGAGGCTGGGCTGGGCAATGTCACAGTGGGAGTACACATTACACATTTGTCCAAATCCACCCAAGAGGGAGCCCTCATGTCCACCATGGACTCTGAATGACGATCCTTTGTCAGGCAGGTTCATCAACAAAGTATCCGCTCTGGGGCAGAGGGAGGCTGGTGATGAGAAAGCCTGTGCATGTATGGAGCTGGAGTCTAAGGGAAATCTATCATCCACTTGATTCAGCTGCAAATCTAAAACTGTTCCAAAAAATCAAAATTGAGAAACTTTTGTTCTGCAGAAGAGCCTACTGAAAAGATGAAAAGACAAGTGATCACATAGGAGAAAATATTTGCAACCTACGTCCACATTCCAGGAGCAGGGTCTTAAAAAGTGAAGGGAGCGTCTCCTCATTTCCCTCCCCAAAAGTTGAACACACCCATCCCACCCACATCTGTTTGTCTAGAACTCAGCCCATAACCACACCAAGCTGCAAAGGAGGTTGCGAATGAGTCTCGTCATGGTTTGTGTTTGCCACAGAGGACAGACACTGAGACAATGTGCTCTCTTTGTGCATCCTCCCGACAATGGCAGCCACCACAGAAGAATGAGCACCGTTGATTTCTAGACGAGAAAATGATGTTCAAAGGCAAGTTGATTCACCGGCAGCCACGCTGCAGTCAACTGTAGGGTCAACACAGGAATCCACCCTGCTAGGTTCTAGACGTTAAGTTCTAAACTGTAAGACTAACGAAACAAGACTCTTTCTTTCCTCTGTACCAGTTTCTTCCCTTAAGGAATTCAGTTTGGAGAAGAAAGAGGACAGCAAAACCGGGATCCCAACGTGTGGTGACAATGTCCAATAAAAACCTGCCATCCAGGCTGGACGCAGTGGCTCACACCTGCAATCCCAACACTTTGGGAGGCCAAGGTGGCAGGATTGCTTGAGCCCAAGAGTTCAAGACCCGCCTAAGCAACACAGTGAGACCTTGTCTTTACAAAAAAACGAAACAAAACAAAGCACAACAAAAAACCATCAAGCACCCACCAAAGTCCGGACCCCTCCCCACGAGTCCTGAGACTCAACTCAGCTTCTGCCCATCACTCTTGGTCCCTAGACAACAAACACGATTTATATTTACAGGCACAATGGATGTGGCACTAAACAACTTTCCTATTACTAGGAGTTCCTTCCCTTTTATGTTTATTTGAACCTTCCGTAATACGTTTTAAACCTCTGACTTGAAAATCTCTCACAAAAACTGTGTCTCTGAAGCACATTCCTGTCTTTCAGAGGTGCTGCCATGTGTGACACCAGGCAGATGGCACTCTCTGACGTCCACCTCGTGGAGCTCCCACAGCCCTGCATGAGCAGAAGCAAATTCTGAGCCACAGCCCTTCCTCCTCTTGCTCTGTCACTGCTGGTCCTTGAGAGAAGCAATTCATTTCCACAGCCAGTGAGAGCTGCTAGGAGGTGAAGATGGATGCGCACAAGTGGAGACAGGGTGGCCATCCCTCTGCCTTCATCGGGGTCCGTGGACCCCATGGAGCCTCCCACTCCAGGCCTCCCCTGAGTTCTGCTAATGATTATAAATGGCAGAGAAACCCCAGTTTAATTGCAAAAGGTAATGATGCAGTGAGCATAAGATTAGATTCACCGCAGAAGGCAATATCCTCAAACAATAAAAAAAAAAATTGAGAAGCTGGATGTGGAGATGGCTGAAATCGATAGGAAGGTTTCTGTATTAAACACCACGGTGGAGGGTCACAAAGTGATATTGACAGAACTGCTGACAGCAGATAAAAAAGGGGGAGAGAAAACCAAATTGATCTCTGCAGAAAATAAGTTACAGATTAATCACCCTACCATGAAATCCTTTTGAGATGACTTGGGGTCTGAAGATATGTTCGCAGTTTGATTACAGGCTGGGTCTGCAGAGTGGCTGGGACAAATGAGAGACTGCCGCATTCAAATGTGCCGGACTCGAGGTCTCCTTCTCTGTGGCAAGCACAGGAGGGAAGCAGATGGCTCCCCCGGGCTTTTCCCAGACTAGGAGTCGAGTCATCTGCCCAAGTGTCTCACCTCAAGCCTGCAAGGAGCCTGGCATTTTAACAGGAAAGTATTTTTCTCTTTCTTCCCACAAGTTCACAGTCATGCAAGTGGAAGAAGGGGGATTGGGAAGGAATCACCTTAAACCTGAACCAGACTTCCTACCAAATCTCCTAGAAGGTGGGAGAGGATGAACATGTCTCCCCCTGACCTGTAGGTGTGATCAGGGCCAATCTTAAGCACTTCTTTCAGATTTTTTTCTCTTATAAGTTTGTGCAAAACTTGGATTCTGCTCTAGAGATATGTAGATATGTCTCATTTTTAAAGTTTTTAATGAAAATAATGATTTTTCCTTAAATACCACCATTGCTCTAGGAAAATGGCTAACACTGAGTTTTACAGTAAAAGCTGTAAGATTCCCTTTTGACCATTCAGAGGTTTAAAACTTTAGCAAGGCGCTTAATATTTTTAAAAGTCTTACTTCTATGCCACAGATTAATAATGATAAATCATTATTCATGCCATCTCTTCTACCCAGAGGGGTGAAGAGAGACTTTATTAATATTCTAAAGCACCATGAGGGAAATGAGCTAAATAAACATCATAAGAACAAATAAATATAAGATGAGGCCATCACTAGAGAAATCTACCCAATGGATATTGTTCTGAATTCCTTTGACTATGTGTAGGCACTTTGGCCCCCTAGGTATAAATGATACTATAAGGTCTACCATTTTAAAGTTCTTGCAAAATTTTTCTCTTTTCTAAAGCTGTTACTTTAACATAAACAAATGCAACAAAATTATGAATACATGCAAAACCCACATATTAAAAGAGAAAATTTTAAGGAATCAAATATAAAAAAGATATGTATATTAATATTTACTCTATGAAAGACAAAACGTTCAAAATGATGTATACGTGAAACTAAAACTGGTTCCAAAGAAAGTGTGTGCTAAGGTAATTTTATAATGCATGCAAATGCATTAAAGATTTAAAGATCTAGTTGGCACCACAATGTTAATGTTTCTCCTACTTACACGTGTATTTTAACCAAATATGCTTTGAAAACCCATTCATGATTAGAGCCATACACTTGAAGCACGCATGTGTGGATATCCCACTCCTCCTTTGGACGGATTACAGCAAAAGGCAAGAGCAGTGTCCACTGCTGGGTTCTGTGTGAGATCACACAGCCCTCAGTGGCATCTGGACAGCCTTCATCCACAAGACCCACTCACTCAGTTTTTTGTCTGATGATTTAGTCCGTTCATTAACTGTTTCATAATTAATGTAAAAATTTTAAACACATGAATCCAGAAGTGTATTCTGAAGTTAGCCTAAAGGTCTAATTTTAAAAATACAAAAATCAAAATTCCTTCGTTCTTTTTGCTTACCACAGCCTGGCTTGAGCTTTCCTGTAAGTCCCAGAGCAGGATATGGTTATCAGCCAATGAAATGATCTTCTTCCCATCTCCCATTGGCTCCCATGTGACACTAAGAGAAAGAGAAGAGGCATATATTAATATGGACAGTTGAGATACCCAGACTGGTAGTTAAGAGCTTTTATACATTCTTCATAATTCAGTAAGCTCTTTTTCTGGCCCAAAGTTATTCAAGTATTTATTACATTATTATTTGATAATGTGTGCGGTGGATACTGTTGTTGTCGCACTGTTATAGACTGAATTCTGTTCCCCCTTAATTCAGGCGTTTGAAGTCCTAACCCCTAGCATGATGGTACAGATGCTCCTCAAATTACAATGGGGCTATGTCCTGATGAACCCATCGTAGGTTGAAAATATCATAAATTAAAAATGCATTTAATACATCTAACCTACTGGACATCATTGTTTAGCCTACTCTACCTTAAATGTGCTCAGAGCACTTACATTAGCCTACAGTTCGGCAAAATCATTGAATACAAAGCCTACCTTATAATAAATATTGAATATTTCATATAATTTATTGAATACTTCACTGAAAGTGAAAAACAGAATGGTTGCATAGGTACAATTGCATGACTTTTGCACCATAATAAAGTTGGAAAATTCTAAGTTGGGGAGTGTCTGTATTTGAAGATGTGGTCTTTGGGAGCTGATTAGAGTCAGATGAGGTCATGAGGGTGGGGCCCTTGTGATAGGATTAGTGCCCTACTAAAAGGCACCAAAGAGCTTTCTTCTTTCTCTGTCATGTAAGGACATAGCAAGAAGATGGCTGTCTACAAATCAGGAAGAGCCCTCACCAAGCATTGGATCAGCCAGCACCGTGATTTTGGATTTCTAACCTCCGGGACTGTGAGAAATAGATTTCTGTTGTTTAGGCCACCCAGTGTGTGGTATTTTGCATAGCAGCCCAAGCTGACTAATATGTTAATTAATCTGTATTTCACCAGTAGCTAAGGAATGGACAGCCGACTGATTCTGGCCAAAAAGACTCAAAGGGGACCTGAGGAGGGCTGGTGGGTGGAGACTCTTAAGAAGGTACAGACAAGGCTGGGCTCAGTGGCTCAGCCTGTAATCCCAGCACTTTGGGAGGCCGAAGTAAGTGGACTGCCTGAGCCTATGGGTTCGAGACCAGCCCAGGCAGCTTGGTGAGACCTTGTCTCTACAATAAATCAAAAATTAGCCAGGCATGGTAGTGTATGCCTGTACTTGGAAGGCTGAGGTGGAAGGATCACTGGAGCCCAGCAGATCGACTCTGGAGTGGTCATGAGTGTGCCACTGCCCTCCAACCTGGTTGACAGAGTGAGACTCCAACTCAAAAAAAAAAAAAAGGAAGGCCCATACACAAAGTTGACTTTGGATAGGATGCCTGCATCTTTTGTGGTCATCTCCTTAGGACCTCAAAGATGATGTCAAATTACTGGAGGAGATAGGAGGGCAGAGCTTAGTAGAGGGGGCAGGGGAGCTGCTAGCCCCCACACCAGGCTTGGTTTGTGCAGCCTTCTTTGATGCAAGGTCATCTCCTTATATTTGAACCATCATCAGCAACCAAAACCATACTAACTGGTGTGATGCATATTTGAATGACAAAAGACCAAAATTACATTATCTCTTTAATAAAGACATAAGGAAATCAAGAATGTTTCAACTTGACCACAGATGTGGATTTTTGTCTTCCCTGATGAAATTCTTAAAGAGCTTATTTACAAAGAAGAGAGTTTTATTTCACATTCTCACGTTTTGAGTAACTGAAGAGGTCAGGAAGGGACTGTCCCATTTCTTTCTTTTTTTTTTTTTGAGTTGGTGTCTCACTCTGTCACCCAGACTGGAGTGCAGGGGCCGCTCCTGGCCACTGCAGCCTTGACCTGCTGGGCTCCGGCGATCCTTCTGCCTCAGTCTTCCAAGAAACTAGAACTACAGGCACATGCTACCACACCCGGCTAATTTTTGATTTATTGTAGAGATGAGGTCTCGCCAAGTTGCCCAAGCAGGTCTCAAACTCACGGGCTCAGGCAATCTACTCACCTCAGCCCCCCAAAGCACAGGATTACAGGCTGAGCCACCGAGCCCAGCTTGTCCCATTTCTTTTTCAAACAGAACTCAGTACCGATCAACGGGGGCATCCTCAGGCACCTTGCCCTTACACTATCATTTCAAGACTGTCAGTGGAGCAATTATTACTTTTGCTTGTTTGTTTGTTTGTTTGAGTCAGAGTTTCACTCTGTCGTCCAGGCTAGAGGGCAGGGGCACGCTCGCAGCCTCGACCTGCTGGGCTCCGGCGATTCTTCCGCTTCAGCCTCCCAAGTAGTTGGAACTACAGGCACGCTACCACTCAGCTAATTTTTGATTTATTGTAGAGACGAGGTCTCGCCAAGTTGCCCGGGCTGGTCTCAAACCTGTGGGCTCAGGTAATCCACTCACCTCAGCCTCCCAAAGTGCTGCAAATACAGCCTGAGCCACAGAGCCCGGTTCAATTATTACTTTTAATCACAACATTAATACAATTCAAAACCACAATTTATTTCTCATTTGTAGGTTTACAAAACCCACAGAAAGCTCAAAGGACTGTGATCACTGCTATGTTAGACAAAGCACTTACTGTATATTTTCTAATAATAACAATAAAAATATATAATATCCAGTAATAAAAAAATTAAAACATCATAGCTAAAATGAATGCTGAGAAACCTGCCCCCAAATCCAACTGATCCTGTTCAGTTAAGACATCAGCCAATCCTAATTTTGGAGATACCTCTTTAGGGCAAGATGATGAAACTTTTCTTGGTAGCCTGTTTTTGCAGGTAAACATAGGTAGAGTTCAGACAGTTTGACAATGAATCCCCCCAAAAATGCAACATGGGGAGAGAAGGATGAAATGAGTGGCCTGCAGATCTTGTCCTGGTAGAGAGTAAAGTACTTAGTAGGCATTTTCTGCATATTGAGGGCAATATGTTTAGATAGATTGACAAGCTCCTCAGCAGATCTCACTTATAACGTATGTGTGTCCCCACCAAAGATAAACAAACTCAAGGCTGGGGCAAGGAGTATCCCAATCAACAGGGTGAATACTACTCAGCACAGTGTTGTCAATATAACAGTCTAAAGTCAGCACAAGACACTTGGGATGTTTAACAGGAACTTCAGAAAGTCAGAGATTCCCAACTAACCCACAAATCACAGGATGAGAATTGGTCGATCTAATTCAAGGGCTGACCATCTAATCGTGATGCAAAGTTAACAGCTTGTAAGTCACCCACACCTTTCCCACAAGATGCACAAACATTGATCTTGGCTCCTTTGGTGTTACGAATATTTGACTAAGATTTCCCCAGCCTGTTTAAAGGTTTCTGAAGCATACATCCAATTTATTAAAACTCTTTTATATTCCCAGAATGACTGATAACATTTGAGGTACCTGGCACTTAATATCTACTGACAAATTCTAAGTGAGAGTGAAAAGTTCCAGGTTAGAGTAGAGATGCCAACTAAAAAAGAGAGATCATTGAAAAATAACTTTAATTATTAGAACATTTGGGCTTGGAAAATAACTAGCAACCCTAGAAGGAGAAAAAGTTTTCAAGGCCTCTGAACAAACAAAATCTAGGCACCAGAGCCAAGTATGTGTTATCGTGTTTGAAAGACCAGCGTCCTCCAGCCCGTCCTCAGAAGCTGCCTGTGCCCTTCCATCTGCTCACTTTTTCAACATACACAGTTATCTGATTTCTAAGTCCAAGAGAACAGAACTGTGGTGATGAGATGAGGCGGTTCTAAACAGAAACATGGATAACACAGTAAGTTATCAAAGATGGTTACTTGAGAGTAGCAGTAGAAGAAAGCAAAAATACAGGAATTAAAAAGACCCACTAATCTGGGGCAATTCACTGTGATTTATGTTCAGTAAGCTCCGGCTAAAAGTAGTAAATATCAAAATATGTTTTAGAAAAGTTTTCATCTAATGATGATTTTTCAAAAGGTTTGATTGTTTAACTTCAATAAATCTCAGTGCTTAATAAAACTCAAATTATTCAGAAAAAGCAACCCCACACAACTACAATTTATCAATTCACAAATATAAATTTTAAAATAATAATCCTTAAAATTTTGTATTCAAATAGTTAAGATTTAAATGCAAAGTTTTGGCCAGGCTCGGTGGCTCAGCCTATAATCCCAGCACTTTGGGAGGCCGAAGCGAATGGATTGCCGGAGCCCGCGGGTTTGAGACCCACCCGGGCAACTTGACAAGACTTTGTCTCTACAATAAATCAGAAAAATTAGCCGGGTATGGTAGCACATGCCTGTAGTTCCAGCTACTTGGAAGGCTGAGGTGGAAGGATTGCCAGAGCCCAGCAAGTTGAGGCTGTGGTGGACGGGAGCGTGCCACTGCACTCCAGTCTGGGGGACAGAGTGAGACTCCAACTCAAAAAATAAATAAATATATACATACATACATACAAAGTTTTTTAAAAAATTGAGCTCACCTCATGTAAAAAAAAAAAAACACTGCACAAATAAGTCTACATTATATCCTACCGCAAGTTAAAGGAGAACTCTAAGCTACTCTCTGAACCAAAGTGACTCGATCAAATCAGCTGCTAACATTACAACTTAAAGAAATTTCATGGCAGATATTGAGAAACAGCATCACTCTAAGGGCTACAAACAGCAAAGCCACAGTATGGGACCAGTAAGAGATACTGCTTCCTGGGCCCCACCACCCGGAAATCCTCACAGGCCCTACTAGCTAACCGGGGTACAACCCACAGAGCGCTGGTTTTGCCTTAGCTGAGAAATCCTCCATCACCACACCCAGTCAGTGGGGGAGGTTTCATGCCCAAAACTCTCCTAAGCAACACTGAAGACTAGTGAGTCAGGTGCACACATAATGACACAGAGCATTTACAGCCAGGTACATACACAGCCAGGTACACACACACACACACACACACACACACACACACACACACACACACACACACACACATGCACGCGCGCACCTGCATTGCTACATTTTAGAACAGGGGTCCCCAAGCCCCGGGCCACACAGCAGGAGGTGAGTGGCAGGTGAGCAAAAAAAACTTCACCTGTATTTACAACTGGTCACCATCACTCACATGGTACTGCCTGAGTCTGCTTCCTGTCAGATCAGGGGCAGCTTGAGATTCTCACTGGAGCACAGACCCTAGGGTGAATTGCGCATGCCAGGGATCTAGGTGACACGCTCCTTATGAGAATCTAAAGCTTGATGATCTGAGGTGGAGCTGAGGTAGTGATGCTAGCGCTGGAGAATGGCAGCAAATACAGATTAACATTAGCAGTGAGGTCTGTCTGCATAGAGACCATAATAAAGCAACTGCTTGCAGACTCACATCCAAACTTCATCAGTGAGTAGCAAGCGAGTTGATGTACTTCAGTTGTACAGGTGCATCTGGTGGCAGGCTTTAGTGGCAGGCTTTAAGTCAGAATCTAACACTTATTTTAGTCTATGCGTGGCCTGCCCATTATTTTATTTTCCACTTTCATCTGTGCCTCTTTTATTTTTATTTTTCCAGTCAATTGTATTTTTTTCAGTCAACTGTATTATTATTAGTGTAATAATAATAAAGTGCACAATAAATGTTATATACTTGAATCATCCCCAAACTATCCCCCTCACCTCCTGATCTGTGGGAAGAAATTGTCTTATGAAACTGGTCCCTGACACCAAAAAGTTGGGGAACACTGTTCTAGAGTACTTATAGGGAGTCTGGTGCATGCACATGATGGCCCTGGTATATTCTAGAGCACTTACAGAGTTTGGTGCATGTGCATGATGGCTCTGGTACATTCTAGAGCATTTACAGAGTCTGGAGCACACCCCACACAGCCTAGGTACACTCCAGGGCATTTGTACAGAGTCGAGGGCACATGTACACAATGGCCCCCACACATCCTAAAGCACTTATAGAGGCTGGTGCACAGACCGGGTACATTTTAGGGCATTTTATTAATTTATTGCAGAAACAAGGTCTCGCCAAGTTGCCCAGGTTGATCTTGAACCTCTGGACTCAGGTAATCCTCTCACTTCCGCCTCCCAAAGTGCTGGGATTGCAAGCGTGAGCCACTACACCTGGTCATTTTAGGGAATTTATAGAGAGCCTGGTACACACTGCACACAACAACCCTAATACATTCTGGTGCATTTATAGACAGTCAGGTACACATACACATGATGCCCCTGGTACATTCTAGGGCATTTATAGAGAGTCTGGTACATACACACAACAGCCCTGGCACACTCTGGAGCATTTATAGAGAGTTAGGTGCACACACACACACACACACACACACACACACACACACACACACACACACAATATCCCTGGTACACTCTAGGGCATTTATAGAGAGTTCAGCACACACGCATTCAACAGTTCTAGTTCATTCTAAAGCATTTATAGAACAGGTGCACATGCACTTGGGACAGCTCTGGTACATTCTGGAGTATTGATAGTGATTCAGGTATATGCCCAAAACAACCCTGGTACATTCTAGAGCATTTTTAGAGGCAGATGCACAAGAACACATGGCCTAGATACATTCTGGAGCATTTATAGTGAGTCAGGTGCACACATGTACACACAGCCCAGATACATTCTACAGTATTTATAATGAACCAGGTGCCTCCGTACACGATGACCTTGAGCAATTCCAGGACATTTTGAAGTATCTATCTCATGTCCTAGGGAGTTGATGGTCAATATCAGGTGCCCCTGAAAACTTGCTTCCCAAATTCCCTCACATTTTTTGCTTACTAAGACACTTACATATGCATTTTAATGACTGTCAGTTCCAAAGTTGTGAGATTCAAAGCTGAATCACACACTCACCTCTACATTCAAATCCAACAGCACAGGAAAATATAAAGAGCATGTGATCTAAAAAACATTCTTCTTGCAAACATACCAGGAGCAATAACATCTTCCTCCCCTGGCTAAGAGAAAATGGGGCACCTGGTCTACTTTTTGTTCCAGGAGTTGAATAAAAGAAGTGAGGGTGTGGGAGATTATTTCCTCCAGGAAATCGTGGGGCACTATTCTGCTCATTTTCTCCTCAGGCACCAGATTTTCTATCTGCCATTGCTGGGCCAAGGGATATATTTCTTTGAGAAAAAGTTTATATTTCTCAGTCATATTATCAGAGGCAACAATAAGATGAGTTTCAAGTGGCTATAGAAGTAAATTTTTAGATCTATAAAGAAAGATATATTATAATTTGAAAAAAAGGGAAAGTAAGGCTTAAAGAGTAATTGCTTTGGGAAATAACATGGCCTTTGAGTTCTTACAGGTGAGGGCTTTAAGAAATGCTTCTTGTGTTCTGAAGGTCACAGTGATTATTGTAAGGTTGTAAGGAGGCTGTGAAGAGCACAGGGAAGTGAAATAAGGTAAGGTTGTCAGGAGGCAGGATGCTTGAGACTGGTTAACTGAGTCTGTAGGAGGCCTGTGCAGGGAAGACCAACCCTGAAGGAAGTGGAATAAGGTAAGGTTGTCAGGAGGCAGAATGCTCGAGAGTGGGCATTAACTGAGTCTATAGGAGGCCTGTGTGGGGAAGTCCAACCCTGAAGGTAATCACAAGACGGTCTGAAAACCTATAACCGGGGCTGGATGGGTGCACAATGACCTCATGGACCAGATGCCAGATGTGACATAATCTTGCTAACGGTCCATGAAACCAACTGCATAAACAAAGCTTGGTGGGCTTCTGGAGCAACAGTCACAGCTGGCTACATGTTTGCAGAGTAGAGACAGGTCACTGCCTAAGCAATCATGGCCGTGTGCATCTATTTTCTTGTTAGGGATAAATGTCAAGGCAAAGCAGGGAAGGACCAAGGAGGATAATTCAGGATTGTTTGAGCTTCAGAAGCCTGGGATTGGTGAACTATATTATTCCTCTTCGCAGAAACAGAACTGAAGCTGGGAAGGGCTAGTCACTTAAAATAAAAATGAGTAGTTTGCAGATTATTATAGAGAGAGATGCGGCTTTTGGAAGCACCTGTTTCCTGTCACTTTACCTGGCACATCTTCAGAGCTTAGCTGAAATACCACTTCCTCCAGAGAGCTGTCCCCATTTGCAGAGATTGTGGAGACTGTCCCTTGTCTTTCTCGGGTGGCAGCCTGCATGCCCGCCCTACTCCCCTATGGCACACTGGCCATCCCTTACGCTTGGCCTCCTGTCTGGACTACCCATTCTCCACAAGCACTGACCTCACATCTCTCACTCACTGGTGTAAGCAAGCACACAGCACAGACTCAACCTGAGAGTCACTTAATAAACATGTGCTAAGAAAGAGCCAGGGGAGACTTCATCATGCCCCCTCTTAATATGTGTCCATTCTTTTTTTTTTTTTTTTTTGAGTTGGAGTCTCACTCTGTCGCCCAGGCTAGAGTGCCATGGCACACTCACAGCCACTCCAGCATTGACCCACTGGGCTCTGGCAATCCTTCCGCCTCAGCCTTCCAAGTAGCCGGAACTACAGGCACACGCTACCATGCCTGGCTAATTTTTTATCTGTTGTAGAAACGAGGTCTCGCCAAGTTGCCCGGGCTGGTCTTGACCCCGCAGGCTAAGGCAATCCATTCGCTTCGGCCTCCCAAAGTGCTGGGATTACAGGCTGAGCCACCGAGCCCAGCCTCCATTACATTCTTAAACACATAAAAAGCAAACCTGAAAAAATAATCTGTTTATCAAGGACAACTCAGTGAAGACTCAGCTTATAACCCATTCAAGAGGGTTTAATACCCAGTATCAAAAGCACCTCATTAAAAAGAGGTTTGGTCTGCAAGTCAATTCTTGGGGCTGCTGGAGACAGATCAAGGTTCACGCTGCAGGAGGGCCCCCAAGGCATCTGCTTCTGTTCTCTCTCTATGCTCACCTCCAAAATCGGCCCACTCTCATTCTGGGGGATAGACTGCATGGCAGCATTCGTGTGGAAGAAGTCAAAACCGATTCGTCCAGCTGGGACTCCCCAGCCCCACATTCACCCTCAAGGGCAGCTCTGACTTGAGGTCCCGCTTGCACCTTACACTTCCAGGACACCACAATGGGAGAACGTCTTCACTGTACCCACCCCTTCTGTCGGCAATGAGAACACTCCTGTGAACAAAAAGTCTGCAGTGATTGTTTACATCTCTATCGTTCTCAAACTCTAAATGCAAAACAAAGAAAGCTTCCTGAATTTTATTTTTGAATGTCTGATCTGTTGCTTTTACTTCAATCTGACCTCTCAGCCATGACACCATGACTTTGGTATTGTGTGGTGGCTGTCGAGAGACACATTTGCTCTCATTCCTATCTTCTTCCTAACCTTGTCTATCACCAGCACAGGAGTCCTCTTAGAACACGGATCACCTGCGGTCCATGCTCAGTCCCATTTCAGCCTTTACTTGACGTTTGCGTCACTGAAACAAGGAAACTTTACATTGTCTTATTTTATGGAAATACTGCCCAGAGTTTTAGCTCATGTGCTACTTTCAACAGGAAGTCTGCTTCAATCAGCAGTAACCATCATAAGGGACACTTGCCAGATGCCAGGGCCAGGCATGGCACACAATGTTGACACAACCACCTGACTGCAGGTGGGGTTGCTCAGCTAGAAAGATTCAGAATTGGGTGCTGAACTCCCACCTATCCCACTAGCCTCTATTCCTACCTATCTAGAGAGTGTAAACAGGTTTTAGCCCCAAGGCCAAGAGGTGCCTGGATGCACACTATGTTAGAAAGGCTCTGGGCGCCGCCACAGTCATATGATTGGTACACAATGCCTGCCAGGGTCAGAAGAGGCAACCCAGAGTGAAACCTATCTGCCCCTCCTGCCAAGGCTAAGCTGTCCCCAAGATAACAGCTCCAAAATGACTTCTGCCAGCAATACACAGTCCATCTGAGTGTGAGTATTCCCCTAATTCAACTTCAAGCTCCCTAAGTAATGGCATTGGACTTACCGAGTCTGAACATCAGACTCGCCTAAGTTCCCACTTGGCAGTGTTGCCAGCAATGCCACAACCTGGTGGAACCCCTCTCCTACTTTTGGAAGAGGGATGTACCCACTCCAATGGTTGTTGTAAGGATCAGGTGAGACATTCTTGAATTCTAGCTCACAGTTCCTCCATCAGGGGTATTGAAATCCATTATGAACCACTAAGCTACTCCAGGGAGCTGGAACTCACATGAGCTTGGGATGGGATGGAGGGAAACACAGTGTACTACATGTGTTCAGGCAAAATGTTATCATGCAAGACATTTATTTCAGTTATATGCATATATATTTATATGCACGGGGGGAATTCATAATGTAAAACTATCTGCAGATTCAGTCAAAACAAATTTGGAAAATAATACCTGAGACCACTACTGCTGAGTTTTTTTCTTGGCTTTATTGATATATCATTGGCAAATGAAATTTGTGTATATTTAAGGGGTACAATGTGATGTTTGATACACATACACATTGTGAAATGATTACTATAATCAAGCTAATTACCATATCTATCACCTCACATAGGCTCTTTTTTTGTCATGAGAATATGTAAGATGTACTCTTTTAGCAAGTTTCAGGCATACAAATATATCATTATTATCTATAGTTCCCATGGTGTACGTTAGATCTCCAGAACTTACTCATCCTACAACTACACGTTTGTATCCTTTGACCCAAACTTCCCATCCTCACTGTCTCCCCCAGCCTCTGGTAACCACCATCATATCTCTTTCTAGAAGTTTGACTTTTTCAGATTCCACATATAAGTGAGATCATGCAATATTCGTCTTTATCTGCCCAACTTGTTTCATTTAGCACAACATCCTCAAGGTTCATCCATGTTGTCACAAATAGCAGGGCTTCCTTTGTTTTAAAGACTGAGTAATATTCCATTGTTATCCATTCATCTGTCAATGGACAATTAGGTATTTTCCGTATCTTGGCTACTGTGGGAATAATGCAGCAATGAACACAGAATTTAGATATCTCTTTAAGCTGATTTCATTTTCTTTGAATTTGTCCCCAGAAGTGGGATTGTTGGATCATAGGATAGTTCTAGTTTTAATCATTTGAGAAACCTTCAAACTGTTTTTCATTATGTACATTCCCACCAACAGTGAACAAGTGTTTCCTTTTCTCCATAGTCTCATCAAGACTTATCTTTTGTCCTTTTGATACTAGCCATCCTAACAGGATGTGATATCCCTGTGGTTTTGGTTTGCATTTCCCTGATGATTAGTGATGTTAGCATCTTTTCATATATTTATTGGCCATTCGTAGGCCTACTCTGGGAAAAATGTCTATTACAGCCCTTTGTCCATTTTTTAACCAGGCTATTTGTTTTGTTGCTATTGAGTTATATAAATTTCTTATAAATTTTGGATATTACCCCTTATTGCATATGTGGTTTCTCCCATTCTGTAGGTTACCTTTTCATTTTGTTGTTTCCTTTGCTGTGCAGAAACTTTTTGATTTGATGCATCCTCATGTGTTTTTGCTTTTGCTGCCTGTTCTTTTGTGTCTTATCCAAAAAATCATTGCCAAGACCAGTGTCAAGAAGGTTTTCCCCTGTTCCCCTCCAACCCCCCTGGAGTTAGAGATCTTATGTTTAATTGTTTAATTCATTTTGAGTTACTTTTTGTGTATGGTGTAGGATAAGGGTCAAATTTCATCTTTTTGCACATGGATATCCAGTTTTTCCCCATACAGGTTGAATATCCTTACCCAGAATGATTGGGAGAAGTGCTTCAAATTTCCAATTTTTTCATATTTTGGAATATTTGTATATACGTAATGAAATATCTTGGTTATGGAACTCAAGCCTAAATGTGAAATTCATTTATATTTCACATATACCTTTTACATATAGCCTGAAGATAATTTGATACAATATATTTAATAATTTTGTGAATGAAACAAAGTTTTTGTGCACTAAACCAACAGAAGGTAAAGGTATCACTATCGCAGTCAGCTATGTAGACGATCACCATCATTGGTATCACCATCATTCCTAACTCTGAATGTATATGCTGCCAGTAAGCAATAATTTTCTCCTACTTATTCATATGAAAGTACTTAACAATAAAAAAATGACATACAATTCATACAGTGAACAAATAATGTGCTCGAGGTAGCTAAGCAGCCCAGTAGCATCACAGAATACCTGTATCAGCTGTCAGACCACAGCAACAACACACAACAGCAGGCTTTCAGCATCGTCCTACAGTGCCATTTTACTATAAGGTTACTGCATACTGTATTTCATTTTCTAGATAAGAAGAAACATCAGAGACAGCTGACGGACTGGGAAGTGGGTCCTCTAGGGATGTGGGGGCAGTCTGATAGATGGCTTCCTTAAATGTTTCCTCCACAGCCATCTGCCTCATTAACAGTGGGTTTTGTCTTTTGATTGTATGCACTGACTTGATTTCTTGGTCTGTTATGAATGCATTCATTCTTCAATAAGCCCATCACACATTCCACCATTTCGCCTGTAGGCACTTGCTGTGAAGTGTTGAAAACGCCATCTTCATCAGCACTGTTTTCACAGTCACCTTGATTCAGGGTCATTCCAGTTATTTTACCACTGGTCAATGAATGGATACCTGGAGCTATACTACCAGTGTCAAAAACTTCTTTGATCTCTACTTCTTCCAACTTACTGATGTGCTCTAAAGGTCTATTTTTTGCAATAAGTAAAGTCAGATACCATTTTTTTCTCACTTGACTGTGGAATTCTTCAAAGTCACCACCTTGTTCATCATCATCACTGAACACACTCTAAGGTCAGAGGTTGTACCCAGCATGAACAGTTGTTGTTAGCCACTGTGTCCTAAGCATTGACAGCAGCATATTTGGCATCCTTCATGCTAGACTCCTTTTAAAAACCTTCCACACCCACACCTCTGTTCACTGATGCTAACACGCTGTTCAAGAAAATGTTTTCATATTTACTCTTCATTGATCAAAGGACCCTTGTCATGTGGGTGAATTAATGGAGTCACGTCTGGGGAAAAGTATATGGCATGTTTGTGATGAGAATTTCAGCTGGAGGATGAGCAGAATGGTTGTCCAAAAAGAACAAAATATTGCAGTCATAATCCAGCCCAGCTTCCCTGTAGTGAACCTGAGTAGTGGCACAAAATGTTCATGAAACCAAGCAGAAAAGATATATCTGGTTATCCATGTCGTTTCTTAGCATAACAATCAATTGGTAAGAAATTCACTCCTTGAAAATAGCGAGAATATAAGCATTTTGCATATAACAGCAAGTTTACACATAGGCATGCCTGCTGCATTAGCATAACCCAGTACAGTTTTTCTGTCCTTGGCATCCTTAATTCCTGCAGGGGCTGTCTCATCCTATTGCCCCTCTGGGACAAAAATGCCAAACATGGTGCCATTTCATCAGCATCATAGACTTGTTCTGGCATCAGAGGTTCTTCAGTGATGACCCTAGCAAACTCATCGATGAATTTCTCTGCTGCTTCATGATCAGCACATACTTTATCACCACAACTCTTTATTTTTTTTTTATTTTTTATTTTTTATTTTTTTGAGTTGGAGTCTCACTCTGTCACCCAGACTGGAGTGCAGTGGTCGCTCCTGGCCCCCGCAGCCTCGACCTGCTGGGCTCCAGCAATCCTTCCGCCTCAGCCTTCCGAATAGCCGGAATTACAGGCGCGCACTACCACGCCCAGCTGATTTTTTATTTATTGTAGAGATGAGGTCTCGCCAAGTTGCCCAGGCGGGTCTCGAACCCGCGGGCTCAGGCAATCCACTCACTTCAGCCTCCCAAAGGTGCAGGATTACAGGCTGAGCCACCGAGCCCGGCTCACCACAAATCTTTAAAAGCTGGATGCCATGTCTGTTCCTAAATTTCCGCAACCAGCCTGCTGAATATTCTGTTTCCTCTTCTCTTCAGTTCATTGTGATAGATCTTGGCTTGTCTCAAGACAAGCTGTTGAGTGACAGGGGTTCACTGCAATGCTGATGGATCCACTCTCTCAATACACAATCGAGATCACGGTCATTCTTAGCTTTATGTAGCATTGTTTTTCTATTTTTTCATTAACTTTTTTATGTCACACTCAAGACAGGATTTCAACAGTCTATCTTTCTGTTTCTTCAGGTCATATACAGTAGCCATCTCAACATCATGTTCTTTTGCAAGATGTTTCACACTTGCGCTGCTGTCCAGTGTCTCCAAGCCTGACTTTTGTCTGTAGATGGACATAATTGTTTCCTCTTTTTCTTATCACTGTTACCCACAGTGATTAGGAGTATTTGCAGCCTTTTTTGGTCTTTTTAACAATAACTTTACATCACAGAATGGGGAATAAGAAAAAAAAATCTAAAAAGCAAAATAAAAACTGGCAAGTAATACACATGTCTTGGCCCTATGTGGAGGGCCATGGGAATATGCTGGTGCATCCAGCCTACACGTGTGACATTTTGTTCCCCCTTTTGGATATGTCTGGATGGAGAAATCCAGGGGTATATGTCATTGAAGTAGGGTAGAAAGGTCTTATTTCTCCTGGGGATGCTACATGAACTGTGTGTTGCATGCCTGATTTTGACTGCAACCAGTCATTTGACATTCAGTGTGAAATTTTCCACTTGTGGTATCATGTTGGTGTTCAAAAACATTGGATTTTGAAACATTTCAGATTCTGAATTTTCAAATCAGAGATGCTTAGCCTGTACCATTTACTGAAGAAACTATCCCTTTCTCCATTGCGTATTCTTGGCACCTTTGTCAAAGATTAGTTGACCATATCTGTGTGGGTTTATTTCTGAGCCTTCTCTCTTATTCTGTCAATCTATGTGTCTGTTTTTAATGCCATGCCATACTGCTTTGATTACTATGGATTTGTGATATAGTTAGAAATCAGGAAGCCTGCAGCTTTACCTATTCAGCATCTTTTGGGGCTCCATATGAATTTGATAATTTTTTTCTATTTCTGTGAAAATTGCCATTGGGATAAAACTTCAGATTTAACAGAGAGACTAAACGCATGCTGAAAATGATGAATAAGTGCTGAGTAGGAGAAGGGAGCACTGTGGGGAGGAACCTTGGGAAGCTGGAGTAGGAACATGACAGAGTATATTTTGGTGGAGATAACCATAAAGTCCCATCATTGGGTCTCCACAATGAAAATCAGCCTCATCTTCCTAGCAAGTGCATGGGACCTACTAGGGGTTTTCTTTGCCAGTGCACGCTTAGCCTCCATTGAACAAGCTGTAGCCGGTGGGAATGACAGGTTCTCTGGCACAGCAGAAATGTTGTCCTCAATGGTCACAGGCAGAGCAGACAGATGGGGACTGAAATGGCTTCAGCTCACTTCTTGTGAAGAGTGATTGAAAGCCTGGGAAGGGCTAACTTGTAGAAAATTTGGGAGGGTCATGAGAGTCATCTTCAGATATTTGAAAGAGGGGATAGCTGTGCTTTTTGGCCCCAAGCAGGGCGATCTTGGGTCAGTCAATGAAAACTACAGGGCAGAGGGTTTTGGCTGTCTGTTGAAATGAGAGTGACTACTCCACTGAGGTACAATGGACTGGTTCTGAAGAAGTCCAAGTCCTTGTTCCTGAGGGATTCAGCAGAGGCTGATGACAACACTGATACTGCATTAGGGACTCCAATGTCCTGCGACCACATTACCAGGTCTATGTGTTCTCCTCCAGTCTGTGCTTCTGCAAATGCTGTATCTTGCCTGCCTGTGTGCCAAAGTGTGTTGGTGAGACAGGAGCGAGCAGGAAGATTATCTGGCCTAGCTAAATCTCAGAATTTTTTGAAGTAAATGAATGGAAGGAAGAGAAAGAAACTGTTGTAAGAGAATGTCAGACGTTCCCAGTTTGAAAATATATGACTGTCTCCTGTATGTTCTAAGTGTGACCAAAGCAAAGTCCTTGACCTCATGGGATTTGTTTGTAGGTGTCTCACATTTAAAAAAAGTCCATAATTAATTTCTAAAAATATATATTTTTTAATGTGAAAAGAAATTGCTTCCAGAATCCCAAAATAGTTGAAAATTTGCTGTTTGCCATTGCAATTTTGATAGGGATGGCATTGAATCTGCCAATCACTTTGAGTAGTATGAATATTTTAGCAATATTAATTCCTCTGATCCATGAACACTAAGCATCTTTCCACTTATTTGCATCTTCTTCAATTTCTTTCATAAAAGTTTTTTAGCTTTTAGTATACAGATCTTTCACTCCTCTGGTAAAATTTATTCCTAAGTATTTTGTTCTTTTTAATACTATTTCTTAACTTCTTTCTCAGATAGTCACTGTTAATATATAGAAATGCAATGGATTTCTGCATGTTGATTTTGTATCCTGTAACTTTACTAAATTAGTTCTAACATTTTTTAGTGGAATCTTTAGGGTTTTCTATATGTAAAATCATGTTGTCTGAAAACAGGATTTTAACTTCTTCCTTTCTGATTTGGATGCCTTTTATTTCTTTGTTATGCCTAATTCCTCTAGCTAGGACTTCTAGTACTACATTGAATAGAAGTGGTGGAGTAAGCATCCTTTTCTTGTTCCTGATATTAGAAGAAAAGTTTTCAATTTTTCAGTGTTGAGTATGGCATATAGGCTACTGTATATGTCATATGGCTTGTATTATGTTGAGACAAATTAATTCTATAGCTAATGTAATGATAATTTTTATCATGAACAAGTGTATTTTTCTGCATCTATTGAGATGCTCATATAATTTTTGTCCTTCATTTTGTTAAGGTGGTTTATCACATTTATTGACTTGGATATATTGAACCATCCTTGCATCCCATGGATAAATACTCCATGATAATGCACAATCCTTTTAATGTGCAGATGGATTAAATTTGCTAATGTTTTATTGAAAATTTGCATCTGTGTTCATCATGGATACTTACCTGTAATTTTCTACTCTAGTAGTGTCTTTGTCTGGTTTGGGCATCAGACTGATGTTTGGAAATGTTCTTCTTCAATTTTTTGGAAGAGTTTGAAAAGAATTAAGCATCAATTCTCTTTAAATGTTTGGTAGAATTCAGTGGTGGATCCATCAGGTCTTGGACTTTGCTGGGAAATTTTTGATTACTGATTCAATCTCTTTACTCATCATTAATTTATTCACATTTTCTATTTCTTCATGATTTACTCTTGACAGGTTACATATTTCTAGGAATATATCTATTCTTCTAGGTTATTCAATTTGTTTATGTACAACTTTCACAGAAGTCTCTTACAATCCTTTGTATTTCTCTAGTATCATTTGTAATAGCTCCCCTGTTATTTGCCATTTTATTTTTTGAATTTTCTCTTTTCTTAGCCTAGCTAAAGTCTTGTCAATTTCATCTTTTAAAAAAACTCTTAGTTTTGTTGCTAGTTTCTATTGCTTTCTGCTCTGATCTTTGTTATTTCCTTCCTTTTGCTAACTTGGACTTAGTTCGTTCTTTTTTTCTACTTCCTTGAGGTATAAAGTTAGGTTGATTCTTTGAGATATTTCGATTTTTTTTTTTTTAGATTAGAAAATATAGTTTATTTAGAAAGCAAATTGGATAGAGAGAGAAAGGGGGGATTTACCTCCCCAAGGAAGGGGAGAGGGCCAAAGCTTAAGAAAACATGGCCTGACCATAGCTCAAAGAGCACATGGCCACATCATCCCTTAGCAAAGGAATGGACTTTTTTTCTTAATATAGGTATTTATTGCTATTAACTGCCCTCTTAGAAATGGTTTTGCTGCATTCTATAGTTTTGATATGCTGTGGTTCCATTTTTGCTTGTCAAGATATTTTCTGATTTTCCATTTTAGTGTTTATCTTTTTAGTTATTTTAAGCTAGAATTTACTTTGAGATGTATCACACCCTCTCTACCTGCTTCAGAGACTCATGAACACAGATAGGTCTTGAACTATTTCCACGTTCTTTTCTAGGACACTAGCGCATTCATATTCCTCTCACGGGAGATAACCATTTCCTCCATGTCCCATGGCCCCAAATGGCTTGGCCTTTCTTTATGGGATTTGCTTTTATGACAATTTAGTCTGCAACACTGTGGACGTCTGTTACTGTATGTGTCCCTGGCAGCACTGACTTCTCTCCTCTCTTAGTGACCCTGAAAGACACACACACACACAAATACACACACACATATACACACACAGTCTAACAAGTCTCATTAACAAAATAACAAATAGCACTAAGTAGTCACTAAAGGAGCTCTCCTCTGAGTAAAATGCAAGAAGCCTCTTGCTTTCATGAAGTTTAATGTTAAGCTATATTATTTTATATTATAAATGTAAAGTCATGCATGCCCATTAAAAATTTAAAATTTTAGAAAAGTCAAAGTCTCTCAGAAGATAACTTTTCAGGTCTTTTCTACACAAACACTGATATGTATAATATCATAATTATTACTTATAAAACGTGACCAAGCTATTAACATTATTCTGCAACTTGCTTTTTTTTTTTTTAACTTAAAATATATCCTGGGTAACTTTCCATGTCAAATAGATGTAATTCTTTCCAACGGCTACACAGAGTCTATTGTATGAATTTCCATAATTTTTAAATCTAATTCCCTACTGTATGACATTTCAGTTGTTTCCAATTTTTCACACAACTGAGTCATATGATGAAGCAATAAGTATCCTGGAAATATACTTGGCACATTTTAGGGTAACTTCTTAGAACTGTATTTGCTGGGCCAAAAGATAGACGTGTTTCCCAAATTGTCTTCCAAAAAAAATGCATTTTCCCTACATTCTCACTGACACCAGCTTCTAGCCGTAAACACGATTGTGACCATGCTGATCACTTCATTCTGTCAAATGTGTACTGCTGCTTTTAATTCTTCTGTGAACTGCTTGTTCACTCATAACATCTATTTTGAAAGTCAAGCTAAGGAGCTTTCAAAGGAATGTTTCCAGGCTTGTTCTTCATCAATGTTCCATCTGAGTGAAATTTCCAGTGAGCTGAGGCATGAATGGGTGAAGGATTGCAGTAATAGAGCAATCACTAACTTTGCCTTTAGAACCTTAAACATCTCCATCAGAATAGGAGTCAATAGGAGTCTAAGCACCCTGAGCAGGTATTAGCATGCTTATTCTTTTTTTTTTTTTTCCAACCATGGAGTATTCTATAAGGGGCTAGATGAGAAGTCTTTTAGGCTTGGTAGGTTAGTTTAGGTTTCCTAACTTCTCAGCTCTGTCACCATAGTTCCAAAGCAGTCACAGGCAATATAACCAAATGTCAGTAGCTGTGGTCCAATAAAACCTTATTTACAAAAGCAGGCAGCAGGCTGGATGATGGCCTAAAGGGTGGAGGTGAGTACTGGCCTATATTACTACGATTTTTTTAAAATAGCAGGAATGAGGAGCATTGCCTGTGTTTAGAATGACTCATATTTTGCTGAGTCTTTTACCAATACACTGTGGCTTGTACTGCTCAGTGTCACTGACTGAAATTATCAAAGACGTCATATACTCAAATTCTGAAGCTGAAAAGCCAACCTTACTCTGACTCATTTGCTCCCAACATGTGCAGCATTACCATTCAGAACTCCTTCTTTTCTCTCTGCATTTTCTATCTTTGAGACCTGTCATGGATCCCCCAGAGTGAGCAGGAATGCTCCGTGCTGGCTGAGGACAGCCATGCGAGAGGGCAACACATCACAATTCCAGCAGCCAGGGCCCCATATCAAGATGCTCTCGATTGAATCGGGGAGTCCCAACATGGGGAGCCCAGCACAAAGAAAAAGGACCAGACCCAGACATAGTCCAAGGAAATAACGGTCAACACCATTATAGAGGGAGACCTCAATGCTCACTCATCTGTGAGTCCCCTGTAGACCTGCATCTCACCGGGCACATACTGTAAAAGTGTAGTGAACATTTGCCAAATGAAAAGTGGCAGCATTCAAAAAAACCTCTCTGCAGCCTCTTCTCAAGCCCTGCCCTGGGACTGGAAGACTCTCCCACTTCATACAAGAGACCTGCTTTTGTGGGTGTGGAAATCCTGTGCTCTGAAAGAGGAGTATTCACCTCTGCAGCCACAAGGCCTCAGCCTTCAGAAGAGAGTTCGAACCCCAGAGAGTTTAGCCAACCAGCCAGTACCCAGCTGGAGCCAAATCTTTGATCTCCCATCAGTTGTTTCTTCCTGGGATAGGAACTTGAATCCTCATGAAAATAGCTTTCTCTTTCATAGAATGTGAGTTAAGACATTCAGCAAAGTAATTCTTATACAGTTTAAGTATACATGTGTCTTCCATTGGCAACTCAGAACAGCTTATGGCTGACATGCAAACTTGCAAATCAAAAATGCTACTGAGAAATGTAAAAAAGAAAAAAAAACTTTGATGACCATTTACCTGTTACTAACTCACTTCTCCCTTCAAAGACTTATAAGTAAATCGAGCATTACAAATGACTTAAAAAGGTGGTTTAAATATGGAATTATGGGCAGCATTACTTCAGCTATTCACTCCTCATTACTTCAGCCATTCTTACCAGAGGATTCAGAGCTATGGTCATCTGTACACAGCAGCTGACTTTTGTTTCACGAAATGTTTCCCTTGGAAACACAAGTACACATGTATGCACAAGCAGACATGTACACACACACACACACACAGAGAGAGAGAGAGAGAGAGAGAGAGAGAGAGAGAGAGAGAGAACTGTAATGGGAGCTCTCTGTGACTTTTCGAGGTAACTGGCAAATGCTTGGTGGGCTGAATTCCTCAGGTCTATGCCATGGCACAGGCCTAGTTTGCAACAGTGCCTGAAAATACTGGGAAACTTTTGGGGTTCCTGTAACTTTGAGTCTTTGAATAAGACTCAAAATGGACTTAATGCAACCCCAAGTCATAGCAAACTGATTTTAGTATTCAGCACACTTCATTATATAATGTAAGATTGTAAAGATTTACTACATAATGCAAATGAACAGAAAGTCAATCAAAATCCTTTTCTTTGAGCAATAATTCCTTGTTACTAATCAGAATCTCTAGCAGATCTCGACCCACCATCAGCATGTGGTCTAGATGTAAAGAGGACTCACAATTTAAAAGAAGTGCCTTTCACACTCAATGCCTGGCCACTACATCCCATGCTCTGCATGAAAGCCAGAGTTTTAGTACAGACCTTCCTTCTAGTGAGACCTCAGGTTAGGACATAAGTGGAGGTAAGAGGAAAGTGTGTTTGCCCAGTGAACACTAGTGATCATGGCAACAGCAATACTCAGACACTCTGGCCAAAGCTCTAAAAGCGCTTCCACATGCACGTGGCACCGGATACACCACAATATCCCTAACCACAAATGAACATTATGGCCCACAGCCTGTGTGGCCCAGGTCATGGCCAGTGAGGCTGGCACATCTAACACACTCACTCTGGTTCAGCTTTTGCATCTGTTTTACCCTAACAAGACACTGCTCGGTTCACCTTAATTCTAGAGAGAGCCTAAAAAGTGGTTTCCATAAATGTGGCCCTGGGCTCTGTGTCTCAGGACCAGAGCAAGACTTCTCACAGAGGCAACATGGGGCACTTCCAGGTGTGACCCGTTGGTGCCCCACTGAAATCCTACAGCACATTCACGATCAAAATGGAGAAAAGCTGCCACCTGGAAGCAGACAGAAACAGTCAGCTGAGTGACAGAGGCTGGGCAGACATGGATCAGTGAACAAGGTAGACAGGCAGTAACAACACCCCCTGCACATGCATTGTATGCAAAGTCTAAAAAATACTGCTGCATCCACCAAGAATGTGTGGGGAAACGCATAAGCTGAGTAGGAAAATGAGTATTACAGAACGAACCTGGGCTCAGGGAGGTCTATGAAGGAACTGGCTGAGGTGGCGCTTCTGGTAAGTCAGAGCCAAACCCCAGTCCTCTTTGGCATGTCTTGCCACCTGGGCCAGGGTTGCAGCAAAGGCTGGGACTGATGGCAGCCTGGGGAGTTCAGCCTGGGGTGATGACTTCACATAACAGGATCTCTGAGCAGTACCTGAGGTTAAGGCTGAGAAAGCTGAGGTGAGTTCCCTGTGCGGGACACACCAGAGCTGGGGAGCAGAAGGGGTGTGATTAGCGAGCAGGGCCAGATCTGGTCTCTAGATGAGACCCTTGAAGGATGGGCCCATCTGGAGGCAGCCTGAACTAAGGCCTTGACGGTGTTCTTCTTTTTGCACAGCACCATGAGCCTAGGAGGCAACTATTCCCTTCTGTAATTTACAAAGGCAGTAACGACATAGGAAGTTGAGTGATCTGCCCAAAATTAAAAGGCTATACATGGCAGAGCTGAGATTCAACTACAGCCCGACTCCATCACCTGAGGTCCTCACAGGGCCTGCATGTTCGTAATTCTCAAGAAGCGTGTTGGCTGTGGTGTCACCACTGGGCAAAATGATTAAAGGAACATTGTTTGATACTTCAGATTTAAAAGCTGCTGACTATGCTTTTACTGTGTTAACATACTTGAGGAAAACAGAGCCAGGTGTTCATAATTTTCTTGTGGTGTCTACAGCAGTTGTGACAGCTCCTTCATAAGGACACATGCAAAAGCATCTGAGGGGTGACACAATTAAGTGATCCCTAAGCATGTCCACTAAGGGGACAGGCAGAGCAACGAAGAAGTGTCCAGGAAAATGACAAATCATTAGCCTCAAAAAACAACATCTCACTTCTCAGGATTAAAGGATTTTTAAAAGCTAAAACACACACACACACACACACACACACACACACACACCCCACATCCATCCACCAGTCCCTCTTATCCGTAGTTTCATTTACCCACAGTCAACTGCAGTGTGAACATAGGTGAGTATGGCACAATAAGATATGTTAAGGGGCCGGGCACGATGGCTCCAGCCCGTAATCCCAGCACTTTGGGAGGCTGAGGTGAGAGGAATGCCTGAGCTCACAGGTTCAAGACCAGCCTGGGCAACTTGGCAAGACCTCATCTCTATGATAAATCAAAATTTTAAAAAAATTAGCCAGGCATGGTGGCGCATGACTGTAGTTCCAGCTACTAGGAAGGCTGAGGCAGAAGGTCACCTGAGTCTAGCAGGTTGAGGTTGCGGTGGCCATGAGCGTGCCACTGCACTCCAGACTGGGTGACGAAGTGAGACTCTGACTCAAAATAAAGAGAGAGAGAGAGAGAGAGAGAGAGAGAGAGAGAGAGAGAGAGAGAGAGAGACCACATTCACATAACTTGGATTACAGTGTATTGCTATAACTGTTCTATTTTGTTAGTAGTTGTTAATCTCTTACTATGTCTAGCTTATAAGTTAAACCTTAGGATAGGTATATATGCACAGGAAGAAACATCGTCTGTCTAGGGTTCTGTGCTATCAGCGGTTTTAGGCATCCACTGGGGGTCTTGAGTGCATGGCTGCTGTATAGCTGAAGTCACAGGTGACATTGACGGTACAGAGAGGCAGGAGCACGCCTGGAGCAGCACGAGGAGTCTGTAGCAGGCCTGCCCAAGTGAGGCCCCAGCTCTCAGCACCTTCATCTCTTGCCGCTTTGGTTTCCTCATCTGCCCAGCAGGGATGACAGCAGTGCACCAACATTACGGTTGTATGGCGATCAAGGAGTCGATACTGAGAGTGGGGCCTATATGCAGGCGGTGCTCAATAAGCCTCAGCAACTGTCAGACGCCATTAGAGATGTGCTCCAAGTCCCTGCTGGGAGGCTGCTTTTTCTATTTTGCTTTTAAGGTTTTAGGGTTAATACACAAAATAAGAGACCTTCCTCATATTCTCTCTCTCTCTCTCTCTCTCTCTCTCTCTCTTTCACACACACACACACACACACACACACACACACACACACACACACGCACACCCCACATACACAACATACATATACATCATATACGTATATTACACAAATCACACATACTACAGACACACACATCTGTACCACACACACACACACACACCCCACATATAAACATACATCGTACATACACCACACCCCCCACACCCCCCACTGCATACATATACCACACAACCCCCAAACACATCACACACACCCTCATACACTACACATACATATCACACATACTCCACATCATACTTACAACCCCTCCACACCACTCACATACACACACACACATGCACACACACACACACACACACCATGCAAAAATATCAGCCAATGAGGGTAGCCTTCACACTCAGTCTCCTAGTGTCATGAGGAAGGCAGACCTAAAGAGAAGAATTTCCTTCTCCACAGAGGACATGCCCAATTTGGAAAGATAACTGAATAACTACAGGAGATGATCAGGGGATGCCATTGAATATTTGCCACTTATTTCTGAAAAGATTCTTTATTGTAATCTCTGAATTAAGTGAATTAAAAGAGAAAAGGAATTGCTTTTACATGCTGCAAGAGGCAACTTGCCATACTCGTTGGGATGGCCCAGAGATTCCTAGACAGAAAAGGCAAGGAGAACAAGAGGTCCTCCAGATCCTTACAAAACAGGCAAGAAAGCCACATGCCCTTCAGATCCTTACAAACAGGCACGAAGACAACAGGTCTTGCATTCATCATGGCACTAACTATTCACTAACTGGCCTTTGAAAAGATTAAACTAAGGAGAAAAAGCCAATCCCCTCAGGATAGAGGAGGAAGCTCTTGGAGTTTTACTCCTAGGACTGATCTAATCTCAGTGTAAAGACTCTGGTAAAGCACTGCAGGAAAGTATTGAAGTTCTAACATGAAAAGTCATGAAATCCAACATAAACACATAAGATATAACATGTCCAAGTACGGATACACGTGGGCATCTCACTGCTGCGTCCATACCCTCCTGCTTCCAAGAGCACGGGAGCTGACCAGAGAGATAAGAAGTTAAGGAGCCAGGCATTTGGGACCTCTGGTGACTGGCTCCATCAGGCTATGCATCCCCTGTCTTCTCATCTCATCATTACAGGGAAATTTGGGCCAGTCACTAATTAAGATTCATAAGAAAAGCAAACAAAACCCTACAGGTGCATACACAGAAGGGGGAGTAAATTGCCTTCAAACAAGAAATATGATTAGAAGGTCTTCAAGAACAGTACCTGAGGCCCACTGTCTTTGGAGAAAGACGGTTTCTGTAGTCTACATAGAGACACTAAAACATAAGAAAGACAGCATACTGTGTGCCAGCAAGTTTTCCTCTGAGTTGGCCATGAAGTAGAGGGACCAGGTGTCTTGCTCGGCCTGGCCAGCCTGCGGCCCACTCACTCTAACATGCTGCACCCTCACCACTGTTCAGATCCTCAGGGTTGCCTTCCTGTCTGCTCACTCACCCCACCCCTGGCTTTCCTAACTCTTATTCTCTCTTCACCTTATTCCTTTCATATATATTTGTCTTGCATCCTGTAACGTGTATTTGCGTAAGACACTTCAATAAACAAATAAACTGATCTCTTTGCTCTTCTCCAGGGTGGGGTGAAACTGGAACCCTGGCAAAGCCTGCAGATGCTTTCTACAGAAAAGCACTTCCCAGTGCTCCTGCAGAGCTGTGCTATAAATGAGACTAGATATTCCACGGGGGCCTAATGGCTGAGTAAAGTTACTGTAGGGAGAGCTCCTTAATGGGATCTCTCATTACTTATCCATGGGTGATACATCTGGAAATAACGGCTGTTATTTTATAGGTAGCAATCCCTATAATCATTACTGTTTGTGACATATCTTGGAATAACTGGAGTATGCAAAGTGCAATAAAAAGAGAAATTCTATTTTATCATGGACCATCACCATGAAACTAGTGCTATAAACATCAGAAAATAACCTAGAATTTCTGCCATACTTGCTACTCCAAAGTAAGAAGTTTATTTCTTTGTTCGTAAAAATCATCCACTTTCCTGCTTTACCATACTCTCCCAGTGAATTTGAGAGGATATAAAATCATATTAACAAGTCAAGAACAAAGTAGCCTGTATCTAATGTAAGTATGCTACACCACTTCATCATCACTGCGAGGGAAACACAAGAAACAAGCTGTCTCTGTAAATAATCCAAATAAACTAAAACAAGCAATTTTTTAAAAAAATCAGCTTCTTGGAGGCAGTTAACAAGGGCCATCATAGTAGGAATGATGGTTCTAATTTGGCAGGTTTCATGCTGATCAAACAAAATACATATTTCTCTTCTTCAAATTAGTGATTCCAAAATGAATGATTCACTATTCTGAATTCTGGCACCAGGGGTGAGACTGGCTTTAAGGACACCAAGAAATTCTCAAAACAACCTCAGTAGAAATTAACTTAAATTCACATCACTTGCAAATTTCTGATCCCGCACAGCCACACAGGACAGGACAAGGAGGTGCCTGCACATCTGACGACAGGGACACGACTCCTGAACTAGCAGAAGTCCCCACTCCACACCATGTACAATGCAGCAGCCACAGCTGGCCAAATACAGAGACTTCAGATGACCTGGAAAGCTTGTGTTAAGACCATGTGTTCCAAAATTCTCAAGTTCACTATTTTACTGAAAAGAAGAAAATCTTAGGGAAGAAATATATCTACATGATGATGACTAAGTCATTGGTTACCAAATTTTGAAAAACCCTTTATAAAAAAAGAGTGTAAGGAATTATTTCCCCAGCCTAAAACTCTCTCTTAACACATACAGATTTGGCAATCTGGTAATGTCTTCCTGCTTGAAATGCACAATAAAGTGTATGACAGCTTTCTATACCTAAGACAAGGGTTGGAAAAAGAACTCTGGGAATACATCATTCAGTCACCAAGTTCTCTTGATTAGACTTGCAGATGTACAAGTTCTTTATGTTGTGATGTATGGAATATTTCCATGAACAGTATCATGTTTGTATACTGCCCAGTAACTCCTTCTGACAGACAAGCAAGTAACTTTTAACACTGAGTGATTTACTTCTTGAAAGTTTGTATTTATTCTGACATCTCTCACTGGGACAAATGTATAGCTCCAACAACCAAATATCTCCATTTAAAGTTAGGCAACAAACAAAGAGCAAATACAGTTAGTTGTACATGAGGGGAAAGGTATTTTCCTCTAGTTTTTTCTTCTTTTTTTGTGGAGACTAGCATCAATAGTTAACAGCTCAAGAAAATGCTCCAAACTACATGTGCATGGCTCTACAGAAACAAGCACTCTGACACTAAGAATTCAAAAGTGAAAGAGGCCCGTTTATTGCACATGTAGACAGAGAAACAATGGCACTAAACACCTATCCCTCCACCACTCAAAACCCTGTCCTTTGGTGGACAATGTTCCCTGAGGCAGATGGGGTGAGGATGTGCAGGCCATGGCTCCCCACTGGAGGCTCAGTGGTCCTGACCCTCTGTCCCAGAGAGGGCTGGGGGAGTAGAGCCAGGGCTCGGGAGGTCATTTCAGTGGATCAGATCCACACCAGTCCAAGGTTCATCTGGACTCATGCACAGGGTTCCCACCGCATCTCCTCTCCAAAACTGCAACAGCCCAGGCCGTTGGTAGTGGCTATCTCATCACAATCTACCTCCAAGGACTTGGGTGGAGAGAGCAACCCTATGTGATTTCACCCGACTTCGAAGGGCAAGTTTAACAAATCCAGACCCATCCCTGGATCTTCTCAGCAAGCTTAAAGGTGGGCTTTAAATCATAATATAACCTGAAAGAAAACATTCTGTCTAAAATCTGAATAGGAGTGTGGTCTTTCCTTTCTTTTCTTCTACTTCTTTTCTTCCTTCAACCCCTGTGTTTTAAAAAGTAGAAGAAAAGTCAACTACAGTAAAAAAATTCTTACATGTAGTGTTAGTATACCTTCAGGTTTAATTTTTTAAAATTATATAAACCTCAAGTTTAAATAATCACAAATAAAACTTTAAAAAACATATTATTCTGCTATTGCCTTAATGTTTGAGTTCCCCCCAAATCCATAAATGGAAATTATAATCCTTAATATGAAAGTATTAGGAGGTGGGGCCTTTGAAAGTGATCAGGTCATGAGGGCAGAGCCCTGAGGAATGGGATTAGTGCTCCTTATAAAAGAGGCCTGGGGAAGCCTGCTCTTCCCTGCCACCAACTGAAAACGCAGCAAGAAGTTTCCATCTATGAACCAGGAAGAGGCACCAGACACCAAATCTGCCAGTGCCTTGATCTTGGACTTCCCAACTTCCAGAACTGAGGCTACTCAGTTTATGGAGTTTTGCTGTAGCAGCCCAAATGGACTAAAATGCCTTCTAAACTATCCCACTAGATGCACTAGGATGGCTCTCTTTGCCTAACACGTCCTGGGAATGCCCATCTGGTTCATAAGAGGATCGACAAAAACATACGCTGTATTATTTAATGGATACTTAAAATCTTAGGAAGGACATTAATTTCTCTTATAATATAAATAATTATCTACACTTTCCGCATTGTGTTTACTTTTTAAATTGTATTTTAGAGTTGTGGGGTACAAGTGTGGATTTACTACTTAAGTTGGTTGCATGAAGGTGAAGTTTGGGCTTCTAGCTGGCCCTCTCTCCTCCCAATAGTGCACCAGGTATCCAGTGTGTTGTCCTGTGCCCCCCTCCCTCCTCCCTTTTTCCCTCCCCTAGCAGTGTCCAGCATCCTCCCTTTTTCCCTCCCCTAGCAGTGTCCAGCATCTGCTGATCCCACCCTTGTGCTAGTGTGACTAGTATTCAGGGCCTGCTTATGAGTAAGCATTTAGTTCTTTGTTTCTGTGACAGTTCACTTTGTCTGAGGGTCTCCAATTGCATTCAAGTTGCTTTGAAGGCCGTGATTTTGTTCTTCTTTATGGCTGCATAATATTCCATCATGTGTATGTACCACATTTTCCTTACCCAGTCTACTTTTGATGGGCACCTGGGTTGGTTCCATGTTTTTGCTTTTGTGAATAGTGCCACAATAAACATGTGTGTGCAGATATCTTTTTTGTAGAGCAATTTATGTTCCTCTGGGTATATTCCCAGGAGAGGGGTTACTAGCTCAGTTTTTTGTTCTTAGAGAAATCGCCACACTTTTTCATAGAGGTTGAACTAACTTATATTTCCACCAATAGTGTAGAGGCATCCCTTTGCTCTGCAGCCATGCCAGTACCTGTTGTTTTTCCACTTACTAATGATGGCCATTCTTACTGATGTTAAGTGGTATCTCATTATAGTGTTAATTTCTATTTCTCTGATGATCAGCAAGGCTAAGCTTTTTTCATGTGTTTGTTGGCTGTTAGTATGTCATTCTTTAAGAAGTGTCTGTTCATATCCTTTGCCCATTTTTTAATGAGGTATTTTTGGTGTTTTTTTTTTCCTTTCACTTCATTTGAGTTCCTTGTAAATTCTGGATGTTAGACCTTTGTCAGATACATAGCTTGCACATATATTTTTTCCATTCTGTGGGTTGTTTCTTCATGGTTTCTTTTGCTGTGCAAACACTTTTTAGTTTGATAAAGTCCCATCTGTTTATCTTAGCTTTTGTTGCACGTGCTTTTGAGAACTTGATCATGAATTCACTGCCTACTTTGACATCCAGAGGGTATTCCCTAAGCATTCTTCTAAGATTCCCATAGTTTGAGGTTTTACATTTATGCTCTTGATCTGCACTGCATGTTTAGATTTTTGTATTTTGAATCTTTCTAGAATAAGTTATGTGTGAGCATTGCATTTTACAGTAGTATTTTCTCACCCTCAGCTCCTTTCTAATACTTAATTTTAATAACATTTACATAAGAAACGGGGGACTATGAGAACCATTTC